>OZ021708.1:15719015-17030158 GCA_963978555.1 Galerucella nymphaeae
TTGTGCAATATAATTTTGTATACGCAGGAGATTGTCTTTAACGTATTTGCTGCTTGAAATCACCTAACAAGATAAAATTATTTTAATTTAAATGCCATTATAAGGACTATAAGGACCGAAAACAGACATCGTGATTGTCAGTCAGACGACGGGGTAAACGCTTCTTTGAATTCTTTTCAATTTTTGTCTTAAATTTGGCTAGTAGTGGAAAAGTTGCATATACACCATGGTGGTGAAGACATTTATAAGGCTCGCACCTTATTATAATATAAAATAATTTTGGTGCTCGGTCAATAAAAATAGTATTCACCACCCTGGTGTATAATATACCTACTATTACACCCATATTATATTTTTGTTATCGTTTTTATTTTAGATTATGGCACTTATGACTTTATAATAGTTGGTTCAGGAGTGAGTGGCAGTGTTTTAGCAAACCGATTGTCGGAAATTGACAAATGGAGGGTACTTTTAATTGAAGCAGGCAACTTCACTGATGGAGGTCTTTTGAAAATTCCTGGCTTCTTTTCATATTACAAAAATTCTACGTATAATTGGGGATATAAGTCTGTTCCTCAGAAAAATTTCTGTCTTGGTAAGTATAGCACTATTAGAGATTTTGAGATATGCAAAAAATCATATTCTTTAACATAAGCTCAGAATAGATGGACATAAAAACACATCTACAGTCTGATCGGTCTCAAGAAAAACCGCATGTAAACAAGGATCACGCGTGATCTATTCCAAGTCGGCTGCGTATTGGACGAATCGCATTGAAATGGTAGCAGTAAGGGAACAGAATACGCCTTGTTCAACCTTATTCACTCGTCTAGTTCATTCAATGTGCACGTGATTTCATTTTCAAGCGGTTTTTCTTGAGAACGAACCAACTATCGTATCCGTGCATTTGCTGGGAAAGTTCATACCGATCCAGAAGACTGCAAATCATAATTTTTGAAATATAAACATAATAAGGTTTATTCATAAGCCTTTTTGGTGTGCGTCATCGTTTGTGACGTATAATTGGGTTTTCGGTATGTCGTTTATTTTATTTGCTATTTTGACATAGCTAACCTCAAATTTGATGAATAAAATCATCAGGATCGCATTCAGCCAAATTCGACAAGGTTACGAAATTAATAGTTACCAGCTTCTTTTTCTAACTGAAAATACTTGAGAACTTTCAAAACGCTGATGTTTTCCGTGTATCTAGGCATATTTTTGTATTATTCGAATAAATATAACAATAATATTCATATTAACTTTTCATAAATAATAATTGGCCGTGAACAACAAAGTGCAGACCTGACAAGAACTGTCAGTGGGACAGTAGAAAAAGATGTCAGACACATTGACCATACGAAAGGTATATCTGCATCTTCAATCAAATTAAATTGGGTTTTTTCGTATCACTACAGTAGGTAATACGGTACCTGTGCCACCCCCCTCCACTTTCCACCGGCCCCTCCCCCGGAGCCCCACCCCCCTCCTGGCCCCGCCCCTTGACATATGACAGTAGTAACCTAACCTAACTAACCATAGAACTTAACTATGTGACAGGTGACAGGTGACAAGTGTCAGGTGACAAGTGACATATGACAGGTGTGACCATATAACTGTGACATATGACGACCATAGAACATAGAACAACAAGTGACCATAGAACTGTGACATATGACAGGTGACTATAGAACTGTGACATATGACGACCATAGAACGTTCTGTGACAAGTGTCCAAACTGTGACAGATGACAAGTGACCAACTGTAACAAATGACGACCATAGAACTGCTATTATATACAGAATGGATCAAACGTAACATGCTCGAAAGGCATTAACTATTATATACAGGGCAGATGAAAAGTAAGAGTGATATACGGGGTGGTCTTCAACAATTTAAATAGGAAACTAACATTTTATTGTTTTAATTATAATTTATAAATATTTTATCTTTTATACATGGATTACATATATTGGTATTATTTCTATCTGTTCTTCTTACTTTCACCTCACAACTTGATTGGGATTGATTGGGGGCGAATGGGACCACTTTTTCAAAATGTTTTTTTTTGTTTTTCTGAACATTTATACATTTGATCATAATATTGTAGATGGTTAACACCTACCAAAAGCAAATGCAGTAGACATGTCTTAAGAAAAAATGAGAGAAACCATGAATAAGGTTCTCTTCGAAGTGAGATTTACAAATTACCATTTACGAGATGGTAAAAAAAAGTCATTCAAATCACGTGTTGGACAGCCAGCTTTAGATGAGAATGGTGAAAATATTTTGGCAGTCATTCTACTACGCGGTTGCATAGCAACGGGTCAATATCCACCAATTGAGTTCGTTTAGAGTACGGGGTGAAATGATGTTCGCACAGCGTTTGAATAGTAGACAAAATCCAATTAAACAAACAAATGAAAGCACTAACTTATAATCATTATTGGTATATTGTTGGTAGTCAAATAGTTCATATAACAGCCTTTTTGGTGTGCGTCATCGTTTATAAATGTCTTTTTAACACATTACGTGGAAAGAAATGGAAAAAAGTCAGGTCTTTGATTAATCCTAATCAAAATATCGCAATAATGAACCATTCAAATGTATTACAAACGTCAATCCTAATCATTGACTTACCAAAATTTGATTGGTTGATGTTTAGATTAGCGCAAGTGCGACCTATCAATCGGGAGAAAAATTTTTTTTTCAATATAGGATGCAAACATACCTTGTCAATGTGTCTTACATCTTTTTCTACTGTCCCACTGACAGTTTTTCTCAGGTCTGTACTTTGTTGTTCACGGTCAATTATTATTTATACAAGGGAATATGAATCTTATTGTTATATTTGTTTGAATAATACAAAAATATGCCTAGATACACGGAAAAACATCAGCATTTTGAAGGTTCGCAAGTATTTTCAGTTAGAAAAAGAAGCTGGTAACTATTAATTTTGTAGCCTTTTCGAATTTTGCTGAATGCGATCCTGATGATTTTATTCATCAAATTTAATAAGGTTAGATATTTGTCAAAATAGCAAATAAAATAAACGACATACCGAAAACCTTGCTATACGTCACAAAAGATGACGCACACCAAAAAGGCTGTTGTATGAACTCTATAATATAATCAGCACAAATTTAAACGTGGTGTTAATTTCGAATGTTTTCGGTGTAGCATTCCCTTCATAGCTTCAGATATGTTTGTCAAACTATATTCTACTGAGCAATTATTGTACCTAAGCTATACATTGAATATGGTAAAAGTTGATGTAAACATTATTGATAACACCCCATTTAAATTTCAGATAGTCCTAATCAACAATGCAGCCTACATCGTGGAAAAGGAGTGGGTGGCGGCACACTTATTAATTCACTGGTCTATTGTCGTGGACCAGCGGAGAACTACAATAGCTTGGCTGAATTGGCTAATGATTCTTCATGGAACTATGAAAATATGATGCCCTATTTCAAAAAAACCGAATCTTTCCGCCGAACCAATCCGAACGCCCTGGTTGATATGAAATATCACGGACAGTTTGGTCTATTGCAGGTGCAGCATGGTACACCTGACATCGATATCACCAAAACATTTTTTGATGCAAACGAAGAGCTAGGTTATAAAATAGTTGATTATAATGGACCAAGTATGCTGGGAGTTTCTCATTTACAACATACAATTAGATATGGCAAAAGAGAAGATTCTGGAAGTATTTTCATAAGTCCTTTTTTAGGTAGACAAAGCTTGGATGTTACTACCGGAAGTTACGTTATAAAAGTTGAAATTGATGATAGAACCAAACATGCTGAGAGTGTCCTGTTTACAAAAGGTGGTATCACCTATCGCGCTAAGGCTTCAAAGGAAATAATTTTATCTGCAGGTACTATAGCTAGTCCTCAGATTCTGATGCTTTCGGGTATAGGTCCTAAAAAACATTTGACTGAGATGAGCATTCCAATAATTCAGAACTTAGAAGTGGGTACTCGTTACAAAGATGATTTAAATTTAGTATTACCATTCAGTTCCACCTTAAAATTTCATCAGACATCTCTACGTGACCAATTATCAGATTATTTCAAAGGTACGGGCTCTTTATCCGTTCCCAATGCCATACCACATAATGTAGGATTTTATCAAGCAAGTCGAACGAATACTACGAATAACGGAGTGCCAGATACAGAGGTGTTCACCCTGATTGTTGAAAATTTCACATTTTTGTTAGAGAATCCATCATCGGAAATTCACGATAGCTCAGTTACACTGCAGGGTATAGAATTCTTTAACACTAAATCAATCGGTAATTTACGACTTAAGTCTAATTGTCCATATGATTTTCCCTTAATAAATCCAAATTCATTCAGCGACAAGAACAATGAAGATCTAGAAGGGATCTATCAAAGCGTGCAGCTAATTTTTAAACTTATGAACACCAAATCATACAAAAAAATAAACTCGACATTTATCCGTAGTAGTATACCAGCTTGTGCAAAATTTCCTCCTGACTTTAGAAATTATTGGTATTGCTATTTGAAGCATAAGACCGAACCTGGCTTGCATATGGTAGCAACTTGTGCTATGGGAACTGATCCAAATGAAGGAGCAGTGGTAGATACTAATTTGAAAGTTTTCGGAATAGAAAATTTACGAGTGGTCGACGCAAGTATTTTTCCTAATCTTATAGCCGGGCACACAGCAATTCCTTGTGCTACTATAGCTGAAAAAATAAGTGATGTTATCAAAAAATATTATGGGGAACCTGTATTTACATATTAAATCCCTATATAATTTGTATTGTAGTTTATTTTATATTTAAAAAATTTTCTTATCCCATTGCATTATGAAACAATTAATACTAACTTTACGGCGTTGAATGATGGAAGAAAATTATTGAACAATATTGCAAGTTCTTGTCTAATTTACTTTAAATTTGGTTAATAACAAAGTTCACTGGGCTTTGTTATCAGATTGATATTAGGAAAAAAATTTATCATCTAGAAAAGAAAAAAATAAAACTTGAAAATGCTTCTAAACGGCTTGCATTAATTCGACGCTAAAATTTCACTCAATCCTTTTATCATTTTATGTACCTGCTAGCCTTATACCTGTATTATTTTGTTGTTGACCCAAAATAAAGAATAATTTTGATTTGTAAAATGGATGACTAATGCGGGTATTCATAGTCAACCCTCAACATGACTACTGAGGGAGACTTGGGTAAGGGTATCGCCCATCTCTATACAGGGTGTCCCACGACGAGTGAAAACTATCTGTATATGGCAAAATACTTATAGTAAAATCATGAAAATTTCTATGTTTGGGTTTTCGGATACGATCTTTTCAACTGAAATATTTTCAAAGATGGCCGACTTCCGGTTCTACCGGAAATCGACTGTAACTTTGTTATTTCAAATAGAACACACTGTATATTAATACATTTTTGAAATCTACGTAATATTTTAGTATACTTTTGTCTGAAAACTTTTTTTGAAAAATGTACACTTTTTGAGTTATTGATTTTTTTGTAGAAAATTTGACCGTTGAAGACCCTTATGAATTATTTTTTTACGAGGAGAACCTTGAAGATATGAAAATGGTTTCTCTTCGGTTGCCTTAATCAAGGTCAAACGTAATCGAATCTATGTTGACAAATTTTTCATTTTATACAGGGTGTGTATAAAAAGTGTTCAAAGTTTAACTTCAAAAATATCAAATTTCTTCATTTTTTTAAATAGAACCACCCTGTTTTTTCTATTTTAATGCATTCAGGAGAAAAAAATAAGGCAAGTTCATGTATACTTTCCTATACCTAAACCTCACCGTTATCCAGATATTAAATGTTTTCTGTAAATTTTAAGAGATGCAGGTGTGTAAATTTTGATACAAGCACTAAGAAATAAAAATTATTATGTGAATTTACTTTTAATACATGGTAGATATGACAAAGTTTTTACGAGAACATGTGCTTTATTCGCAGTAAGATAACCAGATTGACCGCGATCGAAATCGCACATTGTTAAAAGAATACTTACCAATTTGAAGCTATTCGGTTAATTTTAAGCGAAAGTTGATCGAGTTAAACCATTTGTGAGAATAATAAGATATGCTACAAAATTTTATGGAAAATTAAAAGCCAAAGAAAAATAGTCTGATGTTATAAAGTAAATGTTCAAAATTGCTCCCTTGAACTTCAATGCTATTTTCAACCCTTCTCAGTATACCTTCATTCGTCACACGGCTAATCATCATCTCAGAAAGGGAATTGAAGGAATTTCGAACTCTTAGCTCACAATCTTCTCTAGATGTTAACTAATGTCAGTTAAATAAGTGTCATTTATTACAAAGCCTACTAAAAGTATACATGAAAAATTTAAACTTGTTAAATAATATAATAATTCAAAACCTCAAATATCTCGGAAACGACTAAAAGTTTGAATAGGATTAATAAAAACAATTTGATTTGATTTTTTTTTAGACAGATGAAGAAAAAGACCTTTTTTTTTCTCAGTGCTTGTATCAAAATTTAGACCACACCTGCATCTCTAGAAATTTACAGAAAACGTTTAATATCTGGATAACGGTAAGGTTTAGGTATAGGAAAGTATACATGAACTTGCCGTATTTTTTTCTCTTGAATGCATTGAAATAGAAAAAACAGGGTGGTTGTATTTAAAAAAATGAAGAAATTTGATATTTATGAAGTTAAACTTTGAACACTTTTTATTCACACCCTGTATAAAATGGAAAATTGTTCAACATAGATTCGAATACGTTTGACCTTGCTTAAGGAACTGAAGAGAAACCATTTTCATATCTTCAAGGGTCTCCTCGTAAAAAAATAATTTATAAGGGTCTTCAACGGTCAAATTTTCTACAAAAAAATCAATAACTCAAAAAGTGTGCATTTTTCGGAAAAAGTTTTTGAACAAAAGTATACTAAAATATTACGTAGATTTCAAAAATGCAATGATATACAGGGTGTTCTATTCAAAATAACAAAGTTACAGTCGGCCATCTTTGAAAATATTTTAGTTGAAAAGATCGCATCCAAAAACCCAAACGTAGAAATTTTCATGATTCTACTATAAGTCTATTGCCATATACAGATAGTTTTCACTCGTCGTGGGACACCCTGTATATGTCAAATTATTTTATGTAGGTACCACAACATTTTGAGGTTAGTAATACTAAACGATCGTTATTGACTTTTATTTAATAAAGAAATTAAGGGTCGTGGACAAAGTATAGTATTCTACTCGCAATTTATGGCCAATATTCAGCCAGGTGACTTGGGCCCCTCGCCTGCGGCTCGAGACGCAAACGTCAACCATCGTGAATAATGGCTATCATAAATTGATCGTTTAATAATATACTATTTTCCTACTTCTGTCACTAAAACTGCATCTAAAACATGGATTTGACATTCGCAAAACGTCACTTTAAACAAGCGAAAAGTCACGTGTTTCTTAAACGTCACATCAAGTGTATCTTCTATAATTTATATTCAATATTCCGTAATAATTTTGTAATTCTGTGTCATTTTATTTTCCAATGTCACATCATCCATTGTCTTTCATCTTGTGAATATAATTTGAATGAAAATGTCTTTTTTCTACGACCGTGCGTTTTAACCCACTTTTCCGCACGCATTTTAGTTTTGAAAGTGTCACTAGTGCGGGAAAGTAAAATTAGTGCGGGAAAGTGAAATTATGCAAATATTGACCTTATTAGATAGTTTCTTACTTCGGAATCTATTGTGACTACAGGTAAATAAATATTCACAAAATAGTCCATAAAAAAAATCTTTTCTAGCTTTTTGTTGCATTTTTCATTTTTTGGAAATATAAAATGATGAAGATATTTTTATATAACCCCAACACCAAATAACTCCTCTGGACCGGCAATTTTGAGTAATTTAAAGAATGCAAAAAATTGTGTTTTATAATTAATATTTATAATAATTAGTAGTTTTTAGTAAAAGTTTTGTATGTGTATGTTGAAAAATGGGTTGGTATACTTTTTTGTGGGTATATACGGTCGTAGCAAAAATAATGTTCCTAACTCATGCGTAAAGTGTCTTTCCCGCACTTGTTAGGAAAATAACTATTTTTCTAGGCGAAGAAAAAGTATAGTAAGCACCTAGTGTCAAAAACTTTTTTATGGTCAATCGTTTCATAAAGCACTCAGAAAATTCGTGACTACAGTAACGTTTTTAACACTTGGTACTTAATATACTAGTACTCCTTCTCGAATAGTTTGGAATATTTTGGCTGAAACAACTAGCAAAACTAGTGAATCTCAAATGAGCATAAAAACAAATTAAATTAATGTTAAAAGCACTGATTTTAATTATAGATTTAGTTTGCTTTTTTGATATCATTGTTCTTTATTTTCTTGATTAATTTTTTTGTACTGGGTCTGCTCCAGTTTCCAGACTAAGAAAGGTGATTAAATAACATTATAATTTCTCCCAAAAAATAAGATAGAAATATCTGTCCATGATACGCCAATAAAGGTAAGTATTATAAAAATCGTAACCTTCAGTATAAGACAATAATAGACAAAATAGTAGAAATAAACAGTGGCAATTCAAGAAACAAGAAAATATTTTTAAAACACTTACATTTGGAACTATCTACGGCGCAATCTCCATCCCATTACCATCTGTACTGCATCATTTTTTCCATTAACCATCACTAAAAACCGAAATCGACCATTTCCATTTACCGACCGGCGATTGCCACCACATTTACCTCTTAGTCAAAGGCATATATCACATAGTTTCCCTGTGATACTGACTCTACGTTAGAGCAACCTCGAGCCAGTACCTGTGTTTATAGAGTTACTCATCTATCTATTAAAATCGGTTGCATGTCATTTAATATATTTTACATTCTAGAGTACTGTATAAATACACATCTCATGTTGTAATTTACTAAATTAAATAAATCATACAATTCGAATAGTATAGGGAAGATGAACGTAACCCGATAGACTAGTTTGATTTATTTTGAAAATAAGTTAATTACATGACATAAAGATTTTGAAAAACTATAGTCCTTATTGTCCACAAGGAAATTTCTGCGATCACATATTCTACTATATCTAATGCAGGCATACAAAAATTTGTGTAACCACAAACAAATTTCTCAGCTGATAAAAAATTAAATTTATGATAAACAGTACAGGTTGGCAAATTAATTTTGGCAATTGATGATGCTATACAACTTGACAACGTTGTAAACACAGTTACCGATGTACAGTTTTAAACGAAACGATCGAAGCTTACGAATTCTGCCGGCGAAGTGAGTGAAAGTAAGCTCCTTCAATCCGCATACGTTTTTGTTACGGCGCATCGGATGTTGCCAAACTTCCGACTGCCAAAGTTATTTTGCCAACCTGTAAAATGTAAAGAATTGGAAACACCTAATAAAATGAGTTGTTGTCACTTCTTCTGAGTTGTCTGGAAGATCCCGTTGTACCTAGTGCGTTCTGGAGTGTCTTAATATTTATAAAATAATAATTCTCAAACGAAATTTTAGTAAATATAATTGAGTGAGTAAATGTTTTAAATTTGGAGAAAAATCAAGTTTTTTAAAAAATATTTTTGATTTAGTCAAATTGTGAAAAAAAAATTTCGATCAATTTTATTTATTTATATGCTAGTCTTTATCAAAATCAGCTTTCTATTAAAAAAGTTGATGCAGTTTTTTTTATATTTTATTATTCTTGTTTCAATAACTTTCTGTATGAATTAAAAAAATACTAAATTGTGTTAAATGGTTGACCTATTGACACCCCGAACGTCGCACCAGAACTCCTTTGTTTTTCTTTTCCTGAATTATCCTTTGTGAGAGCAATCGGTTTTACCTAAGAAATTCCGAGTATTTCAAAAATTAAAATCACAATAAAATGGTTAATAATATACCAGACCCAATTGATGAGATTAATTTTTTGTAGTTAATAAAGTTTCAAATTGAAGGGAAAAATTAGATTTTTAAGCGATTTTTTTAAGTAAATATTGAAATAAAAAATTTAAAACTTCTATTTTAACCGATATAATTGACCGATTTGCCCACGGAAGGCTCAGACGCTAAGAAAACTTGACCTGAAAAAGAAGAAACACAAACAAAATCCACATAAAAATATCCTCTTGCTAGGGTGTTTCCAATATTTATAAAATTATTGACAAAAAATTGTAAATAGCAAAAACATTGCAGGCACACTTTTTAAATAACAAAAATAAAAAACAATTTTTTAAATTTCAAAATTATTTGTATAAAAATTGATGTAATAGAAAAAATATTCAAAAACAGTCAGAAATCGACAAATTGGTCATTGATATGAAAGTTCATTGTTTAAAAGTAAATATTTTCTAAAATATAAACTGTGAGTATTATCACAATTATTTCTATTTTTGTTATTCGTCATCACATTTTCCTACCCTAGGCATATCGCTTTTTTCGAGCCGAAACGAAACCGGAAAAATCTGTTAAGAAAAATAAAACCATATCAATACAATATTGTTTGATTATAAACAGTAGAGAAAAATATTTAAAACATCCTGAAAAGTATGAAAAATTGATACTTAGGTGAGAATTTTTATAGGTGAATAGGTATATATTATGTGTTTGCTTTTAACAAAGCTCGCTCGTACCTGTTGATACCTGTTTGCTTTTTTTTTGGAAATTCTCTTCAGTTAAAAATATTTCTTACTTAACGTATATTACAAACAAAAGCTATAATAATAGCTGTAATAATAACTACTAAATATAAATATAATAACATAGATATAGTGAAATTAATATCACAATTAACAATAACGATAAAAAATATTTATTTTATCAACCATACATTCAGTTCCAATATTAAAGAAATCCCTTATGAATTTATACAATATATAAAACAAATTTTTAGTTGAAATTATTTAACAAATTAAGAGTTTTCAAAATATTAACAGTCATACAACATACCCAATAAGTATCAATCAAAAATGTATAGGTTTAAACAAAATAATCAAAAATTACCTTAAAAAAGATCAAAACTATTCTATATTCACTACTAAAAGCACTGACTAACACACAATGTAGAACATTCTTTGTAATAAATTCGTAAAGCAACTTTTTTTAGCGAGTTAACAAAAAATCACCCGGTCGGTGTTTACTTAAATTTTATTGGAGAATAATAATTAGTCAGTTCATGTGACGTATTTAGGTTTAAATAATTCGAATTTTATACAGGGTCGGCTTCGTTACATTTTAATACAGGATTTTATTATACAGAGTGGTTGTTAAATATGAAACGACTCACGGGATTTTAAGGAATTTTAATTTGTGAGAGTTTTATGATGTTAACGATGTTATTAAAGTTCTCTAAAGTTTAATTTTTAGATGTTGCAGTTGCAGTGAATATTTCCGAATTTCGAATCATAATAAATTGGTTTTTTTTCATATCACTACATCGGGGGCGAATTGGATCACTTTTTCAAAATGTTTTTTTGTTTTTCTGAATATTTATACATTTGATCATATTGTAGATGATTTACACCTACAAAAAAATACAAATGCAGTAGAAAGGTGTCAAGAAAAAATGAGAGAAGCCGTAAATAAGGTTCACTTCAAAGAGTTACCCTTACTTTAGTGGAGAATAGAAAAATAGACACACAACTAACTAGAAATGCTACAGAAATCTAATCGAAAATGGACATACACAACTGAAGGAATATCAACAAAAATAAATATAACTGACATTTGACATAACTAGTGACTGAATAACAGAAATGAAAGCTAAAAAGTCATGTTAAATTTCAATTTGACATAACTAGTGACTGAATAACAGAAATGAAAGCTAAAAAGTCATGTTAAATTTCAAGATATATGCTTCGGGGGTGCATTCATTATTTTTTCTACATTCATGCAAAAAACAACACTTTTGTGAAGCACATTTAATGGAAAAAGTGGTTCTTTTTTGTACTAGTGCAATATAGTATATTACGTAACGTGTGTGGTAAGAAGCATTTTACGCACGAATGGAAAAGTTACGCACGATGCCGCGTAGCGGCGAGTGCGTAATTCCGTGAGTGCGTAAAATGCTCTACAACACTAGTTACGTACTATACTTTACCTACGACCTACTTCTACATGTATTCATACTCTCATTATTGATAATATTTGAACAACATCAACAATATTTGGTTATTTCTGCGATTTCCATGATAATATTAAATCCATCTCACTTTCACTCGACATTTTTCAATTGAATAAAGCTTTCCACAAAATACACAAACCAGTTATAAGGATAATAAAAAAGTGTTTTAAAAGTTTCTTGACAGTTCTTGCGCAAATCGCTACTGCAGCCTATACCTAAGTTTGATGTTTTGACTGCTTATGTCAGATTTTTGAATAAAATGGCGACGTCTATTGACAGTTGCTAAGATGTTGCTAGGGAAGCCGTGCGATTTACTTTACAGCTGTGCGTTTTTTTTACCGTGCGTAATAGACGTCATTACATTAGCGCCGACTGTGTGTTATTGACTGATTACAGGGGGGGTCGTAGGTAAAAAATTTTATTGCACTCATCTGTCATTCTTGTGTCAGTTTTGTGATGATTTATGACAAACATAAACATTTAAATAAAATAAAAATCCAGTGTCTGATCCTGCTTTAATACAACAATAATATAATGATATGTATATCTTACTACTTAGTTCAACGAATTACAATTATTGAAAAAATCTTTAATTATTTAAAATTTAAATGGTCAAGGCGAAAACCAGCTATGATTGAGTACTGACTAGGTGGAGGCCATAAAGATACAAAAAAGAAGAACGGTTTAAGTTTGATTAGGTTAGGTTAGGTTCCCAACATATTATTTTCTAATTTTCCAGTTTTGGCATGAATGTAGAAAAAATATTGTATGCAACTCTTGCAAAACGTGTTGTCCAGCTTGGCCTGAAGACCTCGTTGGACAATTTCACGTCGCGTGCAAAAAACACTCACTTTTTGCACTTGTTGCATAAATAACTATTAATAAAGCAATATTGATGTTCGCGATAAGAATCATGCAAAAATCTTATGTTTTGAATGGTAGACCTTAACTGTCATTCTCGTTAGAAAAAACCGATTTTGTTGGCCACACTGACCTTAGACTGAACTCCTCTTTTATTGTAATCTATACGTTGAATATGGTTAAAGTTGACATAGACATTATTGATAATGCCCTATTTTAATTTTAGTATTGAATTTGAAGATAATGTGATAAAAAAGAGCTATAGCAAATTTACACAAACATCGTTTTATGAAATACGCCATGGAAGATATAGCAGAGAAACATAGTGTAAATGTACTGCCATACCATTGCGAACTAAATCCAATAGAATTTATATGGGCGCAGGATGTGGAGTTTACTCGAGAGCACTAAGCCTAAGGATCAAGTGGGGAATGGGAAACAATACCAGCGTAGTTCAAACAGAACTGGCTGGTATCTCAATTGCCACAAAAGAACTAACCAGAAAAGGAATTTCTGACAAAAACATAATAATCTGCACTGATAGTAGACAAGCCCTATTAGCCTTGAACAGACAACGTGTTATATCAAGACTAGTACTAGAGTGCCACCAAGATTTAGCTAACGCCTCGGCAGATAACAATATTATTCTGAGGTGGGTTAAAGGGCACGACAGGAGTAAAGGAAATCGCATTGCTGATTCTTTAGCCAGGGAAGCCGCTGGACTGAAAATTCTTGGACCCAGTGACACCTACGGCCTGACGACTTCGACAATTGCGGAACTAGCCAAACGTTACACCCATGCTCAATCCCTTGAGAGATGGGAGGCAACCAAAGGATGCAGTTTTGCCAGGATCACCCTGGGCGACCCTGGGAAGATGGCGCCGAAAAAATACTTGGCGATGACCAGGAGAAACCTACGTTTAACAGTGGGATTCCTGACTGGCCACTGTCAACTAAGGAAACACCTCCATACTATGGGGCTAGTGGACACACCTCTATGCAGGATGTGTGAACAGGAAGATGAGACTGTCAGGCATGTCCTATGCGAGTGTCCGGAGTTATCGTCGATAAGAGAGTGTGTGTTCGGTGAGTCTTGGCCTACACCTGCCGATATAAAGGAGATGTCTCCTGGTGACCTGTTCACCTTCCTGAGAAGGACAGGATGGACGATGACCTAGGAGGACAACTCCTCGGGAGGATGTACAATGGGTCATATGTGGCCTAAGTGCTGTGAGCCTACACTCACCCTCCCTACTCTACAGATACAGATACAGATATGGGCGCAAATGATTTGTAGCAAGACACAACACAGTCCAGCCTGTCATTAAAGAAGAGGAGAAAATGTGGGATCTTGACTACTTGATCGATTGGACCGACGACCCGTCAATTATAACGTCAAGAAGAGATGACAGTTCCTCAGATGACGAAGAATATTATGATTTTTTATAATTTAATTTCTAAATAATGTATTTTTTGTTCAATAAAAAATAAGTGTACCTGATACTATGTACATAATGCCTAATTTTTATTCTGTTAAAATAAAATTCTCTCCTTTTTACGAGTATCCTACCGGCACGCCTTTGGCACACTATTTTCAGTTTTTGTGAATGGATAACAATAGGCGAAACACAAATCCCAACCCAGGTGGTACTACTTGATAAAAAGAAAGAATTTTACAATGAAATCAATGCCAAACTATAAAAGTGGCTTGAATATTCTTTGGATCACTCCGTTCTCCCTTTACATACCCAATGAGGTTTTATTACTCTATAGCTTTTTGAAATAAACTATAATAGATAATCATCTGTGTGATAATGAATATTAAATTATCACTGAAGTCAGTAATATTTACAAATATTTTTATTCATAACATTAAACATAATCTGATAATTATTATAATAACTTTCTAAGTATTTTAATAACAATTGTTTTCGTATTTGTTTATAAGTAGCATGCTTATTTTTGGCTGGGAAGGGCAGGATGAATGATGATCCAGGAGGATAACTCCTCTGGAAGATGTACAATGGGTCACATGTGGCCTGAGCATACACACTTTTCCTACTCTACAGATACAGGTACGGAAAACCGCTTTACCATCTACACAATTTTAAAACTGTCACAAATTCTACCTTTTTCTTCCATATGAAACAAAGCTGCCTTCATGTTTCATACCACCAACGCAACGCCTGGTTGTTTATCCATTTGAGGGGGCTTTCTGTACTTTAGCAATTCCACTGGCTCTGACCCTATCATGACCTCTGTTGCTTCCTGTTGATGTTATCCTATATGAGCGTATCGCCTTAAATGCTGCTTGGCTGTCGGAGTAGATGACGATTATTTGGTTATCCATCTCCTGTCAAGTCTTTTTCATACATTGCTATCTGTTACTCACAAAAATACGTTCTGCCATCATTTCATAGGAATGCATTTTATTTTCCTTTAATATTCGAAAAACTGATGTGCTGCTAATGTTGAACACTGTGACAGTCTTATTCATTTTACGATAGAAATTTATTCTGTATGAAAAGTTCTGCATGGTTTAAAACCGACAGCATCTTCCAGGTATGGTAATTTTTCAAGAGTTTTTCGAAGAATTGGTATTATCGGAACGTTAAGACTAAATTTAAAGCGCGCTTTCAACTTTTAACTACCACAATTCACAATTGACCCTACAGTTACTTTATTCTACAAATCAAATGTTTATTACCATGACTATTCTATACATTATCAATTTACATATTTGGATTTGAAACAATTCACGGAAGTTGAATTTTAATATATGTTTTTTTGTATAAAAGACTTGCCGGTTGAAATCACGTACAAAAATGGTCTCAACATGGAACATCTAAAAATATACTTGTTACTATTACCATTGATTTTTTCATCCCAAATTAAAACATGTGAAGCACAAAAAAGTACTTTGGACTATTACGTCAACCTCATTAGCACTTCTATCAAGGAATCTTCTAGTTATAAGTTTCCTACGAATGCCTATGAACATAAGCCGAAAGATGATACAATCAAAGGTAAGTACCAATGTTTTTATATAGGTATTATTATTTTGTCCACGACCACCTAATAATAAGTCAATATTTTACTTCCTAAGAAAAGGTATATGGTACCCATATATCTACTAGAGTGAATTATGGTTCATATTAATACACTAGAGATGGAGGTACAATAATTAATAAACTATTAAATCTGTGTATTTTGTTCAGGAAATTTGTTTCTGAAATATATCGTATCGATAAAATATTGTAATTTTTTGTATTGATACTTTTCATAACGATATTTTCTAATATTAAGTATTTTGAAACAATATATTTATAACGGTACGTTGTATTGATACTTTACACTGTATTGCCCATCCCTATATATGTCAAATTATTTTATGTAGCTGTCACAACATTTTGAGGTTAGTAATACCAAATCGTTACTAACTTTTTTTTATAAAAGAAATTAAGGGTCATGGAAAAAGTATAGTATTTTACTCGCTGTTTATGGCCAATATTCATTCGGGTGACTTGCGCCCCTCGTCTGCGGCTCGTGCCGCAAACGTCACCCATCGTGAATATTGGCTATTATAAATTGCTTGTTTGATAATACTATCACGGAATACTATTTTAAGTGTAGATTAATGAATGTTTTTTATTCTTATTTTATGTTACAAAGTATCTAGGACTATTTGTTTTATTTTCCTCAACTTTACAAAGCTTGATATTATCGTTTAATATTAAGAAATTGTTCAGATTTGAATCATAATAATACCAAATACTAGTTTCATATTCCTACCAGGTAGGCAACGTCAATATGCGATATCAGTTGCTCTTCGAAAGTCACATTGCTTCAAAACCGAACGCCATTGCCTTTAATAGTACAATATTGAGTAAGGGTTGTTTACCGGTTGAAAGCACCCTTAACGACGAGATGCTTATACCATTTTTTGCGCGACCATATTGGAATAAATTTCAAATGAAATGATTAATGTTTCAGATTATGGAAGTTTTGATTTCGTAATAGTTGGAGCTGGAGTATCTGGGAGTGTATTAGCGAATAGATTGTCTGAAATAGCAGACTGGAAAGTTCTTCTTATTGAAGCTGGAGACTACACTGATGGAGGTTTTATTCAGATTCCTGGTTTTCTGCGGCAACACAAATCTTCAAAATATAATTGGGAATATCCGTCAGTGCCGCAAAAAAATATGTGTCTTGGTGAGTAGACTTATTAAAGTCTAGCGCTAGCCAAAGCAAATGGAATGTATTGACATTTTTAAGGTGGCATTCAGTTTTTAGCCGATATATTCTGTGTTATTTATAAGATGCGACATATGGACTCCTGTACAAAACTGTCAAACGCGAGCTAACCTTTTTACCAAATAGCGTTCATGAAAAATATCAACAAATTTGGAAAGGTCGATGAAAAATAAGTTCAAATGCACTTTTAATTTTCTTAAATCAGCTCTAGTTTAATGAAAAAATGGATAGTTATGTTTCAAAAAGTCCAACTCCATTTTCATACCACTTTCGAATACTTTTAACTGATCTGGAAAAAGCGAACAAGGTAGGGACACGGGAAATTTAGAAGTTAAACCTGGAGTATCACGGTTCGATTCACCGCTGAGGTGAAAGTTTTGTATTTTCGTTTCTAGTTCTTTTATTCGCAATTTTTTAAACAAATATCCTTGCTTCATTTTAAATGTATTGTTTTTCAGACAAAAATTGTGAAAAAGAAATAGAAACAACACGAAGAACGAATTTTCATTATAACAGAACTTGGGAAAATTAAAAGTGCATTTGAGCTTATTTTTCAACGGCCATTCCAAATCTGTTATTTTTCATCAACGCCATTTGTTAAAACAGTAAAAATAGTAAAAATAACACAGTGTATAATACAGTGTGTACATAAAATAACGTAACTTGCCAATATTACGATTTCCCTTAGGCTTACAAAAAAAAATGTTGAATAAAAGTTTTTTCAAATATCCAAGACTATCTGCATCAGTCGATAAGAAGTATACAGAGTGCACCGTTGCTCCAGAATAACTTATTAACAAATTTTCTTAAATAGTTTTCCAGTTTTTTATAATCTATTTAATTACAAATGCAACCGTCAAGACTGCATAGTTTTACCTTCTATAATTCTAAAGTTACATTGGTGTGAATCTAAAATTATAAAACAATTGGTCATGTCAAAAAAGTAGTACGTTTTTCTGTCATTAATTGTTTGAATGTCATGAATTATTTCCCATTGTCATTAGTGAAAGGTGTTCATTGTTAAAAAGTAGTTGCTTATCAAATTTAAGTGTGTTTACCGAACATGAAAGAATACTGATTCTTATGATGAGAGGTTACGGTGATCGTAAAAGAACTTATAATGAGGTGCACCCTGTATACTTCTAATCGAATTATGCGTATAGTCTGGGATATTTGAAAAAACTTTTATTCAACATTTTTTTTGTCAAAATAACGGAAATCGAAATATTAGCAAGTTACGTTACTTTATGTACACACTGTATGTATAATTAATAGGTCGCTAATTCAAAATTTGATGAGCGATTTTTAATTTTGACACTTGACATCTGCCAGCTAGCTGTAAAATAACAAAAAAAATCATTTACCTGAAATATTTACCTGTGTTGGTCAGTATAAATATAATTTTTCCAGATTAAGAACATATAACTTCCAGAAAAATTGTGAAAACCAACAGTTTTCCATTCGTCATTTTGGTTTTTCATTTTTTCGAAACTAGGAACGTAATCAGCGGCCAAGAAATCCCCAACCTCAAAATATTTCTCCAGTTATTCAATTTGCTAAATAATAAAATTTTTATTTATCTACGACCATGCATTTTAACCCAGTTTCACGCACGCATTTTAGTTTTGTAAGTGTCACTTTCCCGCACTAGTGCAAATTTTTATCTTATTAGATAGTTTTTTACTTAGAAAGTTATAACTATTGTTACTACAGGTAAATAAATACTTACGAAATAGTCTATCAAATAAAATTTACATCTTTTACAACTTTTTGTAGCATTCTTCATTTTTTTCACTTATAATTGCACAAGAGGTTTGTATTTTATCGGGTAAATATGGATTGTTTAATGATAAACTGTTTCCTAGCAATTAGACGAGAACAACTGTCAACTATTAAAAACGCGACACCGAAGGTGGAGCGTTTTTAGGTTGACAGTTTTTCGAGTCTAATTGCTAAAGGAAACAGTTTAGAAGTTGAACAACACAAATTTACCCGATATCAATACAAACATCGAGTGTAATTCGGCAGGACAATTCAATGAATCGGCTCATTGTTAGTGTTTAGAAATTCAATAAGTTGTTGACAAACATGTCAAATTATTTATTATGGTAACAAATGCATAAGTGAAAAAACCACAAGTGCATTTATCGCTGAAAAAGTTAAAGCTAACTTTTGCCGGTGTCAAAGTGACAATTACACTGTGGCATATGCGATTTTTTATACATGAGTTGAATTGTCAATATAAAATAATGAAGATACTTTTATATAACCCTAACACTACTGGACAGGCAATTTTAAGTAACTTACAGAATGCAAAAAATATGAATTAATAATCAGTGGTTTTTAGTTAAAGTTTTGTATTTGTATGTTGAAATTAAATAATTTTTGAAAAATGGGTTGCTAAACTTTTTTGTGTATATGGTCGTAGAAAAAATAATGTTCCTAGCTCATGCGTAAAGTGTCTTTCCCGCACTTGACTGCTTACTGCTGTCGCGTGCAGGAACGTATCACTTTCCGCACTTGTTAGGAAAATAACTATTTTAAACATTGTTTTAGGTAAAGCAAATCATATGTGTGATATAAGTCGTGGAAAAGGAGTAGGAGGCGGTTCTTTAATTAACGAGCTTGTCTATTGTCGTGGTCCCCCAGAACAGTACGATCAATTGGCCGTAAATGTCAACGACTCATCGTGGACGTTTGAAAATCTCCTACCGTATTTCAAAAAATCCGAACATTTCGATTGGAAAAATGCAAAAGCACCAATCGACTTATCGTATCACGGTCAAGTTGGTTTATTACACAATGAGCATGGTCTACCTGACAGCGTTTTTAACCAACCCTTCTTTGAAGCAAACGAAGAAATGGGCTATGAAGTTATCGATTATAATGGACCAAATATGATAGGACCTTCGTACGTTCAAAGATTTATTAAAAACGGGTTGAGAGAAGATTTTGGGTCTGTTTTTATAACGCCGTTTCTTGGACGGGCCAGCTTAAAAGTTACACAAAACAGTTACGTAACTAAAATCGAAATCAATAACGTCACCAAAACTGCTGAAGGAGTTTTGTTTGTGAAAAACGGTCAAATGTATAGAGCTAGTGCTGAAAAAGAAGTTATATTGTCAGCTGGTAGCATAGCTAGTCCCCAGATTCTCATGCTTTCTGGTGTTGGACTACAGGACCATTTAACTGAGTTAGGTATTCCAGTTATAGAAAATTTAGCAGTCGGCAATAATTACCAGGATACCGTAATTGTAGCTTTACCTTTTATGTCTCTTTTCAAACACCATCAAGCATCTCTACGAGAGCAATTGAAAGAATATTTCAATGGAACTGGTCCCTTATCCTACCCACCTTCATTACCACAACTTGTAGGTTTCTACCAGTTAAATAAAACGCAGACAAATATACCAGATCTTGAATTTTTCACATTAGTTGGTCAAGATTTAAAAGCTTTACTACAAGATCAGTCAAAAAATTCAAATCTCACGCTAATGATTTTGGGAGCTGAATATTTTCCTACGAAATCAATTGGTAAAATAAGATTGAATAGTAATAATCCTTACGATTATCCTTCAATAGATCCCAACGGCTTCTCCGATGAGCACAATGAAGATTTGGAAGGCTTATATCAATGTGTGGAGTTTATTTTTAAACTTGTCGATTCCAAGCCGTACAAAAAATATCAATTCAAACATTTAAACGTTCCCGTTCCAGCTTGTTCGGATGTTCAAGGTAAAGGAAGAGAGTACTGGCATTGTGTGTTGAAAGGAAATGCTTTACCTGGATTGCACATGGTAGGTACTTGTGCTATGGGTACTGATCCTCGTAAAGGAGCCGTTGTAGATTCTAATTTGAAAGTATTTGGACTTAAGAATTTAAGAGTTGCTGACTGCAGCGTTTATCCTCATAATATAGCAGGGCATTCTACAGTTCCTTGTGCAACTATCGGGGAGAAAATTAGTGATGTTATTAAGCGAGATTATGGAAAAACTGTATATGAGAATTAAAGTTGAATCAATCTTACTTTTTAGTTTTCATTTTAATTCAGTATACCTTCAATTAACACTTAATTAACGGCGTTGTATTGGAATCAGGAAAAAAGTGGAAATGTGAAATGGAGAGGTGAGAAATATTTTTGAAATGATTAAATACAATATAAGGATATATTTTACAACTTACATATTAAGCTTCAATAAAAAATAACATTAGATTACAAGTCCTTACTTAAGAGCTCCTAGATTTTCAACAAATTGTATACTACTCATTCCTGCAAATGAAATAATTATATCATTAAGTTTTTCTCAAACAACTATAATTTGGTGCTTAGTTATAGTTCTTTTCACGATATAAGAAACTGACTTGACTTGACTTATGCTTAAGAATGACCCAAAAGTCTTATAGAGTTTTCAGGTAAAATCTATCTACTGTTAATTTGAAGACCCACATTTTTAATCCCATTGAAGAAAAAAGCCGCCCAATGGCGTGCATTAATTTTTTTTTATAAATTCGAATATTGTGAAATAATGTTTCTGTTCGTTTTCGCTTTAAAGAATGATCCGTAACAGTGCCTAGTTTAATTACATTATAAATCGTTGTATAAGCCCGATTTTCGTCAATTCGTGAATTCTCGCTATAACCGCATTATCAGAAATTACAGAATTTTCTGTTTTCAAACACGCGTACATATTTAAAACAACGAGTTGTCACTGAACATGTAAATCTTTGTTTTCAAATTCGGCCCTATCATCATTATCATTTATTGCTTATGCCCGATTGCACCACCTTGGCTTAACAAGTAAGCCAGGCTCAAAAAATTAAGCTCGCTGCACCGTCATCAAAGCGTAGTTTATACGCACGAAATTTAAAGCACAGCTTTGTCCATAGCTTATTTTTAAGCGGTAGTTATGCGACTGCGCGTTCATTGTATTCTGACGTTTCCAATTTGCTTGGACATTTCTAATAGTATAACCTAATTTTTGAGTTGGTTTGGTGTTTACAAACAACAATGAATTTAGGAGAAAATCTTAATGAAGAACTTGAAATTTTAGATTTCCTTGAAAATGGTATTCCAAAGCACATTTATGTTTGAAATGACCCGTTTCACAATTTAATTCCTTTTCAATTTTTTTCATGATTCTTCCTGTTCCCTCCATGTTACCGCGTCTGTCTTTTTGCATTCTATAATTCCTTTATATTTTTTAACTAAGTTTAGGCAAAGCATTTTCTCTGTTGAAGTGAAATTTGCCGAAAGAATTCTGTTTTCACCTTCCATGGCAGAAATTATTTAGATTAATCAAATTTTAACAAAATTAAGAAGTTGTCAGATAAACTACTGGTATTGTCAACCAAAATTATGACAATCTAGTAAAAAAAATTCATTCAAGTAAAGACATACGATATTGTACGTAAGCGTGGCTTTACTAAGCGTAACATGGTGCAATGAGAGATTGGAATTATTATTAAACTGCACTTTGTTAAGCCTTACATTTAAGCTAAACTGGTGCAATCGGGCATAAGTCATTTGCTTGTGGCGCCAAATTATTAGATTCCCGCGCATCATCTTGGACTGTCGTTTCAAATGGTTTCCAAAATGCCATTCTAATTAATTACAAATGAATTATAGGAAAAATATTTTTGTTTTACAGTAAAGTAACTTTTTCATTGAAAAGTCACTCTTTCGTCAAAGCTCCCTCTAGCTATACTTACTTGTTCTTCATGGTCTAACGTTACTTCTAAGTAATTAGTAGCTTGTCTGATTATTTCTAAAAATATCGTTGCTATTCTCCTCCATTCAGTTATGTGTTGATTCTGAAAAATACAGGAAATGAATTGATAAAATTTCAGTATAAAATGAACGAGAAAAGTGCAAATTGGAGGATCATTGTATGTTATTAAGGAAAGCAAACACCCAGTGTATCCACCAGTGGTGGATATTGAAAAGGACTTAATGTCCTCTCATTTGCCTAAAACTGGCTTGAGTTTAAGGTTATGTTATCAAATTTCATAGACCGTCAAAGCTGTTACAATACCGGAAAGTAACGAATAAAGCAAACGACTAAAATTTCAAAGAATATTCTTTACTTTTACCTGTATATTAAAAAAAATTGGTAACATTGATATTGGCAATGTGTTTCCTCTTAGTTCGTCAGCTGGAGAAGATTTTATAACAATATCCAGAAGGTGTAGTAGCATTGCAATTAATTGTAGATGATCATCTGGTAGTTCCTGTTTAATCAATCCTAGTACGTCTGTTGCTACAACTTCTATTGGTACGTCATCATTTTCATCTATCAATATTTAAAAATACAAAAGTTATACAGAGTAAGCTATGTGGAAATATTTTGAGAATCCAGAGATAGTAGGTCAACAAAAACTTGTGCAACATAATTTTGTATACCCAGGATATTGTCTTTTTAACATATTTGCTGCTTAAAATTACCTATCAAGATAAAATTATTTGAATTCAAATGACATTAGTTTGAAATTCGCGCTCTCCAAAAAATGACTGATGGCATAAGAATATTTTATAAGCATTATTTTTATTGTGATAGTTATACAGATACAAATATTCCACAATTATGTACCTACTTGCTTCAAATCGATTTCATTAACATTAAAAGAATTCTACAATTTGAAAGATTATAATGTATAAAAATCATACCATAAATATATACTTTTTTTCACAAATCATCTTTGGCAACGATGCACAATAACCGTGACGGCTTGGCTCAAAAATCAAAATACAAAAGCCATTTTTGACACTTCAGTTTGAAGGTTGTCAATCCGCGATATTATTTGTGTTATTTGACTAATCGATTGTAGGTTGAGATAATATTAACTGAAAATAGTGTACATTAGTATATTATTTTAATAAAATGAATAAACATCACGGAGAAGTGTATTGTTCATACAGAGACTGTCCAAATAAATTTTATTCGGAAAGAAAAGTAAAGAACCGGCACTGGAAACTGTTATTGTCCCCAAGTCAACATTGCAATTTGGTAAGAAATTCTGGAAATATTTTAAACTGACAACATTGCGGCCATACCGAGTTAAAGGTCCAATGTTATTGAAGTCGGAATTGAAAATCCTTTGATGTTTTGCCGGGATTCGTATCTGTTCTCTTTTATAATCTGTGCCTATGGTGTATAAATATAGCTCTTACACTCAAAGTGCTGTGATGTGAAGACAATACTGCTGTAATATTTTAACTTTAACATATTGTATAATGACAATTATTATTGTTGTCTGAAATTTGGGTAGTAGCCACGGTGGTGTGACATTTATAAGCCTCGCACCTTATTCCGCTCGTGGCAAAGCCATTCGCGGAATAATTTTAGTGCTCGGTCAAAAATAATAGTCTTCACCACCTTGGTGTATAATATACAATACTATTAGATTGTATCGAGTGAATATCATTGAAATAAATTACCCAATACTAAACACTGAATCTGTATAGGTATCAACGGTTCATCTAGTCTTGTCAAATAAGTATAAATAGCTTGCGACGCTTCCAATCTCCAGCCAGCATCAAGTAACGCCCGAACGGAACTTACATCTCCACTCTCTACGCTTTCCACTATTTCTTGGACTACTCCTTGATGCAGACCGACTTCTGGTCTGAACATCCAACCATTCGCTATAACCTGAATATCTAAAAAACATAGCTTATCTTAAGTAATTTTTTTTCAAGTATATTACGTAAAGTGCATGCTGTAAGTCCTCTTCTGAATTTTACTAAAGTCGACAGACATATTTGTGCTTTTCCTTCTAGATGCGATGTTTGGGTTATGAGGTATAAAAAAAATGTTTTCACTAGTTAGTAATACCACTAGAGGATAAATTATTTCCAGAAATTAACGGATTTAATCGTTTGGTATTCAGTAAGAAAATTCCACACCAAATGTGTTTATATCCAACAACATCCATTTTTGTCTTCATCAAGTACTTGCATATCATGGTATATAATAATTGCGTATTTAATATAAAAATTAATCGTAATGGTCCAAAGAATTTAGAAAACATCTAACATTTTGTTGAAATAAATCAAAATTATCATGAGAACAAATAAAATTTAGATTGTAAGAAAAATATTCTGTTATTATAAACGCCAAAAAAAATTTCCAGTATAATTCGCTGTTGGGTGCCCACGAAGAAAAAATGTCCACTAACATTCATCCGTTGCGATGGTGATCTAACAGAAATACACGTTCTGATTGTAAAAATCACAATTTTCAAGGTTATATCGCCGAAACTCAAACTGGATAATAGTCTCTGCAGGGGATATTGAAAATCTTTGCATTTCTTGGGTAGTACTAACTACTGGTATAGTTAATAAGTTCAAAATATCGGCATAATATCTTCAAATATTAATTTACTTACTTACTTGACCTTAGGGCCAAAACAATTAGCTTGACTGCAGTTAAACTGTCTCTTGTAATAAATGGTTTTCTGCTACCACAACATTGGAAACTTAATGATTCAAACCTACAAAAGATAAATTTTTTTTATAAATAAGTCAAGAAATTGCTTTCATGTGCAATTTTCCTAATATGAGGGCGCAAGCAGCAAAAACAAGTGATAGAAATGTCAAAATTCGGAAAAAGAACATAAAAATATATGAAATTTCCATTTTTCAAAACTCCTGGAAACCTTTCCAGATAAAACAAATTACTCTATACAGAAACTTTTAGGAACAAATCTATTTATTTGAAAATTAAAACCACATTAGTTCGTTCATCGATAAAATGACACCCTATGTAGAACTTGAAGCAAAGACGAACACTTGGTTAAGCTTCTGCTACCATTAGATGTTTGTTCAATGAGAAGTGAGAGAAGGTAAGTCACTCAGGAGTATATATTTACGCGCATTTTCCATTTTTCGCCATCTTGAGTTAGGGAACGGCTGTCAAATGCAATTCTTCTGGTTTTTTCGGAGTATATGCTCAATGATATACCTTTCCTCTTTATACCATGGAGCTCCTAGGAGGTAAACTCTTTGAAGTACACATGCGCGCTCTCTCGAAGCTTGTTATTATACAAGCTAAGCTCCCACTTTTTAATGAATATTCACCCACAGTTAATTTAAAGAATCTTGTTGATAACCACACTTGAAAAGACATTATAATTTGAAAATTTGAAGGCACAATCGGTATTATAAATACAACAAGTTAAGAGGCAATGCGCTGTGTGCGCTCTCGCCAAAAAAGCTAAAATGTACTAAAAGCCCTGTAGAATGTGTTTTTTGTTGTTGTTGATTGAAACTTGATAGGTATTTACTCAATACATAAACTCGTATGAACAGAAATAGAAATTATTTTAAGATTTGCTTTAAATTTGAAAAATAAGTGATTTTTCCTTCAAACACATTTTTCTCCCTTATTAGTTAAGATAATACGTTCAAAATTTCAGGGTTTATATGAACCATTACAGTGAATAGACGATGCATATTATTTTTTGGAAAAAAAATTTCTGTGCTGTGAAATTTGAAATAAATTTTGTTAATATTTTATCAGTGCAGTAATAAATATGCATCGTCTCCGAAGCTACACACTAGTAATATACTGTCAAAATTTGAAATCATTATGTTTATTAATTAATGAGAAAAATGTGATTGAAGGTGCGTAAGAATTTGAATTTTAATGCTACGGTCTGAAGCGATTTCGAAGCTTTCCAATCTTACGCGGGTAAATCAGAGCGCATTGGCTCTTAAATATTTCATACATTTGACCTTTCTTAACAAACAGTTATTAGTTAAAATAATTTATTTTAAAGCACTTATTAGTTGTTTTGTTTTCTAAATTAGGTCGTTGTAAAGTCAAGGCTTGAGTCCGTTGTATGGTATTATTGTTATTGAATTCTTTTTTGTTTGTCACGATTGCTAAAATTTAAAAAATGGAAATGTTTATAGTTTTTCAGGTCCATGTCCATGTTTGCGAATTAAAATTATACAAAAGTTTCAAAATATTTTAAGGGAAAAACACACAATATCGAGTATAATATTTTTAACACTATAAATAAACACACAAAGTCTGCATTATTTTTGAGATTTGTATAATAATAAAGAAAAAATGGGATGGGTTGAGTAAAGGTGTTTGTGTACGAGATTACATTTTTCTATTTATACCTGTCCTTGATTATTTTTTACTTGAATACAATTGGAAATATCAACTGACACATTAGCTCTTATAGAAAGTGCGAAATACACAGTATTTTAATTTATAGCTTTTCAGTTTTTCAGCTAATATGCTTACAATTTTCGTAAATCGGTTATAAACAGAAGAAGCAAACTCCAAATGTCACATATAAACAAAATAAATGAATAAAATCCTCTATAATATAACGTCCTCTTCTGGTAATAGGAGGTCTGATAAATTTGACAGAAATTTAAAGAAGCCTCAATGGTTTGATGACTTATTGAACGTGTGTCTGAATTTTAAATAATCTTTTTACATCTATATTCATTTTTATTTTAATAAACACAATGCTTTTTCAGTTAATATAGGATCCTATAATCGCAACAGGAAAAAAATTGGATCCCAGAGTTTGTTTGTGCTCAAGGGGCTGTCACCTGTCATATGCCACACGGCGCCATGTCCCCTGCTGCCTCCTCAACGATACACCACTGATAACATGCTTGTTACTCTAAATAATGTAATAAATATCTCGATGAATTTTAAAATACTTTTTCTATGACTGTTGACCCTTTTTATGTAACATTTTTGTCAAGTAACTGGATGCATTACACAAAACAAGCCACACCCCGTGTATAATGATCCATTATACACGACTATATGGCCAATCACCGTCAAAGAATGCCATTACACACGACTATGTTCAGTGGAATGTTTGAATCAGACTCGCCATGAAATGTCGTAAATTGACTTTGACAGTATACCTACCTACCGAAAAGTGATGTAGAGCTAACTTTTTGTTAGAATGGATACAGAAAGTGAAAACAAATTAAACTGCACTCCACGTTTCCCTGAAAAATAAGATGGATACGGGATACGGCACAAAAAATTGTGGACTCAATTGGATATGTTGATCTTCAAATCCGAGGTCTAAAAACATCGAAACTAATACCTCCACTACTTCAAATAATAATGACTTAAATCTGGAATCTTTCTCTACTCCCTGTATAAATATTTGCAATTGCGCAAATTTCACTATCAATATTGTAAGCATAAACCATTAAGTTTCTTAAATAAAATATTTTCTCCACGACTAAATAATAACGCACAAATTATTTTTACATATTTAGCTACATAATGATATTATATTCTCAACACCAGTGAATAATGAAAAAGAATTCACTCTCGCTAGCCAATCACATTCTATTATTATCAAAGTTCACGCTTAAATGAATTAAAAATCTTAAATGAATTTAAAATCAAATCGTCTCTTTTAAAACGTCAAATATCAAATAATGCAAATCGATTATGACAGCACGTCGTTTGAAACGTCAAAATAATGATAGAGTCATAATTTTACGTATTTTTTAGAGAAAAAATGGACAACAGTAGTTATACAGGGTGTCCCACGACGAGTGAAAACTAACTGTATATGGCAAAATGTTTATTGTAAAATCATGAAAATTTCTACGTTTGGGTTTTCGGATACGATCTTTTCAACTAAAATATTTTCAAAGATGGCCGACTTCCGAAGTCGACTGTAACTTTGTTATTTTAAATGGAACACCCTGTATATTAATACATTTTTGAAATCTACATAATATTTTAGTATACTTTTGTCTAAAAACTTTTTTCGAAAAATGCACACTTTTTGAGTTATTGATTTTTTTGTAGAAAATTTGACCGTTGAAGACCCTTATAAATTATTTTTTTACGAGGAGACCCTTGAAGATATGAGAATGGTTTCTGTTCAGTGGCCTTAAGCAAGGTCAAACGTGATCGAATCTATGTTGAAAAATTTTTCATTTTATACAGGGTGTGTATAAAAATTGTTCAAAGTTTAACTTCATAAATATCAAATTTCTTCATTTTTTTAAATAGAACCACCCTGTTTTTTCTATTTTAATGCATTCAGGGGAAAAAAATAAGGCAAGTTTATGTATACTTTCCTATACCTAAACCTTACCATTATCCAGATATTAAATGTTTTATAAAAATTTTTAGAGATGCAGGTGTGGTCTAAATTTTGATACAAGTACTAAGAAACAAAAAAGTCTTTTTCCTCCTACCCCTATAGAAAGTACACACTTTCCTCCCTCAAATCAGGGAGGAAACTCATACTTTTTCTCCCAGGGAGGAAAAGTACTTTCCTCCCTAGGGAGGAAAGTATTTTTCCTCCCTCTCATTTCAAGTAAGTTGTAAACGATGAAACTTGTGAATTCATTATATTCATATTGTTTCCATAATTTCTAGAACATCCTGTATATCCTGTTTTTTGGTAAAAATCAAACATTAATGGTACTTCAACGTAGTTCTCCAATACAAATTTCAACTTCAGGAATCTTAGATAGGTATACGTCTTTTGAGTTCAGAATAAGAAAAGCATAGTATGCTGTGGCTCACTGACAGTAAACACGGCGATTGACTTTTGAGGTGCAAAGTCGCTACATTCATTAAACTTAGTTGAATTTTTGAAAAATGGAGAGCGATTCAAGTGATTTTGAATTTCCAAATACACTACCTAATATTAAGGCACATGCTAACATAGCGTCATTAACCTTACTACCACAAAAATCTAAAGATAGGTATTAAAAACAATATACACAATATAAGCAATGGGCTGAATTATATTCGTTACCTATTTGTGTCGTGAATAAATTTTCAAAAAAAAGTGGGTAGGAGGAAAAATCATATGTATCACATGGGAGTAAAGTGCCTTTTCCTCCCTAGGATGTTTACTGCCCTCCGCTTCGCGTCGTGCAGTAAACTACATCCTGCGGGAGGAAAAGTGGCACTTTCCTCCCTAGTAATACAAATAGCTATTTCAAGTTCAAGTGAGCAATTTTGAACACTTACTTTAAAACATCAGACTATTTTTCTTTGGCTTTTAATTTTCCATAAAATTTTGTAGCATATCTTATTATTCTCACAAATGGTTTAACTCGATTAACTTTTGCTTAAAATGAACCGAAAAGCTTCAAATTGTTAAGTATTCTTTTAACAATGTGCGATTTCGATCGCAGTCAATCTGGATATCTTACTGCAAATAAAGCACATGTTCTTGTTGAAACTTTGTCATATTTACCATGTAAATTCACATAATAATTTTTATTTCTTAGTGCTTGTATCAAAATTTAGACCACACCTGCATCTCTAAAAATTTACATAAAACCTTTAATATCTGGATAACGGTAAGGTTTAGGTATAGGAAAGTATACATGAACTTGTCTTATTTTTTTCCCATGAATGCATTAAAATAGAAAAAACAGGGTGGTTCTATTTAAAAAAATGAAGAAATTTGATATTTATGAAGTTAAACTTTGAACTCTTTTCATACACACCCTGTATAAAATGAAAAATTTTTCAACATAGATTCGATTACGTTTGACCTTGCTTAAGGTCACCGAACAGAAACCATTTTCATATCTTCAAGGGTGTCCTCGTAAAAAATTATTTATAAGGGTCTTCAACGGTCAAATTTTCTACAAAAAAATCAATAACTCAAAAGTGTGCATTTTTCGAAAAAAGTTCTGAGACAAAAGTATACTAAAATATTACGTAGATTTCAAAAATGTATTAATATACAGGGTGTTCCATTTAAAATAACAAAGTTACAGTCGACTTCCGGTAGAACCGGAAGTCGGCCATCTTTGAAAATATTTTAGTTGAAAAGATCGTATCCGAAAACCCAAACGTAGAAATTTTCATGATTTTACTATAAGTATTTTGCCATATACAGATAGTTTTCACTCGTCGTGGGACACCCTGTATTTAGTTATAACTCCCAATTATCATTTATAAATGTAAGGGTTTCGATTAAAACTGTATGTTACGTATCCCTTTTTGAAAATAAACATTGGGGTTCGATCTTCACTGGAAGCTTTCTTTTTTTAGTCGTGGAGAAAGTATAGTCTTTTACTTGTGTAGAATGGCTAATATATTCATTCTGCACTCGTTGAAGAATATACAATTCTAAATATCTCGTTCGTTTGAATTGAATGGGGAACACTCAGTCATAGAAAAAGTACAGTATTCCTCGTTGAATAATATACTATTTTTAACACTTTCCCATATATTACAGTATGGGGTCTATTCTGTAACCAGTCCTTTAAAATTTAGAGGCCGTTAAAAATCTAAAGGCGCTAAAATCACATCTACCTGCTTGTAGATGTGATTTCAGGGCCTGTTAAATTTTTAACGGCCTCTAAATTTTAAAGGACTAGTTACAGAATAGACCCCTATGTCTGTCATACCATCTTTTAACTACTTAAATTTTTTGCGACATCCGGTAAAATATTCACTCATTAAAAGTAAACAGTACATTTGAACAAACAAAAACTATCACGTATATTAATATTAGTAACAAATTTTACGCTCAATTATTTATAGCAAAGTTATATCATGTTTGAAAATATTTTGAACTATAAAGAGTGACAAAAGTGAATTTTAACATCGAGTCTAAATCATACCATGAAGGGTCGTAGACCCGTTATTTTTTCAATATTGGTGTTCTTATCACCGGCGTTTTCGTACACCTTAGATAGAAGAAGTTGTATCACTCAACAAGAGACTTGTAACATATACGACAATCCAAATTTAATAATAAACAATGTTAAAGCAGTGCCGATTGTACAGTGCAGAAGCTCGTTTTTCTTTCCAAGTGAACAAGAAAAAAAAGACCGTATAATGAAAAATATCAACTATGGATATTTGAACCTACAAAATGAAAAATCCATTCGTTATTTGGGAGATTTAATGGACATGAGTTCTGAAGAAATTAATCTCCCAGCAAAACCAGCTGTGGTAAGTACAGTCAAATCAGTTATTCCTTGGAATCTAGAAGAGGTGTCTTCGTATAGAGGAGCTCCAAAGGTCCTTCCAGATGTAATGTTAACACCAGAAGATCCAAGAGCTGAAAATGCTCCCGATATACTAACCGAAAAAGAAAAACAGCTTGGAAGATTCGTCGTTCAGGAACCTATTATAAGAAACACAATGCAAGACAGAAAATATCTTAGGAAAACACCTCGAGAATATCGCCAACCAGAATCGATAGTTCTAAGTAAAGTTATACAAGCTCCTGAACAACCTGGAGCGACTGGATATTTTCCGAATTATTTTAAACCAGTTTTGCGAGATACAAATCCAGATACTGTTAGATATGTTCCATTATCTGATTCTGAACTTTTTGAAAGCAATTATGAAGGTGATGAACCTCATATTATTCAACAACAGACACCAAGTTTGTCATATATACCTTACAACCCAGAAGTAGAAGCAGAAAATGTTTTCCGTGGGTATGGAGATAATAAAAACTTAAAACTTTATTATCAAAATATGGCCGGCGTACCCAAAGAAAAACAAGCACTTGAAGGTCCCGAAAATATTATAATCAATGAACAAGCAACGACAACCACCACGAAGCAAATAAAATATAGTGTACAAGAAGATGAAGGTATTCAAGGAGTTGATGATAAAGAAGAAAATTGTTCACAACAGCAAGAAAAACAATCGATTTCTAAGCAGGAAAACACAGGAATTGATGATGAAAGTATCAAAAATAATAAAGTAAAAACATTTTCTGCCGATTTATATCAACATGAAATAGAAGAGCTCCGTGACCAAGTTCATGAAGTGAATCATTTTATCCAAAAAGCTTCGTCAAATAAAGATTATCCTGAAAAATTGGAGGAAAAAACAGGAATATGCGAACAATCAGTGAAAATAGATGAGCCAAATTCAGAACAACCGATTAAAACAAAACGACGAAAAGCGCAGAGGAAAAAACAGGAAGAAGAAACCTTAGAGCGACCTTCATCCGTTAACGATGATCTTAGTTTGTCCATGGATACGTCATGTACGACGAATACACCTCTGGATACACAGATCGTGGCGGCTGTGTCGCAACAAATAGATAATCAACTAACTAAAGAGGCTGACTTAGCTAGGAATACTAAAAAAAGGGAAAGAAAGAGAAAGTCGAAGAGAAAAATGAATCAAAACAAAGAGGAAGAAACCAGAACAAAAAAATAGATGAATTTACTCGATATTATTTATTGAAAGAGTGGCTGAATATTTATTTATGTGTGCTTATATATTATTATTTAATTTTACTTTTATTTAAATATGTTCATTTTTAAACACTTTTTATTTCAAACAACAAAATATTGTATGTAAAGAAGGATGTTATTAAATAAAAATTATTTGAAATTTTTCGACTGAAACTATTTATTTTTTTTTACGAACCCTGGAAACAATAAATGAGAATTCGACATGTCATCAAATATACTTTTAGTTTATTTAGTGTAAAATTTAACGACAAAGTTTTTTGCAATTTTATTTATAAATTAACAGGAAAAATAATGAATACACACAGAAGATAATTCCTAATAATCAGCCGGACAGTTAAGTATCCAGAAAAGCAGAATAAACAAAAAAGAAGTAAACAAGATAGAACAGTGCTATTGTTTAACGAATAATATAAATAGGTCTCAATCAACATTTGAAACGACTTCTAACTCACTTTTCATAGACTTCGAATTGACTTCTTGTTGTAACGTTAATATATCATAGTATTATTTTATAATTAAGTGTTTAAGTTAATCAACAATTGTGTTGAATCCTGTATGTGAATCTTTAAATAAATTTTTAAAAATAAACGTTTTAATTTCAAAGTTAAAACTGGACAAGATTTTTTATTTGGTATTGAATTCTTATTTAGCAAATATGTGTACCGAGTGTACAAATAAGAATGACCTTGAGAAAACCTGATAAATAACAAAACATTTTTTGTTCGAGCATTATTTGAATGGAATTTGGATTTATCCTTCATTGGATTTTAAAATACTGTTTCTACAGGGTTTGATTTGAAAAATCAAGTAAATTGATGGTCTCAGTAGTGACAAGATCGAAAGACGATTGCAGACTTGTCAATGTTTGGAATTATTTTTTAAATTTTATTTGAAATGTTGCCGAAATAAGTTAAAGTTGATTGAATAGATGAGGCTTTTACTTGATGTAGATCCATACTAAATTATGAAATGAAACAATTTTAAATTGTTAAAATCTACATAATATTTATACTGAAAGTTGTGACGCGTTTCGCTAACAAAGTAGCTTTATCAAACGAATGGAGGTATAATGAGACATTTTCAATTTATACAGTGCTTTAATACTAAATTATACGGATATTAACAATAAAATCATGATCTATTCACATGGAAATAAAATGAAAAAGGGAAAAAATGTGTCTAAATATGGTATTAACTAAAGTATATAACAAAAAATTCATTCACAACAATCCTACAGGAAACTTTCTAGGTAAAAAGGTTTAATAAGGGAGAATTGTTGATATCTATTTGGTCGCTAAGAAGATTATCTGAATATTTGTTTTTATTTATCTCCAGGGCTTCTAAAAGATTTAATTCCAAGGATTTAGGTTCTAGGTATATGCGAAATTTCAAAATTTGAATCGAGTGTTGGTTTGCTAATAAATGATTTTTGAGTAGTTGGAATCTGATTTTTGGTTGTTTGTGTTCTGAAATTCTAGTTTTAAAATAGCTAAAAGTTCTAACTATATAAATTTCATCACAGTTGTCATTACCACATTTTAATTTATAAAATCCTGATTTATTTAGTTTTGAAGATTTGGTTTTGTTGTTTGTAATGAATTTGGATAAATTGTTATCGGTTTTGAAGTAAATATTGAAGTTTCTAAAAATGATTTGATTTTTAAGGATGGTATTCCAAAGTATGTTAAGCTTCTATTATAAATTGGTTATTTTTGTTTTTATCAGAAGGAAATACTTGTTCTAGAGTATGTTTTCGTATCTTTTCATTTATGATATTGTCAATTAAATTTGGATCGTAATTATTATTAACAGCTTTTTTTTTATTATATTTAGTTCTTTGTTGTAATTGTCAATATTATAAAGCTGTAAACTAGAAATGTTTGCCATACAATCGAAGGTGATTAAACAATTATTTGAAATTTTATTGGCGCTCATCCTAAAAATAAAAAACATTGATTTAAACATGAACAATTTCAGACACAATTAACCTACTTTGTTTTCACGTGTTTATTTTGCTGAAAAAATCACATTCAGCATTATCCAATTAGCATAACAAAGTTTGTTTAACTAATTAATCGTTTGCTAAGACAAATGTTATACAGAAAATACAGAAAATTTAAATAATATTTAATACAGTGTGGACAGTTCTTAAAAATTAGTGACTGATGGCAAACATCAATACTTAATAAATTGGGAAAAATCAACCGGGAGAAGTAAAAAGATGTTTTTATAGATTTTTTTTAACGTGAAATAAATTTTACAATTCAAAAACTCCAAAAAAATGTCAATTTTCAATTGGTAATGAATATATTAGAAATTTGCTTAAACTTCCTTGAGTAAAAACTGTCCAAAGTGACTTAAAGCGATCAGTATTTCGTCCCTTTCAGCAGTGACTATAACATAGTCACTGCTTTCAGGCAGGGCCGACCTTTAACATCCAGGCGAGTCATGCATTAGGCACCACGTGCATTCGGCGCCAGCTGCGAGGCCATGCGAGTCATATATTTCGTAGCCTTATACAGTTTGGATGCTAAGTATTACTTCCCTTGGGAAACTCTCACTTAACACCCAGATGAAGAATCAATTTTCATTTCAATGGAAGTGTTTTATGACATACAAAAAATTGTCACACCTCTTACACCCTACAGTTGACAGCTACCTCCACAATTTTTTTTAAATAACAAGGGTGGTAGTCCAATACATCGTTGGTAAGGGTTTAAAAAGCAGAACTCAAAAATATGTCAAACTTTGCTTCAATCTCAATCATCTATTTGTTAACAACGTTTTATTTATTTTAATGTCCACACTTAACTAGCACCCTACTCATTGGAATGCTCTGCAGGGTCCTTGACAATTGAAACTTCTACTGATAGGATGGACACGCTAGGGCAGCTATTGAACTACCAAGGAGTAGGCTGAGGAAGATAACAGGACTCCTAACAGGGCACTGTTATGTGAGAAAGCACCTCTATAACCTAGGAATAGAGGAAAGTTCCCTATGTAGGGCATGACTGACGAAACGTCAGTCCATGTTCACCTCGTGTCCACACTGGGCTGTACTACTCAGGTGAATCTTCGGAGTCCCTGTTATGGCCCCTGGAGACACAAGCAGACAACCACTGAAAAAGGTTGAGGCCTTTATTGAAGGTATCGGATTCATGGATGTCTAGGTAGCAGGAATGACACAAATGGGCCCGCCAGTGGCCTCAGTGCCGGAACCTTGGCCTGTGTTTGTATGGGTCATGGCTCGCTAGCAGATTTAGTAGTAGTAGTAGTAGTAAGGTTTACACTTTACGATATGACAATACAAAAGTATAAGAGACTGGGTAAAACAAAAACAAAGTAAGAGATGTATGTATGTATGTATGTATGATTGGGGTAACATTCACTGAGACCTAAAAGATCTATTGTGCCCCCTTACTTCTACTTAGTTCCTGAGGAGAGTCTCTGAAACTAGTAGCTCCTTTAGTCCTATTTCCCGGAGGAATTTTAGGATATCTGCAGGCTTCAACTTAGGTAAATGTTCCTCTTCTATCCAGTAATCTCCCAGGTACTGTGCTCTAGGATTCTGGAGTGCTGTGCAGTTGGAAAGTATGTGGATGGAGGTCTCTTCTTCCATGCCACAGTATCTGCATTCTTCTTCCTCCACTAGTTTGAGCTTTTTCAGGTGCCCATTCAGGCGACAATGTCCCGTTAGGATCCCTGTTAAAACTCTTAGCGCAGTCTTGCTTTGACTTATGCATTCATTTGATCTCCGTAGGTTGTAGTCACCCAGGAGAATCTTTGATTGTCTAAGCCCTACTAGATCTTTCCAATGGTCAGATCTTCTCTTTCTTTCGGCTTCGCCTATTTCTTCCAATATTACCTTGGAGCTGATTCCGCAAAAGGGTTCAGGCCCCCAGAAGGGTATTTCAGACCCCCTCTTTGCTAGTCCATCTGCTATTTCATTTCCTTCTATTCCAGTGTGTCCTGGAATCCATAGTAGGGTAACTATATTGTTCTCGCCTAATTCATTTAGTTTGTCTAGGCATTCCCAAACCATTTTAGAACTGATTACGCAAGAGCTCAGTGCTTTTATGGCTGCTTGACTATCTGTCATTATGATAATCCTTTGTCCTGTCCTGTAAGAGATGTAATTAAGCCCTCATGCACAATATTCAACAGAAGAAGTCTCAGATCAGCAGGAATCAAAATATAACAATAACGAGTCATTTTTCTGGTTACAGTCCAACGTACAATCCATTTTTAGGTATAATCGAAATTGAATACAAATTTAATTATCCAAATCTTATTTTATTTAAAAAAAGCAACTTTGAGCCATCCTGTATTTGTACAGAACGAAAATAGTTTACAAAACATTAACAATAAATATATTTTGTTTTGATGCAAACAAAAATTGAATCGGCATACATTTTAACAAGATATATAAAATCTCGAGCTATTTATATTTATTTAAAGTTACACACATAAATCTGAGTCATCATGCGAACCGCGCTCGTGATAGTAAATATATCATTATGTTTGATATTAACAGTGTTCGGTCGACCAGAAGAATTAAAATACGAAGATTTAAAAACGAACCATTATCCAGATACTGATAATATAGAACAATACATAGAAAACAATTTAGATGATATTACACGAAAGAAGAAATCGACTGTAACAACTTTTTGTGTTGAAATTAGACCAGCTGACGAGAAGCCTTATCAAATATGTGAACCGATGACAGATAAAGGTAGTTACAGTAATTCAGCTCCATATTTTCAACAAAATAACGGATTTGAACATGCGAAGCCAGAGGTATCTTTCAATACAGGTTCGACCGTACAAAATAAACCTTCAGCAGCCTATTCAGCACCAATAAAAACCTTCCAATCTTCTGGATCAGGCACTGGTTCGAAGCCAGCATATGGCACGTATAGATCCACCAAACCAGAGCGAGAAGACGAACCTGAAAAAGTAAATCCAGCAAAGGTATCCCAACCGGAAACAATGGCCAAATCTACATATATAGAAGATAAAACATTAGACGTTCCACAGCCCGTAAGCCAATTGATTGCTTCGCGGAATAATCAGGAATCCGAGGAGGAAGCGGAAGATTTTGACTCGATGAGAACAGCTCATCATAAAGATTTCTACAAATATGGCTCTGGATATGGAAGCCCAAGTTCCGTTATACCAGTTACACCATCACACCACGGCCATAGTGGTCTGGTTATTACTTGTCAGCCAAATCTAGCTGGATATGCTCAGAGCGTTCCAGGAGCTTACCAAGAAGGCGCTCATCATGGAGGAGCTCCGCTTTACAACTATAGGTCTGCCAACCCAAGTTATGGAAGACCTTATCACCCCTACAACAGACCGCAGCCACAAGCTTATGGTAATTATAAACCAATGCCTGCGTATAGACCACATGCACAATTATACAAAGGTCCAATTTATTCAAATCCTTTTCCTCATCCTGGCGCTGGTTATAAATCTCCCGTTAATCAACCTTCACCTCACGCATATAAACCTCAAGTAGCTCCTGAGTTTCATGAAGGTCCAATTCCTGATCCTCACCCCATTCCAAATGATTATTCTGCATATCAGACACTACCAATACAACCTTCAAGCTATTCACCGCCTTCAACATTTTCATTACCTGCAGAATATTACCCTCCCCCACCTGAAGCTTCTGAATATAAGCCAGCATACACTCCTCCTGTTGATTATAAACCTCCAGTTTATGCTCCTGCTTATGTACCTCCTCCAGCCTATAGACAGACCGAAGAAGAAAATGTAGGACTTAAAGCTGAACCTATGGAAGCGAAATCAAACAAAGAGGTCCACACTTTGGAGACGATGTCGAAAATCTCCCAGAAAAATATTGGAAATAGTCGTTGGGCAAGTGAAACTCAGTCTTCTAGGAATAGTGAAGCAGATCAAGGAAATTGGAGAGAAGCAGCTGATACACTAGCAATTCCTCAAGGTGGTTGGAGAGAAGCTGACACAGCTAAAGCTGCTAGTAATTGGAGATCAGCAGAAGAAGGTGTTGAAATGAGAGATCACCCAGCAATCGGCAATTTTAGAAAAGCTGATAACTCCAATGATGGTATTGACAATGAAGAATCCAAAGAAAATAAGATTGAAGAGAATTTATAATTTTCTGTAGCATAATTTTTTGTATTTCTTGCATTTATTTATAAACTTTAGTGTTTTTATACATTAATAAAATATTTTTTCATCAAGGTGTTTATATTGAATTTATATAGTTGGTGAATAGTTATTTATTATACAAGGGAAAAAAGTTTCTAATTCGAGTTGTTTTTTCTGCATTTTCTGAGAACCTTTACTATAGTAATGCATTTAATACTCTTGTTAATAATAATAACAAAAATAAATAATGACATTGAAATGTTACAGAGATGGTCGCTGGTTCAAATGTCACTGTTTTCGTTTTTCTTAAATTCTTTTTTGGATGTCTTAACACTAATAATTATTATAATTTTGTAAAATAATAAAATAAAACGATAGGTAAGTCAAAAAGTAGAAGCATTCTATACTAGAATTCATTTTTTGAAGACGCTATTGTATGTTTGGTTGCCTACAAAATGACTATACAAGATGCGCGTTGGGTTGCCTGCAGAAAATCTTTGATTGATATAATTGTAAATCATGCAATGGGGGTAATTAATGTATGATTTTGTCTAGTTTTGAGAACGTTAATATCAAATGTTAATACAAGGTCGATGGAAAAAGAATTTTTTAAACGAGCCACTCTACATTTAAATGCATTATTGGGTGTTTATTGAGAATTTTAAATACGTTTTAGAAGAAAAAAAAATAGATTAAAGATAATTTTTATAAAAATAATTACTTACTTGGATAATAAAAAACCCATCAATTCTTCTCATTTACATGTTCTAATGAAATAATGTAGCAATTACTTCTTGTTCAGTTGACAGTAAAGTTAAGAAATTCACAGGAAAGTCAAATTAATAGAAATTTCAACAAATTGTCAGATAAAATTGAATGACAGGGACACGTTCAAGGACTCATAAGTTAAGCTGCGTTCAAGCATGATTCTGCTGACTCTCAATTGTTTAAGCAGCGGCAATTATGGCCGTTTGCACCAATTGATATTTAAGTCGACTTAAAGTTAAGTGGAGCTTTGAGAATGTTTTGTTTTGCAGCATGAACAACTTGTCATTTTAAGCTGCACCTAGCTAAGCTTAAAAAATCGCTCGCTTATTCTCCACTTATCCTCAAAGTGGAGATTTCTAACCTAACATTCTTAGGTTTTGATTGATATATTTCAATACTTTTCATCTTTTTTGGTTTTCGTTTTCTTTCTTCCAATTTCAGGTGTGTTTCTTTTAATTTTTGAAGTAGGATGTTTATGGAGGATTTGGAAGTATTGGATATTCTCGAAAATGGATTTCCAAGAAGGCGGTACAACCGTAAAAACTGTTATGAGAATTGGATGAAAATACTAGCAATTCTTTTTCCTGAACTGTATAATTTGCCGATCTGATTTTCTTATTCTTTACTGTGTTTTCCATTATAAACAATTATCTTATTTAAAAAACAAGAATAAAATCCTTTGATTTTCAAAGAATTGACTGACTGACAGCTACGTTACTTCAAACCACAAAAACGAAAAGTCACCAGAAACCATAGAGAAATTAATAAAACTCAACTCAAATAGCGAGGTTGACAAATATATTGACCACTTAGCTAAGAAGCAGAGCAAAAACATTGCTGCAACTGAACTTTAACTAAGCGACCCTTGAATTTTAATCTCGCCATAGCTATTCTAAGCTTATGCTACTATTGGTGCAAACGGCCATAAGAAATATGAAATTTTTAGGGATTGCTGCTTGGACTGAAGTCCAGTGAAGATACTACAGAATTTGACCAAAATAGGTAGATTAATGATCTTTGTTGTTATTTTCTGAACCTCAGGTGAAACTAGTATTCAATGAAAATAAAATAAAACGAGAGCTAAGTACTTTGCATGTTTCTTTATTGATAATTATATAAGCTTACCTAAAATACATTTAAAATAACCACATTAGTTAGTATCAATTATGTCAAAAATAATACAAGAAAATTGCGCCTTAAATTTATAATTTAAATGAAACTTAAATTCAAAAGTAACTTCAAAACAAATCAACGTAAACCAACTGATTAACATTTTTTAAATTCAAAAATATTCGGAAACGAAAACATCCTTTTAAAAATTAAAATCAAAATTCATCCGATCGAAGGCGAAGCCACTATTTCCAAAAGACAAAGCCCGCTCTTCAGTTTTGTCTTCATTTGTAGTTTTCATAAAATTTTTATCATAAACTGGACTCAAGACAAACTCACCATTGTAATCATCTGGAAAATTTTAAATAACTATAAATAGTGAAATACAGGATCTTTTGACGTTTGGCATTAATAAACTGTCAAAATTTAGGGTGAAATTGTCGACACTCATACTTCACTCATCCTAATTGTATGCAGAGACACTTGACAGGTGAAAAGTGAGGTTGAGTTTGAGTGTAACTTGAGTGAAATATGAGTACAGCTCCCTTGAGTGAAGATTTCTAACCTATAAATCACGTTTGTACCTTACACTGTCATTTTACGATATCGAAATTAAACAACTGAAAAGGGGAAACAATATTTAACTGAAAAAATAGGGGTTTTTATTTTTTTGTTCATCCTAGAGTACAATAACTATGGCTGGAGAAATTTAAAAATTTTTAATTGGTAATTAGATATTATTATATATAATACATGTTAAAACAGAATAAAACTCACCTGCTGAATTATTATGAATAAATTGAGAAAGATCTCCAAAATTATATTGATTCTCTACAAACTTTGTATTATTTTCGACATTCACGTTTCCTGATAACTCATTGACATAGTTTTTCGCATCTTTCGATATATTTACTGAAAATTTAAATACAAATATATTTTTCGTCGACCTTTACGGAATATCACATTTTACAAATTTCCTAATTGCATTCTTTTGAAAACCCCATGGTAAATGAGAATTCAATTATTCCCTTACTCAATTTTTGAAAATAAATGTTTCCTTATAAAAAGTATAAGGTACTTCCATGATAAATAGAAATTTTTGCAAATAAATGTATCCCTTATAAAAATTACTTTCATAAAATTGACCCTTTTCAAAAATTTTATCACACACACCTATGATGGGAGGAAATTTGTACCAATCAATTAACCCTCATTGAAAAATTTTATCGTACGCACATGTGTGACATATTGAAACATGATTGAAACATATTGTTATGTCAGAGTGACATAAAAAGTCTTTCAACTGCTCCAACCGCTAATATCATTCAATAGCAAAGAAAATACAGTCCATTTTGCAAGCTGGAAGAAGTTTCCACCATTAAAATGACTCCCTGGAAGGATTTGGTGAGTCCTATTTCAACATCAGACGCTGTTTATTATTTTTCAAACACCCGAATTTGTTGGGGGCAACCAAAAAAATAAGACTTGTCTATCTTTAATAGGTAGGGAATCATTGAAAAAAAACCACCTCTACACTTCTTAGAAATCAGACAACCTGGGACATGCCACAATACGGTATGATGAAAAAGTATAACTTTTTGAAGAAAGAATGGAATGGGATCCAAATACCATTACCAGACTTGGAAAAAATGCCATTCAATGGTACACAGACGACTCAAAAGCAATAGGAGGAACTGGGATAGGAGTGTTCGAGCCATGATGAACCAAACACTCCGAAATCTTGGGAAAACCCCCAAGTATCTTTCAAGCCGAAATCCACACCATAAGAAAGTACGCCCAGTTCAATATTGATAAAGGATACAGAGGACAAAAGATTATCATAATGACAGATAGTCAAGGAGCCATTAATGCTCTGCTCTGAGCTCTTGTGTAATCAGTTCCAAAATGGTGTTGGAATGCCTAGACAAACTCAATGAACTAGGAGAGAACAATACAGTTACCTTACTATGGATTCCAGGACACACTGGAATAGAAGGAAATGAAATAGCAGAGAGGGGGACTAAAATACCTTTCTGAAATGGAATCAGTCCCAATGTAATATTGGAAGAAATAAGTAAAGCAGAAAGAAAGAGAAGATATAACAACTATTGGAAAGATCTAGTAGGGCTTAGACAATCAAAGATTCTCCTGGGTGACTACAACCTAAGGAGATCAAATGAATGCATGAATCAAAGCAAGACTGCGCTAAGAGTTTTAACAGGGATCCTGACGGGACATTGGCGCCTTAATGAGGACCTGAAAAACTCAAAATAGTGGAGAAAGAAAAATGCAGATATTGTGGCATGGAAGAAGAAACCTCCATCCACATACTTTCCAACTGCACAGCACTCCAGAATCTTAGAGCACTGGGAGATTACTAGATAGAAGAGGTTCAGTTACCTAAGCTGTAGCCTGCAAATTCCTCCGGGAAATAGAACTAAAGGAGCTACTAGTTTAAGAGACTCTCCTCAGAAACTAAGTAGAAGTAAGGGGGCAAGGAGACGAAGAAGTGGTTGAGAAATCAGCACCTCGCTCATTGAAATGCTCTGTAGGGTCCTAGACAATTCAAACTTCTACTGAAGGGATGGACACGCTAGTGCAGAAACTGAACTACCAAGGAGTGGGCTAAGGAATATATCAGGACTCCTAACAGGGCACTGCTGTATGAGAAAACACCTCCAGTAAAGGAAAGTTCCCTATGTAGGGGTTGCGACATGACTGACGAAACGTCAGTCCATGTTCTCTTAGAGTGTCTACACTGGGCTGTACTACGCAGGCGAATCTTCGGAGACACAAGCAGGCATCCATTGAAAAAGGTTGTGGCCTTTATTGAAGGGTTCGGCTTCATGGATGGCACAATGGCACAATGGCACAATGGGCCCCCCAGTGGCCTCAGTGCCGGAACCTTGGCTTAAGTTTGTCCAGGACAAGGCTAGCCTGCACATTTAGTAGTAGTAGTAAGGGGGCACAATAGATCTTTCACGTTTCAGTGAATGTTACCCCAAAAATACATACATACATTGTCCTAGAGCACAGTACCTGGGAGATTACTGGATAGAAGAGGAACATTTACCTAAGTTGAAGCCTGCAGATATCCTGAAATTTCTCGGAAATAGGACTAAAGGAGCTACTAGTTTCAGAGACTCTCCTCCGAAGCTAAGTAGAAGTGAGGGGGCACAATAGATATTTTAGGTCTAATGTTACCCCAGATACATACATACATACATCTTTAATAGGTACGTCATTGGGTTAAAATTTACCTGGAGAAGTATACATCATATTTACGTCTGTAGGGACACCTGTGAAACGCTTTTCCAGATCTGGAATACTTGGATTCTCAAAGCGATACGCAGATCCTTTTTCAACCAATGTTTTTTCTGGATTATTTGTATTTTTAACCGGCTTTGGGTCGTTAATCGAATTTTTTTTGTCATCGTTTGCAAAATATTGAGAAAAATTCGTTAAGGGATTGTTAATAATATTCTTCTCGAATCTGAGCTGATCAGAAACATATCTGTTATTGCCTGTAGAAAACTCTATTTGTTCATCCAGTTTATCGAAATTTATATTGCCGGATTGTTGTTGTGTATTTTTTGGCATTGGCGTAACAAATTTGCTCTGGCTAGGAATCTTTTCGTTCCTGATTTGATTGAAACGAATTTGACTCTCTTCGGGGTCGTGTTGAAATTCTGTTAGTTTGGCTTGAACGCTTACGCCAGATTCTTGGGAAAACATGTTTTCCATGTCAGCTTCTTGAATCAGCGTATGGTTTTGTGGATCTTGCTTGTTGGAAATGTTCTCGTTGACATTTGGTTGCGTTGAATATTTAATCTGAGAAATTAGTATAAATATCGATCAAGATTAAATAAAACGCAATAGAGGAGTTCAGTCTAAGGTCAGTGTCGTCAATAAAAAGTGGTTTTTTTCTGACAAAAAGGACAGTTAAGATCTACTATTTAAAACATAAGATTTTGCATGTTTTTTACCATTGCGAACATTTATATTGTTTTATTAAAATAATGAATACACCCCCGAAGCGTATATCTTGAAATTTAAAATTACTTTTCAGCTGAATAGTCAACATATCAGTGGCCAATAATTCTAGGAACTCTTAGCATGTCACCATGTCATTTCTGTCACTAGTTCTGTCAAATGTCAGTGAAAAAAGTAATAAGAAGAATAGAGATACAGCTAATTAAAAATGCTACAAAAATCTTATCGAAAATGAACATACATGATTAAACGAATATCAACAAATATAAATATAACTGACATTTGACATAACTAGTGACTGAATAACAGAAATGAATGACTTGCCAGAAGTTCCTAAAAAGTCATTTCAAATAAAGTAATACATATAGATGTTCGCAATGATTAAAAACATGCAAAATCTTATGTTGTAAACAGTAGATCTTGACTGTCATTTTTGTCAGAAAAAGACACTTTTTGTTGGCCACACTGACCTTAAACTGAACTCCTCTATTCCGCCCATCTATTGACTTAAATTGTGAGGTTTATTTATTTTTAAATATATGAAACTGATGACCTTTATATACTAATCTAGTCAGCCTAAATATTAGAAAAAATACAGAGAAAATAGTTCTTTCCTTATAAATTACATAAAAAATATAAAGTGTTAAAATAACTTGGTTAAATTCCAAAACAAACTTACCCCCATATGCGATTTGGTATCTTCTTTTGGCATTAAATTTTGTGTCTTATTTCTTTCTTTTTGCGAAAAAGATCCATTGATATTTTCCACTACTTTTTGCAGTTTCGCACCCAGAACTTTACTTTTCTCCTCCTTGCTCATATTTTCAGGGTTTTTAATTACATTATTTTCGGTTTTTTCTTTCAATGAAAAACTTTGTGATCTAGTTTTCTCTCTTTGCGAAGCAGACCTATTGAAACTAGTCACCAGTTTTTGAAATTTCATTTCTAAAACGTTACTTTTCTCCTGTATGGTCATATTTACAGGATTTTTCATAGAATTTTCTTTGTCTGGGGCGTTTATTATTTTGTTTTCAATAACTCTAATTTTAGGAGGTGATGGTACATGTTGATTGTTGGCCAAATAGTTTGAATTGTGCCAAGAATTGAAAGTTATTTTAACAGGATTAGGAGTAGCGTAGACTTGTTCGTTGATTAAATCGTTGAGACATTCTAACGATTTTGTTGGGGAAGGTTCCATTACTTTTTCATCTAAAACATTTTTTTTAAATTGAACTGATTTTGTTACTTTTGCATTTTTTTCACTTCAAATTAAATTAATAAATATTTAGGAAAATTGGCATAAAAATCCAATCCATTAAATTAAAAAACCGACAATTTTTCCAACCGATAGGTATATTTTGACCCCCTACCCCCCATAAGCTCCACATTTCCCGAGTTGTATTTTTCAATTTATTTCAAGTGGCTGCCATTATTACTGAAATAATTAGCCCACAGTTCACCCCTTGACTGGATTATAAGTAGATTGATATATGTAAGGGGGGTCCATTGATTACATGAGGCATTTTTTGACCCCGTCTCCCCAATAAGATTTTCCCAACCCCCCGAAACACTATAAATTGTTAAAACTGTAATAGAGGAGTTCAGTCTAAGGTCAGTATAACCAACAAAAAGTGTTTTTTTATGACAAGAATGACAATTAAGGTCTACTATTCAAAACATAAGATTTTTGTATGTTTTTTATCATTGCGAACATCTATATGTATTACTTTATTTGAAATGACTTTTTAGGAACTTCTGGCAAGTCATTCAGCGAATTGGAAATGCTATGAAAATCTAATCGAAAATGGACCTCCAACAAAAATAAATATAACTGACATTTGACATAACTAGTGACTGAATAACAGAAATGAAATGGTGACATGCCAAGAGTTCCTAGAATTATTGGCCACTGATATGATGAGTATTCAGCTAAAAGGTCATTATAAATTTCAAGATATACGCTTCGGGGGTATATTCATTATTTTAATAAAGCAATATAGATGTTCGCAATGATAAAAAACATAAAAAATCTTGTGTTTTGAACAGTAGACCTTAATTGTCATTCTTGTCAGAATACGCCACTTTTTGTTGGCCATAGGTACTGACCTTAGACTGAACTCCTCTATTTTGACAACCTACGACATTTGACAACCTCAAGTAAAAATGTCATGAATTATACCGCAAACTTCAAAAGACCATCAAATAAGAAAAAAAATTTTGAACTACAAAACGTTCTTTTAATGTGGGTTAATAATAATTTATAAAATATTGATAATTTCTTACCATCTTTAGATAAGTGAGGCAGATCTGAAATATCCATTTTAAGGTTTTTACCTTTATCCTGAAAACATGATAACAAAATTAAACCATAGTTCATCTGAAAACTGCGTGGCGTCACTGGCGTCGAATAATTCCCGGTTATATCTGTCAGCTACCTCAGCCTAGCCCTCAGCTATTTCTTGTCGCCAATCAAAGTCTCGGTTACATGAGAAAGCGACTAAGTGTAATTAAGCATGTGGCAACCTTGTCCGTCATATAAACATGTGCGTAATGTTGTCAGAGTGTGAAATTATCATTCCAATTTGATGAAAGGAGAATCACCCGTTACATATTTCAAATTTTACTTCTATATTTTGTTAGAACACAAAATTTTAATTTCGTATATTACCGCAAAATTACTCTAGCAACACCGTAGGTAATGTCATTTGTCATTGTCAAAGTTGTGACGGTACTGTTATTTTTAATTATAGTTCTATGTTTTTATGTATGCATTGTTTGTTTTTGTTGGATTATTTGGTTAAGAAAAATGATCATTAAACAAAAAACGTTTCACAATTCCACTAAAGCGATAGTTATTAATAAAAGAACCGTTATTAATTCAAATTTCACTATATATTTTGTTATAACACACTAAATAAAAAAATACAGAGGTCGTGAATTTTAATTTTGTATCTTACCGCAAACTTACTCTGGCAACGCCGTAGGCAATGTCATTTGTCAGTGTCAAAGTTGTGTTGGTTTAAATTGGATTTCACTGTTATTATTAACGTATTCCGAGCCGAGCTCACCATATGAGGTAAAATAATACCATTTATAGACAATAATAATACTATAGGCGTGAGCAACAATCGAATATACTGAATAAATCTTCATAAAAAACACAAACTTACAAACCCTACATTCCATATGATCCACATAACAATGAGATCACCTACTAGGCAGGCAACACGCAATACTGCCGCGTGTTGTTTTATGCTTCATTATTAATAAAAGTAGTCGTTAATTATTAGTTAATATTAATTGGACGCTACTTAAGTACTATAAATACATCAAAATGGAAGCTTTTCAATTTGAAAAAAATCGCAACTAATTTAAAATTCACCCTCAACTGATGACTGATGACATAAGGAGTGCGTTCATGATCTACTGATTAGGTGACCAGCAAAACAGACAGAGTGATTGTGTTATGTTGTTGATTATTATTGCTGTGTGTTTAAATTATAGTAGTAACAATTAAGAATTTTCCAATTGAAGATCCTTTTACCAAAAATATCAATTATTATCATTATTTGAACAAAGATAAATTACAAACCTGATTTTTCAGTCCATGGTTGTTTTTAAGTTTGTTACTTTGTTTTTCCTTGATACGCAAATTATTATTCATCAGCTTTTTAATTAATTCTGTTTCTTCTTTTTTAACAGATTCCAACCTTTTCACGGATTCATCGTATTTTCGTTTTTTCAACCAAACTCTAGCTAAATTAATACAGTCTTTGTAAAACATCGACTGGCGTATTGACCTTTTCTTTTGATCTATCCACTGCCGTTCTTTTATTTTATAGTGTAACATTTTGATATTGTATTGAACTTTTTGGAGTTCGACTGATTTTTCCTTTAAAATTTTGAAGTTTGGGCTTGTTTCCTCCAAGTTCTTTCTGCATTTATCTATCTGCTCACGATATTCCTTTAATATGTTGTCACCTTCTTCTTTGTTTTTATGTACGGTATTTACAACGCATTTTAAGTGCATGTTTTGATATAAAAGCGAGTCTTGACTAACACGAAAAGATTCTATTAATCTAAAAAAAATTAAAATACAAGATTAGTTAACAGTTCGTCGTTACATAGCCTACAATTATCTTTTAATGTTAATATTTTTTAAAGTAAAGTTACGTTTTATGGTGCTGTTCCATAATTTTTATTTTTGGTATGATATTCTTAATATCATCTTCTATCCTTACTTTCTCTTTGTCAAGGTATTCAATTTTAATCTTTAACTTTTCTATTTCTTCTTTGAAGACTGAAACAATATTAAAATATAGGAATCCACAATAAGCTGCTAAGCTTTATGTAACAACTATTATTGCATTGCTAACGACATAAAAAGTCAAATATAATCGGGTAGATATCCATTGTAATATTGGCATGCTTACTTACAATGAGAATTTGCTTCAAGTGCCCATTTCTGAAGATCTTTACTATTATTACCTAATTTAATGGTATTTAATATATCCAATAGGTTTGTGGTTGACTTATCCATTGTAAATAACAATTATATCTTTGTGAGTTTTATTTCCAATTATTAAATATGGAATACTTTTAAGCAATAAGCATACTAGATTTGAATTTTATAAATATACAAGCTGCCAAACGCACCAACCACCAACCGTATAAACCGAAAACTCCATCCATAAGTATTTTTTTTATCTATGACTCCATCCACTTATTTAGTGATGTCACTAAGTGAAATAATAGAACTTAGAAATTTGTTTAAATTTTCATTGGAAATCAATCATATATATAATAAAGATTTAAATTTAATGAAGCTTCAAAAGATTGCGTCTGATTAGTAAAGAATTGGAAGGAGTCAAATCCTAATTTTTTGTGGTCTTCGATGTGCAAAGTATGAATGAGCATCCAAGATAAAATAATGGAGACGTGAAACAATATTGTGGATGTGGATGGACATTTCTCGATAGCGAGACTCTTCTGTAATTTAATTTTTGCCGGCTTCTGTCGTCTGTCAAAATATTGTTGTAGTATGGTTGTAGCAAAAAATGGCGTTGTGTTGTGCCAGTGAGTATTTCAATTTAACATATTTTATAGAATTATTAGAATCACTATTATTATTAACATCTTCATGGCTTTAAAAAGTGCTGCTCAAGACATGAATTATATTTATATAGTTCTGCTAGGAATAATTCAGTTAATTTTTTCTTTGATAACTTAATGGAAATGTGTTTTCAGTTTCTAATGAAGTTCCTGAACACCCGGTGGTCTCCCCCTCATCGGGTGCTATTTTTGAAAAAAGGATAATTGAAAAATACATACAAGAAAACGGAGTCGATCCAATAAGTGGAAAAGAGTTATCTATAGACGATCTTATTGAAATTAAAAGTAAGTTTCATACAACTACATTTCTGAATAGGTATAAGCACTAATAACATTTCAGCACCACCAATCGTAAAACCAAAACCACCTAGTGCAACTAGTATTCCAGCTACTTTAAAATTATTACAAGATGAATGGGATGCAGTTATGTTATACAGTTTTACGCAGAGACAGCAATTACAAACTGCTAGACAAGAATTAAGTCATGCTTTATATCAACATGATGCTGCATGTAGAGTAATAGCTAGACTTGATAAAGAAGTTAAAGCTGCCAGAGAAGCTTTGGCAACTCTTAAACCTCAAGCTGGTATTACAACTGTTCCTCAACCTGTAAGTATCTAATTTGAACCCAAAAAATTATAGTGTATAACCTGAATACTGTTTTAGGCTGTAGCTGCCGAAGCAGCAGGTGTAGCTAATCAACCTACTGAACAAGCTGGTATGAGTGATGAAGTTATAGAGAAATTACAAGAAAAAGCCACAGTCCTGACTCAGGAGCGTAAGAAGAGAGGCAAGACTGTTCCTGAAGAATTGACTACTCAAGAACAATTGAGAGCTTTTAAAACTTTATCTTCACTTATTGTAAGTTATTTATTTACACACATATTAGTTTTTACTGCTATTTAAACTTATAAATCTTTTTTTCTAGGGCTTACATTCAGCTAGTATTCCTGGCATATTAGCATTAGATGTTCATCAGTCTGATACGAGTAAAGTTCTGACTGGTGGTAATGATAAAAATGCTACTGTATTCAATAAAGACACTGAACAAGTAGTTGCCATACTGAAAGGACATACCAAAAAAGTTACAAAAGTTATATATCATCCAGATGAAGATCTAGTACTGACAGGTAAATTAACTCAATACTCTTCTTCTCTGAACTATATTTTTATCAATTATCACAAGTTCCTGTGTTTTATGCTAATTATGTCGGATAATTATTTTTTTGTACTCTTTAACATAAAAAGTTTTCGTTATTTATTTTGGGAAATCTAAATAGCTGTTAAGACACTTGTGTATTAATATAATGATTAAACGATTCTCATAATATACGATAAAGTAATTAGTAAGAAATGAATTAAATTCAAGCTATTTATTGAGTAACTTTCTAGCTTCACCTGACACAACAATTCGAATATGGAATGTACCGACATCACAGACAACTCTGCTTTTACGTGCTCACGATGGACCTGTTACTGGATTGTCCCTTCATCCCACAGGTGATTTTGTTTTATCAACATCAGAAGATCAACACTGGGCATTTTCTGACATAAGAACTGGTCGTTTACTAACCAAAGTCTCTGACAATTCTAACGTGCCTCTTACTACAGCTCAATTACATCCTGATGGTTTGATTTTCGGTACTGGCACTGGGGACTCGCAAGTAAAAATTTGGGATTTGAAGGAACAAAGCAACGTTGCTAATTTCACAGGTAAGATATATTCAATAATCTATTATTCCTTATCAAATTATGGTGTTTTAAAATTGTCTTTAATTCATTTTGTATATTTTAGGTCACTCTGGAGCAATTACGACAATAGCATTTTCTGAAAACGGTTACTATTTAGCTACAGCTGCAGATGACGCTTGCGTAAAACTTTGGGATTTGCGAAGATTGAGGAATTTTAAAACTTTACAACTTGAAGAAGGTTATCAGATAAGAGATCTTTGTTTCGATCAAAGTGGAACATATTTAGCCGTTGCTGGTACTGATGTTAGGTAAGATAAATTTTGTAAATCAAGTGAACTATTAAACTTATTTGCAAAACCCCCAGCAAAGGCAAACCATAGGTACAATTCGAACAAAGAGAAATAAGTCATAAGGGCTGTTTAATAAGGGTTCATTACTTATAGTATGTAATTTCCTGTTGGAAAATTAACTATGTAGTTTAAATTACTTCATTATATAATTAACTCACTTTCAGGATCTACTTATGTAAACAATGGCAAGAACTAAAAATCTTCAACGATCATACAGCCACTGCCACAGGCGTAAGGTTTGGTAAACATGCCAGGTTTATTGCATCAACTTCCATGGATAGAACGTTGAAATTGTATGGTTTAGATTAAAGTGTCGAAATGAATAGTACTTGAATTAATAGCATACCATTTTGTAAACCATAAGGTCATGTTCATATAATTTTATTGTACATTTATTAGTTTCACAGTTGTGTTTTTTTTATCGAAGTAATAACTTCTATTTAGGAGTAATTTAAATATTTTTACTGTTCAATTGCAATTGGTTTATTAAGTAATATAAGAACTGAAACAAGAAATGCGTTTTTAATTATTTGATGAGAACTTTCTGTGAAATAAATTGGTTGGATGGAAGTTTCTATAGTGGAATTAAATACTATCCTAAAGGCTTGTATGTATGTATGTATTTATTTTTGGGGTAACATTCACTGAGATCTGAAAGATCTATTGTGCCCCTTTACTTCTACTTAGTTCCTGAGGAGAGTCTCTGAAACTAGTAGCTCCTTTAGTTCTATTTCCCGGAGGAACTTAAGGATATCTGCAGGCTTCAACTTAGGTAAATGTTCCTCTTCTATCCAGTAATCTCCCAGGTACTGTGTTCTAGGATTCTGGAGTGCTGTGCAGTTGGAAATTATGTGGATGGAGGTTTCCTCTTCCATGCCACAATATCTGCATTCTTCCTCCACTAATTTGAGCTTTTTCAGTTGCCCATTCAGGCGACAATGTCCCGTTAGAATCCCTGTTAAAACTCTTAGCGCAGTTTTGCTTTGACTTATGCATTCATTTGATCCCAGCAGGTTGTAGTCGCCCAGGATAATCTTTGATTGTCTAGCCCCTACTAGATCTTTCCAATGGTCAGATCTTCTCTTTTTTCGGCTTCACCTATTTACATTGGGGCTGAAAAAAGGTTCAGGTCCCCAGAAAGGATCCTAAAGGCTTAAAGAGATAGATAATAAATTTGGGATATCAGGAGGTGGGTAGGTACTCCAGCTAGGACATTCTAGTAGTATTTGTTGGTGAATTTGTTGAAATTATACCATAGAAGATATTAAAATTAGTTTTTCTCCACCCTACTTTGTATTTTGACTAAGTAATTATCAAAAAAGTATCAATTTCCGTTGACGACTGTTTGTAAGATCAATTTCAAACGTTTAGGTCACAATTACAAGGGTCCCTATTAATAAGGGGTGTTGGTAATCGAAATATTTCGATTTTTGACCTTTAACGTCTACTGAACAAGGTATCTCGGGGAAAAGTCGTTTATTTCAACAAACTTGTATTATGTATTACTGTATGTTTGGTTGCCTATACCAAAGGTCATAATAATAAATTTTGTATTCATTAAATATAGCTCAAAAACACACAGAAAATTTAATGACTGTCTTCTTCATTTCTACTAGAATTTATATTGAAAGATATTAATTTTCGTTGAAATTTTTACACCTTGTACTAGGGAGCTTAGCATTTAAGTGTTGGCTCTTCCGGATACTTGACATTGATGTTTGACAGTATACCACTAACGCCTCCCTTTCATTTGTAAAAAGTGTTGAAAACTACAAACACAGGTCAGTTTTTGGCGAAGTCGACAAAGCTTTTAAAAATTTGTAAGTTACATTCCTATTATTGACATAGTTATTAATATTCTTGTACATATAAATAACCCGATATTCCATTAGGTGTGTAACAACGTGTTTACAAACGAGTAAAAACGACGATATCGGCGATTACCACCGGACTTGGGTCTATAATGGCAGCCAGCGATTCAGCAGGCGATGATTCCTTGTATCCTATTGCTGTTTTAATCGATGAACTTAAAAATGAAGATGTACAGGTATTTGTTATTAATTAATAATTGTTGTCCATTGCTCAATGTTTTTGTGACTCAATGTTATAACAAAAACATCGGCTTCTATTGACCCTTTCTTGTTTAAAGTGACATCATTCTTGTCAGATCTTCCTAGATTGAAAATATAAAGTAAAATTATTTATAGATCAACCTATAAATTCTAGGAAGTGAATATTGATATGATTGGACTTGAAAAAATAATAAATAACTTGGAAATTTTGTATCTGACTTAATATGGTTCTTTTTATAAAATTGGATAATATAAATGAGATTAATTAGTACATATGGGTTGCTAATAATTAATGTCTATTTGTGAAATAAGTAATAATTGGTTAGATGGATATTTAATAGTATAAATAATAGCTTAATTAACTGGTCTAACCTGTTCTAATTCATAAAGGAAAACAAGCATTGTTGAATCAAGATAATATGCATGAAATATCATATCTACTAATTAAATATTTTTTTATTATCTCTTTGTTACAGTTGTAAATGAAGGGTTACTATAAATGAATGTTTGCAAGACTTATGTAGAATTATGATAATGGCTTTATTGTTTTTAAATTTAATATTTTCGAGTTAATGAATCATTAAACATATTTTTTAAGTAAAGTTCCTGAAATATTTTTATAAATTGCTATCAGTTGTATTTTTCACAATCAAATTATGCACATGCATAGTTTCATATGAGAAGATATTTATTTGTGTATTTCTTCTAGAAACAATGTTAGGGTGTTTGTTTGTATTATCTGTCTAAACAACCTGATTTTATTAGGAAACAATAATAAAATAATAAGTTTTGCTGACAAAACTGAAATATTCTATAAGGTTGATAACTGGTTTAAACTAAAAATCTATTTATCAATACTTTTGATCTAATTATCTGAAATAACGTAAAAATTCATCCTGTCAGAAAAATTGAATACTAAGGGATAATTATGGATAGAAGTCTAAAATAGAATACTCATATTATATAATATTTATTGGAAAAACTTGAAGCAATACTAAATAGATTTGGACGGTTTTCAGATATTCTTAATTTAAAGTCTCATCCAAGATATGAAATCATGGGATGGGTTGGCATATATAGAACCTTCCTAAACTTCCCTGAGGAAATTTAAAAATCCCACACCAAACTTTCTGGTAGTATTGTAAGGATTATCTGACTCAATGTAGCTCATCAGTCAACACTTAATTGTTGTCATTTATTTAGATAACTTATTATTATATTTATTTTACCAATACAATTATTGTCTCATAAATATGATAATTATTAAACTAACCAGAAAAATTGCATATAAGCAATTTTTAAAGTTAAAAACTGTTAGATTTTTTTAAACAAGATAATGTCACTTTGCACATAATCAATTACAATAAAATCACAGTTAAATCCTTGGGAAGTACATTATTTGTTTTGAATCTAGATCTTCGCTAAGAAGTAATATAATTTGTTTCAGCTTCGTCTTAATTCAATAAAAAAACTTTCCACCATCGCCTTGGCACTTGGGGTAGAACGTACCAGAACAGAGTTGATTCCATTTTTAACAGAAACCATTTATGATGAAGATGAAGTGCTATTGGCGTTGGCCGAACAATTGGGAACATTTATAAATTTAGTAGGAGGTCCCGAAAATGCCTATTGTCTACTACCACCTCTGGAGAGCTTGGGTACAGTTGAAGAAACAGTAGTTAGGGATAAAGCAGTGGAATCTTTAAGAGCCGTAGCTCAGCAACATAGTCCCACAGACCTAGAAACCCATTTTGTTCCTATGGTCCAAAGACTAGCAGCTGGGGATTGGTTCACCACCAGGACATCAGCTTGTGGTTTATTTTCAGTAAGTTATCAAATGCTGATCTCAAAATATACATTTGCTAACTTATTATTATTTTTCTAGGTATGCTATCCAAGAGTCTCAGCAGTAGTTAAGGGCGAATTACGATCTCATTTTAGGGCCCTCTGTCAAGATGACACACCAATGGTTAGAAGAGCTGCAGCAACAAAACTGGGTGAACTAGCCCAAGTTGTAGAGTTAGAATATTTAAAATCCGATCTAATACCAATGTTTATTAATTTAGCCCAAGATGAACAGGTATGAATAATCATAATAATTACTGTTACATTTTTTCATAATTCTATACCTTATTGGATATTATCCTGTATTGAGTGTTTTTGTTGTACCTTAAATATATGTGAGATTCTAAATTTAAAAAAGCTTGTATCCAAAAAGGTATAATATTAATATTGGAAAACAATTTCAATATTCTGTTAACTTATAGCATCGAATTTCATTATATTTTTAATCATACATAATTACTTTATAAATAATATCTTCACAATTACAAAGGTAATAATAAAGTAATTACCAGGATTTAGTGCTTTAAATAAGCAAACTCATCAAAATTAATCTTTGAATTAATTGTTTATAACTAATAAACTAAATATTATTTTATTAAATTATAATAATTCCTAAATGTTTGCTACTTTCAATATATGTCAGATGCAGTCTTATTGAAAAATTAAAGATTCAAATTGAATACCTTGACAAAGAGAAAGTGAGGATAGAAGATTATATTAAGAATATCATACCAAAGATAAAAATTATGGAACAGCACCATAAAACGTAACTTTTCTTTTAAAAAATATTCACATTAAAAGATAACTATAGTCAGATGCAGTCTTATCGTGCGGGTCATACGATTCAACAAAGACATACTCACAGTTTTTGTTTTCTTTTATTGCATTCAATTATAACTTCCAAATAAAATCTGTAAGATGAATAAGACAGACTTATGCAATTTTGACAGGAAAGAGAAGGATATGTATTTGGTTTTCAGCGATTTTAAAAAGTCTTTCACTACCAGAGTTTTCATTTAAATATGTCAGTTTTGTCACTTTGACAATTCAAAGTGACAATATGAATAATAAGTAGCAATTTTCAGTTTTTTTGTATCCTCAAGCAAAAAAGCAAAAAAATGGTACTTAGTTTGATGGATTATTTTGAGAAAGAAAGAAGTGGAAATTCGTTAATCAGTGTAATCTCACATTTTGGTAACCTCTGTGTTTTCTGATTTGATACATATGGTTAGTTACCTTTGAACCCGCTCTATAAGAGTGCCTTTGACTTTTGCTTTGTAATATTATTTTTCAAAACTATATTTTTTCATCACTGAAGATGATTTGCATCTTTTGAATTAACCCAAACAATGCAATAATGCCATACAGAACCTATTGTATTCTTACTAGAATGGATGAATAGTATTTAACTTTCTTTAAAACCTCAAAACGCATATTAAATATAAAAAAAAATTGAATAATGTTAGCTAAATAAATTTTACATAGTTATCTTAATATTTAGGATTCTGTTCGACTTCTTGCTGTAGAGGCCTGTGTTAGTATTGCAACGCTTTTGCAACAAGAGGATGTAGAACAACAAGTAATGCCCGTTCTTAGACAGTGCACAGGTGAGTAAACCTTCTACATTTAATACAAACAGATCCACTAAGGCAAATTTAGATCTCTAAAACAGTAACCAATAAAGAAACAGTTTAATTTCTAATATTACTTAAGAATGGCGATGAGTACAAATAATTTATTTTTGGGTAAAAGGGATAGTGAGGATTGCACTAATGAATATTTTTATAAAAATTAACACAAACTGATAAATGTGGATGTCAGTTGTATCAAAAGTGATGCAAGCAATAGCAATACTTGAATTCAAATCTATCTTGGTTCAAAAACAAATTATAGAACATTTGAAGCTGGAAAGTTTAGTTACTACAACAAGGGCAATATTAAATGAATATTGCTAATAATAATGTTCAACCAATCACATTTATTAAAGATAATACTTTGAATAGCATTAATCTTTTTCGGTATTTTTCTGGAATAATTAAATTCCCATTAGCAAACTACATTGCAATAATGATAATTATTTTTCCGTATTTAATGTAATAGGAATTTCATGTTTTATTTTACGCAAACAACTTTTATCTGTTTTTTTAAATTTCAATAAACTATTTAACTATACATTTTGGTTCATTCCTTCTAGTTGTGTTTAACAGCCCAGGCAGTGGAAATTAATTTTTGTACAATTTCCCATGTTATTTACTTCCATCAAGAAGCTTTGTGTCATACAGGGTGTAACAAAAAGGCAGGTCATAAATCATACCACATATTCTGGGGCTAAAAATAACTCCATCCAACCCAAGTTATCCTAGTGCAAATGTGCATGTGAAAAAAGTTGCAACCCTTCAAAGTTACCGAATGAAAATTCATTTTTTCAAATATTTCAACAGATGTTTGACATATTATAATGAAAGTTGACAATTGGCTTTCTTATGATAAGAGCATTTAAAAAAAAATTAGGAATTATTGCACCCCGTTAAAAATTTATGGGAGTTGAGATCCCCTATACCCCCCAGAATTTTTGTGTACGTTACAATTTAATGCTTATTGTGGCACCATTATTCAAACATATTATTTTTGAAACTTTTTTTGTCCCCTAGCACTTTTCACAATTATCAGTTTTTATCGAGATGCGGCCTTTTTTTCATTATGATTCAAAAATTTCGAGTAAGTAACAAAAATTAAAGAATGAATTTTTAAGTTTCTCGAGGATCCCAAATTTTTGATTGAATCTTATTTATTTAAAAATGAGTAGTTTTTATGAGATGTTCGAATTGGCCCCCATTTTCTTGAATACACAGTCAGCATTCTTTTACTAATGAAAACCGAATATTCTGGAAAAGCAATGGCTTCTGACGATACCTAATTGCAGCCAGGTTGTAACTTTTTTCGCATGCACATTTGTACTAGGGTAACTTGGGTTGGATCGATTTATTTAAGACCTGCCTTTTTGTTACACCCTGGATATAGGCCCACTCAATCTCTGGTCCTGAATCTTAAGCAATAAGTAACATATTTAAAAAATTTAGGTTGGGTTCGCCCTGCTTACGGGCGAAAAGTTTGGAGGTATTTTGTATCTTTCAGTTGATGAAACACAAACATGTATTGACAGCTGACATTAGTTCTTCGTCAACTGTAAAAGGCAAAATCCCCAAATTAAAATAAAACTACCTCCAAACTCTTCGGGAACAACATGTATGGTAAAGGGACTCAAAACATGTGAGAAAAACTGAAAATAAATTTGAAAAACCACTTCCTTATGCGACTAACCGCATGCGACTTTTTCAGTATTTTTTTGTTCGTTATGTTGGCAGCAATTCTCTTGTATAGAACTCGTCCATTGCAAAAAATAGTTTTAGATAATCGGAATTCACTGGTTTTTTGCAAAGCAATCCATACACACCATCTGAAAGTAGACGTTTCAAAGAAAAATAACCTTTTACTATAAATTTTGAATATCACTATTAGTACTTACCAATAAATAATTATTATTTGTGAATCTTGATCAAATTCGTTATTTTCAAGTCTTGGTAATTGGAATCTTTTCGCAGGTCCCTTGAATTTGTACTTATCGAAAGTCTACTGTTATTGTATTTCAAATATTTTGTATATCATTATATAATGTTGATGTTTCAGGTGATACTTCTTGGAGAGTACGCTATATGGTAGCAGACAAATTTACGGAAATACAAAAGGCCGTTGGTCCAGAAATTACAAGAACCGACTTGGTCAATGCTTTTCAAAGTCTATTAAAAGACACAGAAGCCGAAGTTCGCGCTGCTGCGGCTAATAAGGTAATAATTTATACTTTTTCTACATAGTTTCAAAATATTTCTGTATAAATTTGAAATCTTCAAATATTTTGTAATGTTTTATGTTTCAGGTGAAAGATTTTTGTCAAAACTTGGATAAGGCCCATCAGGAAAATATTATAATGGCAAATATATTACCTTGTATTAAGGAATTAGTAGCAGATCCAAATCAACACGTAAAATCAGCATTGGCATCTGTCATAATGGGTTTGAGTCCTATTCTTGGTAGACACAATACCATTGAGCATTTATTACCGCTATTTTTGACACAATTGAAAGATGAATGTCCAGAAGTTAGGCTCAACATAATATCTAATTTGGACTGTGTAAATGAGGTAAGAATTTTATTGAAACATTTTAATAATATTTATAATGCTTTTGAATATTTTCTTAGTACTTTTATATCATCCAAAAATTATCAAGTTATTTCAGCACAAACCTGTGATTTTATATGAAATTGTATTTATTCGTAGGTGATTGGTATTCAACAACTGTCGCAGTCTCTTCTCCCAGCTATTGTAGAGCTAGCAGAAGATTCCAAATGGAGAGTGAGATCTGCCATCATAGAATACATGCCACTGTTAGCAGGTCAATTGGGAAGAGAATTCTTCGATGAAAAATTAAATGCATTATGTATGACTTGGTTAATGGATCACGTTTTCGCCATTAGGGAAGCTGCCACATTGAATTTGAGGAAATTGGTTGATCAGTTTGGAGCCGAATGGGCAGAAAGTACAATCATACCTAAAGTTTTGGCTATGTCTAGAGATCAAAATTATCTATACAGGTAAGACTTTATGTAAATCATCACTTGTTCCAAATTTTACCCTAAACAGTAAATAAAGCTTCCTCCTTCCTCGACTTATATGTCTTTTTAAAACTTGTGTATAAAATGTACCCAAATAATAATTTACTTGTCACCAATTTGAATTAAATCCATTGATGACGTCCCCGTGCTGTTCATTGCCCTGGTTATACCAAGGAGAGTTTGAATTTGGATTGTAATTTATACATTCTCTGAAGAAGACACATTTGCCTTTCTCCATACTATTAATGATTGTAGCAGTTATAAAGCCACTCGTATTCGCCATGGCATCAAACATTACTGTCATGTAAAAGCGTCAACTGTCAAACAACAATTTCCGCATATGCGCTTTAAAACGTTCTTTTGTGATACATCTGATAGTTCAAATATTTTTACTATTAAAATATTTTCATTCACTGCAGTAGACACTTTTGTCTTTTTTTCCAACAAGCTACAGTTCCATTGATGATTGTGTTGGCATTGTCACAGTTGTATAAATCCAGTGTACCACCTTAGGTCGTATTTGCCCTGGTAGTAACTTTTTTCCAACCATTTTGTTTAGCATCAAACGTTACTGTCATGTCAAAGCGTCAACTGTCAAACTACCATTTCCGCAAATGCGCTTTAAAACGTTCTTTAGTAATCCACTATCTACTGATGGTTCAAATATTTTTTATTATTACATATTTCTACGATTAAAATATTGATTCATAATTAATTTTTTTCAGAATGACGTGTTTGTTTTGCATAAACGTTCTAGCGGAAGCCTGCGGGAGCGACATAACAACTAAATTACTATTACCCACCGTTCTCAGCATGGCGAATGACAAAGTGGCCAACGTCAGATTCAATGTTGCCAAAACTCTGCAACGAATAGCGCCACAACTTGATCAATCTGTCATACAACCGCAAGTTAAACCTGTATTGGATAAACTAAACGTCGATAATGACGTGGACGTCAAATATTCTGCGTCCGAAGCAATCATGGGAATTGCTGGTAAGGATTTTATCATTACAAATTTTCGAAAAATTTTGGAATTTTAAAATAAATATCGTTTTAAATCAGTGATAGTACAGTTCTTATTTATTATTAAAGTCGTAAATATTTGACTTTATGAAGTGTGAAGATCTATAAAATATCAATAACAATATAAGATCCCATTGGTATATTTTTAATCATATTGAAATGAAATACTCGCCTTTGGAAAAAAAAATTGTTAGAATGTAATATTCAATAGAGGAGCTCAGTCTAAGGTCAGTGTGGCCAACAAAAAGTGTTTTTTTCTGACAAGAATGACAGTTAAGGTCTACTGTTGGAAACATAACATTTTGCATGTTTTTTATAATTGCGAACATCTATAATGATTTATTAAAATAATGAATACACCCCCGAAGCGTATATCTTGAAATTTGAAATGACTTTTTAGCTGAATACTTAACATATCAATGGCCAATAATTCTAGAAACTCTTGGCATGTCACCATTTCATTTATGTTATTCAGTTACTAGTTAAGTCAACTGTCAGTTATATTTTTGTTTTTGTTGATATTCGTTTAACTGTGTACGTCCATTTTCGATTAGATTCTTATTGCATTTATAATTCAATATATCCCAATTCTTATAATTTTTTCAATGACATTTGACAGAGCTAGTGACTGAATAACAGAAATGAAATGGTGACATGTCAAGATTTTCTAGAATTATTGGCCACCAATATATTACACTTTTTGTTGGCAACACTGACCTTAGACTTAGCTCCTCTATTAAATAGCATTGAGCTGTGTTGGAATATGACAGAAGCAGGCTATTCCCACTATAACTGCAATTTATTTTGTTCATTTTCTACTTTTTACTTTGCTTGAACTTACTACCTCAGCTACATGGTATTTTTTGTCCTCTGGGACTACATAACACCCACTCCATAACTCTAGTTGCATTTAACAGGCTTCTCTCCACTTGGCTGTCGTATTCTTCGAGAGTTCTCTTAGGGCTGACCAAATATTTCCTATCTTTTGCGAACCAATTATTGTAATATGTTTTACCGTTTCTGTTCCTTTACCAGGATTTTTTTATTTTGTGTGGGAGATTAATGTTCTGATTTGATTCTTGAGTAGCTTTTTAATGAATGTGTATGAGAAGGGCTTCATTCCACATATCTTTTTGTTTTCGTTTGAACCAGTCTTTAAACACCATCGGATGACAGATTTAGTAACCCCAAGTGAGGGTTCTAGACCAATATAAAGAATCAATGAACCCGCTCTGGCTAGTACACAGGCTTTTTTGTTGACTTCGATGTCACAGTGTCGTGGAACATCCATTTTTTTTGTTTTTGTGGTGTTCTGGAAGCATTCTTATACCAGTTTTTATGTTATTTTTGGATTAATAAAATCCTTCGACATTTCCTCCTGGAATAAGAAAATTTTGTCCCCCAGTGAGACCATTACTTGTGAGTTTCTCTCTTCATTGTAACAATTCCTTCCTTGGATGGCATTTCCTCCTGGAATAAGAAAGTTTTTGTCCCCAATGAGACCATTACTTGTGAGTTTCTCCCTTCTTTGTACCAATTCCTTCCTTTTGTATGGCATTTCCTTCTGGAATAAGAAACTTTTTTCCCCAATGAGACCATTATTTGTGAGTTTCTCCCTAAATTGTACCAATTCCTTCCTTTTGTATGGCATTTCCTCCTGGAATAAGAAAGTTTTTGTCCCCAATGAGACCATTAGGTGTGAGTTTCTCCCTTCATTGTACCAATTCCTTCCTTGGATGGCATTTCCTCCTGGAATAAGAAAGTTTTTGTCCCTAGTGAGTTTCTCCCTTCATTGTATGCGGGCTATGATGGCTATCCATGCATTTTTTAAACGTTGTCGGTGACTCGTTTGTGACTATTTTCGTTTTAGTGTTCCGCTTGATATTCATGTTAAAAATCATGAAAAATCTACATTGGATTTTTATATTTTAGTATACACAAGATTGCACAAGTCAAGAATATAATTTGTTACAGAATTTGGAAAATCAGAAAGCTTTATATACGAAATTAGTTGAAAAGTAATATTGAAAATCCATGGGTTATTTTTAAATTTCTAAGTAATATAAATTTTTTTGGCATTGTTTAATGTTGATTTATTAAATGGTAAACTAATTTTCAATTACTTCAAGTGAGTTTTTGCTATCGAATAATATTTTAATACTATTGACGCCTTACAAAGAGCCCATAAACCTCTTTGAAGGAGAATATCTACGTTGTATTGATGAGGCGCAAATACGCATGAAACAAGTAATATTGTCCCTTCTAATTAAAGACCAGTATGGTTGGTTATATCTTGTAGGTATTCTAAAAGTGCAATTTTAAGCCGAGAAATACAGACCGAAAATGACCATTTCGTGTTTTACCATTTCGGCAGGCTGACTTTTTGTATCGGGAAAAGTAGAATTCGATAGATGGCGCTCCGAAATGTCAGTGTCATCTTAGCAACGAGTAAAACAAATCAGCTGCCGTATAAACCATTTGATATTTAAGTGGTTTTATTTTGCTGTTTTAGTTATTTTCAGTGTGTGTTTTGTGAAATTTTTGCTTTTTCTTTGATTGTGCTTTAGTATTTTGTGTTGTTAAACTAAATTTTTTGGAGTAATAGGTATGGTTGATATTTGTCAAAAATAAAACAAGTTTAGGTCTGATTTCCTGTTTTTGATATAGTCATATCTACAAAACTTACAGGGAAGGTATATACGTTTGTATTGAGTAATATTTTAAATCTTTAATACCGATTTATTTTCTCTTTGTTTTTGTAACTATGGATCAAGTATACACTGACTATTCAAAGTTTATTTGAATTTGTAAACGCTGAGCCTTCTTCTAGGTGCATAAATGAGGGACATGCAGTTTTAAATGCTGGCCATATATTTTTGCATGGTACCTATAGAGGAAATAAGTGACACTCTGATTATATAAGAATATAACCTCAGAAATTATGACAGTTGAGTTGAATAGAAAAACACAGTTTTAAGGTGGGCGGCCACTGCGATTGAAACGAAACTAAGCTAAGCGAAGATAAGTTTCCTGAAAATCAGCTCTCGTACTTGTCAATGCAGCCGCGGCTACTGTAACGAAACGGAACGAAACTAAGCGAACGATTTTTGAAAACATCTTCGTTTCGTTCGTTTTAGCTCATGTCAGATTCGAGCGAGGTTTTTGCCCATTTAGTTGATAATCGGAATTGTCTCAGTTCGTATTCTTGCAAGCAAAATGTCGGAATTCGCTTGCAGTGGCCGCACTAACGTAGTTTAGTTTAGTTCGCGTTCTCTTCGCTTCGCTTGTTCGCGTTCTCTTCGCTTCGCTTGTTCGCGTTCTCTTCGCTTCGCTTGTTCGCGTTCGCTTCGCTTAGTTTCGTTTCGCTCGCAGTGGCCGCACGCCCTTAAGCTTGTCACTGACACAAAATTAAACAAATAAAGTACGAGTTTACGGTAATTACATTGACTTGCATATAATACAAAAACAATGCAAAACGTATTGTTTTACTCGTTGCGACAATTATAATTTTTTCCGCCAGAGGTCTCATTGAATTCCACTCCTCCCAATAGGTAGTAATAAACATACAAGAGAATATGATGTTTCCAAAGTGTCAAATTGCACCGCATATTATTTTACTGTCATTTGTAACTGTCATTTTAACATTATATAACGTTTTTCTCTTATATTTCTTATGGTTTCCAAAAAAAAAGTCGAATACTTTCTTATTCGCCTTCTAAAAACCTGCCAAACTAGGCTTTGTACAAAAAAAAATATTAATTAGGTCCTAAGTTATCGATAAAAAAATTATTGTTTATGTAATGTTGAATAAACAATTTTAGGACAAGCTTCTATCACTGCCGTGTCTCGGTGTTTCGTGACAACATTCGTTCTTACTCACAGACATTAGACCGTTATAAATATATAATAAATAAAGACTGCAAAATAATATGCGGTGCAATTTGACACACTTTGAAAACATCGTATCCTCTTGCATGAGTACTACCTGTACACCAAAAATCAGCCTGCCGAAAGAGAACAATGCTGTTGGGGTTACTATTTAATGTCTGCCGGGGCATATTTTTAAATTTCAGCTACTTTTGGTTTGGATAAAACCTTTTGTATTCTATTTTTTTGCAGCTTTAGGTTGAACAAGAAAATTTGAAGAAGAATCTACCTACAAGAATAAGAATAACAAAAGTCAGATCAGAAACGGAAAAAAAATTGGAATTATTATACATATTAATATAATTAATCTTAAATAGACTGTAATATCACAATTGTTGTGCTCGTTTATTTCAATAAAAAAAAACAAGTGTAATATAGAGTTTTTAGCAGTTTAGAAAACAATTGTTTTATGGGCCAGTTTGTGTAGTACATAAAACGTTTTGTTAAGCTTTTTCTTGCTCGAGTTAGTTCAATATTAATCTCAAAAGTCTATTTTTTTTATTTAAAACATTCACAGTATTATATCGATACCTCCATTCAATTGTCAAAATCAGTGAAAGACGTAAGTATTTCCGTTAAAAAAATATTAGCTGTTCTTGAAGCTTATAACCCGCTTTAACGGTAAAAAAGGTAAATTCATGCAACAACAATTAAACACATTAAATTTTATTGACATGCAGAGAAAATTTATGGAATTAATAAACCACGAAATATCTGCATTTCTTTCAATCATTTGTCAAAACTTCCGAGCTCTGTCTAGGTTATACGTGGTCAGGAATATACTGTTTCGACCCTTACTTTGTGAAATCTACTTATATTTCTATATAAAATAAATCTAGAAGTTTCCAATTAATCCAGAATGATAAAAGTTACATTAAAATTTTAATCGATTCATTCCAAATTAAAAAAAGGTAATGTTTCCTAAAAAACTAATTTTTTACATTTAAATTGGAAAACAAGTGTTATTTTATAACTTTAGTACAAAGCACATGTCTTCGTTTACGCAAAATACAATATTTTCATCTACGAGCAGGCGGAAAGTAGAAAACTGTTATTTTATTGAACACAAAATAACTAGATACAAACCCCAACAAGATTATTAATAAATTATGCAATATCTAACAAAATTTGTATCAAATCCAATACCTTGCTCGTAGAAAAATAAATTTTTTTATACTAAAAGTGACCCGAACATCGCGAAGCGGGGAGTGATCTAATAAAAAATCGCGCTTTGCAATTGAATAAGATAGTTTTTTGAACCACCCTATATACTGTCCGAAGAAAAACTTCTAGTAAATACTATAATGAGTGGCAGAGATTGAAACTGATGCCAGGTCTCGCTTCCCTCTGGTAGGCAACTGAAATCTTGTTTCATACCGTGTCAAACATTTTATTTTTTATATTACCTGCTAGTTTTAATGCTAGATTCAATGGAACAAGATTTAACAAATTAAATGCATTCTTTTATGGTTTTGGCTGTATGTATATGACATTCACTGAGACCTAAAAGATCTATTCGAGGGTTACTCATCAATGAGATCTTATTTACTTGAAATTATATAATCCGTATTAGTTTTATTAGAACGTACCGTGAAATCTTGTTTCATACCGTGTCAAACATTTTATTTTTTATATTACCTGCTAGTTTTAATGCTAGATTCAATGGAACAAGATTTAACAAATTAAATGCATTCTTTTATGGTTTTGGCTGTATGTATATGACATTCACTGAGACCTAAAAGATCTATTCGAGGGTTACTCATCAATGAGATCTTATTTACTTGAAATTATATAATCCGTATTAGTTTTATTAGAACGTACCGTATATTTAATTAATTTCAATCTCCTACAGCATAGCCTAACAACAGTCAGTTATATCTGAATTCTCAGGAAGGTGCTTAAAATGTGTCTAGGATATCTAGTGTTAAGATAAGGGCCAGAACAGTAAACTTTTTCATAATTTTGTATGCTGATTGCCTAAAATCAGATGGACTGTAGATCAGAAAATAGATACATTTTTTTTATTTGCAACTGCTTACCCTTGTAATGGAAATATTTTCAGTTTCCTCGACGGTAAAGTGAAAAAATAATAAATCTGTATTCTGGGGTGTCAAAAATAAGTTTCCTCAAGAGCTTCATCCACTTTGAAAAGTATATCTGTGTACAACAATTTCAAAACAGGATATTTTGTTTTTAATTATTTATCTACTTCTGTCTTTTTAATAACGAGTATTTAAATCTCAGTTACAATCTAAATAGGATACAGGTATGCCCAAATTTCATAATTTTCGCATCCAAAGCTCCATTCCACTCGGCTACATACTAATTACTAATACTAATTTATATTGTACATAAACAATATTCTGAAACCCCTTGAAATGGGAACATTTTTTTATAATCGTGTTGGAGTTTTTTTTTCTCTAAGTTTTTGGCACTGGCAGAGCCAACAGGCCAGTTATATTTTAGGTTGTTTTGTTAATTTTATATATAAAATTTTGTGTTACATAGATATCGTTAGTATTTGCCTGATGAGTTTTTGTTTTTTCTTTTTATGTTTCAATCCTTGAATATACATTTTATTATTTAAGAAAATAAGGAAATGGAATCGTTGAAATAGTCTATTCTGTTAAGAATTTTAAACTTTGTTTAACTTGTGAATGCAATACTTATCTAATTATTCCTCACTTGTTCCAAAAAAATAATGGTAAAATATTCATTAAACCCGGAAACTATAAAACAGTCAATTAAAGGATAATCTAATTAAGAAGGATTATCTTGATGACACTTGTAAACCATTTTTATTGATAATTTAAAAATAAGTAACAAGCATAAAAATTCTTAACAAAAATAAAATGTTTACAGACTGGCCTATTTGTTGTTGTATGTCATTCTCGAAAAATTTTAATTTATTTTATATACTTTGCCATGTTAAATAAAATGAGAATTGATATTACATTCTGAACGGAGGACTCGAAATATTACTTGGTTTTATGTTTTTATACTATAAGATTGTTTTTGTATTATAACTAGTTCTTTATAAAAAAAATAAATTTAGTATATTATGTATCATCTTTAATTAATTATAATTTTATTTTTTAATCCTAATTTTGCGTTCTATATCTACCTTTCTTTATTTTGTTTTTAAATTGGGTAGTGAAATATTTTATGCGATGTATTTATTACTACCGCCCGTCGTTGCACAGCAAATAAAATATATACAGGGTGTTTTCAAATGACACTTACAACGTTTGCATGTAGATACCTATCGTAAAATTGGACTAAGTGATATAAGGATTGAGGATTAAAGTCATTATACTAAAATATTCAAATTTTTATATCTTCAACACCCTACATTTCGAGAAGCAAATGACCTGGACCCCTGTCATTTTAAAATACCCTGTATATATCACCATCTATTTAAAATGGTGTGGAAATGCCTAGGCTCAATGAAATAATAATACAAAAAATATATTTTTTAATTCTTATATAAAATTCTACATTAATATGTATCATTGTTGTAATTTTATTGGTTTTTCCTCCATGGAACGTGCTCCTTTATTGTTGCTTTTAGGTAGATTATCATTTTTGTTGGAAGATTTCATTTTAGTTTTGTCGTTCACTTTACTATGAACTTCCTCTAATTTTTTTTCCTTTACGTTTTCGGCTTTAGTTTTTTTTCTTATCGGTGCTTGAGGAGCAATATCCACAAGTGTTGCGTTCCCTTCTTCTTTCTTAGATATTTTGGTAGCTTTTCCAGTGGCTTTAACATTCTCATCTTTAGTTACTTTTCTTTTAGTAGATTTATCTACAAGTATTGCATCTAGTTCTACCTTGTTTGGTAGTTTAGTAGATTTTCCAGAGGCTTTTCTTTTTAAATCTCCATCTTCTCCTCCAGTTGATCCAAGCTTATTATATTGTGAAGCATTTAAAATAGTATCAGCATCATTTGTGGTGGTCATGTCCGTTTTATCCGATCCATCCAACAAATTACTTTTAGCCGTTTTCTTGAAAAAGTGAATTTTAAAGGATCGTTTATTAGTTGTGTCTGTTGCTTCAGTTTCATTTCCAGTGTGCTCGATGTTTTTCAGGTTCTTCGGATGATTTTCCTAAAACAAAAGTCAAAAGTTTCAGCAGTCAAAGTATCAAAGATATAGAATTAATAAAGTTTTTCACAGTTCTCTTTTAATAATTGAAATAATTATTATGATACATTTAACTCACCATTATTTCAAAGATTGTCTTTCCTCCCATATATCCACAGTCGCCTCTTCCGAATACCCATCCGGGTGCCGGACCTTCCTCATCACCAAGTAAAATAGCGTTTCTTGATGATGTATAAAGTAATCTGGATACTACGAAAATTACTACCTAGATAGTAAATAATATAAAGCTTAAATTAGCAAAAGTCTAATAATAGTTTAACAAAAAAGATGGAATATTAAAGGAACAGAAACGAACGTGTAAGAAGACTACCAGAGAGTAGTACAGTCAAAATTTCGTTATGGTGAAGGTGGGTTAAAAATGAAGGTAATATAACCGAAAATTGAAGTCCTGACAGACAGCAATATGTGAATGTGGTGAGTAGATGTAGCAACAATAAAGAAATAACATATGTTGAGCATTTTGCAAAATTTTTAGATATCCATAATCAATGTTTTCCTTTATACTTACATGAAAAATAGTCAACAAGGAAACAGCAGTAACAAATGCATTAATGGTCCAAGTAATCGGTTTTTTCAGTATGTCCAAACAACCTTTTGTGTTAATTGAATCTGTAACGACAGTCGGCTCATCAACCCACAAATGAGCATAATCTGTTTGTTGTATGGGATCGTGTAGGCACTGCATAGGGAATTCAACTTTGCAGCAGCTCCATGGTACAACTGGTAGCGTTAAAACCTCGTCATTTATTCGAAACCTAAAACAAATTACAACAGGAGCTGCATTATAAATAAGTCAAATTTGCGTTATTTAAGTCAGCTATTCCAAGTCTTGTGACAAACTCTACAACTGACTAGTTTAAGTATAGAAGAGAAGATCTAATAGTAGGGCTTATAGATTTTTCTGGGTTTTAACATGGATCCTAACTGGACACTGTCGCCAGAATGGACACCTGAAAGAGCTCAAAATAGTAAAGGAGAAATAATGTAGATTTTGTGCGGCATGAAAAAAGAAACCTCCATTCACATACGTTCGAATTGCACTGGGAAAGGGGCTGCTAGTCTCAGAAATTAAGTAGAAGTAGGGGGACATTATAGATCTTCTAGGTCTCGGTGAATGTCACCTCAAAATACATACATACAAGTATAGAAATGCATCTACAGATTAGATATAGACATGTATATAGATCTACACAAGTATATAAACAAAATAAAAATAGTGTAAATAATCTTACTGTTTAACCACGGATGATTCAATATTAACGTGATACGTTGTCAACCAATGAGTATCATGCCAATCTTGGAAAGATCTTAGTCCGCAGCATTCGTTAGTATACTGAAGTTTGTCTATAACTTCTTTCCAAGAAATGTCCTGGAGATATTGATTCATTCCAGTCGTTATGGATTGTTTAATAGATCGCGAAATGTACTTGTTCATCTTTCTCGCAAAATGTGACAAAATTAATAATTGAAGTATAGTTCCTGTGCCTAAACATGACCATAACAGAAGAAGATTGCTTGTGGTTTTCCTGAAAAAATAAATATAGAGTGTAGGTACCTTTAGGGGTGGCAACTCTATTATGTTTGTGTATTATTGGTTGCCTATAGGTAAGCTCTAAGGGTAAGCTCGATAGGAGTCAGTCAACTGAATTTAAAAAGATATCCGTCAAAGTTTATACTATAATTGATACCTAGCTTCTATTTTAAATAATAATATATACAAGCCTAAAAATAGTTTGACGTTTTGAAGAAATAATCTTTTAATAATATAATAGGTACCTTATACAATAGCCACATATAAAGATTCTTGTTTGCCACAAAATTTAAACTAACTATATAGGTAATCTTTGTTTTAGAATCGGGTAAATAAAAAAATAATACCAAATTTGGGAAAGATGTAGAGAGTAGGCACCTCAAATTAATAATAAAAGTAATATGACAAACCTGCTAGCATTCTTGAGACACCTTTCCCCAATATTGATTCCAACTATCCAGTGGAACATTACGTGAGTTCCATACAATCCTGTTACTGCAAATACGAAATTAATTTCTGATTTTTCTTGATGCAAAACAGGAGCTACAGCAATGATTATATAAAGCGAAGATCCAGTCATACCACAGCCAATAATAATTTGAAAAATATTCAGAATTATGAAAATAGTTGATAACTTTTGGCGCTGTTTTTGGGATAGTATGAACATACCCACGGACATTTTTTTAATGTTTCTTATTTGTATAAGTTTTGTAAATTTTTTTTGACATTGTCATAATAAATATTTTGGTATAAATTAAAGGGTGTTTCACTGTTATTCAAAGTCAAAATTATTGGTTGGGTGTTTAATAATGTCTTCTGGAGCGATATGATTAACAATCCGACTCTTAAGGTCTTGGTGTTTATACTTCTATCCTATTATTTCTTTTCATAATCTAATTTGTTTATTTTGTTATTGTTTTGTAAATATGGGAAACTATGAAAAAGTGTTTAGCGTGACAGCGCTGCATTTTCCCTTTGCAACCGTTATTTTTATGTTAAGTTAGTTGGGTATTAGAGAGCATCTATAATAGTAAAATGTAACAAAAGGTGTTTGTTTTAATTCCCATTTAATATACCCAATTCAACCAATTTATTAAGAAAATACCCTAGCCCTAGAGTATTTTACACTTGGTACACGTAGTCGCTCAGTGCTCGAACGGACCATCCCTCACATTTAAAATTTCGTACTGCCTACCATACCTTTCGTTTAACTTTATTTGTATTAACTGAGTTAAAGCGTTCAAATTTTGAATCCAAATCAATGATAGAATGAAAAAAATATGAAGTTAAGGATTTTCCGCCCTATTTTCGGTACTCATAATTGGTTTCCGGTAAGGTAGTCGGAAAAATTCTCAACGCCACCATTTTAGAAGTTCTTCGCCACCTGTCACTTCTAATTTCGAAGTTTCACCCAAATTATTTCACTAAACGTAAGTGAATGTCAAAGTTCACATGTAGGAAACGCTTTAGCAGCCGTTAGCTGAAGCTAATTTTCTGCCACTATTCCGCCTTTTGGCTGGTCAAAAATACGCTTATTTCTTTTCTGGTAACATAATACACTACCACAACAATCTATCCACACAATAGGACACATTTTATGTGACAATAAGAACTGCACAAGTTCCAAAGAACATCAGTTTTATATTTAAAAAAAACAAGGATCTTGGGTTTTATTAAAGAAAATTAAGAGCTGAAAATATATTTTATTTATTTTGTCTCCTTTTAACAAAACTTTCTAAATGATGATTTGCAATTTTGAATAGTATAGTATGTTTTCTAACGGTGTTACTAACTATAGCTCTTCTATAACACTTCAATAGAGACATTTCTTCCTCTGGAGGTTCTAATAGTAAATCAACATCACCAATATACTGAAAATAATAAAAATATATTGATACAAGTATACGTTTGAAGACCGATTCTCTCCTTCACCATCACCTCCCTCTATTTGACCCCATTAATGAAAGGAGACAGGACAGGACAGTTCGGGAAGACGAAGGATTGCATTAGTTCATAAATTTAAGAAATTGTGATTTGTTTCTTTAGTAAATACTTTATAGCTGAGTACACATGACTCGAAAGTCAAGAAAACATATTCGTATTCTGTGTAAAAATAATTTATTAAATCGCAGAGCGCTTTCGGCTATTAAGCCATCTTCAGTGCTTACCTGTAAGTAAGTAAAAAGAATTTGTAGAAAATATAGAAGAAGTGGATTAAAAATTACTTACTCGTCAGGTAATACAAGAAACTTGGACAACACATTGACGTCATGAATTAAAATTACATTAAAATTAAAATTAAGATGATCCCCTGTTTAGGGTTTGTTGACTCTAAATTTGGAACATTATTAAAAATTTTCTTTAAATTATGTTAAAAATGAACTCCGAACAAGTGTTCATCTAACGGATGTTGTAGTGACACTAACTCAATTTCAAAAAATTAAAATATGACAAATGACAGTGAACATAGAACTCAATTAATCCAACAAACGTTCAAAAAGACACTGTAGAAATCCTCTATAAATGTCCCAAAACAGACATGTGAACTTCTTAATGAAATTAAAGAAAATTTGATATTAAGGTCTTGATATTAAGGATTTGTTTCTTTCACTATTAGCCTCTAAACCTAACTTTATTGACTTTTGTTGAGGTAGAAAAGTTGTTCATTCTTAACTAAGGTACAGTCGACGTCGACAGAAGCAAACATGAGCCCTGGTGGGCGTGTCCATGTCGCTGTAATAGTATTTTTGTAGTCACAATCGATATTTTGAATCGATAATCAAATATCGGTAGCATAAATGTCAACTGTTAAGAGATATGAAAACAAAGTCAAACTTGCTAAAAATTTAACTCTTAATATTAATAAAAAAATTTATATTGGATATAAAATAAAATCATCCTCGCATTGACAAAACTGAAACATACACCAAAAATGAATAAATGGTGAATGTTGATGAAATCACTCGGTCATATTATTTCGATTATGTTTAGCTATATTAGCTCCTGATTGGCTCGTTGCGATTAAATTCTTTTAGTTCGCATATTTTCCAGGGCTCATGTTTGCTTTTGTCGACTGTAGAAGAAGTGTGGATGATTAGGGAAAGTGTTCAATTAAAAAAGTAAAACTCCCGTATTTACGAACACTGTATATTAATACGTACCTGCTCCGTTGTAACGTTAAAAACCTGGATGGCTCCCATATATTCTGACCAAAGAGTTTTTCTAAACTGAACGTTATGTTTTTGAGCTAAAGGAAGAAGAATTACGTTCCCAAATAAAACATCCCCATAACTAACACCTTGATATTGTTCTAGTAGTTGAGTATAAAAGTCTTGGAAATTACTTAAACCTAAAAGAGATCATTGGAATAAAAAAAAATCAATGAAAAGATAAGTAGGTAGTACCGGTACAATTGGACCTTAATAAATTTACATACCTTGTATTTCTTTATCGAAGTTTAAATCTTTCTCAAACTTAACGACATTCTTGAGACATATCTCCAATAAATCGTGTATTTCTCGAGTCAAAAATAAACTATCGCTACCTAAAAACACACATGCCAATCTACAAAACCTGTCAGTGGGATTTATTCTCGATGCTAAAAATGGAAAATATGTTTCGTAAATTAAGATCCACCTTAGACAGTTACTGATAATGAAAATTTGTTCCGTTTCATCTTGTTCTTTATTGTTCTGTTGTTGGTTAGAATATAATACTAATATAGGGGTGTATATCCAATCGATTGGTATAACGTTTCCTATGCTTGTGTTCAAGCAACAGGATGTTGAAAAGTCAGGTGGACCCTAAAAAATATAGAAATTGTTACTCTAAGATTAACGATTACATCGAAATTACTATATTCAATGGGGTAAGACTGAATGGAATAGGCTGAAAGGGTTTTGTGACATTGTTTTTAATTTAAAGTCAAAATAAGTCAGAATATCTGTAATAAATGGATATACCCAGAAGATAAAGAGGTTATGTGCCATACAAAGAGGAAAAGTTGATAAAAACGGGGATAAATGGGCAAGAGAAAATGTTGGAAGGAGTCATTTGTCACACAAGCGGCTATGTACATTATAATAATGAAACTGTCTACTTTGGCAAACATCATACATAAACACAATAGAGGAGTTCAGTTTAAGGTCAGTGTGGCCAACAAAAAGTAGGTTTTTCTGACAAGAATGACAGTTTTGGTCTACTGTTTAGAACATGAGAATTTGCATGTTTTTTATCATTGCGAACATCTATATTGCTTTATTAAAATAATGAATATATCCCCAAAGCGTATATCTTGAAATTTAAAATTACATTTTAGCTGCATACTCAACATATCAGTGGCCAATAATTCTAGAAACCCTTGGCATGTCACCATTTCATTTCTGTTATTCAGTCACTAGTTCTGTCAAATGTCAGTGAAAAAAGTAATTAGAAGAATAGAGATACAGCTAGTTAAAAATGCTACAAAAATCTAATCTAAAATGGACATACACGATTAAACGAATATCAACAAAAATAAATATAACTGACATTTGACATAGCTAGTGACTGAATAACAGAAATGAAATGGTGAGTTGCCAGAAGTTTTTTGGATTATTGGCCACCGATATGTTGAGTATTCAGCTAAAATGTCATTTTAAATTTCAAGATTTACGCTTCGGGGTATATTCATTATTTTAATAAAGCAATATAGATGTTCGCAATGATAATAAACATGCAAAATCTTGTTTTGAACGATAGACCTTAACTGCCATTCTTGTTAGAAAAGAACACTTTTAGTTGGCCAAACTGACCTTAGACTGAACTCCTCTATTGTGTAAGACAATTTTTAATGATAAGAACTTTATTCATAAGAAACTCAACAAAAAAAACAAAGATAGTGATGCTCAAGGTATTTTAGTTTGGTCTAATTATGCTGAATGTTGACATAACATTTATCGAAGAGTTGCAAACACTTTTATGTGGAAGACTGTCACTTTTAGGTCCTTTGGGCATATATTAAATTAAACCCTCATGTGCAAGATTTGTTCAAGACTTTAAAATTATAAAAATAACTCTGATACTGATGATGAAAACAGAAAGTAAACATTTCGAGTGATATTTTCATAACTATAAACAAAACTTTGTTTTTTATACTCACTTGTTGTAATCCTAAAATTTGAGTGTACACCTTCAAAATTTCATTCAAATTATTCAAGGATATTTCTAGGTTCACACTTCTTTGACTAATATCTAAATGTTCCATGAGTACTTCACTGGGGTAAAACTTTGAACAAAATATGATGTTGGCTAAAATGAATCTTATATCGATCTTTTGTTCGGAATTAAAAACGCACAAACATTTCACGGCCAAATCGTAGAAAATCGAAGTATCCAATTCGTTTTTAACGACAACTGAAGACTTTAAAATTTGCATTAAAAACATTGCTTCTGGTCGGGCGAACCAATGATTTGTTAGGTAGTATTTTTCTAGTTTTTGTAATGAAACTAGGTAACTTTGAATGTTTGGATGACTTAAAAATGTCGTTTTTACCTGAAAAAATCATTGAAAAAGTTATATTTATATGAGAGTATATCTAATTTCTAATAACACACACCTCTTTATTGTCTGTAGTGTTAACATATAATGACAATGAATATAGAAAAGGTATGCAACTGTTGGTCTGCACCAAAGGCACTACATGGTCCATTGTATGCCAAGCTGCAACTTCCAACGTTTTTAAATTGCTGCTGGATTTGTGTGTGTCGTAGTTATTCAAAAGCATAGAACCACTCCTATACAACAAAATATTGAATTATTTACAGAGAAAGAAGAATAGAAATGGAGCAGAAAACCCTTATACAAATTCGTCTAAAAACTATTGAAAACAAGTATTTTTTGCTCCAGTAAAATTCCAATGAAATCAGTTAGTTTGAGGTCATTTGATTGAAAACAACCAATCAGAACAACATTATACTGAAAACAGATCCCATGAGCTGTTTTCACTCTATCACATTGCTATATTTATGGAAATCTGTGATATGGATACAATTTGATTATTTATTTCGATTTTGACGTTTCAAATATTTAATATTTCAAAATGTCACGATTTGGTCATAATACTGACGAAAATATTAATGAAATTGTAGAAGCAAATATACCAAAATATACTCTATACTTCTTTTCCATAATTAGTAAAAAATTTTCTATCCGAATAACCCTCGAACATTGATAAATGCTCAAAAATTTTATAAGAACTTTCTGAAGCTTGTTGCTTATAGGAAAAAGCTTTCGAAATCTGTTATAAAATTTTTTCGAACAATTATCAATGTCCTTGGGTTATTACTACTGAAAGTAAAATAAAAATTAAAATATTTCTTGAAATAAGATATTCATTTAAATTATATGGTGTAAAAGAGTAAAATAATGTTCAAGGAATGATTGAAGCTTATCACTTATTTAAAATGATAATTTTATAATATGAAGTGATAGTACAAATCATTGGAATAAAAACTCCAAGCAATGTTTATAAAAGATTAATATGTTTCTTAATAAAGAGTTAACTTACTTGATATTACTAGTTACTACTTTAAAACCATCAGAATTTATAACTTGTAGAAAGCGTTTGTCCATACTATCAATTTTCTGATACTGTCTTAAAACAGTCATACAGTGTGATAAAGCAGCCATAAGTTGTAGTTTTCCGCACTAAAAAGTTTGTAATTAGAATTAGATGGAGTAAATAAAAATAAAATTGTTTTAAAAAGTTCAAAATACTTTTCCCAGAAGCTGTTCAGTTGTCAGTTTAAATAGTTTGATATGATGCCCAAATTTCAAAAACATTAATAGTTATTTAACCAACAAGTGTATTAATGAGGCCCATTAACAATCGAGATCATGTTTGAGATTGTTAATTGCCTTTTAATACTCGTGTTAGTTACAAAGCTTTTCCATAGACTGTATCGTTGTATTCGTTTTTCTCAATATTTGAAAACTAAAAATATTTATTTGTTTCAGGTAAGTACTGTCAAAAATAAATAATGGCATTGAAATGTCACAGAGATGGTCTCTGGTTCAAATGTCACTGTTTTAGTTTTTCATATATTCTTTTTTGGATGTCTTAACACTAATAATTATTATAATTTTGTAGAATAATAAAATAAAACGATAGGTAAGTCAAAAACTAGAAGTATTCTATACTAGGATTCATTTTTTGAAGACGCTATTGTATGTTTGGTTGCCTACAAAATGTCAATATTTAAGCTGTGCGTTGGGTTGCCTGCAGAAAATCGTTGATTAATATAAGTAAATCATGCATTAATGGGAGTCATTAATGTATGATTTTGTCTAGTTTTGGGAACGTTAATATCATATGTTAATACACTATCAACGGCAAAGAAAATAACACAATAATACTCGGTGGATACTTACAGCAAACTCCTTTAAATTACAAAATTGTGCACTCCATTTTGCCAAACATGAATCAAGTAATGGTAGGAAAGGCGTAATAAGACAATAATTTTGTCTTGAAACATTTGACAGTAATATTAACAAGGCTGATACATGACCTAATCGAATATAAGTAGTTCCCATTTCAAGATTTGTATTTTTGTAGTGATAATCCAGTAAATTAAGCAGAGTTGGTTGCAAAACGCTAGGAAAAGATTATTAAAACTTTATTTATCTATAAAAGTAATAGCTAGGAAATCTAAATTTTTAAAGTAATAAGAAATGTATTTGTACCTGAAATAATCCAATGTTAACCCATAATGTACTAACAAATTCCAAAAATGGATACATTCAGTTTGGAGTCTCAATCCATTGACATTTGAAGAAAAAGTATCATTCGAGAGATACAAAATTATGGAATCTAAAATTTTATACCTAAAAAATTATGTTGAATAATATATAAGAAGCATTTTAAATTTATTTGTGGTAGAGTTAATTGGTTTTGTGTATTATCGAATCATTTTGTGTACTTTTTGGTGCAGTTGGTGACTTTTGAGTAATATTGTGTTTTATTGAACGTTTCAGAGTCTCACTACATGCAATAGGGTACACGCATATTTCATATTTTGCTTAGATATTAATTTGTAATAGTAAAGTTGATATCAAAAATAACTAATAATAGGAAATAAACCAGTTTCCATTTCAAATTACTTCCAAATTAAAAAAAAATCCAATTTTAATGCATTTTCCGACCAACACCCGAGGATTTCCGAGGCTACCGATGATACGTGTGATGTCATAGCTTGTTATTACTTTTGACAATATAGGTTATGTGTAGTTTTGTGTTTATATTGTATTTTAATTAACTATTAATTGCTTCATCGATGTAAAAATATCATTTATATGTTTTTTTGAGACCATTACGTGTTTGTGTGTGCTTTGTTGTATTTCTAAAATTCAACGTAAAGTAGACATAAATATTCGATATTTCCGAGGATATTTTGAAACATTTAGAAGAATGATATTCAGTCTTCTCACGTGTCTGTATTTGAGTGATAAGAGAATTAAATAAGGTTCAATTTTCCCTACATTTTATGTATTTATAATCAATTCAATTATGGTTGCAAATGAAATTGTATATAAACTTTGGTGCAAAGTGTCTTTTCTGTATCAAGCTATAACAGTCCTGGGCGCTTCTTTGCTCTCAACAAAAGTGAAACACTTTTCACCTAGGTACGTAATCAACTATTGTTTAAATCCAAATGCAATCAACTTACTTTGTTGTAAATTTCATTGCTATATTTTTACTTCTCGATGAAATTATTCTTAACAATTTAATAGCCTGAAGTAAAGGTAGACCATAAGGGGAAGTACCTGAAAATTTACAAGTAAGTATAACAAAATATATTGAATTTATCATTATTACCTTTTTCTAAAACTTTAGGGATAAAATGTTTTATGATGCTATCAATAAGGCCTTCACACTGGATGATTTTCTGCAATATAAATTCTGAATCTCTGGCAAGTCGTATTAAAATATCCATACAGTAAACTAAGGATTCTAACGGAGGTTTAACTGTATTTATTATGTACCTTAAATTAAACAAAAAATAATGAGCAAAAAATATCTTCAAGGTAGGGAAGTATTATTGGATAGGATAAAATTTGGTGAGCTATGTGAAGGATATGAGTATAATATCAGATAATCTTAGTTATTAAATTATCTTACCTAATTCTAGTGAGTATATCAGTCCTTGACAAACATTTAACAATGTTCTTTTCAGCAAGTTGTTGATCATTGACAGTGTTATCATCTTCCATCTCATCATCGATAGCTAAAACGGGTTGAATAAGTCCCAAACCAAACCCTAAAAGACTATCCAAGCAGGTTTCGTCTACATGAGAGTAAATCAAATTTCTCATTGTCTTAATACTAGCATTTAATACTGACGGTGTATTGTCGTCTAGACAAAAGCGTATAACAAAAAAAATCTGTTCTATGGGAACATCTATAATTTCATCATAAACGCCAGTAGAATTTAAAGATAAAATGTTTGCTACTGTATTCAGAGCTAAAACTTTTTGTTGTATAACGCTTGATCTGTAAAAGAAACAATAATTACTTTCTTCTGTATGGTAATCAATTCAATATTAGAACTAGTTTTAAATCCAATAATACATTGAGATCGATACTAACGAAAACGAAACCAAAAAATGAAGAACAATCTTCAAAAAACTGCATATATCAAATATCTTGTGAATGCGACAAATTTTATTTAGGTGAAACATCTAGACCATTGAGAGTGCGAATGAACGAACACAAAAAATATATCAAAGATAGGGAATTCTTTAAGTCAGCTATTTGCAAACATGCGTGGGAAGGGGGTCATAAAATTCAATGGGATTCATCAAAAATAATATTGAAAGAACCCAATAATAAAAGACGAAAAATCAAAGAAAGTGCTTTAATACAACTAAATGCAGATAAATGTGTAGCTAGTATTTCAGCCAAATGTAGTCAAATTTGGTTACCAATGTTAGAAAGAGAAATTCCCAATAATCAATTACCCACGTTATCAGGATAGCATCATAAATATTTATACAGGTTTTCTTATGATTTATGATTTGAATAGTTGTTAATCGATACACATTTCAATACACAAAATCATAAAACTGAGTATACATATTTTGAAAACAAAAATAATCATACACAAAAATAGTAACAAGAAACGCGTTTTATTAACAAAATTTCCAATATAAGCGAAAAAAAAAACGCGCTATCCCAATAAAAACCGTTCCTGGAACGTGCACTTCACTGGATTCCATTTCTAGTAGACTATCATATCGTTGGAATGTCATAAAATGAAATATTCTATTTCACATTTTGCCAGGGATATGATCTACTATGAATGGACCTTAATAAAAATTTTGCAGTCTTAAACTTCAAAATATTTTTGATTGTCTAGTTGTCAAATTTTTGTTGTTGTGTCAGATAAGGATAAAATATTAATTTCTACTTAGTTTATCTTGACAACGGTAGCAGGAACGCTATGTTTATTACTTTCTACAAATTCTTCAAGTACATGTTATTTTATTGGTTGTATCATTAATGGTGAACCTTTACGAGCTATATAAGATTATTAAAAACATTCAGCTGAAGCTGATAAAAGTGATAAATTGCATAATCATAAACATACTCACCTAGAAAGCTGGAAAAGTTCCTGTAATGTATAACCAGGTCTGCCTGGTTCATCTCCATGATGGTACAAAACTCTATTTTTTTCAGTGATTTCTGACTGGGAATAAGGTAATATCCAACCTTCAAAATCAAACCTGGAAGATAGTTATAATATAAAAACATAATGACTTAGCTGCTAGTCAATATTAGTTTGATAGCAGTGAAGCAATTCCCAATGAAATATTTATTTTTATTTATACTTTTTTAGTTAAAATATAGTAGACAAGCAAACATTTATTATTTTCAATAATTAGATTAGTTTCTGTTATCTAAAATGGTTTTTCAGATTTAGATTAGGTTAGGTCAGGTTAGGAAGGAATAGAGAGAAATTCTATTTTAAAATAAATCTAATTTTTATCACAAAACTCTGATAAAACTTATTAGTAAGTGTCTATTTTACCTTGCTTCGAATTTTTCACTTTTTATTTTTGGTATATCGATATTCTTCATCCAAGCCAATTTATTTGTTTCAAAAATATCGAAATTTAACCATTTATCTGCCATTGGTTGAGTTAAAATTTGAAAAGTAGTATCGATTTCTTCGACTTCAATACCTTCTGCTGCTTTGTTTTGTTCACTTATTGGTAGATTTCTAGTTTCTATAGGTTCCTTTTTTCTTCTAGACCTCAGAAATTGTATAATTGCAGGATCCATCATCGATAGCAGCTTTTCTCTTTCTTCTAGTATTTCTTCTTCTGTCATATTCTACAACATGACAAATATTGTAATGGCTGTTTAATTCACATCTGAAAAGTTAGTACCACAAAGATTTTCAACTTATTTTAATTAATAATAAAATTATTATAGGTATAATACCTTAATGCGTTGTAGATTTTCTTCATGAATCTGATAACTATCATTTCCTGTTAAAATATAGCTCTGGTGTGGCAAACTTTCTGACGCTTGTTCATGTGACATACTAATACTGGTAGTAATACCACTAGAGGAAGGATCACAGCGTTCTTTAATAGTAATTGTCTTTTTAGCAATCAGCATGTTATCCACTTCCATAGGAGTTTCCTCTTTTTTCATTTTTTTCATTTGTTGAGAAAATAGGCTTCCTTTTCCAGTGTTAGTAGTAGCCTATTTTAATTACAATACATTAACTTATCAGGGTGGGGTAAAATCTGATTTTTATTAAAAAAATCAAAAATCATTGATTTTTTTTTAAAAATCACGATTTATTTGATTTTTTTTTTATTTTTAAATTTGAATACAAAATTTGAACATTCTGATTCTTTGAAATTATTGTTAATTATTTTAATGTATAATCCCAAAAATTATAATACAATTTGCGGCTCAAAAACGCATTTGTCGCGATTTGTTTTCCTTCTGTCCTATACATTCGCTATACAGTTCCGAGTGAGGCACGATCGCGCTTGTTGTGCTTTTTGCAAGAATATTCCTGTCGAGGCTTGTTTTCCTCTCAACCTATAAAAGGACAACAACTTCGCGCATTTCGCTAGTTAGGTTGGTTAAGTGAAGTGAAGTGAAAACATATAAATAAAAATAAAGTAAAATGAGTGAAAGAAAATGGCAGTTCTATATTAAGACAACAAATTGATTTAAATCATGATTTTAATTTAAAAAATCAAGCCGATTTAAATCGTGATTTTAATCAGCCCAACCCTGTAAACTTATAGACATTTCATGAATATTAAATAAAATCAGCCAATTGATTCCACAAATGCAAACTAAAATATGGTATCTAACAGATATACTATCTCCGTTTCCTTTAAAGTGTAATTCAATCATAATTTATTTTTTACTTTGATTTCAACGGTTTTCTCTATTATTAATAATAATTATTACATTTTGATATTTGTTTTACTCACAATTACACTAAATCACAAAAAAATCTTACATCACGCCTTTTTGCTTGTGGAAATCCTCTTGTTTTGTTAAATTTAAATATAGACTGTGTATTTCCTGATTTATTCTCAACAATATTTTTCAATTTAATATTGGATGGAATGTCTTCAAAAGTGTTTGAAAGATGTTCTTGAATATCAATTGTTTGAGTAGATTCATATTTTTCTTCCTGTTGCTTATTATCTAAAAAAAAATAGTTTTGAAAAATAAAATTTCACACTTAAATCTTCGAAGCAATAGTTTGTAAAATGTAAGTATCTACAAAGAATAGCCTTATATAGGCTTAGATTGAAAACAAGTGGATACAATAATAATTTTTTCGTGCAGCCGGACGAAAAATATTATTTTGCGGCCGTTACCCAGAGTGTAATTTTCTCTATTCGCGTTGATACGCTGCCTTTTCTAACGAGACATAATGTTTATTGAAATTATGTAATTTTCACGGTTGCACGAAAAATATTGTGTATACTATGGCCGCGAAATGTTTTCGCAGCCTCGAGATTATCTTGCCTCGGCCGGAGCGGCCTCGGCAATAATCTCTCTCTCGGAACGCGAAAAAGCATTTTGCGGCCTTAGTATACAAATAACTATTTCCTTATACCTTTCGTTTTGTAGCTAATAGCAGTTGCTGCTGGCACTATTTTATTTTCAGACTTATCCTTTTCAAATTCTTTCTGTAACCTTAGCAAATCCTCCTCAGTTTCTCCCGGCTTTGGTCTAGAATACATTTTTTAGAATAGAAAAATTAAATTTTATGAATTTGGTCCAGTTTTATTAGGTTATAATAGTCTTCTTTTTTGAAGTCTGACACTGACATAATATTTCTCTTCTATCTTCATTATGTGTCTAAAGGATAATTGTCCTAGTAAATAGAAGTAAAAGAGCTTAATAACTCAAAAGCACAGACCATGACAAGAACGAGAAAAATAGGTTATGTTATACAGTCATATGTTCTTATTTTAGTTACCTATAATACCTATTATTAATTAGTTTTAACGATGTTAAGGTTATTGAGATTCATCAAACCAAGAAAAGTTAAGTATAAATATCAAAGAGTAGCATACTCACTCAATCATTCAAAATTAAATGCTGTAAACGAGCAAAGTTTAACAAATCCAAGTATAAACAAACCTTGTTTGCATTACAGTACTTCCAATTGTGAAGAGATAGATGATGTTGCATTTGAACGGGTATGTGAAGAAACGTTAGAAGATCTAACTGATTTTTTTGAAGAATTAATCGAATCAAACGAAAAATTTCGATCTGCTGATGTATCTTTTAGTAATGGAGTACTAACAATAAATTTAAGCGAACATGGTGTTTATGTAATAAACAGACAATCACCAAATAAGCAAATCTGGCTAAGCTCTCCTAAATCTGGTCCCAAACGATATGATTTTGTACCCCAAGGAAAATACTGGATATATAAACATGATATGAATACACTACATGAACTTTTACAGGAAGAGATCTCAAGTATATTGGGTCAAAAGGTAGACATGTCAAATCGTCTTTATTTTAAAAATAGTTGATTATAATTGATGGTGATTAATATAATATCTTGAAAGTGCAAAAGTGGGTTATTTTATTCTGAAACATTGAGTATTGCCAATGTCCAATGATGAGAAATTTTGTTCTGGTCATTGTATTGTAATATACGATCTTTATTAAATTTTCACTGTATTTTATTTCAACATCTAATAATTCTGATCAAAAACAAAAAGTATTCTCCGTAAAATTGGATTTGTAAATTTTTTAAAATGTGGATGTAAGTAAAATGCAAGTGGTGGATGAAAATGTAACAGTGAAGGCCAGCTTATAAAAACAGTAGACAAATGAGGTTAATGAAATAAACAAATAATTGAATGTTGAATGTGACCGTTGGATCGTTTTTGAATTGTTTTTTCATAACACAAAAAAACAGAATTGTTAGGAAACACGTTCATCTCAGATATTTGCATTAAAATATCATAAATAAGATGTTTTCCTCACCTTCTGTACAGATATATTTATCAGAAAGTAAGTATCAAATATATAATGTGAATAATTTAAATTTCTTCAAACAAATATGTGATTATTATTTGCTAAGTGTATTATGTATCTACTAGTAAAATTTTTCATCATTATCGTCAATATTCTCCTGTTAATATTACAGATGCTGCAAATCATGTGCAGAGGAAGCAAGTACCCCATCAACTTTCTAGAAAACCTTTCATTGATCGATCTGTAAATGGAAAATCCCCAGCAGATAAAGTGATGAAACCAAAAAACTCAACAAATAAAGATCATATGTTTAAACAGAAGTTATCTCATAACACACCACCATCCCATATTTCTCCTAAAGAAGATTTGAATGGAGAAGATTTTATGTTTTCTGGCAAAGATATGGATGGTGAGTAGTTTATTTAAATACTCATATTTGAAACTCATTAAGGTTTATGTATTAAGTTAACTGTATAAACCCTCACTTCGTGGAATCTACTCATCATATGGTTTTAAATGAAACTAACTGTTTCTAAATGACTCCACAATATATTTGAAAAAATGTGTAAATTGCAAGTAAATTATTGACAATTGTCTTGCAATTTACACATTTTTTCAAATATATTGTGGAGTTAGTTTCATTTAAAACCATACGTTTATGTATTAGTTTATAGATCATATCAAAAAACTGTTTTGATGTTTATAGTATCAATAATTCAGCTTATTTACTTTTAGATTGTTATAATGATGTATGGTCACCATTAAGGTTTGGAAAAGAAGGTATCATGAAGATTTTGAGGAATTACTCTTTCCCCAAAAATTCACCTCCACCGTCTATTAACAACGATTTTGATTACTTAAAACCAGAACCATTAATTGATCCTGACTTTCTAGAATTGTTGCCTAGAGAAATGTGTACTATAGAAGGACCTATGATGTTAGATGATAGTTTTGAAGTCGATTTACCTGAATTACAGACTTTTGAAGACTTGGATACATCATTTTAAATTATTTCTGAAATATTATAAAGTTAGATTTTGTTTTATGACTGAAAAACTGTTTTAAGTTTCAATTTTGTATGATGCATTATGTATTAAGTTCGTTACAAATATATTTTTTAATAAAGCATATATTTCAAATAAATATACATCTTCAATCTTGGTATTGATTTGTCTAGGATGTATTACTATTACTGTTAAAAAGTGTATTTGTTTATTAAAATTTTATGATTAACAAAATTGTGTTTCCATTTATTATTTTCAAATGATCAGGCGATATTTATTAAAGGAAGGATATAATCAAATGAATTGGACTGTCCTGATCTAATTGGATATAGCGGGGAAAAGGGAAATAAGGTTTCTAGTGCTACTTTGGTGTAATTCTCATGTACACTGAAATATTGACAGGTATTTCTAAGTAACAGCGCCTCTGAATCATTCCAGTAGAAGATTTTGGGTTTTTTTTTTAATTAAACTGTGTTTTGAGTATATAATTTTTATTTTTAAAAATACAACTATCCAATTTGTGTAGTTCTTAATTTAAATAACACAGCAGGTACAAACTTAATAATATCAGACAAAATATATCAACTACATTAAAAAACCTCTTCAATTTTGAAATCAATAGGATCAAACACAATACATTTTTTGTTAAAATATACGATCTTTGATAAAAAAAAGTGAAACCAAAGAGGTTTGATAATCTAGCTGATTCTAGCTAAAAACATCACAAATTTCTACCTAAACTTACAGTGCTACTAATATGTAATTTATAAAATAAATGGAATTTTGCTTATGGAAATTATCATTTGGCATAATCCGAGAATAATTTTCTATGTTTCAAATGTAATATATTATCTATTTGTACAGGCTGTTCGTTTTTTTGAAGAAATATATTGCTTGTGAGAATTGGAAATAAGAGAAGATTAGTTGATAATGATTTTATTTGAATCCAATGCAGTGTAACCTCAACACCAATGGTATATACCGCCCAGAAGTTTATGTTGGGGCAAATAGGTCACAGATGCTTCAGAACATTATTTGCTTAGAAAACAGAGCTATTTCTACACCGATTGTGAGGCAGTAGTCTCTGTAACAAACACTTTGTGTTGTGGAACGTCGAATTTGAAATGTTTGTGTGGAAAGATTCAGTTCAAGTGCCTGGAAGTTGAGCACAACCCAAACGTATATGAATGAATGATCTCAGGTAGGGCCGAAACCAGAAAAAACAGTAAGGCAGATAAATGAATACATAACGAATAGCAGAAAGACATTGTTATATGTGATGACATCTGAAAAGTCCAAGTATTGGTGGTTTTGATGGATGACAGTCAAGAATGATATCTGATGATGACCAAATTTAACTCGGGCTCCAGTTGAACTTGTACAATACCAATTTGTATATTTTCTCAAGTATTTCTAATGATCTGTGATGGCAATTCATATTTTCTTTTATAAACCTTGTTCATTTTGTGTTAGGTACTCCCAAAGTAGAATTTAGCTAAGAAAATTGGTAGAATTGAAGCTTTTCAATACACATTATTGTATCCTAACAATAATATTTATATTTCCGTTAACAAACTCATTATATTCGGTTCAATTTCATTCACGCCTCGCCTGAACAATATCACCAACTGAACAATATCACCAACTGAACACAGTTCATTGTAACTATTCTGGTACAATATTTGAAGAACAAATATTTTAATCTGTGAATAAATTATCACTTTCGTTTGACATTGATTGCAGATATTTTTAATGTACCTAAAATTAATTGTTTTGTGCGAAGGACCTCAATTTTAAATTATTCTCGGATGTGTTTGAACACTAGAAACTGTTTGAATATCATTAATATTGAATATATATCCAAAACGATACAAATTTGTGTAAACAAAGAACATTTAATTCATATATTTAATAATATAAGTATTTTTTACATGGAATGTATACTCCCTTCCAAGATATTTCGTTTTAACTTATGCCATCATTGATTTAAGACCAAAACCCGCATTAGGTAGTCGTTAAAATCCGATAACAATAGCATACTATCGAACTCGAAAAGATAATGACTAATAGTATGATTATTTCACTGAAACTGAAATGTTTTGGTTAAAGAATTTTCAATTTATTTTTGCAGTTGGTTTATATGAGGTACTGTAACAAATTGAATATGATGAGTTTTTGAAAAAAAAAAACACAAACACCAAATTTGTTTTTATTATATTTGGAATATATTCATTTAACCGATATTTTAATTGGTTTATTGGTATTAAAAAAGCAAACAAATACTGTATAGAAATAGAATTTTACATAAAGCCCGTGTTTTTACTTAATTATTCAAGAATAAGTTTGGCGTTTAATGCATATATTTTTACTATTATATGTTATAATGAACTGGGAAAATAAAAAAGTAACAATCGGTCCTATCAGTACCCACATCATAAAATCTAATAAATCAAAGTTTAGTAAGCATGTAGGATTGTTTAGAAAATTCATAAAACTATTTAGAGGATCAGGAAGTTTAAAGATATTCTTGAATAATAGCGCAACATTTTCTAAATAAAGTAGACATATTTAATTGTTGAAATCCGAATAATTAACAACTATTTTCATTATAAAATGATTATGTAGGAAATTTGTGCTGAAGATTCACTTGTTAATAAACTATTTTGTAAAACTGTAGCATTAGTGTGAGAGAAAAAGTATGGTATGCATAATTTATACAGGATTTTTCGAGAAGCAAGTTCTACCAATTCAAGAACACAAAAAACCCTCCTAGGCAAAAAAAACGCATCAGTGAAACCCTTCTCTTATTTTGAATATTCAAAAGATCAAATTAGAACTATTGATAGCATATTATTAAACAAGCACCCGAGTGAATATTGGCCATAAATAGCGAGTAGAATACTATACTTTGTCCACAACATTTAATTTCTTTATTAAATAAAAGTCAGTAACGATTTGGTATTACTAACCTCAAAATGTTGTGGTAGCTACATAAAATAATTTGACATATATAGAGATGGGCGATACTGTGTAGAGTATCAATAGAACGTACCATTATGAATATATTGTTTTAAAATACTTGATATTAGAAAATATCGTTATTAAAAGTAACAATACTAAAAATTTCGATATTTTATGGAGACGATATATTTCAGATTTAATAGTTTATTTCATATTGTACATCAATCTCTAGTCACCTATGTAACGAAATATTGTGAGTGTCGAGTTGTCATGGCGTGAATTATGAACCATAATACACTCCAGTGTATTATGAACCATAATTCACTTTAGTAGATTTATGGGTACCATATAACTTTTGTTAGGTTATCTTAAATACTTCTTCTCTCTCACTTAGTTTAATTCTGAAAGAACAAGATGTCTACTTTCTATACCAAAGCTAGAAATTGAAGCCTAATCAGAAGAGTAAAAGCCAAATAAAAAATCAAACGTAATGAGATCTATAGAAACATTTTTTGACTAGTTTAAGTTTGAGATAGTTTCAAAAATCAGTTAATTCAATATAATAATTTTTTTTTAACGTTTTCGTTGGTTATATTTCAAATATTACAGCATTTACAAATTTTTGAAACCATCCCGTCTTTTCTTTAAAAATCTCCCTAATAATAAACAATATCTAATGTTGAAACGTAACAATGATTTTTTACGCCTTATTGACGTTTTCCAACACCATCGAACATAGCTGAAGGCAAAACTTGGTCGAGAATTCTTTCAAAAAGCCTGAAGAATTCGATTTTACATCATCTTCGTCGGAATTGCAAAAATTTTTACAAAATAGGAGAATTGACAAAGGATAAAAGTATTTGTCCATATTTTTAAGCAGGATGTTTTCTAAAACTGGCACAGGGAGACTATTCGAAAGCCAAAATTCTATACATTTCAGCAAAATATTCTGCATCAAGATGTGATTTTCGGAAATATAAATTTTTCTGAAAAAAAACAACAACATACATATTGATATTAATAGTATATTACGTAACGTGTGTGGTAAGAAGCATTTTACGCACGAATGGAAAAGTGCGGCGAGTGCGTAATTCCGTGAGTGCGTAAAATGCTCTACAACACTAGTTACGTACTATACTTTACCTACGACCTACTTCTACATGTATTTATACTCTTCTTATTGATAATATTTGAACAACATCAACAATATTTGGCTATTTCTGCGATTTCCATGATAATATTAAATCCATATCACTTTCACTCGACATTTATTAATTGAATAAAGCTTTCCACAAAATACACAAACCAGTTATAAGTTATAAGGATAATAAAAAAGTGTTTTAAAAGTTTCTTGACAGTTCTTACGCAAATCGCTATTGCAGCCTATACCTAAGTTTGTTGTTTTGACGGCTTATGTCAGATTTTTGAATAAAATGGCGACGTCTATTGACAGTTGCTAAGATGTTGCTAGGAAAGCCGTGCGATTTACTTTACAGCTGTGCGTTTTTTTTACCGTGCGTAATAGACGTCATTACATTAGCGCCGAATGTGTGTTACAGGTGATTACAGGGGGGGTCGTAGGTAAAAGTACTTACATTCACCTTGTATTTTTATAATTCTTAAAACATGTCTTCAATTAATATTTTGTATGAAAAAATAGGTATATAAATTATTGTTGTAAACGTTATGCACATTCTTGCTATTTGATGAATAGTTTGTTCTATATTATCCAATATATTTTCAAAATACACACATTACATTAGGCTCCTTGCAGATAATTTTTTTATTGCATTAAAATGATCAATTATACGTAAATATCATCCCACAGAAACATTTTCAAATTTTGTTTGATATTAAAGTCTTAATAAATAATTGAAATTCAAACGACTAAAATGCCGCCAAAAACACATTTCAAGCAACAGTGACGTCACAAGGTAAAAATGTCAAGTTTTGACGTCTATCAAAGTTAATTTTGACGTTGTTTTTGGTGATTTTTTGAGAAAAACTGGTTTATCGGTATTGTATCGTGCCAGGTTGTGGAAGTACAACAATCTCCACTCTTGGAAAAACATTCATTAAGCTACCCATTGAAGAAAAACTCCGAAAAAGGACCCAGAGGTAAATTATCAGATTGTGCCTTTAAAAATCCTTCAGACATCTTAATATTTAAAATTAACGATAAACAAAGAAACACAACAGTAAACACTATTAAACAATAAATTGATGCTAACATATTTCAAGTAAAAATGCTTTTAAAATGGATAAACGGGAAACCAGATTTGAAGTTTACATTTAGCGGACGACAGGTTTACCTTGTGACGTCACGACCAATTTCATTGCGTTTTCGTGTGACGTCAAATTTAAAGGGCTTCGTGAAACTTTGAAAGGGAATTTTTGAGATAATTTTGAGTACTTCTTGGAAAAAAAAATGTGGAAGGATATTTATTATACTTTAAGAGGTTTTTAGAATACTTTAAGGTAAAAAAAAATTATCTGCAAGGAGCCTTTTGTCTTGGGAGCTAAAATGGTCCTTTGTCATAGAAAACATGTTCAAACCATTTGTGAAAAATTCAACTATGGAGGTTAGAGGTAAGGAGTACAAACTTTTGTGGGAGATCAGTTGAAAAAGTGTCCAACTGTATGAACCGTAGTAAATACCAAATTAAAAACACCAGAATGGCGCTAGCGTAGTAAAGAAGTATGGGAGCAATAGAGGAGTTCAGTCTAAGGTCAGTATGGCCAGCAGAAAGTGTTTTTTTCTGATAAGAATGACAGTTAAGGTCTAGTGTTCAAAACATAAGATTTTGCATGTTTTTTTATCATTGCGAACATCTATATTGATTTATTAAAATAATTAATACACCCCCAAAGCATAAATCTTGAAATTTAAAATGAATTTTTAGCTGAATACTCAACATATAAGTGGCCAATAATTTTGGGAACTCTTGGCATGTCACCATTTCATTTCTGTTATTCAGTCACTATTAGTTATGTCCAATGACAGTTGTATTTATTTTTGTTGATATTCGTTTTATTAAGTATGTCCATTTTCGATAAGATTTTTGTAGCATTTCTAATTAGCTGTATCTCTATTCTTCTAATTTCTTTTTTCACTGACATTTGACAGAGCTAGTGACTGAATAACAGATATGAAATGGCGACAAGCCAAAATTTTCTATAATTACTGGTCTCCGATATGTTGAGTATTCAGCTAAAAAGTCATTTCAAATTTCAAGATATACGCTTCAGGGGTGTATTCATTATTCTAATAAAGCAAAATAGATGTTCGCAATGATAAAAATATGCAAAATTTTATGATTTGAACAGTAGACCTTAACTGTCATTCTTGTCAGAAAAAAACTCTTTTTGTTGGCCACACTGACCTTAGACCCTTAGACTGAGCTACTCTACATTAGGAGTGAAGTGCGCAAAGTTGAAAAAAAAGGTATTTGGTGACTCGAGTAGTAGTCAATAAAACATCAACTATTTAGTTACCCCAGAAGAATTTAGTAAATATAACCTCAAAAACTGCTGTAGACCATTCCAGATCAATGTCACAGACAGATCGGCCATATTGTTCTGGATCCTTATGTCATATTCTTTTTAGTTTTTATTGTTTACCGGTAAACAACGAATGATAGACTGCACCATGTGTTTTTATAATTTAAATAAAATATAAATTACATTTTCAATAAGCTTATTTAATTTTAACTCACCTTATGTAAAATTCCACTAAATATGAAGCGGCATCGATAACTTCCTTAACGGCCTTATCTTTAATTTGTAATTCAACTTCAGGTTGTTTCATCTTGATTTGAACATTGTCAATTTCCGACACCATTTTGGAAACGCTGCAGATTGGTGGAGAATTATTAGTATTAGTTAATGATTGTACGTAATGAGAGATATTTTGTCTAATATCTCCTACTTCAGGTACTTCGCATGGACTTTCTCTGCCACCTAAAACGAAATTCAAAAAACCAACTTGGTACAATCAACAAAGTTGTCCTGGATAACGAAATATTAGAATAACTTGCCAGGGGGAGGAAGCCAATCTAAGTTTATTGGGAAAAGTAGAATTCGATAGGCGCTCCGAAATGTCAATGTCATCTTAGCAACGAGTAAAACAAATCAGCTGCCGTATGAGCCCTTTGAAATGGTGGTGGTTTTATTTTTCTGTTTTAATTATTTCTAGTGTGTGTTTTGTGAAACTTTTGCTTTTTCTTTGATTGTGCTTTAGTATTTTGTGTTGTTAAACTAAATTTTGACTCTTAATACTTATTTTTATTTTTGGAGTAATAGATATAGTTGATATTTGTCAAAAATAAAACAAGTTTAGGTCTGATGATTTTATTTTTGATATAGTCATATCTACAAAAGTTACAGGGAAGGTACGTTTGTATTGAGTAATATTTTAAATCTTTAAAACCGACATATTTTCTCTTTGTTTTTGTAACTATAGATTAGGTATACACTGACTATTCAAAGTTTATTTGAATTTGCAAATGCTGAGCCTTCTTCTAGGTGCATAAATGAGGGACAGGCAGTTTTAAAATGCTGGCCATATGTTTTTGCATGGTAGGTACCTATAGAGGAAATAAGTGACACATTCATAAAAGTGCAATGAAAACAAAAAATAGAACAACATAACCTCTTCCATAATATCTCTGATTATATAAGAATATAACCTCAGAAATGATGACAGTTGAGTTGAATAAAAAAACAAAGTTTTAAGCTTGTCACTGACACAAAATTAAACAAATAAAGTACGAATTTACGGTAATTACATTGACTTGCATGTAATACAAAAACAATGCAAAACGAATTTTTTTACTCGTTGCGACAATTACAATTTTCTCCGCCAGAGGTCTCATTGAATTCTACTCCGCCCAATAGGCACAGAACCAAGACAGAATTGTTTTAAATCTAAACAAGATCAAATAGACTGCAAAGTAAGGGGTTTACACTAGACTGCATAAACAGAAGACATCTTGTGGTTGTCAATCTAAATTTCTTTACAGGAACTAACTGTAATTTTGAAAGTAACTGTAACTTGAGCGACAGTTGGCAAATATGGCTTCTTATAATGTGAAACGGAGTCTAAAAAGGTCTATTCTAAGCTAGTAGGAGATTGTGAGCATATTCTATATTTACTAAGGTTACGGTAGCTTGGGTTCCTGAGCGCAAGTGTCATGAGGGCCACGAAAAAGTAGATAAAATGATCATGGTTGTACTAGAGACTTTCTATGGAATTGTGAAAACGACAAAGCATAGAATGGTAGATAAACTCACCAGAACAAAGTCTACGTTGTAGGATATATGCGTTTTCAAATATATTCATCCGTTTGGCATAAAAAATGAAAACAAACTAATTTAGCTTACCTTGATGTTCTAAATCATCACCCCATTGTCGAATGCTGTCCAAAGAAGAGCTAGTACTTAAAATGTGCGCTGGGGAGTTATTGGAATAAACCAAATTTTTTTCATTTAAATCATCTTGTATGTTTCTTACTATTAATTCGATGTAATCTTTAGTATCTGATGGATTTTTTTTGTTATAAGAAAAATTTAAATCGAGATCCATGTATTCCAAGTATCTTTTGAAAGCTAGTAATTGAAAACCAAGGCTGTCACCGAAATGACCATCTAACACTGCCACTTTTGATGCTGCCTGAAGCAAGTTTTGAAATAAATATGCTGTAGGATAGTGTTAAGCAGCATAAAAAAATAACAAAACATTTGACGTTTAATTGAAAAATCTAATGAAAGGTCAAAGTACAAAATGACAGATGATGGAATATTCTGCATTGATTTGAAAAATGGGATGGTGCAACTGATGAAAATTTGCCTAGTTCGGACTGAGTATATTTTACATAAATATTCAAGAGCATCTCATTTTGAATGATAATATTGTTCTTACCTGATAATTATGAACTTCAAGACATTTAGACAATATATTATCGGTATCATAAAACCCATGGTAAGTTTCTAAAACATAGTGGAGTGTTTTGTGTCCTAATTTGAATTTGGGAGCCTCGTAAATGCTGTCTAATGACGATGAACTACTTTGTAATAAAGGTACTTCGTTGTTTTCAATTTTGCGTATACAATAAGGAGAGTAATTATTCGAAAATAAAAGTTTTTGATCGCTAGGGTTGAAAGTTATAGCCATAGATGGTAGACCGGGGATTTCTATTGGTAAACAGTCTGTGCTGCTTTGACCTTGGTTCGGGAATTTTATTACTCTTTTTGTATTTTTAAAAAATATAACTTTACTCTCCATTTTCCTGTTATCATCATCCATCGGTTTACCAAATATCGTCTAAAATTAGAAATAACATTTCTTGAAATTAATTGAAAAATGGTACAAATGTTGAAACCCGAATAAAAAATTACTGGACTAAATTTATAGTTTGGCAAGTTTATCTGAAGCTACGGGGCATCGGTGAGTGGCGAGGAAACATAGCGCATATCTGTCTTAAATGTAAAATGTACCAATGGCGTACTGTACCTATTTTATAAAGTAAAACTGAAAAAACAAAAGTTACTGACAATACCAACGCCACTGGATAAATCAATTTCGGTCAATTGACGAAGTGAGAGGGAAGAGCACACGCATGCGCTTGCCAATAAGAAGTCAGCTGTTGATAAAAATCACCAAATATGTAATTCGGAGGGTGTTGTTATTATGGTTTTCGCACAACGCTGCCAGAGCTTGAAGAAGTTCATAAAGAATTTGGAAAAGTGTAAATCTTTTAATATTTTTAAATTGAAAAAATTATGTTAGTAGAAAAAATCAAAGAAAACAAGCACATTGAAGAATTACCGTTTGATCATATTGTTAATAATATTCTATTTTATGATTATTATTACTACATATATACTTAGCACTTTAGTTAAACGTGGCAATATCGAATGTTTTCGACTGCATTCCTTCACGGATTCAGATAAACTTGCCAAAGTTTACAATAACGTTATATCAAGTAACAAGGATCACACTACACATCAAAAAACTTCCTTGAAAAAAGTTTTGCCCTGGACTTGAAAGTTTATAGATTTGCTGGAGTTAGTAGCTAAATAATAATAAATAAGAATTCAATACAATATATAGCCAAGCCAAACACACTGTGTCTAGGCACGGTTTTCCAAGTAGAAGTATTTAGATTTTAATATTTACCTGGGCCATCGAAGGACTACCCCAAGCCAAAAGTTTTCCAGTGTGATCTATGGCCATTGTATACTCCAAACCGCACGATACATGTAAAAATCTCTGAGCAAAGAGACTATTCATGCCTTCTTGTTGCTTAAGTTTAGGAACGCATAGTTCTTCTTCTCTACTTTTGTTCCATAATATCTACAATTGTTTATAGATTATATACAATGTGTTATTTATAAGATGCGACAAAAAGATTCTTGTACAAAACTGTAAAACTCTAGCAACTTTTTTACCAAATCTGTTTGAATTTTTTATGAAAGCTATTTGGTAAAAAAGTTAGCAGGAGTTTGACAGTTTTGTACAGGAATCCCTATGTCGCATCATATACAGTCGGCGATAGGTTAAACGCGAATCTGTACAATGACGTCGTTGACAGACCAAAGACTTTGTTTACAACTACGACCTACGTGTTATTTAATGTATTGCGTTTGTATATTAATGATGACGCATGGGAAAAGATCCAACGAACCAACTGTAAATAGCACAATGTATAATAAAAATAGAATATATTTCTGATTAATATATCTGGATTGAAACATTTATACATAATGATACCTTGCCATTATGTAGAACTACAGAGTGTCTATATCCCACATCAACTTGTTCAATGGGTTTTTTGTTAAATCCCGTATATATGTGCGTGCTGGCTTTCCACGAATCCGACGGTTTTGACGAAACGCAGTTTTGTTTTTGATTATTTTTGGACTGAAATATTCGCACTTCTTGCGGACTAGCTCCCCAAGTATGAACTTCTTGATCACTAAGTACAGCAATCTAAAAACAAAGTACACCAACTCAAACATTAAATCAAGCTGCAAATAAAAATCTACAAACCTCTACCATTCTATTAATAATAATATAAGGTAAAATGTACTTACATTGTGAAAATAAGCTGTAGCCACTTTATCGATCGGTGTATTACTATCAGAAGGAACTAATATCCAAACTGGTTTAACGGATTTGCTTGATTCTATGCTGCCACCTTCTAGTTGCCCGAAAACATTTGAACCAAAACCATATAACTTACCATCAAATGTTAAAATTAGTGTATGTGCATGACCAGCAGTTACCTGAAATTGTAAATTCAGAATAATAAACTAGATTAACATTTTGACAGCATTCGAAGCTTACTGACAATTTTTTAATTTCATAATTGTACAAAATACATAATATATAGTTTGGCAAGTTTATCTGAACCTGTGAAAGGAATGCTGTCGAAAACATTCCAAGTAATCAAGCACATTAAAGAATTAACGTTTAATCATATTGTTAATATTGTTGATAATAAAAAGTCTATTTTCTAATTATTATCAATACATACTTAGTACTTTACTTTTCCATAGTTAAACGTGGCAATATCGAATGTTTTCGACTACATTCCATTCAGAGGTTCAGATAAACTTGCCAAGCTATACCTCACCTTTTTTGTAAAATTTAAAATAAATATCCTAACCTCACCTGTTTAATCTGTTCTGGAAAATCTAATAGTTTCGGTTCGAATTCGTTATCACAGTTTCCATGTCCAAGCTGTCCATGAATGCCCCATCCCCATGTATACACCTTACCAGAAGAAGTTAATGCTACACTGTGGTATTGTCCAGCACAAATATCTACAATTTTGCAAGATGAAAGACTTGTTATTATTTGCGGGTAAGGACTTTCTTGGACAGAGTGACCTAATCCTAATTGACCGTATGTGTTGGAACCCCAAGAATATATCTGTAAATTATAAAAAAGAATTCAAAGTTTCAATTATTATACTATACGAAATTCAAATGTGATATACCGGTTTTTTCACCCTGTAAGTTGGGTGAAATGTACAGGTGGACATGATGAACTCGAGGAGAATAATATTGTAGAAACAACATTTATTTCAAATTGTAGATGTCAAAGATAATAATTAAATACAAAGAGCAGACCGTTAACTTAGAAGAAATAACTACTTCTCTGTCTATATGCCACGACAGATATTGAATTACACACGGGATGGGGGTATATGCACAGAGATTTGAGTATAACCTTGTACAAAAGATGACCATGTATATGTCTAGTGAATATATAATCTTGTTTAAACAAATTGAAACAGATTTATTACAGTAATCATTGAAAGTGGACCATTAAAAATTATCAAAATATCACAAGAATATATAATTTATTTTTATACAATGTAGGTTAGATTACAGCAATTTAATTAAAAAAAAAACTTCGATTCATAGATTTAATTATAGGATTGTAAGTAATGGTGTATTATTAGTTTAAATATATTATTCAATGAAAGTTTTTTATAAATACCAAAAGTTTTGGGTGCTTCCTGTATTTGTGTATCCAAAAAGGGATAGTCAAATATGAAGTACATTATTTTCATTTTATATATGTTTCTCATATACGAATATGTTCAAGCAGTTGTAAGTATTTTGAATCATTTGATTGATTATTATACTTTATTTAAGTTGAAATAGATTCAAGGTTGACAATCGTTGTATGTTTGGTTGCCTATAACAAAATCGTTTACAAATAAAAAATATTCCTTTTTTGTTTATATACCTATATAGCTCAAAAATGAAAGCCACTTTAATTTAATCAATTTTCAGATGACCGAAAAACAAGTCAATGCTACTAAAAAATTAATAAGGAATACTTGTACAAATAAGCAAGGAGTATCTCCTGGTAAGTTGTTAGAATACTCTGGATGAAAAGATGACAGGATTCAATCAGAAAATAATACATGGTGATGTATTTCAAAAATAATGAAATGGGTAATATCAGAAATGAATGAAATTTTTTTAGAATTTTTTAATTCTTAACAAATAAAGGAAACATTTCTCTTCAAGCAAATATTCACGTTTTAAATTATCAACAACCATCAAATATCTACAGTTTATTTGGAAAAGTCCAATCCTTAAAGGAAGATTTGCTAATGATTGCTCAAATATTGGTTCAATTACTTTCAATTTTTAACACATAATAACAGTATACATATTGTTAATGGTCTACCTAGTAACATTTGATCTTTTTTTTTCTCCTTTTATACTATATTGTCTCGAGATTCTATCATTTATCATCATTTATATGTATATGAACTGACCATACCGTACTGATGATTTCAGAAAAGGTGGATGGGATGCATAAGGGAGAATTTGATTTTACAGATAAAATTCAATGGTAAGCCATATTTGAATAGATAAAAATCAATTATTCAATAAAGCAAATTGTTTTTCAGTGTTACATGTATTGTGTTCTGATGTCGTACAAATTGGTAAGTTAATACAAAGTACTAGATGACCTGACATTGTTACATTGTGGGTAGAAAATCAAATAATATCATTAATTTTTTAGAGTTAATAATATGTTCCCTGCTAACTATAAGTGTTATTTCAAATTGTGTACATTCAGTACAATATTTTGCTTTTAGATGAAAAAAGATAACTCATTTGACTGGGAAGAAGGTATAATTGTGTTGCAAACTAATGCACCTCCCAGCATAGCCACACCTGCTACTGAAAGTTTTAAAAACTGTAAAAACGCTGTCAAAACAATAAATAATAAATGTAAAGCTGCTTTAGAGATTGCCAAGTGTTTATACGACTATGATCCCATTGTAAGTTTAAAAAAATATATCATACATTCATTTTTTGACTTAACTATAATTGAATATTGAATCTCATCATAGTATATACAATACTTTTTTCCAATTTTGGATATAATGAGATATAACTTTCATTTTAATATACTCTTTAGAATCAATTTTACAACCTAGGAATGTCATTAATAGAAGAGTTCAGTCTAAGGTCAGTGTGGCCAACAAAATATGTTTTTTTTCTTATAAGAATGACAGTTAAGGTCTACTCTTCAAAACATAAGATTTTGCATGTTTTTTTATCATTGCGAACATCTATATTGCTTTATCAAAATAATGAATACACCCCTGAAGCGTATATCTTGAAATTTAAAATGACTTTTTAGATGAATACTCAACATATCAGTGGTCAATAGTTTTAGGAACTCTTGGTATAGATGTTTGCAATGATATAAAACATGCAGAATCTTATGTTTTGAACAGTAGACCTTAACTGTCATTCTTGTCAGAAAAAACCACTTTTTGTTGGCCATACTGACCTTAGACTGAACTCCTCTATTGACCCCTTATTATATAGGGCGTGTCCACGTGACGTCACAAACTATTTTGACAACAAGCGAGTGGTGAAACAATAAACAAAGCGTTCAGAACACCTGCTACTAAATAGTGAGGTTATGCTGCTTTATAATGATAGATCGTGTTGGAGTTTAGTTGGTTTTGCTTAAGTGTTTTTTTTAAGTTATTTTAATTATTGAGAATGCATATTTAATAATATATAATATATATAGATTAATAGTTGTTTGTTGTTTGATAATTATTGATCGTGTTTATGTTTATTGTTTTACCACCTGATTATTGTCAACTGTCGTGGACATGCCCTATTGATTTATTCTGTTTCAGAATTATTTTTTGCCATGAAATTATCATCAGATGTTACTTATGATTCTCAACCAAGTGATGCCACATATTGTATTTATTTAATCACCCAATAAATAGAAAAAAATATTATTTGTCTTTAATTTCAATAACCTAGATCAATTAATTGATTATACTACTAAATTGTATAGTTTCATACTTTTATTGAATTTATTTCTACCAGTGGTGATCCCGTTTACAGATAAATAAATAAATTTAGTTAGACAATTGTTATGAACAATATATTGTGCCTAAACCATATATTTATAAGTCACTAACCGATTACATCCAAAGTGTACATACATGTTAATAAAATATCACTTGAATACTCACCCCGAAATCCGTGATAACCAAAGTGTGCTTTTTACCGCAACTGACACTTAAAACTTTCACTTTTAATTCGGAAAGCGTTTGCACAAGCCTTGCAGGACTACTTTGGGTTAACAATGGTCCCAATCCAAGACAACCAGAATTAGATACTCCCATAGTATAAACGTTGTTATTCCGTACAACGGCTGCGTGTTCAAAGCCACAGCTAAGAGGATGCAAATCTGGAAGTTTCTTCATAGGAAGGATTGGTGAAGGAAGTTCAGGTGGTGGCACTGTATCCAGCAGTGACACTTCGAAGCTGTAATAAAAGATGGGGTGTTGAACTGATATCCGATTAGAATTATTAAATGTTTGCAACATTCATTACATAGACGTCACATACCTAAACATGAAGTTAGACACTTTCTGTTCAGATGTTTCAAGAACTGTCAAAGTCTATAGTATATGATGTTTTGTTTACAGTTTATACTAGCTTGAAGTTTCGATGTTATAAAATATAAAAGCGTTTTGTTAATATTTTTTTCAGATAGTTTTTCTTTACAATTTTTCAAGTTAAAATATTGTCAATATCATATGAATCTTGTTTTGTTTCATACCAAACGAACAGAACAATGACAACGCCTCATAAAAGGTTTGTATAGCCGTGCCTTTAGAAGAAATTAGCCAAAAATTGTTGTTTGTAACTGCTAGAAGAGATTATGAACAGAATAAAATTAAAGCTTGGCAAGTTTATCTGAACCTGTAAAAGGAATGCAGTCGAAAACATTGCCACGTTTAACTATGGAAAAGTAAAGGACTAAGTATGTATTGATAATAATTAGAAAATAGACTTTTTATTATCAACCATATTAACAATATGATTAAACGTTAATTCTTTAATGTGCATGTTTTCTTGGATTTTCTCTATTAACATAATTTTTTTAATTTATAAATATTAAAATATAAACACTTTTCCAAATTTGTTAAGAGCTTCTTCAAGCTCTGGCAACGTTGTGCGAAAACCATAATAACCACACCCTCCGAATTACATAATTGGTTATTTTTATCGACAGCTGACTTCTTATTGGCAAGCGCATGCGTGTGCTCTTCCCTTTCACTCCGTCAATTGACTGAAATTGATTCATCCAGTGGCGTTGGTATTGTCAGTAACCTTTGTTTTTTCAGTTTTACTTCATAAAATAGCTACAGTACGCCATTGGTACGTTTATGACAGATAATCGCCATATTTCCTCGCATCTTACCGATGCTCCGAAGGTTCAGATAAACTTGCCAAACTATACTTTTACTGTGAAAGTAATTTTTGGAAAATAAGACAACAGAAATATAGTTCTATGTCAATTCTTTTGTAGTTAACTTCTCTTTTAAGTATTGTACGTCATTGCATATATTTCATTTCCAATCTTTATATTGCCCAAAACATTGTATTCTGAACATTGTATTTTTTTTGAGTTTCTATCTGAATAAATGTGTATAAAAAACGGTATATTAAAAATTTATATTTAAACTTACCCTGTATTTTCAGTCTTCCAAATTAAATGTATAATTACAACAAGGAATGTATCTATAAGATCTTTAATTGTGGTTATAGTCCTATCTGCGTTTTCAAAATCAATCGATTCAATCGTAGTATCAAGACTAGAACAATGTTTGGTAGTTTGGAACAACCTACTGACTAGAGGAATGGCGCACGGTTGACTAGGATCGAGTTGCACCGCCAGACGGCGTAAAATATCCAAAGGAAACGTTTCAATATTTAACCTAAAAATTATTTATTGGGAGAAATTTATTTAGCAATTATTATGGATTGCTTACCTAATGTACTGAAATATGTGATGAGAGCACTGTCCAAAAATTAATAAGCTTTGTGTTAGGCATGGTTCTGATAGGACATAGAGAAAGTCTTTTTCCGATGGTTTAGGTGCTCTAGAACTTTGTAAAATTTGTCCTAAAGCAGCCACAACTTCAGGCTGCAACCCTCTCGATTTGGCTAATAATGTAACTATGTTCCAATGTCCAGCTTGGCAAGCCACATTAACTGCCAATACTTGATCGTAGTATTCTTCAAATGACAAAAAATTCCTAAAACATAGGGAATTATTTAAGTCAGCTATTTGCAAACATGCTTGGAAGAGGGTCATCAAATTCAATGGGATTCATCAAAAATAATATTGAAAGAACCCAATAATAAAAGATGAAAAAATCAAAGAAAGTGCTTTAATACAACTAAATGGAGATAAATGTGTAGCTAGTATTTCTGCCGAATGTAGTCAAATTTGGTTACCAATGTTAGGAAAAGAAATTTCCAATAATCAATTACCTGCGTTATCAGGATAGCATCATAAGTTTTTATCCAGGTTTTCTTATGATTTTTAATTTGAATAGTTGTTAATCAATACACATTTTAATACACAAATTCACAAAACTTAGTATACATATTTTGAAAACAATAATCATACACAAAAAAAAATAACAAGAAACGCGTTTTATTAACAACATTTCCAATATAAACGAAAAAAATGCGCTATCCCAATAAAAACCGTTCCTGGAACATGCACTTCACTGGTTTCCATTTCTAGTAGACTATCATATCGTTGGAATGTCATAAAATGAAATATTTTATTTCACATTTTGCCAGGGATGTGATTTATTATGAATGGACCTTAATAAAAATTTGATAACAAAATTTTGCAGTCTTAAGAAATAAGGAAATAAAGACAAAAACCATTGGTTATACAGATGAATAAAATAAGAAGTGAGATTAAGCCAATCAAACTGCAGCTTTTTTGTGTTTTGTGCAAGTTTAGTGAATTCCACTTTTTGTTTAATATTTCTATCATCTATCTCTATCGCAAGAAAATTTCAATCAAAGTAAACAAATAAATATAATATTTTTAGGTTACAAGTTAGATAAGAATAATTGGAGCCTCAGAACATTTGGAACAGAAATATCTGGGTCATGCGCATTATCAGTTTCCAAACAAAATAAAATAAAACAAAAAGATAAAAGTTGGCCATCTTTTTTACTAATTCTTATTTACTATTTTACCTTATTTCTTGTATAAATGCTTTCATAGAGATACTATGACATCTTTATTATTTTATTCCTTATTTTATTTGCTGTATAATCTCACCTTTAGTTTATCTTTGCTGCTGGAACGCTACCGAAGCTTTGAAATAAATACTTCAAAAAATATTGTGGTTTAATTCCCCAACAAATAAGAAAGTAAAAAAATGAGTAATATACCACAAGGAACATACAAAAGATATAAATAAAAACTTTTCATTCATCTTATACTTATATTAATTTTAAGAGACACAATGATTACAAATGTTTCCATTTAGCCATCAAGAGTAAAATTAAAAAGGTACATATTTAAAATTCACTTACATAAAATCTTTACTATTGGATATTCTCTGATGTCCGCCGTATCTTAGAATTAGCTCAGTATACGCCATCACAGCCAAATTTCCAATGTGTATTTTTGTCGCCACAGACATATCCACTTTACTAGCACTTAAACACAAATGCACAAATTTAAGTAACGTTCGACAATCTGCAGATATAGCCAACTTCAACACTCTCTTTAAAAGATGCACTTTTGCTTGCTTATACAGGATAATCCCCGAATGATAGGAACCACGTGAAATCAACAGATCGCCGCAACATTCTAAAAGTTGTTGAATGTTCAAACCGAAGATACGAGACAACTGTTCAGCTTTTTCAAAGTCATTTTCTTCCGTTATGTATTCAACGAACTTCTTAATTGGAGAACAACTAAAATAGATTGAGCAAGATAAATATTATTGGGTTTATTTATACAGTATGTTACTTACCAAACTGCAATTTTATAAACACAGCAATCTGTAACAATAATACAAGTATCTATTTTTGGTTTTTCCAAATTCAAATCATCAGCAGTTTTTGGTAACTCATAAGTTTTATCTCTTCTATTATCATCTCTTTTTCTTGATCGAGCAAAAGATATATCGGACAATTTAAATAGTTTGATCACTTTCCCGTTTTCAATATAAAATTGTGTTATCATTGCATCACTGTTGAACTCCTAAAACAATGTTTTCAAGTTTATAAATTTATCTGTAATAACTATAAGTGACTATACTGAAAAAAATTAAATAATAATCAATAATGGAAAGAAATCTTACAGTTTCTCCTTCTAATCGACATTCTGATAATTGTGAACTTAATATTGACACCATTTTAGACTCCTCATTGACAGTGTATATAAGCCGATCTGTTAACAATATGGTAGACGTTTTTTGTGGTAGTTTGTGAACATACAGAGGGGCAGATTCTACATCTACAGTATGAACCTGAAATAAATGAAAAAATAACATCAAATTGATTGTTTCATTGACCAACAACTGACTATATGTTCCCATTTTTATCAAATAAATTGAATGATACATGAGTACTCAAAACATTATAGTTGATGGTAGTTTTAATTACAAATTATAGCTTTCTGTCACATCTTTGGATGCTGATATGTATATGTAGGAGAAATTTTTTGATCATCCCTAATAGAAGAAATATTATAAATTGGTAAATATCAAATATTTAATACCTCGTTTAATACTTACAGTTAGCAAGGATGTAGGTTTGTAGAATGCTGTGAATAAATATCTTTTTCTAGCATACTGGGGTGCGAAATGAGTGTCACATAAATGGGGTAATAATTCAGGTACAGACTGACTTGAATGAACAGATTCGGTATTTGATGATTCACTGGCAGTGTCACTGTTACTGTCTCTCCGCGTACCTCTGCCTTCTGTAAGACGCTGTTTTAAAGATGCCAATTTGTCAACTCCGAGTTGTTTAAAGCTATAGAGACGGGAACGTGTAGAATCTTCAGCCTACAAATAATAATAATGAAATAGCAGAGAAAAAGGATTAATAAATATGGGTTACAACAACGTTTGATTTAAAAATGTATTCACTTACTGGTGTATGTGCCTCTGGAGGCCATAAATACCCTGTTGAACGCTGTTCTAATATTAATCGCCACTGTTGGCCACTTACACCATTAATCTGAAAATAAATTGAATTTATTTTGTGTGATTTTTCTAGACTTAAAATGGATATATCATTATATATTGCAAAGACTTTTCTTAATCTTGTAACCTATTATCTCTATCATGATAACAATAAAGCTAAGATGAAATTAAATGTTTGGTTCCTAAATAATTGATAATTTGACAGAAATAAATACCTACCAATAAACATATAATCTCAGAGTTATTCTCATGGCAAATATTTAGTGTGTCAACAGCTTCTGTAATAGTACAGCTTCCCAAGCACCTTCCATCAGTTAAACTTATAAGCACTATAGTTCCATTTTCAAACCCCACAAGTGCATTCTGATTCCAATCTAGCGTTTGCCACCAAATGACACTAGTTGGTTTAGAATCTGGAATTTGAAATGGCCTAGGAAAATGTGTCAGGTCATTCAGTGACCATTTGCAGTCAATTTTTTGTTTCCTGTCAACAAGGCCAAGAGCTGGAATAATGTAAAGGGAACAATCCAATGCTAAAATGTTAAAGTTTTTAAATACACTGGAAATTTTAGTAGGTAAAATACATTTTTATAAAAGCTTTATATTGCTTAATACCCTAGATCAGGGGTCTCCAAACTACTCCAAAGGTGTTGGACATATATGAAAAAGTTGGTAACAATAAAAATTGTAAAGAGAAAAAATTTAAGTTAAGAACTAAGACAGTCACTGTATAACAAAACATTATTGAAGGAATTAAACATTAAACAAGGTAAATTTATAAGTATGGAATTTTGGTGGAATCAGGAGGAAATCTGTCATGTCCTAAGATAGGAGTGGAGCTAGAGTATTTTCATTCAAATTTAATTTAACTATCATTATTATAATTTTACTTACACACTACTAACAACCATGTTGCTGATGGGTCAAAACAAATTGCTTCTATTTGCTTAAAAGTATCATTAAACCAAGGGATTCTCCTTAGTACTGGTGTTAGTTCCCCATAAGTATAGTATAAAACCACATCTCCATCACTGTAATTAATTGATTTTTTCACAATAGCCACGAAGAGTTATTTTAATAAAACTTTACCTTGTTAACAAAGCCAATATTTGTTTCACCCCATTTTCACATCTAGCACACAATTTAATATTTATATTTTCTAGAAGGGGTATGATTTCAAAAATATCATGTGCTGAATTGACTGACATGCTATAATCTGTGATTTTTCTTGGGTATCATGTTATTATTTTATTTAAAATTGTTTATTTTCCATATTAAAAACATTTTTATTTTGACACTAGCGACTAGCGACAAATGTCACGTGAATGTCACGTGAATGTCACTTAGACTGTGGTCCGAAAGTAGCTCGCGTAACCACGGCTAGCCGCTTCGGTTGACACAGTGAACATCCGCATCACATTACATGGTTTTATCTTCTTAAATTGATATAAATTTTGATTTTCTTTCAGAAAAATACACCTTTAGTTACTTTCGGGACGATAAACGGGGGAATTGCAAACCAGTTACTTTCGGACCATACCCTTGAAGATCAAAGATATAAACGTTTGAATCTGTGGTGATCCACAGACCACAACCACAGAAATAAATGTCTTCCAGCACAAACCAGCTCACATTCCTCAAACAATTTATTTATCGATTCTCAATCACTCTCATAATAATATACAAGTATGAGTGTTTATTATTATTTGATTTCAATGAGCATGAAAAGCTAGGAAACTATAAAATAACAAAAAGCAGTTTGTCTTCCTTTCATACTTTATCCTCTCGTTAATAGATGTCCCTGCATACATCAAAAAGAACAAACGTTAATGGATGATGGATATTATTAATAGAATTATTTATACCCACTATACGAGGTATAATCATAAAAACAGTATTCATTGTGTTGAATAAAAAAATTATGGATAGAAGCAAGGATATTGTACAGTCTCCACGAATAGGAATTTAAATTATACCATTTATAAAACACCCTATATAAAACAAATGAATTTGTGAATATTACTCAAAAATGTCACTGGAACTAATATTTGTCTCAGTTTTCTACGTATTCACATTTTTTTACACTGATTATCTAATAAACTTTCCTTTCTTGCATAAGTCGTAAGAAAATGGTATATCCACATTCATACAGAACCGAGCACAGTGAAACTAAAACTACCAGTGGTAGTTACGGCGCTTACTTTTTGGTAGAGCAGAGCTCAAAAATTAAAATTCAACCAGCTTTGTTGAAAATAATTCAATTCATTGATTCAAATCGAAAACAATTTTTAAAGGATTTGGAATATGCTGTTAAAATACGGTAAGTGAGAAAATATCGGCGTTCGTTCCTATAAAAAGTTTGTTGAAATATTTTTGCGATAATGTGTGTATGTGAATATCTTATATACAGTTTGTCTCAATTCGGGAGAGGCTCTAGGTTTTCTCAACTATTAATATAGAAATTTTGTACCATACATTTTTCAAAAGATAAAATTTTTACTAGATCTGTCACAACTGATATTAAATACAGAGATGGTTGTAAGCAAATGACAAAATTTTTGGAAGATTGGTTGACAAAATTAGATTTAAAATATGAAAGTTTTAATATCGGATTCTATCACATAGGAGACAAAAAAGTAAGAATGCCTCCAGTCATTCTGGCATCACTAGGAAATGATCCAAACAAATATACCGTGAGTATAATTTTTATTTTAAAAATATGGAGTATAGTGTAGTGCAAGTACTTACTTAATTCTTATGTGGTTTTTATTACCCCTTTAAACTTTTAAGTGTAAAAGCAAAGTGAACCAAAGCCACATTATTATTGAATATACAGAGTGAGTTTTAAGTATGGAACGCCTCAATTATATAGCTAATATTCAGTACAAAAACTGTTTTTATAATGGATGAGCTATATGTAGGAGTTACTATAATACTTAATTGTAAATAAAAACTTGTGTTATCCTATAGGTGGCTGCGTATATGCATGCAGATGTTCCTGACCCCAAAGGTAAACAGTGGAAAACGGATCCGTGGACTTTAACTGAAATAGATCAATTTTTTTATGGAAATGGTGCTGGTTGTGGTAAAGGACCTCTCATGTGTTGGTTGCACGTTATAGAGGTAATAAGTTATTTCATTTTTCACCTATACCAAGATATTTGCTTACGATCTGTAGAAGGGTTTCTATGGAACTCTATAGAATGGTAGTCTATGAAACAGCCTGTATATAGCCAAGCCAAAGTTAAGGGTGCTTAGCCACATACGTAGCTAAATTCAGGGCAGTACTTGCAGCGCGATAGAGGTGACTATGTATACACCGACAACCAAGCGGCTATAAATTAAAACAATCAGCTGTTTGCAGATAGATTCCAAACTTATTTGAGACTGTAGGCAAAATATATACTGTCTGCCTGGGATTCAGGCCACACTGATTACAAGGGCAATAAAGAAACAGATTCAGTAGCACAAGAAAGAGCTCCACATGCTCCAAAGCAGTTCTTAATTGTATCAAACAATGGTGGAACTGTGGAAGAATATTTGCTTAAGAACCTGGTGGTATTATTGGAAGTGAAGGTTACGAAGTCATGGACTGTCAAAAATAGAAATCATTATTATTCTACCCATTCTATATTTTACATGTCCTCCAAAGTTCCTTAGCACGTCCTCGCTCAAGGTCCGTTCTAAGAGAATTGTGTCTAATTTTGGTCAAGCTACTCTTATTTATATCTTGTGCGTTTGTTGGTTATTAAAAAAGCAACTAAACTGTACAAATACAAAGGTAACAACAAAAAGGTTCCGATAATCTTGGTTATGACCTTGCACAGTGGATAGCAAGGACTTATTGAAGCAATTAACAAGAATTAACATTTTTTTGTAGCTAATTTGAGAATTCACTACTCTATCCATTTTACGTAAAGAAATAACGTAATTTATTTTTACCTACAGGCTTTTAGGTTTCACAAAATGCCGTTACCAGTTAATCTGAGATTGGTTATAGAGATGATGCATCACCAGAACAGTTTGGGTTTTTCAGGGTTTGTAGCTACAAGAAGACAAGATTTTTTTAACAGTGTAGATTATGTAATAGAATGCGACGGAGAGTGGTTAGGAGAAAAATGTCCTTGTATTATTTATGGAACTGTTGGTAAGGAATTTTTATATGAAAGGTCTCGTTGACAATTAATGACAAAACGTTAATGATTCTTGTTAAAATTAGGACTGAACATCCATAATAGAGGAGTTCAGTCTAAGGTCAGTGTGGTTAACAGAAAGTGTTTTATCTGACATGAATGACTACTTAAAGGTTTACCATTCAAAACATAAGATGTTTTTTATCATTGCGTCGAACATCTATTTTGCTTTATTACAATTTAAAATAATGAATACACCCCCGAAGCATATATCTTGAAATTTAAAATTACTTTTTAGTTGAATACTCAACAAATCGGTGGCCAATAATTCTAGGAACTCTTGTCATGTCACCATTTCATTTATGTTATTCTGTTACTAGTTATGTCAAATGTCAGTTATATATTTATTTTTGTTAATATTCGTTTAATTGTGTATATCTATTTTCGATTAGATTTTTGTAGCATTTCTAGTTTTGACGTAACTAGTGACTGAATAACATAAATGAAATGGTGATATGCCAAGAGTTCCTAGAATTATTGGCCACTGATATTTTGAGTATTCAGCTAAAAAGTCATTTTAAATTTCAATATATACGCTTGGGGGGTGTAATAATTAGGTTAATCGATCAATATAGATTCGCAATAATGAAAAACATGCAAAATCTTATGTTTTGAATGGTAGACCTAAACTGTCATTCTTGTCAAAAAAACATCACTTTTTGTTGGCCACACTGACCTTAGACTAAACTTATATATCGGGGAATTTGGGGTTGCCTGAAAATTGAAGCAGAAAATGGCTGAGCAATTAAACTTGTTGATTGGAGGGGCTGAAGAAGACTAGTAAGTGGCAAAAGCTTTACACAGCGTTAAAAAAACCCTTTTGTGATTCGGTAGCTTTGCAATATATTTTAGACTTCGTAGGATTTAATAAAAATGGAGCAGCACAAGAAGGATGGAGCAGAAAAGGAATGACAAATGATGGGGCAGCAAAAAGCATCTCACCTTTGGGGAAGAGCAGATCGGGTTAAGTTTGCTTAGCGACGTTGTTAGCTGGATGGATGAGCTTTTCTTTTCAAAATTCGTATTAAATGATTGAGAATAATTACATTTTTTCAATTTGCGAGTACATTTTAGAAAAATGCAGCTCTCCAAAAAAATGATAAATATGGAGCAATCAGCTGTTAAGCAGCCCTGTTAGATTGGTGTATCTCATGAGGAATTCTCACTAGTCTCCAAATAATAACGGCTCAGCATGTCGGAAGATTCAGTATGGCTTCATTTGCTGGAGTCGGAGTGCTACCAAATGACATGAGAATTAAGTTTTCTGCAATATTCTAGAAACTTTGACAATACGTTTTTTCTCCATATGAAATTAGCAGATAAAAATGTCTTATTATAAGCCTCACTTCTGGGAATTTTTGAGAAAATGAATTTTTCTTTCTTATTATTTGAATGTTCACCTTAAACCAATTCTTTCTTTGACTTATTTGAGCATATATTCCAGCTTACTTGTTTATTTTTATTAATATTGTAATATTACAATGTTAACGTTTGCAATCCACTAGGAATTCTACACTTTGAGATGGCTATCGAGAAAAATCCTGACTCCAAGACTGATATAAAAAAAGATATGGAAAGGATTTTTGAAACTATGGTAGATGATAAGAATGATATCATTGTTCCACACTTCGGTGACATGGTTGATCAAATTACTCCAGACGAAGAAAAAATGTACGAAAAAATCAAAGACTTTAATATCGACGAAATAAGGTGAGTGGGAAATTGAGAGAATTTATGGATAGTAGACAATAGAAAACGCGATCATACGATGCTATTTTCCAAAATATTAGCAATATATATTTTGCTAACGGCTACTCAGATAAAGAGCTGCTCAGGCGTGAATTCGGATACCAAACTAATAAAAATTCAGGGAGTAGTCTTACCGGTTCGCGGGTAATACTACTTATTTAAATTATTGAAGTTATATTGAAATAAATGAATTTAATAAGTTAACAAAACAATCAATGAATTACGTTAAGGAATTTAAGTGAAGTTAAGGTAAATGGGCGCCACCCTGAATAATATTAGTTGACTTGTTTCAACACTCTCTATCAACAAACCTGGAAATGTTGGAAGGGAAGGAATATGAGCTACGTTGTTAAATTTACAAGTTGTATAATGACTTTTTAAGAAAAAAAATAAATATCACAGTTCGAGTACTCCGATTGCAACAATGATTGTTAATAGTGACGGTACTTTCCTGTCTTCTTCTGACTTCAAGTCTGGCGTCTTTTGGTCCGGTGTCTTTGGAGGTCCGGTGTCTTTCGGAGGTCCGGTGTCTTATGGAGGTTTATTGCCAGAACATATTAGTAGTAGTAGTTGTTGTGGTAGTAGTAGTTGTAGTAGTAGTAATAGTAGAAGAAGTAGTGGTTATATATATAAAGATATATATAACTTTAGGTACGAAGAAAGTGCTAGAAAGAACACTTGAATCAGATATATGTTAAATGAACATAGTAAAATGCAGGATATCTGGAGATTGAAATAAAAATGGTGCTGGTTGTTATATGATGTACAGATTGAAAAATGAATATTTAAAAACGTGGTTCATAAAACAAAAAAAAGCAACATCCTGTATTTTACTATAAAAAAAATAATGAAGGAAAGCAATAAAAATGTATTGTTAATGCCGGTAAATATATTAAAAGGTATATCAAGTGTCTTCAACAAGATAAAAAAAAAACACAAAAAAATATAAAAAAAACGTTATCGATATATCTGGTACTGGAACGCTAGAGAAAATAATAAGAAAAGCTACTATATATTGAGAAAAGCAAAGTTAAATATGTAACATATGAATTTAAGCGAAACTACTTACCATTCACATGAATGCACTTAGAAAAAAAAGTTTAGGTGAAACTCTCACCAAATAAATTTCAAGTTGTTAATTCAACATTTTGTCACAGAAAGACAAAATCTCTGCTTGATTCTGTTTAAATATAAAACATGAAATCATGTGAATGATAATGCGCATACGTCGCATATCTGTAACATACACCTTTGTTTGGAATGGAAATGTAATTTAAATTCCGTAAGTGGATTCTTCATTCATTTGTGTTAAAATTGAAAACCAAATAATTTATAGTAAACCGAAGTGACTATTTTTACTATAAACGGTATCGATTTGACCCGCAAATAAACTTAAAATTTTGTCTTTCATCGACTATAGATAAAGTTAAACTCGATACATTTCTCAGCGCTGGGCATGAGAAAGGACTGGCTACTCGCCACCCATAAGATAATTTAATAAATATTTAAATATAAGGAGAGTGAATAAAATTAACGTTACATATACGTGATCTTTTCTTTATACTGAAATTCCTGTTACTTCAGCAGCATTTTACTCACTAATCCTGCAATTACTTAATAAAATGCATGCTGATTAGTGAATATATCTTGGGTTCAAAGGCCGTGGTTAGAGTAGACCATGGATAGTGTTGAATCCAGAGGTTTTGCAATTTAAATTTTGATTTCCAGATGATCCTAGATTTGTTGGAATTTCTCTTATAATACTGAATTTTAAGGAACCATGCAAAATATTTTTAACGTTATTTCCTTCTTCTTTTTTATTACAGTTGGTTTTGTGCATATTTATTTCAACATCAGATACAGTGAGTATCTGTGTAGACCCATTACTGAGTGATGAAAGAAAACAATTTAATTCGTTGAAATCTACATTATATTTAAACTTTAAAATTATGACGCGTTATACAGTGCCTTAATACAAAATTTTACGGATATATATAATAAAATTATGATGCAAGGTTTAATAAGGGAGAATTGTTAATATCAATTTGGTTGTTAAGAAAATTATCTGAATATTTGTTTTTATTTATCTCAAGGGCTTCTAAAAGATTTAATTTAAAGGATTTATGTTCTATATGCAAAATATCAAAATTTGAATCGAATAAGTATTGGTTTGCTAATAAATGATTTGAGTAGTTGGAATCTGATTTTTGTTTGTCATAGCTACGTTTGTGTTCTGAAATTCTAGTTTTACTGGTACTTCACTGGTACTACGAGACAATTATCTTTATTAGGTACATTAACTCAATACATAAAAATATCAAATTGAACAAAATAAATCTACAAATTTTCTAGACAATTTCAAATATAAATAATAGACATGATTTTTCTATATTTCACAAACCATCACATACAGACATTACAATTCATAAGTTCAGTTCACGACTTCTTAACGACCAAATAGATATCAACAATTTTCCCTTATTATACCTTTTTACCAAGAAGGGTAACTGTATCATTGTTGTGAATGAGTTTCCAGGTAAACTTGTTAAATACTTTAGGTAATCCCATATTTAGACAATTTTTTTTCCTTTTTTATCTTATATCCATGTAAATAGATCATAATTTTATTGTTAATGTCCGTATAATTTAGTATTAAGGCACTGTATAAATTGAAAATTTCTAATTTTATCTCCATTCGTTTGATAAAGCTACTGTTTTAGCGAAACGCGTCACAATTTTAAAGTTTAAATATTATGAAGGTTTTAACAAATTAAATTGTTTTATTTCATAGTTCGTGAAGGTCTGTCAACGAGATTTTTTATAAGATTACTAAGGACTCACGTTTCTCTCGATAGTCTAGTCTTAAAACCTAAGAACTATTGTTAATTATCATTCCGTTCATGAAAATTTCTATTAAATATAATACTGTTTCCAGAAACGCTTTGCCACAACATAAAAGATCATGGGATAAGGTTAGGCTTCTTATGAGCTTCTGGAGATTACCTCAAATATTCGTAGATGAAATTGAAGAATGTATTTGTGAAAAGAAAGATACTAACATTGTTAAACGACATTTTGTCGTGAAAATAGTGCCACGTCAAATTGTAGACAGATCTGAAAATAGAATATACGATCACTTAAAGAGTGTCACAAAATCCCTAAATATTGAAAATAAAGTAACTTGTAAGCTGCTAGAATCAACTAGAACTTGGTTGGAAAATCCAGGATCGCACAATTTTCAAGCAACTAGGAAAGCCATGATTCAAGTAAATACCTAATTACTATTGTATAGAATAATACGGAGAAACAGGAATTAAACAACCATCTGTAGCACTGGGATATGTTCTATTTATTACTTAAACTTACTACTATACATTATACTAATACTTATGATATTACTAATACGAATAATCTAATAATAATCTTAAAATACTATCGTTTGAATATTTATACGACAAGTCAAGTTCATCATAAAAAATACAAATAATACTATTTATGTTCATTTCACGCTCTGAACTTGACCTCGTACGTGTGATATTATTTTAATAATTTGACGTTTCTATGATTTATTAAAATTAGCTTCAAGGGAATTTATGTCATTTATTTAAATATTATTATTAACATATTATATTGACCAAAAGGCATCACAAATTGCCCCTATTTTCAAGTCTCGTGTTAGTATTAGAAAAGGCTACTTCAGACTATTTACTACTTTTTGTGTTCTACTTTCAGATTTATAAGCAAGATCCTAATTTAATTAGAGAAGACAGGGGTAGAGAAACTGCAGCAGTTTTCGATAGTGTTTTAGAAAAAAATATCGTGATGGTTCCTTTGTGCTCAAAGAACTCCAACCATGCTGAAGCTAATGAAAGGATTTCTTCTAGATGTTATTATGAAGGAACTAAAATGTTGGCTGCTTATATGTTCCAGCTTGCTTCGAAACCTAAGCCATCATCATGATTGCCTTTTATTTACGTTTTATCTTTTACATGGTTTAATTTCTACTTTTTACAGTAATTAATATAGTGAGAATTTTTGTATACAAATGTTATTATAATAAAATAAAACTAAAATGAGTTTTTCTTATTTTTACCTCGTTCACGTAAATTTTTATTTCCATAGACGCAGCTAGGGGGATAAGTTAGGGGGTCTAAGCCCCTCTTAAGTGCCGCAAAGCCTCCCCCAAACCTAAAAGTACCTCTCAAAAAAAACCTAAAAAAGAAATTAAGAATATATGATGCAAAAAGTGGCTTTGCCCAGAGCGGAATAAGATGCATAACATATACCGCACGATTGGCTTTGCTGGATCCCCACTTTCAAATTTGTTACTGCTCATCTTTGCCTCATTTCACGAGAAACTGTTGGGATTGTTCTCCTTATGTCGTCAGTCAATTTTAGGTGAGCGCGAATTTTAAACTAATTGCGTTTAAATTCAAATACTTTTATTTTTATAGGTTATTTCAAGCAGCAAATAAATTAAAGACAAACTCCTAGGTTTACAAAATGATGTTGCACAAGTTTTACTATCTCTGTATTCTCAAAATATTTGAATTAGTTCATTATTGACCTAGGTTTATAATAGAAAAAAATTATTAACCACTAACAGAAAAATTCAACTTCTTAGTTGGATAGAAGAAGTAATAATTGTCAACTTCACAGCTAGTACCTAGTGGAAAAAATCTTTTAGTACGTAATTTAGTTTCGGTTCGGTCATATTTGCTCCAGGGCGTGACTAGCCTATTTGTCAGAGCCTCCCCTGATAACCACAGTAAGATACGGTGTCAAAAGAAGTGAGAGAACACAAAGTTTACGACGTTCGATATTGGGTACCTTCATTACACGGTGGGTAGTGTTTGTCACGATTTTTGCAATGTGTAGACATATATATTTACTACCCGATAACAACTTGCATTATAGCTTATGATTATTATAAATAAGTAGGTATAGTATGATGAGTTCGCAGAGTTTGGATAATTTCACGTGGTACTTACTACATTCTCAGTATTTGAAAATATGAAAGATCTTTTTTTATATTAAACTGAAACCTGAACTTTTCAATCCCTCTATGTAGTCGTCAAAAACACATGCAATGACCCTCTTATAGCCGTTTGCACCAATAGAAGCATAAGCTTAGAATACCTATGGCGAGTTTAAAATACAGTTCAGGAAAAAGAATAGCTAATATTTTCATCCAATTCTTCATAATAGTTTTTCCGGTTGTACGTCTTTTTGGAAATCCATTTTCAAGAATATCCAATACTTTCAAACCATCCTTTATAAACATCCTTCTTCAAAAATTAAAAGAAACACATCTGAAACTGGAAGACAGAAAATGAAAACCCGAAAAGAGGAAAAACATTGACATATATCAATCAAAACACAAGAATGTTAGGTTAGAAATCTCCACTTTGAGGATAAGTGGAGAATAAGCGAGCGATTTTCTAAGCTTAGCTAGGTGCAGCTTAGAATGATAAGCTGTTCATGGTGCAAAACAAAATTTTCTTAAAGCGCCACTTAACTTTAAGTCTACTTAAATGTCAATTGGTGCAAACGGCCATTAATATCACAACCTCTGGTAAAAAGTGATGGTCAGGTGTTGACCTTCAGGTTGGGAAAAAAAGAGTTTTATCATCATGTGTCAGCTACTTTTGACTAATAGTGGTTATTTAACATCGATAGTTTCCGTAAATGATCCATTATAAAGATATTGTACAAAATTTGACTTTTTCGCCCAAAAAGTTTGGTTATATGTCAAAGAACCTTGTCATAGACAAATTATATTTCTTTATGCACCTTGTTTTGTCAGAATGTTTTAGTTTCCATAATGGAAGAACAACGAATAAAAGAAAAGAAAAGTAGGGGAAAAACTATTTCAAAACCCTAAGTTGATACTCTATTGGTATTAGCCGAAAAATATTATAAAATGGTTTCTGGACTATTGGTTAGGTTTTAATTTAAGGGGCCTAGAATCTTTTTAAAAATAACAATGAACCTAAACGCTTACACAAAAATATCAGAGAGTTTGATAAATTGTGAAGACTTATTTTTCAAAAATATGAAAATCATCAATATAACTGTTTTATCCCAGATTGGATTGGATACGCCACTGAGAGAAGATAAATTTTTTCCAGCATGCAAAAGAAATTGTTTTGTCAGCCTTTTTATCCATACAATTTCGGAAAAGGATAGGTATAGTAAGTATTGTAAGCCATAATTGAAGATCACTAGTGAACAAATAAAACAAAATGTGTCGAAAAGAATCAATTTGTCGAGGAATGTCTACTAAATGGATTTGCTGCTCTTTAATAAACTTAACGATAGGATGTAGAATTATTGGCTCCATAGGAATCGTGAGTATAAATGAAAATGAAGTTATTGTGGACTTGAATAGATGAGGATTTTACTTGATGTAGATCCATACTGAATTATGAAATAAAACAATTTTAATTTGTTAAAATCTACCTAATATTTGAACTTAAAGTTGTGACGCGTTTCACTATCACAGTAGCTTTATCAAACGAACGGAGGTATAATGAAACATTTTCAATTTATACAGTGCTTTGATACTAAATTTTTACGAATATTAACAATAAAATTATGATCTATTTACAGAGTTGGTATGGGCATCTCTTAAACAGTATGCGGCACTTGAAAATGTATCATTCAATATTGCAGATGTTCAATAGTTATGTGATATTTTTTTCGACTAATTTGGTGCTGATGAATGGATAAAGTGGGAAGGAAAGTTCATGGAAAGAGAACCTTGGATAAACGAAGTTACAGACAATTTAATTATTAATTTGGGTGAAGATTCTTAATCGGAAAGGGAAACCGAACTCAGTGATTCTTACTGTTAATAATTGTTTTTTGTATCGTTGATTTTTATATTGATTTTATTAATTTCTATTTAACTAACATTATCAAATATTGTTCAATTTCTTGGGGTTCGACCAACGAATAAACGCATTTTATACATTTTATTTCATTTATTTTGTCGAAAGTAATTATTTACTCATTGTACTTAGTTAGTTGATAAATTGTGAAGACTAATTTCACAAAAATATAAAAATCATCAATTTAAGTGTTTTATCCCAAATTGTTGGATACGCCACTGGTATAATTTAGTATTAAGGCACTGTATTAATTGAAAAATTTCTAATTTTTGTCTCCATTCGTTTGATAAAGCTACTGTGTTAGCGAAACGCGTCACAATTTTAAAGTTAAAATATTATGTAGATTTTAACAAATTAAAATTGTTTTATTTCATAATTTATTGTGGACATTGGTATAAACGTCGCTTAATAAAAAAATATCTAATATTTCCAGTAATTATTAACAATCTGATCAAAATTGAAGAAAACTACAAGAATTCATTCCATATCTGTGTCCATTGTGGATAAAATGATTTGAATGATTATAGTGAGGGCGAAAATATGTTTTTCAAAAGCTAAAAAAATTACACATGATGGAAATATCACTTGGCGCAAGGACATTTCCTTACAAAGAGTACAGAATCAGGTAGACAGGGAACTTTCGTCCAGGATATTGAAATTGGGTAAGAGAAATTTGAAGACAGTTACCGACCTAGTGATTAGTGCCTCTACGATGGAACACCTTCTCACATACTCTGCTTCTGTAAGAACTTACAAGGACTCAAACAGAAACACTTTGGAGTGGAAATAACACAATCATCACAACTACTAAAGATCCCTCCAGTTAAACTGGCTGCTTATACAGAGTGTCCCACGACGTTTTTACAGTCCAAATTCTCGAAAACTGTTCATATGACATGGCAGATATAAAAAGTCGAAGCTGATGCTTATATTTATTTTAAAATGACCCATTTTCCGGTCATTTCGGGTATAGAAGACACAAAGCTTCTGGAATGGAAATAGGTAGATAACATGGGTGGTACCATGGTTCAGTTTAAGTACCAAACGTATGAATGAATATTTGAAAAGTTGTTGTTTTTAATACATTATTCCCAATTTCTCCATTTTGAAAATATGACTAATAAAAAAAATTAAAGAAATAACCTTCATAATAGCTATAACACGACCTTGATAAATTGTCGACTATTTTTATTGCTGCTAAATTTCACTTTGCTTATTAATTTGACTCGACATTATTGTAACATACATTCGAAATTTAGATGCAACAAAACAGTCGATTATTTATCAAGGTCGTATTATATTATCCTTGATAATATTCGAACAAATTCTTTTCAGATGATATCGTTATGGATGGTCATAGTGTTTGCAAATGATAAATTCCTAAACAGTGATTCTAACTATGATGTTAGCAGGAAGACAGCCATATTTCTTGGTTTAGAATGGGAACATTTCCATAAAAATGCCAGTATTAAGGAAGAAAATGATCCAGAAGGTGAATATTAATAGGTAGTTTGAAGATCGGGATAAGCATAAGCACTGTGTAGAGTTTACTATTTTCTGGTACCCCTAGGAAGCTGTACTATTAATTAACAACCCTAAATTGAATGTTGGAGTGAAGAATCATACTTAAACTTTTGGAATTGTGCTGTTAATTATACATAAATTAATGAATTAATCAATCCTTCGTGAAATTTAATAATTTTTATCGATTTTTAGGGCGAATGATATCAATTGTCTTAATCTTCTATTCCTTTTCTTTACTTGGTGTAAACCTGCTACTGGTTATAGCAACTTTAAGGGTGAGTTGAATGTTTTAATAGTTTGGTATGGAACATAAATAAGTAAAAAAGTATAATAGAAAGATTGACGATTTAATATTACGAGAAACATAATAGAGAAACATTAAAATTACGAAAAGCATAATGGAAATTCAATTTATTTTACAACCATACCTGTAATTTTGACATTACTAATGTCATTGAAGGTTTGAAAGTGTTACATTACCTACGTCTACTTCCCTCTTCCATTTCCCTCACTGATTTCCCTCACTCGTTCAATAAAGCAAAATATTCATTTGAGTAATATATTTTATTGAACAAATTCTTATATAGAAACAACAGGGCAATTAATTAACAACAACATTTAAATAACTTATCATATATTATTGATAAAATTAATGGTAATATTTGACTTATTATAGGATTTAACCGAGATATTATTTAACCTCCTTGATGATTTGAAATTTCATTACTGTCACTGTCACATTTTTGAATGGTGTCAAATAATTTTCAACTTAATTTTTAATTTAATTTTTACTACATTTAAAAAATGTGAAATAGAATTTTCAACAAACGATGTGGTTGTAAATAAAATAGTATACATACCTAGAAGGAAAGTTTTCATTAATGTCTCGAGATTATAGTTAATCTCTCGACAGTAATGAAACACTTGCCTCCTCGGTATGTAATATACTATTACCTTCAATTTCTATAGAAATCGTACAAATTATACTCGATAGTCGAAATTCTGTGAGTCAGAGCTATGTAATCAACACTTTGGTTAAAGCGCAGTTGCCATATGTATTCTAGAGAGAAATGCTTTTTATTTAGGACTATTAAGAGCCCTTCAAAAATGATGCGCTCATGAAGTTCGCTTCTGCAACTGATTTTATGGACAGTAAGAGCGATGAGTCACTGTACAGAATTTCGACCATCGAGTATAGTTAATATCCTTGGTATTAATCTAACCCAATTCCCTGAGTGGATATACCATCAACTCAGGACTTGCTGATCTTGCAAGTCGGAACGCAGTGGGGCTAGATTCCGGCTCACTCTGGTTTGGAAGGCAACGAGATGGCGGATGCACTGGCTACGGAAGGGGCGGCAACTCCTATCTATATCCCGGGCCAGACCCTGGGCATAACAAAGCAAACAATACGCAAGGAGACGATGAAGTGGCTGAGGAACCAGCACCTCACTCATTAGAATACTCTGCAGGGTCCTAGACAATCCAAACTTCTACTGAAGGGATGGACTGATGGACACGCTAGGACAGCTATTGAGCTACCAAGGAGTAGGCTGAGGAAGATAGCAGGACTCCTAATAGGGCACCGTTGTATGAGGAAGCACCTCTATAACCTAGGAGTAGAGGAAAGTTCCCTATGAAAGGAGTTGCGGCATGACTGACAAAATGTCAGTCTATGATCTCTTAGAGTGGACTGTACTATGCAGGCGAATATTCGGAGTAACTGTTATGGCCTCTGGAGACACAAGCAGGCATCCACTGAAAAAGGTTGTGGCCTTTATTAAAAGGCTCGGTTTCATGGATGTCTAGGTAGCAGGAATGGCACAATGGGCCCGCCAGTGGCCTCAGTGCCGGAACCTTGGCTTGAGTTTGTCTAGGTCAAGGCTTAAACTTCCTATACTTTACCTGAATCGAAATTTCCGAAAGCTGTTATCAAATATCAACTAAATCCTTGAAGGACATAATCCTTCAGGTAGCGTTAGAATGTCACTTCGTGGCTACAGGTAGTTAGCGTGAAATTTGAGACCGCCCCTTGGCATAGTTCTTTTCACGATCTAAAAAAATTATCTGACCTGAGATGGGATAATCACATTCAATAAAGTCTAAACGTTTTATGGTTTTACTGCGTCTCAAGCCTAAGTCAGGTTCTTAGATCGTGATAAGACCTAACCTACATTAATAACTATTTTAATATTAGTATTAATTTTCAGTATGATTGGTGTTTTGCATTAGCTTGGTTGATGTTTGAAGCGTTAAGTTGTCTATCCAAATTTGGTTCATTCATATTCCAATTTATAAACGATTCGGACGCATTGGGATCGGTTGCTTTTGTTGGTTCTATTTTTACTTCAAGTAAGTATAAAATATAAAAATAATATTCACTGTACTACAAGGAAGAAACAACCAACCAATTTCACATTCATTCCTGTATTTACCAAAGTGTACTTGTATGGTTACATTTTCGTATTTCAATGATTTAACATCGTAATTATTTATTATTTTACTCTCTCCATTTTAGTCGTATCACTTTGGTGGTGGTGGGTGGTGCTTTTCGCAACAATTTCATGGAAAAACCAGAAACATTTTAATTTGGAATGTGAGATGATTTCTATGTACAATTCCACGTTTCGCAGGAACGACGTGACGGAAAATACATTGGATGAAATATTACCTGCAAGAATATGTATTTATGAAAACCATTAGGAGAATGGCAAAAATTAAAATTAAGGAAAAATAGTAGGTATTGTTTTCAACGCATAGATCTATTGAATTTTTGTATTTTTTTAAATCTATGACAATAAATTTCTGAAATATTTTTGTTTTAATGAATAATGGTATATTATTAAACGAGCAATTTATGATAGCCATTATTCACGATGGGTGACGAAGTCCCCGAGTGAATATTCGCCATGAATTGCGAGTAGAATACTATACTTTGTCCATTTCTTTATTATATAAAAGTCAGTAACGATTTTGTATTACTAACCTCAAAATGTTGTGGTAGCTAAATAAAATAATTTGACATATATAGAGATGGGCGATACTGTGTAAAGTATCAATACAACTTACCGTTATAAATATATTGTTTTAAAATACTTAATATTAGAAAATATCGTTATGAAAAGTATCAATACTGAAAATTACAATTTTTTCTGAACAAAATACACAGATTTAATGGTTTATTTCATATTGTACTCCCATCTTTAGTCAGTGTATTATGAACCATAATTCACTTTAGTAGATATATGGGTACCATATACCTTTTTTAAGGAGGTAAAACATTGACTTATTATTAGGTGGTCGTGAACAAAATACAATTTTTAATACTTAATCACTATATTATCCACTATTAGTTAAGTAAATTGCTTAATAACTTCTGTATTTGAAGCATACCCAAAATATGACGACAGAAAAATAAACAATCAATCATAAAGTCTTAAGTTCATGATGTTATATTGACCAATCCAGGTCTGACAGGTCGACCATATTGCTCTGGAAGGCACATGTCATATTCTATTTAATTCTCATCGTTTACTCCAATTAACAATTAGTTCTTGAAAATATCTAAGATATTTTCGATTTCTAGTGCTGCATTTTAGATGTGGAATGTGGGAAAGATGAGATAGGTTTGAGTTTTAAGGCGTAAGTAGAAGAGAAAAATTAAATAGTTCAAATAATCAAAGGCCAAGAGTGAGTATTTGGTATAATGCCTGCTAGCTGTGATATGCAACTCTGCTTCAGGGTGTACGGCGGTCTTTCTTAGTGGCAACCATTCCAACTACTAACCGCCCTCGACACTGCTTCACTGTAATTCTCGAATCAGAGACGTTCCACTATAGTGCTGGGTCGACCTGATCTTATTTATTCGTGAGCTGGTGACTTAGCAGTACCAAAATTGTTTCCATAGAATCACATCTCATTCTATCTATGTTTTTCTTAGCAAGAAATTGAGTCCGGAAAGTGTCACGACCATGGAGATGTTATCAATGGGGATGTGTTCAGTGATGAATAGAAAGAAATATGCAGTATGTCAATATTTATTGAAGAAAAAACGCTTGCAATTGAGAAAGAAATAGTGACTGATATTTTTAAGAGTTTCATATTTTTTAATGATCTTTCTGGGTGAAATTAAATACGGCAAAAGAGAGAACAGTAAAAACCAACAAAATTGTAATGGCCATTAGATTAAGTCAAACTGAAAGTCAGCACCTAGGTGGCATGGCATGAAACCGTATTAAAACGAAAGCAATCGTTGATGATGAGCCCCCCCGGGGGACTAAATATGTAAACTAATGATGAGGCCCCCTAGGAGTTGACTAGCTGTTACGTCTTACGGTAGTGCTTATACAAGACCATATACGGCTCGTTTTAGTAGGTTTTTGGTGAGTTAGGACAATGATCCTGGTAATTTTATTATAAAAAAAAATATTTAACAAATTGATCTCAAATAAGGTAAGGATAACGCTTATCACTTACATAGAAAACAAAAACGATTAGTGTGATTTTGTTATAAAAAGACTTACAGAGACTTGAAATTAAAAGCCATATATTTATCAATTTAATAATGTTCAATATTTTCAACTACTAGCCAAATTCAAGACCAAAATAAAAAATAGTCCATAGAAGCGTTTATTACGTCGTCTGACTGAAAAGTACACTGTTAGATTTCGATATATTATGAACGCACTCCTTATGTTATCAGTCATTTTTGGTTGAGCGCGAATTTTAAACTAATGACATTTAAAGTCAAATAATTTTATCTGGATAGGTTATATCAAATATGTTAAAGACAATCTCCTGGGTATACAAAATTATGCTGCACAATTTTGTGTTGTATTATTACTATCCATGGTTTCTCAAAATATTTGAATTAGTCCATTATTGACCTAGGTTAATAATAGAAAAAATTATTAACCACAATTAGAGAAATTCAACTTCTCAGTTGGCTAGTAGAAACAATAATTGTCAACTTCACTATTATATTAGGTTCGTTCCAACCAGCAATTCGGTTATCGTACGTAACCAGTAATTTAACTATTTAATGCGCATGCGTGAGAGAAATTAGTAAAATTACTGGTAATCTATTACCAAACGGTTGGAACGTATTTTGAACTAGTTTGGTAGTTGCACTGATTTTATTTCTCTATAGACGCACACTTTATTGTACCTACATATTAACATTAATAAAAAAATAAAAGTGTAAAATCAAGACATTTTATTTGTAATTATAAAGCCTTTAGACTTGAAAATACATGAAACTGAATACAACGAACTTATAAAAACCAAAATAAACACTTTCAACCTAAAAATATCAAATTAGTGAAACTTAATACTAATATTGTCACCTATATCAAAATATCACAATAATAGAAGTCTCTGTTACCTTAATAAATGGCAAAATTATTTGTATGTTCTATTTTAACCATTTTTCAATTACCTATATCATAAGTAGCAGCATATAAAGTGGTTTCGGTCTCCATTCTTCCCTTTTTCATTTTATCAACGACTACACAAAGAAACAGTCAGTAAGAAACGGTGCATACTATTTTCAAAACTGTTCCAAAGCTAAAAATTCACTTGTATATCCTATTTACACTTTCCATAAAAATACAAATTTGACAGTTTAAGACGAAAATGTTGCCATTGCGCATGTATCTTAATTTCAGAACTATCGATACTCGCTATCAAGCAAAAATCGTTTGAACGGTAATTTCACTGGTCCACAAACGGGATGGAACAGAGTTCAGAATCAGTAATTTCAGGTGGTTGGAACGAAGCTATTATTCAACAAACATAATATAATGATGGCTATTATCCACGATGGTGTAAGCCGCAGGCGGGTGACATAAAAACCTCAGTGAATAATAGCTAATATATGCGAGTAGGTTACTATATTTTATCCACGACTATGAATTATCTGTTAAGGTATAAATAAAAGACTACAGTTTATTATATTTATACATATTTATATATTTGGGGGAGCGAGGGGATCGAATCCTAATTGCGGTAAAATTTTTTTTTAATATATTGTGTCGCTTGTATGAATAATCTTCAATATAATGATGTGTCATGCAGCCTTTTCATTATTCACACCTATTATTCACACTTTTTACTCACTGGTGAGTAATATACGCCATTATACTTGAAGAAGCACTCTTGAAATGTTAAAATTACCAAATAGTCGTGTTCAAAAGCAATTAAAAAACGACAAATAATGGTATATTAAGCGCAAAGTGTCAAAAAAATTACTTTTGTCACGAGTTTTCTGAAACTAGATGTTACTAAGAGTAGTAGGTAGTTACTGTAATTCAAATTTTATTTATACCACAATAATTGTACAATTTTATAGCATATTCCACTTCACTGGATTTTTTTTTTGATTTACAATAATAAATAAATCACTTGTTCGAGCATTTCTTCTCACCACCTTGGCTTTGAGAGAATAAGGTATTGATTGATTGTTCGTTGGCACTTCATTAATCATCCAAAAAATCAATTTGGTTTTAGCTGCTTGAAATCTTCCAGATGATACTTTACTTTTACAGTAATCAAAACGTTAATTAGAATTGCTTTCAATATAACTATAGTTTCATTTATTTTGAATAATAGTTAGTCAAAGAATAGTTATTTGTACCTATGCTTCGGCCGCGATATACCAATTTAACCTACCAAAAGAAAGATAATCTTGAGTTCGATAAAAAGTTTCGCGGCTATGGCACACACATTATAGTTTTCGTGCAATCGTTGAAATTATTGAAATGAAAAATTGTAAATAAATATATTATTATTGCTCTATAAAATCAACAGCAGTTCAATTTGTCAACCTGTGCTATGGAAATGATATCTAGTCTCCATGGTTTCAATATATATAAAATATTTTGACAGTTATTGACAAAACGCAAAATGTCTGATACTGTCTTTTCGTGCAACCGGACGCAAAACAAGCATTTTGCAGCCGCAACAGAGGCCGCAAAATGATATTTTGCGGCCGTTACCCAGAGTGACGGCCGACAATAGTTATTTTGTTTAACTAGGCAGTCAATCTACTTTGCTGCTAAGTTGAACATATAATTTTTTATCCGATTGTTCATGAGGATATTGTATTTGCAAATTATTACAATTCCCACAATTTCTTTATTTTAGTTGGTTGCTATGGAAATGTATAATCACAGGCAGCAAAGCCACTACAGCATTTGATATTTCTGAAATATGAATCTTTGAAGTTGCTGTAACATTTTACATATTTCCGTTTAGATTTTTCGAGTATCAAATCAGAAAGTGCTGAGTGTATGAGATCTCTCAGCTCAGGAGGAGTGCAAGTAACTGAAATATCACTATCGCTATCGGACATCTTCACGAGAAATGTCAAATTGATTTGTATTGCTAAATATTTCATCTCCATAGAAACATTGTGATATTGAGGTGTAATTTTCTCTATTCGCGTTGAAACGCTGTCTTTTCTAAAGAGACATAATATTTATTGAAATTATGTAATTTTCACGGTTGCACGAAGAATATTGTGTATACTATGGCCGCGAAATGTTTTCGCGACCTCGAGATTATCTTGCCTGGGCCGGAGCGGCCTCGGCGATAATCTCTCTCTCGGAACGCGAAATAGTTATTTGTGTACCAAGGCCGTAATGTTGATCTTTTTTGGCCGAATCTGAAATTTGCGGCCGAGGCGTAGCCGAGGCCAAGCAAATTTCAGGTGAGGCCAAAAATATCATACGGCCGAGGTGCACACAAAATTTTTTAAGCGAGTGTCTCATCAAATAGGTAACAACTTTTTTTTACAATTTTGTTTCTAAACAGAGACGAAACTGGAAGATTAGATTCAAATTTTTATTAACCAAATGAAAAGTGTATTATTAAGTAACAAAGATGTGTACAGAATTACTTACAGTAAGTATGATAAACAGAAGTTGGGTCATAACGAAGTTAATAAATTAGGGCATTATTTGCTATTAATTGTTATGTTAAATGTACATTTACTACATTTTGAAAATGTAATACCACTTTTAGACATGACATTGTTAACAAACATTTCATTTTCTTGATTTTCCGTAACAATGGTTCTTGCTGGAAAGCTGCTTACTGAAGTACCATCTAATTCAATTTCAAAATAATTCAAACATGCAAATTAAGTGTGTCTAGTAGGCCGCCTTCATAATTTGACAATCTTAATATCGGACGTGGAAATAACTCAAATAAGCAAATTAAATGTTTCTAGTAGGTTGCCCTCATAATGACTTTGTTTGCAAAAGCGGCCGTAAAGTAAAAAAGCGGCCGTAAAGTAAAAAAGCGGCCAAAAAAGATACACTTTAGGGACGTTAATAGATCCGTAAAACTTCATTTTTTGTGACACTCGCTTAAAAAAGCATTTTGCGGCCTTAGTATACAAATAACTATTGTAGTATTTTAGAAATGTCAAATTTGGAAGTGACGTTTGTTTCGCAGCCGTTGCTATGGGTAACGGCCGCGAAATGAAACTTCGTTGTCCATGAAGACCTATTCTTTACACAGACAGCTCAAAAGCAATAGAAGGAACTGGAATAGGAGTTTTCGGGTCAAGAAACAAACACTCTGAAAACTTGGGAACAATCCCAAGAATCTTTCAAGCGGAAAACAACGCTGTAAAAAATTACGCCCAGTTCAATATTGATAAAGGATACAGAAAACAAAGGATTATTATAATGTCGGATAGTCAAGCAGCCATTAAAGCACTGAGCTCTTGTGTAATCAGTTACAAAATGGTGTGGGAATGCCTAGACAAACTCAATGAACTGGGCGAGAACAATATAGTTACCTTACTATGGATTCCAGGACACACTGGAATAGAAGGAAATGAAATAGCAGATGAACTAGCAAAGAAGGGAGACTGAAATACCTTTCTGGGGGCCTGAACCGTTTTGCGGAATCAGCCCCAATGTAAAATTGGAAGAATTAGGTAAATCTGAGAAAAAGAGAAGATCTGACCATTGGAAAGATCTAGTAGGGCTTAGATAATCAAAGATTCTTCTGGGTGACTACAACTTGTTGAGATCAAATGAATGCATAAGTCAAAGTAAAACTGCGGTAAGAGTTTTAATAGGGATCCTAACGGGACATTGTCGCCTGAATGGACACATGAAAAAGCTCAAAATAGTGGAGGAAGAAGAATGTAAACTTTGTGGCATGGAAGAAAAAAACTCCATCTACATACTATCCAACTATACACCACCAGAATCCTAGAGTACAGTACCTGGAACATTACTGGATAGAAGAGGAACATTTACTTAAGTTGAAGCCTGCAGATTAAAATTCCTCCGGGAAATACGACTAAAGGAGCTACTACAGTTTCAGAGAATCTCCTCAGAAAATAAGTAGGAGTAAGGGGATACAATAGATTATTTAGGTTTCAGTGAATGTCACCCCAAAAATACATACTTACATTATCATACATGATGATACTTTGCTGTAATGTCATTGTAAATCCCGTTTAATACAAAACCACTTATTTTTGATAATTTATTCCATAATTGTAAGAAGTTTGTCAACATAGATTAGATACATACTAGTCAAACCCTGGTTTAGCGATATTTAAGAGTTAATATACCATCCTGGTGCGATTTGGGTCGATTTTATTGGTCATAGGGTCGTTCAGGCAGACGGCTACTCTAGACAGGGCATCCACCCAATATGGCTGTTCTACCCCTGTATTTTGTCCTTTATGCTACACTTTCCACCACACTAATAAGTTAGATTATCTGATTTTATTATTACTTGATTACAATTTTGAAAAAATTTAAGTTATTTTTGATCTGTTCATTATTAGAGATGAATAACGAGGACATAATAAGAACAACAACGCAAAAATAAATATATCTCACTTTTGGTATTTGACAAGACAAAAGAATGCCATTCCCCAACCCAACTGGTATCATTCTTCTCATCTCTTATCTTAATATTACATACACTTTCATATTCGTGGGATAATTAGTTACTTGGGGATAGAGTAACCCGCTTACAAATAAATGGGCCCATTGTTACAAGGGAGCCCCTTCTATCCGGCAGCAGCCTCACTCCAGAGATGGCATCAGTGTCTATCTATCATGTATTGTCACACTGGACTCGATCATTCATTGTTCTCTGCTCTCCTTCAATCCATTCATTTCTCTTGTTTCGGTACGAAGCGTCGTTTGGACCATAACTGCTGTTGACAAGAATAGAAATTTCAATTATGAAATAAAACAATTTTAACTTGTTAAAATCTACATTATATTAAACTTAAAGTTGTGACGCGTTTTGCTAACACGTAGCTTTGTCAAACGAATGGGGGTATAATGAGAAATTTTCAATTTATACAGTGCTTTAATACTAAATTATAAGGATATTAACAATAAAATTATGATCTAATTATATGGAAAAGGCAAAAAATGTGTCTAAATATGGGATTAACTAAAGTATTTAACAAGTTTACCTGGAAACTCATTCACAACAATCCTACAGGAACCTTTCTAGGTAAAAAGGTTTAATAAGGGAGAATTGTTGATATCTATTTGGTCGTTAAGTAGATTATCTGAATATTTGTTTTTATTGATTGGTTAATTTGGTTAATTTGGTTTGTAGGTATATGCAAAATTTCAAAATTTGAATCGAAAGAGTGTTGGTTTGCTAATAAATGTAGTTGGAATCTGATTTTTGGATGTCATAGCTACGTTTGTGTTCTACCTATATAAATTTTGTTACATTTTAATTTATAAACTCCTGATTTATTTAGTTTTGAAGATTTGGATTTGTTGTTTTTAATGAATTTGGATAAATTTTTATCGGTTTTGGAGCAAATATTCAAGTCTAAAGTTTCTAGAAATGATTTGATTTTTAAGGATGGTATTCCAAAGTATGTTAAGCTTCTAAATTGGTTATTTTTGTTTTTATCAGAAGGAAATACTTGTTCTAGAGTATGATTTCGTATCTTTTTATTTATGATATTGTCAATTAAATTTGGATCGTAATTATTATAAACTGCTATTTGTTTTATTATATTCAGTTCTTTGTTGTAATTGTCAATATTTAATGGAACTGTTAAAAGTCTATGTATCATACTATTGAAAGCTGCTAATTTATGACTAAATGGGTGGACTGAACTATTATGAATTGTAATGTCTGTATGTGATCGTTTGTGAAATATAGAAAAATCATGTCTATTATTTATATTTGAAATTGTAAGGTCTAGAAAGTTTATAGACTTATTTTTTCCAATTTCTACTGTAAATTTAGTATGGATCTAAATCAAGTAAAAGCCTCAACTATTCAATATAAATTCACCAGTTTTTAGAAACAAATCACAAAAATCCCATGTATGGTTAAAATGGATAAGAAAATACATTGGAAAATTAATAATTGGATACTGTTTGTCCAATAAAGTATTTTTTCCACCACTAGCTGTAAAGTTGACAATTATTGCTTCTTTTAGCCAACTGTGAAGTTGAATTACTCTATTATTGGTTAATAATTTTTTCTATTATAAACCTAGGTCAATAATTGACTAGGTAATTCAAAAATTTTGAGTATCCAGATCAAAAAAGTAGTTCAACAAAAACAACATAATTATGTGTACCCAGGATATATACTCATGGAGCGAAAACAGACAGTGTTCTTGTCAGTTAGACAACGAGGTAAACGTTTCTCGTGCTGCGATTGTGAGTGCTGTGGTGTATAATATAGCTCTTACACTCAAAGCGTTTCGTGTTGTGAATGTAATAAGTATAGTCTTCACCACTTTGGTGTATATATACTATTAACTAGTTTATATTTATATTTATACATGTGTTTTTTATTAATATTTCATCCTATACTACACTTCGAATCCTATAAAAAGCATTAAAATTGTTAAAAACAATCACAGGAGCACACTCCATTCTCCAGTTATACAGGAAAAACCAAAAATACTGCTTTTGCTTTATTCATCATAACATTCTTAAATAAAAAGTGGAAAAGGAAGGAATTATTTTATCCCCTATTCATTGATTTTGACAAAACAATTAGTTAGGAATCTAGGACAAACGTCAAATGCACCGCATGCTTGATTGAAAAAATTATAGGCTTCCAGAAAATAATATACTTTTAGCATATAATTTTAAGATTAATTTGTTGGTGCAAACAACATTTTTTACTTCGTGAGCTCGAACTAAGCAATGGAATTTCAGGACACGTTTTAATTAATTTTGATTTTTGTCGTTGAATTGTTATCCATATGAACCGGGACGAACGTTGGGTCTATTAGACTGAAAGAGAGGTTCGGGAAATACGTGAGTGGGTTGTGCATGATTGAAAACGGTGGTTTTTGTCTTTTTAGCGTGTAGATCGATGTGTCTCACACACTGCTGAATTTTTAAACAAATATTTTAATGAACATAATAAATTATTTATTAGTTAAGAAAAGAAAATACTCTCAAAGATTGTGCCCATCTATAATAAATGCTATTGATTCATTAAATATAGAGGTGTTCCACAAGGAACTATCATTGGACCACTTCTTTTTAGTATTTATATATCGCATTTAGACAATGTGAGTGCCCATTAAAAAAGAAATTGAAAAAATGATTCTGTATCTGTAAAGTAGGGAGGGTGACTGTAAGCTCACCGCACTTAGGCCACATTTTACCAATTGGACATCCTCCCGAGGTCATCGTCTATCCTGTCCTTCCCAGGAAGGTGGACAGGTCACGAGGAGACATCTCCTTTATATCGGCAGGTGCAGGCCAAGACTCACTGAACACACACTCTCTTATTGATGATAACTCCGGACAGTCGCAAAGACATCTTGCATAGAGATGAGTCCACTAGCCCCATATTATGGAGGTGTTTTCTTAGTTGACAGTGGCCAGTCAGAACTCTAGTACTAGCCCAAATTTAACACGTTGTCTGTTCAAGGCTGATAGGGCTTGTCTACTGTCAGTGTCTGGTTAGTTATTTTGTGGAAATTGAGATGCCTGCTTGAACCACGCTGGTATTTTGAGAAAATGGTTAAATAAGGTGTTAAATGGGGACGGAAGTTGCCGAGCGCTGACGATATTCGCGGCGTTAGAGAAAGACGCTCGAAATTTACATGTGCTAGCTCAAAAGCCCGGGTTAATGTCTACGATGAATCGAATAACGTCGTCTGATTATTACATGCTAAGAAAAGGGATGAGTGGAGGGGTTCACAGGCTGCGCTATATTTTGATTTAAAGTAGATCATTTGAAACAAAATAATGAGCTATGTTTTGACGTGAAGATACTGTTTGGTGTCGACAGTTCTACTCCTATTATCACAGCAAACATGGTAACAATTAGTGTTGTTGTCAATTCTATGTTACCTATAATAATTTATTATAATTTCTTATTTTTATTTTTTTATATTGAACTGTAGGAATTTATCAAATATATTGCTTATCCCACAAAGTAAGATATTCATATTATTGTTATTAAAAAAATTGAAGCATCTTGAAAATGTAAAGCCGTCAACTTTATCTACCTCGCTGGCTATGAAATATCTGAGTGATATGTTTAGTGATTTTTTTCGGCTGAATATCTTTCCGCGGCAAAAGTGTTTATATAATTAATAAATTTTTAACCATGTTTTTGACATATTTATAACTGACCACCGTTTATATCAAATTCTTTTAGCATTCCGAAGCATATGGCATTCTAGAATACGAGGTCGTACCTACTTACTTGTATGTATTCCTTTTGGGGTAATGCAAAATATAATTAATAATTATAAGCTAAATGAATCGTGGTAACAGTTTCAAGTTTTTTTCTTATTATTCATTACTATATGTATATGTATAAGGATGCTTATTTAAAAAATTCTTAAACCAAATTTGTTCGGAAAACTGGAAATTAAGAATTCCTAAATGTCTGCAACTTTCACTACAGTAGAATTCCTAAATGTTCGCAACTCTTACTACACAGATACATCATATCACTTAGGATGAAGTTATTCACTGATTTAGATGTCTTATAAATCAATATTCAGTTACATAAACACCATTCGCATTTAAAGTATGAAAAACTGTCAAAGTCTATAATATATATTAGTGTTTAGGTTTTGTTTACAGTTTATTTGAGCTTGACGTTTAAATATTATCAAAAAATTGTGGTAATATTGTTTTGGTTGAGTTTATTTAGTTTTTCTACACAACTTTTAGAAGTTAGTATAATATCAAGATCATATAAATCTTGTTTTGTACAAACGCCTCGTAAAAACGTTTGGTAACTATACCAGCAAGAAAATCAAGATTGTTTTGGGGGCTATCTATTAAATTTATTGATGAACTGTTGTGGAACGCCTGCCCAGATGATTTGCAGCGCGTTTAGCTAATTGGTATAATTCTTGTGGATGTTGTTCTACTCGATTTAATTTCCTGGACGTTTCAGTAATTAGTTGCTGAATCAAAACCAACAACCTAGTGCGTCCAATATGCCGCCCCCACACTCTTACTGATTCTTCACCGAAAGAAGTGGCTGACAAGACATACAATTCTGGAGATTCCTGTGCTCTATATAGCCCACGCAGGTTTTGTTGCAGTTAAACGTGAGGATGTATGGAGTCTTCTGGTTCTCAAATAGAAAATACAACTAGCGTTTAAATCCCGTTACACCAAGGCTGGCTCCGGCCAATGAGAAATCTTCAAACCCGGTTGATCAAAGTGTAACTATGTTTAGAAATATCAAAAAATAGAAATAAAAAACTTAAAAAAAAACAAAAAAACCAAGCACCTAACCCAATATTGAAATAAATATGTAAATATCAGAAATATAAAACTAAAAAAAAAAAAACAAGAAAACCCAGGCCCAAACCAGGTTGATCAAAGTGTAACTATGTATAAAAATATAAAAAAAAAAAATTAGAAATAAAAAACTCAAAAAAAAAACAAAAAACCAAGCACCTGACCCGGTTTCGAACCTACGACCTCTGAGTTACAAGCCCAATACCAAAGTCTATATATTCAAGAAGTCAGCTCACTCTTTTGATCGTCGGAAAACGCCGGCATTTTTTGCTGGGAGTCGTAAATCATGTGCAACACCTGTTTTTGGTAGTATACGAGGGGACGGATGGTGAATTCATTTGTGAAGGAATTTACCGGGTGCAATTAGAAAATATGTTGACTTTATTCTTGTTTTGAGAAATATTGGAAACATATAAATTATATTTATATATATAAATATAAAATAGCTACTATTATTGGTAAGTAGCTTTTTAGAAATTTTGTTTTAACCGAGCAATGATTTGAAAAAAATCATCAACATAGACTTCCGAGCGTATATCTGATAATACTTAATAACTAATACAGAATGAACATAAATAACACAGTTTAGCATCTACTTGGGACAAAACGGATACAAATGAACAATTATTTAGGTCAAGTCCATTTGAAGTGTACTCTGTAGCGTTGTATTGAATAAATAAATAAAAATAACATGAACATTCTTAAAAATTAATAAATACTTGAATATTTATAAATTTTTTAAGATTTTCAATTTAGGATGTTCCTTATTCTTTCTAAATGTCCTTAGTGAGGAATTTGCAAATTTAAGTATGTAATAGATTCGCACCCTTGTATATAAGGACAGCAGGTATTCCCATGGGAAGTTTGGGCAAGGATGCGAAAATGCTACAGTGGACAACTTGGTCTTCAACTTCATTCCTACATCATCCTGCACACATAAATCATTGAAATTTTCAGTGAATATATTTTCTAAAGAAATCATATATTCACTGAAAATTTTTGGAGGAACTGTCAAGCCTCCAAACCGTCCCTGCCTTCTACCTTCATAGACTTTTTTTTTCGCAGAATGATGTGGATTGGTCAGAATCTTCCTTATTACAAAAGTTTAGACAAATTTTGCATTTGTGTTTAACAAAACATGATAATTGTTTATGAATTGCAGTATTGTTTCTACAAAAATCAACGCAACAATAATTCCCACAAGAAGGCATCGCACACAATCAAAAACACAGCAGATAACGTTCGCACAAATTAAAATTCAAAATCACTTTCTTGGGCGCACCCGATACAACGCTCAGCTACACCACCGTGTAAGTCAAACAGAACTGAAAAAATCAATAAATACACAGCGGCTGTGCCTTTCGCCGCTGAGAGGGTGAGTGTCGGCAGGAGGGGGATTCTCGGGTCGTCGAGAGAGTGGGCTGACTTCTTGAATATATATAGACTTTGCCAATACCCTACCAACTGCGCTAATCAGCTCACATTCAGTAACATCGAATAGAAGGTTAAAATGACAGAAGATTTCTCATTGGCCGGAGCCAACGTTGGTGTAACGAGATTTAAACGCTAGTGAAAATACACAACCTTCTTCTGATAGTCCAAATCAACTTCTTGCTGGAATACACCTTCAAGTATCTATAACGCCCTATTTCGCTTAGTTGCATTGCCTGTAATCTTTGTAGGGGCATAATTTTAACTCAATAAGAAGACTTACAACAGATATCAGCGAATATTTGCAAAAGTTATAATTAAGTATTTTCTCGTTTATTAATTATTGGAGGAAGCTACATAACCATTTATCATAGTGCTCTAAAGACATATTTATCACCTACATAAACAATCTTGCTTCTTGAGCAATAAACATTTTTCAAAATCTTCTGGAGACATCATTACGAATAAGTGTTTAAAGACACCGAGTATTTCTTATGCCGATTCCGAGAATACCGAATAAAAACAGGTAGAAATGAAACCAAAAGAATCTCATTAATTGTTTAATTAACATAAAATATATAAAAATAAATAAACCGTATGGTAGAAAATTATCACATCGTTAACTCACAAAAGCAGCTAAAACTTGAAAAATCTAAAAAAAAGAACTAAACTTTTCAGTTTCCTACTAACTAAACAGTTTATGAGACATATTTATAGTTAAATATATTAAACCTGATTTTCAGGGTATAATTTAACTTGTTACCGACATGAAGCGAGGGAGGACATTCTTATGGCCACTTATCTTTTTTAGTTTAGGAATGAAACATAATTGTTGTGTACTCGAGAAAACTTTCAACCTGAGTGGATGACCAGAGTAAGTAGGAATTCCTAAAAGTAATGCGCAACAATTATAAATGGTGCATATAATCTTGTATGTATGTATGTATTTTTTTGGGGTAACATTCATTGAGACCTAAAAGATTTATTGTGCCCCCTAACTTCTACTTAGTTTCTCAGGAGAATCTCTGAAACTAGTAGCTTCTTTAGTCCTATTTCTCGAAGGAATTTTTGGATATCTGCAGGGCTTCAGCTTGGGCAAATGTTCCTCTTCTTCCAGTAATCTCCCAGGAACTGTGCTGTGCAGTGGGATAGTATGTAGATGGAGTTTTTTTCTTCCATGCCACAAAGTTTACATTCTTCTTCCTCCACTATTTTGAGCTTTTTCATGTGCCCATTCAGGCGACAATGTCCCGTTAGGATCCCTGTTAAAACTCTTACCGCAGTTTTACTTTGACTTATGCATTCATTTGGTATCAACAGGTTGTAGTCATCAAGAAGAATCTTTGATTGTCTATGCCCTACTAGATATTTCCAATAGTCATATCTTCTCTTTCTTTGCATACAATCTTGCGTTAGCTTATTGTTCATCACTTAGTTTATAATAACAATATTAAAAAATAGAAATAAGCAAGTAAAGATAATTTGGAGGATATACTTATATTCACTGTACCCTTTTCTTCTTTTCTTTTGTCTTCTAAACTAAAGTCCAATTTCATAGGATAAGTTTGTTTCATTATCCTTTATCATGGTTGTGTCCAGCTTTGGTGGATAGGAGAAAGAGTTAGCAAGTGGCCACCATGGTTCCCTGATTCAACTCTTCTCGATTTCATTATATGGGGATACTTAAAAGTGAAGAATAGGTATTTAATAGACCTTTTAATTGTTGTATTACAGCTTTTAACTTTCCTATTAATTTATTGATGGCGTCATCATGCTCACATAGATGATGCCAAAAATTAAAATGGGATCTGAGTCTCCGGATGTTCCCCTAAAATTATTTATAAAATAATAAATGTATTCCTTCCATTTGGACCATACTGTATGTAGGTATCTATTCTATTTCATGTTATTGATTTCAGTTTTTATTTCTGTCTATCACGTTTCATACATCTCTCTCTATCCTAACCGAAATGCTCAAAGATATTACTGTAAATAATAATTTATTGAAAAATATTAACGAAAAAATTAACATAAACTGCAACATTCAAAAACTAAACTCCGGAGCAGTCATCATCATAAAACTATAAATGACAAATTAAAATTCATTAAATCCTATCAGTCGTTTCATATTTAAAACCTACCCTGTATATTTATATCCTAAATAAAAATGTAACGTAGCCGACTCTGTATAAAATTGAAATAATATTTATAACTTCTCAACTAATAAGCGATCGCCTCGGTGCCTCACCGCGCTGGTGTTTTTTTGCTAAACTAGAAAAAACTGCCTTACGAACATACATTGTGTTATTATAGTAGGCTGATACATAATAGATATTTTAATTAGTGAGTGTTAGTAGGTAGTTTTCTTGCTATTCAGGTAATTTTTGATTATTTTATAAAAAAATATACTGTTTTAATGTTTGTTATGTTGTACCTACTTATGATATTTATATTTTTTTAAACTTTCAATTTGTTAGATAATTTAAATCAAGAAAGAATATGGTTTATGTAGATTAGTTGCAAGTAATGTATGAACTAATACATGGCGTAAATGAATGAGCGAGTGAATAATTGAAATATGTGGTACGCATTGCCCCAAAAACGAACGGAAATCATAAAGCAATTAATTGGATTAGATAATTTGCTAATAGTTTCTAGTAAAGTTGAAATAAGCAAAATCTGACAGTTCTAAAAAATTATGACATTTAAAGACATAAACGTCAAATCTTTCGATTCCTATTGATCAAAATTGGAGAATTTGTCATTTAGTATCTAACAATCCTTTGAAGTGTGAGCATAGTTTAGTGTCCATGGTAAGAATGATAAAGTATACCTTAAATATCTAGTGAATATAACTTCAAAATAAAATAAAATTGGAAAAACTTCCAAAAGGCCTATTCAAATTGATGTTGTACAGTTGAAAATATCCGAACATAGTAATAATACCTAACTGTTGTTTCGGAACAGAAAGATCTAGTTAACATAACCTCAAAATAAAATAACCTTTGAAACATTTCCAAAGGCTACTCAACAATAATATGTTTGACAGTTAAAAAAATCTGAAAAAATTAAAAGGTTAAAGTGATAAGTAGTTTAAAGTATTGAATACTTACTTGATTTCAATTGTATTTAATCATCGATCAACTTTACCGAGTGTTGGAGAATGAAAGAAGTGCCTGCCGTTGAAGTGTGAAATATTTTTCTTTTTTACATTTTCCATACACACGTGCAGAAACCCATTTCCGTAGGAGGAATAACTTATTCGAAGTTTCCTTACTACATTTAAGAAGATATTATATAAGGTAATACTGCATTATATTCAATGCATTGATCCAATAGACTTCAGTGTATTGTGGTATTATACAATAATTTCGGCTTTAACCTTTAAATCTAAAACAATATAAAGAATTACATTGAAAAACCAATTGAATTGTATTAAAACTAAACGAGAACATAATTTTTAGGTTATTTTACATTGTTTCAAGTCAAGATATGCACTTACTTCATCCTTATCATGTCGTTGAATAGTCTGATTCCTATCCCATTTTATTTGTTTAACGTTATTGTATATGTATTGCACATGCTTTTAGTTTAGTGAATGGACAATTTTCTATTATTACTAAAATAATTCAAATCAATCATACAAACCATTTATTCTTCTGATAAGTTCATAACCACAGCAACTGATCTGTATGCTATGATGTTCTGTAGAAAGGCGCGATGATTCTATTTAAGAATTTTGATTATTTTCGAGATAATTTAAAATATTTTTCTCCACTGTTTATACACTGATAATATTGAATTAATATAGGTTTCTTTTTTTTACAGATTTTTCCGCTCTCGTTTCAGCTCAAGAAATGCGATATGCCTAAAGGTAGGAGAATGTTGTGACAAATAACAAAAATATAAAAAATTGTGAAAATAATAATAGTTCAAATTTTAGAAGATTCTCTTTTTTTAACATTGAACAAATAATAACTTTTTTTCGATTTCTTACTGTTTTTTAATGATTTATTTCAAATTTGAATAATTTTGAAATCTTATAAATATATTTTTTTATTTTTGTTATTTAAAAAGTGTGCTCGAAATGTTTTTGCTATATTTTAAAATAATTTTATAAATATATGAAATTTTGGAAACACCCCAGCAAGAGGATATTTTTATGTGGAATTTGGTCTTCTTTTTCAGGAATTTTTTCAGCGCTGCAGCCTTCTGTGAGCAAATCGGTCAATCATTTAGGTTATTTTCAAAATTTAATACTTTTTATTTGAATTTAAAAGTTATCAAAAGAAGAATAATGAAAAAAATAATCACCAAATAATATAGAAAAAGAAATAGCTTTAAAATTTAATTCTTCCTATTAATTTGGATCCTTATTAAATACAAAAAAATAAATATTGACAATTGTATGATATAAAAATAATTTAATATTTTTTATAGCTGAATTCAGACACAGTAATATTATAGGATATTCATTTAGTCAGGCATATTATTAACTATTTTATTGTGAAATTATGATTTTTGAAATATTAAGTCACTCAGAATTCCCTAGGAAAACCCGATTGCTCCAGACAACTCAGGAAGGATAATTTATTTATGAGGAGAAAAATAGGATTTCTGGTGCAACGTTCTGGGTGTCATATAGGTCAACTATTTAACACAATTTTTTAATTCAAACAAAAAGTTATTAATACAAAAATAATAAAAAATAATGAAAAATAAATTTAATATATTTTTATATTATTACTTTGAATTTTCTCCTTAATTTTAAACATTTATTTAGTGTATATTTAGATACAAAAATAAATTAATAAATACAAAAAATTCCTTCAAAAATATTTGCTTTCAACAATTTTGTTGTAAATCGGAAATATTTTAAGAAACTCAATTTTCTTACAAATTTAGTACATTTATTTAATTTAGCATATTAACTAAAAAACTACCTATAAAATTATTATTCTTTAAATATTAAGACACTCCCAGAACGCACTAGGTACAACGAGATCTTCCAGACAACTCAGAAGAAGTGACAAAAATTTATTATTTTGGGTGTTTCCTATTCTTTATCAACTGAGAAATTTTTTTGTGGTTACACAAACTTTTGTATGCCTGCATATAGATATGTTAGAATATGTGATCACAGACATTTCCTTGTGGACAATAAGGACTATAGTTTTTCAAAATCTTTTTTTTTTCATGTATTTAACTTATTTTCATATTTTCAAACTAGTACTAGACTATTGGATTGCATTCATCTTCCCTATACTAATCGAATTGCATAATTTATTTAATTTAGTAAATTACAACGTGAGATGTGTATTTATACAGTACTCTAGAATGTAATCTATTTTGAATGACATGCAACCGATTTTTATAGATAGATGAGTAACTCTATAAACACAGGTACTGGCTCGAGGTTGCTCTAACGTAGTGGACTTAGAGTCAGTATCATAGGAAACTATGTGATGTATGCCTTTGACTAAGAGATGAATGTGGTGGCAATCGCCGGTCGGTAAATGGAAATGGTCGATTTCGGTTTTTAGTGATGGTTAATGGAAAAAATGGTGCAGTACAGATGGTAATGGGATGGAGATTACGCCGTGGATAGTTCCAAAGGTGAGTTTTACAAATATTTTCACTGTTTATTTCTACTATTTTGTCTATTATTGTCGTCTCACACTGAAGGTTACAATTATTTATAATACTCACCTGTATTGGTGTATCGTGTATACTTAATATATATACAGGGTGTTTTCAATTAATGACACTTACAACGTTTGCATGTAGATACCTCTCGTAAAATTGAACAAAATGATGTAAGGGTTGAGGGGTTAAGCTCATTTACTTTTCGAAATACGGGGTGCTGAAGTTATATAAATGTTTTTATTTGATAACTTTAAAATGGATGAATAAATTAATTTCACATTTGGCAAGTTGTTTTTAAATGTCAGAAGGCATATTTTGACAAAAATCATTTGTCATTTTCTTGATCCAGTGCTGTTCTTTTAGAAAATTATGTCATTTTCCTCTTCCCATTTTTCACGCTACTGGCATTTGTAGCTATTTTTGATTAATTTTTGTATTCCTCAATGTTTTTCACGTAAAAAACACATAACCTTTACATATAAAAAAATGTGTAGTTTTCAAGATATTTAATATTTTCATGAAATCTGCAACCTAATTTTTTAATAATAAAATGAAAAAAATGTTTTTTTTGTATTTTTTCAATAACCTTCAAACTACTAATGGTTAAAGTATGTATAAGAAACTAATTTGTGAAGCTACAATGCATCTTAAACATTGGGAGACTCTCCAAAATATTTGTCCAAACTTGTGCTTCTATTATTGAAAATGATATTGCACACTTAAAATGAAAACATTAAATATTTTAAAAACTACAAAATTTTTGATATGTAAAGGTTTTTTTTACGTGAAAAACCTTAAGGAATACAAACTTAATTGAAAATTGCCACAAATGCCAGTGGCGTGGAAAATGGGAAGAGAGAAGTGACATATTTTTCCAAATGTACACCACTGTATCATGAATTGACAGATGGTTTTTTTTATCAAAATTCACCTTTTTCGGGCTGGGAAAAAAATTTTTGATCAAGACTTTTATGAATCAATAGTTTATTCCAAAAAAACAGCAAAAATTACATAGGTACATGATAAGATTTTGATGCTTATGTAACTTACACCTATCAAAAATTAAAGAAATCTATAGGGTGGTTCTAATGTTATTACGTACGAAAATGTCAATGGTACATTCAAATACCTTTTAAAAAGCATAATAGTTATTTATGCAACAAGTGCAAAAAGTGAGTGTTTTTTGCACGCGACGTGAAATTGTCCAACGAGTTCTTAAGGCCGAGTTGGACAACACGTCGAGTGCAAAAAACACGTTTTGCAAGAGTTGCATACAATATTTTTTCTACATTCATGCAAAAACTGGAAAATTAGAATATAATATGTTGGGAACCTAACCTAACCTAATCAAACTCAAACCGTTCTTCTTTTTTTGTATCTGTATGGCCTCCACCTTGTCTACTCAATCATAGCTGGTTATCGCCTTGACCATTTAAATTTTAAATAATTAAAGATTTTTGCAATAATTATAGCTCGTTGAGACTAAGTAGTAAGATATAAATATATTATTGTTGTATTAGAGCAGACACTTGCTCTGGATTTTTATTTGATTTAAATGTTTATGTTTGTCATAAATCATCACAAAACTGACACAAGAATGACAGATGAGTGCAATAAAAATTTTATTGCACTAGTGCAAAAAAGAACCACTTTTTCCATTAAATGTGTTTCACAAAAGTGTTGTTTTTTGCATGAATGTAGAAAAAAATATTTAGTGTAAGATAATGAAGATGTATACCAAATTTTATAATGAATAAAAATATATTATTAAGTTGAATGTCACTACGTACTTAACCATGAATTCCACTAGTCTATTCGGGTGGTATTTTTTTCAAACAAAACTTTTCTTTTTTTTCTTTTCTATTTCTCCCAATGTTTAGCTCCTCGCTATATTATAAGTTATATAACCTGACAGAAATACAAAAATTAATGTGCATAATTTTCTTATAATTGGCATTTATTACACAGAAGCCCTTTTCAGTGTAAATAACCATATCGTCAAAAACAAGTCAAAAAAGACTATATAAGCGTTGAAAGTTTCGGGTTCGGGTTATCAAATCCACTATTTTACGACACCACTTAAATCTAATTCGAGTCTTGATAAGATCAAGCGTGCTGGGAGTGATCGTTTGTGTGCGAGAATGTTGCCACTGTTGGGCCAATGCCGGCACAAAACGGAATTAATATTTTTGTTTGAGTGTTATCTCCACTTATCTTGTATCCAGCATACCTTTCTAGTTTTTACAACTTTTTATCTCTTTTTGATTAAAAATATGTAGCGTATATGTACGGTTACATATCTTGAAGTAGGCTAATAAACTAGACATTTAGGCGTTTTTTTAAATACATAATATAAGTTTTGAGTTTTGAGTTTTGTGTAACTTTTGTTTTTTCTTTGATTTTGCTTTAGTATTTTGTGTTGTTAAACCCAATTTTGACTCCTAATATTTTTATTTTTGGAGTAATAGGTATGGTTGATATTTGTCAAAAATAAAACAAGTTTAGGTCTGATTTCGGGTTTTTATTTTATTTTTGATATAGTCATATCTACAAAAGTTACAGGGAAGTTACGTTTGTATTGAGTAATATTTTAAATCTTTAATACCGACTTATTTTCTCTTTATTTTTGTTACTATGGATTAGGTATAGGTACACTGACTATTAATTCAAAGTTTATTTGAATTTGTAAATGCTGAGCCTTGTTCTAGGTGCATAAATGAGAGACAGGCAGTTTTAAATGCTGGCCTTATATTTTTTCATGGTACCTATAGAGGAAATAAGTGACACTTTCATAAAAGTGCAATGTAAACAAAAAATAGAATATCATAACCTTTTTCATAATATCTCTGATTATATAAGAATAAAACCTCAGAAATGATGACAGTTGAATTGAATAGAAAAACACAGTTTTAAGCTTGTCACTGACACAAAATTAAACAAATAAAGTACGAATTTACGGTAATTACATTGACTTCCATATAATACAAAAACAATGCAAAACGGAATTGTTTTACTCGTTGCGACAATTACAATTTTTTCCGCCAGAGGTCTCATTGAATTCTACTCCACCCAATACTGGATATATTAAAAATCGATCAAAATAGGATGCAAGCGTACCTTTCGTAGCGGCAATACGTCTTTTCCCAATGTCCTACTCACAGTTCCCGTCAGGTCTGTACTTTGTTGTTCACGGTCAATTATTATTTATGGAAATTGAATATTAATTTTATTTATAAAATAAAAAAAAATATGTCGTTACATGAAAAATCATCAGCATTTTGAAAATTCTCAAGTATTTTCAGTTAGAAAAATAAGCTGGTAATTATTAATTTCATATCCTTTATCGAATTTGGCTGAATACGATCCTGATATCCTATATATCAATAATTTTATCATTATATGAAAACACCCTATATAAGAATCACATAATAAAACAAAATACAAGTGGTAAACTCTTTAATTAAATCGTTTTGTCAACTTTAAAATAAAACAAAAACAAAAACAAAAAATCAGAAGACAGGGGACGGTCTAAATAAAACAAGCAGGCACAACCATCCAGGATAATTTATCGTCCTTGCATTTTGTGTCATAAAACAATCGCTAACAAGTAGTTTCAATTCCAAGAATCCCATATTCCCTCCCAAACAGTTGAAAATGTTTTGAACACGAAACAAAATCTATTGCTGACGCTGCCTATATGTTTTAACAACGAACCAAAAAGTCACACAAAAAATGTCAACCGGTGCAGGTATGCAATGCAGAGGCGTGCCAAGTATTTAATTCTACTATATAAAACAAGATAAGGTTTATTAATACTTGTGTTGAAATACCATTATAGAAGTAAACAAAAGTATTTAGAAATAAATTTTTGTTCACTACCTATGTTTTATAGGAACAAAAACTCAATTTAAAAATAGAACCTAGAACATAAAACTATGTAATGTAATGTGGTGTTTCTACATGAAACCCAGAAATTAAGATTTAAATTAAAACTGAAAAACTGAGTTACTCTGAAGTTACTATTTTTGGTAAAGTATTGTTTACATTAGCTTGTATTTGGTTTACATTCAGTATTTACCTTCAGTTATCTGACAGCTCAATCAGAATAGAGGAGTTCAATCTAAGGTCAGTATGGTTTTTTCTGACAAGAATGACAGTTAAGGTCTACCGTTCAAAACATAAGATTTTGCATGTTTTTTATCATCGCGAACATCTACATTGCTTTATTAAAATAATGAATACACCCCCGAAGCGTATATCTTGAAATTTAACATGACTTTTTAGTTGAATACTCAGCATATAAGTGGCCAATAATTCTAGGAACCTTCGGCATGTCACCATTTCATTTCTATTATAACTGACATTTGACAAAACTAGTGACTGAATAACAGAAATGAAATGGTGACATGTCAAGAGTTCCTAGAATTATTGGCCACTTATATGTTGACTATTCAGCTAAAAAGTCATTTTAAATTTCTAGATATACGCTTTTGGGGGTGTATTCATTATTGTAATAGAGCAATATAGATGTTCGCCGTGATAAAAACCATGCAAAATCTTATGTTTTGAACAGTATACCTTAACTATCATTCTTGTCAGAAAAAAACACTTTTTGTTGGCCATACTGACCTTAGACTGAACTCATTTATTGGAAGTTTTGACAAATGATTGAAAAGAATGCGCATGTTCGGTGCTGGTTTACACATTTCTCAATTTATGTTGCAATAAGCGTGTTAGCAATATATAGGTTAGGTTTTATGTGAGTGGTGCCTTCTTGCCACCTCCATTATTGCGACCTTCGTTAGTTCTAATGTGGCTCACTCCTGGGAATTACAATTCACTCCACAAGACTGTGCTTCTGACGAAGTCCATTAGTGTAAGTCATGTATTGATTGTGATTTTGGTATATTTTCAGTATGTGATTAGACTATTTGCTCGCACATATACCTTGTACTGATGAGGTGCAAATACGCCAAAATCGGTATAAAACTTATGTTTTCCTTACTTATTGCAAACCGGAATGGTTGGAGTTGAATATCTTGTAGATATATGCCAACCCCATTTAATTTTGAGGTAATTCAATATCTGTCGGAGTCTTTAGCCCGGGAAGTAGTTGTTGCTTATTAGTGTATTTAGAAAATATTTATAAAAACTTCATAAAGCGTTAGATTTAATGGATTTTTTTCTAAAATTATAATAAAGCAAAATTACTCAAGTTCAATTTACATTTCCCGTTTTTTTTTTATGACATTTAATTACTTGAAAATAAACCTTAGCAAATTTCCCTACTCTCCGCCATTGCTCCTTGTTCATTTCTATCTCACGATTCGAATTCTGAGATCACAGGTGACTTATGAAAATCGTATCTACAAACAATTGCAAGCACGCTTCTTTGCTTGTTTATTTTAGGCAGATTATATTTATTTACAAAAACGATATACCATTGTTCAGCTAATTGTTTATTTACATAACCATTCATGTTGAAGTAATAAATACGATACCTAGCATATGTAGTAAGCACAATTAGGTTGGGCACAAAATCAAAATACAATGAATCAGAACCAGGACAGAGTGTGTGCTAAGCTATTTTTATGTCAAAAACGTATTTTTTGTCGAAAATTTTGAAGCAAGGGGTAGGCATAATGCTAAGTTCTTTCCTGGTCGGAATTATGGGCTCAAAATACACTGGAATATGTGAAATTTTCCGCTGCTTCGATTGCCGAAGACAAGAACGTTCTATCTATCATATTAGTCGAGTCATGAGCACATTTAGTTTTGAAAAGTGGATTTTCGAAAATTTCATGACTACATTTGGAGGAGAAAAAATGATTTTATACAAAATAGACTGTGGCAGTCGATTTTTCGCATCAAAAAACCCCTCCAGACAAATTTTGAGCAATTTTTATATGAAAAATGATTTTTTTTGTCGAAAATTTTGAAGCAAGGTGTATGGAAATATTTCATGTAAACTGCATTGTGCTAACTTTTTTCCTGGTCGGAATTATGGACTCAAAATACACTGGTATGAGTGAAATTTTCCGCTGAATCGATTTCCGGAGACTAGAACGTTCTATCCATCATATTAGTAGAGTTAAGAGCATACATATTTAGTTTTGAAAACGGGATTTTCTAAAATTTTATGACTTCATTTGGAGGAGAAAAAATTATTTTATACAAAAACATACTGTGGCAGTCAATTTTTCGCATAAAAAAATCCTTCCTGACAAAATTTGAGCAATTTTTATGTCAAAAACAGGTATTTAATATAAACTGGCTTCTGATTACACCCTTACTGATAGAAATAATGGACTCAAGACACACTGAAGTATGTAAAATTTTCCGCTGAATCGATTGCTAAAGACTAGAATGTTTTATCTATGATATTTCTCGAGTTATGAGCATCTTTAATTTTGAAAAGCGGTAATGGAAGTTGTTCCTTGTAGATGGAGGGATTTCCCTCATGTTTGGAAGATGTCACAGCCAGCAGAAAATATAATCAACGGTTGAAATATATTCACAACCAATCGAAAATATTCTCCACCGGGGGAAGACATCACAAACGAGACAAAATTGCCCTTAAAGTCTTCTACCGGCTGCACACTGCTAGAAGTTTGTCTTTACCAGCAAAGTACAGTTATAAAAATTTACAAACAAAGTTAGCAATTATAAAAACAACAAAATATCAACATGTACATTTTTTATAAGGACAAAAACATTATAATGTGAATAAAACAAATTTTTTTATAAAAATTACAGCATACGATATATTTACATATAAAATTTAAAATTCAAAATATCAATTATCTAAAATCACCACTACTTTATCTACCCCCACAACCAAGCTTGGTCATCTCATTTTAACACCAAGTTAGAAAAACATGCAAAGACTAAGGAAATTAAAAATGATTAAGGCTGGAAAAAAGTTCTGTTGATCCAAAAAAGTCGGAAATGAAAAATCTGGAACAGAAAATCAAGCAAAATTTAAAAAATTCACTGAAAATTTGATAAAAATCCAAAAATAGTTGCATATAACAATTTTGGTTCATGATATTTTGACAGATCTATTGGGCGACGATTTCTGGAACATAAAATCAAACAAAATTAAAAAAATTCAACAAAAATTCAATACAAACTATCTGTAAAAAATAGAGAACAATTTCTGGAACAGAAAATCAAACAAAATTAAAAAAATTCAACAAAAACTCAATGGAAACTATCTGTAAAAAATGGAGAACAATTTCTGGAACAGAAAATCAAACAAAATTAAAAAAATTCAACAAAAATTCGATGGAAACTATCTGTGAAAAATGGAGAACAATTTCTGGAACAGAAAATCAAACAAAATTAAAAAAATTCAACAAAAATTCGATGGAAACTATCTGTAAAAAATGGAGAACAATTTCTGGAACAGAAAATCAAACAAAATTAAAAAAATTCAACAAAAATTCGATGGAAACTATCTGTAAAAAATAGAAAACAATTTCTGGAACAGAAAATCAAACAAAATTAAAAAATTCAACATAAATCAGGAAACAGGAACAGCATCGCTTACCAAGGCATTTTTGAAAAAAGGCTGGATAGTATTTCTAAAGTATATGGAATGACATAGCCTATGCTAGGATATTATCGACTAAATGTGAGCATCAACATATATCTGTCTTTCGAAAAAAGTACCTAAAAAGAAAAGGATGATAATATACAAAAATAATATTTAAAATTACATTACTTACCCGTGTTTATCTGACACTTTTAAAAACACTGCTAAATAATAACGGGAAAATGAGAAAATTTATTTATTTATATACAGGGAAAGTCCAATATGTTGGTTCGAGTAACTGTACATTTTGTACACGAAATATTATATAGGCATTCATAGGCACGAATATCACAGGTGTATACATTATGAAAACATAAATATATGATGCATGCTAGACTCACGTTGAGGTAGACATAACTTTATGTTACCTGAAACAAAAAATAGAATAATTATTGTAATGTTGATGTAAATGTGAAATTTGCAAAAAAAATGACTCATGACTCATTTCTGATATAAGAACCCTTATTTGTCATTTTCGAGTATTTGGGTATGAAAAAACAATAGAGTAATACAAAAATGTTGTATTTTTTCAATACTAATGATAACCAGTGAGCAAAATAGAAACCTACCCCTCTAGAAGAATGTATTAAGCTCTTATCCCTGGATTCCATTGATTCCATATAGGTACATCATTCATGTACATTCCAGATTCCCTGTAACAAAAAATAAACAAATTTCAAACACCATCCATATACAAGTAATATTTTCCATAGCAGCTTCAATATAAGATTCACTTCTTATATAAGAACAATTATTTGTCATAGGAATATTGACCGGCCGGATTTGGATACTTTGTTATAAAAAATAGATTATAAATGAACAAAATATCAATACCAATAACCAAATAAATTTGAAAAACAAACACTGTTTGAAAATTAAATATACAATTGAAATTCTTTTTTATTCAAATTTTTAGAAATTTATTTAAAATAATTACCCCATTAGGAGGATGTTTGAAGCTCTAATCCACGCCTCCATGTGGGTACACAATTCACATACACTTCACTTCACTTCACTAAACACATCACTATACACTTCACTATACACGAACTCGAAAAATAAAATAAATTCCGACCTCGCACTCCGACCTTACCGAATCGAAAATTACTACTGAGTAATCCGATCTACAAAATTTATCTATTAGTCAAATGTACTTGTTAGTCACCTGTTGTATAAGAAGAGTTTATCGTATTTATGATTTATATACCTATACCGGCCGTCTTATCATTTTATTCAACGCTTCTGGAACGACTTCATTGGATATTGGAAGATTGTAATATAAAAACAGTTTATTTCATATTTTATCTATCATATTAGTCGAGATATGAGCACATTTAGTTTTAAAAAGTGAAAACCCCTCCAGGCAAATTTTGAGCAATTTTCATGTCAAAAATGATTTTTTTGTCGAAAATTTTGAAGCAAGGGGTAGGTATGGAAATATTTCATGTAAACTGCATTGTGCTAACTTCTTTCCTGGTCGGAATTATGGATTCAAAATACACTGGTTTATATAAAATTTTTCGCTGAATCGATTGCCAAAGACTAGAATGTTCTATCTATCATATTAGTCGAGTTATGAGCATCTTTAGTTTTGAAAAGTGGATTTTCGAAAATTTCATGACCTCGTTTTGAGGAGAAAAAATGATTTTACACAAAAACGGACTGTTCCAGTAAATTTTTAGCACCAAAAAACCCCTCCAGACGAGTTTCGAGCAATTTTTAAGTTAAAAACGTATTTTGAAGCAAGTGGTAGGTATGGAAATATTTAATGTAAACTGCTTTGTGCTAACTTTTTTCCTGGTCGGAATTATGAACTCAAAATACACTGGAATACGTAAAATTTTCTAGAACTAGAACGTTCTATCTATCATATTAGTCGAGTTATGAGCAAATTTAGTTTTGAAAAGTGGATTTTCGAAAATTTCATGACTTCATTTGGCGAAGAAAAAATGATTTTATACAAAAACAGACTGTGGCAGTCGATTTTTCGCATCGAAAAGCTTCTCCACACAAATTTTGAGCAATTATTATATCAAAAATGATTTTTTTGTCGAAAATTTTGAAGCAAGGGGTACTAACTTCTTTCCCTGTGGGAATTGAGGATGCTAAATACACTAGAATATTTATTTTGTTTCGTGTTTGTCATTGAAATATGTGAAAAAAGCATTTTATTCATTGTATCCAATAAAATATATAAACTTGACGATTATTGCTTTATTTGTCTCAATTCGGGCATTAAGTATATGGTTCATTTTTTGACATTTCATTCCATTTTACTTGACTCTTCATTGCTATTATTGTAATATCAATCTAATATTGAGTAACTTTAAATTAAATATAAAAAAATGGACCGTAAATGTCATTTTCCAATAAAAATAAAATTACAGTCATTTTGAATATGCTGTATAGTGTGTTTTTTTTTTAACAATAGACTCTTGTGGGTCGCAGTGGAGGGCCTTATTGACCCACTCACCACAAACCTAACCTAACCTAGTGTTTTTTTATGACTCACCGTTCGTTTTCACTTGAAATCTCCTAGTTGAGAAGTTTCTAATAAATTCTAACTCTAAGTTAGTTGGTTTCATTAAAAACAGTATTAAGTTTGTTGTTATAACGTGAAAATATTCTCGCAACAACGATCCAACTTCCTGCAAGTAATATTAAATAGTTTTTTTTGTTAAATTATCATCTGTCAGCATGTACCAAACAAATCGCTGCTTATCACTTATTTATTTCAACCAATTACGTACCCATTATGATTTTTTTGATGTGACAACACAATGGCCAAAAAGTTTTATTATTACCAACGATCTGACGTTGTTAAATAGCAGTAGAATGTTGAATGTAACAGATCCATGATTTATTGTCAAATTTTCAACAACGACAAGAGACTACGACAGGTTGTTGTTACATAACAGACAACAGTTTATAACAGCGACTGTATAAATAACATGCATAATTTATATTTTTAATTTTCAAAGGTATTGTGATAATTGCGTTTATTGACGGATATTATTAAATTATGTTTGAATCCGTTCCGTTGAATGTACTTTTCAATAAAATCACGACTTCTCAATCCCTAAAACGATTCAAATATATTCTTCCATGCGTTCAAAGGTTGTGTCAGAATTTAGCAAGAACCTTTTTATCTATATATGTTTTCAATCAAAAAGCTTACAATGTTTTCCGATGCTACACTTATCCGATGTAATTCCCAGCATTGGGTCGATTTTCAGCTCTTTGTATAGCTCAGCATACTTCTAATCGAGCTTGGTGCTGTCCTTATAGCTCACCAAGGTCCCCAGACAAGATTTCCTTTAGACGCCACTAAGCTTTTGGTCGCTCCAGTCTGCTGATTCGATGGCGATCAAAAAGCTTACCATGTGCATAATTTTTTCCGATGCTAATTTGTGAACCACCTCATCCGTAGTCATTCCCATTATGGGATCGATTGCACCTCTTTATATTATAGCTCAGCATAAATCTTGGTGACTGATTTGGCTTCGCTGAGTATGTGGAAATAAAGTAGAGGTAGAATCTGCAATACTAATGCTGCTGCTGAAGCTGTCCTAGCTCTCGTAGCTCCAAGGCAAGTTTGCCTTTGGACGCCACTAGGAATATCACTGTTCAACATGGCGCGATACAGAGCATTAGTGAGGATGCATTTTTAGAAAAACATCAACCCAATACATTTATTGATGGAAAACACCTCGCTTGAAAGACTATTTTGCTTTTTGTTCAAGACTCTAATCAAGTTCAGTCTTAGGTCGGCTACACCAGGCAGCGACTTTAGCTTGGACGTTAGTTTTGGATCCGTCTGTGAACCAGGTCATGTTTTTGTGGTAATGCAATCCGGTCCGGCATGGTCCAAGCATCTGTGTCCTATTTTTTTGTTTGTCTCTGCAGATAGACAAAGTTGACAGTGGAGGATAGAAGAAGTCTATTTAACTTCTGATTAGATTCCCGTTTCAAAATGAATAATTGCTAAAATTGTACTCTATGACATCTCCTTTCTATTTTTCGATTTGATTTGTTACCCATTAAAAGCAGGAGTTTAGTTTCTTTTTGTTACGCACTATATCTATTTTGATTTATTTCACCTTCTACAACTATCCTCAATTACACGATAAACTCACGTAGCACTAATTTTCGGTTATCATTTAATAAATAACTTTCTTCTATTTAACAATATGATTAACACTTTACAAAACGAGTCTTCAATAACTTGAAACTTGTTATTCATCGATTGGTAACAAAAAAAAACAATATTAGCAATTTGCGAGATGATCAAATCCGATTAAAATGTTATATCCTAGTGTCCAGTCTACCAATTATCGTAATTTATTAGATTACGGTATTTGTGGTAGATCAGTGGCGTACAAGGTTGTCATAAACATTACTACTGTATGTACAGCTTTTCCTCCTACCCACTTATTATATCCTTTAGCCCTTTGCTTGTATTGTTTTTCATATATGTCTTTAGATTTTCTGATATCAGTGTGTACTCTATAGAGATTGGTGGAAAACGTATTTACTTGAACCCGAAAATTGCAGCACAAGATCTGAAACAGAATGGAGGAGGAGCTGACCATTAGAAAGATCAAGGAGGGCAAATACTATTAAATATACTTCTAGGTGACTACAACCTGTTGAGATCAAATAAATGCCTAAGCAAAAGTAAAACTGTCCTGAGAGTTTAAGCAGGTGTCTCAACATTGTCATCTAAATGGGCACCTGAGAAAAGCCTAAAATACTGGAGTGACAAAAATGTTAAATCTGTGGCAATTTAGAATTCTAGGGTATAAGACCCAGAAGATAACTGAATAAAGAGGGTACTTACCTAAAGACACCCTAAAATTTCTCCGGAAAATTGGTCTAAAGGAGCTACTAGTTTTTTTCTCGGTCTCTGTGAATCTCATCCCAATATTCATACAGACCTTGGTGTGCAGTACACTGATGGCAAAAGGTAACGACATAACCAAAAATCACATGGATTTTTCACTGGAGATTGAGGAGGTTAATGACCCTCATTGACCAGTTTAACGGTTAAGATAAGTTGCATCTAAGTAGAGAGGGAATCATTAAAAAAAAACCACCTCTTCACTTTTTATAAATCAGACAACCTGGGACATGCCACAAGACGGTATGATGGAAAAGTAAAAAAACTTTTCAAAGAAATTCGTTACTGAACTGAGCAACAAGCAAAAGCAATAGGATGAACTGGAATAGGAGTGTTTGGGTCAGGAACCAAACACTCCGAAAGCTTGGGAAAAACACCAAGTAACTTTCAAGCGGAAATCCACGCCATAAGAAAGTGCGCCCAGCTCAATATTGATAAAGGATACAGAGGACAAAGTATTATTATAATGACAGATACTCAAGCAGCCATTAAAGCACTGAGCTCTTGTGTAACCAGTTCCAAAATGGTATGGGAATGCCTAGACAAACTCAATGAACTAGGCGAGAACAATATAGTTACCTTACTATGGATTTCAGGACACACTGGAATAGAAGGAAATGAAATAGCAGATGAACTAGTAGAGAGGGGGACTGAAATACCTTTCTGGGGGCCTGAACCCTTTTGCGGAATCAACCTTAATGTAATATTGGAAGAAATAGGTGAAGCCAAAGAGAAGATCTGACAATTGGAAAGATCTAGACTACAACCTGTTGAGATCGAATGAATGCAAAAGTCAAAGTAAGACTGCGCTAGGAGTTTTAACAGGGATCCTACCGGGACATTTTCTCTTGAAGTGGCACTTGAAATAGCTCAAAATAGTGGAGGAAGAAGAATGCAGATATTGTGGCATGGAATAAGAAACCTTCATCCACATACTTTCTAACTGCACACCACTCCAGAATTTTAGAGCACAGTACCTGGGAGATTACTGGATAGAAGAGGAACATTTACCTTAATTGAAGCCTGCAGATATCCTGAAATTCCTCCGGGAAATCGGACTAACATACAACGGACTAACATACAACACATACATACATCTAAGTATTGTCTAGAAATCTAAAAGTTATTCAAGCACCATCGTACATGAACTATGAAGCACATGTCTAATATAGTGGGATATAGTGAGAATATTTTGGTTAAGTTGAGTGGTACGCTACTGTCTGAGATAAAGCAAAAAATCAATAAAAATATGAATAGAAGATATTATCAACAATGAAGGTAATAAACGATATAATTTGTAGTTAGTCTAATCCTTACATCTCAAAGTGAAATGCTATTTGATGGTTTGATTAAATGAGTAGGTCGTGAAGATATAACACACTCTACGTTCTACGTTACTACTAAGGTGTTGATCAGTATTTTTGGTTTTATAATTTGCTGTTTGGAATTTAATGAAACCTGATATATTGGTAGATGAGTCAAGAAAAAAATGACAAATCTCTTTGGCGCATTCACATTTATTTTGAATGTACTATTACAGGAAGCATACTGTATTATTAGTGAATTATTAATAAACATATCAGTTGTACAAATTAATATGCGCTTCTGGCAACAGCGGTTGAAATGGGGGGCAATCAACATTCGGCCTCTAGCGTCTGGAACTAAGTACACGCCTCGATGACCGCGCACAATTATTCTTTCTTTCTTTCAAGCTGTTTTTCTTATATTTTCCTTGTCGTACTCGTGTAATCCTCATGTCTCGATAAGCTTTTTCGCAGTCTGTATAACGAGGATGTGAACTGGAAAATGGTTGCTCGGTTATATCGTCCACCCGTTTATCCGTGTTCGGCGAGTTTTGGCTCACATATGCCATGCTGAAAGAAATTTATCTTGGAGATGTACTGAGAAGGGTTTCCAGACAAATGCAGAAAGTACCTTATAAGACCTAGATGCAGTGGAGTGGAGAATAATTGTGCGCGGTCATCAAGGCGTGTACCTAATTCCAGAAACCAGTGGCTGAATTTGCACAAACTAATATGCAATCAGTGCAGTGGAGTTACCCCACCTCACATACAGATTGCGACAATCCTTTCGGAACCCTCGTCGTACACATTTGCAAAAAAAAGCTTGAAAGGGAGAGAAAGAATAATTGTGCGCGGTCATCAAGGCGTGTACCTAATTCCATGGCAGAAACCAGTGGCCGAATGTTGATTGCCTCCCTATTATAAGCGCTGCTGTCAGAAGCGCATATTAATTTGTACAAATGATATTTTTGTCTCGTTTTCATCTTTCATCCGGCGACAGTAAACTTTACAGAGAGAATGATGGAAGTGTTTAGCTTTGTCCAAAATATCATTTGCACAAACTAATATGCAATCAACATTCGGCCACTGGTTTGTGGAATTAAGTACACGCCTTGATGACCACGCACAATTATTCTTTCTCTCTCTTTCAAGCTGTTTTCTTATATTTTCCTTATGTACGACGAAGGTTCCGAAAGGATTTTCGCAATCTGTATATCAGATTAGATCAAAAAGGCTATCAAATTTTATAAGGTAAAAAGAATTATAAAGAAGATGCTTTTATACTTCATACTAGCACCGTATACATATTAATTGTGAAATGAATATGTGTACTACTTCTTTTGTGTTCCGACTAACATGGACCAGTGTTTTTATCTCGACTAAAGAAACTTTTAGTTCAGTGTTAAGCATGTTCATTCAGAAAAAACACTAACCTTTTAACATCAACGTGACCACATCATCTCTTAGAGATAAAATTTTCATTCTTAACCTCCTACCATTTAAAACATAAAACCGAAAACGAGAGCTTGTATTTTTGTAACATCCGCGATCTAGAAGATGACAATCTTTTTAAGCGAACCTAAAATTATGCTTTTTTCTTTTATTAAAAATGCTAAAGTATTACTGTACGTACTGAAGAACTTCAAAGGAACCGCTTGGTCTACGACCGGAACAAAACCACTGTGTATTCCTCATGTGTGGGACATCTAGAGTATATTCCGGACACGTTCCATAAAGATTTTATCTTGAATAAAATATACAAACTGTTTATTTACTTTAACCATTCTATTTATGGGTCAACATGTGACATACACTGTATACACTCTAGACATTATGGTAGGTACTTACTTGAAAATACGAGAAATTTGTAAGTTTACGTATGTGTTTAGAATTAGATACTACTACTAGGCTGGAGATTGATCCTTTTAAATTTCTCAACGTTTTTCAAATCACTATTGACACATTTATTAAGAAAAAAAAACAAATTATTTTCTGTGATTGGCAAAATGTTTGACAGGTAACAAAATATCACTTTTTATGGAATTCCTTAAAATAGCAACTGTTATTGTAGTGTATTATGAACCATAATACACTCCAGTGAATTATGGACCATAATTCACTCTAGTAGATATATGGGTACCTTATACCTTTCGAAAGGAGGTAAAATATTGACTTACTATTAGGTGGTCGTGGACAAAAGTAATATTTTTGACAGTGATATGAATAAAATTCACGTTAATTTGAAATTCCTACTGACAACATATAGTTACACCAATCTAAAAATCACCTCTGTAATGTATAATTCATGAATGACTCCCTTAATTTTAATTTCTTGTCTCAACCAACACCATTGTGTACAAAAAAGATATAGATGGAAATTTATGGCGACCACCCTTGCCGGATATGCTTAAATTCAAGTTCCTGAGAGATCCTATCTATTTTTTTGTCAGTTGGTTCGAATCAGTGGCTAGGTAGGTCAAGGTAATTCCTAATAAATGCGTATCTTGAAACCGAACGTTTGCTTTTTTGAATTCAAATAAATATTGGACAAATCCAAAATACATCACCCCATATAACTTAATAATTACTAGTAGCTACTGCTACTGCTGATAGATGGCGATCCGAAATGTCGATGTCATTCTAGCGACGAATAAAACAAATCAGCTGTCGTATAAAAGCCCTTTGATATTTAAGTGGTTTAATTTTGCTGTTTTAAGATATTTTCAGTGTGTGTTTTGTGAAAAATTTTGCTTTTTCTTTGATTGTGCTTCAGTATTTTGTGTTGTTAAACTAAATTTTGACTCCTAATATTTTTATTTTTGGAGTAATAGGTATGGTTGATATTTGTCAAAAATAAAACAAGTTTAGGTTTGATTTCGTGTTTTTATTTTATTTTTGAACAAAAGTTACAGGGAAAGTACATTTGTATTGAGTAATATTTTGAATCTTTAATACAGACTTATTTTCTCTTTGTTTTTGTAACTATGGATTAGGATTCAAATTTGTGAATGCTGAGCCTTGTTCTAGGTGCATAAATGAGGGACAGGCAGTTTTAAATGCTGGCCATATATTTTTTCATGGTACCAATAGAGGAAATAAGTGACACTTCCATAAAAGTGCAATGGAAACAAAAAATAGAATAACATAACCTCTTCCATAATATCTCTGATTATATAACAATATAACCTTAAAATGATGACAGTTGAGTTGAATAGAAAAACACAGTTTTAAGCTTGTCACTGACACAAAATTGATCAAATAAAGTACGAATTTATGGTAATTACGTTGTCTTGCATATAATACAAAAACAATGCAAAACGAATTGTTTTACTCGTTGCGACAATTACAATTTTTTCCGCAAGAGGTCTCATTGAATTCTACTCCGCCCATAGCTTTGTAATTCCTTTCCATATTTTTCTATCTTTCTCCTTTTCTCTCAATCGATTCACATTCTTTTCTTCCAGATCTTCTAGTACCACGTCCCTCCATTTTTTCCTTGGACTGCCTTTTTTTCCTTGCCTTTCGGAACTCTCTGGGCTATTTGTTTCACTATTCTTCCTCTCTTCCATCCTTTCCATGTGCCCTAACCACTGAAGTCTTATTGATGTAATAGTTGCATCTAATTCTTCGTTAGTCCTTCTCATATACACCAATTCTACTTTTTTTCCTCCCAGAATTCTTCTTGACATTTCCCTTACCCATCTAATTAAAGCTTCAATTGTACAGTCGACAGAAGCAAACATGAGCCCTGGTGGGCGTGTCCATGTCGCTGTAGTTGTATTATTTTAACAAATTACTGATGTTCGTTCGTTAAAATTAGCACCTGATTGGTTCGTTGCGATGAAATTCTTTTAGTTCGCATATTTTCCGGGGCTCATGTTTGCTTCTGTCGACTGTACAATCTTAGTTTTGATTTCCTTGACAGATGCTTTGACCGGACTAAGTGATTTATTTCTCCTGCACTTTTGTTAGCTTCCATGATTCTATGATTAATTTCTTTTCCTCCACTACAATTATTATTTAACAGGGTTCCTAGATATATAAACTCTTCCACATAATATTCAACTCTACCCTAAATTTGTCATTTGTTGTCTTGCGCATGTTTAAAAGTATATTTTATATATGGAGGAACTGAATTATCTCCGGTGTATGGATGATACTTTAGGATTCTGCATTAAACAAATCTTTCGCACAGTAAATCAAAATTATCGGGTACACGTTCACGATAAATGTAGAGAATAACAAAATCATTAAGTTCTAAGAAATATGTCTGGGGTTCCTTTTCTTCAACTTCTCTTTAAGAATAAACGAATACGGGTGGCGCTTATTGATATGACTAACGTGTATCGACTCTTGACAGCCGGAGATTTATAATCACTATTTGAATTATAAAAAGCACCTTAACAATCGTAAATATCGGTCTGTGGATATAATCGTAAGGGAACAGAATGTTTAACTTGATGCTAAAAGGTAATGCTGAAGGTTTACGAGTGTATGTGTCAGTTGTTTACACATAATTACATCATTATTAGATATATTACAATTTCATATTCATTGGTTTTAACAAGGTAAAATTTTATTGAAATATATTAGTACTTCTGTACGATGCTGCTTGTAAAACTTTAAGATTTCCAGACAATACTTAGATGCATGTATTTATGTATGTGTTTTTTGGGGTAACATTCACTGAGACCTGAAAGATCTATTGTGCCCCCTTACTTCTACTCAGTTTCTGAGGAGAGTCTCTGAAACTAGTAGCTCCTTTAATCCTATTTCCCAGAGGAATTTCAGGATATCTGCCGGCTTCAACTTAGGTAAATGATCCTCTTCTATCCAGTAATCTCCCAGGTACTGCGCTCTAGGATTCTGGAGTGCTGTGCAGTTGGAAAGTATGTGGATGGAGGTTTCTTCTTCCATGCCACAATATCTGCATTCTTCTTCCCCCACTATTTTGAGCATTTTCAGGTGCCCATTCAGGCGACAATGTCCCGTTAGGACTCTTAGCGCAGTTTTGCTTTGACTTATGCATTCATTTGATCTCAACAGGTTGTAGTCGCCCAGGAGAATCTTTGATTGTCTAAGCCCTACTAGATCTTTTCAATGGTCAGATCTTCTCTTTCTTTCGGCTTCACCTATTTCTTTCATTATTATATTGGAGCTGATTCCGCTAAAAGGTTCAGGCCCCCAGAAAGGTATTTCAGACCCTCTCTTTGCTAGTTCATCTGCTATTTCATTTCCTTCTATCCCAGTGTGTCGGAGTGTTTGGTTCCTGGCCCGAACGCTCCTTTATTTTAGTTTTTTTTTCATAATTTAGTGTGGATCTACATCAAGTAAAAGCCTCATCTATTGAATCAGTACATTTTTTTAAACCGAATATTTGAAGAAATTGAGAATTCCTAAATGTTTGCAACTTTCCCTGCAGATACGTCACAAACCTAAAAGTGAAGTTAGTCAGAATTATGTGAAGTGGATAGTTTTTATTGAAATGCTCTGTATATAGATAAGGATATAGAGTTCATATAATAATACCCTTCTCAGTGTGCGTCATCGATTGTCGCTATCCTTCTAATACATTACGTTGGAAGAAATGGCAAAATCCTAATCAAATTTATCACAATAATGAACAGTTTAAACGTATTAAAGACGTTAACCCTAAGCTTTGACTTAAAAATTTGATTAGTTGAAGTTATCAATCGGGAGAAATTACCTAATTCAAAATAGGATGCAGACGTACCTTTCGCATTGGCAATGTCTTTAACGTTTTTTTACTGTCCCACTGACAGTCTCGTCAGGTCCAAATTTGGTTGAATATGATCCTGATGATTTTATTGATCAAATTTGAGGTTACATATTTGTCAAAATATCAAAAAAAATAAACGTGATTCCGTAAACCCGGATGTACGTCACAAACGATGACGCACATCAAGAAGGCTATTGTATTTACTATATCAAAAGAGTACAGTATGTTGAATTTGGGTTAAAAAATATATTTGAACTATGAGATATGAATAATACGATAAAATTGGAACTTTGGCATGTCTTTCGGTGGCCTGGCGTTTCTAAAAATCGCCTGAGATGAATACAATCGGGGCGAATATAAGGCAATAAAAAATGCCACATAATGGGCCATCGTTGGACATTCATAAGTCAGTTGAGAGGATAAAAAGCGGCTGTGGCGGTGAGAGATGAATGTGTATTCGTATGCGATCGGCGATTTGTGTTTTAGCGCTGGTGAAGCGACGCATTCTGCACGGGGCGTTTTCACCGGGCAGATCCGCGCGCGCCTCAGACCGCTTTTTGCGACAAAACGATCATTTTTCTTTATACAGAGACGGATTCATTAATTAATGACAACCAAACCATTTGATTTGATTTTGAAATATTCTTGAACTTGCGTGTGCTTCAAATATTTCAAAATTTATTCAAGTTAATTACAAAAAAGACTAGAAATTGTAATTCAAAAAGCGATCCGGGTTTACAGTAACGCATTTGATGTATGACATCTGACATCTCACCGTGGCAATAAGCAGCATCAAATTTTGAAAAAGATGATAAAATTATTTGAATAAAAATGCCGTTAGTTTAAAATTCGCGCTCAACCAAAAATGACTGATGACATAAGGAGTGCGTTCATAATATAACGAAAACTGACAGTGTACTTGTCAGTCAAACGAGTTAAACGCTTCTCGTGGTGCGTTTGTGAATTATTTTTAATTTTTGTCAGAATTTGTCATCTATAATAATAAAGTATGAGTCTAATGCTACTGTTCGTCTTTTATTGATTGAGTAGGCTCAATGTTTAAAGCCGACCCTGTTTACGTAGTGAATTTTTATCGTAGGTGGCCTGTTTTTTGTGTTCCCGATGCGCCACTTTGATATTTTTCGACATGGATAGGAATCTATTATTTGCGATCGTTGAATCTGATTGCTGATTGCATTAAAATTGTTGAAATTTATTGAAATATTCATTAGAACATGAACCGAGAATGCTCGAACATAGTTCTTTAGCAATTCTTCGAAGTCTCTCGATCGAGAAAAAAACGTTTTAAAGGTGATGTATTTATATTTCACACAAGCATTCGTCTAATGACAGGGCCAGTTTTTCGGGCTTCCGTATAGGTATGTCAAGTTTTTCGAAATGTTTGCTCAACAGTTCGATATAAAGGCGTCAATTTTGTTACAGGATTATTTTGTCGGAACAAATACAAAGTTCATATTAAAAGAATTTCAAATATAAATTCATATTTTCATGGCATTATAAAAAAGGACTATTATAGACCTCAAAAACCGTTACTTTTGGACTAATTTTGGATATTTGATGACTACGTCCAAGCAGGATCAAAATAATGGAGAAGTTGTTAGTGATTTGGCTACACAGAACACATGTATACCACCAGTTATACTTTATTATGGTCCATATTCTCCTAGTTTAAATAAATAAAACCAATCAATAGGACAGGTCCACATTATGTCATGTGACCTGTAGATAAAGAAGTCTTCTTTGCACAACAAGTTCTTAATAGTCATTTTTATCGTGTTTTAGTACAGCTGGTTCTGTATCTGTATCTGTAGAGTAGGGAGGAAGAGTGTAGACTTAGGCCACATGTGACCCATTGTAATCCTCCTAGATCATCGTCCATCCTGTCCCTCCCAGGAAGGTAGACATCTCCTTTATATCGGCAGGTGTAGAACAAGACTTACCGAACACACACTCTCTTATTGACGATAACTCCAGACACTCGCATAAGACATGCCTCACAGTTTCATCTTCCTGTTCACACATCCTGCATAGAGGTGTGTCCACTACCCCATAGTATGAAGGTGTTTCCTTAGTTGGCATTGGTCAGTCAGAAATCCTACTGTTAAACTTCCTCAGGATAATATTGTTATCTGCCGAGGCGTTAGTTTAATCTTGATGGCACTCTAGTACTAGCCCCGATATAACACATCGTCTATTCAAGGCTAATGGGGCTTGTCTACTATCAGTGCAGATTGTTATTCCTTTACTGGTTAGTTCTTTGTGGCAATTGAGATACAGCCTGCTCTGTTTGAACCACGCTAGTAGTTTTTCCCATTCCCTACTTAATACTTAGGCTTACTCTAGTGTGTTAACGAAACTAGTGAGCTTTGGCACGTGCTGTGAATTCTGGTATTTTACTGAAGGGCTAGGAAAATAGTGAAAAATAGTAAAATAATCAAATGGTGAGACAATATGTCCAATATCCCTAAAAAGTCTGAATAATTCTTAAAACGATGGATTTTGTATCCTGGCTACAACACCGGACCAAAACAGATAGACTAGAACAATGACAAAACCTTTCAACTACTACTTTGGAACAAAATATTGTATATCTTAAACCACACTTTCTAAGCCCATCCTAGTATCTGCCACATGTATGTTATTCTGTCACATCCTCTGTTTGAAAATGGAAAAATACTCTATGCTAACGGAATTAAAGAAAAAGTACAGAAAGTATTGTTGACTAACGTTCTACACAGCACTCCAGAATCCTGGGAGATTACTGGATAGAAGAGAAACATTTACCCAAATTGAAGCCTGCAGATATCCTAAAATAGGACTAAAGGAGCTACTAGTTTCAGAGACTCTTCTCAGAAACTAAGTAGAAGTAAGGGGGCATAATAATTCTTTTTAGTCTCAGTGATTGTCACCCCAAAATACATACATACAATTTTCTAAACCGGACCCGCCATTTGATACCTCCATGGTCTAGCTAGACCCTTCCGTTGGGGTCTACATCACCAGCAGATGTATGTACTATGATATGATTTTCCATATTGGAAAATTAAGTCTCCTTTTTCAAAAACAATTCTTCACACACCCATTTGGGATCTTATTAAATGTTATTATGCCTAGGCGGTATTTATTGCCTAGTTGTTATAGATAATATAATTTGTAACTATAATAATATCTATCACAAACTGTCTTTATTGAATATTTTTTTGGTTAGGTTAGGTTGAAATTTGTCATTAATTTTTCAGTATGAATATAATTAATAAATCGAATACGCTTTCATGTGAACTAATTATTAGTAGCTAATCATAATACCACTCACTCACTTTCTGAACAACTAACAATGATTCAACAAAAACTGAGCGTTCTCTTAATTAGCATCACAATCACTTCGTAAGAAAAAATAGGTATATACTGGACATAACCGCAAGCTCCAATCAATAATTTGGTTAAGTATGAAAAATTACCTCGGGGAAAAATAGCTATTCTGGCATTCTCATTGCTGCTCCATGAGCGTATCTATATGTGGACGGAAAGTAGTCAGAAATGTTAAGTTTGGGTATAAAAATGTTCGCGTATATCATACAATATTTTTTCTACAAACGTTCAAAAAATGCAATAATTTTATTAATACATCCAAAGGAGATAATTTTAAATTAGATCGTATTATGTACCTTAGCAACCATTGTTGATTTGATATTGTGGCGTCAACCTCGACTGGAAAATCCATTTTTTCTGCGCATCATTCCTCCTTATCCACGGAAAATGGTAAAACAGCAGTGCAGGAAATTAATTTGTCAAATTGCACAAATTGTACTATTAATATTAATGTTGATAAATAAAATCAAAATATTTTGACGTTTGCTTTCAAAATTTGACAACTCACTTTTACCAGCAGTGCCATAAACATTTTAAGGCACTGAGTGCCATAAACATTTTAAGGCACTCAGTGCCATAAAGTTGCATTTTTAAGGATTCTATAGAGTGCTAAAATTGTCATTTTTAACACGTTTGTAGAAAAAATACATTAATATAAATAGACGCATTCATACCAGTCACAGAAAAGCAATCTATTTATATTTATGTATTGGTAGTTAGGCGATTCTTTTCAGACACTAGAAGCCGGCCACAAAATATCTCGACACTAGTAGCAGGCCACAAAAAGTCTCGTTTAAAAGCACTCTCAGTGTATTTTAAAATTTCTTTCAAGCATTTAACTCAAAAAAGGAACAAAAATCAATTCTGCTTGAGTTGAGAAAAAATGGACGACTATTCCAAGTTTGTATGTTTTTCTTTCCATATTTTTTAATAGTAGATTTGTGTTCCAAGCCCCTTTCTAACCCCAGTAAAAATATTTTGTGGCTGCCCTGTAATATATTTCTTTTTCGAACGTAATCCGTTAGATCGTATAGAAATCACAGTGTCATGGTAATAATCACCATTGTATAAGAGTTCGAAATATTACATAGTAGGCACCCGCTGCTTGAGTGAAAGCTAAAGTTCCACTTCAAAGTAAACGCTTTTGATTATTTTTTTCATTTATTTATTTTTTATACGTCAATTGTGAGATTTTCTGCTTGGGCTATCTTTATTCTTCAATACTTATGTCATTTAAAGTATCATGATAAAAAAAATTGGAATGGAGGACACGTAATAAGAAAAAAAGCAAAGAAAAGGAAAATTATTTGAAAAAATATTATTAATAAAAAAAAGACTATGAGACGTAAAAAATCTGATGTTCCCCTCTCCTTAGTTCTTCAAGTTCAGTATGAATAAGTGCTCCTCTTTTATTCAGTAGTAATTGCTGTGGAGATTTCTTCTTCCATTCCATAGATTACTTTTTTCTCTTTCCACTATTTTGAGCTTTTTCAGGAGCTCTCATCCAGGTGACAATGTCGGTAGGTTAGGTATAGTATTACTACTGAATATACATTACCATTATAAGGTGATATGAGTAAGCATCAGAAAAAACGAAGCACTAAATTGTAAAGTTTGATTTGCCTACGAATAAAAATTCAATTCAAAAAAGATATAGAATATTATACAGATTCGTATCAGCATCTGATGAAGTCCATTCTTTCCATAACCCCGTAAATAACATTCGTTCAAAACCGAAAGTAAGATTATGTATCGACAAAAGAGGCGATATATGTTGTACCTAACGTAATTTATAACAGATCTAGTTTTGTTGTTTTTTTCATTCTGCCATTTCCCACAAGGAGTATCATTATTTGTGTTGCTGTTTTGATTGAAAATTATCCAATTCTTCAATGAAAAAATCTATGTGCTTCCCCTTCTTCTTTTACACTACATTATGGAGTTATTTGCCAAACAGGCCCTTAGTAGCATTGGAACTTATCCCCAAGACTTTATCCATAAGAAAAGGCAAATCTAGACCAAAGAATAGTCGTTACTATCGTGAAATTGATATAAATAAAGCATCATATGGACAAAAATCAGTAATTGTGGTTGGGAGTGGCTCCTCTAAGATGGATGCTAGTCCTCCATGGCTGGAAGATGACCCCAGCCAGTAGAAAATATAATCAATCGATCAAAAAATCTACAACCGACAGAAAATATTCCCCACCGGCTTACAGGATGTTTTCTACCGGCTGCACCCTGCCAGAGGTTTGTCTTTACTAGCAAAGTGCAGTAATAAAAATATACAAACAGAAACAAATAAATTCAAATTCAACAATTATAAAGAATTGTATGTTGAATACAAACAAAATATCAGAATCTACATACACTTACTACAATATTTCAACCAAAGGTATCAAATACACCATAAAGATATTTTAAAATTAACACAAATCACCACTATTTCACCAACACCTATCACACTCAAGCTTGAGCATGCAAATATTAAACCCATGCAGTTAAGAAAATAAACATGCAAATAATACTTTACCAAATATTATAGGGCTTATGATAAATTGAAAAAGTGAAAAATTAATATTAACTTTTGTAACCTAAGAAACTAAAATTTCCAATACCTCTCTGAAAAGCCTGTCAGCAAGCAAAATTGAATAATACATCAATATATTATTCCAAATGAATCTGAGAAAATTCCTTTTGAAAAAAATAGCAAACTTGTAAAAGAAGGGAAGATAATATTTAAAATAATGTGGAAGGACATAGCTACCTATGTCTTTGAACCCAAACCCTTCAACAAACGGAAAACACTTATGGCGCACTCGCCCCATCGGGATGACTGCTCGTTTTGTAAGCGAGGCTTACCGACAACCTAGGAGCAAGTACTTTGCCATATTGTGCTTTTGAGAAGGAAGTCAATAGCAAGCAAGCTGGTACATGTAGCGTACTCAGCAGGGCAAATAGAAAAGATTACCAATATTTGTTGAAGGAAGAATGAACTTGTGAAAAAAAGGCAGGACAATATTTGAAAAAATGGGGAACGACAAAGCTCACCTAAATCTTCTGAAAAAAATAGCCAGCTGGTAAGAGAAGGGAAGGATAATATTTAGAATAATGAGGAGGGACTTTGAACCTATACCCTTCAACAAACGGAAACACTTAGGCGCACTCGCCCCATCGGGATGACTGCTCGTTTTGTAAGCGAGGCTTACCGACAACCTAGGAGCAAGTACTTTGCCACAGTGTGCTTTTGTGAAGGAAGTAAATAGCAAGCAGGCTGGTACATGCTAGCGTACATAACAGGAGAAATAGAAAAGATTACCAATATTTGTGGAAGGAAGAATGAATTTGGGAAAGAAAGGCAGGACAATATTTGAAAAAATGGGGAACGACATAGCTCACCTATATCTTTTGAAAAAATTACCAGCTGGTAAGAGGAGGGAAGGATAATATTTAGAATAATGAGGAGGGACTTTGAACCCATACCCTGTTAGAATACTCAAAGGTATTTAGCTTCAGGCAAGAAATTCATTCAGAGGTGTGCCATGAAACTATACCACTCTTGGATGTATATCCAGCTATTACTCAGGGAAGTAGTTTTCGTACCCTTGAGCAGATTTCACAAAGAGCTTAGATAGGAGGAGAACAACTGTCACGTCGCTGTCCTCCCGTATTTATATACTCAAATAATGAATTAGCTGAAATAATATGAGCTCTAAAAAAAAAATAAACTTCCGAAAAATTGGGCGCCACCTATCTAAACTCAATGCTCGTTGATTAGAGGTTGTAAAAAGAATGATGCAGAACAAAAAAATGTATCACAGTTTCTTTATTTCCTATTTCCTTTTTTTTCTTACTATTTTTATTACAATGTTTTCAACCTTTAAGTTGGACAATTTGGATCATACATATATATATAAAAAAAAACAAAGTTGAGTTTCACAAAGGTTGAGATCTAACAAACTTTAAATATTTTGGTTTACAAGATGAATAAATTCTGAGTGTTAAATTGTTAAAGAGCCTCTAATTTGGTGACTATTCAAATCATTTTTACTTATCTTTGAAGTGTTCTCTTCCGTGCTATTCCTCCTTGATGGGATCAGATTGGTGCCTGTGTTTTCGGCCACACTTCCGTGGTCTTTAGGATCTAATAGGGACAATTTTCGAGGATGAGCCTATTTCAGCTCACGGAGCTCCGTCAGGTTAGGACTACTTCTAGGTGCCAGAGGGTAAATGTGCCTAAAACACCACACACGAGGAGAATCTGATATGACCCTAAAGAATACTAATGATAGCAACGTTCTGGTAAAAATGCTTGAACTTGTCCCAAACTTAGGCCATGTTACAAGTTGATAAGACTATAACTTTTAATATTCTATACAGAAATTAAGATTGATGAGACTGAATATAATTTGTACTATGTCAAAGGTGGACTGAATTAATTTGGATGAAGAAACTGTGTGTAAATCAATAATTTAAAATAAAATTGACAAATAAAGATGAGAAAAAAAAAAAGTTGGTCAATTTACTAAAATAAAAATCAATTTAGTTTAATTCTCATTACCAGATGATTACCAGAACCAAGCTTCCATAAAATATGCCTTCTCTTCATTCAACAAAGAGCAAGCATCAAATAAAGTAAAAAAAAAGTTTTATTACAAAAAAAATGAAAACTGAACTATTATTTTTCGATTTAACCGGTATTCCTCGTGAATTTTATCCACTAGATCTAATTTTAACTAATCAAATTTTATATCTTAAGAATATAAAAGTACCAATGCCTTAGGGCCACTATATATTTGAATTTACCGATTTATTTCTCGTATAAATTCCCAAAGAAAATATTAATCAGCAATTTTCTTTATCAAACAAAAATATCTCGTAACTAATATATAACAAAAAAAAACTGAAATACTATCGTAAGACTAAATGTATTATACGATAATCATTACCATTATTTTTTTTTTATTTAGGCAGAAGTAGGGCCCTCCAACTTCCACACATTCGACCGAAAAGTATGTGTCCCACAAAAACTATGTTTTCTTTGTACCAAAAAAAATATGGGCTCAAAAAAAACTGTATCCTTTTGATTCCAGCAAAGCAAACTCAATATAATGGTAATATTCTGACATAGAAATTTGCATACCTTGATACTTAATATGTTCTGCTTCTCTAGGTAGTAATTTCCATTTCCTTCAGACACATGCTTCTCGTTCAAAGTTGGAGGTTCGAGAGAGATCCCAAAAAACATTTTTATTTTCAAAAACTAACACTTGGAATTATTTGACCAAAACTTATATACCTGTCTCTCTTTTATTAATATGTTATCATAAATCTTTCTCACTTCTAAGAAAATCAATAATTAATATACCTGTTGAACGTATTGCAAATTAAGCTAGAGGTGGGAACTAAATTTAAAAATCTATATTTATAAATAACATGAATTTCAATTTATATAAAAAAAAGAAATGCCAATTAATCTTAAAACATTGTTACGGACACGAAATGACCGTAACAACCCTTCAACGAACGCAAAACCTAGGAGCAAGTACTTTGCCACAGTGTGCTTTTGTGAAGGAAGTCAATAGCAAGCAAGCTGATACCTACCTGTTAGCGTACTTAGCAGGGGAAATAAAAAAGATTACCAATGTTTATTGAAGGAAGAATGAACTTGTGAAAGGAAGGCAGGACAATATTTGGAAAAATGACGAGCGACATAGCGGATAATAATCAGAATAATGGAGAAGTACATAGCATACCTATGTCTTTTGAAAAATCGACATAGCTTACTTATGTCTTTTATAGAATAGCTAACCCGTAAAAGAAATCGAGGACATTATTCTTAATTTGAGAAACGACATAGCTTACCTATGTCTTTTGAAAAAAAAAATAGCAAACTTCTAGAGGAAGGGGATGATGATATTTAAAATAATGTGGGAGGACATAGTATACCTATGTCTTTGAACCTATACCCTTCAACAAGCGGAAACACTTAGGCGCACTCGCCCCATCGGGATGACTGCTCGTTTTGTAAGCGAGGCTTACCGACAACCTAGGAGCAAGTACTTTGCCACCGTATGCTTTTGTGAAGGAAGTAAATAGCAAGCAGGCTGGTACATGCTAGCGTACATAACAGGAGAAATAGAAAAGATTACCAATATTTGTGGAAGGAAGAATGAATTTGGGAAAGAAAGGCAGGACAATATTTGAAAAAATGGGGAACGACATAGCTCACCTATATCTTCTGAAAACAATAGCCAGCTGGTAAGAGGAGGGGAGGATAATATTTAGAAAAATGAGGAAGGACTTTGAACCCATACCCTTCAACGAACGCAAAACACTTAGGCGCACTCGCCCCATTGGGATGACTGCTCGTTTTGTAAGCGATGTTTACCGACAACCTAGAAGCAAGTACTTTGCCACAGTGTGCTTTTGTGAAGGAAGTAAATAGCAAGCAAGCTGATACATGTAAGCGTACTCAACAGGTGAAATAGAAAAGATTATCAATGTGTGTTGGAGAAAGCGATTTTTTTTAAGGCTGAGGTTAGAGGGCCCCCAGAGCTCCGGGGACTTCGTTGCACTACACCACCTGACCCTATGTTCTAGGGTGTCATGGAATATCTAGTAAAGTAAGTCTTTGCCTTTTTAATCTTCTGAACAAGTGAGAAGGCTATTAACATTAACTTTTCAATTGTTTTTTTTACGTAGTTCAAATATATGTTACTAACAGCAATTGAAATAAATATATTTGTTCTTTTAAGGTAAAAATAACATTTTCAATAAACCTAGTTTTCCCCTTGAAACACAAAAACAACTGCTTCAATACGAACAATTTGTCATCTATTTTTTACTTGTTTTTTCCACACCGCCTTTTAACGATCTATATATGGGAGCAAAATTATCCACGTAAACCCATAAAAATCCTTATCTGCTTTATGGACACGATGGCCAGTCAAGATTTTCGCAGTGTGCAGTGATTCTCACACTAAACAAAAGAGTATCTCTCGTTGGCGCGTATACATACTTCAGATCACGTAGACTTAACGTCTGTCATTTGTCCGCATAACATCATGCCACGACAGATCATAGAGAGCCGCGTATCTCTCCCCCGCATCTTTTCTACTAAATGTCGTCTAGCTTTATTTCGATGAAGATTTTCCGGATTCCTGGTGACCCAAAAGTATCATACTATTCATATATTTATACATATTAATTACCAAATGAATGGCTTACATACTAGTCCGGGGAAGTTGGGTAGAAAGTTGTAGTGAAATGAAATAGATTTCCACCAGAGATATTACTCTTTTAAACAAAAGTATATGTGGTATAGACTAAATATCTTTTGTATGTTCCTTGTGGCATACTATTTATTGTATTTTCTCTTATTTTTTGGGAATAAAACCACAATAATGCTTTTTTCATGTTCTTTTTTTCGGCAAATTATGTTTCCAACGTCAGATTGAAGAAAAACGGCGAAGCCTTAGAGTCCTCGGGTTTTTTTGCTTTTAGTTATGTCGTTTATATGAAGAGACAAGCAGCCCTTATCAGTCTTAACAGTCTTTTCACTATGTCCTCCTTGAATGCTCTAGTTCTTGGACTCCATCTTCCCAATGAGATAATGCTTCACAGTCAAAGATAATGTGAGATGCTGTTTCATCCTCTTGCATGCAAAACCCACAAATAGGTTCCTCCTTATATATGCCGATTGTATGCATGTGCTTCTTCAGGGTATAGTGACCGGTGAGTAAACCCGTCACCGTCCTCAACTAGCCCCTGCTGAGGCTAAGTAATTAATTAGTCAGCTTTTTCGAGTTTTTTTTTATGACCAAGAGATTGCTGTGTTCATGCTTTTGCAAGTGACTCCAGTTTCTAGGTTCTAGAGATTGGAGTAAATACTTTATAGCTGAGTACACATGACTCGAAAGTCAAGAAAACATATTCGTATTCTGTGTAAAAATAATTTATTAAATCGCAGAGCGCTTTCGGCTATTAAGCCATCTTCAGTGCTTACTCGTCAGGTAATACAAGAAACTTGGACAACACATTGACGTCATGAATTAAAATTACATTAAAATTAAAATGATCCCCTGTTTAGGGTTTGTTGACTCTAAATTTAGAACATTATTAAAAATTTTTCTTTAAATTATTTTAAAAAAATGAACTCCGAACACGTGTTCATCTAACGGATATTGTAGTGACACTACTACTACTAAGTGTCACTACAATATCCGTTAGATGAACACGTGTTCGGAGTTCATTTTTTTAAAATAATTTAAAGAAAAATTTTTAATAATGTTCTAAATTTAGAGTCAACAAACCCTAAACAGGGGATCATTTTAATTTTAATGTAATTTTAATTCATGACGTCAATGTGTTGTCCAAGTTTCTTGTATTACCTGACGAGTAAGCACTGAAGATGGCTTAATAGCCGAAAGCGCTCTGCGATTTAATAAATTATTTTTACACAGAATACGAATATGTTTTCTTGACTTTCTAGAGATTGGGACCATTCCCTCTTCTGTATCCCGTCCCTTCATAAATAATTAAGGAAAGTCTACTGGGAATTTTTCTGGGCTCCAGGCTGGGAAAACTAGCCTGGGCGTAAACTTGAGTCTTTATAATAAATCAAAATAGACCAGCGCGACAAGTAAGCTCCTGAGCAGGTTGAATAAGAGTTGTATCGAATATGAAGCGGCCTTGAAACATCTGGGAATAGATCACTCGTTTCGAGGATTCAAGTGGCTCAAAAACGTTTAAGGCTGGACGACAGTGCCTCTGATTTATCGGCGAAAATATTTTTCTAGCCTAGTAAGCTCTTGTGTAGTGTGGTTGGGGTGGAAATTATACTTATACCAATACTGAGACCCTGGAAGCTGAGTTTTTGAGCTCCGTTGTAAATTGACTTATATATTATTATTTTATTGTGAAGATTGCATTTAAGGGGGTAGACTGTATTCTCGCAGTGTCTGGTTTTATGTCAATTATAGTGGAAAAAGTTGTTATGAGAGCCTTGTTGTGATGCGTGAAGATTGAGTCTTAGAATATAAACTGAAATTTCAATTGATACTAAGTAGACAAATAATATATGAAGAAACAGGTGTATAGTCAAAGGCACTCTTATCGGGTTCAAAGTTCACTAACAATATGTATCAAATCAGAAAACACAGAGGTTACCAAAATGTGATATTACACTGATTGACGAATTTCCACTTCTTCTTTCATTCTCGGAATAATCCATCAAACTAAGTACCATTTTTTTTTGCTCGAGGATACAAAAAAGACTGCTACTTATTATTCATATTGTCACTTTGAATTGTCAAAGTGACAAAACTGACATATTTAAATAAAAACTCTGCTGTTGAAAGACTTTTTAGAATCGCTGAAAACTAAATACATATCCTTCTTTTTCCCGTCAAAATTGCATAAGTCTATCTTATTCATCTCACGGATTTGATTTGGAAGTTATAATTAAACGCAATAAAAGAAAACAAAAACTGTGAGTATGTCTTGGTTGAATCGTATGACCCGCCCGATAAGACTGCATCTGACTATACCGGTCGCGTTTTCACCAAAATTATTTATCATAATTCCAATGAAAATAATATTTAAGGGGAAACATCTAATCGAGTGAGCAGGGATAATTTTGGATGGGTGAAAAGTAATACTGATAGATAAATGTATAAATTGTATAACTAATTTTTTTTCGTGTCCATCCAAAATCTTTTCCGAAACGAATGTATGAAATACTTTATGGCCGAGCTATATAATAAATTAAAACTTTATCATTTAATTAAATGTTTCGTAGTAGTCAATACTCATTAAAAAAAACGAACGAGAATTCTACAAATGCAATCCAATCCACATACATGTATTAAAGAAACGAACAACCAAAATAAAAAAAAATTAAACAAAAAAAATGTCATGAGTCCAGATGTTACCGTACAACTAACCAACCCAACTGGTTAACTGGTTTGTCTAGTACCATCTATATCCTCTGTGGACATTTCGATGGAACCATGCTGGCTGGTCACGACGACAGAAAGAAATACCCTTTTTACATGGTGCATACCACTCTTTATCTTTAACGTATTGTTATTAGGTTTCGATTTATTATCAAAAACGGACATCATTAAGGACAAATAGCCGAAATTCTTTTTAAAGTTTGTAGTTAAAATAATGACAATAAGGGAATATAACAAAATAATTGTGGGATTCATTAAATATTTTGAATTATATTATTTTTTTATATAATATGAAAAAATCTATGGTTAATCTCAAATATTCTAATATCGATCGATTACAAAATAAGTTTTTCGATACTATTTTAGATACTCCAGTGATAGAGCAGGAGCTGGAATTTACTTCAGGAACCCAAGGACACAAATTTGTATATCATTGGGCGAGAGTGTATCTGCATATCAGGCCGAGATATATGCTATCTTGGAATGTGCGCAAATAAACCTATGTGGATCGACGCATAGCCATATACACCGACAGTCAGGCAGCAATTAAAGCCATGAGTGGGTATACTAGCAACTCGGGACTTGCTGACGAATGTCGAGAACGACTTGCTAATCTTCCAAGGCGGAACGCAGTGAGGCTAGAACGGATTCCAGCCCACTCTGGTTTTGAAGGCAACGAGATGGCCGATGCATTGGCTGCGGAAGGGGCGGCAGCTCTTTTCTGCGGCCCGGGTCCGACACTGGGCCTAACAAAACAAAAAATACGCAAGGAGACGAAGAAGTGGCTGAGGAATCAACACTTCGCTCATTGGAATGCTCTGCAGGGTCCAAGACAATCCAAACTTCTACTGAAGGGATGGACTGATGGACACGCTAGGGCAGCTACTGAACTACCAAGGAGTAGGCTAAGGAAGATAGGACTCCTAACAGGGCACTGTTAGGAGTAGAGGAAAGTTCCCTATTAGGGGTTGCGGCATGACTGACGAATCGTCAGTCCATGTTCTCTTAGAGTGTCCACACTGGGCTGTACTACGCAGGCGAATCTTCGGAGTCCCAGTTATGGCCCCTGGAGACACACGCAGGCATCCACTGAAAAAGGTTGTGGCCTTTATTGAAGGGCTTGACTTCATGGATGTCTAGGTAGCAGGAATGGCACAATGGGACTGGAGAAGACACCAAAATCACAATCAATACATGTTTTCCAGTAACGGAAGTGTAAAAGTTGTGAAAGTAGCAGCATCCTCACCTCCAACCGCAAACCAAAATTCGAAAAATCTGACAAAACTCGTGGACTGGCAACAACTAATTTTTCCTGGGCCATATTAGTCCATCTGAAAAGCGATAGCTTGCCCTAAACATCCGGAAGAATTGATTCCTAATAGACGCAACTACTATACCTGAGGCTGGTATTGCTAAATAACATTGAAGACTGTTGAAGTACCCTGTACGAAAAACGTTTTCTATGTTTGACCATCCCTTTATTTTATTATAGTTATTTGTTTTTAATAAAATGTAGTTGACAATTAAGTAAATATATCTTGTTACGTCAAAAGTTGCTGTTATGATCTTTCCTCTAAAATATTATGAAAAGTTCACATCAACAAAGACAAGAAGAATCGCTAAAGGTAAGAGGAAGAGTTCGTTAGTGGTCCATCCTAGAGGAACTACAGAAAGGTAGACGGAATATACGATTTAAAAGAAGAAAAAAACATTATAAAGGAAGAAGTAAAGACAATAAGTTGTGATATTACGATAAGGAACTGTTAAACATGGAATCAGCGTTTTCCAGACCTAGTAGACAAGCAATGAAAATGAAAAATTCAAAATAATATAGAAATATGAATATGAAATTTATCTTAACAAAATAAGTGTATAACGAGCAGAATTAAGTCGAACGAAAAATGGATAAAGAGGGCAATAAAAGAGAAAAATTGTGGTACAATCAACACTTTATATAAAAAGAGAATATTTTCCTAATCAAAATTTATGAGAGTCCATTAATTCCCTGAGACATTTTTAAGTATTTCTTAACCAACCTCCCCCCACTTCCCTAGGTGAGATGAAATAAGATTTTTCCTTGACCCCCTCCTAAATAACTTCATGGTTACGAGAAGCACAGCTGTGTATTTTATTAGAAAAAATGCAAATAAAAACCTTTCTCTGTTCCTTCTAAAAAAAAACAAAAGTTTATAATGTGATTACCGATATCGTTCAAAGAATACATCCCTCACCCTTTTCGAAGTAAAGAATATAACCATGTTCGATAAAAACTTCAACCATATAATTATGTATGTATATACACTTATTTAGCCATAAGCATTTTGATACTCGTTTATCTTCAATGTATAATAATTGATAGCTCTACCCGCGATAGAATGTTAAAAATGTATATATATATATTCTAATATTATATATAAAACAGCTTTACGAAGCGCGGTCGCCGGGGGGCTAGTTTTATTTTGTGCATTCACCTTTTTTTGTTCCACCGATCGTGATCATATATATTATGGTAAATAACAGTTTTTAAGGAGGACCCTCGATAATTTATTTAATTAAGTCAACGTTCTTTTCTTTGGAAATTTATAGGAAATTAAATTTTATGAGGATTTAGTTTTACAAAATAAGTATTTGGGGTATAATGATGATATTTCAATGTTTCAGTTCAATTCATCTTGAATTTTTCACTTTTTCTTTCAATATTGTGTGAGTGAGTTAACAATATATTGAAGATATCGACTCGTTCCTGGTCGTAAAAATTTTGCAGACAAAAAACAAGAAACCTCGTTTGTTTACCATTATAGGCGATAATTATTTGCGTTTATTTCGAAAATATGTTACACTACGGCCATCAAATATACAGGAACGTCGTTTATTTTTGAAGTATGTTAATGGGAAGTGTCAAAAAATGGTTGTTGGTATTCTCAAAATTAGTGCCGTGCCGCAAGAAATTGCAAAATTTTTGAAGCTAGAAAATTGGAAGAAGTAACTGGACATTTGCTAAGAAGAACATCTGCTACACTTGTCTCAAAAGACATAGAGTTTGGAAATCAAGTACGGTAGCAGAAAGATATATTGAAGAATCACGTATCAACAAAGAGAATACTGCCAGTAAAATATTGCAACCTGACAAAGAAGGTACAAGTAACTGTTCAGATATTTCCTCGAATGTTTCATCAACAGTTACGGAGAATATTTTGAGTTGTTCTAACATTAATGATAATCTTTTGATTTGTTCAAAAATCCTAGGATTAAAAGTGATGCTAAGCAACGAGCAAATTTTTGTACGGCTTTTGCACCTGAAAATAGTACAAAAATGTCAACATTTTTTGATGTTTGGAGAAAAAATAATTTTTTGTATGATAATATGAGAAACTAGGAACGTTAAAAAATCGTATGTATCCATTTGCGATATCTTACGCTACAAAATGGCAGATTAACTGTCCCTATAATTTGATAGGTTGTAGAATAAATATATCGACTTGTCCTCAATAGTTTCAATAAATGTTCATCACTTCCCATATAACTATTTTCCTTTTTTACCTAAACATATAAAAACCAGAACCATCAATAAATCAATGGCGTACCACAATGGTTATACTACACATTACATAACGTATAATGACAATGAAATTAATCTCATATACTGAACTAACTTTTCTATTAAATCTCCCATTTCAACAAATTGTTAGTGATAAATGCCTGTCTGCATGTCTACGTATAACGAGTTATTGATACTGTCCATATGACTAGGTGTTTTTGAAACCGACCATCAGTGACGCAATCGCGTACAATCAAAAGAAAAGAATGCGATCCGTACACGGGAGTACATCAACACAAACAAAACAATCCTAACAAAAAAGAATAAGAAAAGAAGAAAAAAGTTCTTCTCATGAGTTTGCATGAGAGGCGCCCCGAGCACATAATGACTAGTGCGGCCCCCTCCAGGGCCGGTTAATACCCACCATGACTAGCGTGATTTGCTCCTGCGGGCCCCATTGTCCGCTAAAAAGGTGCCCTGCGGGCGGCCCCGCGCCAACCCCCTATAATCTGTTCCTATTAGCTGATGGGGCAATTGGTATTTGTTAGTTGGTTGCTTCTTCCTATTGATATGATCAAAATCACTATTTAAAATTTGTTTTGTTCGAGATAATACAATTTCGTTTATATTTCTGTTCGTAGGTAGGTACCATAAAGTAATAAATAAAAGAGAGGTCTTAAAACATATGGAAGAAACTGACAAAGTTTGTGCGCAGCCAGTTGAGCATGGCGCATCACAGCAACTAACTGAACTAACAAACCTCGCCTCTAACCACACGAAATTTGTCAATATGTCAATATTATTTTAATTGATTAATTATCTTCAACATTGGCACCTATTATTATCATCGGATTTATTATAACATAACTCATTATAGGAAAGTTGAAAAAGTGAAATAATGGAAACAATATTTTTTATTTTATAGTTTTATTTGCTAAAAACTCTAGTTCTGTGAAAAAGTGGTATTTCAAACATTGTTCGTGTGATATTGGTGTGTGCTTCAAGATGTCTCCAGGTAGATTGGTGTATAAGTGTGGATTATTTGTTTGTCTGTTCTTATTTTATTTTTATTGACAGTTTTTGTGTTATTTTCGATATTTAATTGTATGAAAAATGTTGTTTCAATAGAAATTTCTACTAGCATTGTTTTTTTTTTCTCCTACTCCTACTTATACAATATTACGCGTATGCTGAAAAATTCCAAATTTAAAAAGCGCGCGTCTTGAACGATAGTTCATACCAGTAGCCAAGGTAGGCGCTAGTGGTAACTTTGTGCCACAAAACGCTACACGTTCAACATCTCTCTTTTATTTATTACTCTATGGATGGACCTATCTCAAGTCAAATATCGCCTCAATAGTTATTTATCCAATTTTCCCTATTGCAAATTTAATTTGAATGCGACTTAAGAAGAAACTTCTCAATCAAATTCCGAGTCAAGCAGCAAAGTATAATTAACCTCCCGAGGGAGTAAAGCGAACAGTTTCGTTAAACATTTATCATCATCAGGGTAGAAGGAATACCGAACAGACGGAAAAGGTGTGTGAATTCATTCCCTAATGGATCACAGCATATAATATGTGATAATTCCGAAAATACTTCTCTCTCCAACTACATTTTGCTGTTAAAGAGGAAAAAAAGTGTTGCTTTTCATTTGGGTCAGTTTTCCATGAAGAAAATTTTTAATCGAATGAATTATACTATTTTCAATAACGATATTATGTAAAATACGATATAGCAATTTTATATTGTTAATATAATAATAATAGCTCGTAATTCACCGGGCTGCAGTGTATTGTGTAACTAATGAAAAAAATAATTGATCGGTGATATTATATAAGAAACAGTATTGACTAATTTCATTATATTCGGTATGTGAGAATAAGAAAGATTATTATTGGCAATTAATTGTTAGTGTTGGACTCCGAAATATGAAAGAGATAAGTAGGTTTGTAGCAAGGTGAAATGTACACAGTGGGTCTTAGGTACGGAATAGTTTGACAAAATATATATTAGCTCAGTTGTTTGGGCAAGCTGATAGGCTGGGAGAGTATCCGATCAAGTCAGGTTCCGTGTCAACTGTCACATGTTACGTGTCATCTATCATCTATCAATTACCATCTGCCAAGTGTCATGTGTTGCTTGTTACATTAAGTGTCCTTGGTGAAATGGGCTGTAGAGTTGCGGTGGTATGGGTTGTAGTTTAATGGCTTGAAGTTTGGCAGTTGTTTTGTTTTGGTTTTGGTTAAGCATCTCAATCAGCTTGATTTAGATTTTTTGGAATTTTCCAGATCTAGACACCCTTATCTCTCCACTTATCTCATTTTTTATACTTTTCTTTGGTAAATAAATAACTATTTTCGAGGATGCAGTCTTGCTAGAGCAACCTGGGCGACCCTGGGAAGCTGGCTCCAGAAAATTTTTGTAGATGACCAGGAAAAACCTACGTTTGACAGTAGGATTTCTGACTGGCCACTGTCAACTCAAAAAACACCTCCATACTATGGAGCTAATGGACACACCTCTATGCAGGATGAAATGTGAAACTGTTAGATCTGTCTTATGCAAGTGTCCGGAGTTATCGTCAATAAGAGAGTGTGTGTTGGGTTAGTCCTGGCCTACACCTGCCGATATAAAGAAGATGTCTCCTAGTAACCTGTCCACCTTCCTGGGAAGGATAGGATGGACGATGAACTAGGAGGACAACTAAGTGCTGTTAGTCTACACTCACCCTTCTTACTCTACAAATACAGAACAAGACTTCAATGTCTCATACGGCTTAAACCACTGTGTCCTCAATTTTAGATTGCTGGTAAAAACGTTTGATGTGATCCGTTTTCTTGGTTGAGTACCCAGGATGAAAAAACCGACCCATTACTAAGACTTCGCTGTCCGTTGTTTGTCTATCTGTCTTTTCTTCTGTCATTAGGCAGTATCTCATGAACCGTAATAGTTATACTGTTGAAAGCAAACAGAAAACGTGATTCTTTGAAGCAAAATACCGAGGAAATAGCTGACAGATGGACGCTTGAAATATTCACAGATTATTGAGTAATATTATTATAGATAATGGTACGGAACTCTTTGTACACGAGTCCGACTCGGTCACATTGAATACTTTTTCATATATTCATCTGAGGAACACAATTTTAATTCATCACTAGAATATATTTTGCGTTGTTACAAAGAGAAAAACAATACTGACTTCGTATATATGCAAAATATCTAACTCCTCTCTCATTTAATTTTATAAAAGGCAATCCAAACAATCGTAAATTCAATGGCGGGTGTTGAAAACGACTGGCTTTGTAGTAAATATAATGTCGGTGTAAAACAATAGTCCAACGAGTTATATATATAAACGGAACGAGTGGTATTATGCTAAAAGTTGGTTACAATTCATATCTGTTGCCATATTAGGAACTAGCAGCCGATACACAGAGCACAGATGTAGTCGAAATGGTAATAAATACTCTTTATTCCGCTTCTGAGTTGTAGTCAGTGGAAGCTGTCGAAATTTCAATACAGGGTGTGCTACAATTTTCAAAATATAACTAGGAAAACAGAAGACAAAACTCTTTTTTGTCATATAAACAAAAATATTTGGAAAACGATCAATATATGGAAGTTGTAGCATCTGAATATACTTGCTTTTCACTTTGATATTTCTAGATTGAAGAATATAGAAATATTCTTATCGTAAAACAACAAATAGACATCACTATAGTTTGGTGCCTTAGACCAATACTTTCAAAAGCAAGACATGAATAGACTGCTCTATATCTACTGCCTACAACCTCATACTCTCTTTCTTTATTCGTATCTATTGAACTCTTTACATTGGAGAGCTGCGATCTGTTCTAGCCAGTTCATTTCTCCTTCTAACCAATATGTCACAATGTACATGGATTCCTTTGTTTCGATTTGATTTGGTATGTCACTTGCACTGACCAGTCCTTGGTTAAAAACGTACGTGAGTTCTACTAGCACCCCCTAACCCAAGAAATGACAGCTGTCGTCACTATTACACTCCTACCACAACATTGTTCGCATGTGAAAAGAAGTTGCTCCATCCAATATTCCAATAACGAGTTAGCCACTACGTTTTCGTAACTTCTGTTAGCCCCTTTCAGTCCCCCCAAGCATCTCCAGATTTCTGTACCTTCTTCTGGGTCGAAGACTGCTCTCAGGTATATAAATGTTATAAACATTTTAAGACATTCAAGATAAAAATTTTCTATAGCTTTGTTAATTTGTGAGATAAAGGCTATGAAGGGTGCAGATGAAATACTCATTTGTTTCCTCCTCCATTAATTTTAAATGAAAATAATAATAACGAGTAAATAACAAAAATATTATCCAATCAATTTTTTATATATTTCTGTGGCAAATTCTTTATTCAGTGTGGATACCTTAAGGCTTGACATATGGAGCAATATAATTTGCGAGAAATTGTGGCAAATTCTTGCAAGGTCAGTATATTGCAAATGATGAATTTTGTATGTTGTTTGACATCAACCCAACCAAAAGTGGATGTTAACCTTGAAAAAATGATTTATTCGAACAAAATATATAAAAATTTGATTATTTAATATGGAAGTAGAGAAAATGACCAAACGCCAGTCAGCACAAACATTGATAGGTACCTATCATCTGATTGGATTAGTTGGTTGGTAAAACAAAATAAGCTAGATTTCTCCATGGAATTGCGCCTTGCAGGCAATAGAAATGGCACCAGAAATTGAACATCTGAGTTCCTACCTAGATAAATATGGAAAATAACTGAAAATAATCCTTCATAACTTTTTATTCCTGCTATAACCTTTTGATGACGAAGTTTCCTTAATTTATCCTGGACAAACTACAAAAGAAAAGAGTGAAAAACTAAAAAACTTTGTTTTTTGAAATCACATTCATAGGTCGATGCCCAATGTTAACCAAACATTCTTCACGTAGCAAGAAACTCTTCAAATGCCACCGGTTCCTGTTCCTCTTTTTCTTCTTCTTCCTTTCATCACAAAATTGTAATAAGTAACTAAATCTTCCGATAATCTAGATCTTCTTATAAGAAGTAGCAACTAACTAGAACGAGATAGATATGGTGGCAGTTAATGTTATGTTGCGTTAAGATATTCCTTTGCCTGCTAGAGTTAGTTACTTACTACGATCCGGAACATGAATTACTGCAAATACCTTTCGAATTGACACGGGGAATAATGATAGTGGTGCATATAATCGATGATACTAGCTAGCTGTCCGGTTACTGTACGGTTTAAGTATCGGCAGCAACCAATTCACAATCAGTGGCGTGTGAATTTAAGTTGACGTTTCAATATTTTTTTTGTATTTATTGGAATCTAGTAAATGAATTCGTTATATTTCATTTCTCTAACGCTATTTGTAAATATATTATTATGTGTACATTTAAAATGGCCAGGTAATAATAGAATTGGGCGGAGTAGAATTCAATGAGACCTCTGGCGGAAAAAATTGTAATTGTCGACACAACGAGTAAAACAATTCGTTTTGCATTTTCTTTGTATTATATGCAAGTCAACGTCATTACCGTAAATTCGTACTTTATTTATTTAATTTTGTGTCAGTGACAAGCTTAAAACTGTGTTTGTCCACGACCACCTAATAATAAGTCAATATTTTACCTCCTAAGGTAGGTATATTATGGTACCCATATGTCAACTGTCGTGAATTATGGTTCATAATACACTGTAGTGTATTATGAACTAGAGATGGGGGTACAATATGAAATAAACTATTAAATCTGTGTATTTTGTTCAGGAAATTTGTTCCTGACATATATCGTATCAATAAAATATTGTAATTTTTAGTATTGATACTTTTCATAACGATAATTTCTAATGTTAAGTATTTTAAAACAATATATTTATAACGGTACGTTGTATTGATACTTTCTACAGTATCGCCCATCTCTATATATGTCAAATTATTTGATGTAGCTGCCACAACATTTTGAGGTTAGTAATATGCCAAATAGTTACTGACTTTTATTTATTGATGAATAATTTAAGTCTCGTGGACAAAGTATAGTATTCTACTCGCAATTTATGGCCATAATTCACTTGGGTGACTTGCGCCCCTCGCCTGCGGCTCGTGACGCAAACGTCACCCATCGTGAATTATGGTTATCATAAATTGCTCGTTTAATAATATACTATTTTCTATTCAACTCAACTGTCATCATTTCTGAGGTTATATTCTTATATAATCAGAGATATTATGGAAGAGGTTATGTTATTCTATTTTTTGTTTTCATTGCACTTTTATGAAAGTGTCACTTATTTCCTCTATAGGTAATATGCACAAATATATGGCCAGCATTTAAAACTGCCTGTCCCTCATTTATGCACCTAGAAGAAGGTTCAGCATTTACAAATTCAAATAAACTTTGAATTAATAGTCAGTGTACCTATACCTAATCCATAGTAACAAAAATAAAGAGAAAATAAGTCGGTATTAAAGATTTAAAATATTACTCAATACAAACGTAACTTCCCTGTAACTTTTGTAGATATGACTATATCAAAAATAAAATAAAAACACGAAATCAGACCTAAACTTGTTTTATTTTTGACAAATATCAACCATACCTATAACTCCAAAAATAAAAATATTAGGAGTCAAAATTTTGTTTAACAACACAAAATACTAAAGCACAATCAAAGAAAAAGCAAAAGTTTCACAAAACACACACTGAAAATAACTAAGACAGCAAAATGAAACCACTTAAATATCAAAGGGCTTATACGGCAGCTGATTTCTTTTACTCGTTGCTAGAATGACATTGACATTTCGGAGCGCCATCTCTCGAATTCTATATTATACACCAAGGTGGTGACGACTGTTATTATTGACCGAACAAAATTGAAAAGGTGCGAGGCTTATAAATGTATTAACTATTGTGGTGTATCTATTATTTCCTCTACTAGCTAAATTTGAGACAAAAATTCAAAATAATTGAAATCAGGTATACACTATACAACACAGTGTTCACGAGAAGCGTTTACCTTGTCGTCTGATTGACAGGTACGCTGTCTGTTGAATTGGTCTATTATTGACCTTGGTTAATAATAGAAAAAAATAATTGAAGAAGCAATAATTGTCAACTACGCTGCTAGTAGTGGAAAAAATACTTTTTACATGATAATGTGAGAAACTAGGTTAGTTTTCACTTTATTGTTTTCTTTTGAGTAAATTCTACAAATCAAGGAAGATTGAATTCTCTATAATCCGACCCCGCCTTTATAAGACTTAGCCAATCGTTATCCTTTCGAAAACAGCATGCGAGGAAGGACTCGCAAGCGTACTATATCATTTTCATTTCTCTTCGAAAGTGTTAGTACATAACAGGAAATGGTTAGTAAAATGAGGGACAAGAATAAAATTTTTATTTGCTCGAGAATTTGGCTTAGACTTGTCATAAGTGAAAATATTTCCGTATTTGTAGGTGATTAGGTAAATACTGTAAAAAGTAAAAAGAAAAGAATCCCAATTAGTGGAAATTTGTAACAAAACAAAATAAAGAAATTGAAGAAAAAAAGATTAGGTAACAATAAATATGTCGAAGCAATTTTTCTAATTTCGCAAAAGTATGATTATTTCACAGTATTATAATGCTCATTTTATACCAATAATTAACAAAGTATAGACAACGCTTCAGAATCTAATCCATAGTGTCCGTTATCTCATTTAAAATATTTCCTAACACTACAACTGATAAATTAATTATCTATGTAATGGGCCCTTTTTCATCTCTTGTACTGAACTGATCCCATCTATTATATAATTGAGTCTCGTTTTGATTGTGTTCTGATACAGCAACAAAATATTTCTATACGATACGATGATACTACACTGGAGTGAAATTGATGTCTGGTACCTCCCACAGGTTTTTTAATAGTTAGTTGTAGTTTTATAAAATCTAATTTGGATGTTTTGTCGATGATACACCAACCTTTTAGAATGTATTGAAAAGTATAACGGATTAAATAGACGATATTAATTTGGAAGCTTACATTGAAATAGGAAATATGCCCATATTTTTTTAAATTTTAAAAGTGTGTAATGAAGGGCCTTATAGACCCACTCACCACACACAAAACCCAACCATATTCTTTCAAAATTGACAAGTTTGTCGATGAGTTTCTCCAATGTTTGATCCTTGATTTATAGACATTATTTTTTTGCTATTTCCCAAATATATAAATCAAGTAGTGTAGAATCTGCACACCTCGAAGGCCACAGTTCAAAGGAACTGTTTCTTTTTATTCAGCGCATAAGATAATTTTAGTTCAACCATTGGCAAAGAAGCATTGAATTGTGGATGGATCCACCGTTTAGGTGCGGTATATTGAGGGAAAGATATTCAATTGCATTCCAAAACTCCTCATCGAGGAAGGAAAAGGGAATAATGGTATTCACAATTGATATGCCAATGAAAAGAAAGTAGCGTGTATTAAGCAATTACAGTAGCCAAGATCAGCGAATTGTTAGTGAATACTGTAAGATGATATGAGAAATTTTATTATTTAATATTGATTGAAAGATATTTGGCAACATTTATGGTTAGGTACTTAATAAAACCTTCTGAAAAGGAAGGGCTAGAGGTGTTAGCACCATGCGGCTATTCGGACAATCTCATTATCGATAACATTACTTGCACTTTTATGCCGTCCTCTTTTCCTTGCTCTTTCAATATTCGCTCAGTGTTATGTTCTATAAATCAGAGGCGTTAGATGAGGTGTAAATATTTGTAATAAAAAATATTAGGTGAGTGCCCAGAAATCATTGTTTGGTTTATGTCCAAGACGTGATTATTTCGAAGAATATCTAAGAGGACATTAGAGAGTCTGTTGGGAGAAATTGAGGAGGCTTTGTACCATCCTACAGTCAAAGCGTGGGTAGTTTGGTAGTTTCTCTATAAAAAATATAAACTACAATCTTCAAAGGTCTTCTTTTTTCCTTTCATTTGACATAGAGCATCATACTATCGATGGGTTTCATAGTGTCTCGCTCAAGTTCATTTTTACCTTTTTGGTGTCTTTGGACTGATCTGTTTTGGTCATGAGAATAATCGATTGTTATATGAGGGCTCCAGATGCAAAATACGACATGTCCAGGTATGTAGGAAAAACATTCACCTCCAAACTACTCATATTCTGGACATTTAAATAGGATTGTGTATTAAGACAACCATTTTTCAAGGCTTTGAACAGAGACCAAAAGTAACTTCGTCGTATCGTCTTCCACTGCATCATCTACATCTTCTTTAGCTCCATAATTATCCTTGTAAATATAAATATTCTTATCTCACTCAGCCTTCTCCATAATGGGTTTTTGGTGAATTTGATGTTTTTTTTTATTTGGTCTTTCTATAAACCTCTCACTAAACCTTTTCGACGGCTTGGATTTGAGATGCCACATAGCCATTGATTCACTAATCAACTAACAAAATTTATTTTATTGAATGCAATAACAAGAAAACGAAAAATTTTAAAATTAGATTATTTTCCAGACACGTTAAAAACAACAACCAATTATCGTATTATTGAAAAGTGTTTAGTAGACCCATAAGCAAGCACTTGTTTTTTTTTGTTGTCGTGTTGTTAAAGTCATCAAATAACTATAAAAGCCATTTAATTCTTCTTCTTATTCTTTTAAACGAACTCAAACAGAATAAATTAAGATCTGTTTGATAGACAAGGAGGAAACTGGATTCTTAGCAATAAATATCAGTTAAAGACGAATAAATAAATGTAAATTTCTGTAAATACCTTCGGAAAATCAACCTCTGAAGTTTTGTCCAATGAAGTTTATGTACTCGTATTTGAATAAGTTTTGATTTTCTGAGGAAACGTGGAATTGTTTCAATCGTGGCAGCCGCAAACCCATTTGGGTTTTAATTTACCTTCAGAATTACTGCAAAATTCATTTTTATATTTCTTTTATCGTTAACTCATTGTTAATTTAATTATAAAGATGTTATTCTCTTTTAATATTAACAGTTACATTTGAATCATCATTTTTAACATTTTCCTCTTTATAAAACTCTGCAATTTTCTCACTCATCAATTTTATACAACAAAATATGTCTTCAGCTCGAGCAGGAATATCTTTCAACTCACATTCGCATTTTTTATTATTGATGTGGAGTATGTAAGGAAATTTAATGGAACTTTGAAACATCTTCAGAAAGTCAATAATGGTGCCAAATTTTAATCCGCACAGTTCATAGATCGATCCAACAGGCGAACACATCAAACTTCCATATCTACCAGCAAGCGCAACTTCACGAATGACATCAATATCTAAGACAGGTTCTTCTGTTACACCATAAGGGTAAACTATCTTATAGCCTAGAAATAAAAGAAGGAATCGCTTATTAATGGATGTTCACTTTCGAAGCCTTCTTCTTAGAGTTATATACACTATGTATGTATGTATTTTTGGGGTTACATTCACTGAAACCTGAAAGAGATATTGTGCCCCTTACTTCTACTTAGTTTCTGAGGAAAGTCTCTGAAATTAGTAGCTCCTTTAGTCCAATTTCCCGGAGGAATTTTAGGACATCTGCAGGCTTCAACTTAGGTAAATGTTTTATCCTTCTATCTCCCAGTACTGAGCTCTAGGATGCTGGAGTGCTGTGCAGTTGGAAAGTATGTGGATGGAGGTTTCTTCTTCCATGCCACAATATCTGCATTCTTCTTCCTCCACTATTTTGAGCTTTTTCAGGTGCCCATTCAGGCGACAATGTCCCGTTAGGATCCCTGTTAAACTCTTAGCGCAGTTTTACTTTGACTTATGCATTCATTTGATCTCAACAGGTTCTAGTCGCCCATGAGAATCTTTGATTGTCTAAGCCCTACTAGATCTTTCCAATGGTCAGATCTTCTTTTTCACGGACAGTATAATAAGTATTTTGTCTTAGTTGACAGCACCGGTTAAAAAAATCGTGAATAATTGCAGTTACCCCTGATATTGGGTGTGGGATTCATGCATCCAACGAGTACTGATTCGATTCACGTTTCAATAACAGTAAACCCGAAATTATGGCTTTTAAGTATGTGGAAAATGACATGAAAAATATTCAGTGTTCCAAAAGGCAAAAAATGAACAAAACTCAATATGTATGTCGAAAATCAAAAGCATTAATTGTTAGCTACATGTGTAATGGTGGAGAGAGAATGCTAGAAACTTTCCCAGAGGTTTCAAATGTGATAAACGATATTATTCAAATGATTCTCACCTTCTTCCTGTAGAGAAACAAATAATTTAACTGCAAACTGGTAAGTAGTAACAGCTTTTATTATTGCCAAAGATTCTGAGCACTGGAAATTGAATTTGTCTTTCCAAATTTTGGCAGCTTCCAAAAACTTATCCAGTTCAATATTGTCCAAATTTGAAATACCAAGTCTCAACGGAAAATTACTACTTAAATCCAAACAGGAGAGTTCTCCATTTCTGCGCATTTCATACGCATCAGGATTAGAGCAAGGTATGATGAAGTAATCCATAATACCAATATTTTGGTTACATGTACACCGTTTCGCTAAAACTTTTATCATATGCAAAGCCGAAGCTACTGCTATGAAATCTTCTCCATTAGAACCTGCTTCAATGAATATAGCGTCTTTTGGAAAATCACTGTCATTTTGGCTTATTATAGTCAAATAAATTGGTCTTTGTTCTTTAGATTGACCAATAACTTGTAATTGCAGATTTGAACTGTACTTTTCAACTAAATTGTTCAAGTATGCTTGTATTTCATTATAACTTATGAATTTGGACTCGTTTTGCAAACTCAGATCTAGAGCTTTACCTTTCTTAGTTAGGCTATGATGGCTTTTATCATCTTTTTTTGAGTTGAGTTTAAAATACTTTGTTTTCTTTCTAGGTGCGTATTTTTTCTTAGATCTGTTACTAGCATTTGTTCTTCTTTTAGTATGAGATCTTTTATGTCTTGAACCTCCCATATACACATATACACAACACAAAATAATTTTCTCGTATTCACGCTAGTTCAAAGTATATTTTCCAGCCCCAGACCATGGCAGCACAAAATTATCAAAACCAAAACATAAATATAGGTATATCAAATGTCATTTGGTATGACACATGCTATGACGTACATACCTCAAATGAAAAGTTAGCTAAATGAGGGTTGACATAAGACCACAATAATGCTTTCTTCTTTTTTAAAAGCATGGTGAAGTATAGGTTATGTTTATGTATACAGTTATAGTCCATTTAGGGCCATTTGCACCGGTTATACTTAGCGAAAGATAAGTGAAGCTTAACTTTAAGGTGACCTTAATATAACAATTTGGTTTGCACGGGTTATCAACTGAGGTTTAAGGTGTACCTTAAGGTGTACTTAGTTAAGCCTCAGAATTGTGCCGCTTAAAGTTCTCCTTAATGTCATCTAAACTTCAATCTGACAGTAAGTTTACTATTTGACATGCGTGTCGTTGTTGTGGTATTTTCCTTTTTTTTAGCTGTGGCTTGTCTTCATTATTTATTGAAAAAATAATTATGAATAATTTATTTGATCATGACGATGACGATTAAGACGATCTTAACTTGATCTTTCATGGAAACCCCAGAAGGATTTATCATAGAAATTAATATTTCAACAGCTGGGATGATTTGACATTCTTTTCGCGATTTGGGGTGACAAAACCTATGCCTAAACATTTTGAACCTAATTGAGGTAGAAATCGTACACGACTCTTTTGTTCGTGGTATTCCAGAGATTGGCTATTAAATAACGAAGTTATTTTAATCCGCGCGTTTTCCTTCTCACGCCAGGTAATTGCATCGGTCCTTTTATTTTCAATAATTGTTTTATGACTAAATATTAGGTTTAAAAGAGCTGTCTTCTCTCGTCCAGTGAAATTTGGAGTCCTCTTTTTTCTAATATTATTATCATTACAATTATTAATATTCATTTTTATTAAACCATCAGTCACAAAAAGAATCAACAATCAAACTTTGTGAAATCAAACTCGATGACACAAATATCTCTTGAATGTCTGTAGCTTTCTCAGTGTTGCCATAGCTTCTCGCCACTTATCTAAGATTTCATTAAGTAGCAGATTAGCAAACCATCTAAAGTTTAAGGTTCACCTTAACTTTAAGTAGACCTTAGATGAGATGAACATTTAAGGTGGACCGGTGCAAACGACCCTTAATAACCAGGAGGAGTAATTTGAAAAGCCTTACACCACTAAAAGTTACCAGAAAAAGTAGAAACAGTCGTGTTCCAAATATGCCTTAATTTATAAAGAAATCAGTCACCCATAGCCATAAGTCGATTTTTCGTCTGTTCAGTAGATTATTTAGATGTTTATTGTAGATATAAGATGAATGTATTTGATTTTTAAGGGTCCTAAAGGACCTTACTTCGTTTTACCGGACTAAGCGAAGAACTGGTACTCGAAGTAGAAGGATCCATAATTGCAGATATTCAATACAGTTGCTTACTGAAGTGTTTAAAGGAATCGTTTTAACGAAACTGAGTGAAATTGATAAAATAAGAGTGGATGATGACAAAATTGATTATAGTTATCTATCAGAACTATCGAAAATGGAAATTATCAGCTGATGTCAATTATACTATAAAGTGTTGTGTGAAACTGGGCGGAATCTGACCAATCAGAGGTCTACAGAATTGCCAACTTAAATTCAAATAACTCCTCCTGGTTTTTAAATGAGGTATAGAGAGAATGTACAAGCATATATTTTGAGAACCAACTAAGAAAACAGCTAAATCATACTTTTCTCAAGTTTTACACAATATTTTTCTGTTGATCATGTCTAAGACTGCCTTTATGTCAGTGAACACTAAAGTTGTCCTTCTGTTTGAAACTTTCGTTCAAGTATCTTCCTTACTACCAGCAGTTCGAACTAAACTCATATACAAAACTGCAAAAGATATTTCCAGGAGAAACATCTCGGGGGAAAAATGTATGTTTCTATAAAGATAGCAGACAAGCCCTATCTTATTTGAGGGGACTTATTTGAGGAGACGAGCAATAATGTAGTCATACTTTCGTTGACCAAAAGTCATGGTAAATCTAAACGTATCCGAACGGCTGATGTCTTCGCTAGGAAGGCAACAGCTCTGAAACTTTTTTAAACCTGAATGCTTTGCCAATCTATTTCATCAGTAGCAACCTGGTGCAACAGCAAACATTTTCTTGATAATGACCTGGAGATACCTGCCAACAGAATCACTGTTAACGTAGCAAACTTCTTCAGAGGATGAGGCTTTGAACAGAAAGATGGGACAGAATATCTCTTTGATTATTCGTGTTCCTTTTGGACACGTTGTCAACTATGTTAAAACCACAAGCTGTTTGAGGTGCTGAGAGAGACATGCAGGAGGATGCAAAAAAATCAAATCAGATTGGTTTGTCTATTTAAATGGAAAAATATAGACAATATTTAAATAACCATGTGGGAACGGATAAAACACGTATATAAATTTTGTCTCTCAACAACTATAACTAAAACTATGCTCCTAAATTGAAATACAAAAATATTATCTAAAATGTCATCTCTGTCTTAGCTTAATATATCAAAAACGCCTACATTTTCGATTAAAAACCGCCTATATTAATTATTACATTAAACTAATCAGCGAAATGAGATAACGTAACGACGTAACCAACAAATAAATTTTTCGGCCAATCCTATACGAGTGATTACAGAGTGTTTTCTAGATAGCCAGAGATATTAATTACCAATCGTGATACATGCATCATTTCATTCGAGGTGCGAACAACGGTCTTTTTATATTATTATCATTTTATCACAAAATGAAATGTAATGAAAGTGTTGGTGAAAAAATGTAACGAAATCTTGATGCTTTTTATAGGGAGGCGTTAACAGTCGTTTCAAATGTGGTTGTTAAATACAAATCTGATTCAGAACATCTGCAGATATAATTTTTGAGTTTTAGTGCGTTGAAGAAATGTTGAAACGTTATGTGGAAATAGATCTTAACAATAGCGGAAGTGTAAAATGTAAAAACAAGCGTATCAATTCCTAAGTAATCAATAACAAGAGTATTTATAGTTATTCCTAAGTAATCAGTTTTGATCCCTTCAGCTTTGCCACCAATTCTTCCATATAACTTTCTGCTTCAGACCACTAGCACCAATATGAGCATACTTAAGGAATCAGAACATTTATTTGCATGTATCCATCACGGGGTGACTTTTACTGAGACCTAAAAGACGTATTGTGTTTCCTGTTTCATACTCAGCTCTTGGACAAAGTCTCTCTGTAGTCTTCTAGAGCCGCCACAACACTTTGGAGATCACTAGACCACTAGAGGTCAAATTATTTTAAAAATATTCATGAACTCGTGAAAATTTCCGTGTGGTATTCGATGAGAAAATTCTACACCGAATTGTGTTTGAAAATTAAATAATTAGAATAGCAAAACGTAGGAGGTTTGGTACTAGTGATTATTCAGTTACCGTGGCAACTAAGTGAAACCCCAACCTAAAAATAATTTCAGATTTGGAGCTGTCAAGCGGCGCGACATCAAAAAACTGTTTCTCATTGGTCAAGCAAGCAAGGAAGATTAAGCAGTTGACAGGAAATCGAAGTGAAGCATAAAGTTTGCAAACTTTTGTGCAGAAAAATTGTATGATTTCGACAGAGCGGATATACCTGTGGAAGAACTATCACTTATTCTTGAAATCTATGGGCTCAGCATGCGAAAAAAGAACTCCAAAGACTACATACAAGATGAGTGCTATCAAAGTTTCATGCAACTCCATAGCAAAGCAGTTGCAGTTCGAAAAGTATAATCGCAAATTGAATCCGTTTTCTGACATAGAATTTGTGAAGGCAAGAGATGCTAAGCGATGGAAGATCCAACCAAGAGAAAGGCAAGCTAATCCGCATCAGCAGATGAGTTAATCAATATTGTAGAACTTTGGGAATAAAACCCTTTGGAAGGATTGCTAAGAAAGTTCTTTCAAATTGCTGCTCATGAATTGGTATATTTATGCAAAAATATTCGTGAAATTGTCCGGTCCGATGTAAGGATCAGATATTCTGTCATTATAAACGTCAAAAAACTTACAATATAATTTGCATTTGTGTACCCACGAGGAGGCCTACAATAGATCTGAAAATATCGCAGTGGAACAGGCCGATTAGCCTCATCAAATCCAACCCACGAGGAAAACTTTTCAACTAAAATTCATCTTTGGGACTCTGGAATTGATTGATTGAAAATTATAATTGTGGAATCTTCTCATAGTTTTAGCAATTTTAGATGAGTTAACAGAAAAATGGAAAAGATACTAATCCAAAGTGCATAGGAACCCCATAAATGGCAATTATACTATGTAGAAATCCAACAAAATTCCAATTTAAATTTTTTTTCTTCGAGGAAACGAATACATTAGTCGAACACTGGTACATACACGGACGCATTTCTTGGTACCATTTAATCCTGTTTTATTTTTACATTGTTAGGACCCGGTGTGCCCCATCTTCTCTCTCGACTGCAATATATATTTATATTTTTTCTTCTTCTTTTCCGTTGGTTAACGAGTCCTCGTTATTTAATTAACGATAGCCCATCTCGTTCATTTCTCGTTTCTATCGAAACTCACACATGTTTGGGCTTATCGAGTGGTGGATCTTCTTTATAGCCTATCGATGCTTTTACTTTTATTTCGTTTGTTCGAAAAGGCTTATTTAAGTTAAATTAAATGTTAGTGGCATTAATCAACAACAGATAAACGATTTATAATAATTAACTAGCTGGAGTTTCGGTCGTCAACGGTGAACCACCTTAGTGAGAATATATACTGACCAGAGAAATGTCTGTTTTCACGCTTCTTGGTCGCAGTCTTATCATAATTTAAGATGTAAGACACTGTTTTACTAGCTGTTCCGTGATTGATTCGATAAAATAGTCATATTAAGTAACGAGGCTATTTAGATTAACATCTTAATGAGTACCTAATAAGTTGAAAGTGATTTTTAGTTCTCGGTTTCGAACTTTATCCACTGTTTCTTCTCTATTTAATTATTTTTTATTTAGAGAGAGGACAATACATTTAGAATGCCATTTAACACTTTTTTCTGGAGAATTTGTATGGCCTTAACATCGCTCTTACCAGGAGCCAATACTCTTATATCTGATATATGGTAATATTTTTGCCTGTCATCATTTGCAGTTTGCTTTATTCTTGTTTGTATTTACTACTGATATATTCCAAAATACACCCGGTACCAGAAAGTTTGCTTTATTGGTTTCTGTTAATGTTTGACAATTCAGTCTTGGTACAGTTTAAAGGGATTTTGATTTCACAAAAATTGTAAAACATAAATGACCCAGTGGTTATAAATAAGGGTTGTTAATCAGTGGTGTGGTGGATGAAGACATCACAAAGTGGGAGCTGTGAAGATATTAAGTAGCACTAAAAGGCTTGAGTACCATACAAGTGCGATGGAACTCTGAATCTGCCACCTCTATACACTTTTATTCAAGGCAAAGCTAGATCTGTAACGACGAACTACTGCAAAGTAAACAGCATACAAGCCAAACGCAGGCTGCTCACCATCGACAGTTTAGGGGCAACCCATTGACGCAACGGCCATGAGATAACCTTTAACGCACTTGGAGACCATTACAACCTTGAGGTAGCCTGGGTTCTAGGGCACCAGGATCGAAAAGGCAACGAATTGTTGGATGAAGCGGCAAGACAAGGCTTATCAATGCCATTCATTGGATCGAAACTCTTCTGCGGCGTCGCAAAGTCGACAATAGATATGGCCAAAAGGAAATGCATGATATAGAAATCTCTGGAATAGTGGGTAATCTCACCAGGACAGAGACAGCGAAACAGTTCATTAGAAGAGGTTTCACTTTTACGTCAGACCTAACAAACAAAGACAGGAAAACTGTCAAGTACGTTTGTTAACAGGACAATGTATGGTTAACAGGCACGCCCAGTTAAAGGGGCTGCTGGACTAAGCCATATGCAGATTCTATCACCTAGAAGAGAAAATTGCCGGGCACCTCCTATCTCAGTGCGATTGCATGGCGGATGTGCGGTTTCTGGTACTAGGCGATGAGAAGTCACTTGCAAGAAATTACATGGAAGATTCAATCTCAAGACTGACTTTTTAAAAAAAGATCTAAATTCAGAAGAACACAATAGATCTGAAAAGGTCGCAGTGGAAAAGAACAAGTAGCCACCACATCAAATCTAGTCTTAAACATATATTGTTGAAATATAAATATAAATAATACCATATTATTTTTTAAAATAATCCACTAAGGTGTAAACTCAAATAACCAACCAATCCCTTAGAATCTAAAACGAAATTATACACTCTACTGACACCAAAACGATTGATCTTGCTTAGATTGTGGTAATGATTCAATTTTAACACAGCAGGGCACCTATTCATACAACAATAATACTATTCCATTTTGAACCAAAACGCAAAGCTCTTAATACATATATATTGAAATTTTAAACATTTTATAGCTCTCAAGATTTATAATAAAATGTTCCCTATACGTCTATGGATCATTCCGTCAGTTTATGCTTAAAAAGTGAAGGGAAAATTGATAAATGCTAGATCCAATTCTAAAGGTACCAATTTTATTCGAAGAAGGGGTACTGTACACCCTTTAATTGCACTCATATTTTTGTATTTAGTTTGGTTGAGTTGGAATTTCATGATACAAACAAATCTTGTTATAATTTGTTTAGTTGATGTTTAGATTACGCGCATGCGCTTCCTAACAATCTGGAGAAATTACACCATTCAAAATAGGATGCAGACGTACCTTTCTTATTGGCAATGTGTCTTTTGTCTTTTCCTAATGTCCCACTGACAGTTCTAGTCAGGTCTGTACTTTGCATGCTGTATACTGTATGCCTAGATACACGAAAAAACATCAGCATTTTGAAAATTCTCAAGTATTTTCAGTTAGAAAAAGAAGCTGCCAATTATTAACTTCGAATTTGGCTAAATGCGATCCTGATTTTATTTATCAAATTTAAGGTTAACGTTTTCATAAAAATTCTAATGAATATTCATAAATTTTGTCAAATATCTTCAGAATATAAAATTCTATATATATAAAAATATGTTCGTGCTACGTAGGTTTGCAGTTTAATTACCTACCAATCGAGAAAAAATTCAAATTTTCGCGTGTATTTATTCACAAGTTTCACGCTCAGTTGTCACTTGATAACCATCGGCGTTAAAAAACACGAAAACCTAAATCCAAAACCACCAAAACGACGACTAAAATTCATCCTCTTGAAAGCCGTAGAGTAAGTTCCTGTAGTTATTATCTAAAGTAGCGTGGTAATCGTTTAATCCGAACGAATGTTAAACAGCCATCTTATCAGTGTAGCAAAGGCAATGACGATAACATTTCAGACACCAAAATATTTTCGAATGCGCTGTTGCCAAACAAATAACAATTAAGAGAATTGTTCTTGTAAATACCGTAATTCATGAGAAGGTAACAAATTATTTATCATGAAAATGACAGTAAGTGGTTTATTCAAAGATACTGACCTTTCTCTTACCTCCCCGCTTTCTCTACCTTCTTTTCCTCCTTGGACCAAAAATATTCATAAAATCGATACCTCACTTACCATTTATAATAAGCATGAATCTCCCTCTGAACTTATAAAGAAAGCATTCCTAGAATTACTACAAAAAAACCGTTTGATTTAATACTCTACACAGATGCTTCCAAAACTAACTCCGGTGTTGGTTGTGCAGTTTCCATGGAACATGAACTCATAAGCTCCTTCACTCTACCTTCAGTGTGCAGCGTTCATACAGGCGAGCTTCACAGCATTTTCCAAGCTTTCAAAAGCATCTTCCTACCCCACAAAAATATTGCAATATGCACTGACTCCCTTTCCTCCATTCAGCCAACCACCCATTTGTCCAGAGCATACACGACATCTATAAAACTCTCGTTGCTCAAGATATAACAGTCTCTCTCATCTGGTTTCCATCTCACATCGGAATTGATGGTAATGAAACTGATGACCGCCATGCGAAAGAATCTACCACTAATATCAATCCAACACACTTTGTCCAGCTCGCAACCGACCTAAAGATCCACTTCAAAACGTTACACAAGCACTTCATGATATCCATCCAACCACTTCTCCTTTCTCCCTTAACTTCTTAACCCGGAGAGAGGCTACTATTATCAGAAGAATCAGAATCAGCCATACCAATCTCACACACGGATATCAGGAAATCGTCCCGTTTGCCATAGGTGTAATGACATTCACAAACTGACTGATTGCAAACAATTTTCTGCTACAAATCATCAATTCAACCTAAGGCCTAACCTCAAAGAAATGTTCCACTGCCCTATAGAAATCAAGAAAGTTTTCATACAACCATTCGATCAGCTCCCAGAGGACCCGACCTTCCACTAGTTCATGGTGATCCCAGCATACAATACAAGTCATAAATACGACAATTTTTTGTGTAAGCGGGGGTACTACCTAGCATGTATGTCGTCGTGTGTGGATATGAAACTGTATGGAAATACAGAAATTACGAATGCTCGTCTGTATGGCTCTTCCCATTCCACACAAAACTCAACCTAAAAATACTCCTGCATACTACCGCATGTAGAGTACACTAACACTAAATTCGGCCATCATAGATGAATTTTAAAGCAAATTCCCGTTTGTCCCAGTTTCATTTCGGAATAATGCAGAGCTGATTTGTCTTTTCAGATGGTTGAGTTTTCACACGGGATGTTTAATTAAAGTGTTATCAATTCGCACCACGCCATGTTGTATATGAAACAAAATTTTTGAATTGCTTAGTTATGTTAAGTCCAATAAAAATACGGTTTTTTCAAACTTCTCAAGTATGTGTTTTTTTAGCTCAATATGTCTAATGCCCGTATTTATAGTCGAAACTCAACCTTGGACTTGAGATGGACTTGAGTTGTGCTTGGCCAAGCCGTACTCAGGACTTGAGATTGGACTGAGATGGACTTAAGTGGTGCTTGGCCAAGCTTTACTCAGGACTCGAGATTGGACTTAGATGGACTTAAGTGGTGCTTGGCCAAGCCGTACTCGGGACTCGAGATTGGACTGAGATGGACTTGAGTCGTGCTTGGCCAAGTCGTACTCAGGACTCGAGATTGGACGCATATTATAGCCCAATCTTAGTGAATTGTGACTCAATTTTGATGCCGCAACAATATTTTCTGTATTTCTGTCATTTTTGGGTGTGTATCTCGAACTTTTTTGGGCTTATTAATATCGCAAACATGTTAATAATTGCAATATTGGCGGAATTTGTAAACTACGTTTACCTACTTTCGTTAAATTTTCGACAACCAAAGGTAAAATTATATCATTAACGATATTTTTTGTGAATCTGTAACGTATACGAAATTCTCAAAATTCCATAGGATATTCCGCATTCCCTATGTATATTTTTTAAATCATATCATTTTGCATATTTTCCTCCACATAATCAAGAAATTCCAAAAAATCCTTTATAACCCATTTTCACCAATCATTATTGAAGTTGTTATTCCATTACAAGCCCAATACACAATCTAACTTCAAATAACAAAACAAATGTCACAAACCGCGTCTTAAGTCGAGCTCAAAACAAGTCGTTGGCTGCCTTGAGCAAGACTTTATTCACACATGCGCAGTAGCAGCGTTTCTCAAGGCGTTCTCAAGCTAGGTCTCGACTATAAATACAGGCATGAGAGACATACTAATTTGTTGTGTTTGAGTAATTACCTGTATGGTTCACATTCACTACCGGTAGATGACACTGCAATTGGGTTCACGCAGATGTCACTGTCTCTGTTCCCTACATCATAATAAGCAGGTTACGTCTCCGTTGTATACTTTTAATTCATAAGGATGTTCCTTTACTGCATGTACATGGTCAGTCATGACACAAACCTGTTAAAATTCTCATCTGATTCCCAAATTAACTATTTTTCCTCTGCTACTCAGTTTCTAAGGAAAGTCATTGAGATTATCAGCTGCTATTTTCCCTTAGGAGAATTTCCCGATACTCGTATGGTTTGGTGAAGGTTCCTCTTCTATCCAGGAGTCCCCTAGGGTTTGTGCCATGTAATTCAGTAATGTAGTATATTTTGGCAAACCTATCTGAAGCTACAGGGTGTCAGTAATGTTTGAGAAAATAATATAAGTCAAAAGTCTAAGTGAGAAAGAAAAACGAGCTTTCCAATAACAAATCAGGTGGCTGCATAGTAATCGATCGATTTCCACCAATAATACTTGAATAACCAGCTTTTTTATAATTTAACGTGACAATTTCGAATGTTTTAGTTTTAAATTGCCTAAGACTATAAGAAATAATATTAGTATCGACAACAGCGCTGGAACACGACAGAAGATCTGTCACCGAGTCCTGAAACCTGTCAGACAATACTTAAAACAAAACGAATAAAAAAATGTCCAAACGCCTACCTTGATGCAGCTACCTGAGTGTTGCGTCAAGACCAGCCATATATTATTTCGACAGAAACCCTTGTTAAAGGTGACTTTTACCAACATCAGAATTCAGTTGGACCTCAATGTATCTTTTGAATTATATATAGCTTAACAAAAGTAATAATAAATGAGGAAGGTATTTTTTTACTTCTTCTACTTGTATTTATATTTATTGAATATTTTAGTTTACAAAACAATACAATATTCAATTTATTTATTTATTATTCCAACTATTATAACATCGAATCTGCTAATGGCACAAATAATAATTCAATATCTGTAATTCTATTCATATCCTTCACAATAATATGAAAAATAAATATGGTGCGTCTAAGTAACCTATAAATTCATTAGTAGCTGAATAAATGGTAGTGTTTCAATATTAAAAGGCGGTATTTTATAATAAATAATGCTACTTGAAATTACCCATCAAGATACAAAAATTTGAATGAAAATCAGTTTAAAATTCGCGCTCAAGCAAAAATGACTTATGACATAAGGAGTGCGTTCATAATATATCGAAAACTGACAGTGTACTTGTCAGTCGGACGACGGAGTGAACGCTTCTCTGAATTATTTTTAATTTTTTTCCTTAAATTTAGATAGTAGTAGGAAAAATTGTATATATATTTCATTCAGTTAAAATCCAATGTATAATGTATTATTAATAAACCAGATGAACTGAATTCAAGTGGAAACGTAGCCGAAAATCTTCGAAACTTTAAAGAAGAAATTGAATTATATCTTTTGGCTAGAAAAACCAATAAAAAAATGAAAGAGAAGCAAGCTGCCTGCTTGAAAAATTTGCTGGTGTCGAATGGTTTAAGACTGTATAAATCTATACAAAGAATTGTAGCGCAGTGGAAAATCAAGATGAATATACAGGATGGTTACTATTATGACTAGAACGGTGTGGGATCCCCATTCTGATTGTTTCTAATCGACAAATTCTATCCGTTTTACAAGAAATGTTTACCTGCTCAAATAACCAAACATGGAACCAGAAACCTGGGTCCACTGTCAAAATAATAAAGAATGTTGTCGAGGAATGGTCGAGAAACATTTTTTAATTGCCACGCGTATAAAACAAAACAAAAACTGAACCGTGTCATTTATATTAATTAATATAACGAGGGAGGAACTGACACGTGTTTATTATATTATTGATGAAGTCTGATAAAAATTTGACTGATCGATGAAATTGATTTAGTGTCGTTGAATTTTTGGGAAATTATTCAACCAGCATTCGAAAGATCTTCGATAAGATTTGTAGATACAGCTTTAGAGCTTCAATAGAAACCAATTTCGGAAATAAGGTTCAGTTTTTTCCAAATCTATACATACAAGAGACAGCAAGATAACATAAAAAGTTGACATTCGATGAAAAAACAATTAATAGGCGATAGTAAATTTCTTTACTTTACTTTTAAGAAATTAGTGAATAATTCGTCTTAAGTGCTAGTCGATTCTTATTATTTTTTTCAGATATGGAGAAATATGTTTATCGACTATAGAATTATTTTAATAAGATGTTATATTGTAACTTTATTTTACGATTGTCTCTCATGGCCATGACAGATGATAATATATTATCTGATATAAAAATGTAAAGCAATTCGAACATTTCTTTCGTTTAGTCCAATCTTCCCACCATAACCTCGTTAACCGGCGCAAAACTCTGCTACCAGGTTGAGAAAGAGTGACGGGCCCACACAAAACACCCGAATTTAGTTTAACAAAAACTTAAGTCGAAGTGGATAACTAAAACTGCACTCAATAATTGAGGATTTATTTTCTGGCTCATGTATTTTATACAAAAAACATCAAGCATAAAGAACTACAGAGTGTACCGAGGTTTCGAATATTTACATAGTCATTTTCAAGGATGTAAAAGATCAAATAAATTATGAAGCTGATAAAATGGGAGATAATAAACAATTTCAAGTTAGATTTCTTTGTATATGAAATTAATAACATGACGTGTAAAAAAGTGTCATTCCAAACGCTATTTTCACGGGAAATTGTAGCTGTTTAAATTGGAAATGAAATGGGAACTCTTGGATGGTCGACGATTGCATCAAGCGAACCAGCCCCTAGTTTCTCTGCGATTGCTGCTAACACATTAATTTAAATATATGATGTATCTGTAGAGTAGGGAGGGTGAGTGTATGCTTACAGCACTTAGGCTACTTGTGACCCATTGTACCTCCTCCCGAGGAGTTGTCCTCCAAGGTCATCGTCCATCCTGTCCTTCTAAGGAAGGTGGACCGGTCACTAGCAATTGTTCTTATTATTGCAGTGTAGATCCAGGTGACCACACGGGTTGACAAACCCCATGTGCGTCCCACTGTCCTCCGACACTGCTCATAAGCCACATATGCTCTTTTTGCTCTGCTGTGTAGATGAGTTCCATGTTAGTTTCCTGTCGAGGGTAATACCGAGGTATTTCACCTCTTCCGAAAAGTTTAGTTTGCTTTTGAAGATTTCGGGAGGTTTTGAGCCCGAATTATATGGTGTAAAAAAAGTAAAATGATGTGCATGAATGAAGCACTTAGTTTCTTTTACGGGATTCCAGACCTAAATAACCCAGCCAACTAGTTTTCTCTTGTTAATTGAATTGAAATCAAATAATAACAGCAAAACTTTGACAAATATCCAATCAGCTAAGCACCCTCACATAACTTCAAGTATAAATCTGAATAATGTATATTAAAATGATAGATTTAAAAATAAAACTAGTCTACATCCTAATGCAGTTTGGTCGCACCTTTTTAAAATACTGTTCGTAGTCCCAAATTCTATAAATTACAATTTGTCGAAGAGTTGGCGCTCAGGTGGCTGAGTCGAGTTCGCCCCACGTGGAGTTCCCTGTGGGGAGCTTCACCTGAGACGGAAACTTCACCAGAAAACAATTGGGCCCTCTTAACGCTAGACACTTCACTTATGACTTAGCCAAATCATTAATTTTGGACAGATCTAATTAACGGTACTTTAATAGATTTGATGATGACAAGATAAATTTGTTTTAATGTTGTTTTCGTCCAAAAGCCATAGGATAGGTACTTATAAAAAATAGTAAACTGATATAGTTTTGTATAATAAGGGTGAATATAATCTGTATATAGGGATAGTAAGTGTGACTGATAAGCAAAACGAAAATTAATACAAACTTCAGATGGTTGAATTGCGTGAATCTATAGGTTGAAAGCAACCAGTAACTCATAATTCGTGTAGGTATACACAAAAACACAATTTATGAACAAACGACAATTGGACTAACATTAATCTTGATTTAGACACCATTAAGATTACTTAAGTTATTAACAAAAAACTGGAAGAGGACGTTTATTTCGTTTTGAATTTTAAAGTTTTTCTATTATTAGCCTAGGTTAATAATGGACGTATTTGCTTCTTGAAATTTCCTATCAAGATAGAAATATTTGATTTTAGATGCCATTAGTTTGAAATTCGCGCTCAACTAAAAATGACTGATGACATAGGGAGTGCGTTCATTATATATCGAAAATAGTCATGTTATTTTCTCGGTAAGTACACTGTTGCCATATGAGAGTGTTTAGTCTTACCTATTATGCATAACTTCTGAAAAAAGTCCACGGAAATGAGACAAAAATATCATTTGTACAAATTAATATGCGCTTCTGACAAGAGCGGTTAAAATAGGGGGGCAATCAACATTCGACCACTGGTTTCTAGGTTTGAGTACACTCCTTCATAACCGCGCACAATTATTCTTTCTCTCTCTTTCAAGCTTGTGTACGACGAGGGTTCCAAAAGGATTTTCGCAATCTGTATATATTATTAATGGTATTAATATTATTTTTCACTCTATTGTTTTTTTTTGCAGGTAGCAGCCGCAAGCATCACCCGAAATAATATGTAAGTACTATATAATATATTAATGTGATTTAGGATGTTGCTGTTGGTATTATTCACCTATGTTATGTGAACAAATGTTTTAACTTCAAGGTACCTTCCAGGTAGATGATAATTTCTCATTTGCAAAGTGGTTTTTCATTCTCTTGCCGCCATCCTATATAATAATATTTTATACAATATTTACAGCCGAATGATTTGACACAATAATGTTATTTCTTTATCTTGTAAGACGACTTGAAAGAATAAGAAACAAATATTAAAGTGAAAAATCATTTCATTATAAATATTGTACAATATCATGCGTATCCCGAAAGTTTTAAAATCCAAAAAGCCCGCGTCTTGAAAGAGTTCATACCTGTAGCCAAGGTAGGCGCTAGTGGTAACTGTATACCACAGAACTCTACACGTTTAACAGCTCTTTTATTATTTATTATATTATTATAGCTTCATTATCAAACAAACGTTATTGTGTATCTGTAGAAGAGGGAGGGAGAGTGGCTCACAGCACTTAGGCCAAATATGACTCATTGGACACCCTCTCGAGGAGTTGTTCCCCTAGGTCATCGTCCATTCTTTCCTTCACAGGAAGGTGGACAGGTCACTAGGAGCTCACTTATATCGACAGGTGTAGGCCAAGAACACACACTTTCTTATTGATGATAACTCCGGACACTCGCATAAGACATGCCTGACAGTTTCATCTTCCTGTTCCCACATTCTGCATAGAGGTGTGTCCATTAGACCTATAGTATGGAGGTGTTTCCTTAGTTGACAGTGGCCAGTCAGAAATCTTACTGTTAAGCGTAGCCAAATATTTCTTCGGTACCTAGCTGCACCCTTTAACTCCATTCCACATTATTGTGTATGGGATTGAGCTCTCGCGATCGCTGACTTGACCCATTCCGTCAAGGTCGTTTCCTGACAATTAATTACACTACTGAATTGAACGCTTAACCTAAATATGATATTTGTTACATCAAACTTGAGATTCATTAACTTATTTGTGATACCTACTTTCCGCGCTCTTTCAAAATCAAATAAACACACAATTCAGGTGCAGAAAGTCATCGTATAAATTAATTGAAAAAAAATTAACATGTTTTTGTTTGTGTCCTCGTGAAGAGGACAAAGCGAGTAGGTAGGTAGAAATCTAAATTAATTTGAGCATTTGGCTACATAATAGGTCTCAACGTACACGTCGTTGACTTGGGCTTGAAATTAATTGTCTTCTTTGCCAGATTAATGATGTTTGAAAGGGACATTCATTTATAAACATTTTTTTCAGTGTGGTCTCTAGTGAGTTTACAGTTTCATTTTTATAAATGATTTCAAATTTCAACCGTATACGTATGGAATTTCAATAATTTCGGCTGCAAAACTAGAAGTAGCTAACAAATTGACTACAAATAAGTAATATTATTGATTTAAAATAAGATAACCAAAAGGTTGTTTTTAAAACACCTGAAATTTTTTTAAATTCCATATTCCAAGTTAAAAAACAAATACCAACACGTTATCGAGCTCATAGTCTTTCGTGAAAAAAATACCGAAATAAAAAGAGCCGAAGGAAGAATTAAAAGTAGCATAAGAAGAAGAAGAAGAAGAGGAAGATTGTTGGTCTCGTACTTGTGTGCCTACACACCCACCTCTATAAAATAAATTGTCAACCGGCCGGTTGCTGCAGTTCTAGGAAGCAGGCCGTGTCGTTCTTGGATATGCAGCATCTTGAGATGTCGTCGAGATAAAGACCATTAAGTACGACTAGAGACAATACTATTTCAATGTGTCACCGGCCACTCCGCATGCACACAGCACACGTAAGTACCTAAGTTCTAGGTACCCATTTCTGTGCTCTTAATTTACGCACCCCGCTGTAATTTAAAATTCGATTGATAGACTTGATATATTTCAAATTAAAAATTCCATACATGAGATTGTTAACCAATCAGAACGTGTTTTTCTGACAGATCACCATCGCAACGGATGAATTTTAGTGGAAATTTATCCTCGTATCTAACATTTATAATGACAGAATTTTTTTTGACAATCTAATTTTTATTTGTTCACATGATTTTGATTCATTTCAACTACAAGCTTAGATGTTTTCTGAATTTTTTGGACCATTATGATTAATGTTTTTATTGATATATGGCAGGTTGATTGGAAATTGCTTGGTTTTGATCTAGAGATTTTTGGATTGTCTTCTATGTTAAGCTATAGCTTGTATGTATGCATGTATTTTTTTTTGGGGTAACATTCACTGAGACCTAAAAGATCTATTGTGCCCCATCACTTCTACTTAGTTTCTTAGGAGAGTCTCTAAAACTAGTAGCTTTTTTAGTCCTATTTCCCGGAGGAATTTCAGTATATCTGTAGGCTTCAGCTTAGGTAAATGTTCCTCTTCTATCCAGTCATCTCCCAGGTACTGTGCTCTGGGATTCTGGAGTGCTGTGCAGCTGGAAAGTATGTGTATGGAGGTTTCTTCTACCATGCCACAATATCTGCATTCTTTTTCCTCCACTAATTTAAGCTTTTTCAGGTGCCCATTCAGGCGACAATGTCCCGTTAAGATTCCTGTTGAAACTCTTAGCGCAGTTTTACTTTGCCCTATGCATTCATTTGATATCAACAGGTACTACAGCTTTCAGGAGGGTTCAATTTTTTTGGTTGCTCAAAATGACTCCATTATGTTGGCAATTGGCGACGCCCCAGAGTTATTGCGTTTTGAAATCTTTGTTCTATAGCTCATTGTTAACAAATATCACGGGGCCTTTGATCTATGTCCACAGTGGTAAATACACATTCCGGTCAGTAAGGCAGACCTCAAGTGACGCAATAATGGTATGGCATATTGAGCTCTTGACGACAGAGAATAAAAATAAAAGTGGAACCATGATCCAGGAGCATGGATATCAATCACACGTTTTAAAATTAACCCTCCCTAAAAGCTACACTTTAGGGGTATCATATCAAAGTGGGAATAACGAGTCATCAGCTCCCAAAGCCTCGGGACGTACTATCTACTGCAAAATGTTGCATTTAAAAGTTTTTTTCTCACGAAGTTTCAACTCTAAATACGACGACGATATGAAATTTCGAAAATTCTTAAGCTTTGGATATTTGGAGTTTTCATTTTAAATTAAAAGCGTTATCACTTTCACCGCAAACGAATATTTTTGAATTAATTTAAATACAAATAATAAAAATGGTTGGTATTCGACTATTGAATAAAATTTACCGCGTACCTTGTTTCCATGTTATATGCTCATCCCAAATCAATAAATTTAAAAGAGAGCAACATTCCTAGAAATCCCATGCGCCCTTTCCTAATGAGACAAACCATAAAAACGCAGTGTCCTAGTCGTTACCAAACATATATAACATTTTAAGGACAATAATTCTAGTGAAAGCGACATTTTACGAAGAAGGGCCAAAAACCACTTTTAAGGGCTTGTAGGTACTGTCAAACAAACCACAATAACTTAAAGATTTAACGATCTGACAACGACAGCTTCATAAAGATTAAGGAGAGTCCCATGAAATTTGACTATTGTCGAAAACTATAAGATTCTTTTTAGTGTTTTGTTTGCAGAAAAAAATAATTAGTAGGTAGCTCAGGTAAAGGTTTTTATAATAAATTTCGCTATGGGTTATTTTCAATTTACTGAGCTACCACTGTTTATTTATAGTTATATATAAATATAATTTTTTCTACATTCATGCAAAAAACAACACTTTTGTGAAACACATTTAAAGGAAAGAGTGGTTCTTTTTTGCACCAGTACAACAAAATTTTTGTTGCAATCATCTGTTAGTCTTGTGATGATTAATGACAAATAAACATTTAATAGTTATTTATGCAACAAGTGCAAAAAGTGAGTGTTTTTTGCACGCGACGTGAAATTGTAAATAAAAATCCAGAGCAAGTGTCTGATTCTGCTCTAATACAACAATAATATATGTATATCTTACTACTTAGTCTCAACGAGTTACAATTATTGCAAAAATCTTAAAATATTTGAAATTTAAATGGACAAGGCGAAAACCATTCATGATTGAGTACTGACAAGGTGGAGGCCATAAAGATACAAGAAAAGAAGAACGATTTGAGTTTGATTAGGTTAGGTTAGGTAAGGTTCCCAACATATTATATTCTAATTTTCCAGTTTTTGCATGAATGTAGAAAAAATATTGTATGCAACTCTTGCGAAACGCGTTTTTTTCACTCGACGTGTTGTCCAACTCGGCCTAAAGACGTCGTCAGACAATTTCACGTCGCGTGCAAAAAACACTCACTTAGTGCACTTGTTGCATAAATAACTATTTTATATCATAAACCTGCTACTAAAGATAGTCTCATAGTTATATTTCTTTGATCCATGTTTCTAAAAAAAGTAAATGACACTTTGCTCTGAAGAGTAGAAGATAAATTTGAACTATTGTGCAAACCATGATATATTCAGAACAAATCCCCATCACATTGACGGCTTAGCAGTTCATTCATTCATACGTTTGAGTTGGGCTCAACAATCCAGGTACTTGAACTGAATATTTGTACCATTACCCATGTTATCTACCTACTTCCATTCCAGAAGCTTAGTGTCTTCTATTTAGGCCCCCAGTTTATCTGGAGAAATCTTCAGCAGTTGTGATGGTTCTCTTATTTCCACTCCAAAGTGCTTCCGTCTGAGTGCAGAGTATGTGACTAGGTGCTTTATCGTAGAGTTCACATTTTCTGCACATAGGTTCACTTACTTTGCCCATCCTGTGCTGATGCTTACAAAGGGGTCACCAGGTAGGTAATTGTCTTCAAATTTCTCCCACCCAGTTTCAACAGCCAGGACGAGAGTTCCTCGTTGTCTACGTTATTCGGTAACATTCTAATTATGGAGGTGTCCTTTTGTCAGCCTCCATTTGAGTTGTTGTTCCTTAATTAGCCAGTTCCCGACTTTCCCCAGTTATGAAATCCTTTGTGATTCCACAAAACGATTCCAATCTGTGAAGGCTACTTTAAAACATTCTTTAGCTAGCTGGTCAGATTATCAGTTAAAATATTGTTGATAATTGCTAATGTAGTGATTACTGTTCTCTGAGACCTGAAACCAAAAATATATATTGTGCCCCCCATTCTTATCATCAGCTCCTTCAGGATGTCAAAGATTACTAATTATTTTTCCGGGGTAATTTCAGGATATACACAGTCTTTAATTTAGGTCTCTCTCAACTATTGTCTAGGTGCTGTTCCCAAAGATTCCCAGTTTGGGAGCAGCTTAAAATAATCTTGGGAAGTCGGTGGTTTACAAAACGGGATTTTAGACTTTCAGACTGGTTCGAAATGTATCAGACTCACTCCATTCATTAAGAATTGTAAAGTGTACTCCTCACTTGTATTCACCTCTGCTGGATGGTTCATAAAACTATTTTTTTTCCTGTAATTCACTTCAATATTGCGTTCGGTAATCGTAGATAAAATAGAGTATACGGCATGAAATAACGAATTTTTGTCGTTTTTCAAGATGAAACCCCAAATTATTTAATACATGCGAACTAAAACACAATTTGTTTCACTTTCACGATACAATCTTTTGTCCGAATAAAAAATTGATACAAATTAATTTCGTTTCTCGTCCCCCTTTTTACCATTCATTGGAATCTTGATATTAGCGTGCTCAGTAAAATGGACCTTCCGTTCTAGATTCAACCATGGCTTAAATTTCCGACACCATATTGAAAATTCGTTGGGCTCAACCATCAGAAAATACACAGCGTGTTCCGTGATATTGATAAAATCTTAATTATGAGTAAAACGCGTTATCTAGCGGGCTGTGATCGCAATGCGTGCTTGTCCCTCGCACATTTCACTTGTTTCTAAGCCGCCCTTGATGAAAGGGTGGCGGGTAAGGGTAAAAGAAACACAGTCGTATATTCAGCGGGGCAAATATAAAATTAACAATTGAGATTGATATTTTTGGGTCAAACTTTTTTCTATAGTAACAATTTAAAACTCTGCTTCGTATTGTCAAAATATGATTTAAGTTTCTTTGAAATATTTACTTGATAAAGATCCATACTGATACTATTTTCAGGTGCAAATGCCATCAATTTTCTTACCGTACAAAAATTTGCTCGTTGCTTAGCAGCAGTTTTAATCCTAGGACTAAAGTAATTGCATTTGAGTTCTCTAATTGAAATTTGAAGAAAAAAACATTGTCTCTTACAAATTTAGTAAAACAAACTAATTGGGCAACTATATATAGGTATTTATTTGTTATTTATAGTGATATTGAATGTACAATTGGAATAATTATTGCCAAAATTCAAAGCATCACTGAAATTATCACTAACAATTTTCGAATAATTCAAAAAATTTTCATTAATGTTAGAACAACTCAAAATATTCTCCGTAACTGTTGATGACACATTCGAGTAAATATCTGAACAGGTACTTGTACCTTTTTTGTCAGGCTGCAGCATTTTTTTGGCAGTATTCTTTTAATCTTTTTGTTGATACGTCAATTTATCTTTCTGCTACTGTACTCGATTTCCAACCTCCATGTCTTTCAAGACAAGTGAGGTCACCGCCAGCATCAATAAGCAATTGTCCAGTATACTCATACCAATTTTCTAACTTCAAAAATTTTGCAATTTCTTGTGGCACGGCACTAATTTTGTGAATACCAAGAACCATTCTTTGACACTTCCCATTAACATACTTCAAAAATAAACGACGTTCCTGTATATTTGATGGCTCGGCAATAAAAATAGTCCTCACCAACTTGGTGTGTAATATACTATTGTTAGTCTATAATGTAAATAGGACGTATGTATTACTGGTTAATGAAATTTAAAAATAACTGAATGTACAAAAATATAAAATTGTTGTATCGTACAAATTAAAACTCTGCTCCAAATGAATATTTTACATGTACGACACTGGATTAAAAGAAGGGTAGATTAGCCAATCGTAGAATTGAGGAAAGTTTAATACGAGTTTGGAAATAATTAGTGTCATCCTCTTTTTTGTTGAATTTAAAGGTGTCTATTAGGGAGAGCTATTTTACATTTAGATCGAGGTGTTTGATAATGTTTTAAATTTATAAATAGGTGTTGGGGAATGTGGGAGTGAGTGTTTTCTTTAAATTTAACAAACAAATAGAGTTTGGTGGTCATTTGTAAATTGTTTTGTTTTAATTGTTCAAAGTGTCAATTTTAAAACTGTCGTCAACGAAAAATTATGTCAAAAAATTTCAAAACTGTTTCTAGGGTTGATAGGGGTAGCTAAAATGACATAAATGTATGTATTGCAACCACACAGACAATCAAGTTTGTGAATAACCTGTCACTTTTGACAGACACAAATTTTTCAATGTACTAACAATTCAATAACTTCTAATCAAGTCAGTTTGTACAGTAAGCACATTTATGGCCGTTTGCACCAATAGAAGTATAAGCTTAGTATAGGTATGGTTGCACCAATGTTTTTGCTCTGATTCTTAGTTAAGGTTAAGGTTAAGGATTTTTTTCTTGTTTTTCAAATAAAAAATTTTTTATAATGGAAAAAAAATTAAAAAATAAAGAAAATCAGTTCGGCAAATTATACAGTTCAAGAAAAAGAATTAATATTTTCATCCAATTCTTCATAATAGTTTTTACGGTTGTACCGTCTTCTTGGAAATCCATTTTCAAGAATATCCAATACTTACATCTTACTTCAAAAACTAAAAGAAACACACCTGAAACTGAAAGACAGAAAACGAAAACCCGAAAATGGGAAAAACATTGAAATTTATCAATCAAAACACAAGAATGTTTGGTTAGAAATCTCCACTTTGAGGATAAGTGGAGAATAAGCTAGCGATTTTCTAACTAGGTGCAGCTTAAAAATGACAAGCTGTTCATGGTGCAAAACAAAACATTCTGAAATCGCCACTTAACTTTAAGTCGACTTAAATATCAATTGGTGCAAACGGCCATTACTATCAAATCAAGAAACTATTTAACACATACTCATAAACCTCTTTTGCACCACTCAACCCATCTACAAACATTTAAATAGCAGCCATCTATTTTGAAATACGTTGTCGGAAATTTAGTAAACAATGGATTTCAATGAAGTAAGTAGCAATTATTTAGGTTGTGATAGAAGCTGTTGTAAACCAGTCTCCACAAACCTTCATAATATTACTTAAAATTTGACTCATTTTCTAAATTTTTGCATTATTGGATCAATAGCAAACCAAACAGCTCGTATTATCACAAAAACACCAGCTGTTTTCAAATCCTGATGGGTATTGATCTAGGTGTGTGTGTGTGTGTGTCAGCTGCTATCTTCAGATACAGTCAGACTGTACTCGATTTCGTGGGTATCTCAATCTACCTTGGAGATCATTGCAAGGTGATGGTAGATAGTGATGGTACTAGGATCATAAGAGCTACGAACTGGTGGACGAAACAAGGCTCATCATAAATCCCATTCATTGTTCTGGAATCTCCATGAGGTGTGGCAAAGTCGACAATGAATATGGCCACTGGGAAGTGGGTGGCAAAGCAATCTCTAGACTCTAGAGTGATGGGTAATCTCATTAGAGGACATTCTCCAAAACTTAGGGCTGATCTTATTAGCCGAGATAGGAAAACTGTCAAAGCTACTAGCATGCACGCAATGTTAATAAGGTTGGCAGACAAAAACAAACTGTTTGTAGGTTTTGCCACCTAGAAACTCAGAGGAGCACATCCAATGACAGTGTGGAGCTAGGTTTGTATTCATGGCTCAAAGTAGATTTGCTCCAAGTAGTTGAGAATAGTATAGAACTCATGTCATGACTCTCGGTAGAAGCTTTGCTTTAATATTAAGGAAATTGTTCCATGACCAGAAAATAAATTTAAGACCAGGCAAGATCTTGTAGCTATTGTGGAAAAACCTAAGGAAAACTGTCTAGTCAAAAACTCAATCAAAATAATCAATTCCAATGTTTTGTTTGGTTGAAGCTCACGTTATCTACCCTTTTCGAACATATTCCTAGTACTTGCTAGAATGTTGTCGCTGCTGATGGAAATATTTACTTATGAGCTAGTTCCAAAAACAATTTTTTTTTCAATTTTCTCTCAGATTATAATATTTTGTTAATTAGTTTTCAAGTACTGATACGCCACTGTCTGATATCCAATCAGATACACACCATCCAACACTGAAATACGAACCAATCTGTGAAACTCCCATCCGCATCATTAACTTCTGCATCCAGCAACTGAATCTTTAACATCTCCAGCAGTACCACTCTTCGAGACATACCAACATAAAGTACCCACATCAATGAATCAAGCCTTTCTCGCCAGCCCATCTCACGCGGTTTGGTACCAAACGTGATATGACTCGACGGCACCACTCGCCGAATCGTTTGGTTAGCGGACGGATGCTCGCTATTGGTTCCGCGACTTCCAGCATCCATGCTGGGCTGGGAGGAGTTTTCTTCACATGGTACTTAGTACTAGTCTTCTTTTGCTCTTTCGGTATCGGTACTTCTTGTAAATACGCCAACGCAGGTGTCGCGAGGATACACGGTGGCTGATACTTACAAATTTTTATATCGACCGGCTAAGAATAATTTTGTCTTTTTATCTTTAACGAGACAAGAGATGATTATTATCTGGAATTGTGAATGAAATATGCCACTATAAATATTTTATACCATCCTCAGCTTTTTATAATTAGTGTGAAGATTTTGAATCACCAATACTTTTTTCAATGGTCTCAAAATTATAAAATAAAAGAAAAATTATAAAAGAACCACTGGGGAAATGTATAGAAAAGAATCACTTAATGTAGAATGGCCACAAAACTACAGGCAAAAATGATACGACAAACAAAAGCATGTGAAAAACGACTAAGGGGGAGAACACGAAAAACCTGGGATGATGCAGTACCGGAAATCCTGGAAGAATGTGGACTAAATCGGCAGGAGGCGAAGTTAAAGGCTGGGAATAAATGGGAAAGAGCTAAATTTGAACATAATTTGAAAAACCTTAACACCTTAAGGCACATTGAGGTTCTGAATTTTTGTTAATGGGTGGTCATAAATTGGAAATATCCTCTGTATCTTCCTTGTGAAATACCTTTCTGGGGGCCTGAACCCTTTTGCGAAATCAGCTCCAATGTAATATTGGAAGAAATAGGTAAAGCCGAGAGAAAGAGAAGATCTGACCATTGTAAAGATCTAGTAGGGCTTATACTGGGTGACTACTACCTGTTGAGATCCAATGAATGCATAAGTCAAAGTAAAACTGCGCTAAAAGTTTTAACGGTGAAGCTAACGGGACATTGTCGCCTGAATGGGCACCTGATAGATTTTGTGGCAAGGAAGAAGAAACCTGCACAGCACTCCAGAATCCTAGAGCACAGTACCTGGGAGATTACTGGATAGAAGAGGAACATTTACCTAAGTTGAAGACTGTAGATATCCTAAAATTGCTCCGGGAAATGGGACTGGAGGAGCTTCTAGTTTCTTAGACTCTGCTCATAAACTAAGTAGAAGTAAGGGGGCACAATAGATGTTTTAGGTCTCAGTGAATATCACCCCAGAAATACATACATACATACATGTTCCTTGTAAATAACTGATTGGCTTTGAGTTATCTCGTAGATGTCGCCACATATGGCATATTGAATAGATGGAATCAGCTTCACAGCATTTGTCATTCATAAATTAAATACTTATTTGTTTTGGATAACTTCATCAATTCTGTATAATGAAGATATAATTCTTCAATCTTGAATACTATCGAGGTAATTTTTCATAATATTATGTCTTCATTGCTAAAGGTATGCAGATATAGTCTAACTATAGTCAGATGCAGTCTTATCGTGGGGGTCATACGATCCAACAAAGACATACTCACAGTTTTTGTTTTCTTTTATTGCGTTTAATTATAACTTAAAATAAAATAAAATCCGTAAGATGAATAAGACAGACTTATGCAATTCTGACGGGAAAAAGAAGGATATGTATTTAGTTTTCAGCGATTCTAAAAAGTCTTTCACCAGCAGAGTTTTTATTTAAATATGCCAGTTTTGTCACTTTGACAATTCAAAGCACAATTCAAAGTGACAATATTAATAATAAGTAGCAATTTTCCGTTTTTTTGTATCCTCAAGCAAAAATATGGTACTTAGTTTGATGGATTATTTCGAGAATGAAAGACGAAGTAGAAATTCGTCAATCAGTTTAATCTCACATTTTGGTATCCTCTGTGTTTTCTGATTTGATACATATGGTTAGTGACCCTTGAACTGCCCTGTTCTATTAAAAATAATCACTCAAAACACTCTGTAATGTAAGGAATGTCTTAATATCAATTAAAATTAATAGAAAGGGTGAACTGTGTATATGCGAAACAATAAAATTATCAAAAAAACTATGAACATTATCAGACTGTAACGAATAACAATTTGGCTTAGTCAAGTCTAATTGTTAATTGTGGGTTCATGCGCATGTGAAACTCTCACACCGACGTTATTATGAAATTTTAATTCTTCATCATTTATAATGGTCTTTTAATGAACGTCATCAAAATTTGAAGTTAATGTTTTACGAATTAAGTATAATTCTATCATTAGTGTAGTTACGGTGGTGGAAAAATGAGGACTACCACATATTCTGCAATTTTGTAAGGGAATGTATAATTTTTACGTAAATCTCAATAATCAATTGCAGAATGTTCAATTATTGTTAACGTGCCGACTTCAATATGGTACTGTTTGAAGCCAACATTAACTTACCAACATAATACCGAGTGTACCTTTGAGAAAGGACCTTTGTTTAACTGTAGAAAAATATCATTTTAGTGGTTCCAAAAATCCTATATTTATCCTAAAAAAAAAGATTGAGAGTATATTAAAGATAAAAAATTGTTATGTAAAGTTTGGTAGGTAGAAGCTGTAGATGGAGCTATGACAAACAAGTGATAAATAAATGCAATAGCTGAAAAGTGGAAGGGATGATTTGGGGAGTGGAAATGGAAAGGAAAAAGACATCTTTCTCTACTCTTTTTTCAAGTCCATATGCTTTGTATTCAAGCCAACATTTTAGTATATATCTTTCTTTTTCAATGCTACACAGAATAGTATACTTTTTCATTGCCTGGAGTAGCTTGTAATTTTTCCGTTCACTACTTATTCTTGCATCACTAGCTACGTCTCTTATTTAACGTCCATCTATTCCTGCGACGTATGCTAATCTCCGACACCAGGAGCACTCTACCCCTAACCGGAAATTTTGGCAAACCCACTAATGCTCCAACCAGTGGTAGCGTTCTTCAACGAGCCCAACATCCATGGACTCTGGACCTTGGTTTTACGTCTCCTACATTTTACCTCGTGGTCGTTGGTATAATGCCTGCGAGCTGTGATATGCTACTCAATCTAGTGGTCTGAAGCGCACCCTAGTCTAAAGTGCTTCGTCCTATACGATGGTTTTCCATGGCATGGTCACCCATCCAAGTACTAACCATGTTCCACACTGCTTGACTGTTATTATCGCATCAAAGGCGTTCCACTACAGTGCTGGGTCGTGCCTGGATCAAATTTAATATTGTAATAATTGAAATATTTTTCCTGAATCACCTTTGTAACTAAATTCCAAAATTCCAAATTGATTCAACGGTATATTCTTTATAGAGTACTCTATTCTTCGTATCCTTTCCCAATTCATTAGTATAGCTGCTACTTTTTGTAACGGACCCATTTCTGACTGTTAGTAGTTTCGGAATTGAGAAAACTCTATAAATTTTCTCTGTATTTGCGCTTTACTGTTTTTTATAGACTGCGGAATTGAGTTTTCTATATTTGTTCCTTTCCAATTTCCTCAATCTGGTCCATCCATTTCCTCCTGGGTTTTCCCCTTTGTCTTTTTCTTGATATTCCCATTTTCATTACTTTTCTCGCAATCCTATTTTGCTCCATTCTTATCAGTTTCAATATATGAAGTATTAAAAATGCTTAATAATAATTGTCAAAATGAGAACAAAGTGTGATATTCTTACTGTTTTTTTTTTGGGTCTGATAGGGACAAAAAATTTCCCTAGATAGCTGAGACGCTACTGAATCGTTGAAATGAAAATATCATTTCTCATAAAAATCCAACAAAATAGATACCCGTTCATGTTGAGTATTAAGTATTTAGAAAACTATCTGAAGTGAAAATTCATTCAAGTACCTAAGTATTCGTTTATTTCCTTATAAAACTTCATTTTATGAGTTGACGTTAAAATATTCGTTAGTCCGTTTTTGAGCATAGCGCGAAACATAGCGTGATTTTAGCACTTAATTTAAAACAACGACCTTACAAGAGATAGCCGATCTAAAGTCGCAATTTATGTGAAATTTCAGATATTTAGTAAAAATATTGTTGCATAGCTTATTAACGAGCACATAAGACTATAATTATGTCGTGACTCTGTGAAATATTCTTAACGTGGTTTTTAAAATGATTTTTATAATAATATATTTGTATTTCGGAAGATTAATCGTTTAATACTGTATTATGCTGTTCTTTTTTCGATTACCGTGGTTTTGGAGGCACAATAATATGTAAAATACTTCCTGCTGCTTTTTCAGTAACCTTAACTAAACTAAACCATCACGAACGCAGGTTTTAAATCATGAACAATATTCAGATTTTCATTTATCAATTTTCTACTAACCATTCTTTATTTTCACTCGTATAGCTTGACGCGTTTGATAGTTATTTTTGATTTCCATCGATAAGTAACAAAATACTAATCCGTAACAAAAGAGTCAGGAACTACAAGTGTTCATATTTATTGGCAGCTTCACTGTTTTTCTTCACAATAACTAATTCAAGATAATTATATAGTATAAAATTAAGATAAACCTGCAGACGTTTTAAAATCGATTTAGCATTCAATTTTAAGAAAATTGTAAATTGCACGAAAAGTATAGTACCTAGGTATAGGACACCTTTACATCATTCGAATGAGGACATTTTTTTTGAATATGATGGATTATTGAAATACAGGCTGTTCCATTTGAAATAAGCCCATTATAACACATTTAATGATCTTATAATTCAACTGATAATTCTGAACACCCTGTAAAGAGATGTTTAGTACTCAATCGTGGAATACATTCAACGAATGTCCGACTATTGAGCTGTGAGAGGAAATTCGCTAGAATTTATTATATCAATGAGTTATTAATTTTTTTCGAAATGTTCACATTTTCAAAAAAGTCACCATAACTCGGAACCCTCTGTTATTAAGTATAGGGAAGCATTATGAAACATCACTTTATTTTTTGGGTGCAATCAGAAAATGCAATCAAATATAGGGTGTTCCATAAGAAAAAATATAACTTTGATACGCCACACTTTATTGGAACAGCCTGTATATTTCAAAATAATTTTAAAATGTAGCCTATATGGATGTACAAACTACCAAGGTGACAAACATTCCAAATATTTTACCGTTTCGCCATAAACCTCCGTCCCGTTAGTCGTGATTCACCCTGTATAAATATATTTAACCCGTTCTAGTGCGAATTATTTTAAACAAAATGGAGGAACTGGAAGAAGCAAGAGCTGATTTTTGATAAAACTTTCGGGAGCTGCTCGAACTAGAATTGATTCCCAAAGCCTCTAGAAACTTATCCTTTATATAGAGGAAATTAAAACTAATTAATAAACTGAACTGAAATAACTTCATTTTAAAAAATTTGTCAAATTAATTCACACAGACCAAATACAATCAGAAACACTCTAAGACACACAGCATAAAAATTATTAAATGTGAATGACAATAACGGAAACTAAAGATTGAAATTGGAATCCTTGATCGACAAATTGTGTTACAACGCAAAAAGGCTTAACTACTGAATAGTTGTTGAACATAGTTTAACCATTGCTTCACTGAACAGGGGGTTAACCTGCTTTTACAACACACCTAGCCAGGAATGGCCGGTAACCAGTGCATGCTCCAGGAACGTTTTTATTTGGATAGGCTTTTCTGATTATTTTGGGAGTTGCTTAGAGTTTCTTTTTCGTGATATGATCTTTGTTTTCAAAATTAGTGGTCTGTCTGTCCTACTTTCCATACTATCCACATGTTTTATGCAGCTCTCACCTCTTAGATGACTGTTCTCGAAGACTTAAGCTGTTTTTATAGTACCAGAATTTAGAATAAATGACATACCCAGTGTGTTTAGAGCTCGTACACAATCCCATACTAGCTTAGAATTGACCTCTACGGAGTTGAGTGCCTTCAGCGCTGCTTGGCTGTCTGTGAAGATGGCAATTGAACGATATGTTTTCTTTTATTTTCTAATTTCTTCCACACAGTAGTAAATCGTATAAAAAATTGTGACATTCCTTGTTAGGCTTACTGGTAAGATTATCCTTTGCTTTAGCCTTACTATACCGGTTCCTACGACGTCAGAATTACACGTTTGAATACCTATAACTCGAAAACGAGAATATCAAAGGACTACCTGTATACAAACTTATTATTGAAATTATTTTCATCGAAATAGTGATTTTAATAATAATTTATTTATTATAAAACTGCTTAATACGCCTCTGATATTACAGATACCTTACTTCCATTTTTTGCCAAATCCGACAAAACATCTTTTGGATAAAGAGAATCCTTATATCCAAGCGATTCCCCGTGCGACCCTCTCTCTTTCTCAAAGATAGGAGCATCCAATATATTTCCCTGTCAAAAACACAATTTAAAAGCAATATTCTTTTCAGATAAATAGTAAAAGATTCGCGAATCGTCTCACAATTTACAACGTTTCATTCCAAATTTATGGTTGGATTCTTATAAAACTCCACAAGCCATATCGCATACAAATTCTCTACCCATTTCACTTTATCTCGTATAAAAATAAAGACCCGTAGGTCGTGGATAGAGGTCGAGTTTGCCGATATGATATCTCGATAAGGTAAAGAATTTTAAATTTTTTAATGATATTTAAAACAAATTTTTATCCATTTAACAAATTTGTAATTCAAAAATTTTATTGTTCCTATTTTGGTATTATTGATTCCACCGCAGCAGTTGCATCTTGATTATTATTTTTTTTTTCATTTTGATCTTGATGGAACTTGGTATGTTATCGGGTTGTCACGTGTAAAAAATGTACTGTTTTTAGTGGATGTAAGTGACAAATTGTGCGGATTTTGTTATGTGTGAATATAATTTGTTGAAATTGATGTACTATATTTTGTCTCGCACATTCTTCATTATTTATTTAGTTAAATTATTCATATTGCGTAAAAGTAACTGTCACAAACGCTTAAGTATAATAGTATATTATCAAACGAGCAATTTATGATGGCCATTATTCACGATGGGTGACGTTTGCGTAAGTCACCCGAGTGAATATTGGCCATAAATTGCGAGTAGAATACTATACTTTGTCCACGACACTTAATTTTTTCATTGAATGAATGTCTGTAACGATTTGGTATTACTAACCTCAAAATGTTGTGGCAGCTATAACAAATAATTTGACATATATAGAGATAGGCGATACTGTGAAAAGTATAAATACAATGTACCGTTATAAATATATTGTTTTAAAATAGGTACTTAATATTAGAAAATATCGTTATGAAAAGTATCAATACTAAAAATTAAAATATTTTATAGATACGATATATTTCAGAAACGAATTTCCTGAATAAAATACACAGATTTAATAGTTAATTTCATATTTTACCCCCATCTCTAGTCACTGTATTATGAACTATAATACACTCCAGTTTATTATGAACCATAATTCACTCTAGTAAATATATGGGTACCATATACTTTTTGTAAGGAGGAAAAATATTGACTTATTATTAGGTGGTCGTGGACAAATATGTATATAGAACTTGCTAGGACCCATATGCCCACGTCTTTGATATATTTTTCCATCCCTTTAAATCATTTTCCAATCCTCTATTTCTAACTGTTTCAAGTCTTCTTTAACAGCATCCACCCATTACTTCCTAGCTCGTTTCCTCACTGCCTTACCTCATTCACCTCTAGGAAGCATCTCCTTCATTCAGCTTTCCTCATCCACCTACCCGATATCTCATTAATATGATACAGGAACAAATTCCCTGAATAAAATCCACAGATTTAATAGTTTATTTTCTATTTTACCCCCATCTCTAGTCACCTATGTAACGGAATGTTTTGAGTCCAGTGTATTATGAACCATAATCCACTCTAGTATATTTATTGGTACCATATACCTTTTGTTAGAAGATAAAATATTCACTTATTATTAGGTGGTCGTGGACACCACTATCAGCATTTGCTCAATTTAAAACCTCATTGGAAATATTACGACAAATCTTATAAATTGAGCATTTACCTTACCAATCAATTGAGATACAAGCAATCAATCAATCAGTAAACAATTTCATCAAAATCTTTCATTTCCAAAACCACCAAACAAACCGCAATCACATGAAGTAAGAGGGTTAACCGCGTTAAAAAGTGTTATTCCCTGAAGCAGGTGCTGCTTTCTTCACAGGGCATCTGCTTCCTTCCGGGCCCCCTCGTTATCTCGCGGCCTATCTTTGATATTTATCAGCGACGGACAGTAAGTAATTAGGCCCCGGGCTGATACAGGACCGTTATGGCTTATAACCACAAAAACATTCGATGTTAGATACCTACGGTCAGAACTAAATAAGCTGTGTCCACTTAAGTTCGCACCATATGTGAAACTTTTTTATTAAAAATTTTAGGGAAAAACTTATTCTTCATAAAAAGTTCTGCTTGGTCTAAAATCTAAAATACAATAATCATATATCAATTTTTCTCCACGACTAAATAATAACGCACAAATTATTTTTACATATTTAGCTACATAATAATATATATTTTTCACACAAGTGAATAATGAAAAAGAATTCACTCTCGTTAGCCAATCACATTCTATTATTATTAGAATTCACGCTTGAATGAATTAAAATGAATAAATCAAATCATCTCGTATAAAACGTCAAATACCAAATAATGCAAATCGATTCTGACAGCGCGTCGTTTGAAACGTCAAAATAATGTTAGAATCATAATTTTACGTATTATTTAGAGAAAAAAAGGAAAACAGTAGTTATATTCAGTTAAAACTTCCAATTATCATTTATAAATGTAAAGGTTTCGATTAAAACTGTATGTTACGTATCCCTTTTTAAAAATAAACATGCTCTACAGCCTAGTGGTAGAAATAGTTGACTCTGGCGCGGACGATTGCGGTTCTATCCTCACTGGAAGCTTTCTTTTTTTAGTCGTGGAGAAAGTATAGTCTTGTGTATAATGGCTAATATATCCTAATGTCAGATCAAACATTAATTTTTATGAATTAAAAACCTATACAGTGGTCATTAAGCTGGTACTGATATTTCAGGCCGTTAGGATGTAGATTATAGTTACGGATATTCGGTTGAGATACATGATACGTGGGATTTGACTGAGTCGATTTGAATATTCATGTGAAGACTAAATGGAGGGTTAATATTTCAGGAAGTTGAAAAAATTCGCGTGCCGCCTTTTTAATGGATAAAAATTTGGTAATTGGAGGGTTAATTTTTTATAATGGTATAAAAAAAAACGAAATTAAACTAAAATTAAATACTTTACAAAATGGACAGTAATATGTTCAAATATTCCTCAAAAAGCTTACAGCATTTATGCATAACATTTTCATAGCTATTTTATCATTCAAAATGGGAATGCCTAGACAAACTCAATGAACTAGGAGAGAAAGATACCCTTCTATGGATTCCAGGACACACTGGAATAGAAGGAAATGGGACTAAAGGAGCTGCTAGTTTCAGAGACTTTTATCAGAAACTAAGTAGAAGTAAGGGGGTCTTTTAGGTCTAGGTGAGTGTTACCCCAGATACATACATACATTGTTCAAAACCTCTAATAAATGGAAATAGTTCATCAAAAATCTTCATCTGTCTCAACAAATGATTATTGGGTTAAGAGGCAATAACCGTGGCGCGTCCGCCAAAAAATGATCAATTATTGCGACATGATTTCAGTTTTGCTTTTGTTATTGGTCTATTCGAATATAAAAAAGTCGAAATTTTCGTCTCGGTACCATTTTCTCTGAAACCATGATATTTTATTGAAACCATGATATTTTAAAAATTTCAGCATGTATTGAAAGTGCCACTGAATGAATATTTCTGAAGTAACCATTTAATAAAATCAAAAATCAAATCCCATGGAAAAACATTATTTTATTCTTAAAAAATATGCAAAATATGAGAAACCATTTCTGCTACCAAAATTTGGTTGAAATTGTTCCATAAACAAATGAGAAAATGATACCGAGAGGAAAATTTCGACTTTTTTAAAGAAATCAATGCCATTTTACATAATATTTTTTTATATTTAAATAACAAGATCAAAATTAAAATCATGTCACAATAATCGAGTTTAAAACATTATTATTTTAAAAGTTATTATTATAATCATTTTTTGGCGGCGCCACGGTTATTGCATCTTAAATTTCGTACCATAAACATACCAAATCACGCAGTTATTATTAAACATGATCCTAAATACGTCTCTGAATATTTTCTTTGTGGATTCTTGACTAGTATAGTATGGGAAGGTACTTAATTTGTCAGTGAATAAAGCTGTTTATCTTTATTTCATATAAAACATTAAAATTGATCCTGTCAACCGAACACGATCATTTATATATTTCTAATCTGTTGTTCATCAGACTGGCAAACCTAACAATACCACAGATACTCGTTCGAGTTGATTGAATATAATATTTCAGCAATTTATATTGATAAAATATGCTCGTTTTATTAACCACCAAAGGTCGCAGACATGACAATTTTTGAAATACCAACGATCTACTGCTCCAGTGGCGGCTTGAATATTTTCAATCCCTTCATTTAGGCACCAATTAATAGCAAATATTATTGTTTATTACAATAAAAAATTGTAGCCCAAGAGCTTAAGGAAGTAGCTATATTTGAAATTTTGATATGATTTGAAATATAATAATGTCTAAAATGAGATCAAATTGAAAATATAAATTTATATGATAATTTCTCAAGCTGTAGCTCAATTGAAACACTTGATTTATTCCACGCAACTTCAAAGTTAGTATTAAGCTGTCAAAAAGACTATCTACTGCAGGAAAACTCAGCAATTGTCGTAAGTCTGGATCTCTGGACGTTTTGGTGGATAAGGAGTAAACAGAAAACCTTTTCAAGGCCATCATTAATAATTTTATCATATAAACGTACATATACTGTAAGAGTTTTGGACTTCTGCCAACATTTACCATCATCATCCTTGTGCTACAGGTGATTTTACATACAATAATACTTGGTCTGTAGGATATAAACAGTTTGTATAGAAGATAATGGAACAGCAGAGCATTGAATGGAACTTTGGCTTAATTTGTTTGGTGAAAAATGAAGAGGTCTGAGCCACAATAGATTTTTGCGAGTCGAAGTGAAGGTGCGCCAGCCCATACCATTCAACCTCTGGTATAACTTAACATACCAAAGTAATTAATAGGGTGATACCAGCACTATAATTTTGAAACCCTATAAGTTACGAGCTGCTACTAAATCTTTTTCGTTTTATATAAACCACTATAGTAATCAAAATAATAGTGACCTGTGTTTTCAAGCACTAGTACAAGAATAGCGGATGAAGTATCAAAATAGTCACCACCCTTCCAAAAATCGTAAAAAACAAACTTTCTATTCTCCCTCGCAATCCACACTTAACAAAACGATTGTCTTCAGACATATTTATTATTAACATTCAAAATCATACTTATTCGTTGCTTACCAGTGAACAACCACAACTTAGGAGTAGAGGAAAGTTCCCTATGTAGGGAATGACTGACAAAACGTCAGTCCATGTTCTCTTAGAGTGTCCACACTGGGCTGTACTACGCAGGGGAATCTTCGAAGTCCTGTTATGGCCCCTGGAGACACAAGCAGGCATCCATTGAAAAAGGTTGTGGCCTTTATTGAAGGGCTCGGCTTCATGGATGTCTAGGTAGCAGGAAGGGCACATTGAGCCCACCAGTTGCCTCAGTGCCGGAACTTTGGCTTGAGTTTGTCCAGGACAAGGCACGCCTGCACACTTAGTAGTAGTAGTACCAGTGAACAATGAAAACTAAATAGCGTGTATGCCGTCCAGTACAATATGACCGATATGTCAGTAGCGTAGTTCTGGGATAATCTATTATACCCAATACGCAAAATTTGTCCGATTAGGGTTAGGGTTTAATTTGGAAATAATTTAATTCAGAAATAAAATTTTGTACCTACTACAATGTTTTTCAATCTTCATGGTTTATCAGAAATATACAACATGGGTAGTAGCGAACCTGTGATCATTGATAATGTAGTGTTGATATTCACAATGCACAACCCACCTATACCAATGTGCTCAAAAACAAAACGATAACGTTTAAATTTTGGTTCTGGTCCAGCGATTGGGCTGCGTTTTGCAGGTTGAACAAAAATCCCACTATAGTCATTATTTTTAGGAATTTATTAATTTACGTTTCGACAAAAAACATATTTCCAATCGAGACAAAGCGTTTCTGATTCGTTGAATCGCAATGCAATTTTGCAATTTGTAGATTCGCTTTTGTTGCTGTTACAAAAGAACAGCGGCTATCGTGGATAAAACACGCATTTTAGCTGACAAACCAATTTTGATATTTTTGATTTTGGTGCCTTTTGTTCGTCATCGTTTGAAAATATATCTACTTTTTTTCAATTATAATTAAAACAATTCTACCACTAACAAAATTAATAGACCTTCTTTTTCGGTAAAATTAGTAACAAAATTAAATGAATATGGATAGCCTGCAGAAATCCTGAAATTCCTCCGGGAAATAGGACTATCTGTATCTGTAGAGTAGGGAGAGTGAGTGTAGGCTCACAGCACTCAGGCCAAATGTGACCCATTGTACATCCTCTCGAGGAGTTGTCCTCTTAGGTCATCGTCCATCCTGTCCTTCACAGGAAGGTAAACAGGTCACTAGGAGACCTCTCCTTTATATCGGCAGGTGTAGGCCAAGACTCACCGAACACACACTCTCTTATTGACGATAACTCCGGACACTCGAATAGGACATGCCTGACAGTTTCATTTTCCTGCTCACACATCCTGCATAGAGGTGTGTCCACTAGCCCCATAGCATGGAGGTGTTTCCTTAGTTGACAGTGGCCAGTCAGAAATCCTACTGTTAAACGTAGGTTTTCCTGGTAATTGCCAAGTATTTCTTCGGCGCCATCTTCCCAGGGTCGCCCAGGGAGATCCTGGCAAAACTGCATCCTTTAATTCCCTCCCATCTCTCAAGGGATTGAGCATGGGTGTAACATTTGGCTATTTCCGCAATTGTCGAAGTCGTCAGGCCGTAGGTGTCACTGGGTCCAAGAATTTTTAGTCCAGCGGCTTCCCTGGCTGAAGAATCGGCATTGCGATTTCCTTTACTCTTGTCGTGCCCTTTAACCCACCTCAGGATAATATTGTTATCTGCCGAGGCATTAGCTAAATCTTGGTGGCACTCTAGTACTAGCCCCGATATAACAAGTTGTCTGTTCAAGGCTAATAGGGCTTGTCTACTATCAGTGCAGATTATTATGTTTTTGTCAGAAATTACCTTTCTGGTTAGTTCTTTTGTGGCAATTGAGATACCAGCCAGTTCTGGGGAAATAGGACTAAAGGAGCGACTCTCCTCAAAAACTAAGTAGAAGTAAGTTGAAGTTTCAGTGTGAATGTTATCCCAAAATACATACATACATATAAATTATTATAGATAAATATATCTCATGTAGATCCACTCTCCACAAGCCTAACCTAATCAAATCTAGTTGAGTATTTGGTCACCATACCTAAGAGTATGTATGACCAATCCAGCAAAACAGGTGCTAGCCCCCATTTTTCTCCATCTGTCCATTACTAATGTGTTTTTCTTATCATCTTTTTCAAATGTTGGTTCTAGGTAAGTTTTCAATCAGTAGTTGATAGCATGTGCTAGTAAGCCTCTGCCTCAATTTCTACACTTCTTTCTCTTTACAAAGGCTCTAGTCGTTGACAATGATGGATTTAGGCCTAGGGTCTGAACTGATACGGCATAATTTGAAATGTAATTTCATATCGTTTCGATACTGAAAGTGAGAAGCTTTCTCTAAAGGGCGGCGCATTAACCTGGGCCTAAAGGACGTCAGGAAGTCTAAATCCACCACTAGTCATTAAGAGTGGACTGTTACTTGAGTGAATTGAGGGACAAACGGTTAATAATTTCATTCAAATTATAACAGATAATATCGTATGGTACTGGAATGGATGTGTTTGAAATTCATATTGGTGTGAAAGTTCTTAATTAAATCTCGAATTAATCAAACTTTTTTAAATCAAGTACTTCCTGTAATAAATCAACTACTAAATAGATTACAAGTGGTTTTTTTTCCGCTGATCCACATATTATTGCGAGTCAATTTCTTCTAGATTTTAGTTAATTGATAAAGAAGTTAGAATAATTGTTACTATTGATGTTAACCGCATGTTTTGATAACTGCGCTAGTCAATTTCGACCGTATTTACATGCCAAAAAAACAAAAAGATCTAATCAAATAATTTGAACGATGAACAGTCCGGATTACACCGAAAACTTTGTGGCGAGATAATTTATACTAAATACAGTCAGTAGATAAAGATAAGCTACTTAATTTTCTACAAATTAGTTTCTTAATATTATCGCGATAATCATCGAGTTCACAAAAGCATAAAAAATGTAAGATGAGAGCGAAATTATAGTTTGGAACAACTATAATTTGTTGGTTTTGCTTTTGACCATCACGTGAGTTTACCCAAAGAGATTACATACTGACATACCAATTTTTCTTTGGATAAAGAACGGATACACTTAATTTCCAATTATGGAATTATTCTTGATATTAATGATAAAACAGTATTCCATGCCTCGTAAAAAAGATGAATGTTTAGGCTTCCAGTTGTTTTACTGAAAATACAACTCATTTTGCACGTTTTCTCATTTTGTGGGAACTCCATATTTGGTGCACCCACTGAGTTATCCTCGTGGATTTTCGAAAATTTCATGACTTTATTTGGAGGGGAAAAATGATTTTATACAAAAACATACTGTGCCAGTCGATTATTCGCATCAAAAAACCCCTCCAGACAAATTGTTAGCAATTTTTATGTCAAAAATGCTTTTTTTGTCGAAAATTTTGAAGCAAGGGGAAGGTATGGAAATATTTAATGTAAACTGCATTGTGCTAACTTCTTTCCTGGTGGGAATTATGGACTAAAAATGCACTTGAATATGTAAAATTTTCCGCTGCATTGATTGCCGAGGACTAGAACGTTATATCTATCATATTAGTCCAGTTATGAGCATTTTTAATTTCGAAAAGTGAATTTTCGAAAAGTTCATGATTTCATTTGGAGAAGAAAAAATGGAGATACAAAAACAGACTGTGCCACTCGATTTCTCGCATCAAAAAACCACTCCAGGCAAATTTTGAAGCAAGTGGTAAGTATGGAAATATGTCGAGCAGACAGCTTGGGGTGAGGTCTTGGACTCCATGCTACAAAATCTCTAGCTGAGATCCTCGCTAAACATAGTTCCATTTTAGGCAGGTGATCTTTTATAGCTACATGCCTCCAACAAGGCCTTTAGGGAGAGCTGGACAACACGTCGAGTGCCAAAAAAAAACGTTTTGCACAAGTTGCATACAATATTTTTTCTACATTGATGCAAAAACTGGAAAATTAGAATATAATATGTTAGGAACTCAAACTTAAACCGTTCTTCTTCTTTTTGTATCTTTATGGCCTCCACCTTGTTAGTACTTAATCATAGCTGGTTTTCGCTTTGACCATTTAAATTTTATATAATCAAAGATTTTTGCAATAATTGTAACTCGTTGAGACTAAGTAGTAAGATATAGGTACTGTATATATTATTGCTGTATTAGAGCAGAATCAGACACTTGCTCTGGATTTTTATTTTATGTAAATGTTTATGTTTGATATAAGTCATCACAAAACTGACAAGAATTACAGATGAGTGGAGAAAAATATATTTTGGGGATATTTCCTTAATCCCCATTGTAACACAATATTTGCGTTAGAATATTGGAAAATTTAATACTCCTGTTTTATTACATTTAAAAAACGTACATTTCGTTTCGTGCCAACATCTATTTGTCCAGTATAGGAGAATAATGTTAGCATATTGGTCTTTATGACGTATGTCTCGGCTAGAAAATGTTGTAAAGCTCGCTCACGCGAACCTAATTTACGGCGCCATATTTATTTCAAACACGCGATATCTTTTGTTTTAAGCGTGTCATGGCGAAACACAGGTACTTTTTGACCGACCACCAGTTATCCACGAAACAAAGGTATGAAATGTTTATGTGAATATAACAATGGCGGGAAATAAACTACTTTCGTAACTAATGGGCTCTATCCTTGAGATATTTTTTGTAATAAACTTTGTTGTTAAAGCAATAATTATATGTTCGGTTGATCTAGTTAACCTAATTAGGTTTTTTAAACTTGTATCTTCCTATTTGAATCAAATTTTAGTTAATGTAAATGATTTTATTGATACTATTTTCCAGAAATTATTTGAAAACCTTTTAAACCGAATATTTTAGGAGAAAACTGAGCATTGAGAATTCCTAAATTTTTGCAGCCTTCACTACAAATACGTCACATAACTAAAGATGAAGTTAGCAGCTTTCAAACGAGTTGTTTTATGAACTAATAGCCACTCACAAAAAGGCCATTCGAATTTGAAGAAGAACTGTTAAAGTTTAAAATTTATACAATTGTTTTTTTATAGCATTTTATACGAGATTAATGATTCAATATTATAATAAAATCAAAGCATTTTTCAATTAATTCGATATAATCTTCACTCCATCACGATTTTAAACAATAAGTCGACACAATTGTGGCCCGATGTCAACTCTTAGGTATATAGCTAATTTCTCTTTTAGGTAATGTACGTCATAGCATAAATGGCGCACTATTTAAATATTCCAAAAATAGAATTCTTAAATCCTTAAATAATTGATGCCTCAGTATGATCTTATCCACCACTAACCATTAACATTATATTTCCTCCAAGTTAAGCTTCTGTATCTGTATCTGTAGAGTATGGAGGGTGAGTGGAGGCTATCACTTAGGCCACATGTGACCCATTGTACATCCTCCCGAGGAGTTGTCCTCCTAGGTCATCGTCTATCCTGTCCTGGTGGACATCTTCTTTATATCGGCAGGTGTAGGCCAAGACTTAAAGAACACACACTCTCTTATTGACGATAACTCCAGACACACGCGTAAGACATGCCTAACAGTTTCATCTTCCTGTTCACACATCCTGCATAGAGGTGTGTCCACTAGCCCCATAGTATGGAGGTGTTTCCTCAGTTGACAGTGGCTAGTCAGAAATCCCACTGTTATACGTAGGTTTTTCCTGGTCATCGCCAAATATTTCTTCGGCGCCAGCTTCCCAGGTTCGCCCAGAGTGATCCTGGCAAAACTGCATCAAGTTAACCTCATTCATGATTATGGTTTCTGAAAATTTATTTATATTTTGGTTATAACCAAAAATAATAAGAAATTACTATATTCCTCTCTTTTTTGTTTGCTTCGCAATCACTGTCAACTCAAGTAAAAGCCTATAGTAATTTTCCTAATGCATCTGAGCAAATGTTGAGTGTATGATAAATACTTCTGTAATTATTTTTTTCATTTTTTCCGTAGTGTGGATTAATTAGTTTTATGCTAGGGCACTAATGTATGTTGCATTAAAATTATATATATACACAGAAGGAAAATAGTTTTACTCAAGGCGTCTAATTACCTATAGCTAGAGTACACAACAATGGTAATCACACTCTAATTGCAGACTTTGAAGAAGCAAGAATAGGTATAATAAATCAAATTGTATAAAAAGAATGTATTATTTGTTTAAGATTCATTCAAATGAACTGACTGTGAGATTACGTGATGTACGTGTAGAAAGAATTTCTCTTTAAGGAAGCAGTTTTGTGAATTTCGGAATATAGCATTAGGTAATGATTGCTCGACTGCAATTTCACAATTAGCTGAAATTTTCAATGACCGGGCCTTTGATGTCAAGAAAAAATTGAGAAAATTATGAAGTCTGTTTTTCAGATTATGTGGAGAATTCAGAGATATTAGTTCAACATAATTTTATATACCTCGTATTTGCTCTTTGAAATAACCTATCAAGATAATAGTATATTATTCAACAAGTATATGATGGCTATTATTCACGATGGTGCGTTTATGTCGCGAGCCTCAGACAAAATGATATAAAGTCAAACGTTAACAGAAAATTTTCCACCTATTAAATAAATGCAGTCTACACACAACGAAAAATTTACCAGGATAAATCACTGTCGTCATTATATCATCAGCAAAATAGAGAAATTTGATTGATCTATATAGATGTGAATTTATCAAACTAGCTACTCATTTTCACATTCTAAGGTTCCGCACGTCTGAGCCAGAGGTGTCTTTTACAGCGGAATTAAAAAAATTTTATCCAAACATGGACGTATAGTAAAAACATAAGCTTTGATTCTGAACACACAGTATAATAATGGGTCTACATGATTCTTATTTTGAAAAATTGTAGCACTGCAAACTTAAACAAATTTGTCCATAACCACCAAATAATAAGTCAATATTTTACCTCCTCACAAGAGGTATATATTGTACCCATATATCTACTATGGTGAATTATGGTTCATAATATAATGAGGTGTATTATGGCTCATAATACACTGACTGGAGATGACAATATGAAATAAACTATAGAATCTGTGAATTTTGCTTAGGAAATTTGTTAATGAAATATATCGTATCGATAAAATATTTAAAACTTTAGTATTGATACTTTTCATAACGATATTTTCTAATATTGAGTATTTTAAAACAATATATTTATAACGGTACGTTGTATTGATACTTTACACATTATCGCCTATCTCTATATATTATGTCAAATTATTTGAAGTAGCTGCCACAACTTCTTGAGGTTAGTAATATCAAAGAATGGGTCTTTTATTTAATAAAGGAAATTAAGGGTCGTGGACAAAGTATAGTATTCTACTCGCAATTTATGGCCAATATTAACTCGGGTTAATAATGGCTATCATAAATTGCTCGCTTAATATTATACCCTATACCATTAAAATGGTCGTTTGTATTTTAGATATATTGTGATATTATGAAACTTTGTTATGTTATATACATTCTCGTTTTATTACAAGAAAATTTTTATCTTTTTATATGCAATCCTTACCCGAAAAAAACAACTATCCAATGCAGTGATAGTATCTATTCCTGGTGCAGAAGGACCATGCATGGCACATTGCGATCTATATGCAATCTCTCTTTTCTCAAAACTCGTGATCTAGCAACTCGTGACATCGGTATATAAATATTAAATGTTTCTTCTGGTTGCAGGAGACCGCAAATGTTGTCAGGGGTGTAATTACGTATTTTTGATGATATTAAACCTCAAAATTATCCAATAACAATTAGTATATTACAAAGTATATTTCAATGCTAAAATTATCACACTGTTTATAACACACCTTCAGTGTAAGAGCTATACTTATACACCACGGTGCTCACAATCGCAACACGAAGCGTTTACCTTGTCTTCTGACTGACAAGAACACTGTCATTTTTCGATATATTATGAACGCACTCCTTATGTCATCAGTCATTTTTAGTTGAGCGCGTATTTTAAAACTAATGGCATTTAAATTCAAATAATTTTAACTTGATAGGTAATTTCAAGCAGCAAATATGTTGAAGACAATCTCCTGGTTATCTTATACCTTATAGTGAACAAGTTTTTGTTGAACTACTATCTCTGGATTTTCAAAATATTCAGGTTTAGTGATCTTGTTTATATACATATTTGAATTACACAATTAGAACAGGTTTACCAACAATGGCAGTCGATTGGAGTCAAAAACTCAAGCCGCTTAACGCAGGAAACTGCAATAACAAAAGACCCTCAACTCCTAGGACTAGAGCTTCAAAGGTAGAATTTCTCCAAGAAGAGCATGGTGAAAAGACTGATAAGGCACTCTGTACTCAAAGTGTTCCTTACGAAGTTACGGCGGGTATTCCACAGACTATGTGGAATATCTTCTATGATCCTCTTATGAGGATGAAACTTTCGGAAGGAGTAGAGGTGGTGGGTTTCGCAGACGACGTCGCGATTTTGGCGACGGTCAAAGATGGCCCAAAGCTGGAAATAAGGGTGAACGAGGCATTGTGGAAAGTGTGAAGATGAATGATGGGAAAAGGGATGGAGCTGGCCACAGTGAAAACTGCGGCGCTGGTGCTATATGGACCCAGAGGGAGAGATGATTGAAATGGGAGGGTATCGGATACAACCAGGGAGGGAATGTAAATACCTCAAGTCAAGTCCATCCTATTGTATGTTGCCACAATATGGGAAGGGGCTATGAAAATAAGAAAGTATAAGGAGGAGATGATGAGAGTGCAGAAAATCATGCGTAAGGGTATAGGACAATATCCCACGAAGCAATCCAGATCCAGGTATACCGCCGATCGATCTTCTGGTTGAAGAGAGGGTTCAAATGTGGAGAAGGGGCATGAAAAATAAGTCAATAATAAAGGAAGAAATACAGGAGAAGTGGTTGAGTAGGTTGAGGGGAGAGAGTTCAAAGAGGGCATGGGCCCGGAAGGTTATAGTGGACGCAGAAGAACGGTTGGGTTGTAAGCATCGAAAACTTGATTATTTCACAACACAACTCCTCTGCAACATCAAATAACTTACTGCTTTTTTTATTATAGACTACGCTTTTTGTCGGTCAAGCTAGGAACTTGAAAATTATTCACATATATTTCCTCTGGTCATTTTGAAGTTTAAAATTAGAGAGTCAAGAAAACATATTCGTATTCTGTGTAAAAATAATTTATTAAATCGCAGAGCGCTTTCGGCTATTAAGCCATCTTCAGTGCTTACTCGTCAGGTAATACAAGAAACTTGGACAACACATTGACGTCATGAATTAAAATTACATTAAAATTAAAATTAAAATGATCCCCTGTTTAGGGTTTGTTGACTCTAAATTTGGAACATTATTGAAAATTTTCTTTAAATTATTTTAAAAAATGAACTCCGAACACGTGTTCATCTAACGGATGTTGTAGTTCACTACAACATCCGTTAGATGAACACGTGTTCGGAGTTCATTTTTTAAAATAATTTAAAGAAAATTTTCAATAATGTTCCAAATTTAGAGTCAACAAACCCTAAACAGGGGATCATTTTAATTTTAATTTTAATGTAATTTTAATTCATGACGTCAATGTGTTGTCCAAGTTTCTTGTATTACCTGACGAGTAAGCACTGAAGATGGCTTAATAGCCGAAAGCGCTCTGCGATTTAATAAATTATTTTTACACAGAATACGAATATGTTTTCTTGACTTTCGAGTCATGTGTACTCAGCTATAAAGTATTTACTTTAAAATTAGAGAACCTATTTATAATCTTGAATTTAAGTTGACTGATAAAAAATATCTCACCACTTTTATATGAATTGCTATAACTGCAGATTGATCCTTTCTGTCTCAGTTCAATCCTGCTTCTTTCAGACCTTTTGCGGTATTCAAATATATGCTTATAATTTTATCGGTAATTTAGTGGCGAAATTTATTGTTTGCAGTTTGCAACGTACAGATCGATCTGATTCATGAACTAAGACACGGTCATGATTTCCGTTCAGCTGGTGTGTTAGATACTCACTCATAGTTTTCGTTGTCTATCTACCAGAGGGCATAATTGTATTATGCATGCGGCGATGCAGATAACTAACCCTTTTAATAAAAATATTATGTGCAGTGAACCAAATCAAGCATTTAGATAAAAAAAAATTTCACTTATAGAATGAGAAAAATTGGGATCTTTATCATCTTTATCTTTGGCATTCCCAAGGCCATCAATTATTTAACTGAGGAAAATCTTAAATTAGACCTAATACTTTTCAGTAAAAGATTAAATTACGTTCAGCTATTTAATTACGCTAAAAGTTTTGTTCTCGTAGCACATTTCGAAGAATTAACTTTTGAGGTATCCCCACAAAAAAATCAAAGGACAACAAATGTGGTGTTCGTAGAGTCTATTCAATGCTTCGTTTCCTCCCAATCCAGTACCGTGGAAAATGTTAGTCTAAAATATACTGTCGAATAATTAAAGCGTAATGCGGAAGGACACCGTCCTGGTGAAATATTAAAGGATCTTCATTATACTTTTGATTATTTTCAATAATATCGGTCATAATTAGGATAATTCACAGCTGCATTCATTGGAGGAAAAATATTAAAAGAAGCTGTGGTGCGTTGGTTGTTCCTGTTCGGTTATTCATTATTTTCACGATATTACGAACTACGATCATAATAATCATCCTCATTAGGTTCCTAGGGGTTAAGTTTTGAACTAATTTCATGTGTGAAATAAATTCGAATTCGAAAATATCTATGAAATATAATTCGGATGCTGTTTAGCCGTCGAAATGCAAATTATTCGAATATTTTGGAATCGCTAGAATTTGTGTTGTGTGGATTTGTGTGGATTTTCTTGTTTTTAAGCCTAGTTTGCAGCTATTAGTCTGCTATTTGGTATTCATTATAGTTAAGTGGGTGAGTGAGAGTGACACGAGAACATTTTTTCAATGAAATGGCCAATTCGGAGGAACTGCAGTAAATAGTGGTAAACAACGTACTGGACCTAGTGCTACATTCTTTTAGGCAAGATCCTTTCAACCTATGTGATCGCCAGTTCCTTAAAATTTATAGGTTTCCTAAGGAAAGTTCTCGTGAACTAATAAATTTATTAGAACCTCATTTGGCAGCTCCTACAAGAATATCATCTATTGACAAAGCTACCAAGGTAATGGAAATGTGTATAGCTGAATTTAAATTCTAGAACTATTCTTAAATTTTGATATTATTTGTAATAATGACATCAGGAGTTATTGTCAACAATATAAGCTTTAAAATTGTGTGAATTTACCTTGAGTAGGAGTGATTCCAAGCTTGTAACTAAGTTCTTCTTTTTAAAACCAACTGGCCTGTTCTTTATAAGCAGTCATTTTCTTCTTTTTCTAGATTTTGTAATATCTAAGCGATGTTGCCAAATCGAAAAAGTCAATTGAATTCGAAGCAGTGAATTTATTTCATTTCATTATAAATTTCACTTCACTTCTATTGAAAACTAGGTATTGCATTTCACTGGTGAATTGATAATCCAAATATTTCGCATATGAATTGATTTTCACCTTATTTCAAAACTTGAACCCCAGCACTAAACGTCTGGTCTGTAAACAGATTTGAAGACCATTAATTGAGTTGTTGTTGAGATTTTTTTCATTAATGAAGTGTTAAATAATATAGATAACTCGCATTTTGATCTATATTTCGGATTTCTAAGCTCCGCCATGATAGAACTCTACTAAAAGATACTAAAATTAATCTACTTTGATATTCATTACATATTCTTATCTTTTCACCGTAGCCTTAGGCATGTTTTATTACATATGTATTATGTTTAAGTTTTGTTGTAGCTTCCTTTAACTGTGTAAATATAAAAAAAACAAATGTGGTCTGCATAGGCTTCATTTGTTATTTCAACTTTCCATGTCCTACCACATACTTTCTACATTTTTTATAATTTTATGTATTTCTTACTTTTTAAAATTGTAAATATATTTTTCTTTTTGCAAAAATAAATAAAATCTCATCAATTTTAGTTTGTGGTTCAGTTTCTAAATTAATGTTGTTAAGTTTTATCCGTTTGAATCAACAGTTTCGGTTTTCCCCCGGGTACACAGTACTACTTGATCAATAAATACATATAGGTTCAAGCATTTTAATTGGGGGGCTCGGCGCTAGATGTCAGCTCGTTAGTAATTAACAGTTGGCTGTGGAAGCCGAGTTTGACACCTCTGTACATTGTTAAATGAGAAGAAAAACTGTACGATTCCTCGGAGGCCGGTTAGTTTTATCTTTTTCATCGTGATTCGTGATGGTACGCGGCTTTATACAGTCAAGGGCGGACCCAAGGAAGTGATAAAGTGGAACCATGTCAACTTAAATTGCTACATACAGCAAAATATACTTTAACAAACCAAAAGGTTTAACGCTCTTAGTTTAAACTTATTTATGCTTATCAATTCAGCTATACAAAATAAATGTATGATAAGGAAATTTTTCGTATTCAATTATTTCAATTAAAATAGAATTGCACGTCTAAAGCATCTAAGCTTCCCTTTGAGTGACAAAATCTGTATCAGAAGTTGACTCGGTAAATAATTTTTCTTGTTTTGGCATAAAAATAGTAGCATCTACAAGTACACTGTCAAACCAAAACCAAAATTGATTGCATTTTGTTTGTCAATTATTTCATTCTTCACAAAAAACCCACATTTTTTCCTGAAGCAATAATTGAGAGTTTTATTAGGAATTCGAAAAGGAGCAATTATCAAGTTTTTCATTGGGAGTTCTAAAAAGCGTTGCAGATTCATTTGGAGAAGTAGTACGATGATACAAAAATATACAGGGATGCTTTATTAAAATTGTCAAAGTTAATGATCTCCACAAAACCCACATTTTTTCTTGGATCAACTTTCGAGTTTTTCATTGGGAGTTAGTTCTAAAAGGCGTTTCCTATTCATTTGGGGAAGGTTAATGTTTAAAATGTACTCCTATTATTCAAAAATATACAGGGTGTTTCATCAAGTTTGTCAAAATTAGTGACCTCCACAAAACAAACATTTTTTCTTGAATCAATGATTAAGTTTTTCATTGGGAGTTCTAAAAGGCTTAGTAAATTCATTTGGAGAAGGTTAATGTCCAAAAGGTACTCCGATTATTCAAAAATATACAGGGTGTTTTATTAAATTTTTCAAAATCATTGATCCCCACTAAACCCACATTTTTTCTTGGATCAACTTTCGAGTTTTTAATTGGGAGTTAGTTCTTAAAAGCGTAGCAGATTCATTTGGAGAAGGTTAGTGTCCAAAAAGTTCTCCGATTATCCAAAAACAGACAGGGTGTTTATGTATGTATGTATGTATATTTGGGGTAACATTCACTGAGACCTAAAAGATCTATTGTGCCCCCTTACTACTACATATTTAGTTTCTGAGGAGAGTCTCTGAAACTAGTAGCTCCTTTAGTCCTATTTCCCGGAGGAATTTCAGTATATCTGCAGGCTTCAGCTTAGGTAAAGGTTCCTCTTCTATCCAGTAATCTCCCAGGAACTGTGCTCTAGGATTCTGGAGTGCTGTGCAGTTGGAAAGTATGTGGATGGAGGTTTCTTCTTCCATTCCACAATATCTGCATTCTTCATTCCTTCCCTATTTTGAGTTTTTTCAGGTGCCCATTCAGGCGACAATGTCCCGTCAGGATCCCTGTTAAAACTCTTAGCGCAGTCTTGTTTTGACTTATGCATTCATTTGATCTCCGTAGGTTGTAGTCACCTAGGAGAATCTTTGATTGTCTAAGCCCTACTGGATCTTTCCAATGGTCAGATCTTCTCTTTCTTTCGGCTTCACCTATTTCTTCCAGTATAACATTGGAGCTGATTCCGCAAAAAGGTTCAGGCCCCCAGAAGGGTGTTTCAGACCCCTCTTTGCTACACTCAAGCCACATTTTTTCTTGGAGCAATTATCAAGTTTTTCATTGAGAGTACTAAAAGGCGCTGCAAATTCATTTGGAGAAGGTTAATGTCCAAAAGGTACTTCATAAAAAATGTCAAAATTAGTGATCTCCAGAAAACCCCTAATTTTTTCTTAGATACTTCAACGGGTTACCTAGTTGTGGGATAAGTGAATGTGTTGGAATCCAATTGATTACCATATTCTGTAAATATATCACAATTCTCAAGATAACAAACTTTCATATTAATATTTAAAAAACATCATAATAATAAGTGGAAATTTGAAAATATCGGTCAAAAGCATTTGCTTTTTTATACAACCTACTAATATTTTCTCACGTATAAAAAACTTTGACCCTACACAATTAATTACTATTTTATATTAAATATAGCCGGATCCTTAGGTACTCCTCCACAAATGGGGCGGAATAGAATCAAAATCGAATTTTGATTTATCTTTTAGCCTTCTACGAAAGTGCTACCTACCAATTCAGCTCAATAGTACCAATCTAACTTTTCCAGATCCGTATTGAGACACATACAGTTGCTCCTGAGAAATATCCATTATTTTCAAATAAAAAATGTACAGGGTTATCCATTTTAATGAACAAATTCCATTATTATTTCGGCAAAAGAAAACATATGACAACAATGTAAATATCGGTCGCATCACAAGATTGATGCTGTATCTGATGCCCAAGAATTTAAAGGCAACATCTCGTTTGAATGAAACCACTGAGTCAGCAACTCAAGCTCTTCTGAACGCTTCTTGATTTATAGCATTAGTTGTCTAATAACAATGCTATTGGAAAAATATGGTACTTATTAACGGTTACAGTACCGGTACCAATATTTGACAATCTATGGTACAAAGTAATATTCATCTGTCTAACAACAGATCCTGCCCTGAACATCTGAAAATTTTTCTCACAAACTTATAATTTCTAATTTCTTTTCGTTCGCACGCCTCCACCGTAACTCCGCAATTTTTTTTTCAATTTTTATGAGTGAGAATTAAGAGTTTTCCTTTAATAGCGTCATTTCAATAGAGAAGGCGTTCAAGATCTTCAAAACCAATCTAAATTCATAAGCACACCTTTAGGTTAAGTTTATGGGTCTCTCTTTTCGCCCTTTCCTGCTTTTAACTTTATCATTATTATATATTTTATGTGCTAAGTTTTATGTAGCTGTTATTTAAGTACCTCACAGAGATTGTTCACTTTGTTGCTTGTTTGATGAATTGTTATATTGATACATTATGTTCATGTTTTCTTATATACCTTGTATATGACTAAGAAGTGTCGATATATCGATGGCATTTGGGTTTTTAGACCAAGTAGAGCTTTTTATATTTTTTTTTGGTGAAAAAATTATTAACAATTTTTTCTTCACACTGCGAAACAAAGTTATGGGTTTTATCTGAGGATTTTGCAGAGTATTTACGTAGTAAACGTTGAAACAATTGATTGCTTAATATTATTAGATTTCCAAGAAAACCGAAAGATATTTTGCCTACAATCTTGTAAAAGCAATGATATCCTATCTGCATCTGTAGAGTAGGGAGGGTGTAGGCCACATGTGACCCATTGTACATCCTCCCGAGGAGTTGTCCTTCTAGGTAATCGTTCATCCTGTCCCTCCCAAAAAAGTGGACAGGTCACTAGAAGACATCTCCTTTATATCAGCAAGTGTAGGCCAAGACTCATCGAACACAGATGCACGATAACTCCGGACACTCCACTCCCAGACATGCCTGACAGTTTCATCTTCCTGTTCATACATCCTGCATAGAAGTGTGTCCACTAGCCCCATAGTATGGAGGTGTTTCCTTAGTTGACAGTTGCCAGTCATAAATCCTACTGTTAATCGTAGGTTTTTCCTCGTCATCGACAAATATTTCTTCGGCACCAGCTTCCCAGTGTCGCTCAGGAAAACTACATCCTTTGATTCCATCCCACCTCTTAACGTTTGTCTAGTTCCGCAATTGTTGAAGTCGTTAGGCGTAGGTGTCACTGGGTCTTGAAGTTTTCAGTCCAGTCGCTTTCAAGGTAAAAGAATCGGCAATGCAATCACCTTTACTCCTGTCGTGCCGCCCTTTGCCGAGGCATTAGCTACATCTTGATAGCACTTTAGTACTAGCCCCCATAACACGTTGTCTGTTCAAAGCTAATAAAGTTTCTACTATCAATGCAGATTGTTATGTCTTTTCCAAAAATTCCTTTTCTGATTAGTTCTTTGTGGCAATTGAGATACCAGCCAGTTTTGTTTGAGCCACGCTGGTATATCGATATCCTTTTCAAAACACTAACTTTACACAGCCACTGCTTTACAAAGAACACATTCAGAATATTTTTGTAAAAGCACTAGTTAACAACGGAAACCACCTAAAAAGAAAAAAGGAAAATCGCAGTCAGTCGCCAATTCAATAGTAATACCGGCGAAAAGGCATAAAACGCTGGGTTCTGTGTTATTTTACGTTCACACACCGGTAACTATGGCAACCAACAAAGCGGGACGCCGTAAATATAAAAAATCCAGTAGACATTGAAAAATTCAACAAAGCTCAATATTTGCGGTCTACCTTTTTTTCTCTTTCATTAGATTAAGCATTGTGTTGGAGAAAGACGGAGCTACGTAAGGCACTTCTGGCTGCTAGTGTTAATTTCATCGTTATCTAACTATCTTTAGACTTGACTAACTTGCGCGAGAGTAGGAAAAATTATGTAGACACAATCAACCAAGTTAGTATTCCTAGTGTAAATTATTGTTCGAATTCATATTTTAAACTTGGTCCGGTCTCAAATACATATGCATGCGAGCCACATATTAATTTATACACTCATTAGCATATACGTATCCGTTAGAGTATTTTTTCGACATCTGTTGGCTGCAGTGGTTAATTATGACACATAAGCAACACTTGCCCGTTGGCTACATTCAGTTACTTTTTCATATGTTTTAAAAGGTTTCACACTTTTGTTTTAAAACCAAAGAAGATATTGATTTATGAAATAATCTTGTTGACAATCATAGTATATTATTAAACGAGCAATTTATGATAGCCACTATTCACGATGGGTGACATTTGCGTCTCAAGCCGCAGACGAGGGGCGCAAGTCACCCGAGTGAATATTGGCCAAAAATTGCGAGTAGAATACTATACTTTGTCCACGACCCTTAATTTATTTATTACATCTCTTTACCATACGTTGAGTTGTCATGGCGTGAATTATGAACCATAATTCACTCTAGTAGATATGTGGGTACCATTTACCGGTCGCTTCCCTCATCTGACCCTGGTTTCATATTTCCTCAGCTTCTCCGAGGGTTTTTTTGACCAGGTGTTTGCTATGGATATGTTTTTGCACAACTGATGTTTAGATTGAATCTACCGAGATGTATGATCACGTGCAGTAGTTTTAGATGTACTGAAGGACATACGGGACCTCTAAATGAAGTTTGAGAAGAAAACAATTGATCCTAATCTAGCGTTTTTAGGATTTGTATCAACTCACATAAGACCGTTGTTTAGTAATACATATTTCGATTTTTCTTGACGATCCTGAGGACGATCCTGTTGTTGTATTTTTGAGGGTATATGCTGAAGCGTCCAAGCGAGAAAGTGACCATCGCAAAATTTTTATTTTATGTAGCGGAATGAATCGAAATCGGTGAGCGTCGATCGACGCCTTCACTACAACATCCGACAGGGTGATCATCAGTGCAAGATATATACGATAGTTTAAGGCTGAGGATAAAAATGTACAAATGAGATTTGTTGTGATCAATGTAACAGTTTGTTTTTTCCAATTGATAGTGAAACAATAGAAATTTAATGGATACAATACACGAGATGGACTTTTTTTTCGTTTCGTATCGGACCATGTAATTTTGGTTAGGTAAGGATAGTCATTTTAGCTTCTTCTACATGTGTTGGGAACAGAAAACTGAGATTTCATCTCCTACTTTTAGTGTTCCAGTCTAAAAAATATCTACTTACTCGGTAAACTTAGTTTCAGCATCATATGTAATGAAAAGAGCATGTAAAAAGTAACTAACTAACAAAAACAGAATAAAACTAAAAAAATTACAAAACAAAAATAAATAAATCGAAAGAATTAATGCCTCTAAAAATGACCAATGGAGAAATGAATAGAAATAACACGGAAAATCATAAATTATTTTAACAAGTTGTTGAGAGCAAACAAATCAGAAGGAATTTTTGGAAAGCAAAGATGAGGAATTGTGGACAGGAGAAATAGGTATAATGGAAATATGGAGAGCGTACTAGCAGAGTCTTCTCAACTGGAGGAATACCAAGGAGGGAGGGAGGAAGGGAACTGAAGCCGACATTAACAAAACAATGGATAAAGAAGAATTGGAAAAGTTATTAAGGAACTACAAAATGGAAAAGCCCGGTCCGACAAAATTACAGCAAAAATGATAATGATTAAAAACATGGGACATAAAGGAAAAGATAGAAGAAGAAAAACGTGGGACAAAGTAATAATACGAAATAAAAGAGATGATGTGTCTCTAGCATAGCGATACCACAGATTGGACGCTGCCTGAAGCAAGTTTTTTAAATAAATATGCTGTAGGATAGTGTTAAGCAGCATAAAAAAATATCAAAACAGTTGAAGTTTAATTCAAAAATCTAAAGGAAACGTCAAAGTACTCAAATGACAGATGATGGAATATTCTGCATTTAGGCACAGATTATAAAAGAGAACAGATGCGAAAGCTTGACAGAGAACAGTAAAAAAGAGAGAGATGGGTGGACAAACCCATTTAAAGGTCCATCGTCGTATGTCGACTCCGTTCGGACTGCTTCGCAAAACTTTTCAACAGGGTTATCAATTTGCATAATATTTCCCTTAATTCACGATCATAGGTCAAATATTTTATAAGCATTATTTTTAGTGTGATAGATATACAGATACGAATATTCGACAATTACTTGTTTTAAATCAATTTCATTAACATTAAAAAAAAATTCTACAGTTTAAAAGAGTTTGTCTAAGACCATCTATTAATAAGCCGATATTTTACCTCCTAACAAAAGGTATATGGTACCCATATATCAACTGTCGTGAATTATGAACCATAATACATAATAATTATGAACTAGAGATGGGGGTACCTACAATATGAAATAAACTATTAAATCTGTGTATTTTGTTCAGGAAATTTGTTTCCGACATATATCGTATCGATAAAATATTGTAATTTTTAGTATTGATACTTTTCATAACGATATTTTCTAATATTAAGTATTTTAAAACAATATATTTATAACGGTACGTTGTGTTGATACTTTCTACAGTATCGCCCATCTCTATATATGTCAAATTATATTTCTATGTAGCTGTCAGAACATTTTGAGGTTAGTATAATACCAAATCGTTACTGACTTTTATTTAATAAAGAAATCAAGTGTTGTGGACAAAGTATAGTATTCTACTCGAAATTTATGGCCATAATTCACTTGGGTGACTTGCGGCTCGTGACGCAAACGTCACCCATCGTGAATTATGGCTATCATAAATTGCTCGTTTAATAATATACTAATAATGTATAAAAATCATACCATAAATATATACTATTTTTCACAAACAATCTTTGACAACCATGCACAATTACCGTGACGGCTTGGCTAAAAAATCAAAATACAAATGTCATTTTGACACTTCAGTTTGAAGGTTGTCAATCCGCGATATTATTTGTGTTATTTGACTAATCGATTGTAGGTTGTGGTAATATTAACTGAAAATAGTGTACATTAGTACATTATTTTTATAAAATGAATAAACATCACGGGGGGAGTGTATTGTTCATACAGAGACTGTCCAAATAAATTTTATTCGGAAAGAAAAGTAAAGAACCGGCACTGGAAACTGTTATTGTCCCCAAGTCAACATTGCAATTTGGTAAGAAATTCTGAAAATATTTTAAACTGGCAACATCGCGGCCATACCGAGTTAAAGGTCCAAGGTCATTGAAGTCGGAATTGAAAATCCTTTGATGTTTTGCCAGGTTTCGTATCTGTTCTCTTTTATAATCTGTGGCGATACCATATTTTTATTCATTGTTGCTAATTTCAAATATTCATCTACCTATAGTAAAGTTATATTTTCATAATATACTTACTTTCCAGTTTCATCAACATGTTAATACTGGATAACTCGATTTTACTAGTTGAGTACGCCAGTTGTTATAAGTGGCAGTTGTTTCGCGTGAACAAGCATTTGTTTGCGCTCTAGATCGGTAATTTGCGTGTGTCCTAGACAATGCAAGGTTGCCAGCTTCGGCTAGATACAGAGCTACTTGATGCAAATAAAACTAACCCTATACTACTAATCATTTAATTGATTCAAATAGTATCCATAATAAATTTCATTACCTTCTCCCTAACGTTCATGTCAAACAAGTGTGTAGAACGGAGAGTTGTAAATAGATTAATTCATTTTAGTAATTTTCCGGCCACAACATGAGATAAAATGGGTCTTTCGTTTCAGTGTTCTATCAAAAATTCAAGTACTTACTCTAGCTTATACAATCCTTTGTTATCTCCAATATTACATTGATGCCTATATCGCCAGAGGGTTCTAGTTCTCTAAAGAATCTTCACCTACCTCTTACTTCTTATTTGATTTTCTATTTAGCTTGCTTCTAGTACAGGGTGTCCTTGATCCAACAGTCGAATGTTATTTCCTAGCTTATTAGGACTTTCCACGCACTTCCATATCATTTTAAAGTTCCTTAATAACGTAATAATAATTATTTGAAACGATAGGAAACAACAAATAATTATTCAAATCCTAGAACTAGTTTGTCATAGCTATCACTATGAGGTCATTTCAGCATTTTGGCAACATTGACATAAACCCAATAGCGATATAACGATGCTGTACTACCCCCGTTTACGGAGAACACGAACATTAAAAGCCAAAACACGAACATAACGATTAGTATAGAATTTTATTAAATTTATAATTCTCGAGGAACAGAAAAGGAATTAACTCTCAATTTACCATATGTCTAAAGCGCTACACGAAATCAAGTTGTATTATCGAGACTACTTTTAACTATTTATAGGATCATCACGTCATACACCTTTCATGTTACATTATATTTATCAACTAACTTGAAATTACCACTATAATAGGTCCATGGTTAAAGCTGCAGCAAATGTAATGAAAACTGTTAGACTAATATCAAAATTTTATAAATGAGAAGGTTATAATACTATAGGTTGGCAAATTACTTTTGGCAGTTAGAAGGTTAGCAACGTTCAATGCGCCGTAGGATTGCAGAGTTCGTAAGCTTCGTTTACAACGTTGTCAAGTTGTATATGGCTTTTTCGCGCATCGTGAACTGCCAGAATTAGTTTGCCAACCTGTACTTATGTTAATAATTTAACTAGGTAGTCGATTGAGTGTTCATAAAAGTATCCAAATGCTTGGATAAGTACTTTAAAACAGTGAATCAGAGCTTGGAACTTAGTTTTTTGGTCTAAGTGCTTCAGTGTCGATATTGTCTATAATTCGAATTTTTTCATCCCACCGGCACTTGTTATCACCACTTGGAGATCATTGACACGGACTCCGAAACATTATACTTGCTACAATTTTATGGAAATAATTAATTTGGTTGCCCTCTAGCACAATATGGACGACTTGTCAAAGCCACGTGTTCTGGAATGGTTCATTCAGCTGTTGACACACTCAATAAGTTTAAACTGTAGCTTAAACCTATGTTATTTAATTTTGTCCACGACCACCTAATAATAAGCCGATATTTTACCTCCTAACAAAAGGTATATGGTACCCATATATCAACTGTCGTGAATTATGAACCATAATACACTACAATGTATTATGAACTAGAGATGGGGGTACCTACAATATGAAATAAACTATTAAATCTGTGTATTTTGTTCAGGAAATTTGTTTCCGACATATATCGTATCGATAAAATATTGTAATTTTTAGTATTGATACTTTTCATAACGATATTTTCTAATATTAAGTATTTTAAAACAATATATTTATAACGGTACGTTGTGTTGATACTTTCTACAGTATCGCCCATCTCTATATATGTCAAATTATATTTTTATGTAGCTGTCATAACATTTTGAGGTTAGTATAATACCAAATCGTTACTGACTTTTATTTAATGAAGAAATCAAGTGTTGTGGACAAAGTATAGTATTCTACTCGAAATGTATGGCCATAATTCACTTGGGTGATTTGCGCCTCTCGCCTGCGGCTCGTGACGCAAACGTCATCCATCGTGAATTATGGCTATCATAAATTGCTCGTTTAATAATATACTATTATGTCCTCGATTTTGACAGGTTGGTTACGTTACTAGATATTATTTATAACAATAATTCGTTTTGCAACGCCAACATAAGTAGCCCATTCTAATCGATATATCAATTAGAGCGAAAAATACAATGAAAATGGTATGGTAATTTAAAAAAAAAACCTCTTTCTTATTACATCGAATAGTATGCACTTTTGTACAACTATCAGTTGCGACAGATAATTACAAAAACTTTTTTTCCGAAGCAATGACTCGTTGTAATCGAAACTTGCATCTACATCGGAATTGTTTTTTAAGTATACACCGCAATGTAATATTATTTTAATTAAGGACAAACACGATTGGTTTTCTTTAGGACTTCTTTAGGATGTAATAGAGATAATTTTATAGAGAAAAGGGTATATAATTGTTATTAATTTGTTGTTATTTTCCGATCGTGGCTTATGCTTTCACATATAACGTGATCCAGTTGCTATTGAATAAAAAAAAAGGAAATTCATGGTGAACGAATCTTCATACTCTTATACGAATTTCCCAATTTTCTTAAGAAATGTGTAGTTTCCTGACAAAGATCACATCTACTTTGTCGCTTACATCAATTCATAGTACTCGATCTATCATTTGATTTGGTGTGCTATATCTGACAAAGCGATCATTGGTCTTTATTTTGTTTAAGACAAGTTCGGTCACTTATTTTCTTTCAAACCAAGAGAGGTACGTATACAAAACTATTACACCATTTCTGAGAGACTCACCACGAATCCCAAATGCTTACAAGCAGGATTGTGTGATGATCAATACTGCCAGACACTCTAGTCCTTTGATAATGGTAATTTCTTGAGGTAAATATGTTTGATTTGATTTAAATATCTGCAAGGCCTGTTTATCTACCATGTAGCAGTATTTTGGATACGAAACGTTAAAGGCTTTTCAAATTTTCTACTATTTTATCACCTGCATGGAAAGAAACCTACCACATATCCAAGAAAGAGAATGCCTAAAGCATAGACTCGAGGATCTAAACAGGACAATAATATACACTGCCCTCTTTATCAGCGAAGCAATAGGGATGCACCCTGCTTTGAAAAGTCATGGTGAAAAGTGGGGTCAACACATATATGGATTGAAGAAAGTCCTTATTTTCGGTATATTCACCTTACCAAAAATAAGGAGCTGATGAGATAATCGGAAAAGGACAAGATAATGTTCTACCACATTTGGTTGGAATAAGTAGAATAAATTTAGAACTGGGCTTTACCAAAATCTCGGAGAAAGGCAACAGCAACCTTCATTCCAAAACCTGGAATAAGGGGCACAACGAACCCAAAATCATTTAGTTTAGACCAATTAGTCTGACAACGTCTCTACTTATACAATACAAAAAGCTAATGATAATTATATTAGAGCAGAAATCCTGGGTAGATTACCTCTTCCTCCACATCTGCATCTTCGGAGACTAATCGAGGATATTTTGGATATGGAAAAAGTCTGTACCTACCACGTTATGAATGAGTATTTCTATTTTTTCCTCAACGAAAACGAGACAAAAATATCATTTGTACAAATTAATCTGCGCTTCTGGCAACAGCGGTTGAAATAAAGGGGCAATTAACATTCGGCCTTTGGAACTGAGTACACGCCTTGATGACCGTGCACATTTTTTTCTTTCTCTCTTTTTCAAGAAGTTTTTTTCATATTATCCTTGTCGTACTTGTGTAATCTGCATGTTTCGATAAGCTTTTTCGCAATCTGTATGTTGATCACATTTTAATGAGACTTTACAATAATAATAAGTGATAAATGTTGTTTTTTTTCCGATACTTCGATTTTTGAATTGGTTTTGTAAAATAGCTGTTATATGGCTTGCAATAATAGATATTAATTATAGCTTTAGGGAAAGGCTGTATTGTTAATAAATGGTACATTCTAGATACACACCAATTAAAACAGGATTATAATTAAACTCACGATTTGATAGGAATGATATTTATATGGAAGTCGGTAATTATACACGTAATTCCTATAATCCTTCTTTCTCGCGTTTACCCGCAATAAAATCCCCATTTTCAAAAACAAATGATAAAAAAAGAACAAATAAGCGCTTATTTCTATCATTATATCTTCTTCAGTTGGAACAATTCAGGTATTTAATTATGAGGATAATAGGTGATAGTTGCAATGTTAGTGATTGTTTTAAAATCTATTCAATTATTTCAAATAATTATTTCAGTACTTTTTAGTGTCTGTCATCTTGTCTAATACGCTAACACAAGCAGATTTTTTTGTTACAAAATGACAAATGATAAAAACAGCCGTAGTTTATGATCCAAATTGTAAAATTTTTTCTTCATCTTATTCGATCTCTTGTGCCCCCTTACTTCTACTTAGTTTCTGAGGAGAGTCTCTGAAACTAGTAGCTCCTTTAGTCCTATTTACCGGAGGAATTTCAGGATATCTGCAGGCTTCAACTTAGGTAAATGTTCCTCTTCTATCCAGTAATATACCAGGTACTGTGCTCTAGGATTCTGGAGTGCAGTGCGGTTGGAAAGTATGTGGATGGAGGTTTCTTCTTCCATGCCACAATATCTGCATTCTTCTTCCTCCACTATTTTGAGTTTTTTTCAGGTGCTCATTCAGGCGACAATGTCCCGTCAGGATCCCTGTTAAAACTCTCAGCGCAGTTTTACTTTGACTTATGCATGCAACAGGTTTTAGTCACCTAGAAGAATCTTTGATTGTCTAAGACCTACTAGATCTTTTCAATAGTTGGATCTTCTCTTTCTTTCTGCTTCACTCATTTCTTCCAATATTACATTGGGACTGATACCGCAAAAGGGATCTGGCCCCCAGAAAGGTAATTTAGTCCCCTTCTTTGCTAGTTCATCTGCTATTTCATTTCCTTCTATTCCAGTGTGTCCTGGAGTCCATAGTAAGGTAACCGTACTGTTCTCGCCTAGTTCATTGAGTTTGTCTAGGCGTTCCCACACCATTTTGGAACTGATTACACAAGAGCTCAGTGCCTTAATGGCTCCTTGACTATCTATCATTATGATAATCTTTTGTCCTCTGTATCCTTTATCAATATTGAACTGGGCGCTATTTCTTATATTCCTGAGTCCTAGCTCGCTTCTTGAAATAAAAAGTGATAAAATGTTGCCTACAATTAACAACAACTAACCATACCATATTCATCTAAATTGGGATGAGAAGGACACTGACGGATCTGCGACTACTTATGCCAGGTGGAAAAGTAATTTTCTTATCGAAAAGCTTTTATAACATTTCAATATCCATAAATAATTTCCAAAATATACTTTATATTCTACTGTTTCAAGTACATTACCTTCATCCTAGCATTTATCAACAAACCATTCTCCTGATAAATCTCGAGCTTTACCGAAATCCCTAAAATCCATTTATTTCGAAATCCTCAGCAAATAGGCGAATGCAATCGAGTGTGATGTCCAGTGTATATATAAATAGATTTGGTGATATGGTTAAGATTCAATCTTCGATTTTCCAGGCCATGGACTATTGGGGTGAAGAGTTATATATAATATTCCCTTAGAGGAATAGGGTTATCTTTGTGATTGATTTTGTTTTCAACTAGGTAAAGTGAAATACATTTAAGCCCGAAATAAACAGTACTGAACTTGTAATTATTTCATTGTTTTAAAAAATACTTATTAATATTCCAATTCGAAAAGGATATGTAAATAATAATTACGATCTTCATTTTTCAACTGAAAATACTTGAGAACTCTCAAAGTGCTGATAACAGGATGGGTGGACTAAATGTGGGAGAAGAGTACAATAGGCCAATAGGCTGCAGTGCTCCCGGCATCAGAACGGCTTCCAAAACACACAAAAAAAGTAGTCAATTGAGATGTAACATTGAATAATCTAGAATAATATCAATATAATGCTATACAGTAAATCTGGTTTATATAATCGATTCATCAGCGTCGGCGATGAGAAATTACAATATTAAATATCATACTACCCGCATAATATAATGCGAAAACAATTTCACATCACTCTGACTCTTCCTAGGTAGTTATTACCCCAAGAAATTACATATTTCCCAACAAACTACTTCATAAATTTCACCGGACCTCTAATTAGCCCATGTGTCCAAATAAACGCGATTGTGTTTTGTTTTGGGGGCAGGTGAATCCCCGCAGTGGTACCTTTGGTACTCGGGCAGGTGCCGGCACGCGTCTTCTAGTACACCTGAGTCGTAATTAGTGGCTCACCTGTCTCATACTATAGATACATATATGACATATATCTAACCTTCTTAAACCTGTAAAGCGGTTGTGCGGTTTGGAATTACTGACCACCGAAAGGGGAACATATAAGTGTGCATCAGTGTTAATAACCTATCATAAAAAACGTGCAACGACTTTTATACGGAGTGTAGAAGCAAACGCTCTACCATTATCCAAGAAGAAGAATGCTATATCTGCGTCTCGCAAAAAATATTCAATTTAAACTAATTTCGAAAAACTGTTCCACTATATACATTTTGCAAGGAATATTTTAAACCAGAACCAGAAACCAAAAAGCAATGACATCACGCTCTCTGTATCTGTATCTGTAGTAGAAAGAGTGAGTGAGCTCACAGCACTTAGGCCACTTGTGTATCCTCCGAAAAGTTGTCCTCCTAGGTCACATCTCCTTTATATCGGCAGGTGTAGGCTAAGACTCACCGAACACACACTCTCTTATCGACGATAACTCCGGACACTCGCATAAGACATGCCTGACAGTTTCATCTTCCTGTTCACACATCCTTTATAGAGGTTTGTCCATTAGCCCTATAGTATGGCCAGTCAGGAATCCCACTGTTAAACGTAGGTTTTTCCTGGCCATCGCCAAATTTTTCTTTGGCACCAGCTTCCCAGGATCGCCCAGGGTGATCCTAGCAAGACTGCATCCTTTGATTCCTTCCCATCTCTTAGGGGATTGAGCATGGGTGTAACGTTTGGCCAGTTCCGCAAATTGTCGAAGTCGTTAGGTCGTAGTTGTCACTGGGTCCCAAAATTCTTAGTTCAGCCGCTTCCCTGACTAAAAAATCGGCAATGCGATCACCTTTACTCCTGTCGTGCCCTTTAACCCACCCCAGGATAATATTGTTATCTGCCGAAAGGTTAGGGTAAATCTTGGTGGCACTCCAGTACAGGCCCCGATAAAACACGTTGTCTGTTCAAGGCTAATAGGGCTTGTCTACTATCAGTGCAGATTGTTACGTTTTTGCCAGAAATTCTTGTTCTGGTAAGATCTTTTGTGGCAATTGAGATATCAGCCAGTTCTGTTTGAACCACGCTGGTATTCTTTCCCATTCCCCACTTAATCTTTAGGCTTAGTACTCTGGAGTAAACTCCACATCCTGAGCCTCCTGACATTTTTGAGCCAACTGTATATATGCGTATTGCATTTGCAGCATCGAGTCGTGATGTCTGAGATCTTATAGCTGCAAAAGTAGACAGATAGGTACAGATACAGAAATTTTCCATTAATCCGTTCGATAATGCTACTGTGATAGCGAAAGTCGAACAAAGGTTCGCATATAGTGAAGATTTAAACAAATTGTTGTCGTCATTTATCAATTAAATTGAATTCACAAGACATTGAATCGATCATCATTAATAATTTGTTTTAAAAAGTGCAAAACAGCGTGCATTCATCGCCTTGAGACAAGGCCGATGCCATCGTCAAACGACTAAGAATTAAAAGTGCCCGGTGCACGAAAAGGAAGACAGGTGAATGAGACTTCGACACATCACATGCCGAATAACTTAAATATTAAATTACTTTAACTGCCTTAGGTACAAAATTTCGATGAATAAAAACGTACCCTCTACTCTCGCTTTTATTCCTAAATAATGTTTAATGGTACACAGAAGGGCATAAAATTTGTAATTATCGTGGTAGTTAGTTTCAGTACATTTGATGTATTAATTATTTATTGCCTAGTCATGACACTCACATTATTTCAATTTTTATAAGGCGTTAAAGGTTTACCGTTTTTTACTAGTTTCTCCTCATCGTCCAAATTTAAAGCGAATTGATTGTGTTGTTATTGTAGTTTATTCCAAAATAATTATCTATGTATTTTATTAAGATTCATTCATAGTAGATCATATCTTTGACAAAATGTGAAATAAAATATTTTATTTTATGACATTCCAACGATATGATAGTCTACTAGAAATGGAATCCAGCGAAGTGCACGTTCCAGGAACGGTTTTTTTATTGGGATAGCTCGTTTTTTTCACTTATATTGGAAATGTTGTTAATAAAACGCGTTTGTTGTTACTTTTTTTGTGTATGAATATTTTTGTTTCCAAAATATGTTTATTCAGTTTTATGATTTTGTGTATTGAAATGTGTATCGATTAACAACTATTTAAATGATAAAAACCTGGATCAAAACTTATGATGCTATCCTGATAACGTAGGTAATTGATTATTGGAAATTTCTCTTCCTAACATTGGTAACCAAATTTGACTACATTCGACTGAAATACTAGCTACAGATTTATCTGCATTTAGTTGTATTAAAGCACTTTCTTTGATTTTTCGTCTTTTATTAATGGGTTCTGCCAATATTATTTTTGTTGAATCCCATTGAATTTGATGACCCTCTTCCCAAGCATGTTTGCAAATAGCTGACTTAAAGAATTCCCTATCTTTGATATATTTTTTGTGTTCGTTTATTCGCACTTTCAATGGTCTAGATGTTAAACCTAAATAAAATTTGTCGTATTCACAAGATATTTGATATATGCATTTTTTTGAAGATTGTTCTTTATTTTTTGGTTTCGTTTTTGTTAGTATAGATCTAAACGCTACCGAAAAGTTGAAATAAATACTGAAAATTTCACAAGTAGAACCTATATCCTTCAAATTAAATCTTTTAAAAGCATTATGATAAATAAAAACAAATATTCTTATCGAAAAATCCACCCTGATTAAACTTATTCAGAAGAGTGATTGTTGTGAATGAATCTCCAGATGAACATTTTCTAACAATCTTGTTGATATTCTTAAAAAATCTTCGTAAAATTCACATTTTTCTTTATATCTTCACCAGAGCACCGAATATATTTTGTGACCAGAGTTAAGGTACGTGTTCCTCCACATTCGGGAGTGGCAGCGATTATATTCGTCAACGAATTTTCGCAAAGAGATGTTTTCCTCCGGAATTGCTTTGTTTTATAGTGTCAATATGGATCTTCATCAACATATACTACACAACAAGAAATTTTTTGAATTGTAGACACCGGAAATCTCACTAACGCCTGAAAAGCATCTTAAGCCGCTTGTCAAAAAGACGCTCAAAAAAAGAAATAAATACCTGAAGAATTTTTAAACTTGACAATGTAGACCGAGGTGGAGCTGATAAAATTATTCTGTATTATAAGAAGAGTAAGTGGACGTATTTTTGATGGACACGTATTGTGTGTTCCCATCAAGCGGTGGGTCACCTATCCTGACAACCATGAAATTACAATGTTCACTTCCAAATCGATTGAGCAATGTTACACAGCTTGTGTTCAGGTATTATAGCGATCACTAATCGAAGACCGAAACTAATCAACAAGCTAGGATTTTGTTTGTCATGAATTTTGGAATAGTGAAATCAAAGCTACTAATAAAACATGGGACAGATAGAAAATAAAAATTATTTCACCATAAAAACATTATTTTTTTACAATAAACAATTCAAAAAAAGTGAGTTTGTAGAGTTTTTAATTCCTTTTCATCATCTGACTTTAATTCAATATTTTTTAAATAAGTACACTGAGTACGCTGAGGTGGTGCCGGCGAAGATAGAGCACCTTTAAGAAAAATCTAAGTACACAAATTTATGTCAAAAAAGCAAGTTTTTTGTTTTGAATGGTAGTTTATAAATCTTCAATTCACTGGACTTTATTATCTGATGGCGAAATTTACCACCGCTCGCGCTCATGGGTCAAATCAAATACCGCGCGTTTCACTGGCTTCTTGGTGCACACCTCCGGTCCATTTCACGAAATCATGCCACAACTTGCAGGTAACCGAGCACAGATATAATACAGAGAGAATCTCCTTGACCTGTCGAAAGTATTTGCTGGAAACTTCAACGAAAAATGATCCAAATCAACAACAAAACATCAATCAGCACCTGTGCTACATGGAGCTAAGGCATCAAATTAGTGACGTTTGTGTCAGGAAGAAGGAAAAACATCTTTGCACTCGCTAACAGAATATGACCTTCTCTCACTGAAGCGCCTTTTTCTCTTCCACAGCAAACTCCAAATGAAATAAGGAGAAATTCTCTTCTTGAAACCCCAACAAATCAGTTCATACAAAGAGTTATTTCAATAAGTTCAGGAATCTGTATCTGTAGAGTAGGGAGGGTGAGTGTAAGCTCACAGCACTTAGGCCACATGTGACCCATTGTATATCCTCCCGAGGAGTTATCCTCCTAGGTCATCGTCCATCCTGTCCTTCTCAGGAAGGTGGACAGGTCACTAGGAGACATCTAGTAGTACAGGAATATTGAGATGATAAAACCTGGAAGGTTACGTATTGGATATATTTGGTCCATTTATTTGAATCATAAAGCTTTCCGTGCATAATGCTTTCTGTGAAACAAACAGTTGAAAATTCAAACTGCAGCATGGCTCACCATAATTACTAATAATAAATAATAGCAGTTTAATATATTTACCTACACCATATTAATAACCTATATTTTTATCAGTCCAGATACAATTGTTAGATAAAATGAATGTAAAGAATCATTATTCATTTTTACTGTATTCATTTTTCATAATTTATTCACGTCTAATAAATAAACAAATAAACGTCAATAAAATAATTACTCCTAATTACGTTGTAATTATACACTATGGCCAGACGAATTAAATTAACTCTTCAAGCTGAAATGTCACCCTATTGGTTGCTACACATTTATTGGGGGTTGACTTTCCTGTTCGCAAATAAAAGTATCCGTTGACATATGTTTGTGGGACTCTTGCTTCTCGATATGTGATCTAGATTAGTCTAGCCTGGAAGCTTTGGTTTTGACAGTTCCTTATGGTTATTGATACGAAACAAACTTGGGCATAATAAGGCGAAATTTTAAATTGAATATTTTCACCTGAAAATCTATCCATATCCATCTAAAATTGAAAATGATTCAGAATGCCAAGAAGATTGGACTACAAAAGTGTTGAAGTAAATGTACACATTCGAATTGAAGACACTAGGTTTGATTATTCGGATAGTGGCTATAATAATTTCAGTGAACGTCACCCAGTATACAGATATACATTAGAGATTGTTAGCTTTTTCTGTTCCTATTCCTTTGAGACCTAATAATGTCAGTAAAATTGAAACGTATATTCAGAAAGCAGTTAGGACACTTGTCAAAACCCTTAGTACTGTCTTAGTCACTCACTAGTCATTTCCTTTGGTGCCATTTTCTCGTTTTTTCATCAAAGTGGTGTTTCATCGCATAATGTCTTTGCTATTTATTCTTCTATTTCAGTCGCAAGGCCAAAGGATGTCTGTTTGCGACTTAGACTTGGACACACCATGTTTTTCATACGTGGTGGCATGTTTTCGCGTGGGCAAACCATTGAGTATACATATTTGTATTGTATTTCATGTGTTTTTAACGTTCCTTTGCGTTTTGGTCTGTATTTGACTGAAAAAGAATTGAAAATGGTCTAAATTTCAAGCTTACTTTCGTTTTAAAGTATATTCGAGTGAATATGTGCATTATTCAGTCTTCTTGTCTGCTTTTTGACTATTTTCATCGATATTTTACGTTTTAGTGTGTATTTGACTCTGAAATAGGATGGAAAATGGTCTAATTTCAAGCTGACCTTCGTTTTAAAGTATATTCGAGTGCATTTGTACATTATTTAGTCTTCTCGATTGTTCTGTATCCTAAGGTGTTAAGGTGTGTTTAATTATGTTCAAATTTCGCCCATTCCCGTTTATTTACAGCCTTTAACTTTGCCCCCTGCCGATTTTGTCCACGTTTTTTCAGGAATTAGGGTTTTCGTGATCTCCCCCTTGGTCACCTCCCACACGTTTTTGTTTGCCACATCATTTTTGCTTCTTGATTATTTTTCATGCGTACTAAGTGGCCATACCACCTAAACTGATTCCTTTCTATGCTTCTTCTTCTTTTTCCGACCCTGGTAAATAGTGAGAACTTTAGAATAAAAAATGATAATACTATTATCTTGTAACTATAATCAAGTATATCTATTATTTTATCTTCTTTATGCCTTATTTTTGAGAAATCAAACAATGCATATGATCGTCTAATTAGAGAATTACATTATCGGCGATTATGGTCTCTATGTCGCTTCATTCCTGATTCTGCCATAGATCACATCCCAGCATATTCACAAAATATTCGTTATCCTTCAACAACCAAAATATTCACTAGGTATAAGTTATATGGCAAAACAAAGCATACAATAAAAAAAAACAAGCAGAATCATGTCAGATATTACTCATAAATATTCAGGAATCATAATTTCGATATTCATAAAACTTAATTTGATTATTTATAATTACCGGAGTTGAAAATGAGTACTTCACATCCTCTATCTCGCGCAATTAAATATTAGTATAACTTGGTAAGTAATAAGCACCCTAATCTACAAGATATGTAAAAGTAAAGATATATTTATGCGGGAATCATTTCTTTCACGAACGCCGTGAATAAATACATCGTTATTAATTATTATTGATGTTTATCCAGTAATTTGATTTAATACCTAATTAATTGAATGATTATCATATTTACATAATTGAATATCATTATCTTAATTGGGTACAAATAAACTAAAACTTTAATTTCATACAACACCCATGATATATTATATATGCACTTTTTTATTGTTATTTTTGTTTTTTTGTTCCATTCAATTTGCATTTGGGTTAATAATAATAATAACTTTCGATAGTCAATTAAATAAGTCATTGGAAGAGCATTTTTCAAGTACTGCTTTACACCATACTGCGTTCAGAAAAGGTGAAAAATCGAAAACGTATGATCTTTAAATTGTGATTCTTTTGTTTTTAAACGCATCAATATTTCTGACAAAAATCCACACTATTAACATATATCTCCAAATAAACATCATCATTTACGTTTGACGACCTCTTAGGTAGGATCTGCCAACAAGTTCCTTTTCGATATTGATTATTTTCAAGGCATTTGTCATTTCTTATCTTTTTGTCTAAATTGCTGTGTTAAACACAACCTCTAGGATACATCTAGGATATCTCTAGGAAAACTCTAATGCCCGATATCACCAACTAATTCCTAAAGCTAGGTAATACCTAAACCGGAATTAGAAAATTCTAGCTGCAATTTGCGCTTATGCTAGGAAATACCTAACGTTAGGATAGTCAGGTCTGCCTAGAGTATTTAGGAAATGCTTAATCTGAAATTTTCAGTTGTCAATTGTCATCGGGGTCGATACACATAAATTTTGCAGAATTTTTGTTGTTAGTCAGTATATTGAAAATGTGCGAGCTGTTCGTTTTGTAGAACGTCTTGAAAGGTTTGATAGTTCACCAGAGTCAAAAAATGAAGGGCCCCAATAATTTCACCTTGTCCTCTTCTGTATAATTTGCACCTCTATTTCTTTTTTCTTCCATTGAATAATATAAACTTTATAGTAACAAGAATAAACGCAATACGACAAATAAAATATACATCAAGACATCAAAATTGGAGTTATTTCCATGCCTCTTAATAATATTTAAAGGAATATCTCAAAGGCAGTTCACTTTTTATAGACTGACTACCCACCTATAGAATACATCCAGGTCAAGCTTCCATCGACCTTTTCTGGAGAAAATCCAAGTGCTCAAAAAATACAGGCCTTATTTCTTTTTTGTTCCGCCCTAGGCATGAGTCAAATTGAAAAACTCTTAACTCTGGTCACTAAAAACACTTAGATGAGTCCACATCACAGAGGTATTGTGGCCAATGGAATCGCAATTGAATAATCCACTCTTAATGAACTAGCTAGTATTCGGTATACTTATTAGTAAATGCAAAACGCGAATGTATCAGTATCTATCTCAATGGATTCAAACAAAACATTTCAGCCACTTCGAAAAGTATTTAAAATCACAGGTTAACGAAATAATAAACTTGAGCAAAGATTAAATGGAGAAAGTGATGGGACTGTTAACTTATGAATGTATGCTATATAGAAATGAACAGAACTATTATGAAAAAGGAGGAAGCAAAAAGAGAAAACCACAGCTCGAGTGTACCGTTTAGTGCATTATCTACATCATCATTATCTTTATTTTGAATAAAATGGTTTACACAATTTTTTATTTGAATACCGATATTGACAAGAGCCAAAGTTTTTTACTGCTTTAGAGCATCGAGATCGCCAAATTATGACAGATCGCGGGAATCGTATAGCTAGATTTGGTTGTGTTTAAACCTACTTTACTTAGTAACTGTTGAAATAAAAAAATATTTGTAGGTTTATTCCAACAAAATGATTCAATTTCATGACTTGTTTATTTATGTCTGTGGTACAATAAACTTTATATCTCCTATTTCGATTAAAGATGTACTGTGTGTGAGGAAATCCAATGTAACTTCAATAGTGTTTCCAGAAAATGCCGCCATGACGCATAAATAATATATGATTATTCGTTTTAAAACATGGACGTTTTCAGAATATAAATGATCCAAGTATCAAGGACAATGTTTTTTTTATATATAGTTTCGCAGTAATTTATATTTACCACAAAAGAATTTTAAGAGCATCTTCATATGTGTCTATTGTTGTCTGAATTAAAGTTTAATAGTTACAAGAACTACAAAATTATACTGCTACGTTTAATGTATATTAAACATATTTGTAGTACTTATTAGTTATTTATAATATAAGGGATATAAATAACATTTACTAGTGAAGAAGTATTTTGCTCCAGAGCGATAGCGATAGATAAAAGAAAGTTTTGAATAAAACTTTATTCAATATAATGCAACCAGAAGTCTTCTGCAGTACCTTAAAAATAACAGGTTAAAGATTGAGATATTATGGGAGCCAGGAGCCTGGATAGAAAAAATAACCTCTGCAAATGTCTGTCTTACAAAAATGACATTATTAAGATAGTGCCCATTATGTACAATTCGGATTGCAGCCCACAACGAATTCTCTAGGAAGCTTTGGACACCTATATAAATAATTTATAGTAGATTCACTCGTTGACGGCGCTTTCATGTCGCGTTTATATACACATGCCGAAAAACGGCCGTTGATAAACACGTGCACAATATTTACAGGGGTTGTACGTTTTACTATCTTCATAGCTTGTTGAACTATAGATTAAGTGTAAAATACAAAAAAAAGTGTTTGCAGTTGATAATTATTGCTACTACTAGCCAACTGAGAAGCTGAATTTGTCTATTAGTGGTTAATCAATTTTTCGAAAATTCAGGCATAGTATTGTAGCAAAAATAAGTGCAACATAATTGTGTATACCCAGGAGATTGTCATTGTCCTATTTGCTGCTTGAAATCGTGCATTAAGATAAAATTATTTGAAATAAAAATGACATAATCAGTTTAAAATTCGCGCTCAACCAAAAATGACTGATGACATAAGAAGTGCGTTCATGATATAACGAAAACTGACAGTGTACTTGTCAGCTAGACAACAGGGTAAACGCTCCAATGAATTATTCTCAATTTTTGTCATAAACTATGATGTTGAAGACATTTATAAGCCTAGTACTTTTGGTGGTCGGTCAATAAAAATAGTCTTGGTGTATAATATACTATTCTTCATACATGTATCGACCAATATTGCTTTAATTATCATACTTTTTATTAGTTATTGGTATATACAGAGGGTTTAATAGTATCCTAGTTCGAGACAAATAATTATTCATGTCCGCATTAGACTTGTGCGCTGCGAGTCTCGGAGTTAGTACCAATTTGAACCACCTAACCTAACCAGGTCAAAACGTAATGTCACCATTTCAGGATAAATTGTAAAATTTGTTTCATAATTCAAAATCACTTGAAAAATGTGTGGGTTCTTAATGTTATATCCGACGGTGAGAAGGTGGAATCGTGAAACAATATCTAAAGGTATATATTTTTCAACAATTGTGCATTCAATTTTTTTAACACTCTTCAATCTTTGTTCTATTTTACTATGCGTAAGCGACCATGGATGACGTTAAACTCGAAAATCCACCCACATCCTTCCATTTCCTCTCGCGGTGCTTAAATGAATAATTAATTTGAATTTTAATTGTAATTAATAAGAGGAAACAACTGAATGTATTTATTCATTCTCTTCACTTCCAAACAAATCGCAGCTTCTAAGGAATTTGAATAAAATAGCTATTAAATGTGGCAATTAGAATAATAACAATAATAAATTAGCACTGATTAAAATAGCATTATTTTTCAATTTCAGTTTTATTACGACCAAATAAGTGAAACATTTTGTTGCGACAATGGGTGGTCGATCACATATGATATTTTAAGCGATTCACTGGCATGGTTATACTGAGTGATCGAATAATATATAACCTATCGATTGATTCATTAGTCTTATATAGAAGTTAGTCCCAGGCCAGTCTAGATCTGATCTGGTAGCATGCTAGAGATGCCAGAGCTATTTGATACCTTTAGTAATACTATAGTAATAGGTCAAAAGAACTAACCAGAAAAGGAATTTCTGTCAAAAACATCAATCTGCACGGATAGTGGACAAAGCCTCATTAGCCTTGAACAGACAACGGGGGTAGATTTAGCTAACGCCTCGGCAGATAACAATATTATTCTAGGTGGGTTGAAGAGCACGACAAGAGTAAAGGAAATCGCATTGCCGATTCTTTAGCCAGGGAAGCCGCTGGGCTAAAAATTCTAGGACCCAGTGACACCTACGGCCTAACGACTTGGACAATTGCGGAGCTAGCAAACGTTACACTCACGCTCAATCCCTCAAGAAATGGGATGGAATCAAAGGATGCAGTCTTGCCAGGATCACCCTGGGCGACCCTGGGAAGCTGGCACCGAAGAATTATTTGGCGATGACCAGGAAAAACCTACCTATAACAGTAGGATTCCTTACTGGCCACTGTCAACTAAGGAAACACCTCCATACTATGGGGCTAGTGAACACACCTCTATGCAGGATGTGTGAACAGGAAGATGAAACTGTCAGGCATGTCTTATGCGAGTGTCTGGAGTTATCGTAAATAAGAGAGTGTGTTTGGTGAGTCTTGGTCTACACCTGCCGATATAAAGGAGATGTCTTCCAGTGACCTGTCCACCTTTCTGAGAAGGACAGGATGGAAGATGACCTAGCAGGACAACTCCTCGAGAAGATGCACAATTGGTCACATATGGCCTAAGTGCTGTGTGTCTACACTCACCCTCCCTACTCTACAGATACAGATACTACAGGAATAGGTCATACTACAATGGAGGATTGTACATTCACGATTTCACCTAGTCCATATTTGTTAATATGTAGTTACTACCCATTAAGTTGTTTCACAAAATGTCTGACTCTATTTTCTCACTCAGTAAACTCGGTGTGATACGCTAGCCCAATTAAAAGGGGCGTTAAGTGAAAAAAATTTTTCAGAAAGTAGTTCCTAGTGGAGGAAATAATTCTCGGTGCCTTCAAATCGACCATTGATAGATATATATCCATCCTTTCTGCCTACAGAGGAAGAAAATTAACCAGAATTTTTATTCGGTCAAGCTGCTAAAGAGGAATTCCAATATACTTGGTCGGTTTGTTATTGGGAATAAAAAAATGGAAATATAAAAAAATGTTTGAATATCTTTAATATATCACACAAAGAGCGTTATTATTTATTACATACATCAATTTCTTTTTATATACAAGTTTGAAAATGTCACAATATTTTAATTATTTTCTATGTCGATTTGCAGAACTGATTCAGAAAAAACCGCCTTAACAAAACAAAATAATAAATTAATAATCAATTCAACAAAAATACTGTATAATATAAACATGGCAACTTATGTCTTTCGGTATTGATTTTAAATTATTTTCAATTTTTTGAATGGTACTGTTAAAATTCTTTTTCCATTAAACATCTCGATAGTATGACAGAATTCACAATGTCAAGTCCCATATCTATTCCCGCATCTTTTTATTGAAAAAGTGAAATTCAATCACACTGTACATTCTGTCAATCTAATGTCTAATAGAAAATTAGACAAATGTCATCGCACTGCACTCAGTAGAAGAAACCTTATAATATATTTTTAAAATTTCTATAACTGTGTTGTGAGAAATAATAATTAATTGAAAGAAATCAAAAAATTAATACCGAAGGCATTTATTTAAATCTAAAAGTTGGATAATCAATATATACATAAAGGTGAATTGTTGAAAAAAGTTGGTCGGCTTTTGTAAGAATCAAATATGTATTTACAGTATTTGCAGTCTATCTTTATTTGAATGTGGATTTTCCATTAAAATTAATAATAAAATTTTCAATATTTAATAGTGTGTATTTTTAGGGAGACTACTACTACCAATAACTACTGTAAATTTTATTAATTTCTAATAATTATTTAAAAAATATCATATTGGCTAGAAATAAAATTAAGTAGACGGGGGAAGTTAATGCACAAACATAAAACTTTACCTATAGATGGAATATACGTCCCTAATCGAAAATATATCGATCGCTTATCATTTTCCTGAATTCTGGAATAAATTCCTTTGGGCCCTTAGACGCAACGTAGAGCACTTGAAATTCAATTTATTCTGTTATATATTTTGCTATTGCTCATAAAAAAATTATAGGAAATCTGTATGAAACATCATAAACGTAGATTTTTTTTACCTTCAATTATTTTTAAAATAAGCGGTGTTATTTTCAGGATATAATATTCCATCTCCTTGGAAAAATTTGATGTTAGGAATGGATTTTTCGATATTTTTTTCCAAATAAACCCTCAAAATTTTTTAATATTATAATATAGACTCGCTTTTCGAGTAATTTCTTAATTTTATTCATTCTAATATTTTTATTTCCTTGTCCCATCTCTGAAGGATGATCAATGATATTTTATTATTTTCAATAATAATAAAATATAATTAAATATTCCTTCCAGTAATTTACTACAAATGAGATGATTCCTGAAAAATGAACTGATTCAGTTCTCCTAACAACATGATATTTAAATATTTCAATATACCAAAAATTTCATTAAGACCGTAATTTTGATGAAAAATCCTTATAAAACTCTCACATACATAAATAATATATCAACGTGAAGATTGCACATGTTTTTAAACTTTTTTTTTATATACAAATCGTCACTTGTATTAAAAATTACCTTTAGACAAACTACATATATTTACAATACATTACAGAGTTCGATTTTGTACTTAAATTTTTATACACTGGTCACATAATCGCTGATTTGATTATTTTTTATAAAATATTCCACGCGTTCCTGTTCAATCAAATGACTGCATTTTTCAAAATACCTAGGTATCTAAATCCCAAAATTAAAAATCCTATCATTTTAAACCGGTTCACTCGAAGCATAAGAATGAAAATCACGGATATCGCTTATTTAACAAAATTTTTTGAGCAGGAGACGAGATCGAAATTAGGTATTTCAATTACTTGTTTATTTACGTAAACCAATTTCTATAATTTTATCTTGCCTATGCAAATGTTATTTGTGAAACCTGTCGAGTAATACATGTTAGAAAATGTAATTTGTTATCATTTATTGATTTTAGATAATAATAATGGATACCATACCTACTTTTAAGTAATATGTTGAACAATAGATTTTGAATTTTTTAAATAAATATCTGTTTTTTAATCGATATCGTTATTTTCTTCAATGCTTCAATACTGTATAAACCTTTTTTAACACCGTTTGTTAATTCAATGCTTCATATTTTTGAGCTGTGAAATTCTGTTATAAAAAACAACCATTATTATTTTTTTGATATTTTACAAAATACATTTTGAACGGAATACAAAAAATATGCAGATAAATATTGACCAGTTTACAATGTTCACTTTTAAGGTTCTTTTTTTATTTTTATAATAGACTATATCTACATAAAACGTTTATAAATAAATTCCTTAAAAATCTTTTGATGTTCCTTATCACGTATATTCCGAACGCCAACCCGTCTGAAACAAAACAAAACAAGTTTTATTTTCGATATACGAAAAATGTATCACCGATTTTTTCAATTTAAAAATATTGTTTCCAATTCATTAAAAATACTGAATTAACTCGTACTGAACAGGGTTCCTCATTGTTATATTTTGACTCCCTCTTATTTACATTAATTACGGGAAAACAAAATAAAGTTTCAAATAAAAGTTGTATCATTACATCTGTACCGACCAAAAATTTAACAATAGGCTGAATTTCGTATACAGGGAGTGCCCAATAAAATGCATCTTCTATATTTCAAACGGAACACTCTTATCTTTCAGTGGTTCCATACCGTCAATATAGAACCAAAATAAAGCTCCCAATGTTCTATATTAAATTTGTAATCAGGAAATGCAGGGCTAATCAAAACTTCAAAAAAATACTAGGTGTCCAATTTGAAATATCGAAGATGCATTTTATTGGGCACTCCGTGTATACAAAATTTAGTCTGTTATTTCATTTTTGGTCGGTACAGGTGAAATAATACATCTTCCATTCGAAACTTTTTTTTGTATTCCCAAAATTAATGAAAATAAGTGGAAATCAAAATATAATGAGAAACCCTGTACATAATAAGCAAAGCCTATTCTTACATTGCAAACAAGAATATACTCATTACAGGGCTGTTTTTGCTTTTCAAATGATCCCTTTTCCGTTCACTTTATTTGAATAGTTCAACAATTTTTTTTTTTCAAAAACTCACCATTCCATTTGACGTTAGTCCTAGTCCAGCTGCACTTAATGAACTCATATGGTGATGGTATGAGGCAGCGGATGGAGGGGCGGGAGGAGGTGGTCCAGAAACAAAACCTTGAGTATGTTGATATTGGTGCCAGTGGCTCATTGCATGATGAGGATGAAGAGCAGGATTGAGATGTGGATGGCCACCTCCCATTCCAGCACCAAAGCCGCCTCCAAAAGCACCTTTGCTACCATCCAACGGTTTCATCATATCACCCATCATTCCTCCCAAAGACAAACAAGACGCACCTGATTTCTTCTTTTTACTTTTTGAAGATAGTTTTCTATTGCGGGTTTGAATCCCTTCTTTCTTCATTGTAAGAGGTCTATTCACCTGGAACAATAAATTTATTTGTTACAATCTGTATATATGAAAAAAAACCTGTGTCGTTAATATACCGATAATTAATTCTCAATAGAACTCAATTTAAATTACTATTCTTCCTACAGAGTTTTTTATTATCGACGCGGTCTTAAAATTCAACATATTTGTAAAGCGATTCATCATTCGACTCTCTAAAAGACATTGTTTATTGCATTTTCACCGGATGAATTCAAATGTTGTATTTATTTACAACATTTCTCTGAAATAAGTATGCTTATTATTTTTAATCAGGCATTCAAACGCATTTAATAATGTAAGTAAACAAAAGCCGCATATGCGTTAGCAGTAATAAAAATTACGTGGTCTCGATAACAATTAGATGAAACGTCGATTTCGATTCTCTAATTTTATAATGTCGCGATGCAGATTTGCAAAATGCAGATATCAACAAAAAGTGATACTTGACAAACACAAACTGCTTTTAAAATCATTTCCACTACGAAAGGTATGTCTGCATCCTATTTTGAATGCTGTAGTTTCTCCCGATTAATAGATCGCGCTTGCGCGTAATATAAATATCAACTAATCAAATTTTTTAAGTCAAAGATTATGGTTAACGTTTGTAATACACTTAAACGGTTCATTATTGTGATATTTGGATTGCAATTAATCAAAGTTGAACGTGAAGTATCGCGGTTCAATTCCCCGCTGTGATGTTTTCAGTAAAGGGATTATAAGAAAGTTTGACAGTTTTGTACAGGAATCCCTATGTCGCTTCTCATAAATAACACAGTGTATACTGGTCACAAAGCAAATTCTCTTCAATTAAACCACTCTTTAGTACGCAATGGATAGCGGCTGCCAGAGTCAAAACCATTTTAGTGGAAGTATAGTTGAAAGTACTTTTTTTGTGTAACCCGACCCGTCACATTTCCACACCTTTTTCTACATTATTTTATTTTTTCATTACCATTGTTTATAATCATATCGCAAGTATGGTGTTTTTAGAGTAGTCATCATTGATATTTAATTGTTTTGAAAGTAAATTGTTATATTTTCATTAACAGGAAACGTATGGGAAAGTACGTTTAATTTGGAAAATGCCATGAAACATTTCGATGATGCTATAAATTAACAATAAAACAAACACATAAAATTTGGAAAAGGATTTAAAAAGGGGATTCACAGTCTTTGGAAACTTATCATTAAAATTCAATTGACCTCACTATTCACACCTATTAAGTTTTATCAACGTTATTTGTGATAAAACACTACGTATTTTACGTATTTAAATTATTTTGTCAATTATTTGTTGAAAAGTGGAAACCATTCATACATAAAATAAGGCAAATTCCAGAATCTATATACATTCAATCAGATAAATGCAAAAACTTTCATCTAGTAGATGAAGAAATAAACAAAAAAGTGAAAAATAAGTAGCAAAATTATTAATGTGTGTTTTGTCCGACCATCCTGTATATTACGGCAATTTAACCTCAAAGAATCCGTCTCTGGTTTCCTACATTAGTGTTCTGAAAGTAACATTTATACTAAAAGGGAGTTTCTTTGTTCCCTAAAATGGGCCGGATCGCAGTCTATCATTAAATGGGTCGCCGAAGTGAAGACAACTTATCTTAAATTGTTACCAGAACGATACTTATTGTGACAATAGTACAAGAAGTCCCGGGGTGTCTGCTTCAGGATGTTAGGGACATTGATACTCTTGATACTCCCCGTATCTTGAACTCAATTGTATCTAGTTTACTGTAAATAGGCTTTTGAGAATAATGAATAAGGAAATACGGTTTTGTGCAGTTGTATGAATCTTTTTATTGTTGTTATAAACGCTTTGGATTTCAATGTTATAATTAATCAAACGATTATGTATAAAATAATGAGTTTTAAACAAACAATTTAATAACAACAAAATAGAGATGGAAAATAGAAATATAAAAACGTGGGTGAAGATAAAGATATTAAAAATAATGACATATTATTGATTGTCTAGTTATTCAATTTTTCCGTTACTGTAGAAATTTAAAAGAAAACTTGTTCTAAATAACAAAAGCACACCGGTATTGGAAAAAAATTATGGCATTAAGTGTCCATTGCCGAAAAATATGTACTTAATACTCTCTGACTCCGAGGTTGAGAAAATTTTGTGGTTTGATTTTCCAAAATTATTAACAATCATAATAAAGAATACACCACAATAAGGAACATTCAAATGATTTAGTACAATTCTGTGAAATTGTCTTACTTTTGTTCATTTCATATTTATATACAGATATTATGTTCCGTATAACCAGTCTGTGGAAGAGAGAAAGCTCCAGGAAGTATGCTTTTTTATCTTGGACATAAGGTCTGTTCCAACTTTAATCAGAAATTTTTTATGTCAAACTAGTTCATTATTGTTTTTTCATTGCCAACTATTTAATGTCATAATTTATACCCGTGCGGACATAAAGAGAAATAATTTTTCATCAACATCTTCAACGTAGTTTTCTTGCATCAAATTTCCAATTTTTTGTATTCCATATGTCGTGAGCTTCTTCAGACTTTTTTGGCAACAAATTTTCAGTTGCTTTCTTTGCTTTTTCGTCAGGAATTCCAAAATTTTCTTTCATTTTGACGTGTCTACTTACCCTCTGAGGCCCTCTGATACGTAAGACGTTGCCCTCTGGGCATAAACTTATTTTCATGCCCTTGGTACATAAATAACTATAATGCTATTAAAATATAGTTTCAACCTTCAATAAATCAAAAATAACAAAAATTCATTCTATGTAATGTTGACATATTTAAAATGAACAGTTTTTTGAAATATTGACATAATTTCATTATCTTACTGAAACATAACTCACAACAGTAGCGTACGTAGTTTCTACTTTATCCTTATTATCATTCAGTTGATTTATACTGATTACAAAACCTTCCTTACAATTTCAAGCCCTAAAGGCCCATCTACCTCAACGCTAATTGATCACTGACCGTTTTCTCAACCACTAACTTCAAGATCTATCTTGTTAAGACTGTTTCGTAATATTCGGCCAAATATTCCACCACATTAATCAATCATTTTATTCAGTGTTCCAGAACTTGTGACTTTCTTATTTATTCCTAAATTAATTTAGTTTTGTCTTTTCTATTTTTGTTACTTCCAGCTCCACACAAACACAATATGATAAGTATTGAAGTTTTGGATGTAAAAAACATAATTATGATGAATGTTTTTCCCTCGGTTGATGTTTGCGCAGCTTTTTGTTGTCTTAGTTTTTTTAATTCCTCATAACTACTTATACATTTAGAATGGTGTGCACTCAATAGAAACAGAGTTTTGATAAAGTAGATTGATTGCCTTCATGATATAATTCTTTTTGTCGTAGATCTTCCAGATTTCTGGAAATATTATTCAAGACAATTGCATATATTTGCCATTTTTTATTTTCTCTTTATCCTCTATTATTAGGAAGAGTTTTTATCCTGAAATAACAATTCTTAAAACAATTATTTTTTAATTTTTAATATTTTAGGTGGAATATTTATGTATCCATCTAAAAAACAAAGATATACTTTAATAGGTTTTAATCCTGAGGAACAATTTCCGATAAATCTTTCACAAGTTTTCGGTAGCCAACATTTTATTCATAAAATATTATTAACTGAAATTAGATTTCTTGATTTATAGACACCATCATTATGTGAAACAGAAACGTAAAATTATTTCTTTCAGAATGAATTCGGTTCATTCATTAAATCTAGTAGCTGGCCTACACAACCAACAGAAGAATATATCAAAATGATGGCTTTTCTTTTCCAACTGGCTACATTTTGTTGTTTGAGTTTATGTCACAGTTTTGGGATGCGAGAGTATCTTTTTTTTATTTCAGAGACAGTTAACCGACTGCGCCATGTGTTATTTATAAAGTTTTCATAATTTGAATAGAATATTATACTTAGACTGTCGGAACAATGTTTATTTCCAAACATCCACTACGAGATATTTCGTAAAATTGTTTTCTTAACCAATAAAACTCCATGGTTCACCTTCATATATTTATATCCTTCTTCAGTAGTCGTATAATTACGCATTACCAATTTTATAAAATTAATTATGCCCCATAGAACTGAACAATTATAGTGTTAAGAGTTGGAAACTACTAACAAAATATGTTACTAGTTAATTAATGCTTTGACTATCCGGTTTAGCTATGTATTAAGGTTTAAAAGTTCGTATCACGATTGAGATATTAATCTATAATTTCGTATATAATTTGCTCTTAATTGACGATATATTCCACAAACAGGAATTAACCAGAAAAAAACAGTTTGGGCTATAATACTTATGTTCTAAAACAATCATAGCCTAGCTCAATATTAATAAAGGATACAGAGGACAAAGGATTATCCTAATGACGGATAGTTAAGCAGCCATTAAAGCACTGAGCTCTTGTGTAATCAGTTCCAAATTGGTGTAGACAACTTCAATGAACTAGACGAGAACAATATAGTTACCTTATTATAAATTTCAGGACACACTGGAATAGAAGGAAATGAAATAGCAGATTTACCAGCAAAGAGGGAGACTGAAAAAGTTTTTTGGGGGCCTGAACGCCGAAAGAAAGAGAAGATCTGACTATTGGAAAGATCTAGTACGGCTTATTCAATCAAAGATTCTTCTGGGTGACTACAACCTGTTGAGATCAAATGAATGCATAAGTCAAAGTAAAACTGCGCTAAGGGTTTTAACAGGGATCCTAACGGGACATTGTCGCCTGAATGTGCGCCTGAAAAAGCTCAAAATAGTGGAGGAAGAAGAATGCAGATATTGTGGCATGGAAAAAAAACCTCTATCCACATACTTTCCAACTGCACAGCACTCTAGGATCCTAGAGCACAGTACCTGAGAGATTACTGGATAGAAGAGGAACATTTACCAAAGTTGAAACCTGCAGATATCCTAAAATTCCTCCGGGAAATTATAGAACTAAAGCAGGGAGTCTCCTCAAAAACTGAGTAGAAGTAAAGGGGCACAATAGATCTTTTAGGTCTCAGTGAATGTAGCCCAAAAATCTCTAGTCTCTAGTCTTCCATTCTAAGTTGGTTTGTGTTATGTGAGTGATCTGTTCATGATCTTTCAGTCCTCACAGAAAGTGATAATCTGTGAGAGGCTAAGACCTCGGAGGTCAACAAACATCTGTAGTCTGACCTTGTAAGCTGCCAGACAGTAGCACAGAATATTCTTTTGGACAGGACACCATTCTCTTCAGAGACTACAGATGATTATTTTGCTAGTGGTATTCTCCTCTTTGTCCATATCCAGCCAGCAAAATATCTTCTGTTTAGAAGTCTCTTTGAGTTTGTCTTCAATAGACCTCTGCTTTGCAATCTATTCTGAGCCACTTCTCTTCATTAAATTTGGAGGAATTCTTATTTCACGTCATCCTAAAACTCAAACAACAAATAAACTGACCATTCATGCGACAATATCCAGTTGGGATCCCTGTTAAAACTCTTTGCAGTTGAAAAGAGAACAAAATTAGTTTGAGTAAAACTTATGGCAAACTTATTTATAAACTTACTTCATTAACTCCAATATAAGAAACACGTGGAGCTAGATAAAACTTTTTTAAAGTTTTACTGAGCGTATTAAGAATGTACACAGAAGCAACAGACACGAGAGTCATGTTATCAGATTCTACGATCTAAATCAAATTACCGACAAGATACTAGATGCTTGTGTTTTCGTCATAGTGTGGGTTCACACTGTCAAGACTTACAAATTACAAAAGTATTTTAAGAAGGCAGTTATATTAATAATAATGTCGCGTATTAAAAGCTCGTGTTTCAATTAATAGGCTGGAAGAATTTTAGTTCCAAGATTTATTTGGTAGTAAGAAAGTAAATGTAGATATTCGTAAAAAATATCAATTTTTTTTTTTTGGAAAAATCAAAATCCATTTCTTCAAATTTTCTTAAATTATATTTTCAGGTAGAATCAAAAAATATATCGCATAAAAATGGAAAACCCTAGTCTACACACACAAGGGAGTTTTGAGGGAGACAATATCCTCCCCCTTTTTTGTTGGGAAATTAAACCATAATCTATTTCCCAAAATAATTAACAAAAAAAAGGAAAAAGAATAGGAATTTTGTTTCTTTGAAAACATCCTTATGGTGACAGGATTATACTCAACTTTTTATAACAAAGCAAGTAGAAAAAAAACAAGAATGTCTCTTGATATGAATTAAATTATCGTTAGAAATCTGGATGGTGAGAATAAAGTTGCTGACGAAGCTGTGATCCGGAAATAAGATGAAATTTTCCGGCTCTACTCTTTTCCCGGAAAGCTTTATTAGTCATCAAGGATGGTCGTTTGTTGTTCTCGGTCATTGCGTTTATTTTATGACCGGATTTTGTCAGTAATTCGGGGATTATTGGGAATTGCGTTTTTCTCTCATTCATTTCAGAAACAGATTTTTTCAGGGTAGTTTTTTGGAATCCAGAAAAATATTTACATTTTTATGTAGGATCAGACTAACCAAAAATCCCAAACCTTTATCTGGAATTTGTTCAAAATAGTGTCAGTTTGAAGTGTGGAACGCTTCAATTGTTATACAGGATTGGATTTTCATACGTATTGGTTTATTATGGTTTCTTGATAAGGCAGATGTTAGCTCGTTAATTGAAGTTTGAATTAATGTTTCTCAGCTTCCATTAGTGTTGCCGCCGAGACGAGAGATTCTCGCCTCTCGTCTCGTCTCACCTTCTCTCGACGAGACGAGAGAACCACTTTCTCTCGTCTGACGAGACGAGACGAGAGAAGTACCCTCTCTCGTCGAGAAATTCTCGTCTCTCTCGATCTCTCTCGAGATATTGACCTTTGTCGCACTAATGGGCTACCTTGTAGTAAATACCAAGCAAAGTTTTAACGCATTTAGGTGAGGTTCTGTTATATTTGACATATATTGCACACAATTTATGTCAAATATGGTAGAGAGAAGGTCGTCTCTCGCCCTCATTCTCGACACATTTTATCTTGTCCCGTCTCGCGGCAACACTAGCTTCCATGTATTTTATAAATCACTGACAGGCATTGATAAGATAAAAACGGCGACAAATTGTATCCAATTTATATAATTCACACGAGAAAATAAAAGTGATCCACTTATTTCTTGCAATTTTCAATATCTATCTAAAAAATTTTGTTAAGAGTGAGTTATTTTTGATTTATTCCGCCACGACGGACCAAAGGCCATAAATTAATCGTTAGTTTATCGGTCGTCTTGTCATGTCATTCGAATGATTTTATTCAAACAGACCCGCAAAAGCCGGTAAAGTACGTGACGCGAGTCGCGCGGTTACAATAAAGAATAAAGAAAAACGCGGTTCTTGTGAAGGATGGCTAAAAGTCCACTGACCGCGATGCTTAATACATGGAATATGTTATTAGTGGTCTCATGACACAATAAGAGGCATTTTGTGTAGGGCCTAATTGGACTATTTGCCGACTATAGTGGCTGGGAATGCGTCTGGAGGTGTGTGTACACATTGCTGGAATCCCGAGACCTTAATTAAATGGATGACAGTAGTAACAAGTGTCTCGAATTCTTTTAACGTGTGGTTACCCGTTAAAGGTTTTATTCTTACTACGAAGGTTATCGAGACATCGAAATATGACCGGTATTCATACTCGGGGGAGCATATCTCTTTACGTTCTCTTCCAACATTAATTTTAATTTTTTTTTTTCAAATAACTACTCAACTTCCTTAACAGGGGTGTACAAACAAGGGAATATACGATCTAATCCCCAGGCTAGTTAATGAAAAAAATATCTATAAAACATTTCGCAAACTTTGGATTTTATGCCTTTATAAATGTTGCCGTAGGACCAAAGAAAGAAAAGCATTATTAGAAATAGTCATAGTCATATTCCGTTTCACGTTATGTTATTTGACGACCATCGCCAAGTGTGAATTTCTGTAATATAACGATATTACTAAAAATACCGATTCTGTATCATCATGCGCATAGTTATGTCAACGAGAATCGATATATTTTATCATCGTTATTTTTAGAAAGTCTGTTGTTAAAATATCTGGACTAGTTTGACAGCTTGTTATGTCTTATTGATCTCGCTAAGTGGAACAAATGTCAAGAATCTAATCAGTTTTTGCTATATATTCGTGGTGATTTTTTATTTTTTTAACCAAATTGTTAATTATTTTAACCCCGCATGGTTTGCTCTTTCCTCTTATTACAATAGGATGATTTTCTGAAAATTCCAACGGCCTCTCATATACTGTGGCCTTGTTGTTTTTGGGAGACGTACTTGTTTTTCCATTTATAATTATATTAAGTACACTTAAATCTAAGCTTTCCTCGCGTTATATTGTACAAACTGCTCTTCTGTCAGAGACAACCTTTGTCTTTTCTTCTGTCATGCGTTTTGATGGTATGTTATATGAAGGTTATACTTTAACTGGACCGAATCAATCTCTTTTTACATTCATTGAAGGTGTATAGTTCCATCTCGCTTCGTAGGAATCAAAACTTACTTACTTTTTTAACATGCAATTCTAACAATATCGTTAAGGAAGTTTGTAATCACAGAAAAAGTACACAATATAGTTAAATACGATCATTACTTTAACATAACTGACCATCGTTGAAAATTAAGATACAAGATACGGAATACGACTGAATATCTTATTTCACTTGGAAACTGTGGGAAAGAAAGTTATATTTTTCATATTGGTATCGTTGGTGATTAATGTGCTTATCAGTGCTCAGAGGAAATTCCAATAAGGTCCAATTGATCACACACGTGATTGACAGCTGATTTAAATTTTTGGAGTGCATTTCTTGATATCGTAGAAATAATAGACTTCGACTTCCCGAGATGGTTTCCACTCGATCTTATCATTTCAACGACATCAGTTAAGGAATTTGCTTGTTTATCAAAGATTTCGAGTGATAAGTAATAAAGTCAGCTCTGAAATCTCGAAATCATTTCCAAGTAAAATATTACTTACAACACCAATTGATCAATTATTAATGCAGATATAAAATCGTGCCTCTTATGAATCAATTGCTAAGCAGCACTTAAATTTTATGCCTGCGCTGGTCATTTGGTAGCCTAACCATTGCTGATTTCTGTTGTTTGTTCTTCGCTTTGTATTTATAAGATGCTTCGACACCAATGATTATTGTATATATGGAGTTCCATACGAAACTCTTCTGTGACAATCTACTACTTCCCACTGTCACTTCCATATGGACTATCCGAGTGTTCACCACTTGCGTTCGTTCCATAATTTCCTGCACTATTTACAGTCTGCATGTTAACAATACTTACTTCCCGGACTAGGCTGGGAAATTATACTTTCTCAAAGAAAAAGCGTCCAGGAAGTGGGTACATCCCGGACGATTGCCGAAAAATTAAATTAAATGAAAATTCCAAATAGATATATAGGGATGAAAGTCAAAGAATTAACTAATATAGAAACTTATCGGGAACTTTTACTTTATAAATTTCAATAATTTCAAGTCAAAACTGTGAAATTATAGAAGACAAAAAATATAAACAATAAGCCACTACCTACTATTTAATAATTGATAACTGTCTTTCTATATTCATGCGTCCATAAACTCAGATAATGTCCGTCACAATCCTTTGTCAGAAAAAAAAACAGATCAAGTGCAGTTATTAGTCTTCTCCGGTATAAATTGAGCAAAGAATAAGAAGAGCATTCCATTCCGCGGAGCAATAGTAGTGCGATTGTGGATCATAATGACATGTTCCACAGACTATCGAGTATGTCGACTGCCCCGAGCAGGACTTCAGCCAGTATATCATATATACCGGTCTCCACGCCTACCTTAAACAACGTCGTTACCCAACTACAATAACAATTTGTTACAGGAATAGAACGCGCCACGTAACCATCCGAACACATAATAATTTGAAGTGTACATTTTTTATTCCCGTTCGTAGAGTTTTATTCAAATTGAATGAAGTGAAATGACACTTTTCAGAAGGATACGGAAAAGCAGCTATAGAAATATGCATATAGAAAATAATGTTAAATGTACCGGGTCATTCGGAGATGGGTAACGATGTACCATATCTCGAAATGAGTGGTTTGTGGCTAGGAAAATGATGCTTTTGAGCCCATCGCACAAAATATAATAGGATTTCTCCGAAATATTCCTCAATTTAGGTTGGTATAAACATAATCTTTCTACATTTTTTGTATCACCCATTCTGAAGTTTCGTTGACAGGAAAAAGACGACATGCATAGAGCAGTAGAGGAAGATTCCAGAAAAAATAACAACACTCTATTCTTGAATCAGCAGCTAGAGGGCATTATATAAAACCTAGCTCAATTCATGCAGGCAAATGTCTTATTGACCTGTCAAATCCGCGAACTGATATCTTTTGTCATTCCAAAGATATTGGAATTTGTAACCCAGTAAGTTGTAAGAGAAATTATGCTGCTAAAATAGTTTAGAAAATAAAATAACAAGTGAAAAGTGAAGTGAAAATGAAAGAGAAGATCTGACCATTGGAAAGATCTAGTAGGGCTTAGACAATAAAATATTCTTCTGGGTGACCACAACCTGTTACGATCAAATGAATGCATAAGTCAAAGCAAAACTGCGCTAAGAGTTTTAACAGGGATCCTAACGGGACATTGTCGCCTGAATGGGCACCAGAAAAAGCTCAAAATAGTGGAGGAAGAACAATATAGATATTGTCGCATGGAAGAAGAAACCTTCATCCACATACTTTTCAACTGCACAGCACTCCAGAATCCTAGAGCACAGTACCTGGGAGATTACTGGGTAGAAGAGGAACAATTTTACCTAAGCTGAAGCCTGCAGATGTCCTAAAATTCCTCCGGGAAATAGGACTAAAGGAGCTACTAGTTTCAGAGACTTTCCTCAGAAACTAAGTAGAAGTAAGGGGGCACAATAGATCTTCCAGGTCTCAGTGAATGTTACCCCAAAAAATACCTACATACATACATACAAGTGAAAACGTATCACCAAATACCCAATTACTTGAAATTTGAATCTTCGATTCTTCCCCATAAGTGAAAATCTAAGACCATAAGGTCTGGTGACCTTGCTGGCCACTTATGAGAGTGTGATGGATAAGATTCGGGAAACAGTTCGAAGTTTTTGACATTAAGCGTGTGCAAAAATCTGATATTCAAGTTTGTATAGTTTGTACAGAGAGTGTAACTGAACTTGTATGAGCTAACGTTACGTTATCAGTTAAAGAAATAACCATCCCAACTCTGGCCGTTAATCATCGATGTGAAAAAGCACACAAAGAATGAAGAGTCAGCATATACGTGCGTGTGATAGATATCGGGATTTGGGCTAATAAACTGATTAATACCTTAACTAGATTGTCATTAGATCGGAGATGCCGATATGTTTAACACCCGTAGATCATGATTGTTCTGACAAACATCTTTTATCGGTTGCTTTTGTTATCTTGATTTAGATGATGCGTTACGTGAAAAAAAATTGTGATAACTCGGAACTTTATTGAGTTGTGATTAGTTACACATCTTATTACGGAATCTTATATATCGAAATTATTGTAAATTTCCATGATTTATGGTAGACCATTTTATAAGTAGGTAAGTACAGCTCGTCAAAAGTGAGAATAAACAGCCTTGGAGGAAGCGCGTTGCGGGAATAAAGCTACATTCAACTATTGCGCACTGGGAGACCGTGACCATATTCAGCGTCCCTTCCTAAGTATAGTGATGAATTGGTTCTAAAGAAGCATCACAAAGGATTGCATGAAAGGGAAATTGGGAACTGTCTGGATAAGAAGCACCAATTCAAATGAAGGTTAACACAAAGTCACATGGAAAGAGTTTACTGAACAAGGCAAGCAAGGAACTTCCTACTAGGTGATTAAAACTGGATAAGATTTGTAGTCAGTTCCCGACCTAGTTACTATTCACTGTAGCCTTAGAAAACATCCACACAAAATGGGAGATACTGGTGAGCCCACTGGAGAAAATAAAACACCCACTCTGCTCACAAGGACTCAGACGGAATCACTTTGGAAGGGATATTGTACAAATATCACAAAAACTAAAAGTTTCCACGGTAAAACTAGTGAAAATCGAAATCTTAAGTGAACGAATAATAATTTATTTCAAAAATAATGTTTTAATTCACGTTATTGAAACTATCAAATAATATAAAAGCTATTCTACTGCTCCCTGTATTGTTTTTAATTCAAAGTAGGTTTGCCAAAACCGTCTGCTCAATAAATTATGGAGCACAACCAATTTAAACGCGAAGTCGAGTAAAATGTAGCATCGTTGTCAACATAAATTTTTATATTATGTAATAGGGTTGCTACAATGTACAGAAAAATTAAGAAAAATGGAACGTGGAGTTCGTATATTCGATCCACTCACGACACGCGAACCCACATTTTATAGAGTGTGAGAATATCACCAACCAAGACAAGACAAAGACATATAATATACTGGGTGGAATAAGACTCATGGGAGCATAGAACTATCGAATAGATTTATGTTACTTACGTTGTGTAGTTTATAGTAGAGTCCGCAGGCGTTACAAACTGGCTCCCCGTTCTGATTACGCCTCCAGAGGGTCGTAGTTGTAGTTTTACAGTTCGCACAACTTGTACCCGCTCGTCTCGCTGCACTTTGTAAACTCTGAAACAAAAAAACAAAAACGTTCATAATTTATTGAAATTGGTTACGAAATTGTGTTGAACCGAATTTGCATAGAATTACTATTATTTGTGTTTTACTATGGTCATGAACTCTAAATACTTCGGGGTACAGGTAAAATGAGAATATTAGAAAAACTACTTGAAAAAGAGAGAAGAATAATTATTCGCAGTCAGCGATGGGCGTGTGTTCAGTGCCCTCCTATTAAAACCGCTGTTGTCAAATGTACTTCTCTGTAAAAGATATTCTCAATTTTTCTCGGCAACATTGAAATTATATTTGCTTTTCAATTGCTACTTAAGAGCACAATTTAATAGAGGAGACCTCTCTAGATTTATTTGTTTATTGACGGTTTATTGTGGGTCTCTTGAGTGCCAGTACACTAAGTATGAACAGACTTTACACAATTCAGTTTTTTCCCAAACGTGTCGGCTCTGACTTACAAATGATCAGCTTCATCAATAGTTATTGAAGCTACGGCCTAACGACTTCGACAATTGCGGAACTAGCCAAACGTTACGCCGATGTTCAATCCCTTAAGATATGTGATGGAATCAAAGAATGCAGTCTTACCAGGATCACTCTGGACAACCCTGGAAAGCTGGCACGGAAGAAATATTTGACGATGACCAGGAAAAACCTACGTTGAACAGTAGGATTTATGACTGGCCACTGTCAACTAAGGAAACACCTCCATACTATGGGGATAGTGGACACGCCTCTATGCAGGATGTGTGAACAGGAATATGAAACTGTCAGGCATGTCTTATGCGAGTGTCCAGAGTTATCGTCAATAAGAGAGTGTGTGTTCGGTGAGTCTTGGCCTACACCTGCCGATATAAAGGAGATGTCTCCTGGTGACCTGTTCACCTTCCTGAGAAGGACAGGATGGACGATGACCTAGAAGGACAACTCCTCGGGAGGATGTACAATGGGTCACATGTGGCACAGGTGCTGTGAGCCTACACTTGCCCTCTCTACTCTACAGATACAGAATAGTTATTAAAATTAATACTAATATGAAGAGTATCGAATAATCTGGACGTTTTGATAATACATGATTGTTGCACAAAACTTATCAAAAGTCTCGTTTTTAACAATCAAATTTATAGTGAAAAATTATTGATATAATAATAGCAAGATATATTCGACCGCCACCACTGTCATCCGTCGAAATAATACAAGAGCCAGAAGATTGCAGATCCGAACGCCTGAGTGTACTCCACTACTTGTGTCACCAACGTAAACCTATTGTCAGCTTTAATTGGATGGCGATCTCGAGCCGATAAGAAATTCCCGCGCTTTTAGGGTCAAAATCGCGTAAACTGCAAACACAGAACGTAAAATACCATGGAATAACTTGAACCGAGTAAGTCAAGAGCGCTCAGCGTACGCAACCATGGACCTTCCAGTCAGACGGTCTCCTAATCAACGTCGTCGGACTGTGATTGATTAGAAGATAAATAGATTTGAGTGTTGTCGGGGTGGGATTCGCTTTTGTAAGAATAAACGTTTGGCAATAAAGATTAAGACAGAATGTTCTGTCGCATAGGAAAGGATGAGAAACTGCTAGTGAGGTTGAATGGAAAATGTCTATCTAGATTTATATCACGAATTAAAATAATTAGTGTACATAGGCAAAGTAGAGCGATGGTACAGGTCATAATGGAATTCCATTCGTAATTATATAAAGATAAATTAATATGATTCATTAAAAAATCTACAATCCTAAAGTTCATGTATACTGCTAGCTTTTGAAGTTTAAGTCGAATATGAGAATAAGGACAAGGTAATGGACGAGTTCTATACAAGGGAATTGCTGCCAACATAACGAGCAAAAAAATACTGAAAAAGGTTAGTCGCATAAGGAAGTGTTTTTTCCAATCTATGTTTAGTTTTTCTTATATGTTTTGAGTGCCTTTACCACCCATGTTGTACCCAAAAAGTTTGGAGGTATTTTTAGTTTGGGGTATTTTGCATCTTACATTTGACGAAACACAAAGAACACAAACAAAGCCAAATAAACATGTATAGACAGCTGTCATTAGTTGTTCGTCAACTGTAAAGATATAAAATTCCCCAAGCTAAATTGACCTACAAACTTCTCGGGTAAAACTCCAAACTTTTCGGGTACAACATGGATGGTAAAGGGACTCAAAATATATAAGAAAAACTAAACATAGATTGGAAAAACCACTTCCTTATGCGACTAACCTTTTTCAGTATTTTTTTGTTCGTTATGTTGGCAGCAATTCCCTTGTATAGAACTCGTCCATTGAGTCTTGTGTGCTCCTAGCATCCTTTCCACTACGACCTTTGTACATCTATTTAATATGTCCTTTTGTTATCCTTGAGTTTTTTGCCTAGATCTCGAAGTTTAATTAGAAAATTCACTTGAAACGTCAAGGTAATCAAAAATCGTGACCAAGTGAGCAAGCCTGAAGTTCTCTAAACATTGAGCTGGGTTTTTCCCCTATCCATATCGTCAAAAACCTTAGCCTGAACACAGATTGATTCGTGCGCAAGTCGAGTGGAATTGTTTGTAGCATGTGAGAGGAATAGTAATAATTCGCTTATAATTGATCAGTCAACGATAATTAATAGATTTAATCGAAACATTCTGACTAAAATTGGAATTATTTTGATTATTTTTCATAATTTTTGATACCTATTTATTTTCGTTTGTTATTATAATTAATTCTTTCAATCAACAATGATGTAATAACGTAAGTAAGCAGATTCAGGATGGATTCGGGGTGTGTACTTAGGTCATTAAAAACTAGAAAACTCAATATTTATAAACTGTCTATCGAAAAAACTCTGCGCACAAAAAGACAAAACACAATTTTACCATCCTGTAAAAGGTAACGGAAAAGCAAAACTGTACCTTTCGCCGGCGGCAATAGGAGTTCAGATTCGCTCTACTAGGAAAATTAAGTATTCAGTCTCCGCCATTTAAAAGGCAAATAAAGTCCATATCTTGATTATGTATCTATCTGATGAGTAATTGAATTAGCTTTATTACCGTAGATAATAAGCATTTTCCCATATTGTGAACGAATCAATGGTACTATGCACGATTTTTTTTTCATATTTCAGGCTACGTTTTAATGACATCTAGCATGCCATAGTTAATTATTCTTTATTTAAAGACAGCTAACGATATTAAAACATTAATAGAAGCAAATTGGTCACATGAATTGTTTTCAAATATTTACATTGCATTGACATTTTATATCGTTTTAATGATTCAGTCAGGTGATCTTTCATTAATGATAAATTTCAATAAAATAATTATATACTCTTAATAAATAATGACATGAAGCAATTTGCATATGAAAGGATCATTTTTGACGCTTTACTAACTAACTTAACTAATTATTAATAATGTTATTACCGGGATATAACAACGAGTTTAACTTGCAGCTCAAAGCTCAATGCCTTCCTGAGAAGGACAGGATGGACGATGACCTAGGGGGACAACTCCTCGGGAGGATGTACAATGGGTCACATGTGGCCTAAGTGCTGTGAGCCTACACTCACCCTCCCTACTCTACAGATACAGATACAGAAGCTCAATGCTGTATCTTTACTGTCACCAGTATCCAGTACATTATTAAATAAATAGTTTTTATGGACTATCTTTGTCTGAGATTGTCTTACACACAAAAGTAACTATAAGAGTTTAAGATATAAAATTTTGAGACGTCCAAGGGCTTTTAGTTTGCAATACTTCAGTGTTCCATTTAATTGCAAAACGTGAGTAGGTGGCGCGCATGTTGATACAGAGGTAGGGATAGTTCCATTCTAGATCTCAGAACTTAAAAAAAAAGCGTGAACTACAGAGCAGCTCCAAAAAGCATTCGAATTACATTACATTACATACTTTACAAAGGAATTGCTGCCAACATAACGAAAAAAATACTGATAAAGGCTAGTCGCATAAGAAAGCTGTTTTTCCGATCAATTTTTGGATATTCTTATGTTTTGAGTCCCGAAAAGTTTGGAGGTCTTTTTAGTTTGGGGTATTTTGCATCTAACAGTTGACGGAAAACTAACGTCAGCTGTCAATACATATTTGTTTGGCTTTGTGTTTCTGGTACTTATATTGGATACTAATTTTTATTCTACCTTTGTTTGTGATTTGTGAGACTGCTTTTATTATTGGAAATACAATCGAGAAAAAACAAATATGTGCTGTCTGCTGTCATCAGTTGAATTATCAGCGATACAAAAAATCTTTCCTGGTGGCTTGAAAAAATAAAGTTATGTAGGTATGTGAGTGTATATTTTCTAAATGTAGTTTATAAATCTATTCTTGATTCCTTAAGTCGTACAATAAACTTTTTTTATAGAAGATAATAGAATAACTTATAAGGGCACTTTCTCCAAGTAAATTGAATCAAAGGTAGGTATGTAGAGTGGCAAATCGAATGCCATTGTCTGCCTATCGATAAAATCTCAATTTCTAGCGACATTTTTTTTAAGAAAATGGCCTGTACCGAAAGAATGTCATAGAATGTTATAAACGCTCCAAGCGTACTTCACCGCGGTCCAATGGCCTTGCTAAAAAGAAGAAGAAGTGCCGATTTCTATGGATTAATCAATAGCCGGTATGCTTAAACAAAAAGTGCACTACAACGGGATCAAAAAACGCCATGGGATTGTGTCAAAAAGCTTTTACTGCGACAAAAGACTTTTTCTTAAACGTCAGTGAATGTAAAAGTGTGTCCATTCACTGATCACTCGATTTAAGTGGTATATTGTCATATCCCATGACATCTCTACCTGTTCTCTTATGGATTTTCCTTTTACAGTGTCGGATCGAGAAAATATTCAAGTACTTAGTTCACATTAAAATTATCTTTTCAACAAGACAATCATCGAACAAAGATTTAAGGAAAAAGTGGTTATTGTGAAAAAAATTAAATGAAATTCATTTTTCAAAGAACGCGGAGCAAGCAAAGCCAATCCCTAATTCAACGTGGTACGGACTTAAGCAAGATTTCTTTATCAGAAGCATGCGCGTTTGTGACCCATTTGTTATAGGTTTGGTGCCATTCTTGAGAGAAATCTATCAACAATCTTGTAAAGACAAAAGATTCAGCACTTGCAATATATACTGATCAACTTTGGACCTTTTGGACTTTCAATTTGTTAAAAACAGAAGTTTATATAAGAAATATGTGGAGGAGTGCTCAAAGTATACTATGAACTATAACAATTTACACACAATATAATTTTTTATATGAAAAATTCACGTTTACTTCTTCAGTTTTGAATTAATTTCAAAAGGCCTACTCTGCTTTCGTATTTAATGTTGACCACCGTTAGTGTCATCTTTCAGGTATCAATCAGAATTAACGTCAAAATTGTTTTTATATGATTACTCAGCCTAAATGTAACGCAAGTCTTTGGCGGGATTTAACTTCTTCAACTTGACAGACTTCACAAGTAGATTACAACCAAACAAAGTGCTTCAGTAACATATGTCATATTTATATATCTGAAAGTTTTTTTTCTTGCGTTGAGATGGCATTACCACCTCCTACAATGTCATTGAGAAGTGAGTAGGCTAAAATTCAAATGAGATTGATATGAAGATTCTATTGTCTTTCTAGTAGTTATTTGAAAACAGAATTAGTCCATTAAATAACAATTAGTCGAGAAGACTTTTAAAGTTTTCTGATTTAATCCAGATAAAGATTTATGTTTTGCCAAATGAGGTTTATAAGAATAGAGGCTGTAATTGATGTAAGTCACTTCAGTCTTCAGAATAACTATTAATACACTGTGTTATTCATAAGATGCGATTCCTGTACAAAACTGTCAAGCGCGAGCTAACTTTTTCACCAAATAGCGTTCATGGAAAATAATAACATATTTGGGAAGGTCGTTGAGAAATATGTTCAAATGCACTCTTAGGTTTCTTAAATTTGTACTGGCTTAATGAAAAAATGGATAGTTATGTTTGAAAAAGTCGTACTCCATTTTCATACCACTTTCGAATACTTACAAGTGCTTAGGTATAGCTAACAGGCTAGGGACTCAGGAAATTAAAAAGTTAGGCTAGTTTTACTGAAAACCATCAAAACTGGGTATATGAAGGTAAAATTCATTCTTTTGAACCCTCCTATTGACAGGCAATCTAGCTTTTGATGAGGTATCTGAAAGATTTGAAATTTGTATCTAAGCGGAGCAGTAATTGTCTTTGAATTAATTTTTGTAGGCTTATATAATCAAGAAGTTGACAGCGTTCATTCTTGGTTGGAATAGACAGGGCAGAAAATGGCACGGAACAATTATTATTGGGAAAAGGAGAATTCGATAGATGGCGCTCCGAAATGTCAATGTCATCTTAGCAACGAGTAAAACAAATCAGCTGCCATATGCTGCCGTGTTTTTATTTTAATTTTTATATAGTCATACATATCTACAAAAGTTACAGGGAAGGTACGTTTGTATTGAATAATATTTTAAATCTTTAATACCGACTTATTCTCTCTTTGTTTTTGTAACTATGGATCAGGTATACACTGACTATTCAAAGTTTATTTGAAGTTGTAAATGCTGAGCCTACTTCTAGGTGCCTAAATGAGGGACAGGCAGTTTTAAATGCTGGCCATATATTTTTTCATGGTACCTACCTATAGATGAAATAAGTGACATTTTCATAAAAGTGCAATGAAAACAAAAAATAGAATAACATAACCTCCTCCATAATATCTCTGATTATATAAGAATATAATCTCAAAAATGATGACACAAAATTAAACAAATGCGAATTAACGGTAATTTACGTTGACTTGCATATAATACAAAAACAATGCAAAACGAATTGCCACAATTACAATTTTTTTCGCCAAAGGTCTCATTGAATTCTACTCCGCCAAATTGTAAATCTTCTAATTCAAGATGGAAAAGAATCCCGAAATTATTTTTTGGAATGTGAATCGTTCCTAAATTATTTCGTTTTGTTCATTCTATTCAAATTTTCAATTTTAAATTAGTTTATCAACTGTAACAGTTATTTTTGAGCAAACAACTTTCAATTATTTCTTTGATTTACAGCTTTCCACCCTTCTTGTATACATATCACACTTTATCATACAAATTACGACAGGTTGTAGCTTCCAACTTCTTGACGTCTCTAACCAAATATAATTGGTTAACGATTACTTGTCAAGCGTTTAACTTATTATATACGCCAAGCAATCGAATGCATGTAATAACAGTTTGTGCTTATAAAATTAACGTTTAAATATATCAACACTGGCTGCTACTTGGGCATATTATTACTCATTCATGTCAATTTATCATTTTTTCCATTTGCGTATGAGTTAAAAAGCCGAAATGGATGTGTCAAAATATACCGAATGAGGCTTTGCATTGGTGTAACCGAATATAATGGTGCAGGGTACAATATACCCCTTGTATATCCTGTATTAATATTATACTTTTGATAATAATAAATGATAATAATAAAATAGTGGAATAATGATTACCTACTACTTATGTGTACTATTATTGTGCTGTCTGTCACAACAATCAAAGATATATACGAAAAATTATATGGTACGCTTATGCTAAAATTTTTCGAAAAGTTCAAATCAATTTCTCATGCGGATACTTGTGGTTAATGTTGCTGTCGACTGCGGAATTGTTTATTTCTGCTTGTCTCTTTTGAAATTGTTTATTGGATCACTTTTCTTGGTAAACACATTTTTTCTAGAAAGAGTACTGCATTCTGGTAGGCAACAGACAGTACAAACTGCTATTTATGAAAGATTCTCATTAACTTCTGTATCATATACCTATGCAAATTTACCAAGGTAATCTTCAGCAGGAAAAAAAAGAAATACCAACAAAAAAACACGAAAAAAATAGCAGAGTTCCGGTTATGTGAGATGAATTCGAAGTACTACCACACTGGTCTTTGCTATGCAGGTGTTTTGGTAGTTTCCTCACTATTGGAAAGATCTAGTAGGGCTTAAACAATCAAAGATTCTTCTGATGAGATCAAATGAATGCATGAATGAATGAATGCAAGTCAAAGCAAGACTGCACTAAGAGTTTTAACAGTGATCCTAACGGGACATTGTCGCCTGAATGCTCACCTGAAAAAGCTCAAATTAGTGGAGGAAGAAGAATGCAGATACTGTGGCATGGAAGAAGAAACCTCCATCCACCTACTTTCCAACTGCACAGTACTCCAGAATCCTAGAGCACTGTATATAATCAAAGTGGACGATAACCAACCACTAACCTAGCTTAGGTTGCGTTGTATTTCTTATCAAGAAACTCATTAATATTTCAAGGGTGTAGCAGAGCAAGCATTGTGCCCTCCTTCAACAAAATAAAACGATTGGAATCAAAAGAGATTCACTATACTATGCTACTTTCTTTCAAAATACTCTGTATCAGCACTATTTACACTATTTTATCGACTCATTCAAAGTACCTCTTTTAATTTGATCCTTATGCGGTGAAAATCCTTGCAAGGATATCATGATGCTGATCTTCTCGACGTAACCACTAACCACAATTGTGAATCGAAGCAGCCCGAGAATAAGCATGCTTGCTAACCGTAAAGAAAGCGTGTAGGACAAGCCACAACAACTGTCTTCATTGATTGACACGTGAGGCATTGATTGACATCCTTGATGGATGCGATTGATTTCCATCAGTGTAGATCACGTCGATATGCGCTGCCTTTTTTGGATTTCGATACTCGATTGTTTGCTGATCCAAGCAGACTGCGATTCGGTAATTCTGTATAAAGCATGGCTTACTACTCAGGTCGTTTTATTTCCTCGAAATGAACAAAAATTTTCGGTTACATTGTAAATGATGATCGGTTCTTTTCTTTTATTCATATTTCTGGATTCGATTATAAACTGAGAATGTCATTTTAGTTGAATAACATAAAATTTTCAGCTCGGTGTTTTGTGTTCCTTCGTATCGCGTCGAGAGATAACACAACATAGCTTAAATGCAATATTTTTTGTCTTTATTTAAATAACTTTTTTGTAGTATATGGAATTCTTCACGCGATTGTTCTAGATTACATTGTTATGTTTGAAAGCCGTGTTCATACTAACATTATGACAATTAATTTCATATTAAAGAATATTTTTGGAGCAAAATAAACAGGAACAATATAATTGAGCTGCAAAACCAACAATCCCTGTCGGTCCGATTTATAGGCAGTTTCCACAATATCCTTGTTTATGATAATTACACTTTTGCATAATAACATTGCGGGTATAATAGTGAATCGCCGACACGAATAACCATAGTTGCTACAGCAAAATGTTTTCACCAAATTCGAAACAATAGCCTGTAATATTCTATTAATTATTTTTATTGCGGCCATTGTTTCGAAAACACCCGTTATGGTCTTTTGTCTTCTTTTAGAGTTGCTACACAGCATCCTATTTTCAATTTATATTAACAGTTTTTAGTTTTTCCATTGGAAATCTAATCGAACAAAATGTTTTTTTTTTTTGTTAAACCATATACACAGAAAAACATCAGCGTTTTGAAAGTTCTCAAGTATTTCCAGTTAGAAAAAGAAGGTAATTATTAATTTCATATCTAATTTAAAGGTTACATATATGTCAAAATAATATAAACGACATGCCAGCAACTCGGATATACGTCACCAACGATGACGCACACCAAAGGTTATTGAATGTAAATATGTGATTACTTTTAACTTTTTTATTTCATATTGGCAACCCCTGCCCAGCTCCTCGCAGAATAACTAAAAAAAGAATAAAATAATTGGAAAAAAAACATTTTTTTTTCGGGTTTTCTCTGAATTTACCTCGAATTCTTCGACGGATATATTCTTCAAAATACCAGTGTATATTATACTCATTTAAATCTCCAAATCCTGTATTAAATGCAAATGTTTTATCAATATTACATAACTGAAACGTGTCGGTATTATCAATTGAAATATTAAAAGAAATGTTTATTATTTTTATTAAATGACATCATAATCCGGTAGCTAAAGTTTATGAAGCAAATGAAAACAAAACGAGCAATTACAATAACAAAATCAAACGCTAATAATTTAATTAAAATGTATCCGGTATGAAAAAAATTGAGATAAATATTATTTAATAGTATCTATTGAATATTTTTTTCAATCAATTGACCTCGTCTTTTCACATTAACAAGATGTAGCTCGTGATAACAGTCAAGCAAAATTAAAATTTATTCGATAAATAGGAATAATAGGTTTGTTCGTAGAAAGAATTTCCAATCGATTGGGCATTTCTCAAACTCTGATATTTCGTTTGTGATTCGTTGTTAATCGATTGGCAATTTTTGTTGTACGAACGCGTGGAAAATGATGTCTTTGATCAAAATGAATTGAAAGTTTTGCATCATTCGGAAAAGAGCTTATATTATTGTCATAAATCTGCAAAAAATGAAGAATGAGTAAATAATTTTGTAAAGTGTGTGTTATTTTTTGGCCATCCTAATAAGAAGTTTTAAAATGTCAGGTATTACGACATACAAATGATTCAGCTTATGTTTTATTTTAGAATGAATTGACTGGTTAGCTATTTCCATGTTTTTTTTTCCACAATATAACTGAAAAATAGTAAAAACATGTCACTTTCTACAGCATCACAATACGCTAGCTCAAGCTAAAAATTTGATCCCAATCAGCAAATTATTCTGAAAGTTGGCAACTGATCCGAAGCCACAAATTTATTTTTCCTAACAAAGAATTCTCAATTACCAACTGTCAAATCGTTTCTACGAATATTTTTTTTAATGCGCATACCTATTCCTCTTACGGTTTCTGATAGTTTCTGATAAACAAACCTAATACAAATGTTTGTATTTTTACTGCATAAACCAAAAAAAGAAAGTCTGCCAGAATCTATAGCTTCATATTACATTGCCAACCATTTTAGCAAATATGACACATTTTACCATAATGTAGAATGGCAATGTAAACGACTGAGGTGAAATTAACCTTCGTCTCTTGGCTATTTATTCTGAAACCTTCGGCCACAGTCATCTTCCGTTATCTAATGGCGGATATTTATTTCAAATGGTAGCAACTAATTTTTTTCATCAAATGTCAAGTCGAAAATTAATGAATTATATTTTCTATTTCAGAAAAGTCGCTTCCCACTGGTACAGGTGACAATGGTACTGGAAAGTGGAGGTATTGTAATTTAGTGGTAAGTACATCTTAATTTTCATTTTGCTGGTTAAACCTTTTGACTTTGAAAATTGGTTTGTTTCATTTTCTAACAAATTTACTAAATACTAGCTGTAACTCTCGTGTAACAAATCCAATTTAACTCATCAGATAGCACTGATGGTAAAATTATCACGATTATTTTAAAACACAACATAAATGATGCGAAGATATAATTTACTCAACAAAATACAGGAATCTTCCAGTCCTATATTGGTAGTGTGAAAAAACAACATATTTTCCTAGCATAGCAAGCGAGCAACTGCTCTCGATTAAATTTTCTACTTCACGTATTAAACGTAATAGTAAACTAAACATAGTTGGTAGTTGTTCATCTTCTTTTATTATACCACTATATTTACTGCTATAAAATCCAGAAAATTATCTATAAAATAGGTTTCGCTCACTCGGTACAGCACGAAAACTTTCGAGAACATACCTTATTTCCTCGTTAAAAAAATCGCTAAGTACACGTATAGGAACAAAATGTTATAACGATCCGGCTTTGAGTACACTAGTCTATCACTATAATTTGGCAAGATTTATCTTTCATAGGCGGAACAATTTCCGTTCATTCTTTTTTTAATTTCTTGGGAAATTAAACCACAATATTTTTGAATTCTTTATTTCAACATTTCCAATATAAGCGAAAAAACGCGCTATCCCAATTTTAAAAACCGTTCCTGGAACGTGCACTTCACTGGATTCCATTTCTAGTAGACTATCATATCGTTGGAATGTCATTACCGGGGATATGATCTACTATGAATGGACCTTAATAAAAATTTGATAACAAAATTTTGCAGTCTTAAACTTCAAAATATTTTTGATTGTCTATTTGTCAAATTTTTTCCGTTGTGTCAGTTAGGAATAAAAATCAATTTTTACTTATTTTTTCTTGAAAACGGTAGCTGGAACGCTACCGAAACGTTGAAATAAAGAATTCAAAAATATTGTGGTTTAATTTCCCAAGAAATTAAAAAAAGAATGAATAATATACCACAAGGAACATACAGAAGATAATTTCCGTTCAATACCGTTAAGTATTGAAAAAAATGTAGCAGAGGATTGTAACAAGTTGAACTAGCAAAGAGGGAGACTGAAATACCTTTCTGGGAGTCTGAACCCTTTTGCGAAGTCAGCCTCAATGTAATATTGGGAGAAATAGGTGAAGCCGAAGGAAAGAGAAGATCTGACCATTGGAAAGATCTAGTAGGGCTTAGACAATCAAAGATTTTTCTGGGTGACTACAACCTGTTGAGATCAAATGAATGCATAAATCAAAGTAAAACTGCGCTAAAAGAATTAACAGAGATCCTAACGTGACATTGTCGCCGGAATGGGCACCTGAAAAAGCGCAAAATAGTGGAGGAAGAAGAATGTAGATACTGTGGCATGGAAGAAGAAATCTCCATCCACATACTTTCTAACTGCACAGTACTCCAGAATCCTAGAGCACAGTACCTGGGAGATTACTGGATAGGAGAGGAACATTTACTTAAGTTGAAGCCTGCAGATATTTTCTCCGGGAAATGGGACTAAAGGAGCTACTACTCTCCTAAGAATCTAAGTAGAAGTAAGGGGGCACAAAAGATCTTTCAGTTCTCAGTGAATGTTACCCCTAAAATACATACATACATTGTAACAATTTTTGTTATACAATAATATTCAATAAATTTTCTTTCCTGTTGATTTCAAAATGATATTGGAATACATGGGAGAGCACAATGAACTCTAAGGTAGTATTGAGAGGAATAGACAACGTCAAGAAGAGAAGATCTCACCATTGGAAAAATCTAGTGATCAAATATACTCCTGGGAGAAGAGGAGCACTAAAACCTTCGAATATCCAAGAATTCCATCGGCAAATAGACCTGAAGGAACTTACTAGTCTCTCCTCATGAAGCATGTCGAGAGAAGGAAGCAGCAACAACAATTCATTAAACGGGGTTGATATATCTGCACGATATAAGTAACCGTTCTGATTTGTGGTTACTGATTAGAAGGGAGACTGGTTTCGGCGTGTTCTCAGCTTATAGTACCAGAAGGTTTGAGAGCATAATCCTGGAATGAAACAATGTTGAAATCATATCAATACCTTTGTATTGGAAATGTTGAGTGTGCGACAATAGCGACACCCATTTCTTTACTGAGATCAATGTATTGATGTGATTTCAGTTCTCCAGTTCAGGATTATGCTCTCAAAATTTCTGGACGGATGATATCTACCTTGTATTGATGGGGTACAAAACGCCTAAATTTATCTACAAGACAAGCAAAACCAGAATGGTTGGTTATATCGTGAGTGGTATCGTACGTAACTTGAAATTAAAAAGTTTTATTTCTTTCTTTGAATATTTTATTAATAAATTGTTCTAAAACGGTACGCCACTGAGGCGATGATCTAATGAAAGAAGAAAGGAGATCGCAGTACGCTATAATATACAGGGTATCAGCGGGGGGAGTAGTTTTATACCAGAGCCATGGTGCGTGGATACCAACAATATCATCAACGATTGATCGTGATAACGCTGCCATCTTGTTAACTTGTTAACGAAACAACTAATGAGTTTATACCAATAATGGACCGTATTCGCGTGTTGCAAGTCATACTTTTATTTAGTATACATCCAGAAAAATATTTGTTAGTAGCTATGACATTGTATTTATCAAAATTATAAGAGAATATAATTAGGGGTCAGAGAGAATGAATGTATATTATTCGTGTTACGTATTTTTATAAAAATAAATGAAAACATAATAAAATTGAATTTGGATAAGAAGTACAAACAAAGAGCTCGAAGAATTATACATATAAATATCCGAATAATATTTTAACCATAAAATATATCAAAGACTAACATGTTCAGTCCGTTCAACACATCCTTATCTTCAGAGACTATTTGTTTTGGCTACTAATAGTACACAACTCCTAGTGAAATGAAGATGCTAAGAAAAATTGAGAAAATTTCCAATTCGTGAATAACAATGTTATGTTTCTTAGTGTAAGCAAACCCTGCCAACATAACATACCACAAGGCGCGTATCTCAACCTAAACACCGATGAAACAACTATTCCATTTTGATTTATATTAGTTCGATTGGCTAGAAGTATTGCAGATGAAAATAACATTATTTTTAATTAGAATTTGTTCGGATGAATAGTGTATAAATATACAGAGTGGGTCACAGAAAACAGCCTCCAAACCTTGGCAGTATTTTTTAGATTTTAAGACAATTAAGGAACATGCCGATTTTTGTTCTCAGTGGGACACATTTTTACGATACAGACATCTGTCATATGTCAACCCCTCTCATTTCTAAATAAGGGATATACCATGTGCTGCACATCAAATCAAGGCATTTAGATGGAGTATTCAGACAAAAAATTCGTCCATAATTTTTCCAACATTTACACCATCTTTGCAAGAAAAGTCTTGGTTAATTTAAAGTACAAAGTCCCTTTAATGGAACGCATCGCCTAGGGTTTGTTAATCTGGCATTTTTTCTGTCACATCAAAATTTAATTCGCAAAAATAGTAAACAAATCGACTGTTTTCTGTGAGCCACTCTGTATATTCACTTGCGATATTCGTGAGTAAGTACTTTTTATTTTGACAGTATCATCCTATGGTGTTCGTTGGAAAACACGATGCATTTTATTAGCTGTACACGATTTAGTGTTGTATGTTAATGTTTGTATCAGAAAGGTATATTGGTGTTTGTAGTTTGTTCGGAGGTTAACTTTATCGGCTATAACAAAATTAGAAACAAAAAAATGGTTGAAAAAAAGATAACAAAAATTAAACATTTGACTAGTTAGTAATGACCACGGGCTTTATATCTGCAAAACTGAATTTCCAACTATTATTAACAAACATGAGTTACAAAAGACGAAATCGTTCGTGGGAGAGTTTCTCACGTACCACACTGTTGGGAATATAAAACAAACTATGAAGTAGAAATAGAGGCTACTAGTCCTAATATCCACAGCACTAGGAAACCGGTACTATGAGCAACAAATATTTGTGATCTAGAATACCCCAGAATACTTAGGTTTTTGTGTTCTTGGTTGCAATGTTATTTTGAAGAGTCTAGTTGTCCCCATTAGGCTTATCGCTCTCCTTTGTCTCGGTGGTGCTAGTCCCAGAAATTTATATCTCAAGTGAGTCAATGTTTCGCCCTCGAAGTGTATAGAAGACTTTACTGTCCAAATGATATAACAAAATTATTAATAATTCATCTATCAGCTGCCCTCGCTTCCCTTCAGACACTCGCACATAATAGTCTTGGGCTGCTGAAGCTTATTTTCTGTGAATATGAGATAATTTACTCCCCTCCCTAGGGAGGAACAGTGCTTTTCCTCCCACTTATTGTTATTATGTTTCAAACTAAGAAACCTGTAAATCTTTAAAGCTATGAAGGTGTTAATTCGGACGACCCCTGTATATACGATACACGTGAGTTTTAATGACGACAAGCGAGCTTACTATTGATTCTCTATATGGCCTTGAGTGAAGGGTGACTCTATTCCCACTCCGCGGCCGGCTGTAAGGTGTAACGCGACATGCAATAGATGGACGAAAAGTTTTTAGGCGATAATAGTTTCATTTTGAAAAATAAAATAATAAAATCAGTCTCGATCTGTCATTCATAATATTTGTATTGACAACAATATGTATTATTGATAATTTTACAGATTGATATGATTAGTTAGTCCGGTACAACGAACGAGTTATGAATTTATGTAAAAGAAACTCGATTATCCAATTACAGCAACATTTTACCTTCTCGTTTACGAAATCGAAACGTATCTGACGTATCGTCCGGTAATTTGATTAATTCATGAAAGATGAAGAACATGTAACATACATTAAAATTATTAGTGAAGCAAAGTTGTTCTTCATGTTCGAGTCGCATGTCTGGAGAATTAAGATGACTGGTCTTCCATTACCATGAGCTTGTTTTGTTTTTAGCCTCAACTCAATAAAACGCCGATTAGATTAGTCAGTTTTGTTAACTTCTTTCGTTTATCTTTAAAGATGCTTCCGTGCTTAATGTTAATTTTGACAGCATATCTATCAAAAAATTTGAAAATTTAATTGAAGATTTTAAGAATAATAATAAGTAGAACTAGACTGTGGAACAATCCGTTAAATGGATGTTCGATTTTTATTATTAAGAGCAACAGCTATTACAAAATAAGTGATAATAAATGTGGCAAGAAAGAGGAAATCTATAAACAATACGATAACTATGTTTACAAAAAGGAAGGAGAAGAAAAGGATTAGGAACACTTAAAATGATGAATGAAGAGCTGGCAGTAGAAGATGCATGCGTGTATTGGAGGAACAAGTATTTGCTTTTCTTATTGAACTTTCAACTTTTCATAAAATATGATGTAGAAACGAAAAACTAATAGATACTAGAAACTAAAGAATAACTGTTGTAAATATCTTTGAAACCACGAAAATAGGTAACGTTAAAGTAAATAAGTCCCTATAGTTTTGCCCGAAGTTGTAAATTAATGTGTAGAATGGGACCGATTTTACAGAAATGGAACAATTTCGGTGATTTGAAAATTGACAAAGAAATTGACATACAAAGGGTGCATGTGTATTTATAAATTACTAACACAGTAGCTTTTTCAAACGAATGGAGGTATAATGAGAAATTTTCAATTTATACAGTGCCTTAATACTGAATTATACGGATATTAACAATAATATTATAATCTATTTACAAGGAAATGAAATAAAAAAGAAAAAAGAATTTGTCTAACTATGGGATTAACTAAAGTATTTAACAAGTTTACCTGAAAACTCATTCACAACAATCCTACAGAAACCTTTCTAGGTGAAAAGGTTTAATAAGGGAGAATTGTTGATATCTATTATCTGAATATTTGTTTTTATTTATCTCAAGGGCTTCTAAATGATTCAATTTGAAGGATTTAGGTTCTATATATGCAAAATTTCAAAATTTGAATCGAAAGAATGTTGGTTTGCTAATAAATGATTTGAGTATTTGGAATCAAATTTTTGGTTGTCATAGCTACGTTTGTGTTCTGAAATTCTAGTTTTAAGATTCCTAAAAGTTCTACCTACATATATAAATTTTGTTACAGTTGTCAATACCACATTTCAATTTATCAAATTAAAATTGTTGATAAATTATAACAATGACAGTTCAAATGTTAATTCTGGACGTAACATTAAATTCAAATAGTTAAAAGAAACCATATACGTATAATAATATTAACATGACTACACTATTTAAAGACATGCTTTGGAAACAAAATCTTATTTTTTTGTCTGAATAAATATTCGGACTTCGGTAAAAATGTTAAAAGTGCCACAGAGTTAGTAAATATGCGAGTTTAGGGTTTCAGTGACAGTATATTTTAACTAAGCAGCTATTCTTTTTAACATTGGTGTACACAAAAGGGTCTTAAAAGAAAAAATCTTCCTTATATCGCTGAGATTACGAAAAAAACTGTGAGTAGCAAATGCTTCGCTTGGAAATCTGGCACTGAAGAGAAAAATAAGAAATGTTAGCTGAGGTGACTCTCCGAATTTAGATTACTCTCTCTAATCCTGAACCTTAGATGTAATATTTTTAATTTGGATAATAGTCCAATGTATTGAATACCGATTTTTAAATAATTTTCATATTTCATAACTGAAACTCTGTTAATATTACCTAATAGAAAATTCAGTAGAAGAAAATGATGGTGAATATGTTTGACTAGGCACCAATTTACTCTGGCAATCACAGACAATAAAAATTGATCCCTTCGGAAAGAAATAATCCGTACGCCTTGGTTGTAACAGTGACAGTATATTTTAACGAAACCCGCGATTCTTTGAGAGTTTACATTCTTCCAAACACGAATAATTCGGACCTCGTACTAAAAAACAAAAGAATCAACAAGAATATCTCCTCTTCGCTGTCGAGTGCCACCGTGGTTGTCTTCACCTTTAATACTGATGGTACTCGCTACCACCCTGAAAACGAGCCATCGAAACGAACAATACAATGAGACATTTCAGACGGCCAAATTTAACAATTTCAAGTATTCAGATTTTTTCCCTAATTGTTATGGTACTTTGGAAGCTGTCGTTGAACCATTTCCAGATTAAATGATTAAATACTTTGAATATTTATGTGGACTATTTTCCTTACACCAAAAATACTATTGTATGAACTTTACATAATTTTGTTGCAGATCTTTAGTGTTGAAAGAGGAGAGGAAGGTGAAAACAACCTTCAGCATTATTGACTATAATTGTATAAGTAGTATTTTTATATGTATAGGTAATTTAAAATATTTGGTGTGTAGCGAAAAAAATATAAAGGCAAATTTAGGGTAAAATGTTCGTTTATGCGTAAAAAGTAGACATCTGCGCAATATAGGAAGTTGTTAACACAAAATATTTATAGGTAGATGGAACAGGTGAATGCGTGAATCCCCTTGATTGAGGACCTAAAGGTCCGGCGAAAACCCTCTCAGCTGTCAAAATCGTAAATCATATTTCAAATAGATGGGCGTGTACTTATTAACTTGAATGTATAGTCTCGCAAGTTGTTGCACGTTTTTCAACTTCGTCTTGATCGTCGTCGCTTTGTTTTGATTGTGATCCGTTTTAATTTTAGCCTATAATTACAGAGCGCGCATCGGAGGAAAGTGAGACTTTTTATTATAAAGAATCGCCCCGAGTTTATATCCGAGGAAGAATATGTGATGCTGCACACATAAATAAATAGTAAAAAAATGGACCTATATATTACAGGTTACACACTCTCAAGAGGCTTTTATGGGAAAATTTTTCGATGAGAATTTAATTTATTAAAACGAGATTTATGCCAAACCGAACGTGTTCTCTTAATGGAATATCGGCAGTTTCAAAGTTTTGTTTCTTTTTCGAATTAACTCGGAAATTAAACGGTTGATTCCAAACGATATATACTGCGAGAACAACTAGCTGGAGCCTAAGAACGTGTCTTACTGACTACTCCCCCTAATTAGCTACAATAGTAATTAAAATTATTATTTCATTCTTCTCACATCGTCGTGAGTTTTCAACTTGAACATAATACAGAAGCAATAAAAATATAAATACAAAAACCATAAATCGCAAGGTTTCAACCATCGACAAAAATATTCATACAGTATCAAGTTGGCTGTCTTTTAGAATGTAGTTTATATTCGTCTATTTATAATAACGTATTTTTAGCCGCGCGATTCTTTTCAGACATTTGTGGCCCGCTACTAGTGTCTGAAAAGAATCGCGCGTCTAAAAATACATCAAACACCACGTATTTCTTATTTGTGTCTCGTGTGAATGTATTTTTAGCTGCGTGATTCTTTTTAGACACTTGGAGGCCGGCTACTAGTGTCTGAAAAGAATCACTAGGCTAAAAATACATCAAACACCAAGTATTTCTTATTTGTGTCTCGTGTGAATGTATTTTTAGCTGCGTGATTCTTTTTAGACACTTGGAGGCCGGCTACTAGTGTCTGAAAAAAATCGCGCGGCTAGAAATACATTGAACACAAAGTATTCCTTATTTGTGTCTCATGCGAATGCGTCCACTTATATTAATTTATTTTTAGCCACGCAATTATTTTCAGACACTAGTAGCCGGCAACAAAGTGTCTCGTCTGAAAGCGCTCTATTTTCAATTATTCGGATATTATGTGGTTCTCGTGGCAAAGAGAGGTTGGAATATTTTCAGCTTAACTACTTTTAAAAATAGTGGTCGCTCGAAATAGAAGGTATCAATAATGAGAAATAATAGATTATTATAATTACTTGCGCAATCCATTTCGCTGGGAATTGTTGACAAAGCATTTTGCTTTACTTGCTTCATGAATTATTGGTGTTTTTTATCATAAAGATGCATGTAATGTTCCTTGGTCCATTATTATTTTGGAAAACTATCAACAGAAACGGCTTTAGCTATAAGTCTGATAACTTCCACTAGGTATATCTGGCAATGACACCAGCAGAAGAGCAAAAAAATTTATTTAAAATCACTTGAATTACGAAATCTGTTTGATAATAAAATTATTATATAAAAGCAGGGTTTTTAAAGACGTGAGTGAATTTTATTTTGCAATTTATTATTAGCGGTGAAGCACTTAACAATAATTGCACTTACTGGTCATTGCAATAGTTTTTATTAAACAATTATACAATTTGTTTTATAAATAAACGCTCTCTGTGATTTTCAAGATTTCACCTCTCTCCTTTTATTCTACCTAAATACATTTAAATTAACTTTCTCAAACCACATAATAACCTTTGGTGGGTATTCGTTTTAGGGAAAGTTCTTAACCCTGTATCGATAGTTGAATATCGAGTTACCTTAGTAAAGCTTATTAAACGTAAGTAGTGGTTATAGTTCAGTTTTTTTGGCTTTGAACGCTGATTACCCTTCTAGCCACGAAAATGTTGAAACAATCAATAGAATCAAATGTAAGAGTGAACGCACTAACACTTAAAACATTTTTTTTGATTTAAGTAAAAATGTATACAAAGGGTAGGCCGTCATTCAGAGCAGCTAATGTAACACTTTGAAAGATTTTGCATTAAAAAGAAAACAATAGGTTTTACCCATGGCATAATTCACAACGTACCTGTAATATCTCATAATCCCTGTCTGAGCTTTCAAAAAAAAAGTGTATTAAGGCGCCACATCTATTCAAAACCCAGTCATTATGTCTCTAGGGCTCTCGGTATTTATGAATCTATTGTTACCCTGTAGACAAGTGCTTACCACTTTAGCCACTGTATTTTGAAAAACATTGTTAAAGATCAACAAGACATATATGTAGAGATTAGTGGTGGCTACAAATACAAGAGTACGGGTTTCTAATTCGAAATAATTACAATGTTAATAACAAAAATTAAGTAGTAGAAACTGAAAAACATATTGCTGAGAAAAACAAGAAAAATCAGCATAATAGAATAATAAACACTATTTTATAAAATAAATGCAGAAAAGTGAAGGGCTCTGGACGTCTGTATCTGTAGGTTCACAGCACTTAGGCCACATGTGACCTATTGTACATCCTCCCGAGGAGTTGTCCTCCTAGGTCATCGTCCATCCTGTCCTTAGCAGGAAGGTAGGTGTAGGCCAAGACTCACCGAACACACACTCTCTTATTGGCGATAACTCCGGACACTCGCATAAGACATGCCTGACAGTTTCATTTTCCTGTTCACACATCCTACATAGAGGTGTGTCCCTAGCCCCATAGTATGGAAGTGTTTCCTTATTTGACAATGGCCAGTCAGAAAGTCTACTGTTAAACGTAGGTTTTCCTGGTCATCGCTAATATTTGTTCGACGCCAGCAGCTATCCAAGGTCGCCCAGGGTGATCCTGGCAAGACTGCATCCTTCGATTCCATCCCATCTCTTAAGAGATTGAGCATGGGTCTAAAAATTTTCACTCCAGCCGCTTTCCTAGCTAAAGAACCAGTAATGGGATCACCTTTACTTCTGTCGTGCCCTTTAACCTACCTTAGGATAATATTGTTATCTGCCGAGGCGTTAGTTAAATTTGATGGCACTTTAGTACTAGCCCCGATATAACACGTGACCTTGGATGTCATTGATTCGTTCTACGACATGACAGTTTACAGAAACATGCAAATGAATGAGAGTGAGAGGGCTGAAGAAGGTTAGTGTGTCCACTCTGAAGTTCTATGAAATTGCAATGCGCGAGGAGTTTAAGATTGTGAGTTGCCATAGAGTAGGTAAGCAGATACTCCAGTAGTTTGTGACCTCTGTAAAGTGCAAACAGTACATCGATTATGAAAAACATAAGCTCTGAGTACGGTGTCTATGATTCACCAGGACCAACAAAAATGGTCAGATATTTTTATTTCAAAGTTTTCAGCCAGAAATTGGCGTCCTATTCCAGATTGATGAACCGGTTTTGTATCGAAAAAAAAAATACCTACTTGGGCTCAGTTTCAGTTGTTTTAGAACGGTAGATTTTCAATAAAGTGAACATTTTCAATTAATAGTTAACAAGCTGTGCACAAAATTCGGATCAACAGACACTCCCACTTTAAACAAAACAAATATCAACAAGAGGTATTAAAACATTTATTCAGAATGGTCGTTGAGGACGCGTGCTAGCCCCTCATTGATTTGATGTAGTAAAATTGCTATAATTATGTAGTTATGTTGTTATTTGGTTGATATAAAAAAAAGCGATGGAATAATTATTAACTATGCTCTTTTAGTATTGTTGACTAGAAGTTTGATTGGGTGTAATTTGAAGCTACTGGAATTTTTTGTTACAAACCAGTTAGTCTGACGGCTCTCAAAACATCTTCACTTTTGTATATAAATTCGTTGAATTTAACAACACATTTCCATATTTTTTGTGATTTGAAAGCAATAACAACCGATGTTTTATTGCGTAGTATAGAAATAAGACAAGAACCAACTATTATAGTATAATTATCAGATTTAAAATACTTAGGGCACTCGTACATAATAGGTATATTTTATGTTTGAAAACAAACAAGAGAAACTCTTGTTCAAGCACTAAACTGAACCAACAACGTAAAAAAAAGACGGAATTAACATAAAATTCTCGAAATATTGAAGCAACGAGGTCCAAGAAAGACATATGGATTGAAGCAAGAATGCTTAATAAGTGAGAAACAATGGAAGAAGGGTAGGACGATGACAAAAAACAAGAATAGGAACTAGCAGATGAATCAGTGGAACTAGCAAAAGAGAAATGAACTATGAATTCTACCCAAAAAGCTGGAAATAATCAACAAAATTTACAATAAAGAGCAAAATAGAAAGATAAAAGGGACACGAGAATAAGCTGTGGTTAATTCTATAATATATCTTACACGAAAATCGTATCAAGGTTAAACAGGTGCGGTTTTAATATTAAACCAGCCGTCATTTTATTCAACATTATACCAGCGAATTTGAGGTTTTGTTTCAGATAAGAAATATTTGCTCCTGAAAGGTTGGTATGTGTGTAAAGTATGACCCTATAAAACATACATCGCTTCACAAAGTCACTGGACAACAAAATAAAATGTAACTTACATGAAGTGTTTGACAGGTCAGAAGAGACGAGAGCTATTTTATTTCTTAGCTATACTTACTGAAGAAACGAAGAGAGAATAGGAAATATTCGTTCTAGTAATAAATAGTAAGAGAGGGAAAAGGAAGGTTGCTGGCGGTGGGTTTCGGACTTTTTTCTTTCTTAGTTTTGTTTTACGGCACCCGGCAGCAGTGAGGAGCTTGCCGCAAGGTAGAACCATTGTTGGAGATGTAAAAATTTTCTTCAAAATAAAATATGTATTAAAATCATATGCGCACAGGTAATTTTAACATACTTTTATTTTCAAAAGGAAAATTCCTGCTTTTCTTGCCATCCACGATACTGTAGGAATTAGGGAGACTAAAGACTGCATATATCCTAAAGAAGTGGGATTAAGGGTGCTACATACTGTCTAAGACTTTCCTGAGGAATTAAGTAGAAGTAAATGCTGCAACAGTCTCAAAATATTGATCACGGCAACTTCTCTAGAAATATATAATTCCAAGTTTTTGATGTATAAAAATACAACATATCTACGGCACTGTACACAGTATGTGCTTGGATGCCTCGAGGCGTATAATATATGTAAATATATGTGCTCTACATATTATATCTTTGTCGGTAGGTTCGAAGGCCTTTCTTACTTCTTCTACTCGACGGACTCCTCCACAGTCCACAACAATCTGACACCAACGAGAAAGAGCCACTCTACCGTGAAAATTGTAAAAGTGATTTCTACAAAAAATGTTTATGGTTAGTAAAACATCACTATACCTAGTAGACAAATTATAATAGTGAATAAATTGATTAATTAAAAGTGATTTCTTGAAATTGACGTTGGATATTTTTTTATTTATAGAGCACATCTAGAGAAAATGATGAAATTTTTTTTTAATTTGGTACCTCATTTCCGAACTATAGGCTTCTATATCATACATTTGTTTTTTATTTTGATAAAGTTTTATCACTTATAATTGCACGAGAAGTTTGTATTTTATCGGGTAAATTTGGATTGTTTAATGAGAAACTGTTGCCTAGCAATTAGACAGAAAAACTGTCTACTATTGAAAACGCAAACGAAAAAAGTGAGAAAAGTATCAGAAAGTGCTTTTAGACCTATTTCCCGTATCAATTTTAGGATATCCACAGGCTCCAATGTAGGTAAGTTTCCCTTTTATATCCAGGATTTTGATTGTCTCCTGATTTGGCTCTCTTATTTGCTTCTGTCGACTGTTGAGGTTAAAACCATTCTTCAACGTGAAGCGACAAAATTTTTATCTCAGCTTCACTTGAAAATTACCTGGTGGATGTTAGTGAAATATACATCAACATATCGCGTTCCACTAATTCTTGGATATTTCTTTGTGCGTATTAATGTTTTGTTGGGGGAGGCTTATAAAAGACGCCCATTTAACGCCCTCGCACGATAAATAACAACCTTTCCTCATCCGTATTTAAAACACCAGTTAATTTTCTGATTTTAATCGAAACTTTTACGACGTCTCAGAAAAAAATATTCAAATATTTTCGCCTAAAGGTAAAGCAAAACCTACCAAAATTATATGGAGTGGCTTGATTCTGTTTTTGTTTTATTAGAACAATGTGAATTCAATAAATCAGTGTAGTACATTCAAAAGAAAGCTGTAATCTGAATGAATTAAAAACAATGGCACTGGAACTCCAGATGTTCGCCTCAAGCCAGTAGTACCATATGATTAATAATAATCCTACTGTGTCTTATCTGCAGCGATCTCAACACACATAAGCACTCTCTAGCCTTGTCAAGCTAATATATTCCACAAAATCTTTTGATAACTTTACAAGAATGTACCATCATAACAATAGCTTCTCATTAAGGACTGCTTTTATGAATCTAAATAACAATTACAACGAAAATTAAAGTAAGTTGAGTAATAAATATAATAATTAATCATTATTTCAAACATTCTTTGAAAAACAACTCCAAACATCAACACGTAAATCAACTGCTTCAACCTCCCAGCAAATGCTCCTGTTCACAAAATTTCCCGTCACACATTCATTAATAAATTACCAGCCGTCACCCTGCAATTTCCACGAGCGCCATGTTCTATTATGGCGCCACTGTCAGCGTGAAAAGTCGATATTACGGTTGCTATGCCATCAGGGGTGTAGGAAAGGACAGCCCCTCGGGGTTTTACGACCCCAATACATGTTGGGCGCATGTCCACGCATCACTACGTCTCGTACACACGCAATGCAAACAATCCTCTACATAAGGTTAACTATTTATGTGTACATTGTTGCCGAAAATGAAGCTTCCGAATTATTTACGAATTTCATAAATATTAAGAATACAGAATAGCTATTTGTATTACTAGGGAGGAAAGTGCAACTTTTCCTCCCGCAGGATGTAGTTTACTGCACGACGCGAAGCGGAGGGCAGTAAACATCCAAGGGAGGAAAAGGCACTTTACTCCCATGTGATACATATGATTTTTCCTCCTACACACTTTTTTTGAAAATTTATTTACGACACAAATAGATAACGAATATAATTCAGCCCTGCTTATATTGTGTATATTGTTTTTCATACCTATCTTTAGATTTTTGTAGTAGTAAGGTTAATGACGCTATGTTAGCTTGTGCCTTAATATTAGGTGGTGTATTTGGAAATTCAAAATCACTTGAATCGCTCTCCATTTTTCAAAAATTCAACTAAGTTTAATGAATGTAGCGACTTTGCACCTCAAAAGTCAATCGCCGTGTTTACTGTCAGTGAGCCACAGCATACTATGCTTTTCTTATTCTGAACTCAAAAAGCGTATACCTATCTAAGATCCCTGAAGTTGAAATTTGTATTGAAGAACTACGTTGAAGTACCATTAATGTTTGATTTTTACCAAAAAACAGGATATACAGGATGTTCTAGAAATTATGGAAACAATATGGATATAATGAATTCACAAGTTTCATTGTTTATAACTTACTTGAAATGAGAGGGAGGAAAGTACTTTTCCTCCCTAGGGAGAAAAAGTATGAGTTTCCCCCCTGATTTGAGGGAGGAAAGTGTGTACTTTCTATAGGGGTAGGAGGAAAACATATTTTATAACGAGTATAATGGCTTTGTACATAATATTTGCTCTCTTGTTCATTAATTTTATCATTGATTTAATCTTGGCAATTATTTCATACTTTCCATGAAAAAGCAGTTGCAGATGTTATCAAAAATGTTTCTAATGAAATATTAATTTTAATAATTGGTCACATTTTAAAAATATTTTGTATAGTGAAAAATTCTAGCTTCCGGCAACGCTGCTTCGTGCAAAATAAATTTCCTTCGTGAATACCTTGCTTATCACCTAGATGTCAATAGGGGTTCTTTCATGATTTTTTCAACAGTCGACAAGCGTGGCTTCGTCGCAAGTTTTTCCACCCCTCTCTATGCCTTTCACCTGGGAAGTCACGTATGTTTAAGGGTATGAAATTTAGGGTCAAAAATGATAGCCAGAAGTTAATTTTTTACTTGTTTGTATGTAAAGGCTGCTTCCTCTTCCATACCTAATCGGCAAAGTCTAGATCTGACCTGGAAGCATGCTAAGGAATCCAATTTTCATTTACAAGTATTTGCGTTTCCAAGACAAAAACTCATAACTTCATTTTGTTTGGTGATTGCTAGTTTTGTAGAAAAAAATTCCACATCAGATCATCCTATATTTCAAATCAAATTGTATGATAATTGAGGCAGTGACCTGTTAAACAACGTGGATCGTGCATTTTTAGGTCTTCGAATGGCAAATTTTGCTGGAGGTTCGAAATTCTTGCTGAAGTCGAGGCATTTGATATTCGTATAATGGCAAAACTTTATGGGATACCAATGGTAGGTTCTAGTCTCATAAAACGACTGTATCTTCAAAGCAGTCTGTATTTTCGTATCCATCCATATCATAATTACCAAGCAAACAGCCTGTATAATGTTTAAAATATAAGAATGATTTCGACCAACTGAAAATACCAAATGTCTAACGCTGACATTCTGAAATGGTACCGCCGATCGTACGGGTTCATCGATCAAAGTCAATAATATTAATAATCAAAGTCAAGCCGTTGGTAGGGAATCATATAACTAGTCGTACGAGGACCTCCGAAAATTTCAATCATTCATTGCAATTACTCACATTGTGCCGAAAATTTTTCAAATACCAACATCTAATTGTACATTTACAAGGAGTTTAAAGATTAAAATATATCAAAAATAATACATTGGAAAAGCTTAAGAATTGCAAAATTTAATTGGGCCTTTAAATAAGTAAAAGTAATATTATCATTTTATAACATTGTACCTATAGGTATCGGGCTTACATTATGAAATTTTTCAATGCTTCTCTATCTGCTGTTAATATTTCCGTTTCTTCCAAGGATTTGTCTCTTTATTGTAATATTTCACCCACTATTATTGTCTTCGCCTTCCTCTTCTTTTCTTTACTTGCGATCTTACTTCATATATCCTCTGCAAGCTCATCTCTTATCTTTGTATTCCTTATTTTGTCCCATCTTTTTACTCTTATACAATGAACTGATCACTATTCTTTATTATGAGATCCATGTGCAGTCCTCTACTCTACCTTGTCTCATTCCTATGATAGTTCTAAATCCTCCTGACTTCAAGCTGTTACGTATTATGGAATTCATGCTAGTCCTCTATAACTTGGATAACTTTTATGTCCACTTCGCGCCAGACATTACACCCATGCTCAATCCCTTAAGAGATGGGATGGATTCAAAGGATGCAGTCTGGCCACTGTCAACTAAGGAAACACCTTCATACTATAGGGCTAGTGGACACACCTCTATGCAGGATGTGTGAACAGGAAGAAGAAACTGTCCGGGATGTGTTTTGCGAGTGCCCGGAGTTATCGTCAATAAGTGACGGAGTGTGTGTTTGATGAGTCTTGGCATACACCTGCCGATATAAAGGAGATGTCGACCTAGTGACCTGTCCAACTTTCTGGGAAGGACAGGATGGACGATGACCTAGGAGGACAACTCCACAGGAAGATGTACAATGGGTCACATACCCACTTCGCATGTAGCCAGATGATATTTTCCCTACCTTCATGCATATTTTCATGCCAGTCGTAACTTCTGAACAAAAGATCTATCTTTAATATTTTGAAGAAGCATTTATATATATGTACACAATCAACTTCAGTTATGGAAATAAGGATTATTATCATGTTACGAATATCTACTTCCGATTATTTGAGTGTTTTTAAGCCTCTATATATAATGATTTAACTAAAACGACAATTCACAATTATTTTGTGTTCTCACTCTGTATTTTAAAGTTCATAAGCTGTTTCTATTGCTTGCAGTGAACTGAATTAATGGTATTTTCAATTAGGAGTCGACTTTATTGTATGATTCGATCGGGTTCATAACGATATATTCTTTCCAATGTTACGTATTATCGAATAATAAAACGTTATTTGGTTATAATGGATACATTTTTAAAAGGTGATGTTACATCCTCTTTCACAAATAGCATCATCAACTTGTTCTATAGAAAGAAGATTATGTATTTTTCTTAACAATTACCAAAAGATTATGGATTTCTGTATGGAATAAGTTACACATAGAAAATTCACTTGTCAGAACCAAGATTGCTGTTCTCCATGGTAAATCTTGATCGTAAAAACGGCACTTAATTTTGTTTTTAAGGCCTATTGGTTAGTGCACTTTTTAATTATTTCCTTCGATTTATGTTTAATAATCGCGCGTGATTATAATTTTGGATGAAAATTTAATTGGGAGGTTACTAAATTGAAAAGGTATCAGATGAGGATCGTGTGTACGTGATTAAGAACATAAGTTTACTAAAAATGTTACTTTCTCAAAGTTTAACGAGAAAGTATGATCCTCCGTTCGTCTCTTAGTTTATCAGTTTCATATTTAGCTGTGAAGTTTTATTTTTTCTTGAAAAAAATATGGTTAAACTGATGAAAAAATAGAAACCAAAAATTATTTGAGAATACAAGACATGAAAATCGAAAAATGTTGTTAAAATAGACAAAGAAGCATAATTTGATTGGTTGATATCGATATAAAATTTAACAGGAATTGAAAATTTGGAAGCTTTTTATACAAACTGTTAGTAGTTGTACTTTATTTAGGATGTTAAGAAGAGAAATCTAGCTACAAATAACAATGAACTGTTATTAAAAAATTAGTCCAAGGCTGTAGTAACTCTTCTACCGATGCAATTTACTGAGAAATCACTATAAGTATAACGAAACCATCCTAAATTGCTTCATTTTTAAATAATAATTAAACAATTAAAATTTGCATCGAGTGTTTCAATAATGTTACAAGTTTCTTCAGAATTTCATGGCTTATAAACAATTGTGAGGATCTAGTTCAGAACTTGTAATGAGTCAACAATTATAATCTAGGATGTTACAACATCATAAATTGTCGTTTGTAATTCAATCTGGGATGTAACCGATGTTATCGACAGTGTTTTCGGTGTTTTTCATTTTTGCTTGTCACTAATGGTCTTGTCGAACATAATTTTAGAATTTCAAAGAGTAACGATATATGGGATAGTTATTTAAAGAATGTCTAATGAACTTTGTACAAAACGTCTTCTTTTTTGTCTATTTCAGTATACAGAAAAACATTTCCTTGGAAATTAGAAATCCTGGGGCTTGTCACAGGATGGCAGGAAGGATAAAAAGAAGGAATTGGATCTCAAATCACTGACCATTGAAAAGATCTAGTAGGGCTTAGACAATCAAAGACTCTTCTGGGTGACTACAACCTGTTGAGATCAAATGAATGCATAAGTCAAAGTAAAACTGCGCCAAGAGTTTTAACAGGGATCCTAACGGGACATTGTCACCTGAATGGGCTCCTAAAAAAGCTCAAAATAGTGGAGGAAGAAGGATGCAGATATTGTGGCATTGAAGAAGACACCTCCATCCACATACTTTCCAACTGCGCAGCACTCCAGAATCCTAGAGCACAGTACGTAGGAGATTACTATAGAAAATGAATATTTACCCAAGTTGAAACCTGCAGATGTCCTATAAATTCCTCCGGGAAATAGGACTAAAGGAGCTACTAGTTTAAGAGACTCTCCTCAGAAACTAAGTAGAAGTAAGGGGGCACAATAGATTTCTTAGGTCTCAGTGAGTGTTACCTCAAAAAATACATACCTACATACATCCAAAATGATTACCAAACTAAAATGGTAAAGGAATGCCCAGGAAAACTCAATGAACTAGGAGATAGCAATATCGAAACCTTAGTGTGGATATCAAGATACAATGGAATAGAAGGGAATGAAAAAGCAGGAGGAGAGACTGAAACACCTTTTTGGAAGCACTTGTATTATCAGCTTCAATATTTTATTGGAAGAAATAGGGAACGCCTTAAAGAGGAGTTAATCTGACCATCGGGAGTATCTAGTAGGGCTCAAATAACCAAAGATACTGATAGACTATAACAGAATAAAACTGTTTGGTATATTCCACGTTGAATCCTTTTTTGGACTTATCCAATTAGTTTATATGGAATGCCCAAGGAGAGTTAAAATGAATGTAATTCTTTGACAACGAATCTAGTCAGTTTTTGCAAAAACATATCCTACTAAAGTCGTAACTTATTTAACAAACTAATGTGCTTCTTTTCCTTTTGACATCATTCGTTCTTATACATTCACATCTTTGCTTAATTTACATATATAATTAATGGGGAGCACCAGGTACTTTTTGAAAATAAAATAATGAACATTGAGAGGAGTCATTTGACAAAGGGAACCAGTAAATGAAAAATAATAACATCAAACTCCTATAACTATATAAAGGACCAGGTGCGCGAGATTAAAATTTTCTTATAGGTATTACTTTCTAAGTTAAATTGAAAATGTTTAAGACATAAAAACAACCACCACAAAGTAATGTTCAGCTTTAGTTTACATTTTTTTAAATGAAACGAAATTTATGGTTTTTAATTTGAGTCTTCCTTATTATGCTCTTTGTTATAGAGTTTGAACATGGCTCCGGTGATGATGGAATAGACACATCAGGAAATAATCTATATCTCCGATTTTTGTGAGAAAAAGTGTATTTTAGTGAACAGATATGAAAGGTGCAGGTCATTTGATTTTTTTATATTTTATGACATGGACATGGTGTATGGAAGATTCACGTAAAGACATTGCAAGTCTATTCAATATTAAAGAATTTTCTTTCTGTTCACATTTTTAACCAAAATTGTTCATTCTGTCAAACTTTCTGTGTTAGAAACACGGTCTATTCAGGACTTTCTCAGTGTATACATACATCTATATTTCAATTAAGGGAAATTGTTATACCCTTCACAATATAACCACTAGACGCTCATGTTTATACAAGGCGTTCATACAGTTGCAGCTTCTTTATAGTCATAATATATTGTCACTAACGGTGGTCTCGGACACCGACTGGGTATTACCTTGCCTATGGGACCATTCAAAAAAATAGAAAATGAATTATTTTACATCGTTAATTATAAGTAAAATTAGTGATGATATTATTGATGTTTATCTTTTTCCATTCTAGTAGATGATTTATAACTTAATTCTAACAAGTCCTTCGCCGTAAATATTGATAATTTGATTTATTTATTTGTTGTTTTGTTTGTATAAATACAATAAAAACTTTTTTAATTATAAATCCAGCATACTTACTTCATTGTTACTAGAACTTTATTCCCAGCCCTCACTATTAAACTGGTTTATAATAATGGAGGAGTCTAAGGTCAGTATGGCCAACAAAAGTGGTTTTTTCTGACAATAATGACAGTTAAGGTCATGGTTAAGGTACCATTCGAAACATGAGACTTTTGCATGTTTTTTTATCATTGCGAACATCAATATTTATATTGGAATAATGAATAGACCATTCCATTTCTGTTATTCAGTCACTAGTTATGTCAAATGCCAAGAGTTCCTAGAATTATTGGCCAACGATATGTTGAGTATTCAGCTAAAAAGTCACTTCAAATTTCAAGATATACGCTTCGGGGGTCAGTGTGGCCAACAAAAAGTGGTTTTTTCTGACAAGAATGACAGTTAAGGTCTACTACTCAAAATATAAGATTGCATGTTTTTTATGATTGCAAACATCTATTTTGCTTTATTGAAATAATGAATACACCCCCAAAGCTTAAATCATGAAATTTAACATGACCTTTTAGCTGAATACTCAACATATCAGAGGCCAATAATTCTAGGAAATCTTGGCATGTCACCGATTCATTTATGTTATTCAGTCACTAGCTTTGTTAAATGTCAGTGAAAAAAGTAATTAGAAGAATGGAGATATACCGAATTGGAAATGCTATGAAAATCTAATCGGAAATGGACGTACACAATTAAACGAATATCAACAAAAGTAAATATAACTGATATTGATATGCACTATCGACTTCATGGAATAGACTCTTGAAAAGTAGAGGTCATTAAGTATAGGTCCACTCACCACAAACCTAACCTCACTTATGTAATTGTCTGATAAAAGGTTATTTACATCTGATGAGGTGAGTGTGACGAAAAAGGTGTGGATTCTAATTATTTAAACACGTTATATCAATGAAATGAATCCAAAGTACATGTCACGTTCGTATAGTATTCAAACATCGTAACTAACGTAACGTTTTCACACAAAAAAGTCTCTAATTTTTTCGGTGTTGTCAAACTTCTTTGAGATTTAACTAAACTTCGTTTAGCGCATACCAAGACAATTTTAAGTGCGTCCAACTATTTAAACCAGTTTAGTTGAACGGGTTTAATATTATAAACGTTGCATACGGTCATTATAAGTATACATTATTTCAAACTGAGTAAAAAAGTATATAACGACAATATCAACATTTTGACAAGATACAATGGGAAAAAATAATTGAATCGTAGTGACAAGACGACAGAACACTTCGTCAAACAACAGTATATAATTTATTCAATAATGTCGAGACGGAGACGACTTTTTCATTAAAGTAAATTGAAATGCTTTTCATACATAACGCATTGTTATATTTCGTTTAAGCATTGTAGTGGGCCAACTTATCAGCATCGAAGATAGTAATCTACATATTTTAGTCACAAAGACCGTAAGTATATATATATATATTTTTTTTTTCGAGTTACAATGGAGTGGCAAGGTTCACGCGGTGCGGTAGCTAGAAAAACTTATCGCGACATCTAGCGTTTTTAAAATCCAGAGGTGGATTATATTTCCGTGGTTTCAATAAAAAAAGTTGGGTGCAATCACTAATTTTATTATCATTCATTAATGTTTTAGGAAAACTATCACATACAAAATTAAAAACCTCATTCTAGATGAAAACTCCAAATCCCTGTTTCCTCAATGCCCGGTTTTATTATCTCGGGTTACCCCTGCCTCAAGAGTTAACTCAGTTACTAGTGCAGGGTGTGACAGCGGGGTTAGAGTTAACCTTATTCCACCCTTTGGTTAATTCTCGATTTTAGCGGTAGTCATTTGCAGAATGTAGATATTTTTTTGGGGTGACATTCACTGAGACCTAAAAGATCTACTGTGGCCCCTTACTTCTACTTAGTTTCTGAGGAGTAGCCCCTTTAGTCCTATTTCCCGGAGGAATTTTAGGATATCTGCAGGCTTCAATTAAGGCAAATGTTCCTCTTTTATCCAGTAATCTCCCAAGTACTGTGCTCTAGGATTCTGGAGTGCTATGCAGCTGGAAAGTATGTGGATAGAGGTTTCTTCTTCTATGCCACAAATTCTGCATTCTTCTTCCTCCACTATTTTGAGCTTTTTCAAGTGCCCCTTCAAGAGAAAATGTCCCGGTAGGATCCCTGTTAAAACTCTTAGCGTAGTTTCACTTTGACTTATGCATTCCTTTGATCTCAACAGGCTGTAGTCACCCAGAAGAATGTTTGATTGTCTAAGCCCTACTAGATCTTTCCAATGGTAAAATCTTCTCTTTCTTTCGGCTTCATCTATTTCTTCCAATATTACATTGGGGCTGATTCCGTAATAGTGTTCAGGTTCCAGGAAAGGTATTTCAGTCCCCTCTTTGCTAGTTCATCTGCTGTTTCATTTCCTTCTATTCCAGTGTGTCGTAGAATCCATAGTAAGGTATCGTTCTCGCCTAGTTCATTGAGAAATCGTTAAAATGCATTTTGCACTGTTTTTTATTATATAAATTGAAAAATATTTGTGGCAGCTTCAATTCTTCAATCGAAAATAAATTGGATATTAATGATATGAGACATTTATTTGAAATTTTTTCCCAACAGATAATGAAGAAGATAAATTCAAATAATGCAGTCAAGTTTATTTTAACAGAAACCTCGGTTTTTCTGGATATTGAAACAAACTAAGATCTATGTATTTTAAATCACACAGAAAAATAATTTTGCAACAAAAACTAGTTAAATACACTACATTACGTATTGTTAATGTCGACTATAACAAAATAAATGACTACTATTGTAACAAATCCAACTCATTATTAATGATGATTTAATTTTCGTCTGAATAGACATCCGACATATTATTTTTCTCATTTAATTGTAAATCTGGGCCGTCCCTGGCAGCTGCATACCTTATCGCGCCATCTATCGTTTTTTAAATTACTTGAGTAGGCAGAAGTGCATGTAGTCAATGCCTTCCTTCATAGGCTAATGAGTTCTGGACTATTACCGTCGTTAACTCATCCCATTTGTTATTTTTGTTAGTGACAATGAATAAATGGTTTACTACAACGGTGGGAGATAGATGGGATTTTAGCTGAGAACTCGCGTTTTCTAGTGTCAACAGTCTTTCATTTTTTGACGTACCGTGATAAAAAGTAGAGCTGGTAATTAGGGGAAATTAAAAAATCACGTTACTATTTTTAAAATGTCAAGTCGAGTTTTAGATCGATATCTAAATAGTTTGCTTATAATTCTTTTTTATCTCTAAAAATAGAGCTTCAAATCAAAAGGAATAGGCTCATTTTATGGCACGCATACAATATTTATCGAGAACCAAATTTTATTCTTGCAAAACTGTTGATTTCAGAATCAATCTTCTAATCTTGAAAAAGTGAGGATATACTCAGGAAATTTTGTTGTAGTAAAGACCTCCAAGAACATATTGAGACGAAGAGGGATTAAATCGACAACAAAATCATTGAAATTTTCGAATAAAAGAAATACTTATCTTGGATTTATTTATTATTCGATGAATAAATTTTCGTTGCCGTCGACCCCAGATTGAATAAGTCCTGGCTCAACTATTACATCACTTTGAATGGACTAGCTTGAACATAGTCTAGCTTCCTGGGAAACATTCCTTTTCTGAATAATATTTTTACATTTCTGAAGTTGATTTGTATCTCTAGGAACCCAAATATTTATTTGAGCCTACATAACTTACATGAAAAAAATTGATTTGCATTCAAATTTTTAAAAGCGCCTGACTTGTTTCACTATTTTTAAAATATTCATTTGAAAGTTAGATTAAAATCTAATTTAAAATTGTCAGAATCAGTTCTGGCGGCTTTGGATTGATGCAAAAGTCGCAGTGGAGGGCCTTATAGACCCACCGCCCTATTAGCCTTGAACAGACAACGTGTTATATCGAGGCTAGTACTAGAGTGCCACCAAGATTTAGCTAACGCCTCGGCAGATAACAGTATTATCCTGAGGTGGGTTAAAGGGCACGACAGGAGTAAAGGAAATCGCATTGCCGACTCTTTAGCCAGGGAAGCCGCTGGACTAAAAATTCTTGGACCCAGTGACACCTACGGCCTGACGACTTCGACAATTGCAGAACTAGCCAAACATTACACCCATGCTCAATCCCTTGAGAGATGGGAGGGAATCAAAGGATGCAGTTTTGCCAGGATCACCCTGGGCGACCCTGGGAAGATGGCGCCGAACAAATACTTGGCGATGACCAGGAAAAACCTACGTATAACAGTGGGATTTCTGACTGGCCACTGTCAACTAAGGAAACACCTCCATACTATGGGGCTAGTGGACACACCTCTATGCAGGATGTGTGAACAGGAAGATGAAACTGTCATGCATGCCCTATGCGAGTGTCCGGAGTTATCGTCGATAAGAGAGTGTGTGTTCGGTGAGTCTTGGCCTACACCTGTCGATATAAAGGAGATGTCTCCTGGTGACCTGTTCACCTTCCTGAGAAGGACAGGATGGACGATGACCTAGGAGGACAACTCCTCGGGAGGATGTACAATGGGTCATATGTGGCCTAAGTGCTGTGAGCCGACACTCACCCTCCCTACTCTACAGATACAGACCAACTCACCATACACCTAACCTAGCCTAGAAGTTACAGCTGGTGTGAACAGTTCACTAACGCCTCACGAGTTTCACGAACGCCTCACGAGGTGATGTAGGTGTCACCAAGTGAAGCTGGGGCTGTTACGTACAAAAAGGAGTAGTTTATGTGAAGTGATTTAAATGAAAGCTGCTTATTCTTGATAATAAGTGAAAAATTTCTCTATTTTCCAGCAGTACCATTTTTTTTATAGAAAAAGTAAATAAATCAAAAACCGAATTAAAAAAATCACAGGAGCACATAAAATTATACAAAGATTACTGAAACAACGACAACAGTAACAAATGAATTAGTTTAGTGGAAGAATGAAATCGTTAGACTTATGTGGAAACAAGGTAATTGCACAAAGCGCATTCTTCGAATGTTCTTCGAATGTCTTTCGGTTAGGAATTGTATCACAAGCACCAGCTATAAAACGTGTTTTCTATTCTTAATGCACTTACCCACACCATAACTATATACTAAGTACTACTACTTGATTATTTCAATGGGACGCCTACCATATTTGAAGTTGCCTTGTAAAACTATCTTTACACTATCATTACGTCAAGTTGCAATTATTACATTACGAAAATTGCAATTCTGATAAGTTCTTTTATCATTACACGCGATATTGTTTTGGCGGTGATTCTTCATCTCAATAATTTACATTCCAAAAATTAAAGTTGTTTCAATAAAGTTTAAATGTAGTTGATAGTTTAACACTTTCGGATTGGAAAGTTATAGCGATAAGGTGTTGTGTTCGCTAGAAATGTCAGCAATACTCAAACTTTTTCAACTGGGCTTTAGCAGAAAAGACCTAAAACTGTCTCTACATGGAAAAAATTTATTTCTACACTATACAGTTCACAGAGCTTTACCTACCTTTGTTGGTAGGGCAAAAGTCTCTGAAGTACATTGGCTGTCTCTAAGCTTTTGGAGGTTATCTGACGTCGCCATATTGTCCGTAGTCGTGCATGCTATACAGAGTGTAACAAAAGGCAGGTCATAAATCATACCACATATTCTGGGGCTAAAAATAACAAGTTACCTAGTACAACCTGGCTGCAATTATATATCGTCAGAAGCCATTGCTTTTCCAGAATATTCGGTTTTCGTTAGTAAAACGGTGCGAACTGTGTATTCAAAAAAATGGAGGCCGTTTCAAACATCTAATAAAAACTATACATTTGTTAATAAATAAGATTCAATCAAAAATATGGGACCCTCGAAAAATTTAAAAAATCATTGACTTTAATTTTTGTTACTCGAAATTTGTGAAGCATAATAAAAAATATCTCGATAAAAACTGATAATTGTAAAAAGTACTAGGGGGCAAAAAAGTTTCAAAAATAATGTGTTTGAATAATGGTGCCACAATAAGCATTAAATTGTAAAGTAAACTAAAATTATGGGGGGGCTTAGGAGATCTCAACTCAACTCAATTTTCAACAGGTTGCAATAATTCCTTAATTTTTTTAAGATGCTCCTATCATAAGAATATCATAATATGTCAAACAACTGTCGAAATAAATTTTCATTTGGTAACTTCGTAGGGTTGTAACTTTTTTCGCATGCTCATTTGTACTAGGGTTGGATCGAGTTATTTTAAGCCCCAAAGTATGTGGTATGATTTATGACCTGCGTTTTTGTTACACCCTGTATACACTGTGTTATTAATAAGATGCGACAATAACAGATTTGGAAAGGTCGTTGAAAAATAAGTCCAAATGCACTTTCAATTTTCTCAAATTCGTTCTGGTTTAATGAAAGAATGGAAAGCTGAACTCCATATTCATATCACTTTTGAATAATCTTAAGCGATATAGCCAGTAGTTTAGGGACACTGGATATTAAAAAGTTAAACCTGAAGTATTTGTATCAAAGTTTTTGTTACAAAATACCCTGCTTAACAATATGTTACTAATAATTGTAACAATAGATGAGAGAAATGTATCAGAAAGATAAAAATATTTCTCAATGCCGCTTCGTAATTAATGTCATAAGTAATAAAGTGAAATTTCTTCGAATTGTTTGTTCTAAATATTTCAATTGTGGTTTAGCCCACAGCTAATCTTCAATCAAAAATGGGTTTCCGATATAATAATATATTCAAACTATACCAATGTAGAAATACGAGCCACGAAATTTTAAAACTTGATGTATCACTTGTCAATAATACATCTCATTACGTAGGTATCAAGTTTACAAGTGTCTAATTTCGACCTTATTTATTGCATAGTATACAACCACACCCAACTTTCCAAAATGTTTATCTTGAAAAAATGACAATTAATAACCTATTGTTAGAGCAAATAATTGACAAAAGCGCTGATAAGATGTGTCACTCTTATTACTTCTTTTTTTTTATTGTGTGCGGCTACTGATTGCTTAATTGTTAATGTATCGAACAACGTTTATTATCTATCAATTGATGCTTATATCATTTCCTGATCTACATTTCATTTTTGTAAAAGTTAATAAGCGTTTTGAAGTATCGATATTTCTAAACACTGGGCACAATTTTTTGTGTTAGAAAGGTGGTCAGATCTATGGTCAGATCGTCGAAAATTTCAGCAGTACTCAATCATCCTTTTTACCTGGCTTTACTTCTTGTGAGGTATTTTTTTCATTAAGTTATCAACCTAAATAAACTTGATTCCATTCTAATATTTCTTATGCAATTATGTGAAAACAATGTATTCAATCCTGTGTATTTAATGAGTAATTACCTTTGTATTTTGCAAAATAACATTTCAAAAGATGTATGTAGCTATAATAATTCATTTAACTTTTTCAAATAGATAACAAACTAGAACTAAATCGAGTTGTTCAAGCGTAAACGACCACCGTTACATATTACAGCTTCCTAACATTCGGAAAATGGTATTGCATAACTTTAACTAGCCCAATCAGCCATAATAATCAAATCCAATACTAAACGAACTCCACCCAAACAGAAGGCAGCAATAACGACTCAGTTATACAGGGTTGTCCAAAAATATATATCCAAGAGTAGGTACATACTTCATTCTAAGATATTACGTTTTGATTCAAGACCAAAGCCAACAGCGGGTCATTAATAAGTTATAGCGATAGGGTGCTCTGTTCGTCGAAAATTTCAGCAGTACTCAAACGTTATTTATCGGTAATTTTATTGTTAACGCCGAATTTACTGTATATGAAGAAAAAAAAGATACTTTAGTTGAAATGGTAACGGTGTGTAATAAATTTGCGAAATGGTGTTGAGCGCGGTCGGTCTTCAAGATGTATTTAAAGTTAAATTATCTTTAGCAGATTTTACGTCGATATATTTACGCGAATCTAAATGAGCCTGAGGACATATTCACCGGTCCCGTTCATCAATAACTCTCAATTGAAAGGTGCTACTTAAGATTTTAATATTTAACCTGATAATGAGGCAGTAGAAAGGGTATTTGCATAACATACGACACCTGTCGTGATATATGGTTAGCTAGGGGCTGAAAACACCCTATTCTAATCATATTTGGGCGAGTAGTTGTCCATTTCAATGACGGATGTGATTTTGCAACATAATTGATGATGCAACAGTTTTGAAAGTGCAGTAAATTTATTTAAGAATACCAGGTGTTCTACTATTTCAAACACGAATTCAAAAATAATGACATATAAAAAGTAAAATTACTCACCAGTCTTCTTTTAGGTTTGATGAGTGGTCTATTTTGTCCGTTCATCTTATAATAAAGTCCGCATGCATTGCAGAGGTAGTGTCCAGTGCCGTCCCTTCTCCACAGTGGCGTACTTGTCGCACCGCAGTTCACACATTCTCTACCCTCTATATAAACAAAAATTAAAAATGTATTAAACACTATATAATGGTCAAACCAATCGAAATTAGGCCAATATTATAGTTGGATGTCAATAAGCAGTTCATGTAATCAAGTATTTCTTCTGGTTCAATAATATTGATGATGATTAAACTTGTCTTTGATACATTTTGGTCCAAAACCTCAATAAGAACAGCTAGAAGAACACAGAAAATATGAAATATCAACTATAAAAAGGGAAGTGAAACCAAACTAAATAGGTCACTCGGGGATGCTGCAGTGTTAAGGGCATCAAACTATCACCCCAACTTGCACATTAACGACCTAGGCAAAACTGGAAAAGTCGTGAACACTGGCTTGTTTTGCGAGGTACAGCTTCTTTAAAGATCCGACAAAGCAGAAACCGGATACCTGACAACCTCTAGGTTCATTACCCTTACTCTGGTACGGCAAGGCACTGTCGCAGAGGAATTTTTGATTCCCTTCGGGAACAAAGAGTTTAAATTCACCACAAATGGCATTACCACTTATTACTTTGTCCTAATATGTAGGAAGGAGAAGAATCCGACGGAACCATTTCTAGGGTTCAAATCGCAGATTCCAAAGCTCTGTAATGACAAAAATTGGTCGGAGTGGCAAGCTAGCGCAGAAATGTTCAAACTCCTCGCCCAAAAACAATCCGGAGTTGACGGATAAGCGAGGACTGTTTATCAGCCCAATAAAGTCAAGGTGAATTTTGAAGTGTAAGTCAATTTCTCCAAATATATCCTACAATTGCTCAACGCGAAGACTGCAGACTCTCCTCCACAGATTATCAACTTCCTGGTGAAGATTGAAATTTACTTTGATTGAGACACAAGTTGGGAAACAAAATAAAGTAGATCTAATTCTAATCATAAGCGTAGCTTTCAAACAATATATTGATGCTTCAATAATCGATATCTCAGTTATACTTGACTATATGGAGTTCAGTTATGACATTTAACTATAATTATTGCAGACCTAAGTCGATGTTATAATTTTATGAACATCCCCTTGCTACATTACATTATATTAGACATGCTAGTAAAGCGATGATTAGTAAGCTTGCACACAGAAAAGCAATTTGTCATTTAGCTAAGCAATAGACAGGAATAAAATCAAGGAAAATTGTTCAAATATGTTTATCATCCAGGTCAGGACTAATTTTTTCAACGACTGATTATAAACGAAACAGTTAAACTTTATTTTCAGTATATTTGCAGTAAAATCTTCAATTGCATGTCTACATTTTCAAGATTTTCAAATTAAATGAAGACGAAATCGTGAATAAACTATGTTCGATTCTCGTTGGTAACGCTATTTCTTCCTGATTGCTTGTTGGGCTTGTTTAAATACTTTATGATGCATTCCAAAACATCGCAAATGATGTAATAAACATTATAAACATAAAAATATATGCCAAATAATTATCGTAAGAATTTTAAAAAGAATTTACCTAAAAAGTATTAACGTTTGCCTTCAATCGATGTAAATGCTAATTTTCAATGCTTTCATTCTTGTCCCTACCAACTACACGAGAAACAAGAAGTAAAACTTGCTTCCTGCCTTTATACTCTACATCACTTTGTCACAATAACTCTAACTACTAGAAACACTGGCAATCGTGTGTGGTCTGTCGTCTACGCGCTCGTTAATACGTTCTAATTGTATTAATGGCTTTAATCATGCTGAATTGTTGGGAAATAACGTTAAAAGTGGCATTATTTTAACTATATTAACGTTTAATTCAATTGACAACGATTTCGCTTTAAATAATAAATATAAACAAACAACTAATTACATTAAATCTTTTTATCGAGTTTATAACGATTTATAGAATTTATAAACAAAATAAATCCTGCAGGAAAACTATTTCATAGCTCATCTGCTTTTGTTCTTACTTAATGAAAATTGAGATTAGTAAGTAGAGAATGTCGCTGACAAAGTAGACCTTGTTAATCAGTCAGTTGAGAATGCTATAAATATTGCAAGTATCGAAAAAGATCTTGTTCAGGTACATGGCATGTCTCAAAGAGTTCACGATTAAGAGGAAATTTGAAGAGATGGTTAGCTATATTTTTGATGAGATAAAGAAATAATTTTGATAAAAATATCCATTTCTATTTTGAAGTTAACAAGATGTTCTTATATAAGCTCGATTTAATTGCAATTGTATGTAAAGATGTCCCAAATTAATTCTATAATGGCACGTGTATAACAGTTTTTACTTATTTATATAGAAAATACAACAAGAAAACAAAAAATCAGACTGCTTGCAATAAAACTAAACAAATGCTTTCTCGATTTACCAAAGATCTACTTCCCACGAACATTCCATATTTATATTCAATGAAATTTATCATTTTGAATATCAAAGAAATGTGTGTGAAGTATATACAGCGTGATATTATTTCTCAGTCGTACATGAAAATATCGAGTATGAATAACACGCGTCAAATTTGAACAGACTCACTTATTGGGGTAAAGAATTTATTACAAAACTTCCCACTTCAACATTTAGTAATCCAAGAAATTTTAACTAATAACGAGCATTTCACATTGTTTCCCTTTTAGTAAATGAATTTGTGTGTGAAGATGATAAAATTGATGTGAAAAATATATATTTTTTTCACTACTAGCTGTGAAGTTGACAGTTATTGATTCTTCTAGCCAACTGAGGAATTGTAGTTCAACAAAAACTCGTGCACCATAATTTTGTATACCCAGGAGATTGTCTTTAACTTATTTGTTACTAGAAAAACCTATCAAGATAAAATTATCTGAATTTAAATGCCAGTAGTTTAAAATTCGCGCTCAACCAAAAATGACTGATGACATAAGAAGCGCGTTCATAATATATCCAAATCTGACAGTGTACTTGTCATGATAAACGCTTCTCTGGATTATTTTAAATTTTTGTCTTAAAATTGGCTGGTGGTGGAGACATTTATAAGCCTCGCCCCTTATTCCAGTCGGTACAAAGCCACAACTTTTTTATTTTTTGTCGTATTTACACATAAAATCAGCCGTTACAAGAAAAACAATGCTGACAGCTCCGAATTATATTAAAAAATATCTAGAGCTATAATCAAACGTTTTTAACGATTGTCGTGAACCTGGTGGAATATTTTAAGGGATGGATAACAAAATCAATAAAATCTACCTACACAGTAACATGCTAACTACAATCACCAAAGGGTGCTACGTGTGTCCGCGGTATTCTGAGTAAAATGAAAACGTTACAGTTGGGTTATTTATGATACAATCAACTGCTGTAATAAATTTGAAAAAATACATAATTTTTCACCGAATTACTGAATATTGATATGTTTTTTCAGTATTATAACTATTATAAACCAGTTGCTTCTGAATGGTGTATACTCGGAATTCAATAATGGAATGTTTTGTTCTACGTTAAAACATATTTTGAAAAGGTAGATTTCATGTGCAAGGAAAAAAGAGAAAATTGGGGAAAGCTAAAAAAATATATGATAGTACTTTACTTCTTTACATGATGTTTGGGGAAAACACTACCTCTCTTTAAGCTTTTAAAGGTTTTAAAATATTCTTTTCCCAAACGAATTCCAAGAAGTGACTTTCTGACAAATTTGAATGTATTCTCAAAGTGGTGTATAAGTTTAGAAATTATAAACTTTAGAGACCTATAACTCTGAAACGAAGACTCGTATTAAAAAAATTATTTTCACCTCATCTACCCCTTCCCAAATTTTTGACTATTGGTACGAATTGGTACTAAAGTTTCAACTACCCCTGTAGATGCCATGAATTAAATCAGCTGTTATGAACTTTCACTTGTCACTTCACGCTTGGAATTTCAACAGTAACATTTTCTGTATATACCCATTTAATTTCAAAAGCTCTTTTTAATTTAATTTTTCGAGTAATCCCTACGAATTTTATAAACGAACCAAATATTTATTCAAGGATTATGTGGATTAGCCTACCATGAATATAATATCGAAAAAATTGCTTCTTTTTCGCTTCGTCAGTTTTCAAAATTAGGTGAACCAGGTGTCCTTATAGGGACGAACCGCAAATATCCGTAACATTGTATCGCATAATCGGTTTAAATTCTTTGCAATCAAAAAAATCTAGGAAAATAAGGTACAATTAAATTGGACAGGGATTTGCCAGAGGCGTCGTACTAATTTTAAAAAGCTACTTGTTAATGCACCATCATTGCTTTTTGCATATTAACCATAATCATTAATATTCATAACAAAGTGATCACAAGCAGCATTTTTGGACGTTACGAGATAGATTTTTTCGACTTTCATCCATGTTTCAACCCATATATATTTCTTCTGTTAATTGCTTTCCTTGTCGTCTACATTTTAATTATTGTTTAATTCAAATCAGAGACAGTTTAATGACTGCGCCATTTCATTTACTACATTGTAGAAGTACAGATGGTACAATGGATTGTGCAAATATTTGAGCTACTTTCAAATGTCCAAATAATAGAAACAAAAAGTTTTAGACGTGTTTTTATAACCAAAACTATAGCAAGCAGTTTAAAACGTTCGTAGAACGTATTTTGTTCCAGATTAGTCCAAGGACACCAAAAAGCTGAAAATTTACGTTCATTGAACGTTAAATCAACTAAAAATACCCAAAATATTTAAATCGGAAGTCAGAATAATGCTAACAAGTTCAATAAAATAACTGGAATAATAAATTCAAATTGCCTTTTGTAAATGTATTAAAGCTAACGCCATTATAAAATTTATCCAACGTAACAGTTGCTTATTTTTATTTATAAAAATAAGGAATAAAGTTTCTCTTACTTAAAACAAGAATTTTTGAATAATCTCCGCCCATGTCAGATTTAAGAATATCCTACTATATACTTAAATGCATATCTATTGTCAATTGAAGTGGTTTACTTGACATATTTTTGTACCATTTGTTACATAGAAAGGGCCGTGGGCCGGAAAATGGGCAGGAATTAACGAAATCGAGAGAGACATTGTTAAAGTTTGCGGTTGAAATATGTTTATAAAGTAGCCCAATGTTCTGTGAAATTGATCGGTTTTGGTATTTAGTTATGGTTGGGGTGGTAACGCAACAAAAACGATCAAATCGATTTTACGTTTTAAGGGTTTATTTTCATTCTGTATGCGGAAGTTTGTGTTGGAATTAGTTTTGTTACAATTCCTTGAGGTCGTTTTTGTGATATTTTATTTTGAATTAACTCAGTTTTTTTTATGTTTTAAACTGAAAGGGCCTTCTGACAATTTTTTTAACTATTTACTATAAGCTACGACCCTCAAAAGATGGGATGTGTACCTAACAAAATAAAAATACGATTTCTCGACTAGAAACAACTACTTCTCGGACAATTTACCATACAGAAATTAAATAATGATAAAATCAAAACCTTGAATCTGTGATCTGCGTGTCATCAACCCTACAAGTCATCTTCAATGACTGGAAAGGAGTACAGTGAGTTGCAGAAATCAATTAATTGACTTTGGAATCAACAACAGCAGTATTTTCTTTGAAAACTTCGATCTCACGTTTTTTTTTTTAATTTTCCAATATGTATTGCTTATATGGTTAATACCTTGTATTCAAGATCATTTTCTCAAAAGAATTATAACCTTGTTCTACCTATTAAAATTTCAGTCACTCAAATAAGTATATATATGTTAATATTCCAATCTGTATCAAATTTCTAAACATGAATTCCAAATCTTGTTTAGTGAGATGATTGATGATGCCTTGCTTGAAAGCTTCCATATAAACTGATTTGAATTTGAATTAGTTGCTTTATAAAAGTTTTTATCACTCTTTATTTAAATGGTAAATTTAAATAAACCATTCAAAATATGTTTTTGTTATATTAAATTTACTGTTATGAAGTTTAGATTAGTCCCACGTGAAGATCGGCGACATCTTAAATCACATCTTGAGTTACTACAAAATCAGTTGAGTTAATTCAAACTACACTTTTTTTAGAAGATTGTACTTAGTGACAAAAGATTACTGGGATCATACTGTATAATTCCAGATCGTGATACAAGGTTTCTATTCAGTCACAAAAATATCCAAAAATTCACTTCAGTTACTTTTACACGATTAAGTTATCGCAAAAATTTAAGACATTTCCGAAACTAGAATGGTTTCATGAGCTTACAATTCTTATGTTATGCTGATGATATAAAATTGTTCACTTATATTGGAACTGTCAAAACCTTCAATAAGATTTAAGCCTAATGGTATACAACCAATGGTATGGAATTTAAGACTACAAACTCTATTTATTTTATTTACATAAACCAGATACCTCATACATAAAGATCTGTAGTGTAGTGTAGTGGTTGACTCTGCTATCAAGTTTTTGTTCCCTAATCCGTATCCATCTTCAGTTTTTTGAACAAAAACAAAGAAAACTTCCAAGACTCTTAGCTCATAGATTTGGAATTCAGCCTGCTTACAATTATTATTTAGAATACCATGAATTGACTTCTCAATTTCTTTGGGAACATCTTCGCTCCAGAAAGAATTGTTCTTTTGAAACGCCTCAACTAGGCCAGAATAGCTATGGTGCCATGCTACTCTATTGATAAAGGATACAGAGAACAAAACATTATCATAATGACAGATAGTCAAGGAGCTATCAAGGAACTGAGCTCTTGTGTAATCAGGTCCGAAATGGTGTGGAAATGCCTAGACAAACTCAATGAACTAGGAGGGAACAATACAGTTACTTTACTATGGATTCCAGGACACACTGGAATAGATGGAAATGAAATAGCAGATGAACTAGCAAAGAGGGGGACTAAAATACCTTTCTGGGGGAAAAAGTGAAGCAGAAAAAAAGAGAAGATCCAACTATTGGAAAGATCTAGTAAGGCTTAGACAATCAAAGATTCTTCTGGGTGACTACAACCTGTTGAGATCAAATGGATGCATAAGTCAAAGTAAAACTGCGCTGGGAGTTTTAACATTGCACCTGAAAAAACTCAAAAGAGTGGAGGAAGAAGAATGCAGATTTTGTGGCATGGAGGAAGCCACATACTTTCCAACTGCACAGAGCTCCAGAATCCTGGAGCACAGTACCTGGGAGATCACTGGATAGAAGAGGAACATTTACCTTAGCTGAAGTCTGCAGATATCCTGAAATTCCTCCGGGAAGTAGGACTAAAGGAGCTACTAGTTCCAGAGACTCTCCTCAGAAACTAAGTAGAAGTACGGAGACACCATAGATATTTTAGGTCTAAGTGAATGTTACCCCAGATACATTCATACATACATGCTACTCTAAAGGTTCTAAAGTTCACAGTTGATGAGTCTAAAGCAGTCTAAAATTGCAAATAAACTCTTAACTTCTGCTTACTGCGCTAAATATTTATTGGAGCTTCAGAAATCTGATCAGTAATCAACTAGGCACTGCTCACACAGATTGACTGCAATATAGGCAAAATCTTTCGCAAACGCCTTAAATACCTGGAACATGTCTATTGAGATCCCGATCAGGTAACAGACTTTTCTCCAAAAATGATGTCATAATCCTAGAACCCTTGGACTAAAATGACAAAAGATCTTATAAGTTACAGTATGATAATGCCAACTGGGCTAATCGACACCATATTTTTTGACTATTTTAAAAATAGTCTGCTATTGATTGTCCTGCTTTTTCGCCCACACCAACTACAAATAATATGTGAAGAACTTTCTTGCCAATGCTATTAATATACCAGCATTGAAATTACTTATTTCAAACTGTGATTCAGTCTATTAAAACTTCTCGGTAATTAATACGCTCCATGGTTTTTTAGTGTCGTCAGCACGGCACTTCAATTAGCAACATAAGCATGCAAAAATCCAAATTACGTCAAAGTATGCGGGTATTCGCTAAAAACAATAGTCGATCGTCCAGCACATTACTAATTAGACATTAGAGGGTGTCAGTTCCCACGCGAAAGAAGGCTGTGCTGAACAAAACAACTTCATTACGTAGTCACTTTTGGTGTCTTCAATGCGATTTTTCTATTTGTATTTCTGTACGCATACTCATTTGTCAAGATAGAGGAAAATGGTCGATACCTGAACCATTTTATAAATCGTAGGTTATTTTATTTAGGTATACTTAATGTGGGAATTTTCTTGTTTGAAACCATTTTCAAGAGAATGTGTGTAAAGCCTGTAAAGGAATCTTTAAACGTAAGTTTCATGGACTTCAGCATAAATTGAAACATTGTAAACTCACCAACTAGCAATAGATAATAATACAATAGCTTAATAAGTTGTACTTACTACACAGATTGGTTGAAAATAGGAATAGGGGTGACAGATCCTGAAACTAAGATATCAACATATCTGACTAGCCTGTCTAGTGATATTTCAAGATTAACAATCGATTTATTTGCTCAAAAGTGCCTCGTCTCAGCCAAAATATTTATTGAGTCTGATAACCAGGCAGCTTTAAAGGCTCTGAAGTCTGCACCTCGAGACTAAAACAAACTGGAACTGCAAACAATCCCTTTAACAACTACCTGGATTCAACAAATTAACTTTCTTGTAGGTGTCAGGACAGCAGGGACTTGTCGGAAATAAGATTCCCAGATAATCCCCAAAAAAATCTTTCTTCCTTTCTCTCATACTTATGCCTTCTCAGGCGTCGGATTGGGTTTCTTCCTGTAACCGTTTTTTCCATTATTTTCTGTCCTAGTTAATGCCCTTATCTCTCCTTATGTTGTTGGTATGTTCCTTCCAATTTCTTCAGCCTGGTCTTTTTCTTGATATTCCCATTTCCATAACTTTTCTCGCAATTCCATCTTGCTTCATTCTCACTAGATGGCCAAACCAGTTAAATTGTTTCTGTTTAAAATTTGATATTATTGGTCCCAAAAAACGAGGATCTAAAAGTGTGAATCTAAAAATACTGGAAATATATTTCAGGCCGAAGACAGGCAAAAAGGTTGATATGACCTTCTGCTCACTACGCTAAATTGCTCATGAAGCTTCAATTCTCAAGACATTGCTCATAAATGTCAAATCTACAAGATAGACAATGTGTACAGTGGAACTTTCTGCTATGATGGACGCATTATCTGGAATTTCAGGTAATCGTCTACCAACGATTTAAACACCTGGAACAGGTCTATTTAGAACCTGATCCAGCTGCCAACATTAGTAATTTTTCATTTTTTTTCTCCACTTTGACTTGAAAAATTAAAGAGCTGGACAATAAAATTAAATATTTCAGGTTTGAGACCGCGAATTTTTCTCAATGTGAAGTGACAAGTGAAAAATTGTCAAATTGTCGTGTAATTGTTTTAAAACTGTTATAGCACCATTATTGGTATTGAAGATGATCTAATGTAGTTTTAAAGATACTCACAAGTTTATAGAGTGCTGCACGCGCAACGTAAAAAAGTGATTTTGTGGTTCCACAAAAAAAACACGTGACTGTGTGAATCTGCACACCAAAAATTAAAAAGTAGTTTTGTCGTGTTATTGAAAAAAGCGGGCAAAAATATTCCATTGCTTCCCGAAAAAAATCTTTTTTTTTAAATAAAAAACAAGCAAAATAAATAAAATTTAACAAGAACATTATGGCTAGAAAAAAAATTAATTTCAAAATCGAATTTAACAAATATTTCCCCCATTTAATATTGCATACTGATAAACAATATATTTTAAGACAGTGACTCTAGTCACGGTGCGGTAACTTTATAGACTATGGAATATAATTAAATATTTATCCTTTCCTGAAGGGGAAGGGTGGATGGAATTATATTTCCCCTTCCCCTTCTTGAAGTTGAAGTAGAAGCAAAAGTTGCATGGACGACGCGGTTAAAGATTTTCAAATCCGTGCGACGGTAATAGTTTAAGAAATTAAGTCTGCTGCGGTACTAGAGTCACTACCATATTTTAATGGGAACAGACGAGTGACATACCATTCAATATTTGCTTCAAGTAGGCTTCACCAGATTACCATTTTGGGATCAACCAAAAAATTTGAAAATTTTGTTTCAATTACGTACTCAACTAGTTAAATATACAGTGTGTAACTGTGAAACTTTGCCAAGATTAATTTCATGTTAAGGTGGGTACCAATATTTGGGCAACTTCATACTTATTTTTAAAATATTGCTTCCAAAATTAATAGTAACAATGGGAATTAATTTAGATAAAGGACAGGTATAATGAGAAATAGATATAAAGAAAAATGAGAGTCAATATTAGATCTTGCCAATCGACGCTGCAGGAGACTTTCAAAAAAAATGGTATGTGATTTTTTTTTTAAATTTTCAATAACCTCAATTTTCAAATATCGCTGGTGAATCTGGTGACATACAGGGAACGGCAATAAAGTAATTATTTGAAAACATTTTAATTGTCAAGGGTATAAGTTCACTTTTTTGATCTACCATTTTAGCTGACTATATTTTTCATGGAATTCAAGCTACTCTATACCGCATCCAAAATATTTTGAAATATTTAATAATTCTAGCCATAACCAAGAAACGAAACAAAATAAATTAAAGATCATGATATTCAGTGTAAATATACATAATATAACTTTATTTCGAAACACTTTATAAATAATCGATTGAATGATAATTTCAGACAAAATAATTGATGTTTGATATAAGTTATCTTGATAGATAATCAATTTATTCACCGGAGAAGATTGATAGCGGATACTTTTCAAACTTGCCACACGCATTACACAGTGGTGAATAATAATGATGGTTGTAATTATTAAAAATGCTTAATTAAGCTGTTATAGTTTATCTGACTCAATCTGTATTAATTCTGATCAGATAATTTTATCACTAAATGTTATAATTTAAATAAAAAAAAACAGATAAATGCGAGTTGAACTAAAAATTTGATACGATTGATTGATAAGAAGCAACAACTACTTCTCGGGCTATGTGCCCCGACAGACATTGAATTACACTTCTAAACTATACGGGGTTGGAATATTTGCACGATATAACCAACCATTCTGGTTTGTAATCAGAAGTAGACCGGTTTCGGCATATTTGAGCCGGAATGGTTTCATCCTGAAACGGATCTCCAAATTTAATATTGATTAACGATGGATACCGAGAAAATTTAGGAAGAAAATTAAATTATTGAAACAGTTTCAGAGAAGTTTTCATTGTAAATTTATAAGGAATTATTGTGAAATGTAACTGCTATCAAAATGTCAACTATTCTCCATATTTTAAATCGTAAGCTGAACTGTTTTTTTGTATATTCAGAGTGTTACAAAATTCTTATGCTCTCTCTTTAATTGTTTCGACAAACTTTTTTTAATGCAGCAGATTTTCTATTAAATCAAACATTTTCTGTTTTGATTTTATTTATATGCCTATTGGATTTGTTCGAGTATAAATAAATTTTTTCCAATTGGAACAAGAGTTTTTAAACACCCTGAACAAATACATTGGTTATCACTGATCAGTTAAATAAACAAGAAAAATAGCAAAAGGAAATGAGAAGTTAAAATAATAATAAGCACCAAAACCAAAGTTAGAAATTCAAAAAAATAAAAAAATAAAAAATAAACGAATTTCGATGGTGTTATCTGCAACAGTAATTAACGACTCTCGGTTATGTAGAAGAAAAAAATGTTAACATAAAAATAAAATGTTGAATAGGAATTTCCTTATAGAATTCATACACTTTCAAATGTTTATTTAATTATATCAATAGATTTCGATAATCATCAAGGACGTTTAGAAGATACAAAATAAATTATTTGAAACTTGTAATACGTAAAAGCAAACAATTGATAAAGTTATGTTAACATTTAAAATTACAAATGTCGAAGACGTTTTTGAATTATTTAATAAAATGAAACGTCTCTAGAGATTTGTTAAATAAGATTAGACAATAATAACTTACGTTAAACTATACAGTGTTTGAAGTAAATAATAAACAATTTTGATTTTTTGAATGGATATTAGATAAAAATTATTTCCAATTTCAGATAACACAATTAAAATGAATTCTAAATATAGAGAAAGATATCTAACAATTTTGTAATGGACGAGTTCCATACAAGGGAATTGCTGCCAACATAACGAACAAAAAAATACTGATAAAGCATGTTTTTTCCTTTCAATTATTGGTTTTTCTTATGTTTTGAGTCCCTTTACCACCCATGTTGTACCCGAAAAACTTGGAGGTCTTTTTAGTTTAGGTTATTTTGCATCTTACAGTTGACGACAAACTAATGTCAGCTGTCAGCACATATTTGTTTTGCTTTGTTTGTGTTTCTGGTACTTATATTGGATACTAATTTTTCTTCTACCTTTGTGATTTGTGAGACTCTGATCTGCTTTTATTTTTGCAAATACCATCGAGAAGAAACAAATATGTGCTGACAGCTGTCACTAGTTTTTCGTCAACTGTAAGATGTAAAATACCCCAAACTAAATAGACCTGCAAACTTTTTGGGTACAACTCCAACTCATATCATATAAGAAAAACCAAAAATTGATCGAAAAACCACTTCTTTTTGCGAACTAACCTTTCCCAGTATCTTTTTGTTCGTTTTCATAGCAGCAATTCCCTTGTATAGAACTCGTGAAAGTGGAAAAAGAAGAATTAATCTATTTTAATATTAATCCATCTCAAAAAAATAATCAAGATCTACTAATAATGATAATAATTGTTACTCCAATAATAATATAAATAATCTAACTTATTTCAAACTGCATATAATTAAAGCATAGATATTATTGCCATCTCATAACCCCAAAATATTAATTCGTACCGTCACCGAGTACCCCGTTTTCGCTTACCGGCGCTAGTTCTCGATTTATTCCGGGGTTTATTCGGCGATTGAACGCCTTGAGCCCCAGAACCCCCTAAATGCTGCTTGTTCTGGGGCGAATAAGCACCCCCATGAATACCGTGGGCATACGCAGTCCCATACGTGCCTTCAAAGTTACCATTAAACATAGTGCCCCCTTCGTAATCACTACCTTCTCGCTGCTTGTTGCTTGAACCACCCATTCCAGTTGGTTTCACATCCAAAGCGCAGGATTGGGGGTTCTCGTGCATGAAAGCACCCATAGCAGCTGATACCGCGCTCTGATATTCGGGACCTCCAGCAGACGGTGCGACAGAGTCCGGCGTTGAATCCTTGGGCGGAGTGGGAGGAAAGGAGAAAATGTTATGCGCCTGTGTCGGAACCGAACTGGGCGACTGGGATTTATCGGGATCACCACCGCCGAAAGGTACCCACGGACTTGAGTGGCCAAGGGGTTTGGTACTGTCAGAGAGCCAGGGATGGAGAGGCGCGTGGAAGTGAGGCCTACAGACTTGACCCGTCGTCATTCGAGAGGCTGAAAAAAAAAAAAAATAGGTTAGTATTTTCCAAAAATCGGTATAAAGTCAGTTCTTATAATAAAAGCTAATAAAGTTGAACTCAATTGAACAACAACAAAGACCTGGGTGGTCATTGTTCTTGTCTTTACGGACATTCTCGCACAATATGTACAAAATATTTATAATGCCTCTGTGTATGATAATGACAGATAGTCAAGCAGCCATTAAAGCACTGGGAAATGGGGCTAAAAGAGCTACTAGTGTCTGAGACTCTCCTCAGGAACTAGGTAGAGGTAAGGGGGCACAATAGATCTTTTAGGTCTAAAAAAATTCATACATAATATGTATTTACTTTAATCAAGCATTTGACTCAATAAAGTACTTAATTCTAATTCTTATAAACATTCATTGTAATGCCGTATGATATACAATGTGTATAGCTAAGAATTCAATTCAATACATTCAAAATGAGGTGAGGTTTTGCTAAGTGGCAATTCGGCAAAAAGCAAATACACTCCTACCCGCATAATTTCCTACTCCTAACTGTGCACATCTGCCTAAAACATGCCCCAGTCCGTTACCCTCTTCTCATTTGCTAACTTTTCACTCTTCATACACTGCGTTTTGCTATTGCGCGCCCTTCAAATACATAGGGACAATTTAACCCCTCACCTGCCAGTCGCCATATTGAATCCACACCACAATGGCGGCTGATCCGCCCGGATTATCTGCCGATCCCATCAGAGATAGTCGCAGAGATTAGCGGGGATTCTAACGAACTTCCGCAGATGGTCATCAGAAAAGGGTTTTTCGGGATAGGGACTCTCTTAGCGTGTGAAAATTATACAAACTTTACAGTATCGTACTCAGCTAGAATCCTTTTTGATTTAGAAAGTTGAAAATGTTCCATGTTCGATTCAATCTTATATTTATTCAATATATTTTTAAATGTAGACGTCAGTCGTTTTGTTTGAAAAAAACCTACGTTCGTTTTGGTTACGTTGTTTATATAGAAATTACAATATGAATTACTTTTTATAATAAGCAGAAGTTGTTCTTTTAGCATGTTTTGTTTACACTTTCTCACTTATTCATAAGCAAAACATGGGATATAAAGCCACATTAAACTGTTAGGTCGCTACCAACACAATAAATTAAATTGACTTTCTGGTTTTAAGTTAATTAAAAAGGGTTTTGCTAATTAAAAGTCACACCTCTAACGAAATTTTTTTCATTCAATCCATCATTGTATTTTTGATTGTCCCCAAGTCCTGTACTGTATGTGATATTAATACAAAAGAAAGAACCAGGAAAAAAATCTATATCCTATTGATTGTTTTGGAACCATTATGACACGGAATAATTGAGATTGCATCGTGTTGACACATTTGTTCATGATTTGATGGGTGAATTTGGTGATGGACTTCTATGTTTCAATAGACAGTTGCTCATTATTTTTATCCATTTGAAAAACATTGAAGGTGTGTTAATTCAACGTTCAGGTGGTTTCAATTAGTAAATGGGTTTTATTCATGTCACTTTTTTTTGTTAACAAAATATTCTCGCTTGCACACAGAACTCAGTTTAACATAGATCAGTGTGTATGAGGTAATACAGCTACAAACAGACTAAATACTATGTATATATGTATTTATGTATTTTTTTGACATTCACTGCGACGAGACCTAAAAGATCTATTGTGCCCCCTACTTAGTTTATGAGAAGAGTCTCTGAAACTAGTAGCTCCTTTAAGCCTTCCCTGAGGAATTTTAGGATATCTGCAGACTCCAAATTATGTTCCTCTTCTATCCAGTAATTTCCCAGGTACTGTGCTCAAGGAGTCTGGAGTGCTGTGCAGTTGGAAAGTATGTGAATGGAGGCTTCTTCCATGCCTCAAAGTCTACATTCTTCTTCCTCAATTATTTTGAGCTTTTTCAGATGCCCATGCAGGCGACAATGTACCGTTAGGATCCCAGTTAAAACTCTTAACGCATTTTTACTTTGACTGGCTGTAGTCACCCAGAAGAATCTTTGATTGAATAAGCCCTAATAGATTTTTCTCAATGCGCAATGGTCAGATCTTCTGTTTTTCTCGGCTCTACCTTTTTATTCTAATATTACATTGGAGCTGATTCTACAAAAGTATTTAGGCCCCCAGAAAGGTATACAAGTATCCCTCTTTGCTAGTTCATCTGCTATTTCATTTCCTTCTATTCCAGTGTGTCCTGGAATCTATAGTAAGGTAAATATATTGTTCTCGCTTAGTTTATTGAGTTTGTCTAGGCATTCCCACCCCATTTTGGAACTGATAGCACAAGAGCTCTGTCATTTAATGGCTGCTTGACTATCCGTCATCCTTTGTATTATGTATCCTCTATCAATATTGAGCTGGGCGCACTTTCTTATGGCGTAGATTTCCGCTTGAAAGATACATGGGGTTTGGTTCTTGGCCCGTACACTCCTATCTCAGCTCCTGCTATTGCTTTTGATCCGTCTGTGTACCAAAGACTTGAAATAGAGAGAGACTTATGAAGGGCCAGGACAGGAAGAAATAGGGAAAACTTGTAGAAAAAGCAGAAACATGACAAACTTTAAATGCGAGTAGGAAATTAAAAAATCTAACAACTAAATATTGGCGGTTACTATTTTGGAAGTGTATATCGTTGCATAGATAAGCTACTACTAGTTTTTTGGGTTGTATCGAATCGAATCGGGTTTGAATTCAAACTATTTGGAAATTCGAACAAATAGAATTTCAATTTATTGTAATATTACCTGATACGTCTTTAGTTTACACATTAAAAAAAAAAAACAATAATAATTATCACCAATACCAGTGTTAATGAGTAGTTCCAAGTGTTTATAATATTTTTAAACCGAATACTCTAACCACAAATCCCTGCAGATAATATTCCTTCAAATTGAATTCCCTTGTAGACATTGATTCGAAAAGTTTTTGATTTACGACCCGTCTAATGACCCCCAATTTACATAATAGTCGGCAAAAAATTGGCCCCCGGCGCCCATAAAACGGTCTGCGATTTAATTTGAATACAAGGCAGTGTGTTATTTCGACGGACCCTGTATGCAACATGTGCTTCAAATCATATACCACGTCTAGAAAACACCAAAGCTCTCTCTTGTTTATGCCAACTATACCATCATAAAGCGCATTTTCAGATTGGCATGCAACATAATATGGCGTGATCTGTGTACTTCGGAAAAATAAATATATAAAACTGTTAATACAGTGTTGTCACATATTATTACAATAATTTACTTTTTTTGGAATATTATTCTGATAAATAAACATCAATATTCAAATCTGTAAGGTCATTTTTTGAATTTGCTGCTTAAGAGAATTAATGGCTAAACGTATAACATTAATAACGACAGTTACCTGTCACTTGTATGAGTTGTCAAACGTCATTGTTGTCATTATGTTTAATCATGTTTCCGGCCAAGGTGGTTATAAGATTTTTGTAATATTTAAGAAAAAATTCAATATGACAGACAAGCTCTATTGAACAGACAGCATGATGCATCAGGGCTAGTATCAGATTGTCATCCAGATTCTGCACGACCTAGTAAGGTACCTAACCGTATTGCCGATTCTTTAGCCAAGATCTGACGACTTCTGCAATTGCGGTGCTAGCCAAACGTTACACCAAAACCTAAAGAGATGGATGCAGGTTTTCTGGATCACACTGGGCGATCATGGGAAGCTGAAGTGAAAGAAATAGTTGGCAATGACCAGGAAAAACCAACGCTTAACAGTAGGATATCTGCCTGCCCTCTATGAGCTGAGGAAACCCATACAATGGGGCTAGTGGACCCACGTCTATGCAGGATGTGTGAATAGGAACTGTGACTGGAGTTATTGTCAATGAGAGAGTGTCTCCTTGGAGAGCCTTGGCCGTGTGCATATAAAAGAGATGTCGCCTAGTGACCCGTTCAACTCCCTGGAAAGGACAGATGATGACCTAGGAGAGTACAATGGTGCTGTGAGCCTAAACTTACTCTCTCTACTCAACAGATACAGAGATAATTTCAATAAATAAGTCATATGAAACATTTCTTGAATTTACGCAATCAAAATGGAATCATTTTACTTGGAGAAAATGGCGTACCAGGTGACAAATTTAATTTGTCAACAAGCGGCAACATTGCTTGGTAGTATTACGACCATTTTGCAAATAAAGCTGTATGCATGTTTATGTTTAAAAAACGACGAGGATATACCAGTTTTCGTGTTTTCTGATATTTCGACTTCACGAAATCGGCATTTAGTTTCACTGGTAGATGGTGACAAGATTAGATTATTTGCGGTTACAACTTTGTTAAAATATTGACGGTAGGTAAATATTTTATGATAACTTCAATTTTATAGGAATTTAATAAACCTCGAACCTGGAAATATTTATCATATGTACAAGGAAAATATGTTAAGAAGAGATAAATATTAATAATTATTAGAAGAACAAAACTGCTCGATAAAGCCTGGAATTAATCTAATATGGATAAAAATATATACAAATTTCCAATTATTAAAAACCCTTAGGTATGTCAAGCCTTTGTATTTGAGGCTTTCCAAAATCTATGAAAATAAAGGGGGGTTGACATTTATAACTATAACTAATAACCCGATATCTACTATTACCGACCTAATTATTAAATAAATAGACCCGAACTAATTAATACAACCAATCAAACGTTCCGATATAATAGATAATTATTTTGTAAAATTTTTACCCACAGTTTTCGTTTGTTTGAGAAATGAAAATGATTATACATTTCAAACACAGTTGGCAATCTGATAACCATTAATTTTGGTGATTTCGGTGATTTAAATCTTGTACCTCATCATTTGAATTAATTAGAAGTTGCAGATGCGGAACACTGATGCTATCTCTACAGGAAAGTATGGTATATACTAGTAGGTTGGTACGATTCTACCAACTTAAACACGGTGGTTTTCAACCATGGTAGTATATTTTCTCTAACGGTTCGGTGATTATATTTTCTTTGAAAATTGTATACCTACATTTTGAAGTAACTGAAAATAGTTAAGTTAGCGGTATTTCGAGCAATCTTAAAAGCTACGTCTATATAAATGGAAATAAGTATATGTGATGGGTAGACAAAAATAAGATTGGAAATAGAACCAATGCTGATGAAAGCAACTCCAAAGAATGGATAATAGGAGGGGTGTAAAGGAAGTGTGTGAATCCAAGGAACAAAAGGCTAGAAAAGAGGAAAACCTAAGCAAACAAGGGATTGAGTAATAGGAAAAATAGAGGAGAAACGAAGACAACTTGGTTAGCAACAAAGGCGCGAGCAAATAACAAAAAAAATTTGCAAAATTTGTGTACAGAAAGAAAAATTTGCTTATAATACAGTTATTAATATTATATTGTTTTTTATTTTCAAAGAAATTCGTTACAGAATTGAGGAACAAGAAGGAATAGAATCCAAATACCATTACCAGAAAGAGAACCTTACTATGGATTCCAAGACACACTGGAAGAGAAGGAAATGAAATAGCAGATGAACTAGCAAAGAGGGGGACTGAAATATCTTTTTGGGGGCCTGATCTCTTTTGCGGAATCAGTCCCAATGTAATATTGGAAGAAATAGGTGAAGCCGAAAGAAGGAGAAGATCCGACAATTGGAAAGATCTAGTAGGGCTTAGACAATCAAAGATTCTTCTGGGTGACTACAGCCTGTTAAGATCAAATGAATGCATAAGTCAAAGTAAATCTGCGCTAAGAGTTTTAACAGGGATCCTAACGGGACATTGCTGCCTGAATGGGCACCTGAAAAAGCTCAAAATCGTGGAGGAAGAAGAATGCAGGTATTGTGGCATGGAAGAAGAAACCTCCATTCAGATACTTTCCAACTGCACAGCACTCCAGAATCCTAGAGCAAAGTACCTCGGAGTTTCCTGGATAAAAGAGGAACATTTACAAGCCTGCAGATATTCTAAAATTTCTCCGAGAAATAGGACTGAAGGAGCTAATAGTTTCAGAGACTCTCGTCAGAAACTAAGTAGAAGTAAGGGGGCAATAGATCTTTCAGGTCTCAGTGAATGTTACCCCAAAAAAAATACATACATACATACAACATTGTATTCTACACAATTAAATGTTAACAGTGCTTTTTATTGTATGTATATATAAATATAATATAATTCTTAAATATCTAGATGTGTATTCGTAGAAGTGGACATAAAATCCACTAATCCCTTTCCAGAACGTCGTGGTCAAATCCAACTTCATTATCGCTCGCTGACTACCTGAGCTCGTGGTCGTACTCGATAACTGTTTTAAATAAAGCTGGTGACAATGATATTGAAGATTATCATTACCAATTCTTGAAACGTTAATATTTATAAGACGATTATTTAAAAGATCAAAATAATAGCAGGTATCCAATTTTATGGTTTAAATGTAAAATAGTAATTTGAAATTATAAGAAAAGCTAATAAATCTAAATATCTCAAATCCACTCTGAATTTTATGAAAAATTTTTGTTTAAATTACTCGTCTTTGTGTATATATGACTTTTTTATAATCACAAGCATATTTTAGATGCATTCGCAATACTTTTGTTTTGTGAATATATAATTTTCAAATGCCTCAAGTTGAAAAAATTTCCTCTACCACCCAAACACAAGCTATTCTCATAAATTTAGAAATATCAAAATACAATCAATCAACGCATTCAAAGAATAAAACCTAAAGAGAGGCCTTTCACTTACAATTGCCTTTGAAAAAGCCCAAAAGCAGAAAACCACCTCTACAGACATATAATGGTTTTATTATACAATATCGATTTGGGTCTATATTGATCCACTTTAAAAGGAGCAAAGCGCGAAACAGGCCAACTACAAATGTAAATTTGTAATCAGCAGTAATAATATTCCTTTGTAGAATTCAAATCTTTTGATGAAAATAAAGCTTTTGAAGCAAATTCACTTTTGGATTATTTATATTCGTACATACTTTATAAGAATTTTGCATAAACCTTGAATCTTGAATGTGATAAAGTTTTGATTACGTTTCGTGGCGGGCTGGAATAATGGAAAGAGCTGTCCTTTACATTGCTCAAGCATATACGGAAAATGAATATTTGCGGAACCTGTATAAGGATGGAACTGTATTCATTCTGTTCCTTCCAAATGTATTAAGAAAATTGGTATGACAGGAATGAAGACCTACAAAAACAATGGAATTAGTGCTGGTTGATAAAAAGTTGTCTCCTATATGACCTCTTTGCAGACCTTTCGTCTAGATTCGTCCTTTCCATATATACCTTGTGGAGGTTGCGGCCTTTACCATTATTAGTTCCAATTGAAAATGCTTTTCAGTCCAAGTACTAGCTGCTGTTTTTTGCAGCGTTTTAGCCAGGCCACAAAAGGCTCTGGAGCATAGCTTGTGCTGTGCTTCTTCTCAGGCTAGTTAATATATACATTGGCCTGGTGTTCTGAGTGGCTAATACCCAGGCTACGGACAGTCTATTTGGGAAACGCAGCAGTCTCAAACGATTTTGGAATGCATCTGCATCTTTTCCCTCCCACACTTATCAAAAAGTTTGGTCTGACAGTAACCAAAAGCTGCGGAAAAGTCTTTTACGCACGTGTTACGTACACTATTTTTTCTACGATCATGCGGAAAAAACCACAAAAGTTAACATGAAGGAACATTTATTATTGAATACATAGGTATCAACAAATTAATTAAAGTTAGATACCCGTTTTTGTACGCTACTGTTTTCAAAGCTCAATCGTCATATTAATTTAATACGCTCGACCTATTCATTTGGCAACTGCGTATATTTTGTTTTCATTTGTTTCAACATGAATGCGAGGTTGCACGATTCGAATGAGATTTTATCGCAGATTTCCTTCCTGTTTTGAAAACCTTTGTGCCCGCGTATTAACTAAAAAAAAATCTGTTATTATAAGAGCATTATTGCCAATAAAGAAACTTATCATAAACTGGGTCGTAATTTGCATTATTTACCTAATAGCGCTGTTACAATTATTTGTTATGTAATTATATAGTTGTTAAAGGTTAAAAGCTTTTTTATGAGATATATATTATAGCTACAATTTTGTTATTCAAAAAAATAGATTAGGGGGAGGGAATATAAATCCCGGACTGAATAAGACACTAAAATCACAATTGATACAGGTCTTCCAGTAACTGAAATGTTAAAACTGTGACAATAACGACATCTTCACATCCTATCTTGAAGATCATACCGACCCCGTTTGTCTAAAAAGTATAATTCAATATCCGTCGGGACCTACAGACTGGGAAGTAGTTGTTTTCTCTTGGTTGAACGGTTACTGTTTACGCTCCACGACAATTTTACAAAAAACTGTAATAATATATAATAATAATATAAACTTGAGGGGAGCGAAACTGACATGAGAGAAGAAGTAAAATATCTAGGTCGGACAAGAAGGAATGGTATTCCAACACCATTACTGGACTGAAATGGGAATGAACGGATCAGGGAAGAACTCCAAGCATCTTTCAAGCGTGATTTCACGTCATAAGAAAGCCAAACAAGTTTTATCATGTCGTAGAAAGTAGCCATTATTGCGTAATACTGCGTCTTGCATTCGGTCATCCTGGGACCTTGAGTACTATACCTTTGCCTAACATTTGTACATGTACCTATCTCTCCTGGGATTTTGGTACAATAAATGTGGTACGATTCTCAAAGTACTGAATAAAAAAACGACAAACTTTAAATGCACAAGATATGGAAGGCGAACCAGTTTTATCATGTACATTCAAATAGCCTTACTTAGTTATTGCGTAATATGTTCTAAAATTGTATTACTAAGCATAGGGAAACTTATTGTATAAGCCTCGACTGTTTATACATTAGGCCATCCCGGTACGCTCCTCGACCTTGAGGTACCTACATGTGGTGCTGAACCTAACGTTGTACACCCATCTCGCTTTCCTGGTGATCCCGGCGTTTTGGTACAATAAATGTGATACGATTTTCAAAGCACCGAATAAAAAAACGACAAACTTTGAACGCACCGAGCATAAACAATGGTCTCTTTTTCTAAACATCTTGCTAAAAAGCAAAAAAGACGAACAATATTGAATCAAACAATAAAACTGTTGTGAATACGCACAAAAAGCAACAATTTCTTCACGAACGACACTTGTATATAAGCTCTGAAATACGATACGTTTTGTTTTCAACGAATAAAAGTTGGTAAGTTGATAGTACTATATCTCAGCCGACGTGATCATAAAAATGTCCCGTCCGTTCCATGGACGATGCGATATTCACCCTTGTGCTATGGACAGGACGGTCGCATAAAATACGAATGTTCGTACCATCCTGGTATCAAAAGCATTGGCGCACGACGAACAAGGTGACAACTATCGTTACATTAATTGGATAAGATTTTGTCACTACCGTGAACATGACTTTTCAATAGATGCAAATAATTTAACCGGTTAAAAAAACTGATAACAATCCTTTAAAGGATTTAAATTTAATTCGAACTAAAGTGGAATAGTATTAAGGAAAAAATATATTATTATTTAAACAAATATAGATAATATTTTAGTATATTATAGGCAACCAAATATATAAGTTTTGTTCATAGAGCAGTCAAAAACGGTTGGAAATGCTGTATAATTCTGAGTTCTCTTATATTAATACCATAACTATGACGATTAAATATTCTTAGTTTCCACAGATTGAGGGAAATTGATTCAATTTTTAATGTCGAAGGACAAGTTTTCTTACTAATACGTGTATTCAAAGGGCTAGTAAAAGGTTGACAAGTAACTGACAAGCGATGGAGCAGCGCACAGCCTCAGCTGCTGATTGAATAGACCTGAAACTTGGAGGGTGTGTTCTTTGTAAGACGTAGACATCTTAAGGATTTACCGAAATTCTACTCCTGTGGAGGAGAAAAGTGGGTTTAAAGTTTGTAAGGTAATTCCTTGGTCCAATCCACTTCAAATTTTGCACAAACATCCTGATGGAAGATCTGTTGGATATACCAATATCTACCCCTTTGGGAATGAAGAATGGGTTGGAAGATCTGTCTCGTATTGGATACACCGAAGTTCTACCACTTTGGGAGTGAAGAATGGGTTCAAAGTTTGTATGGTACAAGGTGATTCCTTGGTCCAAACCACTTCAAATTTTGCATAAACATTCTTTAACAAAATTGATGGAAGATCATTCTCGTATTGGATACACCAAAACTCTACCCATTTGGTAGTGAAGAATGGGTTCAAAGTTTGTATGGTACAAGGTGATTCATTGGTTCAAACCATTTCAAATTTTGCATAAACCTATTTAACAGAATTGATGGAAGTTTTGTCTCGTATTGGATATACCAAAATTCTACCCCTTTGGGAGTGAATAATGGGTTCAAAGTTTGTATGGTACAAGGTGATTCCTTGGTTCAAACCACTTAAAATTCTGCATAAACATTATTTAACAGAATTGATGGAAGATCATGTTTCAAAACTCCCAAACGCATCTGATACTCTACTTTTGATAAAGTTTACATCAACATAAATACTTTAGCAAAGCTTTTTGTTGTATGTTGTAGCACTTAAATCGCAGGCTCCGCCACTGAAACAGACACTTCTCATAAATATACTCATGGTCTTGATGGTACTTGGTAAACGACTGCTACATACATATATACCTTAAAATAATTGGAATAAACATAAAATGTCGTTAGTCTCCTCATAATGGTAGCCGTGAGTGTGTTTGTTTATTGGTTGGCAGTCGTTTTTTCAACTTGTTTTGGACGTTATGTTGTTTTACTAGGATTTTGAAAGACTGAGCTAATTGAGACATAAAAAAACGGCGGAAATAGTATTATACGTGGGTGTTGAAAGTTTCATTCAATTATTTTTTATACAAATAGCGAATGGTAATGATATGAGAAAGCTGAGATTTGACTGTTCATGAACTTATGTTTTGAAATATATTCACCTTAACCATTGGCTTGTTAAATTTCAAAACCACGTTAAAACTACAAAATAGAAACAAAATTTATTAAAAGTTCACTGATAAGAGACAAAATATTTCAAAGTATTCAATGCGGAACGAGATTAGGCGACATTTTCTAAAAATCCTGTCTCAGTTGCTTCGTCGTATAGTAATAGGTAAACAGTTTTGTACAATAACCTCAAAAAGTGGAAATACGTGACAACTTTTTAGCTTTTTTTTTGGATAAACTTGATTAGCTATTCTAGCAACAAAATCGAATTTGTTGAAATACATTTAAATAATTGGTTCGAAGTGAATCTTCGGTATTAATAGGTCGAACAATATTGAAAAGAAAGGCAGGTAAAAAAAAACTGATAGGACCAGACTAGACAGAGTTGAATGTAGACGACCTCGTCAAAATTAATACTTCGATCCCCATAATATAATATTAAAAACTAATAACGTGGATTATCGAATTAACAAAAAAACGACATGCCGTGTAAGTGGGGCCTTAATAAGTAGCCTCGATCGGTTCGATGACTATAATTTGCTTCTATCTCGTCCACACATGACTCGATAAACCACCCATTCCGTTCTCGATAATGCGTCCATATTGTTTTTATTTTTCATGTGATGTATGCTAATCCCGTCGGATTTATGTATATTTAAATAGATTGAGATGTTGCAGTTAATCTTTCGATATTATAACCATAGGAAGCTTTTAAAATACGCAAGTCATGTTAATATTATGGTTAATAATCTATGAAAATTCGTATTTTCTATAAAAAACAATTCTTTATTAATTCATATATTGGCGCATGTCAAAAACAAGTTTAGTTTTACCCTTAAGACAATTCAAATAATGTCTTCTTCACATTTTAATATAAATTATGTAGAATCAGTGCAATTTTGGATGAAAAAGTGACTAGAATGGAAAACCATGTTTTATTTTCTTTTTAGAAGGATCCTCGAAGGCTTAATCCTTGATGAACTTCTCAAATCAAAAGATAGAATTCAATACTGATATTAATAATACCGAAACCATAAATAAATGGAAATATTTAAATTAAAACAGGGGTCAAAATGGGTAATTATGATTGTATATCCTTAGTTCACATCACAAACTGAGGATATATTTTGCGTCTCAAGGAATTCATTTGTAAAAATATTGTAGACAGGATGAAATAAATTGAGCAGGTCATATGAACGTATATGTTGATGTAATAAATAATGGTATGAATTTCGGATAACACCAAAATCCTGCGAAACGACGTAGTGGATTAACTTGCCTGGTTTGCATGAACATAAATAAAATTCATTCTTTTTCATTTTAAAACAAATCCATCGCAAGTATAATGGAAACTGAAATTATTCCAATACATAAAAGATGTGTTTTCTTAGAAAGTTTTTTACTGAATCATCCGTTTCGCTGTCGGTAACTGTAGATAAAAAAATCTAGTAATTATCCACCGGTAGGTATGTATTTAATTATATAGCAACCTCATAATTTTGGTTGGTAAATAGAAAACAATCCATTATTTGCAAGTTATAATTACAATAATATATTACATTAAGAAAATAAGGTGAGGTATTCATAGATACTTCAAACAATCCAGCCTTCAAACAGAAAATATTATACGTTGCAACTAGGTATATTTTTCCACAAAAAAATATTTTAATTTGAACTGACATCTAGAACCTTAAAATAAAAAGTTGTGTTTATTTGTTAAATCTTTGCGTCTTACTAAATCCAATTTCGGGTGCTTTCCAATAACTGTTCCTGCAACAAATCGAATCTTTCTCCCTCCAAAAAAGTCCTAGAAAACTAGGTTAGATTTTTGAGAAGTTTTGATACTTAAGATAAGAGGCGGAACATTTTTATTTGTAGTTTTAGTGAAACATGTCATTTTAGATAAAAAGTTTTGCTTGTTGTGAAACCCATTGAAATGATATAAAGTTCAAGTTTTTGAAAACCTGCCTTATTTGATAATCCGTTTTATTTAGGTAATAGGTAGCAAGAGGGGTCTGAAATACCTTTCTGGGGGTCTGAACCTTTTTGCGGAATCAGCTCCAATGTAATATTGGAAGAAATAGGTGAAGTCGAAAGAAAGAGAAGATCTGACCATTGGAAATATCCAGTAGGGCTTAGACAATCAAAGATTCTTCTGGGCGACTACAACCTGTTGAGATCAAATGAATGTATAAGTCATATAGTAAAACTGCGCTAAGAGTTTTAACAGGGATCCTAACGGGACATTGTCGCCTGAATGGGCACCTGAAAAAGCTCAAATTAGTGGAGGAAGAATGCAGATATTGCGGTATGGAAGAAGAAACCTCCATCCACATACTTTCCAACTGCACAGCACTCCAGAATCCTAGAGCACAGTACCTGGGAGATTACTGGATAGAAGAGGAACATTTACCTAAGCTGAAACCTGCAGATGTCCTTAAATTCCTCTGGGAAGTAGGACTAAAGGAGTTATACTGATTTCAGAGACTTTCCTCAGAAAATAAGTAGAAGTAAGGGGGCACAATGGATCTTTCAGTTCTCAGTGAATGTTACCCCAAAGGATACATACATAGGTATACATAGGTACCAGATTATTTTTACAATTTTCACAATGGCACCGTGAATGGATATAAAAGATTTATTTGTTCATACATACGCAGGGGCCTCTGATTTGTTAATTTCCATAAAATTGATTATAAAATCAAGCAGGTTTTGAAAAACTGGAATTTTATATCGTTTCATGGGATTTCAGTGCAAGCAAAATGACATTTGACAATGAAAATGTTTCTCCTCGAGGTACAAACAGTATACACTGTTAGACTGATCTAGCTACCAATTTAGTTGGCGCCTGTCAAATATCAAATGTCAAAATTAACGTGCTTATAGAAATAATATCGACATGTAACATGTCGCGAAATTGGAGCATCTCAAAGACCACATTTGAGAAAATTTTACATGAATAATTATTTCTTTCCCGTTAAATACCTGATCATTTGCCTGAAAAATCAAGACTTGGTATACATCGGCTTTTTTACCGGAAGTAATTGCCAAGTTCCTCCATGCAGTCCCAGTCAAAGTCTTAACTTTTCCAAAAATTAAGATTTAACTTGAGTAAGCAAAGGTTCCAGTACCCAGAAGATGCGAGTGCAAATGGCTCCAAAGTATGCAAATATGCATTTCTTTTTGTGGAGAATATTTTGGAAAATAGGAGTGTTTGAAAGTTATCTACTTTCTTTTCCATCTCTATATCTAAGATAATCCTCGTAAACTCTGGTATAGAACGTATTTTTTTGGCGTTTATTTTAAGGCTACAAATTTAATATTTAAAATCGTTAAATTTCGAAAGTTTAGACTGGAAATTTATTGCTAAGATCAACAATTTTTATAAAAAAAACTGTAAAAACCTTTAGATCAACCGTCATTAATAAAGTACACTGTTAAACTTCAACCGATACGGTCAGGATTACATTCTTCGTTTTTATCCGTCAAACAAATTATAGGAATGACATTTTTAGAATTTTTAGTCTTTCACACGGATATAAAAACAAGTGAAGGAAAATAAAAAGAAGAAATACAAAAAATTTGACGGGCAATGGGTCTTGGGCCCCATCCGTGGTCGTCCGTTTGAATTTAAATTCAGGCCGAGTGCGGGCGGGGTGATCGGGTTCTAAGAATTTTACCAGTGGTGTACATAACTACCTGTGGTTTGTGTTGGTAAAACAAAAAGTCGTGGGAATATCGAATTTCTTATCTGAAAGTGTAAAAACCACAACATTAAACACAACTCAATGACTAATTATATTTCAAAACTAATGTTCTTCGAGATAATATAACTAAAGATAATTTTTTTTAAAGTACTATACTAATATTGGATAATTTTTTGTTTTTTTATTATTACAAATTGCCGAATTTCAATGAACAAAACAAATAACTAATGAAAATTAAAACATAACCATAAATATGTTCGAGAAAGAAGGAACATTTTGAGTGTTAATTAATAATTGAAGCTACAACATACTGAACCCACAACAACATGTAATTTTCGGTCGATAATGTAATCGTTGTCACTTAGAATAAGCGATTAGGTGACAAAATTTAACACATTTCACCAAACTTATTTCTTATTCAAACAAAATTCTAGATTGTAACTGAAGATTACAAAATTTTAAAGTACAACTAAGCAGATCCAACGTTTTCAAATAAAATTACTGCCTGAATTGGCACCTGAAAAAGCTCAAAATAGTAGAGGAAGAAGAATGCAGATTTTGTGGCATGGAAGAAGAAACCTCCATCCACATACTTTCCAAGTGCACAGCACTCCAGAATCCTAGAGCACAGTACCTGGGAGATTACTGGATAGAAGAGGAACATTTACCTAAGCTGAAGCCTGCAGATATCCTAAAATTCCACCTAGAAGGACTGAAGGAGCTACTAGTTTCTGAGACACTCCTCAGAAACGAAGTAGAAGTAAGGGGGCATAATAGATCTTTTAGGTCTCAGTGAATGTTACCTCAAAAATACATCAAATAAGCGATGTAGGGACAAAATTTAACACATTTGACCAAACAAAATTCTAGATTGTAATTATTGATTACAGAATTTTAAAATACAACTAATATTACAATTATTTTTTACAATTTTGTACGTAAGTGCAGATTATTTACAACTGCAGGGTTCAAATACCTGAAATATATACTTATCAGCAAATCAAATTAAGACAAAGTATAATGATGGTAGAAGGTATTAAAAACTAAGAACAAGAAACGAAAACAGAATAACGGCTTAGCGCTGAATTCATACTAGGAGCCCAATACGTATGTCATTCGTTCAAGAAACGTGCTGTTACAAATTACCATAAATAACTTAAAAAGAATCACTTATTCTTTATAACGGTATCTGCAGGGCTACCGAAACGTTGGAATAAAAATAATTATAATTATGAATTAAAATACTACAAATGCTGCAGGATTCTCTAGAATAGTGTGGCTTGAAGATGTGCGATATTGTCGAACAACTGATTTTGTTGATATGTAGCATTCGGTGCACTTTTTTAAACTCCTAGAATCACAAGACATCAAAATCTCACAAAAACTCGAGGTAAACTTAGCAAAGTAGAAATCATACTGAATCCTTGTTCATTTTGTAGAATATATACTCAGGTAATGGGACGGCATTAAGAGCGCGAGCTGAAAATATTGAACAATTAGATAAATCTGAACTAAGCATCTTTCCATTTCTGCATCAAGCTTTATTAAAATGAAAAATAGCTATATTTAAGAGACTTTGGAAGTAACGAACTTTTCAAAAATTGCAAAAATATTGTTTTGTAGATGTTTGAATACATTTTTGATTAATGCTTGCATGACGAGTTCAGCAGCAGCAGTCGACGGTAGAGAAAAAGACCAAATTATGCAATTATTTTAAGTATTTGCTAAAACTAGATATAGTGAATGCTCTCATCTCCATTACCATTAATGTTATCTACCTAGAATGCTTTTATCCTCATTACATTGCGTTGGGTTGGCAGCAATGTTACAATGCACATTAAGCAAGATTCATCATTTGCAATATATACACCTTGCTAGAACTTGCAGCAATTTCTTGCAAATTGCATTGCTCCTAGTACTAGCTCCTGATTCACGTTTTCTACTAGCCAATATAAATATCCAGTTATGTTAAAATACATTCAAAGTGGATGTTTAGTTTTTGTACTGATATTTGAACGAATAACAAATAATATTAAGCCAGCTAAAAAAAAACAATAAAATCTTGAATATAATTCAAAGGTAGCACTTTTAATTAATTATATTCACAATTGGTTAAAATATTCCTTTGGTGCATATTTAAATCCGGCTCGGCATAAACAAACAATTCATGTGTACGAATACCAATTTATAACCCTGTCGTAGTTGGCTATATTCTTGGAAATTCTGACGAAAGAATTCATGGCATTTTCAAGTAAAAGCCTTCGTATATATATATATATAACGTTAATTTAAAATTATTATAATTGAGCTTTGTTAATGACAGGAAACTTTCTGGTTGGAAACAAAAGGATCTTTTTAAATACATTTGTGTATTTTTGGACATAAATTTCATAATTATACGACGCAATAGACCAGTTTGATAAATCTTCCAACGATAAATCAACTTTGTTTTATAAATATTTTATTTTCTTTACATCAAGTCTGCGTAGAATTGGTCACATTTTAAGTAAAAACAAACAAAGAATATAAAAAAAACATTTAAAGTTAAAAAAACTAATACTGGACACTGGGACCCGTTAGGTCTTATATTTTCAACGTGACCATTAGTTTTGAAATTTTCTAGTTATTATAAGTCTCAAAAATATGAAGACTGACAACGGAAGTATTTAAAAATTTTGAAAATATTGTTTACAATTAGTGGTGACATTAATCAACAGTATTATTCTTTTTTGAAAAACATGGTTGCTTCAACTGGCTAGTTTAGGAACACCAAGTCAAATGGAGGCTGACATAAGGACACCTCCATACGGTTTACTGGATAAGTTGGACAAGTAACTCTCGTCCAGACTGGGTAAGAGAAGACAGTTATCGACCTGGTGACTGGACACTGTACCATGAGGAAGCATCTGCACAGGATGAGCAAAGTTAGTGAACCTATGTCCAGAAAATATGATAAAACACTTACTCACATACTCTGCTTCTGTGAGAACTCACAGGAACTCAGCTAGAAGCACTTTGGAATGAAAATAACACTACCATAACAACTACTGAAGATCCCTCCAAATAAACTGGTGGACTATATAGAAGACACCATGCTCCTGGAAAGGAAGTAGGTAGAAACCATGGGTATTGGTACAAAGATTCAATTCAAGTGTCTGGGATATCAAAATAGAAAGTTCTCAAGCCAAACTATTGGGAAAAACTCGAATTCTTCAACACCAATAATGGGAATGGAACCAATTGTTTTGCTTATATATAATTTTTTATTGTATCCAGATATATTTCTGGAAAGTGGAAATATCTGCTCCATGATGATATTGGAACCAGTTATAAATTGATAAGAGTTTTAAGGAAAAATGTGTCTTACCATGACTTCCGTAAGATGAATGCATCGTCTGATGGTAATACCTGGCAGCTCTTTGCGAACCCGAAGGGTCTAAAAAGAACGTCCCCATATGTTCGGCGACACCGGAAGTAATGTCTGAATTCCCCCCGTCAATTCCTTGGCCCGGACTTGCCGAAGTCCCAGTTCTGGGACTTTCGTACCACCGAGGTAGTTCGTTAGTCATCTCCATAATCATCAGTTACTGAGTTTTTTTATCACACTGCACTCGCGAAAAAATCCAAAAAAAAAATAATCACTTCGATACGCGAACAGTTTCTTTGGTCATAGTAATAAAGAGCAAGCAGTTTGGTAGCGGCAATCGACGAGTCGTTGGCGATTAAAAATCTGAAAATTAAAAATGAATTATCATTTTGACAATTTTCGTTTATCGGTAAAAATTTATACTATCGATTTTTTGCACTGATTTTATTTTTCTTAAATGAAGTGCTGTGTAAATACATATCAACTGATAATCTGAAATCTCGAAGGTTTATCAAAAGGATGTTTGTATTGAAGAGATAAGAAGTATTGAATATTTTTGATATTAAATAAATATACTTTGGTATATTTTAAAAATATTTAACAATAAGATGGAAAATCAATTGAAACAAGGATAATTTAACATCCGATCCGATCGCACGACTGACTTTTGAATTTTTTTAAGAAATATTTTTCATGTAATTTTGACTGTGAAATAATTAATTTTAAAACTGTAATTTTTTCCCAATTTATAATTAAAATAATCTCATTATTTTTCTCATTATCTATTTCTTGTGCAAGCGCTTAGTTATGCGAATCCATTTCACAACACATAGATTAATAAACAATTAGATATAGTTTATATGAAATTTACAAAATTTTGATTATCAAACATTATATCAATAACGATTAAACGTTAGTTCTTTATTATGCTTTTTCCATTGAATTGAAAAGGTCCACGTCGTGCGAGAATAGTATATTCTTCAATGAGTGCAGAATGATTGCTATTATTCACGCGGATGAAGTTTCCAAAACGAGCGAGCGCAGCGAGTGAGTTTTGGAATCATCCAAGTGAATATTAGCCATTCTACACAAGTAAAAGACTAAAAAGACTACTTTCTCCACGACTAAAAAAAGAAAGCTTCCAGTGAGGATCGAACCCCAATTGTCCGCGCCAGAGTCAACTATTTCTACCACTAGGCTATATGCTCTATATTCTTATTCATTATTCACTGGTGTGAAGAATATATATCATTATGTAGCTAAATATGTAAAAATAATTTGTGTGTTATTATTTAGTCGTGGAGAAACATATTACCACGAACTGGTGAAGGTTTATCGAACAGTCCGTTGCTATGCAACCACCTAACTTGCTATTGGCAAGCGCAAAAGGCTTGTAAACGGGCAACATTTGGACTGCAATATGTAGCTGCAACATTGGCAGCATAGCCCAGCCGTTATGACAACATTTTAAAATGTACTGTATGCCTAGGCAATACATATTTTGGCAATATTTCCAGCAACAGTGCGTCCGAAGACAAAATTATTCGCGTCGCAATAGATATTATTTTTGATTTTAAAAATATCACAAAATATTTCAAAGAAACATGCACAGATTTATAAATTATATATTTTTATTCGTCCCAAATATCTTATCAAGTTAATAAATTGATAAACCGATTGTCTGGTGACAATTTCCATAGATAAGATTTGTGGTACCTAATAGGTACACACTTAAAAATGTTTGATAACGATTTTGATATCATATGTAAAAAACCATTAAAATTGAATTATTTGGAATAATATGCTTACCGATTGGCAATCCGATCAAAATAAATCTTGACGTATTCATTGCAAGTCGATAAAATCAAAAATAACATAGGTACTATTAGAATTGTTACAAAAATGTTGATAACTGAATTTTCAATGTTTTCATTAATTATTCGAGGGTAATATCCCTAGTGCATTTAATTTTTCAGGAAAAACGAGTTTCTTATTAATTTGTTAAAATCGATTACTTAGGAACGAATGAAAAAACCCTCCCGGAAAATGGCGAGATTTATCACTGGACTGGAAACATGAACTCTCAGTGTTGATGAAAAGTATAACTGTAGATACAATAATTTTAATTTATTGTTTAATTATTTAGAGCAAAAATACAATCATTGAAATCAAATTTTATTTCAAATTAGGTACCCTTTGTATTGATAAAGTTAAGTAAGCTGGAAATTTTGGAATCGTTGCATGGTGTTTACCAGGCTCTGAAGAAGATATCCTGGTTGCCAAAAAGCGCGTTAGATAGTATAAAGAGTAGTGTCTATAGTCATAGATGTAATTTCGCCAAAACATATCAGGTTAAAATTTTACGACTATATTTGGAGTCTATTATTATTGGCAAAGAAAATGATTGAAAAAGTTAAAAAAATACCGCGTAAATTGAAAATCTGCAACTTTTAATGCCAATAGCAACAACAGAGTTATGTTTAATGATTTCGAGTGTATAAAACAGATTTATCTAATGAATCCGAAGAGGCCGAGTTTTCCCAAATTTTATGTTGAATTTCTAGACGAAATTACATATAATAAAATAAATTGCTCATGAACTTTTTGTCGAAACAACAAACACCCGTCTACATGAACAGATCTGTTTATTTAAATAAAATCACATATTACTCTGTATTCAGATACCTACTTGGTAAATGGTAAAATGGTAAATGGTAAAAACAGAGCGATATCGTATTATTTAAACTTGACCAGATATTCAAAGCAAACAAAGAATGGAGAAAAGTATATTTTGAGCTTCATTTTGGATGGGAAATTAAACAAATGAATTTGACTTGGAAAAACTTGAAATCACTATAAAGATTACTCATAGTTTATCATATTTAAAATGTGATTCATTATTAACCAACAAAATCAATACTTTTATGGATTTATTGCAAGTCAGGTCAAGTCAGTTTCTTAGACCGTGAAAAGACCTATACCTAGATTGATAGCAAGTCGAAAACAGGTTATAATCTTGAAAATTTACTAGAATTGAAAGAACAAAATTGCCATTTTCAGTAAAACTCTCTACACATTTCAGAAAATGTCATGCCAAATTGTATATAGTTTTTAAAAAATTGTTTTTATACATTTTAAAGCATAAGAGATTATATAGAAAATGGGAAATAATACTAAAGGAGCCACTAGTCTCCGAGGCTTTTCTCTGGAAACTTAGTAGAAATAAGAAGACACAAAAAGATCTTATAGATCTTGGTGAATGTCACCCCAATATACATATACAACTTCTAGTGTATATAGTATGTAGTGTTAGACATTTTGATACTGCATAACTACCAAGTAGATAGTTATTATTATTTTCTGTTATGTTCTCTGTGGTGTATAGATATTTATCTTTTGTTTATTAATTTGGGAAATGAAACCATTTATTTTTCATCCATCAGCTATTTATCAAGAACAACTGAGTTTTTCCAATTCTAGTTGACCAAACGAAAAAGTGCTTTTTTGTGATATGATTATTTTTATTTTGATATCTTTGAATCAGTTTTGTGATTTTGTGTATTAAAATTTAAAGTGTTATACCTATTGATATACAAAACAAAAATTTAAGGAATTAATAAGGTAGATATTATTGGAAAAGTTGAATAAAAAAATATAAAAAAGATCGTGGTTCATTTTACAAAAATAATTATTAAAAAAATCTGATATGACTCAATAAAAGAATGATAGAGAGTCTTCAAATTATTTATCGGTAAAATATTTTTAAATGATTAAAATTTTTATAAAATTTTTATCCAGTAGGTATATGTGAAATGAGTGAAATATATTACTTAGATATACCTAGATATTTTATTTTTGTTTCAGATGTTTAACTACCAGCACTTATTCGAAGGATTCAAACAAAATTTGGCAAGCGCAGAAGCCAAATTCATTGTTTAGGTGAGTGTTTCTTAAAAAATAAGTCCTAAATAATATTTTGAATGTTTTAAAAAGTTCCAAATTTCCTATTTTATACGTTCAAGTATTTTTCCTCGCGTTTTACGATAGATACTATTTTGCATTTTTTAAAAACTGTGTGAATTCTTGGTCGAAAACTGCAAGGTTACTCTAGGTCAACAAATAAATAACTATTTAAAACGAAATTAATGAAAACAAATGGAGAAAAATCGGTTAAAATCGGAAAATCGCAAAAAGACATCAATTCTCGCACACAATCGAAACCCACTTAGTCCAATTTATGCCTAATCTAATCTATACCTACCTAAACTATAAAAAGCCTGAAAATTATTAATATATTCATCAAGGTTCATTGAAACGTAAAATTACATCATCAATACAGAATAAATATTTCTTTAACCACAAACTCGTTTCCTTTTTATCATTAAAATCATCAGTATCAACTTGATAAGTAGATTCAAATTAGATGCGAAGTAGATGTGATGCGAGTAGATAATCAGTCTTCTCTAATTTTCACAAAATAACTACCAATTAATCTAATAATCTAATCAATTATAATAAACATCTCTATTTATATTTATTTAAATTAATTTTTTATCTTATATCAAAAAATTTTTATATTTTATGTCTATGATCATTTTCACTTAGACCTGGGAAATCTTTAGATGTTAAATATACCCATAAAGATATATATGCTGAATTTTCCGCGCTCAAAATTTCAATTTTCCTCCAATAAGCAGAAGATTTTCACAAAAAAAGATTAGGTTTAAGGAAAACAAAGATTTTCTTACCAATTATATTAGAAGATATATCCAAAAGATCCGAAAATCTATCACTATCACAGTCAAATTCAACATGCACATCACTAAAATCTTATCAATCGGTCATTTTTATCAAAAACAAAAACCAATACAGTGTATATTCGATACTTTCACGTTTAAAAACACGGTCATACTAAATGTTGGAAGCAAAGCTTACATCGGTCTCCCCTAGCAACGACCTTCGGGGAAACTCGCTGAAAATCGGTGAATAAATAATGTTTATTGGTGAGGATGTGAATAACAGGAGGAGTTACGCTTACTGGGCGTATAGATACAGCTGAAGATGTTTTAATTTTGTATTCCTTAGGGTCGGATTAAAATACCTATATTTACTTATTTTACTTGTTAGAGTAGTTTCTGACATATTTTGATCACGCAGCAACTTTGTTAGAGGCTCAATATAACTCATAGAAGCCTACAGGATGACAATGTTAATAATAAATATGATATTAGTAGCCCCTAGTATACGATATTTCAGTATTAATTTGCGGTAATCTCGATATTTTTCGGTGGAAAAGTCGCTTTTCCAAGAGGAAAAGTATTCAATGATCTGGGAAGTGGGAGATCATCCAATGAGATAAAGCTTCTTACAAAACACTACTATTTGACAAAATGGCGACCACAAATCAACGAGCCACGCCTCTTTAAAGATTGTCTGCCCCTTTTCATGCTCACGTCTGGCATTGGTTCTATCTTCTTTTTTTTGTTTGGGATTTAAACTCATCTTGTCTGGTAGTTCTTTTGTTTTGGTGTATCACATAAGTACGTTTCAAATATTGAAAGTTGCTGTTAATTTTATCGATATGTACATTATGTATGCCTAACATCTGGAGTTCACAGAACTTCACTGGATTTGCATTTCCTTTTATCTTGGAAAAGCTTCAAATAATTCCCAAATATGTTCAATTCAAATTATATACGATAATCACATTTTTAATATTATTATTTTGTGTTTCCCTACAAAAAGTGAAAATGTTACGCTACTGTCAATTTTACAATATGGCGATGGTTTTGACAAGTTTGCGCATAGGACTGCAACTTCAAGTGGCTTCTTTCTACGTAAAACAGAGTCTAAAGTCTACATGTAAATTGGTTCCTAATATCTTTGGTATACCTACTTATGGGTATATTTCAGGTACTTAAACCTACATGTAATTGTATATTAAGTTCCTATAGACAAAGTGGTTACAGCATAAAGTTTCTACAAAAAAACTTCACCTAACTAAAACACTGGAAGAAACATATAGATCGGGACATATTCAGTATTAATCCACGAGTGCTCTACGTACAGGGCTGTTCATTATATTACTTATCCCCTATCATTGTTATTATTACTTTCAGAAAAAAAAGTTTCATATAAAAGTTGTTTGGTTACAGCCGAATTTTCTTAATAAACTATCAAAAGTTCAGTAGCGTGCAAATTCAAGGGGGAACAAAAAATAATAAATATTTCTTGGGATGTACACCCTGTATATTTTCACATTTTTTGGAAGGTCTTTTTTTTCTGTTTCCAAAAATATATAATATGCCACCCCTACCCTATACCGTTTTTGAGTTATAAAATGCTGAAAATCTTGTTTTCGGTTTTGTATAATATATTTTGATTTTCCTTTTTTACTGGGAACCATTTCGATAACTTTATCAGAAAAATGTCAATTATCGAACATAATTGTCATTTTCATAGCTTTTATAACTTACATTACTAATAAATTAATTATCTTTTTCATATTTACAGTAATCAGTCAATAACTCAAAAACGGTACAAGGTAGGTATATCATATTACCTATTTTTGAAAAAAGAAATAAAAGACCATTCAAAAAATGTGAAAATATACAGGGTGTACATCCTGAAAAATAATAATTATTTCTTGGTATCCCCTTAAATTTGCACGCTACTGATTTTTTAAAACCATATTAAGAAAATCCATCTGTAACCAAACAATTTCTATACGAAACTTTTTTTTCTAAAAGTAATAATAACGATGATAATCAATAATTTATGATGAATAACCCTGTACAGGGCTATTGGTTAAAAATTGAGCACCTCCTTATTTCTCTTATGCATACAGATACAAAAAAAAGTTTCAAATAAAAGTTGTAGGAGTATAAATGAATTTCAATGGAATATACTTTGTACATCAGTAGAGTTTTTGCATTAGGGGGTATAAGATGAGATATTTATTTTCAAATAGAACACCCTGTATATTATCACATATTCGGAGAGGTATTTTTTCTCGTAACAAAAATATTATACTTTCATAGGTCTAGCCTTTATACTTTCCAAAATAATGGACAGTAAACTCCTAAAGTATTTAATATTTATAAAAATGAAGCTTTCTGTTTAAAGGAAAAATGCCCTATCATTATATTCGCTCAAAGTAAAAACAAATGATTTGCACTTTCTCTTCCGCCTCTTGCCACTCTTACCACAAAAATAATGTTGTTCCACTGCTTAGACGTTTCAATGCGTTTAACTAAGTACAAATTGCGGATTTGCCTAATAGAGGAGTCCAGTCAGTATGTCAACAAAGAGCGTTTTTTCCTGGCAAGAATGACAGTTGAAGTCTACTTTTCAAAACATAAGAATTTGCATGTTTTTTATAATTGCGAACATATATACCTATTGCTTTATTAAAATAATGAATACTTAAAACGCTTAAAATAGTGTCATACAATAAAGCAAACAATAAAACCAAATTATGCACCATGGAATAGTACAGCCCGCCCAATCGCTTTTTCCAAATGATCATAACAAGAATTAGACTAAGTCACACTAGACTCACTCACAGACATCTGATCTCCAAAGAATGTGAGGAGTCGATAACCGTCAAGCACATATTAATGGAGTGTCCTTTTTATAGCGGAGAACGAACATTGTTCAACATACCAAATAATTTAAATGAAGTGCTCGTGCACAACAGAAAATATTCTAAAAGCGTTTAAAATTTCTACATCAATAATTGTAATTTGTAGCAATGGCCTCCAATAGCCTACATAGCTGATGCGGCTTTTCTTTAAATAGGAGAAAAATGAAGAAAACAATATAATCAGAATTTTCGAGTTGATGAATTACTGAATTAGAAGTACATTGAAAAAATTCCGCGTCTGATGAACGTAGCAAATTCTGCAAAAAATTCAATTAAACGAACCTCTTTCGAACAGCTCCGCACAAACTCTTCTCAACCGATGATCCTTATCGTCTGTATACATTTACAACATCAGATCTCATTATAGTCCACCCCATTATCATTTTCTTTCTCTACCCCGAACTTCCAGCATCCAAAAACGAAAAACAAAATACATTCGCTCGGTAAAAATAAATCAAAAGTGCGGAGAATTTATGACAGAGAGAATGGAGCGAGCGCAAAAGTTGTGTCGCACAATAGAAACGAGAGGAGAATTCTTTGGGAAAACTTCAGCTATTTTCCGCTGAGGGCAATTTATTTTTCCAGAGCTCGGCCGGCAGAACTCTTATCTAAACAGCAGCGAAAATAATATCGCACTGATAAAACTCTGCTCTGGTGGCATCGGTACACTCCGGGGAATCGAATCCGGAAAGATAATTCATGTACGTAGAAATTTATGCGACGTGGAAAAATTTTTGGTGTGTGAAATAGCAGCTCCCGGCACGACGTTTGCATTTTCTGCCAATCTGAATGCTAAATAACATTTTTTTGTAAGCGGTAGATCGATGATATCTTGTTTATATCTTATTGTATTTGATACATGGTGTCCAGGAACTTAATTTGAAAAATTCGGGAGCGAGTTAATGAAGTAAAATAATTATATATAAATTTGGAGTTTTTTAATACTTGTTACGTCAATTTTGCGTGATGTATGTTAAACAGTATCTAATTTGTTCATAGCTCTTGCAAAAGAGATTAGGGATGATTGGTGGAAATGGAAAAACCCCATGTATTCATCACACAAATTAATCCTGAATTATTCCTTTTAAGCAAATTATAACAAATTTAACCAACACCATTTATTGACGAGTCTTACACTTACAAAAGACGTGGAAATGAAATACCTGAGAAAAACTTCTTGAGTGAATGGAACGAACCAAATAGGAAATTCAAAAAAACGAGAAAAATCCGGGGTGCATCGAATATTGAACTTTATAGAACAACGACAACTATATCTTGTTTTTAAACTAACAGGAGCGATTTGGATTTAAGTTGGCATATCTGCAGACTAGTGATTGGTCAGATTGCCGACCGTTTCACAAAGCTCTTTTGATACATAACTGACAACGACATTTGTCAGTTTTGTGTTTATTTACATAAAAATATTCCAAAATTCATTACCACCTTTTCGCGTTTGCTGTTTTTGTATTTTGCGTGTTTTTTTTCTTATGATTGTATTGTATTGCTTATTTGTTACGTTATAATATGCTTATGGACCAAGTCAAGTATCTTCGCCCCCGAAACGAAGGAAATTATTAAGTTTGGGTCATTTATCGCTGACAAATCAGAACCTGTTTAGCTTTATTTTGTGCTATACCTTCCAATGTAAATAAAGGATAATTCAACATATCCAATTGCATTTTATACATACTATACTAATTTATACTCAAATTATCAAATGGTCATTCATAATATTTTACATAATATAACCACAATGTTTCCACAATAATGTGACATTTGGTAGCTGTGTTCACTATTGTCTGGTCTCATGTCCTGTTTCCAATTACGATTTGGTATTTAGACATGGCTTAATATCTCATTGGCCACGACAAATGCGAGCAGTACAATACATATTTCACATAAGTGTCAAATAGTTCAATAAGTCTGAACACGACCCTTTCCCAATCTAGTAATTTTTAGTGGTGTGCTTAAGTTTTCTTAAAATGCTCCTCTTAGTTCAAAAACAAGGTATAGGCTGGTCAAATAATGAACAATAAAAGACATATTACTTCGTAACTCTCTATTAAATGTTGGTGATTGTGATTAATTAGGTATGTTTCCAAAATCTGTCTGATTATTTTCAATGTATTCTCACTTTTTTGTGTTATTATTTACTACAGAAAATTTTTTGAACTGCCTTATTTAAAATGCCCAACGATACTCCAATTATAAATTACCATTCTAATAATTATAGAAAGATTTCAATCTACCTACTTAGTCGACAGGAACAAATAAACGTATAAGATACCTTCTTGTATTAAAGTCACCTCCAGTTATCAATTTCCTTTTCACATAATTTTCGCGAAACTTTACCCGTAAACCCGTCATCTTATCGTCACTAAAATTTAAGAACTACTTAAAAACATTTTAACTTTTCTTGGACTGTTGTTTTCCCAGAGTGTACCGAACGTTATATACACTCGCCCCCAGAGTGGTGTTTTAAAAGTTGCCGCCATAAATTGTCCCCGAGCGATCCCGGATCTCGTCTTATCAGTCCCACTGCCTCTTTTCTCAAGTTTCTCTGCGAGTTTCTCCCTTTGCCTCTCCGTACCCGCTATCCACTGTTGACATCCAAACTTTAATGCCTTCTGCCGCGTCCCTAAGGTCCGTGTTACATTATGTCTGTTTCAAAGACGCTAAAATGTTTGCTTTTATGTATCTTGTACTCGTCGCAAAATATACTTTGAAGTCTTAATAAAGCTGTATAATAAATGGATGATTCTGTTGGTACAGTGTACCTAGTAAAGCCCACTCACCAATTAACTTTACTGTAACTGTGCGGTTGTTGTAAACTATTTTGTACCTTGTTGTTGTTGTTGTTGTTATTGTTCATTTCCACAAAAACATACAGTATGTAATGCAATAATCCCCAAACTAACATGTTATATCGGATATTACAGAGTTCACAAAACACACCAGATATTTTGATAAGAATAGAGTATTATCAAAGTGGCTCATGTCGTCAAACTGACTCTCCCGAGCGAGATAATGCAATTGCAAATAAATTTCTCTGACAAGTCAAAGTAAAACTGCGCTAAGGGTTCTAATAGGGACATTGTCGCCTGAATGGGCTCCTGAAAAAGCTCAAAATAGTGGAGGAGGAAGATTGCAAATATTGTAACATGTAAGAAGAAACATCCGTCCACATACTTTCCAACTGCACAGCACTCCAGAATCCTAGAGCACAGTAATGGGAGATTACTGGATAGAAGAGGAACATTTACCTAAATTGAAGCCTGCAGGTGTCCTAAAATTCCTTCGGGAAATAGGACTGGGGGAGCTACTAGTTTCAGAGACTCTCCTCAGAAACTAAGTAGAAGTAAGGGCATAGATAGATCTTTCAGGTCTCAGTGAATGTTACCCCAAAAAATACATACATACATGCATACATACCCAATATATCTATCTAGTCCCTTGATGCTACTCAGTCCATGAGGATGGTCTCAGAGACTAGTTACTTCTCTAGACCTGAGTTAATATATTATTATCATATATTATGTGCTTCTAAGAGCCTCTTCACTACACGACATTTGCAGATCTATTGTGTGTCCTGTTATACTAGAGCTTCTTGCTTAGATCCGACCTTATTACTCCACACTAATGCCAAAACCTCAGGTCCTTTACATTACGGAATATTGTGGTTTTACCCTCCATTGTCTAAATCTTTATCCCAGTCTAGCATTTGCAGTAGGAAATGAGATTTCCTGACAAGAATCGCATGTGTTTGTGTCTGTCAATTCTATGTTATCAATGTGTTTGTTAAGTCTACAATGCTCCATCTGGAACCCAACAAGGATCCTGATTGCTTGTCCATTCTGGTTCCCCGTATATATTGTCGATAATTCCTTGAAGAAATCTTTGGCCTGCTTTATTCTTGGCGCCTTGTTCTACCGTGCTTTGATTTCTTTTTGCGGCGCTTTTGCCATGCCACATAAATTTTCTGGACCAATGGGTGCAAATCGTGACCCTTTTCTGTTTTGAAAACTGATTTTCTTCTGTACTCGTAATTTCGTAGGTTCACATCGTCGTGCCTTGGATTTTAATTGTAAATAAAAAAAAGAATTAATAAACAGGTTTAAAAACCATAACCGATCCTATTTGAACTTTTTAATTACACATAAAATTCCTAAGTACAAATTTAAACATTCAACATATAATCATGTTACGATATTTACGACCACTAAAGAAGTAAATAAAAAAAAATTCAGAGAACACACTCTGTTTATTGCTCCATGCGGAAGGTTATAATTATATAACAATGGATCCATCCCGAAGCAGAAAGAAAGAAGAATATATATATGGAGCAGAAGCCACAGGGCAACACTACAACGTTTTAAGAAGAAAATTATATGTTATTAAAATTAAAAATCGAACAGTGCATTTTAGTTTATAGGTCTTGCAAGCCATTAGGCTTTTTAGCGAGCATTTTTTTACTCCCAAGTTTTTAGTTCAGTGATTAATAAACTGCTTGGTCATCGTTTCCCTGGTTTCCTAAGTAGTCGTATTACACTTAAGTCGATAGAAAAAATTCCGAACATTACAATACATCTCGTAGCTCTTTTCGTTGACGTTTCTGTATAATCCATAAAAATAATTCAAAATTACCAGTGCCAGGTCAGTAATTCAGTATTCCTTTCTTCCTTTCTCTTTTTATTTCAGACAGTTTCTTTACTTGCTTCAAATATGACGTTTTGTATACAGGACCAATTATTGCAATTTTACGTGAGACTTATACAATACAAATGGTGCCAACATAAGCTTCCGTTTAGCATTAAAACATGCAGTGAAGCAAGAAGGATCAAAACTCATTTTCTAAGCTCAACTAGATCTTTCCAAACGTCAAGTTTTCTCCTCTTTCCGGCGTTGCCTACTTCTTCTACCATGCTATTGGAGATGATAACTACCACAAAAGGGCTCTAATTCGCCCAAAAGGATCAGTTCTCTCTTTGCTAGCTTATTTCCTTCTAAGTCCTGGGATCTACAGTGAGGTGACGATCATAGATTGACCAAAAAACATTATATGATAACCCTTCGCTTTCTCTCTACCCATACCTTTCAATATTGAATTGGACATACTTTCCCATAGAGTGAATTTCTGCTTGAAAGACACTTGGGGTTTGTCTTAAATTTTCGGAGTGTTTGATTCCTGGGGTACACTCTGTCTATTCCTTTTTATTGCTTTTGAGCCAATCTGTATACCATTTAATGTCCTTCTTCCTACGTCTGCCTTTGACATGAGGGATTTATAAAGAGTGAATTGGTGGTTTTTCATTGATTTTCTTCCCACTTAGACTGTACCTTGCTCTTTCTGCAACATTTCCTATTACCATATGTTGGGTATGTTCTCATTGCTTCTGCTTACAACCAAATTTTTTCCTTTTCGTGTTTGTACCTCGCTCTGATCATGTTCAACAGTTTAGAAGTTGAGTATTTTCTTTGTGAAGGTTTTGGTGGGATGATCGTAAGTCCTCCTTGGCTGACATATTTTCTCATTAAAGTGGAATTTTTTAGAAACAGTTAGTTCCATTAAAAAATGCATTGATACATAACTATTCTTCATTCAAATCATAAATCAAACGTTACAGAATAATTGAATTATATTATCTTTTCATCACACACCTTGAAAAAATCCAATAGAATCCCGCGCCATCACCGAAAAATAATACAAACTAAGTGGAAAACGTATTGTGTCCGACTCTTTCGATCTGTTCGTGATAGAACACGATTTTTGTAGTGGGAAGCGACTGAATTGCTGAACTGAATGCTTGAAATTTTCAACGACTAATTCAAGTACTCAATGCCTTCAGAAAAAGTGCAAATTATTCATACGAGAATAGAGATTATAAAAAGAGTCGCCAAAGACATTCTTGTACATGAAATAAGGAATGAAAAATTGAATAAAATTCAAAAAACTGGAGGCTATTGATGATATTCATTGATTGAGACTTTAGTTTTCTTTAGTAGTCTCCTGCTTTTATTCTATTCAGTACATTATGAAACAATTTTCAAAAATAGTTGTTGTGAGTGTATTCCGAAAGGGTCATGTTCAGACTTTTTGATTGGCAATTACGCATTCTGCTGCTCGTAGTTGTCGTGGCCAATGTAGTATCAAGGCATGTCTAAATATCGAGTTATCATTGGCCAAAGGCCACGGCGAACGTAGCAACCAAAAATGTCACATTATTTGAGGGAAATAATGTATGGTTATAATGAAAAGTTTATTAACAATTTGAGGATGGATAAGTGTGCTGAAAGTAATGAATATTTTTAAATAAATAAACACAAAACTGACAATTGTCTGTGTGAAACGGGTGACAATCTAACCAATCACTATAGGCAGCAGAAATACCAACTCAAATTCAAATTTCTCCTCTTAGTTTTAAACAAACAAGGTATATTACTATTTAAAGAAAACGTCCAACTTACAATGTTGATAAAAACTTTTCAATTCTGAAAATCTTTTAAAACGACAGCTAATATCCGCGAGTGAAAAACTTTTTAAATCATTCAAACTTAAATTAATTTTTTCAATGAATATACAATCTCGTATAATTTTTGAGAAGAGGGTGAAAAGTTAAAAAGAAATTAAATGCATCACGAATATAAAAATGGGACGTTACTTTCGCTTAAATACACACATAATATTTTCGAAAGAATGATTAATCGTTATGAAAATGGATTTAAATTGAGTTTGAGGATTCCATAATTGAAGTTAACATCAAGCAACCACACCATGCTTCTACTACTTGGATAGAAGAGAACGAAATAGAAAATAATCTAGCAAAAAAAATAATCTTTTAGGTAAATTATCTTAGCCAGGGAAAACTGGAATATTTGATCACTAAAAAGTGGAGCTAAGACACTCAAAGATATTCCTGGGGAACTATAGATGAGGTTTTTTCACTACTAGCTGTGAAATTGACAGTTATTGCTTCTTTTAGCCAACTGAAAAGTTGAATTTCTCTATTAGAGGTTAATAATTTAAATATTTTGAGAATCCAGAGATAGTAGTTCAACAGAAAATCGTGCAACTTAATTTTGTTTACCCAGGAGATTGTCTAACGTATTTGCTGCTAACAAGATACAATTATTTGAATAAAAATGACATTATTTCAAAATTCGCGCTCAACCAAATATGACTGATGACATAAGGAGTACGTTCAATATAATATATTAATAATTGACAGTGTACTTGTCAGTCAGACGACGGGGTAAACGCTTGTCGTGGTGCACTTGTGAATTATTTTCAATTTTTCTGTCAAATTTAGCTAGTAGTGGAAAAAAATGTATATACACCTCGGTGGTGAAGACATTTATAAGCAAAGATTACAATTTTGGCCCACACTTCAAAATATTTACGTTGAAATTGTATAACTTACATGTATTTAAGAGGGATTCTCACCGTATGGAAAAATATCTTTTAAAAAAAGAGGCGCTCATTATTGTAATAAGAGACAGTGGTTGAAATGGTCAACCACAAAAGTTAGCAAAAAGTCGCTTTCAATCTAATCGCTAAATCTGGTAGTTGAAACTTGTCCAAATTTATTCCACCAACTATATAAAATTGTAGGTAGTGAAATGTCTGCTCGTGCTAATCTTCAAAATGTACTAACTAATTTCAATGAAACTTGGTAGGAACTTGAAAAGCTTCAAAAATCATGAAACAATAATTCACACCGAAAAACTGTACCACTGATATGACAAACACGAAATTTTGATGGAATATTTCGGGTATCGATCCAAAAATGTTTCTTAAAAGTGAAACATAAAATCTAAAAATCACATAGAATCAGCAATAAAAGAAAACCAAACCGATGATGTTGACGATAAGTAAGACAATTGTTAGACAACAATAGTTTGCTTTGCATTGTGTTCGTTTTCGATATTTTGGCAGTTTTCGAGAGTCCAGAACCTTTTACATGCATTATCAATGCTCTCATCGATCTCTCTGACAATACAAGAAGCGTGCCTCTTTATACAAATAGAAATTTTTAGTTACACTTAGTCTGGAGAAGTATTGAGGATATTCTTATGTTAATAATTAGAAATTCGGGAATTATCATTAGATTCGGTATTGAATTTTTTGTAGTGGTATCCAAAGTCCATTTGAAGAACTGTTAATTAAAAATCAACTGTTACCGGCCATGTTTTTGCATGTAATCATTTGGAGAAACACAAGCTTTTTATACGTGCTAAGCAGCAGAAAAATTATCCATTTAAAGAATAGTCTTGATAAGTCTCAAAATAACAGTTTAACAAAATAGACAAAAAATATTTTGAACGAAAGCTCTTCACTTTTGTTTGTTCGACAAAATTCACATTCCTTCTCCAGCTTCTATACTGTTTTTTTAGTTGTTTTCGCTAACTTATACTGATTTTGTTCCATCAAAATTGGCACTGGCGGTCCTATTTTTAACATTAATATGATAAAACAAAGTAGACAGTAGTGTATTTCTGCCCCAGCACACCATTATATACAAAAGACCAAGCCGTAACTGTTTTTTTTATATTTGTATCAATAAATAGTTGAGATAACGTATTCAATTTTTTCAATTTACGCTTGAAGAAAAATAGTAGTATATGTCACTCGAAGCAGAAGACCCTTTATATGTTTCGCCCAAGAATCTGGGCTCGACAATAATAATAGCCTTCTACTCCTAGTAACATAATGTACTATTGTTTTATCTTTAATTTAAAACAACTATCTTGTTGATCTTTCACATCCTATCTTACCCCTTCGATTGACAGCAACGATAAATCACTCACTACGCAATAATAAATTAGATTGATTCGCTTTATGCCGTATTAATTAATTAATAATTAATTAATGGAACGTAATGTGGGTGATTAGATAGTGCCCATTGCCCATACTACCGCTGATGGCGTATGCTAATTCCTTGTAAATCACTCTATATGATTTTATCACTTAACTATGAATAGTAATTGTTTGTTCTCGGTAACTAGCATCAACTTGAACCGTATCGAACATCTCTGACTGTGCAAAGCGATGATATTTATTTCTCCGCCCACCGTGTATTTACATATGATATCAACGTTCTCAAAACTAGAAAAAATCATACATTAATGACTCCCATTAACGCATGATTTACCTATATTAATCAACGATTTTCAGCAGGCAACCCAACGCACATCTTATATATTGACATGTTGTAGGCAACCAAACATACAATAGCGTCCTCAAAAAATAAATCCTAGTAGGTATAGAATACTTCTAGTTTTTAAATTACCTATCGTTTTATTTCATTATTCTACAATATTATGATAATTATTAGTGTTGAGACATCCAAAAAAGAATTTAAGTAAAACGAAAACAGTGACATTTAAACCAGCCACCATCTCTGTGACATTTCAATGTCATTATTTATTTTTGACAGTACTTACCTATGAAACAAATGAATATTTTTGGTTTTAAATATTGAGATTCATCTGGATTCCATCCCACGTGGGAATCAAAGGAAATGAAGAAGCAGATCAAAAAGCACAAGAAGCAGTCTCTAAAAACTCGATAGACTGTAATTTATCGGTAGCAACCGATCTGAAATCATACTTTAAAGATGAAACTATAAAACGCTGAAATTCACAATGGCATAATTCAGAATCGAAATTGAAATCTATCAAATTCAATTTTGGACCTTGGCAGATGTATACTGAAAACAGAAGAAACCAGGTAATTTTAACTCGACTTCGTTTAGGACACACCAGATTCACCCATCAGCATTTAATTACAAAAGACGATCCTCCTTTCTGTCATGTATGCGATGAGATTATCAAAGGTAATACCACGAGTGCTTCAAATTTTATCGATAATTTTTTCTTTTCCACGAAAACTTGTTTATTTGGCAAAAATATGAAAACAAACCGATTTGATAAAATCACGACTCCGTTAGGAGGAGTGATTTTATCTAAATTCGGTTTGTTTGAATGTTTTTGCCTCAAATAAACAAGTTTGAGTGATGAAAATAAAAAATTATGTGATAAAATTTGAAGAGCGAGTTGTATTTGGGAAGATTATTTTTTTCAACAATTTAAAAGGATTTTTGAAAGCGCTTTTAGTTGTCAATAATGACAAATTCAAAGTAAAATTTTGACGTTTCGATGTAAACAAGGTTTTATCGATGAGGAAGCATAATTATCAGTATAATACCGAATGATTGGCTAGAATAATGTATTGCTATTGGTTAAAACCACCAAAATGTCAGATTTTGACAAGTGAAAAAAATAATCAGCGTACATCACCTCCTAATCGATTGCCCTATGTATGAACTACAACGTAGGACCCATAAGATTCCAGAAAATATTAATGAAGCCATTGGTAGTGCTACGAATTCATCAAGAGTTATTGCTTTTTTAACAAGTGTTAATGCGCTATACAAAATCTAAACTGCATATACTTTAATAATACAAAATTGTTCATGCATCATATAATTGTAGTAACATTTGTAAATTTTATATTTTATTTTATTTTTATTTTAAGAATGTAATATATTATTATGTATTACTGTGTAACCGCTAATGACCTTGCAGGTCGATGCGGATAATAAAAAAAAAAGAAAATAAATATTTTTAGTTTTTAAATATTTTAGAAAAACGAATACAACTGATAAAGTCGACGGAAAAGCTTTGTAATAAACACGAGTATTAAAAGGGCAATTTATTAACAATCTTAAATATTAAATTATATTTTTACGAATATATCCATATCCTCAAGCTCTTTTCCAGTCTACAGCTATGGTAATAATAACCACCGGGCGTAGTATAAACAATATTCGAGCCCTTTATGCCAACAAATTTGTGGCATTGTAATCGAAGCAACAGACTTGACGTGAGAGAACAAAAACTAGACATTCAAACGTACTTTTTAGTATGTATGAAAATAGAGTTCATTTTTTAAACCATACAACGAGTCGACTGTACTCTCCAAACTCTTATCAGTATATCGCTGTTTAGTTATCTCGCAGATAAATCTCTTTATGTGCCAGATAGAATGGAGATGTCAAACTCAGGGAATCTCATCTCCGTACTTAAGAACGAACCATGTGAGGTGAGCGATTTAGATTTTTTTTGAGATCTTCGAAGATGTTTGGTAACAGTTGCCGATTATAGGTAGGCGATTTTTATCGCTTTTTATTTTACTTTGAGGTTTTGTGTTGTGGCAAGGTGTACTAGTTCTTTATGTATCAGTTGTAGATAAGTGTGCCAGGTGCTACGAAGACGTGATGTCTTTTGGCATTACATAAAAAGATATCAAGAATTAAATTCAATGAAATTATTTCCATTTTAAAACCTATGCAGTTATTTATTGTTTTCCAATTGTCGAATAGTAAATAGATACGTAAGGTCATGTAGTGGAAGTCGAAGACCCCGTAAGAGGATAGTTGACCTAGGGAAGTACGTATACAGGGTGATTCATTAAGAATGTCCAATCTCTGAACTGTAGATTCTAGACCTCAAAATATGATGATTCTGCTCAACATGCCTTAAGCAAATCTTGCTAGTTTCCGAGATACGGGCTGTTCAAAGTTTAAATTTAAATTTTGATTTTGGCAATAATTTTTTATGTTTTCACATAAAGTGTATTGAAGTAAATGGTGGGCAGCATTTTGAGCATTTGCTTTGAAGTTTTTTATTTTTGTTTACAAATTTGTGATTGTTACATATAGGAATAATAAAATTTTTTTATGAAATAATTAAAATTTATTGAACTTTCTAGAAGCAAATTACTCGATAACCGATTGAGTTACACGAATCAAAGAAGAGTAACTTTTTTTGTAGCACTTAACGCTTTTTAATATTTTTTTATTATTTTAGTTGTAAGCCTAGCCCAAAAAAAGTTTACTTTGATTTAATTAACACAAACAAGTGTAACTAGCGCCCTCTATTAGCAATGTTAAATTAGAGTGCAAATTATGATTCCTCATGCCAAAAAACGTAAAATTGCCAATTTTCAAAGAGAAATTGTGAAAACATAAAAAATTATTGCGAAAATCAAAATTTAAATTTAAACTTTGAGCACCCCGTATCTCGGAAACTAGCAATATTTGCATAAGGCATGTTGAGCAGAATCATCATATTTTGAGGTCTAGAATCTACAGTTCAGAGATTGGACATTCTTAATGAATCACCCTGTATACGATGATGAAGTATACAAATGGGCATATATGACTATTAGAGTCGCTGCTAAAGGACCCAGACTTCACCAGTTTTTACAATACAATACAATACAATACAAGTACAATAAAGGAGTTCAGTCTAAGGTCAGTGTGACCAACAAAAAGTGTTTTTTCTGACAAAAATGACAGTTAAGGTCTACTGTTCAAAACATAAGATTTTGCATGGTTTCTATCATTGCTAAAATCTATTTTGCTTTATTGAAATGATGAATACACCCCCGAAGCGTAAATCTTGAAATTTGAAATGACTTTTTAGCTAAATACTCAACATATCAGTGGTCAATAATTCTGGAAACTCTTGGCATGTCACCATTTCATTTCTGTTATTCAGTCACTAGCTCTGTCAAATGTCAGTGAAAAAAGTAATTTAGAAGAATAGAGATACACCGAATTGGAAATGCTATAAAAATCTAATCGAAAATGGACGTAAACGAATATCAACAAAAATAAATATAGCTGACATTTGACATAACTAGTGACTGAATAACAAAAATGAAATGGTGACATGCCAAGAGTTCCTAGAATTATTGGCCACTTATTGCATGCTGAGTATTCAGCTAAAAAGTCATTTTATGAATATCAAGAGCATATCATTTGTCTCAAAAATATTGTTGACAGTCTTTTTAATAATCGTTTCCGGTTATTAGGTGAATACAATCTTATAAAGCGCACACAAATAGATCAAATACTACATCCAACTTCATAGAAAGCAGCCAAAAAAAAAATCATCCTATTTACGTATATATCGAGAGGTTATAGAGGGCGCTGCGATCCGCAGCTGGCGCGCCTGTAGCAAACGGCAGAGCAGCGATAACATCTCGGCCGCCCTTACAGCCCTTATGTATATGCATTCACCGAGATTTGAAAGAGATCTACGATAACATTCTGGGCCCGTGTTTTGGCATGACAGTCCGCATGATAACGAACTGGGGCCTTACAATGACACACAGGGCATACACCCGGAGCACCCCGAAAGGGCACTTCAGCCCTTCAACGTTCGATTCAAAGTCTCTGTGTGTCTGACAAAGCGATGGTTCAATCTATTTACTTATGTAGGTCGTTAAAGAAAGATGTTTAGGCAAATTACTTCGTTCTTCGCGCTCCGAGAGGAGTTGATTCATTAAAAACATTTTTTTTGTGTGTGCTTTGAAAGGCAATTTGGAATTCTTCATTTTAGACAAAATATATTTTAACTGACGTAGACTACAAAAATGCCAAAAAGTCCAAAAATAAGAAGGTTAAATTGAGATTAAAAAAAATTAAAACAGGAATGTGTTGTACAGGGTGGTTTGGTGTGGTGATACCCTGCAAAACACACCAATTTGGGACACCCTATACAATGGCACAATCTTGTAAATTATCTATAAAAATAAAAACGTTATGGTACTCTTCCATCTTTCCTTCTGGCACACTTTGAAAAAAATGAAAAACTCTCACTCTGTTTCGAAGAAAGACGAAAAGAAATCATTGGTACCGCCTCCTGCGAGATCCAGTCAGATATTCTTCGATAATCCCTCCGGTGCTCATGACTGCATAACTTAATGAGACATTCCGAAAGATTATTTTTGACGATAACTTCGACCATCTCTTGTATATTTGTGTAAATAAAACGTATTTGCTTAATATCATGACAGGTCTGAACGTATTCATTAGAGTAGACCCGATTTTTGTTTCAGTTGATTTATAATTAACTTTATAGGTTAGAGGAAATTATATGTGACGCTTTAGGTATACCAAATTATGTTATTTTATATAAGTGTATTTGACAGATTTTATTTATTAGTAATTTAATGAAAAATATAATTTTTTTTTAAGAAAATTTTGTTTGTTCGTTTATTTTTATCGGTTTTTATTTACACATTTTTTTGTCCGTGTAGTATCAGCATTTTTATTTTATTTTATAATATTGCACGAGACAAATGACTTACACTTTATGGTTGTAAGTTCAGTAACATTGTTTGTGTAATTTTCATACATCACACGATCCAAATTCTTTCATACCCATACTTTGAATCCATTAAATTCTCATATACTAAAGTTTGACCCTAGTTGAGTAGTAAAACTGTCTGTTAAGCGTCACTATGAGTTTTCTTTGTTCCTTCCAATGATAAAAATGGTAAAAAATGAACTAAAAGATGACAGATACAGTATGCTGTTTCTAGACAGGGATCTAGCAATCTACAAGTGCCTACCAAGTTACACTGGTTAGATCTGGATTTTTTTAACATATTTGGGTACTTTCCTTGGCAATGCCTACGAGATATGTAGAAATCGTAGTATAGGTAATATGCATAGGGATTACATTATTTTTTCTCCGATTGGCAGCAAATATTAATTTTGCTGACACATATCAATCAGCAAAGTATTACTTTCCCTGCCTAGGCAGCAAAGTGATTATACTCAATTGGAATGAAACAAATTGACGTAAACATATATTAGCAATTATTACATAATACTTTTAACAAGAGGTTAAAAAAATATGTTCAGTTGTTATTAACATTGATGGTAAAATTACTACACTGTCCATTATATAATAATTTAAATATACCGTTATTTTTTCGCACAACTGTCAGAAATTTCAAACTATAATTATTATGGATATTTCCATAGCAACCAACCATTCCAACAATTGCGATTTCTATCAAATTTTATTTTAATTGAACACTACAGGAAAAATAAAGAGATTGTGGGAATTGTAATAATTTGCAAAAACAATATCCTCCTATATCATTATGAACAATCTGAGAAAAAATTATATGTTCAACTCGGCAGCAAAGTAGATAGCCGAGCGTAGCTGTCTAGTTAAACAAATAACTATAGTTTGAAACTCGCGCTCAATTAAAAATGACATAAAGAGTCCGCTCATAATATATCGAAAACTGACAGTGTACTTATCAGTCAGACAAGGTAAACACTTCTCGTGGTGCGTTTGTGAATTATTTTCAATTTTTGTCTTAAATTTGGCTGGTATTGGAGAAAATTGTATATTAACCATGATGGTGAAGACATTTATAATAAGCCTCAGACATTTCCACTAGGGGCAAAGCCATTCGCGAAATAGTTTATAGCTTATTAAAAATGGTCTTCACCACCTTGGTGTATAATATACCATTGTTGTTATTATACACTGAGTTTTTTGCGCAATAAATAGTTACTGTGAAAACATCTCATTTAAACAGAATAGCTCGAAAGCGACCGAATTTATCATAAATGGTAACAAAGATATTCAACAGAAGAACTTGAAAAAGCATCACAATACAGTAAAATACCGTGAACATAACCATAAATACACAAAATAAAGGCTAAACCAATATGACACAAAGAACTAGTTAAAATCCCGCGGTGCAGCATTTTACCATAAAATCCACACAAGTAAAGTAACACCTCGTCTACACAAAAGCAGAAATTCTTACCGGCCTACATTTCATGGCAGAGCCAAATGCATTGTAAGAATACAATACTAATCCTTAGTTTTGACAGACACCCACAATATATATAATTATGTGTTTTGATAGAGAAGTATGTGCAAACAAAAGAAAAACTACCTGCAGTGGCGCCTGAGGTGTTTCGAAAACGGACAACAAATGGAAACATTATAACAAATAGTGCAAATAACAAAAATAATATTATAAAGGGTCATTGTCAAGTCGAGAGTCCTTAAATTACAGGTTAAGAGTTTTGTAAATAAATAATTATGTCAATAACTTAATAAGGGATGGAGAATTTTTTTTTAATATTAACAGTTAGTTGTGGAATAACGGACAACGAATTAATAGAGGAGTTCAGTATAAGGTAAGTATGGCCAACAAAAAGTGGATTTTCCTGACAAGAATGACAGTTGATGTCTACCGTTCAAAACATAAGATTTTGCTTTTTTTCATCATTGTGCACATCTGATTGCTAAAAAGCTTACCGAAACATGCAGATTACACAAGTACGACAAGGAAAATATACGAAAAACAGCTTGAAAGAGAGAGAAAAAATAATTGTGCGCGGTAATCGAGGCGAGTACTCAGTTCCAGAGGCCGAATGTTGATTGCCCTCCTATTTTAACCGATGTTGCCAGAAACGCATATTAATAATTTGTACAAATGATATTTTTGTATCGTTTTCGTTGACTTTTTTTCGAAGTCATGCATAATAGGTAAAACTAAACACTTTCACCATTTTCTCTGTAAAGGACACTAAATTCTCATTGCTCCTGTAATGCATATACAGGATAGTCTTTGAATTTCGGAGAGGTTTTCTTTCTTCGTCGCTGTTGTCGCGGAGCACATCCTGAACGTATTCGGAGGGACTAGGCATGCGCAATTAAAATTTGAGTGTTCGTGGAGTGCTTCAGAATGTGTTCAGGATAAAAAAGCCCGTGTTCGAGGAAGACTTAGATTCAATTTCGAGCATGCTCGGAACGTGCTCGATGAATCCTAGGATGATAGCTGGGATTTTTTGTTCCGAACAGATTATAACCTCAAAATTTTGGTTGTATGGGGTTGTATGACTTAGTGGTTTGATTACTTTTTAATTTGCGTTTGAAACTCTAAAAAACTTTTGGATTATATATATCTTAATAATAAACACTGTTTGTTGAGTTGTTTGGTTTTTTTTTTTATTTTTACTTTATCATAGACTTCGTTTTCAAGTTTTATTTTATAAACAAATTTGCTAAAAGGTAAGGTGTTTATTCATAATTAACCTCCAATAAATTCTTCTTTATTGCACATTTTGTGTTAACTCAACTTCATGTCACTTCAAATTCGCGTTCGCGCTAGCTTTAAAATTCGGAATGAGTCCGTAGACATGCTTGCGCATTAAAGAAATCCAGTATGTACTCGGTTTGTGCTCTGAATGTGTTCAGGATTTGCTCCGCGAAAATGCTAGCTCTACTACTCCACGCACTATGGCAGTGTATATCCAGCTCAGGATTACCCCAATTTCTCTCTGTCAAATTCCTGCACACCATAAAAGCCATTCCTGCTTTGTATAAATCCCTTTTCCGTGTTTGTTCCATGAGAGTTTACCATCCAGATTCAAACCTATATACTTGACTCCATTCAACATCTTCTAGTAGGCATATCATTGTCCGAAGTTTATACCTATTACTATACATTTAAAATACATTCAGTTTCCATAAAATAAAATGTTGAACACAACAATTTATAGGTACCCATCGATGAAATCACGATAGTACATATGAAAATCGCTTCGCTTTGATGGGAACAAGAGACATAGAGGTAGGTAGTACACAAAGAGGAATGACGATAATAAATAATCGAAATGGGACAGCAAAAGGCGCGTGTGTCTTATTCTAATCGCAACACCAGCGCCACTGGCGACAATAAAATTATCAACGCTTCGCCTTCCGAATACGAATGGCTCATCTCCAACAAAGACCGTGTGAGATGGACTAAATTACGAGGGTAGAATGTAAAATAAGTTTTGTTGGGATATTTTTATTTATAATGAAGTGAAAATTACATACCTAGTTCCCACCTACCAGGGCCGGATCTACAATGGGGCACACGGGGCGGCGCCCCGGGGCCCCCGACCTTATGGGCCCCCTGGCAGAGAGTAAAAAGGGAAAAATATTTAGCCCTTTCTGTACATATTTTAAAATTTTATACAAAAACAACCTTGAAAAAAAGATTGAAACATATTAGTTGACTCAAAGGTTGTTAGTTTGACTTAATGTTGAAAAGAGATTTCAAATTTCCCGCGTCATTGGTTCATATCTGGTAGGCCCTTCCTTTACATAACAAGTGATTTTAATATGGGGCCCCAAATTGTCTTTTGCTCCGGCCCTGCCACCTACATTATAAGAATGTATTTTACAAAAATTATCCTTATTCAATGAACTATGAATATTTTTTATAGTCCAGTCAAGTTATATCGAGAAATATGTTAGGTAAGGTAAGTATATTTACTCGAATTTTATTGATTTTATTATTCGGACGACAAAAAATAGGAAAATTATGGAAGAAATGCTACAAGAAATAGTGGAAGAAGAAAAAAAATGGTCTTAAAATAAATGAGGATAAAACAAAGCTATTGAGATTAAAAAAGAAGTGTGAATATAGGCATATTAAAATTGGAGATTATTAGTTTCAAGAGGTAGATAAAATGAAATACTTCGGTGTAACAATATCTAATGACGGAGACAAAGAAACCGAAATAAAGTAAAGAATAGCAGCCAAAAATAGAACATTCCATACCAATAAAAAGCTGTTAAGAAGTAAACTAATAATTAAGAAGACGAAAATGAGGGTATACAAAACAATTATAAAACCTGTATTGATGTATGGATCAGAGACATTAACAATGACCAAAAAACATCAGGAAGATTTGAGAATACAAGAGCGTAAGATATTGAGAATGATATTAGGAATGAAAAAAGTTGGAGATGACTATAAAAAACGAACAAACATAGAATTGGCACATGAAATAGGAAAAGATATAATGCAAAGAATTAAGGAATAGAGGAATAAATGGTTGGGCCACATATGGAGGGCAGGTACAAAGTAAACAATATTTGGAATGGAAGCCTTGTGATAAGCGAAAGAAAGGAAGACCCACTACGTGGATACAGGAGGTTATAAGTGACCTCAATAGCATAGGAATAAGGCAGTGGAAGGAAAAACAAAAGATAGGAAGAAATGGCGTCAGATTGCCGAAAAAATAGAAGGAAATGAAGGAGGAAATGGGGATTGATCCACCCAAAAAAAAGAATTTAAAGAGCTTTTTAATGCGTTGGTTAGGGGTGTAACATAATTTTGTATACTCAGGAGAATGTCTTTAACATATTTGCTGCTTGAAATTACCTATCAAGATAAAATTATTTGAATAAAAATGTTTAAAATTCGCGCTCAACCAAAAATGACTGGTGACATAAGGAGTGCGTTCATGATATATCGAAAACTTACAGCGTACTTGTCACTCGGACGACGGGGTGAACGCTTCTCGTGGTTTGTGAGCGCTGTGTTGTATAAGTATAGCAATCAAGTTAACGAATACCGCTGTAATATATAGTGTATAATGTCAACTATTTCCAATTTTTGTCCTAAATTTGGCTACACTATAGTGGTGAAGACATTTAGAAGCATCGCACCTCATTCCACTCGGTCCATAATGATAGTCTTCACCACCTTGGTGTGTAATATATTATTATGTCACTATTTCCAAGGCGTCAACAAGCAGAACTCACTAAGCTGAATACTAATATTAGACTGCACATAATATGTCTAGTAAATGATATTACCTAATGTAGAAGACCTAACAGAATTTGAAAATTGTTTAACCCTGGTACATAATATAACCCCTCAAGTAAACTTTCATTAACCGTAGTAAACACAGCAACAACCTTTCTACGGTCCCCAATGTCGAAATTCGACACGTCCAATTACACGCGGAATTTTCTCAATTTACTGCACATATTCCAGAATCGAAAGGGCGGTGCTACACCGGCACTAATTTTTATAGTTTGTTATGACAATAGTGCGGTATTCGTGACGAATCTAATTGCCTTATGTATTTGTCTCTCTCTCTGTCTATTCTAATTGTTTGTGATATATTCGTTTCGTAAACTGAATGTTGTGTTCCACGTTCTCACACTAAATTGGATTTTTACTTGCGCAGTAACTAATTGTGTTTATTTCATGTGCAAATGTAGGAGCTTATAATATCGCCAACAAGGCTCGTTAAAAATGTGTTCGTAAAGCCGAGTCAAAAAGATTTTCACTTGATTCAAATTGATCGACATAAATAGTTCAGTAGTGTGCCCCTCTGATTAATAGGTGTTCACATTACAAGAGCGTTTACGAATAGTGCAAAAGATTAGAACAGCGAAGTCTTGAAGCAAGTTAAGTAAGGTGTTTTTTAGAAATATAAAATCCCAGGTCAGTCAACACAACAGCATTAAGGAACAAACAGGGACAGTTACAAGACTTGGACAAATGCCATTCAATTGTGTACAGCCGGCTCAAACGTAGTAAAAGGGACTAGAATAGGAGCCAAAGGCTTTGGAAACTTGGGATATCAGTTCAAAAATGTAAATTCCTCGGGAAACTCAATGAACTGAGAACAAAATTATCACTAAACTTTACTGTGGATTCCAGGATATACTGAAATAAAAGAAAACCAAATAGCAGATGAACTAACAAAAAGAGGAGCCGAAGAACACTCTTGGGTAAAGTAGAAAGATACTCCTGGAGAACAAATGGATGAAACTACACTACGAATCGCAAAATCGACAATAAATTGGACAACAAAGGAAGTAGGTGGCACCGAAATCTCTACAATGGTGAGTGGAGACAGTCGAAACAGTTCACCAGAGGACATTCACGATCTATCACTGCAGACCCAATAAGCAATGAAAGGAAAACTGTCACAGCCGTAGTAGGTATAAGCTTCACAGGGAATGCTAATGGGGTTGACAGACGAAGCCATGTGCAGATCATGTCACCTAGAAGAGGAAACAAACCGCTGAGCATATGCAATGTCAGTGCGGTTTTCTGGTGAATGTGCGGTTTCTTGTAATAGGCGATGAGAAGCAACTGGCAAAAAGTCACTTCATAAATTCGGTCTCGAGGGTGATTGGCTACTTAGAAAGAGTCGGGTTGGAGAATATAATCTAGATTCAGAGTGGAATAGGCTGATTAGCTATCTCATTGAATCTAATATAATCTAACACCATAAGTTTTAACAGGTATTCTTTTCTGCTTTTCTATCTTTTGTTGTTTTCGCTTCTTCCCAAGATTCGTTATTATCTTGTAATATTTCACCTACCATTTTGTTCCATGATTGTCTTGGCCTCTATTTTCTTTTCTTTATTTGTGCTCTTGTCTCATATATCCCTTTTACCTGCCTCCTGTTATACATTCTATAGATGTGACCACACCAACTAAATTGTCGTTGTTGTATGAATTTTAATACTGGTTGTACTTCAAGCTCATCTCCTATTTTTGGATTTTTTATTTTTTCCATTCTATATACTCCTGCCACTATTCTAAGCCACTTCATTTCTGCTTCTTGAAATTTACTTTCCTGTCTGGTTGAAAAAGTCCTGCACATCCAAGAATTAATCAATGACCAGAGCAAGCTTTTGTTATTATTTTTTTATTATGTACTGATAAATATCTATGAATGAACAACAAACATCCACAATAAGATTTAACATTTATATAAATATATTTACAAACTTTCAATATATTTAAAACGTAAATTCCAACAAATTTATACATAAAAAATGTGTTCTCATGACTATCGATATCAGTTCCCACTGTTTCCCCAGGTACATTTTAATTCCAAGAACCTGACAAGAATGTGTGGTCCTTCGTAGCACCCCGCAACTTCTCGCTGGTCCGGTCACTGTGTTGTGACAATACGGCAATTATGGACAGCAGCCCATCCCACTGAGACAACCACCAACTTGACAGATGATTAATACGACCCTTTATTAAATTATCATCCCCTTGAGACATACTCCACGGTTGGTACATCTGGTTATGTCAAATATTGTTTTTGCTTTGCTTTGAAATCTCAGTTTGAGATTGGGAGCTGTGGAAATATGATTAGATCTTTTTGGCATAAAGGATACTAACTATGAATGATTTTTCAATTTACAATATATATATAAAGAGTGTCACAGACGGGCACATTATTATTTTTTAATATACTGTCAAACCATCCGAAAATGACTACTGCAAATATGCCCTCCTTCAAGTGTCTTCATTTCTAATACCCCAATCTCTGTGACAGGTAGAGACCAGAATAGAAAGAAGAGATGCTCCAGCTGTCAGCAGCTAGATTGCAACTATGTTACCAGATAGGATAGTGATCACTCTGACTGGAGGCATCTCTGAACCTAAAGCTCTAGGCGATGGTATGACAGGAAATAACTGTATTTCGAGCTTACCCAAACATTTCATGAGACGCAGCTTTCCTCCATTTGAGGAGGAAGTTGAAAATCCATGCATCACGCTGGATAAAACTCCCATATGGTAAAAGTAATCCTTAATGTGTCTAGCATCATGGACTTGAAGATTATTCTGTGAAACAAGCTGGGTCATGTGACCAGAACGGATTTACTGGCTGTATGGGATGGTCGTTAGGCTTATGATCGCATATGGCTCCTGAGGTAGTAGAGTAAGTGCCAACAAAATCCAGCATGACCAAACTCACTAGACTGTTTGTGATAGGAAGAGATTCATGCTATGTAAGGTGAATGACACAGAGTTCTCGGTCATGTCTTTGAATCATATGCTTATTAAAAATTCACAGTAATTTTGAGTATGGAAACATGGGAAAATGATCAATGATCCCTATTTCTGGTTGAAATGAGCTGGTCAACAGTTGGATCGAAAATGGACGTCCAAGCTGAATCCGCTGTAGGTTCTTGCCATTGTTTCAACTTCATTATTATCCGTTATTATCATGATTAATATTTGAAATAAAAAAAATCGAAATAATAAATAGGTTACAAAATCTAGTAAACCACTAAGAAAATTATAGTACCTATTTGGGCCATAGAGTAGTACCCAAGTATCAAATTACAAAAAAAAAAGAGTCAAGAAATGTCTATTATTTTGATGTAGTTCGTCCAAAACGCCCCTACACATTGCCGTTGCTACACCACTGTGCCTATGTATCTACCGCGTTCGTATTGAAAACCCTAGCTTTAGAAATCTATAATTTTTTCCATTCACTTTCAAAATGTAGATAAGCTTAAAAACGTGTTTAGTTTATCATTGTTTTGTTTTCGTCTTCAGTTCTAAAATAAACATATCATAACAAGAATTGACAGGTTTGACATTTTACTTATCTACATTTTACAAAAATAACAAACACAATTACACCGAGTAGTATTTATTTTAAACGGCTGAGGATTTCACATCTAACTGATAGCAAATGATAAAATCACAAAAAAAGTATGTCAGAGTTGTACGAAAATATGCAGGACCTGCTATTGCACCGAGGAATATTGGGAATCCAAAATAAGCGATACTTTATCTGGTGGTAGAAAAGGAACTATTGTCATAAATTACCACAAGCTTTGTTATGTCTTTTATAACATAACTATTACTAATTGGGATCAGGCTTCCTGGCATCTAACACCTGAAATTTTAGATTGGGATTTAGGAGAAGGGTCGTAGACAAATATGACATCCATAAGCTGAACTAGCCAAACATTACATCAATGCTCAATAAATTGAGACATGGAATGGAATCAAAGGATGCAGTCTTGCTAGGATCACCCTGGGCTACCCTGGGCAGCTATCGCCGAAGAAATATTTGGCGATGACCAGAAAAGCCTACGTTTAACAGTAGGATTTCTGACTGGCCACCGTCAACTAAGAAGACACCCCCATACTATGGGGCTAGTGGACACACCTCTATGCAGGATGTGTGAACAGGATTATGAAACTGTCAAGCAGTCTTATGCGAGTTTTCGACAATAAGAGAGTGTGTTCGGTGAGTCCTGGCCTACACCTGCCGATATAAAGGAGACATCTCCTCCTAGTGACCTGTCCACCAGGATGGACGATAACCTAGAAGGACAACTCCTCGGGAGGATGTACAATGGGTCACATGTGGCCTAAGTGCTGTGAGGCTGTACTTACCCTCCCTACACTACAGATGACATTCAGTAGAGATTTATAAGATGAAGTAACACGTGTGAGTATGGTCGTAATTTCTGTCAGACCAAATTAAGAAAAATTAGTGCAAAAATCTAAACCTCTAATAGGTGATAGGAGTAAACACAATCTTCTAGTAGGTCAATAAAGAAGTTTTCATATTCTTACCAGACAGCATTGTCTCAGTAAGCTGTCTGAAAATACCACTCATGGATTTTTAGCAATGAGTGACAAAATCAAACCTGATTCACCCCTCAAAGTCTATCTATCTCTATCTAATTACCTCCGCAATATTTTTTGTTGAATTTATCCACTTTTATTTATTGTTAGTTATATTTGGAAACTAAACCATAAAAAGTCTAGTCTAGCTTCTAAAAAAGTTTTTAACTTTTGAAACATCACAATACCATTGAAATATGTTTTCTATTTCAAGTTTTTTAGTTAACTATAGGTTTTTTCAAACTGCAATATATATTTAGCATTCCAAGACAGTACCTTATCATTAAAACCCACCTCACTCACCAATCAACACACTTTAAATTTTCAATTCCAGCTTCAAAAACCATTAACATGTCACTCATCACTTTACCATTTAATTAAAGATCAAAAAAAAGGGAAATAAAATAAAAAGAACAACTGTTGAAGCAAGAATCGTGACTGTGCTACCGGGGCTCCATCTTACAGATGAGAGTGACACTAAAGCGCGTGTATGGGCGTAACTACGTCATCAGTACGCCCCTGCATTAGCCGGGTGCCGTCTTGTAATTATCCCTGGCGCCGGTACTGTCAAATAAAGTGACGGTTTAATTCTTCTTTGTGAGGCTTAGTGACGGTTATTATGACTGACTAGTATATTTTGTAAGATATATATTTGATGGTGTAGGACTACCTGAGTTTTGGGTGGGTTAATGGATTCTGAGTAACCCAATGAATCTCATTTATGATAAAATTCAAAATGCTGCTGTATATTTATCGAAAAATCGTCTTTTTTATTCCTACATAGTTTGATGAGTACATGATAAATATAAGGTAGGTGTAGGCTGCAAGAGAGCTAACTGTTGTAAAAAAGAACATACACACCCAGTCAGTTAGCAAGCTGCTCTTAAAGCACTGAGCTCGAAGAGGATAAAATCTAGGATGGTATATAACTGTCTACAATTCCTAGAAACGCTAGGCAAGGAAAACAGAGTCGTTTTGTCCTGGGTGCCGGCACATCGAGGAGTGGAGGGCAATGAGGAAGCAGACACTCTGGTAAAAAAGGGAGCAGAGACTTCGTTTATCGGACCTGAACCATTTTTTGGCATTGCGAAAACCACTCGGCCATAGCTACCTGGGCTAAGAAAACCTACACGTACTGGGCAGACATACCGGGTCAGAATCACAGGCTTGTGAGGTGAATTGTGAATACCTAGGAGTGAGCCACAATTTATAGACCTAACGAAGGTCACAGTGGAGGTGGTGAGAAGGCCACACTCACATAAAACCTTACCTAACTGATTGAATTTACTGTGTGAGAATCAGAAGACACTTAATGCAATATGAAATCATCACAATCTTGAGTATTATCTCTGGAACAATTCACCTCAAGTTGCTAACATATTAACTACTTTTGAAAAAAATACAAATGATACATATAGGTATCTCCATTCTATTCCGGTCCTGATAAAATAATCTAAAATTGCGTTACGATCTGAAAGTCCGTCAGACTGAATTGTCACATCGGATCTTAGATTAATTGACGTTTCAATAACGAGTTTTTAAAACGTCAATTGAGATGAGCAGGGTACACCTCGGCGGAAAAAAATTAACTTCTCTTACAACATTAATTGGCTGTCAAAAAAGAATGCGAAGAACCGTCCTTTCTGTTATTCCGTTGTTTGGGTCTGCCATTGAAAAATCGAAATCAAAATCATTTCGGCGGAAATATTTTGTTTGGAAACAAGTTAAATTGGAATTGACGGGTTTGACTTTTCCAATTTTTGGTACAGATGTTATGTACTAAACAGGATTGTTGATAAATACTTATATTATTTGTATCCATCTACATATCAGTTATTAGGAATAGTTTATTGAAATGTTACATTTTTTGTGCTTGGCGTGCATTTTTCAGAGGTGGTAATTTTATTTTCTTGATATGAAGGGTTTTTTTTAAGGAGCTGTCCCTTCGCCGCCACCACCTCAGCCTCCTGGGCTTATTGTGGATCTTACCAGTGTTCTGACAACAGCCTATTCAGCCAATCCGTTACCTGATTGATACAGGTTCTCAGCTGGTTGGTTGTAGAAGTCTTCTGGAGTCATTTGGACTCTCCTGTGGTACAGCGTCTCACAGTTGCATAATATATGCAGAGCTCTTTTTTGCATCTTCTGCATGTAAGGTCTCCGTTATACAGCCCTATTTTGTTCAGGTGCTCCTTTGCGGGTTATGGTGCGTAGTTTCTTCCTGCTCATTGAGAGCAATTCTTTCATCACTTTTTCTGATGTTTGCCTGGGCGTATACTACCAGTATTTATTGTGTTGTTCTTTTAGCCTCGACTATCAATTTGCAGACTCTACTATAATAGACAGTTTTTCGTCCTTGTACATAATAAATGTCTTTGGATCAGTAGAAACATTTTATTTTCATTTTAGTGTCTGGATAGACACTCATATTCGTTTGTAGCCACCCAGTATGGTTTACCAGATGAGAGTTCTGAGATTTGAATCATTAATTTTTTATAACGTAACTATATAGTTAATTTTAAACGCCAGGACCACCCTTTTTGTCAATTACCCATAAAATTCTAATATAAACCTCGTTCTTGTTTCTACTAACCCAAAAGCGACATCGACATTCAGGCTCCTTGTCGAAAAATTGGGACGCGACTAATTACTAAATTTTTACGCCTTATTAGTCCCATATTGAAGCACAAGCCATATTTCTAAAATAAACACAAGACTCACTATGCACGGGAATAATTTATTCTTGCTCGAATAATTCCACCAAATATCTCACAAGTTCGGAAATTAATTTTAAAATTTTCGGTTCAGTATTTTGTCGTATATTTTATATACAGATAGACTGCGATGGATTTTATCAAATAACAATAAGTTATTGGTTAGAAAAGAAATATACACGATGGAAATTTACACAGAGCTAGTATAAAGTATGGAGCCCCCTGAGTATCTTCTCAACAGTTTAATATTTTGACCCGTTGAGTAGATACTTAGGGGATGCCGTACTTAATATTAGGGACATGAACCAGTTCTTCAAATAGATCACGTATCCTTATCCGTATACGTAACGTAACGGAGATACGTGATAAATAAAGAAAAAATGCGTTCGTAACGTAACCATACAAGTGTTTAAATTTTTAACCTAAGAGACACTATTAGATTGACATCTTCTAAAAAATTGTCTTTCTTAAAGTGACCTTTCGCGTTTCTTGGTCGTTGAAAAAATCGAACACGGAACACAAAAAAGAAATACGTAAGTTAGGTACGTGTGACGGATTGATACGTTTCACGTAACGTAACGAAGTCCACGTATCGCTTCAGCACATGCGCATTGCGATACGTAGGTGGTGATTTTAAGAACTGCTTAAGTCCCTACTAACTCTGCATATCAGCAGACCGTGAAAAATTTCTTAGTGGAATATTTAGGGAAAATATAAATATCATTCCTAAACGCAGGATGTCATTACTTAAACGTTCGTTAAATATTTTGGAACGCTTACAAAAAAATTTAATTTTCGGTAAATTTTTTCTGTACTACGTAACCCTTCTAACTAATACAGATCCGCTTTCGAGAGTAATTAAGAAGGCTGCTTTTTGAAGAATAAAATGAAGTGACAATAACGATTTAAAATTTAATATAACACGATTTTTTTTTCTTCTAGTGTAATGGAAAAATTGTTATGCATGGCCATAATAGAATACTGCAAAATTGGGAACTCTTCATATTAATATTAATTTCTATTTTCTATTTAAATAACATGGAAAAAATGTCAAGCTGGGAGCAGTATTGAGAGCAATATTCTTGAAGAAAATTCCACACATGTGATTTTAAACCAATCAATTTCTAGTTTTTACCCCACAGCGAATTATACTGGAAATTTTTTTGACGTTTTTAATGATAGGTACATAATTTTTTTTTGACAATCTAATTTTCATTTGTTCACTTGATAATTATTGTTATTTATTTGAACTACAAGCTTAGATGTTTTCTAAATTCTTTGGTTCTTTGGACCATTATGATTAATGTTTATATTCAAAACAGAATTATTATATGACAAGTTAATTGGAAGTTGCTTGTTCTTGATTTAGAGATTCTTGGATTGTCTTCTATGTTTTGCAAGTACTTGATGAAGACGAAAATTGATGTTGTTGGAAATAAACACATTTGGTGTGGAATTTTCTCACTCAATACCACACGAGGTCAATTTTTTACTCGCTCATGAATATTTTTAAAAAATTATCCCTCATATTCATGAGCTACGACAAATTTCCGGAAATAATTTAACGTCTAATGGTATTACTAGTGAAAATTTGACGTTTTACAAAAAAGAACTGCTATAATTTTCTGATGTTTCAGGTATTTCCAAAGTTATTCAAGGTTATAGGTAAATTAGTGATAAATTTTATCATTTTTCCAAATTAAGTTTGTAATTGTTAAGATTACAATCAAGAAATTTCTTCCTGTATTGACCTACATTATGTAATTAAAATACGAATAAACTTACTAAACCTCATTTTATTTTTATGCCTGACAATATTTTCAGTATATTTAAAGAAAAAAAAAAATGTTTATTTAATACATTCTATACTCGACGGTCAAAATTCTGTACAGTGACTCATCGCTCTTACTGTCCATAAAATCAGTTGCAGAAGCGAACTTCATGAGCGCATCATTTTTGAATGGCTCTTAATAGTCCTAAATAAAAAGCATTTCTCTCTAGAATACATATGGCAACTGCGCTTTAACCAAAGTGTTGATTACATAGCTCTGACTCACTTTACAGAATTTCGACTATCGAGTATAATAAATACGAATATACAGGGTGCGGCAGATAAGCGGTCAATTAGAAATATCTCGAGAACTAAAGGTATCTGAGTTATGAAAATTGGTTTTGGATAATGAGCTGTTTAATGAAAATATTGCCGTCACCATTCTACTTCCGGTTAGTATCTGTATAACTGTTCAATGTTTAACTCAATAAACTAATACCACATAGCATAAAAAAAAATTAATTTTTTTATGACAAAAGTGTATAAAGCTTATTTATTTGAAAACTGCAGGAGATAGGTATAGGAAATAGTAATACATATCGATAGTGGGCAATGTATTCTTCTATAATAAATAATCACATACAGGGTGACCCATTTGAAAAAAAGGAATTACTCGAAGATTAAGGATTCCGATTTTATTCCAATTTTGACAGCACCCTGTATGATAAAAAAGGTAACTCCACAGGGTAAACGATAAAGCGGTATGTGGTAAACAATTCCTGAGAAATTCAAACTTTTATTTAAATTATGTTAGAGGGTATTGAATTTTATGTACATGGTAAAAAAGTGTAATTTTCATATAAAAACATTACAACTTAAAAACGGTTCAAAATATGTATAGGGAAATATCGACAAAAAATGTTCAGAATAACGTAAATATTTCTAAAATTAAAAAATATACAGCGTCTTCCATTGAAAATTACAAAGTTATGTGCAACTTCCGGTATAACCGGAAGTAGAATGGAGACGGCAATATTTTCATTAAATAGCTCATTATCCAAAACCCCTTCAAGCCAATTTTCATAATTCAGATACCTTTAGTTCTCGAGATATTTCTAATTGACCGTTTATCTACCGCACCCTGTATATGAGTAGAATATTTTCATAATTTTTATTATCATTGTACCGGTACTAAAATATTTCTTTTACACAACCCTCCTATGAATCACATTACTCTCACCTTATCTTGCAACTAAATCTGGACATCAACCTGCGAAAGCCGAAATAAAACCCAAATAAGCAAGGGACTATGCTATAAATCCAATTCGGGATAAGGACGATCTTTGAAGCTCACCTAAAGGCCCAATATCGGCATTGGAAGCAATAACCCATAGTCCAAGTTTAAAATTGTAATATTTAGTGTCTCAGTGACAGGGAAAGAGGTTGATTGTATGAAATATTTTGTATAAAAATAATAAGAAAATTCGCATATTTGAGATCGTAATCATTCAATAATTCTAGATAGTGTAGAATTGTTCTTCTTCTTCTAAATTACAATAGCCTCCTATCCTATAGGACATCCAGCGTTGTGGAGTGTAGAATTGTTAAGAATTATTGTATCCAACCACAGAATGCAGGACGCATTTAAAAGCCTTGAAATAGTTCAATGTAATGTGTGTGTTATTTTGAAATTAATTTATTCAATATTTTGAATAGTATTTAAGATACCCGAGCCAAAACTCCTCTCAGGCTATGGTTCAAATATTTCTTTTATTCCAATAAAATCGTCCAAAAGATTTTTTGAATTGAAATGTATAGATAGATATAAACAGACCCACTACAGCTTTGACAGTTCTCCTTTCTTTTTGGCCATCAGATTCGCTGTAAATTTTGACGAGTGTTCTAATATGAACTGTTTCACTTGCCTGTGTCCTGTGGAGTTTCTCCACTATTTCAGAGATTTGTGGACGACCCACTTTGTTTCCATTCTTGTTATGGTTTTTGCGACGCCGCAAAACGGTTCCAGATCAACGAATGATATTCATGAGCCTTGCTTGGTCATTTCATCCGTTTTTTCGTTGCATTTATGACCCTCGTGCCCCGGTACCCATGCTACCGTAACATTGCTACACTCACCCAATGTGTTTAGGGCCCGCACACAATCCCATACTAGCTTAGAATTGACCTCTACGGAGTTGTTTATGTGGAAAAATATCCATTCAAATTTTAATTCGGGATTATTCCAAATCGTTTTATCTAAATTATTTTTTTTTCCTTATTCTATGAAGCTTTTTGGTCAATGAATTTTATGCAGCCGAAAATGTATTTTAAATTTTCATTCAAGCTCCAACATTTCCAGATTTTCATGGTCTCCATTCAGGCGATAATTTCCCGTCAGGGCTCTGTCCCCCAAAAGAGAGTTTCTGTCCCTCTCTTAGCTTGTTAGTTTGCTGTTTTATTTTCTTTTTTGCCAGTCTGTCCTGGGATCCGCAGTAAGATGATGATACTTGTCTCGCCTATTTCCTTCAGATTTCCTAGGCATTTCCATACCATTTTAGATCTGATAACTCAAAAACTTTAATACTTGTCCATTCAACTTGATAATGATCCTTTGCCTTCTGTATACTTTATCAATATTGAAGGGGCACACTTTCTGTCTCTTCTATTGCTTTAAGTCATCTATACACCATTGAATTGCATTTTTCCAAGTCTGATAATGGTGCTTGGATCCCATTCCTACTTATTACTTAATTATCCTAAACATTACATTCATCTCCAGGTCATTTTTCACAAAACAGGACATGACTTCAACCAAATAATGGACACATTATTTTCAACGTATTTGGAATGTTTAGGTTTTCGTTAGCTAAACTCCTTTGATCCCTCTCGATACGCCTGTTTTGTATGTCAATGGTAGTGGAGGATGAGATCGTAAGGGGTTGAGGGAGGCGGCACATCTACATTTCACGGCCTCCGCCATAAAAACCTCCCGATTCCGGGTGACTTTATCTCTGCTATAAATTTGCCAGAAGCGCTACTGATTTATAGGTTCACATAAACGCCGTTGCCGTTGCTGCTGTTGGTCGTCGGGGAACATAGAATAGAAGTTTACTCCTGTAAAAAAAAGGAAAATTGATCACGTGATTTTGTCTAATTGGATAACGTATATATTATAAATTATTTCTTTTGGGAAAAAACCTTACCTTTAGCTGTAGGTGGAATTCACTTTGGTTGTTCCAAAAAACAGTGTTTCTCACCCTTTGTATTATGTTTTATTAATTTGGCCTATTCTTTCGAACCTCATATCTTCCGAATTACTCTGTATATTATGTTGAAATTTAATACAATTGGGCGGAGTAGAATTCAATGAGACCTCTGGCGGAAAAAATTGTAATTATCGCAACGAGTAAAACAATTCGTTTTTGTATTTTATGCAAGTCAACGTAATTACCGTAAATTCGTACTTTATTTGTTTAATTTTGTGTCAGTAACAAGCTTAAAACTGTGTTTTGTTAAATAACCTGAACCCATAATCTAACTGTTTTAAAAGAGAGTTTGCTGAAGTCACTCTTTCCGGGTTTAGTTTCTCATCTAAAATAATCGCTTCCATAATATCTGCTAGATGGTTGAATAAGGCATTCACTGATTCATGTTTTAATCACCATCTCGTATCACAGCCTCTTCTGAAAGAAATGTTTACTCTCTTTTTAAGCATCGATATGTTGAACCACCTATGGTTATAGTAATACAAAAACTCTCGAGTATTGTAGATTGTAGTGTGGGCTACATCACAACAAAGAGCGCTAAAAATACTTATCAGAGTAAAATTTATTGATGAAAATAAATACTGGTCGTTTTTCCTCAATATAATACTATTAATTTTGAAAATTTCTCTAATTCTTCTATATTACCAGTGAGGTTAAACTATGCAAATAATGTACTGTATCTAACTATCTACGAAAAACAATCAAATCTTGATTATAATAATTATTAAAGTTATATAATATCAGTAGGTAACTAGGAACTTACTAAAAAATGAAAACTATTCTATATATATAAGCGTAGTGACATCACCGCGTTCCAATTTGTAGCTCATTCTTCGGCTCCATTGTTGCATCAAACTGATATCGAATTACGAACAACAGAGACAGGCAGCAGAAGCACGCGGCCATACATATCCGCGTCCTCACGTATCCTCTTCGGATCATGTATCAGCGTTGCCGGAACTTGTGCTGCCACGTTCGCTAACAATAACAACTAATTGGGGCAATGGAGATATACAAGGTGCACCGGATTCAATTGACCTCCTATACAAGGATCTCGTAAGCATCAATATCGATTAAATGGAGAAAAAGTTTGGTGTATTATTATTGACCGTGCATCAAAATTAGAAAGGTGCGAGGTTTGAAAATGTCTTCACCTCCGTGGTGTATGTATAATTCTTTTCCACTAATAACCAAATTTAAGACAAAAATTAACAATAATTCACAAACGCATCACGAGAAGCGTATACCCAACGACCTATTATAAAATAGACCAGCCATTACACATTATTACCTATACATTGTTTTGGTCGCAACATAAATCAGGGCAAGTACAATGCACAGTAGCGTATCATGTAGAAAGGGTTCATTTAAACCATTTTATGAATATTGCTTTTATAGACTAAATGATGTAGATACCTTATTTAATTTTCGTTTAAATAAGTGGAAATTATATTAAAAACAAGTAATTTATTTAAAGGATACCTACAGAGGACTTTTAACATAAAACAAGTTTTGGACTACAGATTATGAATATGTTAATATTATATGGATAGGTTTTTTATTTTTTTTATATTGATTTTACAATACTAAGGAATAAATAAATGTATTATAATTAGATAGAATAATTATAACAATAATCATAATATTAATATTTATTGTTCTTAAGATTTATTCACAATCATATTACAAAATAAAATAACTAGGACACACAATTGTATGAAAATATTTAAATAAAATGAATCTTCATTATTCTTCAACAAACTGAAAAGATTACAAATTGTTCCATGAAACAGACCTTTCAATTACAATAGATAAGTTACCTTGTTGTTAATGGAGGGTTTTTTGCTCCAATAGTCCTGTTATCTTGAGCCTCAAAAGCAGCTTTAACTTTGAAAATGCCCTTTTCTACCAATAATACATTCAAAAATCAAATTTCACGGCGAAATATTGAATCCCTTGACTTATACTTATACTACGCTTGTGCTAATATAAGCTTACCTATGTAACGATCGTTCATCATTCTTATTCCATTTATTTTCACATACTACACATTTTCTCACCATCATAAATGTCTTAAAAGCACTTGAATATACAAACATCAATGATATATCTATTAAAAACACAATTATAGTTAAAATCTCATTGACAGATCTCACCAAAATGACAGAAGTAATCCTAACCGAAAAAACTAAGTTAGCTGGACCGTGGGTTGGTAATACCTATTTTAAATGCTTTCCACTTTTTTCTTACTTTTCAAACAGAAAATACTGCTTAAATCTTGAATATATTCATCAATTATTATTTTTGTTAGAAGAAATTTGGCATCATGTAAGATGAGTCTCGCCCTAAATATGTTGGGGACAACCAAAATGTAAACAAGGCTAGTCTATTTTATAATTGCGTTGCGTACCTATACCTCGTCGTCTGACGTACACTGTCAGTTTTCGATATATTATGAACGCACTCGTTATGTCATCAGTCATGAGCGAGAGTTTCAAACTAAAATTTTTATTCAAATAATTTCATCTTGATAGGTAATTTTGAGCAACAAATACGTTAAAGCCAATCTCCTGAATATACAAAATTATGTTGCAAAAAAGAACCACTTTTTCCATTAAATGTGTTTCATAAAAGTGTTGTTTTTTAGCATGAATGTAAAAAAAGTCATTAATTCCCTCAAACTAATATCACCCGACTAGACAACACAAATTCATTTTATTCTCGACAGATTTATCTACGTTTAACGGGTAATAAAATTAGGTAATTTGGTGTTTGAATAACATTGTCTCTACTGTCGCTTCTACAATTGCTATTGCGGCGAAAGCAATAACCACATCTGTTGATAAAGTTAAACATAAACCCACCACGGAATCACATACGATGGATCTTCAATCTCCCCTTATCGCGTCACTCTATAGTCCTCTTCCCTTTTTGTTTTTCGTTGTTGTATAATTTCGTCACAAGTCACAACTACCGATTACGTTTATGTTATCGTATAATGAAGATTCGACTGAAAGTGAATGTAAAAATAAATTATAGACAGACCCGCGTAAAAGCAGAAAGAGTTATAGTATATTCAATAGACTTTTTGGTGTGCGTCATCGTTTGTGACGTATATCCGGGTTTTCGGTGGTATGTCATCTCTTTTATTCGCTATTTTGACACATATCTAACATTAAATTTAATATTCAGCCAAATTCTAAAAGGCTATGAAATTAATAGTCACCAGCTTCTTTTTCTAACTGAAAAAACAAGTACAAACCTGACGACAACTGTCAATTTCGATTGATCTCGAAAATATGGACCTTGATATTTCATGTTAGGTCCTTTACCACCTAGTATCCAGAGGAAACTGTTTTCCGTTGTATTGCCCCATTTTCTGCAGGTATTATTGTTACGAGTTGATTCCTGCTCATCTTAAGTTCCTTCTCAGTTTTTTATTTGAATCGATCTTTAATGCATAGTTTCTGTGGAGAGTCTCTGAAACTAGTAGGTCCCTTAGTCCCGGAGGAATTTTGGGATATCTGCAGGATTCAACTCAGGTGAATGTTCCTCTTCTATGCAGTAATCTCCCAGGTACTGTGCTCTAGGATTCTGGAGTGCTGTGCAGTTGGAAAGTATGTGAATGGAGGTTGCTTCATCCATGCCGCAATATCTGCATTCTTCTTCCTCCACTATTTTGAGCTTTTTCAGGTGTCCATTCAGGCGACAATGTCCCGTTAGGACCCCTGTTGAAATTCTTAGCATGTCATCGAAGTACGCCAGTTTGAAGTTAAAAATTATTAAATATAAATAAATATTCTTCAGATATAATTTGTTTTTAAGCTGTTACTTGTGATACGAATATTATTTTAAAGCCTGCTAACCTAACCGAAATAATTTATACAGCAATTCCAGTGTCCTGCTGTGTAAATCAAATAAACAGCCGGGAGCTAATATTAGAGAATATTTACCCTTATTTAAGGGATGTTCAAGGGATGGATGACGCCCCACAGGCCCTGGGGATACATTTCCTGTGATACCACTTCAATTTTATTTGGGTAATTTACTTCTCTCTTTCGATGGGAGTAGCAACCACTTGATTATAGATTACGTTTCATTTCGACTATCTGATTCAATAAAATCAAACGTTTATGTTGAAGACTTGTGTTGGGGGTGTTTTTACTTTATAGGGATAGGGCTACACATATCCCTTCATTTCGTTTATGCAATAATATAATCTTCAATTTGAATTATCTCATTATTAATTTTGTCACTTTAGATGTCGAGAGCAATTTTTTTGAAATATTCAAATGGTGGAGACTGAATAAAAAATCCCAAATATGTATAAAGCAACGCAAAACCCTTTACTTTAAGGAAGATGACAAAGGCTTAGACTTGAGGGCAGGAATAGATGATAAGTGTGAAAAGTCCACACACCTCCAAACTCCTTGTAGAGAAGTCTTCACTTTCCAAAGACGGCATGGAGTAGGAAATGAAGGTAATACTTAAAGACGAACCCGAGGTGAGCCTCAGAAGGAGTCCTAGAAAAATATATTGAAAAAACTTTAACATCTATCTGGAAGAAAACCTAGCATATATTCAGAGACGAGTTAGGGCTAGACACCATCTCGACATGGAACCTAAGCTAGAGGACTTAAACGTAGAAAAAATCGATGCTTTTGAATTGAGCTGCCCTCTTCAAGAACAGCGAAATAGTAAGGATACACTTTTAAGGGAGGATTTCTCCCAGAAAGACCTATGAAAAAGACTTACTGAGCCTGATAAGGGTTACTGGTCTCCATATTTAAACGACACAACTAAGAACACAAAAATCTTGAGGCTGAGGTGCCGAGGTGCCGAGTCAAACAAACATTCAACAAGGAATACACTTTGGTAGAAGGAACATGTCAGCATCATGATTTCAAACCCGGGTGCTCTTTTATAGAGCAAAACTCATTGGGAACTAGTAGCTGACATATAACTTGTTTCATTTTACATCTTCAGAGTCCTCATTCTAAAATATATCTAGCTGTTTAGTTATAAGAATATAGAATGCGTTAATATCAATGTTTTTTTGTTCAGCTATGAAAAAATTTGTCATTAACCTATAAAATCTGCACAATTGCATTTCTGGGTGGCAATCATCCTGAAAGTAGAGAGAACGAGTATACCTGCCTAAAGCGGTGGTAGGTCGATACTTCAATTAAAACAAAAGAGAGTATAGACAATTCCAGAGCACACGCCGCGAATTGTTGTACACAATGGAGACACATTGTTTCAACTGTTTCTCGAGTGGCGTTTGTTTCGAGAGAAGTTCGAAGGATTGCGAGGACCACCGCGACAGCTGGGATCCTGATCTTTCAAATTATTGTTTAGGGATAGAGATACGGCACGCGAGAGCGCTAATATACTACCCTTAATGATACACTTCGAGTGGATACTTAAAGGGTATTGTTACGTTTTGTTTCTAGTGGACTCTTTCCGTAAAAAAATGAAGCTGTTTTAATAGTTTAATCTTTGATATTTCCTGTGGCTGGAATTACACAACATAAATTTTGCGTACAATAATGAATGTTAATCTTGAAATTCTAATAGAGTTCATATTATAATGTCCTTCTTCATGTGCATCACCGATTGTTACTGCCCTTTTAACACATTATGTTGTAAAATGGAAAAAGGGCAGGGACCGTATTTTCGAGATCAATCGAAATTCTCCGTATGCGATTTAGTTCGAATGAAAAAAATCGCGCACTATTCGATGATCGTATTTTTTAACCATCTTCGAAAATGTATTCGTATGTGATGAATATTTGTATTGGCAACAACGCAAATTCGATCATTCCATTTCTCGCTCATAAAATTTTTGCTTTTTTAACCACTTTTCGGTCGTCACTTTTCAGTGTTAGAATGTTTTGTTATTGTTAGTAGGTATAATCAGTTGGAAATGGAAAGTGAAAAAAAAAGAAAAATTAAAATATACAGGATTCGTTTCAGCTGGACAAAAAAAGAGTTAATTGAGTTTATGGGAGATCATCAAAGGATGATACACTCTATTTTCTCTACCCGCAAGAATTTCAGCATCTTCCAATGCATTTATAACGTTTCTTCCAATAAGAAAATTCATTCCTGCCATTATTCACAACACATTCACAATAGAAACCAGATAAAACACCAAACTGATAATTCTACACAAAAATAACCGTATACGAAGTTTGATATTCGAATGGTGCATACCCACTCGAGTCACCCCATGCCAAACAAATCGTGCACGAAGCCTTCGACAGTGATTCCAAAATACCGATAACCGATTCTCGTGCGAAATTCATTCATTTTCGTACACGAATTGTACTCGAGTGATCTCGAAAATACAGTCCCAGATAGACAGGCTCTAATGCTCGAAAGGGGAAGAATCTTATAGATTAGCACAGGGGTTGATAAAATGACAAATACATTTAGTTGACAATTGAAAACAATAATGATTGTAAATATATAGAATTTAAAATGTGCATACTTAATTCTATTAAAATGCATCGAACAATTTCTTTGTTCACCCATATTCTTGAGAAATATTGGATCACTGGATCAAATTCATTGAAATTGTTGAATATTGTTGCATGCAGATTTGAAATAACGGGTCGAAACTGCAACGTTCATTAAAAAATCAAGAACAAAAAAAGATTAAATCAAACATATTCGAATTACGTTAATAATACATGATTAGGTAAATCATCTACCGTAAGTACGTCCTTTACGTTCTGTAATTAGAAAAAAAATTACATAAAAAACAGATGCTTGTAATGAAAGTGTTGAAGAAATAACATTCAATTATATCGGGTTGTGTCGGTGATGCAGAAAAAATTATACAAATTTATAATATAATAATAAGCCTTGTTGTTATTTCGTTTTTTCTTTCTAGCCTGAGGCTAAAATGCGGAGGTTAATACTGGCTACTACAGTTATACGTACGTAAAGGAGCTGCAAATAATATACTCTTCCAGGGATAAATTACAATTTTATAGATTATTCTACGCTACAGCAGTTTTTCATTATTTTATTCAAGTAAGACTAGGTCGTATAGGGTAATCATATCCAGAAACGATATACATAGAGAAGAATAATTATTTGCAGTCAGCGATGGGCGTGTGTTCAGTGTCCTTCTATTTTAACCGCCGTTGCCAAATGTACTTATTTTATTTGTAAAAGTTATTCCCAATTTTTGTCGGCAATAATATTGAATACCAATAATTGTTAAATCATAAGTAGTGTATAGATCTTTTCCGTCATCATATGATATTAACGTTCTCAAAACTAGACAAAATCATACAGTAATGACCCTCATTAATGCATGATTTATCTATATCAGTCAACGATTTTCTGCAGGCAACCCAACGCACATCTTATATACTGACATTTTGTAGGCAACCAAACATACAATACTTTCTTCAAAAATGAATCCTAGTATAGAATACTTCTATAAGTTTTTGACTTACTATCGTTTTATTTTATTATTCTACAAAATTATAATAATTATTAGTGTTAAGACATCCAAAAAAGAATTTAAGAAAAACGAAAACAGTGACATTTGAACCAGCGACCAACTCTGTTACATTTCAATGTCATTATTTCTTTTTGACAGTACTTACCTATGCAACAAATAAATATTTTTAGTTTTTAAATATTGAGGAAAAAGAATACAACTCATACAGTCGACGGAAAAGCTTTGTAACTAGGGCAATTAACAATCTCAAACATTATCTTGATTGTTAATACACTAGTTGCTAAATAACTATTTTATCACAGATTATAATTTGTCCAAATTTTATATTAGATTAGTAGTTAGAACTGAGCACACGCCCATCGCTGACAAGTAGTTTTTCTTATATTTACCTTGACATACTTGTGGAAATGGTATGTCTCGAATATATTTTCCCCAATCTGTACCTTACCAGGCTATACCTCGGTTAGAAATTGCTTAAACCACGATTGTTTAACACGTTAACTGCCCAGTGTACCACTTTTGGACACAGCATGTTTTTCTTCAACGCCGTGTGTACCTCAAGGGCATATACCTACAAAATCTTGTGACAAAATTTAGTATATTAAACACATTTTTTGCAAAAGGATATTCCTAGCATATGAAGTTATTTTGGTCGCAACTCACGCATACATATAGCTAACTCTTTTTGTGTTCTTGACAGCATAATCACGACCGTGCCTTTCGTAATTTTTCTTCTAACAACCTTATTTTAATCTTTCGTGTACCATTTTTTGAGTTATCCGATGTTCTCTTGCTTCACGTGTACCAAATCTGGACGCGGCACAAACTTAATGTGGAATTTAACCTAACTTTAGTACCTGAAAAACAACTGACTATATAAAAAAATCATACTATTCATTTTCTTTTGGAATCCTAAAATGTTTTGAAACAATCTCTAAAAATCCATAAGTATAGCTAAGTTTATTCAAATACCAAACTGGGATAGGAGTGTTCGGGCCAGGAACCAAACACTCTGAAAGCGTGGGGATGCCTAGACAAACTCAATGAACTAGGCGAGAACAATATGTAGTCAACTTACTATGGATTCCAGGACACTCTGGAATAGAAGGAAGTGAAATAGCAAAGAGGGGGACTGAAATATCTTTCTGGGGGCCTGAAATCTTTTGCGGAATCAGCCCCAATTGACCATTGGAAAGATCTAGTAGGCCTTATATACTATCACAGATTCTTCTGGGTGACTACAACCTGTTGAGATTAAATGAATGCATAAGTCAAATCATTAAAACTGCGCTAAGAGTTTTAACAGGGATCCTAACGGGACATTGTCGCTTGAATGGTCACCTGGAAAAGCTCAAAATAGTACAGGAAGAAGAATGTTGTAGCATGAAAGAAGAAACCTCCATCCACATACTTTCCAACTGCACAGCACTTCAGAATCCTAGAGCACAGCACCTGGGAGATTATTGGATAAAAGAGGAACATTTACTTGAGTTAAAGCCTGCAGATATCCCAAAATTCCTCCGGGAAATAGGAGCTACTAGTTTCAGAGAACCTTCTCAGAAACTAAGTAGAAGTGAGGGAGCACAATTTTAATAAACCCCACTCTTCTTGTGTTCTTCATCAATTAATTATCTATAACGATTACTTACTGTGATACGCTACTGATTTAAGATACTTCAAGAGGGAGATAATTAAACAACTCGCTCTTCTTGCATAAATTAAACCACATTGGTGGGTATTCTAAGAAAAAGGAGTGTCTGATGCTCGAACATTTCTTTTATTTCATTTTAAATACAAAATGTCATTTTTGTCGCCAGATGTGTGTGTAATTTCAAAGACAAATTCGGTGTAATATCCCAGGAGGAAAGCACCATTCAATTTAAATAAACAATTTCTGAACAATTGTTTATTTTCAGTACAAGTCAACATTGAATATAAATTATTATTCCTGTCTTCCAGCATTGACGTTTCGATTGTATCGATTTAAAAATACAAAATGAAATGAAAAGGTTCGCATAGGATAGCCCTGAATAAGTTGTATGATTGACACAACAAAATCTGGGTATGTATTTTAAGTTTTCTAAAGTTGGAACCCAAATGCTACAATTGTGAGATAGTGATGCATATTATACACTGTGTTATTTATAAGATGCGACAGAGGGATTCCAGCACAAAACTATCAAACGTGAGCTAACTTTTTTACCAAATAGAGTTCATAGAAAATAATAACAGATTTGGAAAGGTCTTTGAAAAATAAGTTCAAATGCACTTTCAATTTTCCTCAATTCGTTCTGGTTTAATAAAAAAGTGGATAGATATGTTTGAAAACTTCGAACTCCATTTTCATTCCACTTTCGAATACTTAGTGCTTAGGGACATAGCCAGCAGGTTAGGGACACGGGATATTAAAAAGTGAAATCTGAAGTGTGGCTGTTCAACTCACCGCGGCGGTGAAATTTTTTGTTTGTTTCTATTCCTTTTTCACAATAATTATTATTAATATAAAAACCATGGTATAACAATTTCTTCGAAGGTTAGAAACTTAAATAAAATGTACCTATCCTTGAATTATAATCCTCACGCTTAAAATCTAAAATAAATGAGACGGTCTTGAAAGGATCAGAACACAATCTCGAATCGAGGGTGAACTTAATCTGTTTCTGGTCGCTTAGATAATGCAATCGGAGCTAAATCGCATTGCCCCCTTTCATTTATGCCCTACGGACCCTATACCGCCCTTCCTGTATACAGGATCCTGCAAAAACAACTTTAAATTGATTAAATGATATTTTTAAGCATGAAACTGATATTATTATTCAGGTGTAAGAAATGGGTACAAAAGAATGAATTGAGTATAGTAAATTTCACGATAAATGGTATTGGCTTTTCAACTGCAAATCATCAAGTAAAAGATGCAAATGTGATACAGGGTCGAACTCTAGAAATGTATGCCAGTATGAAAATATTCTATTTCTAGTTTTAAGCATTTCTGTTTCAAACTAATGTGGTTGTACCTGTAAACGAGTATCAGTATTTAAAGTAAAAATTGGTGCTTTTGTACATTTTCAAGTCTATTCTGATCAGATGTTAAGACAAGGACACTGTACAGGTGTATTCCATAAAAGGACGAACATAGGTCGTGAATAACTTAATAAATGTTGACGGTAACACTTCACCAAATGATCTATATATTAAGATTATTTGGTAGTTACTCTTCTTGCACACTTATCTATATTTAGCGTTAATAACCAGTCTGAGCATCATTTTAAGTCTAATTGAAGAGACAGGTGATTTGCTGTAGGATTTGCATGTAATTTAGCATCATGTGTGTAGAAAGAACAGTTTTTATTTTTTATATGCTTGAAGAAATCAGCCGTATATAACATAAATAGTCATGGTCCAAGGACAAATCCTTGTGGAACTCCACTTAAAACGAGTACTCTGTATAATTCTCTGTATCTTCTTTCAGAATTAGTTAGTTAATTTTATATTAGCAATTAAATGCTTTTAATCTACTTCCAGTGCCCTGTATCGTCTAAATCAAGCTCTATTTTATACAAGGCTGGCACCATCAATTAGACCGTTATCTAAAAACTGTTATAAAATAATAACTGTCCCTAGTGAAAAGGGGATGGAATCATTTGAAATGATTTACTGATTATTGAGGTATCGTTTGGAGTAGAGATCAACGATGACATTACATTATTTAATCACAAAATACATTTTAATTTTTGAATATTTAAGTATTATAGAAACCAAGTAACTAGATTAATTTTTCGCAAAATTATATTGACTTTAGTAGTAAAACGAGTTACCACAAATTTATGTTTTTGGATTATCTTCTTTGAAATTACATCATACAAAATAGGATTCAGTCGTACCCTTCGCAGCGGCAACGTATCTTACGTCTGACAGTACTCGTCAGGTCTGACTGTCAGTAGAAAAGTAAGTAGAAGAATTAAGATACAACTAACTAGAAATGCTACAAAATTCTAATCAAAAATGGACATATACAAATCAACAAAAGTAAATATAACTGACATTTGACATAAGTAATGACTTATGGTCGTTTGCACCAATATAACCATAAGTTTAGAATAGCTATGGCGAGTTTAAAATTTAAGGGTCGCTTAGTTAAAATTCAGTTTTACCAATGTTTTTGCTCTGCTTCTTAGCTGAGTGTTTAATACATTTGTCAACCACGCTATTTAACTTGAGTGTTATTTATTTCTTTATTATTAATTCCATAGTATTTTCGAATCCTGTTGATTTTATTCATCAATTTCAAGGTTAGCTATATGTCAAAATAGCAAATAAAATAAACGACATACCCAAAACCCGGATATACGTCACAAACGATGACGCACACCAAGAAAGCTATTGAATTTACTATATTTGGCTTCTGCTTCTGGCAGTTCTGGCTTCGCCATTTGGAATTACAGCGTAATGTGGACGCGCATCCATACTTTTTCAATACCAGAATCGATTACAGGTAGGTACAGTTACTTTGTAAGTCATTATATACGGAGTGCATAGTTATAACTTTTGCAATTATTTTATTTAAAAACCTTGTCAAAGCGATCACACTGTATGCTGTGTACTGTGACCATGTATGTATTCTCAATATTCTTCATTGGTTAGGCTAATGGAACCGCAAGGATCCGCAGTCAATATCACAACCTCACTCACACAATATTCTTCATAATTTTTTGTCTGTGCCCTGGTTATTATCTTTTTAACTGAAAAATATGGGTACTTATCCTATTTATATTTTAGTAGAAGAATAGTTATTTATGCAACAAGTGCAAAAAGTGAGTGTTTTTTGCACGCGACGTGAAATTGTCCAACGAGGTCTTTAGGCCGAGTTGGACAACACGTCAAGTGCAAAAAACACGTTTTGCAAGAGTTGCATACAATATTTTTTCTAAATTCATGCAAAAACTGGAAAATTACAATATAAATATGTCAAAAACCTAATCTAACCCGTTCTTCTTTTTTGTATCTTTATGGCCTCCACCTTGTCAGTACTCAATTATAGCTGCATGGTTTTCGCCTTGACCATTTTAATTTTAAATAATTAAAGATTTTTGCAATAATTGTAACTCGTTGAGACTAAGTAGTAAGATATACATATATTATTGTTGTATTAAAGCAGGATCAGGTACTTGCTATGGATTTTTATTTAGTTTAAATGTTTATGTTTGTCATTAATCATCACAAAACTGACACAAGAATGACAGATGAGTGCAATAGAATATTTTATTGCACTAGTGCAATAAAGTACCACTTTTTCCATTAAATGTGGTGCACAAAAGTGTTGTTTTTTGCATGAATGTAGAAAAAAATCTAATATCGACCTTAATAATATTTTATTCCTACTTTAAATAAATGACACCCTATAACAGTTTTTCGTACAAATTAAATCTGACTACTTGTTCACAATCCACTCCCGAGTATATTTAATATCAAAAAATACATTTCTAAAAAAATCACTGTTATCGTATCGTTCTCAATATCAGTTCTATAATCTGCAACGTCGCTGCATTCGCGAATTTCCCATTCAAGTCACGTGACCGCCGTTCGTCGGTCACTTAATCCACTATTTATATGACTTTGGGGTGGAGACGCACGTTCGAACGTTATGCCCGGTCCTTTTCAGGATATTCAGCCCTTCTGACTTTGCGATCCGCAACGAAAAGGCTAATGTCAGGATTAAATTTACACTTCCGATAATCCTAACCTAAGTGTGGGACACTAGTAGGATATATAAACGGAACAAAGAAGCGTGTTTGATTTATAGTTATTGATTAGAATGTTAGGATTACCTGTGAGTGTGCACTGTGGTTTCAGTTTGTGGAAGTAAACAGTGAAACATTGACTGGAAAAAACTGAAGAAGTATATTTTTGGAAACTGTCAACTGGATAGTTAGAAAACATATTGTAACGTTAAGCTCATTAACTTGGAAAAATTATTTGAGCATAAAAACCACAGTTGGAAGGAGTTCATCTACTTCTCGAACTCCAAAATCCCCAGCTTACTCTTTGCCTTCCGATGGCTTTGAGTAAAGAGAAAACAAAATTCTAGTAAAGTAGCTCATCTGCTTCAAATATATGTAGCCATATGATTATTACTTTTTATTCCACATACATTTTTTCAAAAAGTCGAGTTAAAATTATTTAATAACATTGAGAAATGTATCCTTGATTTATACGTGGATAAATCCAGTCGAAATGAAATAAATCCTTATCCTTTCATCATCGGGCATATCCCGAGTCGTGCCAACAATCCTGGCGTCTTGCGAATTTTCAAAACCGTCCTGTACGACGCTTTGTCTGCCTTCTTTGATCAATACTGGGAGGAGGCAATGACGTCATATCTCGGCCATCTTGTCATATCGGCCTCCATTTCGCCAAGAGATGCGATCTCCTGAAAGCATCCTCGCCGATCTCCCTCCCGCTCCCGTTCGAGGGTTGTTGCTTCCCTCCGTAGTTTTCAGGGGTCGAGATCCTGAGCTCTGGTCCTCCACAAATTGCAAATCACTCGACCCGTTCTGCTTTTTGGAATTATCTTTAGAGATAAGATTTTGGAGTTTCGAGTAATTGAAATTGAAATTTAGACATTCGGCTGAATCTCTTTGATGATGAAGTGAACTTAACTTATTTGAGACGGCACTACAATAACTAATTATATTAACATAAATGTAATACTTATATGAAGAATGAAACAAAATAATTTTTAATAAAATACTTTAGCTTCCGTGTCTTCTGTACGACTGTTGAGGACTGGGGCATTTTAACTTGGTTCTGTGTACATTATTTCCATTGACTACTACAACTAAATGTGCAGGCGAGCCTTGTCCTGGACAAACTCAAGCCAAGGTTCCGGCACTGAGGCCACTGGCGGGCCAATTGTGCCATTCCTGCTACCTAGACATCCATGAAGCCGAGCCCTTCAATAAAATCCACAACCTTTTTTAATGGATACCTGCTTGTGTCTCCAGGGGCCATAACAGGGACTCCAAAGATTCGCCTGCGTAGTACAGCCCAGTGTGGACACTCTAAGAGAATATTGACTGACGTTTCGTCAGTCACGCCGCAGCCCCTACATAGGGAACTTTCCTCTACTCCTAAGTTGTGGAGGTGTTTCCTCATACAGCAGTGCCTTGTTAGGATTCCTGCAATCTTCCTTAGCCTACTCCTTGGTAGCTCAGTAGCTGCCCTAGCGTGTCCATCAGTCCATCCCTTCAGTAGAAGTTTGGATTGTCTAGGACCCTGCAGAGCATTCCAATCAGCGAGGTGCTGATTCCTACACCACTTCTTCGTCTCCTTGCGTATTTTTTGTTTTGTTAGGCCCAGGTCCATTGAACTTGAATAAATTAATCTAAAAGGTTTACGGAAAAGAAACTGCCATATTACATCCAATTGCTGGACCACCAAGAGTCAGGGAACTATGGTAGAGATAGGAGATAAAGACCAAAAGCAAGGTCCTTACTTTGACAGACCCCATCAACTACGGCATAATCGCACTACAAATTTGAGCTGCAGCGAATAGCATCTGTATGTAATGGAAAATTGTTCAGTCGTGATGTAATGACAAGAGGTTCATTATCAGTCTCTTAAGATTTAGATTTGTATGTGTAAGTACAATGAAACGGAAAAAAATCTTAAACCGAGTAATGTGGCACAAAAAAAGTATAAAGAATACAGAAGACAAAGGAGTATCATGATGTCGGATAGTCAAACATCCACTAAAGCACTGAGCTCTTGTGTAATCAGTTCCAAAATGGTCTGGGAATGTCTAGACAAACTCAATGGACCTTACAATGGATTCCAGGACACACTGGAATAGAAGGAAATGAAACAGCAGATGAACCTGAACCTGAACCCGTTTGTGGAATCAGCTCCAATGTAATATTGGAAGAAATAGGTGAAGCCGAAAGAAAGAAAAGATCCAACCATTGGAAAGATCTAGGGCTTAGACAATCAAAGATTTTTCTGGGTGACTACAACCTGTTGAGATCAAATGAATACATAAGTCAAAGTAAAACGATGCTAAGAGTTTCAACAGGAATCCTAACGGGACATTGTCGCCTGAATGGGCACTTGAAAAAGATCAAAATAGTGGAGAAAGAAGAACTTAGATTCCACATACTTTCCAACTGCACAGCACTCCAGAATCCTAGAGCACAGCACACGGGAGAATACTAGATAGGAGAGGAACATTCACCTAAGCTGAAGCCTGCAGATATCCTTAAATTCCTCCGGGAAATAGGACTAAAGCTTTTGAGACTCTCCTCAGAATCTAAGTAGAGGTAAGGGGGCACAATAGATCTTCTAGGTTTCATTGAATGTCACCCAAAAAAAATACATACAAAATATACATCACAAATTAAATAACTGTGAATTTTTTACTTTGAAAAGGATGTGAGTATATCTGATTAAGAAATCATCCAAACAATAGAGAACTAATTGTAAATGTAATAAAGTCAACGATAAACATAATCATACTGGGAGTGTTATAAGAGTCACAGAGACATCTCCCAGCATACGTCTGCTGTCAAATTGATTGATCGGCAACGTAGAAGCGTGGCGTTCACTTATTTTAGCTCTGTGTGAAAATGCTGCGTCGAGACGCCCTAAAAAGCAGTGTGGTAGATATTAAAGGGTATGGCAAGTAACAAAGAAAATGGAATACTAAATTAGGAGATATATAGTTTTGTAGGAAGCTGTTTATATTGAAAAGTGTACAATTAGAATATATCTACAAGAAGAAGTAGTAGCAGTCCAATTAATGTGAAGGCTGAAGTGAGATTGAATGGAGAGTATGCAGGTATCTATAAGAAGATAACACACAAAGCTCTAGTAAGCAAAAGCAGTTAAGTTGATTTGACGAGTGAAATTTGGATTAGAACCGCGGCAAGGCACTCTTCTTTATCATCTTCCGAACAGGGACGGAAAACGTTTTAATTGATTTTTCACATGCTCATATTATTCACAACAATATTTTTACACCCTTGACAAAGCCACTGTTTGTGTTTGTAGCGCCCTAGATTTGAGTAACCCTTCGGATGTTGATCTGAATGGTTGGCGAGTATATTCGATGCTTTTGTGTTCAGACTACTGGGAATAATGTTAAGTGGGTTCATTTAACATCTATCATCGCATTAAAGAGCGGGCATTGTGGGGTTTTTTATCCGCGCGGGGTATTTTGTTTTAAAAATGCAAATAAACTGCTACATATACACCAATAGATTCCAGCTGAGCCGTCTATTGTTTGAGATAGCAACGAATTGACTGTCTTGTGGAAATTTATAGCTATTAATAAAACGAGATTATTATGCGATTTGTAATAGTCGAGTTATACTTATTCAAAGCTTTATCGTATCATTGACAACTGGTTTCATGTCATTTAATTTTGGCGTTTTAAAAAATACTTTGAGTTCATTAGCTTGTTCACTTCCAGAAATACCGTTGTGTCCCGGCACCCACACCAATCTTACTTTAATGTTCATAGTTCATTTTAGTTCTTTCTGGCATTCTTCTACTAGTCTGGATGTTACCTTGCGACTATTTAAAGCTGCAAGGACTGGCTTCAATTGACGGCTATGATAAGTTTTATTGTCCATCGCCAAACGGAATATCTTGAAACAAACTATAATGCTTTTCATTTTATTGACTTTTTATAAAGTTTTATATTTTTTCATTTAACAAAAATAGCAAACCGTAAAATCAAATATTGAAATGTCCAAAGTAAATTTATTGGGGATCCGGATATAATTGACTGTAAATCTGGTATAATAAATACGATTAACAAGTTAGTTCACACGGCGTAGGGGCTAAATGATAGGAGGATCAAAAATAACAGTGGCGTGGGAGTTGGGATATATAAAAAGCATTAATTAAAGCATCCATATATTCTGTAAAGGAGATATATTTCACTTTATAACAGTGTACATTTGACTCAGTGTATGTTTTCAGTTGAATTTCATTCAACGGTTGAATGAAATTTTCAAACATTGGAAGTCCTTACCGCTTCTTATCGAGTGGATTTAAAGGTATCAAAAGTATTCTTTCAAAAAACTGTAATTGTACCCTTTCGAGAATTTCTAGATACTTAAAGTCACCAAACAAACATTCTTCCCATATTTGTACCGGCATTTCGAAACTGTTTAACTGTTAAAAAAAATCTTTGATGTCACGTTTATTTAAAAATTTGAAAAGAATTTTAGAATTATAGTCTTTTCTATTAAACTTGAATTAGTTTTTATAACCCGTCTTGGCACTTATGTAAGAAGATTTTAATATGAAAAGAAAAAATCTTTTCATTCATTCATACGTTTGGGTTGGGCGCAATTGCCCAGGCACTTGAACTGAATTTTTGTACCATTACCTATTTTACTTCCATTCCAGAAGCTTCATGTCTTATATAAAGGCCACCAGTTTATCTAGATGGTCTGCCATTTCATTGCCTGCAATCCACTCATTCGCTGGCATCTATTTTAGAGACACTTTGCCAGCATGTTGTATGTATGTATGTATTTTTGGGGTAAAAAATCTACATTCTACTTCCTCCACTATTTTGATATTTTTCAAGTGTCCATTCAGGCGACAATGTCCCGTTAGGATCCCTGTTGAAACTCTTAGCGTCGTTTTACTTTGACTTATGCATTCATTTGATCTCAAAAGGTTGTAGTCACCCAGAAGAATCTTTGATTATCTAAGCCCTAGGAAAGATCTATCCTATGGTCAGATCTTCTCTTTCTTCTATTTCTTCCAAATTTTACATTGGGGCTGATTTCGCAAAAGGGTTCAGGCCCCCAGAAAGGTATTTCAGACCACTCCTTTGCTATTTCATCTGCTGTTTCATTTCCTTCTATTCCAGTGTGTCATGGAATCCATAGTAAGGTAACTAATATTGTTCTCGCCTATTCCATTGAGATTCTCTAGGCATTCCCACACCATTTTGGAACTGATTACACAAAAGCTCAGTGCTTTAATTTGCCAACATGTTAAAGGATTCTTTACAGTTTTTTTACCACATAGATTGAATATTTGAAGCATGTTAAATTCTTATATTTTTATTGAAGAAATAAAGAGAAACGATACATCCTACTAAAAATATCAATGTACGTCTTTGATTTAGCTATCAAGGGTAACATATACACACAAGGGTCAACGAAGCGAAAGAGCTAGAAAGGAAAAAGGGATTAGGAGGACAGCCACCGCTTCGCGTATTGTCGTGGTTACTGGTGTAAAAGTGAAACTGTCGATTTTCGCACCCCCGCCTACGGCAAATCACCCACTCCCTAGCATGCAAAAGTCGTGTGCTAAAGCTTAAATAGTTTGCTCTTCGTTAAACTTAGCAGATTAGCTTTATAACTGAACTGAACGAACAATGGCATATGTTTCACTTCTTTACGAATTAAAATGCTTAATTTATACGACAAAGAAATAAAGTATGTAAGGAACTTTGGGTAAATTATCCCTCAGGATATAGCCCAAAAAAGGAAGGAAGAAGAAGTAAGGAACTAGCTATATGATCGATTGTATATCAATTAGTATCGATAGATATCTAATTAAAAATCGGTATATAAATACAAATCTAATAATTATCATGTAACTGTTAACCGGTTACTTGATAAATATTGAGAAAGATAGATATTTGATTCGTATAGTGTTATAGTAAGGAGTACCCATGGGTTAGTACCACCCACCCCTTCAGGGTTCTCTTTTTTTTTCTCCGCTACATTCAGTAAAAAAAAGATAGTAAATAAAGAGACAGGAACGGATTTTAATTTATATTAGTAGCAATTATTTAACTTTAAGTTATCTTAGATGTATTTCAATAATTGAAGTGTAATTTATAAGTTTATTTCCTCACGAAACATTCACATGTAATATTATGAGACCATTGGGAAAATTAGAATTCGATAGATGGCGCTCCGAAATGTCAATGTCATCCTAGCAACGAGTAAAACAAATCAGCTGCCGTATATAAGCCCTTTGATATTTATATATAAGTGGTTTTATTTTGCTGTTTTAGTTATTTTCATTGTGTGTTTTGCCAAACTTTTGCTTTTTCTTTATTTTGTGTTGTTAAACTAAATTTTGACTCCTAATATTCTCCTAACAAGTTTAGGTCTGATTTCGTGTTTTTATTTTATTTTTGATATAGTCATATCTACAAAAGTTACAGGGAAGTTACGTTTGTATTGAGTAATATTTTAAATCTTTAATACCGACTTATTTTCTCTTTATTTTTGTTACTATGGATTAGGTATAGGTACACTGACTATTAATTCAAAGTTTATTTGAATTTGTAAATGCTGAACCTTCTTCTAGGTGCATAAATGAGGGACAGGCAGTTTTAAATGCTGGCCATATATTTTTGCATATTACCTATAGAGGAAATAAGTGACACTTTCATAAAAGTGCAATGAAAACAAAAAATAGAATAACATAACCTCTTCCATAATATCCCTGATTATATAAGAATAAAACCTCAGAAATGATGACAGTTGAGTTCAATAGAAAAACACAGTTTTAAGCATGTCACTGACACAAAATTGAGCAAATAAAGTACGAATTTACGGTAAATACGTTGACTTGCATATAATACAATAACAATACAAAACGAATTATTTTATTCGTTGCGACAATTACAATTTTTTCCGCCAGAGGTCTCATTGAATTCTACTCCGCCCAATAGATAAAAGCATCTGCATCTACCACAAACGGCGTTACAGTTTTCATTAAATTACAAATTTTTGTACTGATGGGACTCTCTATGTGGCAGCACCCACGCGCCCTCAGAGATCCCCTACCCTGACAGAGACGTTCCTTTGTATTGTGTTCTGTAATTCGTTCTCTGCTGTCAATCTACTGTCAATTACTATGTTTTGCCGCTTTAAACTTAGTAAATATTAAACTTATAGGTCGCATGTTATTAAAAATAAAAAAAATATTTTGTTTTTACTATTATTATGATAAACTTAATTTGATATTTTCTAGATACTCATACTATTTCAAGTACTTGGCAACATACTCCAATTATGACAAACTTATTGGACAAAGTTTTTATTATTTAAATAAAATATAAATTTCATTAACATTGTTCTACAAAACCTGTCTAACAATAAGCGGACTTACAATGCATTCAAACGTCATCCCCAGCTGATCGTGGTACCCAACCTAATATCCTCCTAATATGGCCGACCTGTCAATGTCAGCTGTTTCGGTAAATGTCCACAAGCGCTGTTTGTTTTATCGACATCTCTTAACTAAATTGATCGTTCTGATTGGTTGAAAATGATACGAAAAAAAATTATCAATAGTAAATTCAGTAACCTCCAAAGGCCACCCCTGATTTCGATGAATAGAAAAAATAAGAAATAAATTAAAGCTCGGCTTTAATGGCTCGTGGCTGCGTTTTTTTTATACGCGAATGAAAGTTTAAAAATTCTAATACGTCATAGAGATAGCATCTAAGCCCCGTGTGCATGTATTTAGTGGCGGTCAGAAATATCTGAGAAAATGGTGCTTGACTACACGAAAAGCTAATAATTCATTACGAACATGAAACAGCCGTCAACTCTTGAAAATATTACAATCAAGGCTGAATTTTAATCGGTGATTCGGTAAGCGCTATGGCAAACATAGCAAATTGAGCGTGGTATTTCAACCAAGAACTTACAAAAAATTCTTCGCTTAAATGCTACTTTTACAGATAAACTAAAAGCATATTAACATTAACCTCTAAAGTTATACGGAGAAAATTATTCTCTCTAAAAGAGAAGTTTCTTACCCCATCCACAGTAAATAGTACTTAAATTATTTAAAACTAAGTTTTAAATTTTAAATCATTGTTGACTGAATCAAGCGGAAACACTTGTGTTAAATTCTTGAAAACACTAAAAGGGTCCGTTAGATTCGCGACCCGCGAGATGAAAGAATAGGTTATGTTATATCGCACAATAGAGAAGTTCATTCTAAGGTCAGTGTGTCCAACAAAAAGTGGTTTTTCCTGATATCAATGATGTCAATTATATTTATTTTTGTTGATATTCGTTTAATTGTGTATTTCCATTTTCGATTAGATTTTTGTAGCATTTCTAATTAGCAGTATCTCTATTCTTCTAATTACTTTTTTCACTGACATTTGACAGAACTAGTGACTGAATAACAGAAATGAAATGGTGACATGCCAAAAGTCCCTAGGATTATTGGCCACTGATATGTTGAGTATTCAGCTAAAAAGTCAATTTAAATTTCAAGATATACGCTTCGGAGGGTTTTCATTATTTTAATAAAGCAATATAGATGTTCAAAATGATTAAAAACTTGCAGAATCTTATGTTTTAACCGGTAGACCTTAACTGTCATTCTTGTCAGAAAAAACCACTTTTTGTTGGCCACATTGACCTTTAACTGAACTCCTCTATTCAAGACTTTCATATTTGTTATTCCACAGAGTAAGGGTTAAAAATATCAAGCGCGCAGTAAACATTTTTATATGCTCCTCCTTTTTAGAACAATCACGTCATGACTTCACAATAAAGCTCATATATACTGTAAACTGTCGTAATACTTTGTTTTTTAGAGTAAAAACCGTTTCACACATTTTAATAGCTTCTTTGGCTGGCTAATAAGACATATAATCAGATAGCTGCTAGCGTCACCTTTAGTTAGATGACGATTTGTATTAAAAGTTGCAAGTATTTAGGAATTCCAGACTCTTTTTTTCAAGGAATCGTCCCTTCACCGGCACCACCTCAGCCTCCTGGGCTTATTGTGGATCCTCCTAGTATTCAGACTACATTCTATTTAGCCAATCCGTTCCTTATATTAGCTGGTTGGTTTTAAAAGTCTTCTGGAGTCATTTGGGGTCTACCATACAGTTTCTGCCTCCTGTGGTCCAGCTTCTCACAGTTGCATAATATATGCAGAGCTGTTTCGATGTCCTTTTTTCATCTTCTGCATGTTAGGTCATCCGGCTCTTGCGAGTTTGTCAGGTTTTTCATTGATAGCGATTCATTTATATAACCTAGGACCCGCTCCAGTGTTACACTGTTTCGAATCGCCAGTATTCTAAGTTCTTCGTATTCTTATACCAACCGAGATGTAACCTTAGAGCTCTTAGAGTGCTTCAAGGGCAGCTTGAGTGTCACTGTAGATCCCGATCTGCCTTTTCTTGTATGCTCTCATGCTATATGCAAGTATTGCATAGACCTCTGCTTGAAATACCGAGGCGGATTTGCCAAGCGAGATGATTCCTCCATATTTGCTCGACTTGCTGTATATGCCCGCTACGGTGCGGAGCTCATTCCTTGATCCGTCTGTGTATTAGATCAGCTCATGCGCTCTACTTACTCTAAGTTTTCTTCTGAAATATTCGGCAAATAAGTAATTTCTATAGAATCTTTGAATTCTACATAATAATTTCAGTTTGTTTGTGGGACTGTCATGAGTTATCTTTGGATGAAATGGATTGAGTGATTAAAATGAACATAAAGATATGTCATGAACGAAACCCGTCCGAGGCTTGAGTAATGTAAAATATAGCGAAGTTCTATCGAAAACAATTAGTCACACAGACCAAACAAATAATACAATTTGATATAGGGAAAATACGATAGGATAATAACATTCCATAAACAAGCTGAAAGCCTAGAGAGTAAGTCGTTTCATTATACATCAGTCATTTGATGTGTATATAGTGAGCTTTGAATAATGCATGTACTTATGGCTTATGCAATCTAGTTATGGGGTTATACGCCATGGCGTATGCTAATAAGCGCCTGCTGCGATCTCTCCTTGATTAATTGCAATTTGATTTTCAGATTATCGGTCATTTGCTATTCATATTTGGATTAGACGGGTCGTTTTGGAGGATGAATTGCGTATTATGGGAAGCATTTGCATCTTTGATCTGTGTCCTATGTTCGGAGATGGTTAAATGAAGGTATAGGTACCTACATTAGGGTTGGATGTGAATCACTTGATTATGTGTTTGCGATGAATGATGTAATTTATGTAGTTTTTGACGTTATTGTTGACAATTAATAATAATAACAATTACAAATAAAATGAAAAGACAAGATCGACTATCCAAAGAAGGGTTTGACCTTACCTTGTTTGGGTTGTGACTATATTTCAATAAAGCAATATAGATGTTCGCAATGATAAAAAACATGCAAAATCTTATGTTTTGAACAGTAGATTTTAACTGTCATTCATGTCAGAAAAAACTACTTTTGTGGCCACACTAACCTTAGACTGAACTCCTCTATTAAAACTCCCACTCAATTCTATCACCCATTTTGAGCTTTTTGTATATAAAGTTTATTATTGGAACAATTTTATAACTTTAATGCGACTATATCTGTATAATCCCGTACATTATTGAACAATTCATCAAAATATCCATTTTTACAGCTTTTCGATCGCCCGTTGAACATATTTTCACCGAATCATATAGACACTACTCAGTGAGCTAAAAATGCACCATTATATTAGCATCATCAACTGTATTTAACATCCGTATCTGGTAAAAAGTCATGCATGAGCACTGATAAGGGCACCCAGTAATATGAATAGCATTTGTTTAGTGGGGGTTCACTGATAAGAATTAAACGACCGCCCGGTGACGTCATATAGGTCGTGACTCCCTCATTCCCGATCTCCCAACACATATCATAATTGATTTAGTGCTGTGTAACCGACATTCATCCGTGCACTGATAAAAAAATTAATAGCTCGCCCGGTTTTCGGTGGATAGCACAACAACGATGAAATTTTGAAATATTAACTCGAAGAGCAATGCTCAGACTTCAGAAGTGATATACGAGTCCTGAAATCCAATCGATGCACAGGATCCAAAAAAATAATAATATCCTGCTACATATACACATAAAATATAAAAATATAATATAACTTGGTTAAGTGAGATGTAAATTAAAGTTTAAAAGGATGAAGAAAAAGTCTCCGATCCTATTAAGAAATAACAGAGAACAGAGACAAAAAATTTCTCGTTCCAGCTCCAGTTCCTCTATCAGTCTTAAATCCGTCAGTTTACCACACTGGCGTTCCATACTAACCACATTTGTGTCAAATTCTGCAACTGAACACCCTGTTTTTTGTTTAACGCATGTCTCATCTGTAATGGTCTTACCTGCTTTAGAGTGATCCTCATATGATGTCTTTGTTGGCTTTGTACTCATTTTGTATTTGTTCCTGGACCACTTTCTGGGCCAGCATGTATATTTACTGAAATTCTTTCCGCGATTCCATTAGATCGTCCCAGTAATTTTGTTACGTTCCAGAGTCCCAAAACCCACACGAATCAAACTTTAACAGGTTCTACGGGTATATTTAGTTTTTTCTGGATTTCCTCTACCAGTATGTTGATTAGATATGTAAAGCCACAAGAACTGCCTGGCTTCCAGTTAATATGTTTATCCACCGGTATTTGTTAATTCGTAAATTTACGCCTAACATACTGAATATTGAACATATTGTACAGTCTTTGATATGTCCGTGTACCAGATCTCATCTCGGTTAAACGTCAGTCTTGCTAGTCCCTTTTGTGAGGTATCTCTACGGATAATTTCAACTAATTCCAGTTCAGCTAGATATTGATGGGCTGTCAATAATTTTTGCCAGCATGTTATCACTTCTCATTTCAAAAAAATAAGTTTGTGATTACATCTGTTAATCTGGGAATAACTGTGGGTGCTGGCTCCTTCCCTTTCCATTCCAGCTTGTATGCATCCATTCTGTAGAGTAAAAGACGGAATATTGAACATGGGTTCCATTGTTGTAGTAGGGCTGCTTCTCATCGCATCCATCATGCACAGGCTTTGTCCAGTGTACTAAGGCTCCATCATAGGCAGCACCACAGCGTGTACAGTTCGTATACTTTCCGTATACGTCTCTCTTATTCTTTACTCACTGTATGTTCGTCAAGATTAAACACATATCAAGCCATGAAAATCACTAACCTTCAAATAATAAACCTATCTGTAGAGTAGGAAGTGTGAGTGTAAGATCACAGCACTTAAGCCACATGTGACCCATTGTTACATCCTCCCGAGGAGTTGTCCTCCTAAGTCATCGTCCATCCTTTCCTTCTCAGGAAGGTGGACAGGTCACTAGAAGACATCTCCTTTATATCGGTAAGTGTAGACTCACCAAACACATACTCTCTTATTGACGATAACTTCGGACATAAGAGATGCCTGACAGTTTCATTTTCCTGTTCACACATCATGCATAGAGGTGTGTTCCTAGCACCATAGTATGGAGGTGTTTCCTTAGTTGACAGTGGCCAGTCAGAAATCCTACTGTTATACGTAGGTTTTTCCTGGTCATGGCCAAATATATCTTCGGCGCCAGCTTCCCAGGGTCGCCCAGGGTGATAATAAACCTACTTCCCTTATATTCAAATTACACCATATTATTATTCATGATAATGAGTACAATTATATAAACTTTATATTGATCATCAATCATAACCTAACTTTTTCCTGCTTTTAATGGCAATTATCAAAAATAATCACGTTATGTTAAGACAGTGAAAAAATAGTTCAATCTTATTATACCAAATCTAGTGCAAAATGTAAAAGTTGATCTAACATGAAAAAAAAAGTGGGTTATTTAAAAAACTATATTATTTCGTAACTACCGTTATTCTAACTTCTAAGCGATAAAAGTGGTTGATAAACCTCCCTCCAGCATTGTTTCTTCGATTTTCCTGTCCAGCTTTAACAAAGAATCGGAGTGTGTTGCGGCTGGTGTCAGGCATTTGTTCGCGAACGTAGCGTGGTCGTAAGCGCCTCTAGCGGGTCTTTTCTACGAACATTTAGAGGCGTCGACAGGAAATGACGCCGCAGTTTCATCTCCGGTCCATTTCCGGTTCTGAGGCGCTAATGTGCGCTTAGCCTCCAGCTGGTTGCTTGTATGATAAAAGAAGGCCTTTATGTTCCGATACTTTTTTTAATACGTTTGTGAAAAATGTATTTCATCATACAGGGTGAAACTCTTGATTTAATTCCTATGCTTAATCATTTTGTTCATGTTTGTGTATTATTTAAGATCTCCCTTTTTTATTATATTTTCTATAGGATTTATAACAATACATTTTAATAGCCTTTTAATGTTTGTCTTCGCTTTTAAAGTACATTTTCACTACCTCGTTGACTAACAAAGATTTATTCGCTCCAGCTTCTTTTGTCCAATTATTTAAAATCTAATAATAAAAAAAAAACTACAATGGCGTTCCCAACAGTTTATTTACATCATTGAAATTGAATATATTCCCATCAGCCTTTTTGAGCCATCTCAATGAAAACCACAAAGGATACAAAAAAAAAAGAATAAAAAATAATAGATACATTTTCTCAAGACTCTCTTCGGATTCTTATAAACACCTCTGGGATTGTATTTTAAGCCATGGGTGTGGACGGCCGATAAATAAAGAGTAAATGTAATTCATACGAAAAAAAATTGTTGTTGCCTCCTTTTTCTAGTATTTTAGGTAGATTGAAAAAAAAATTTCGAAATTTAGTGAGGTTTAAATCCAGTTACTGAATAACTAGCCATATGTAAAATTATAGAAGTAAGAGTTGGGAAGGCTTAAATTTAATTTTATGGAATACTTGGAAAAACTACTCATTACTTAGACTAGATTTAGCGAAAGAATAAAAAGAAAAAAATGTTACCCACGCCTATGGCACAAAAACCTTGTACCACCTTCTGGCAATGCGTATTTCACCCAGAATTGATACGTTTTGTAGGAATACAAAGCTTAATGTGTATAAATAAATATAAATAATAGATTTTTGAGGGGATGCGTCAGGTGATAGCGTGGCGCGACCCACGCAGAGGGGGGTCTTTGTAAGTTTATGGGGTTCATTTCATTGCTATACAAAAAAAAAGTGGGTGGTTCATTCAATGTGACAACTTTTTTTATTCTGCAACTCATTTTTTAAATAAAATATGGGGTCTAACGCCTTTAAGATGACCTGTTTTCTGAAAATATAGAAATTTTTATTTTAATTTTCAAATACAGTGTGGAAGCTGCTAATATGTATCGATTTTATTTTTTTTCAACCGATTGTTTATTTACACCAAAACCAAAAACAAAATTGTCAGCAGAAGTTCTCTCACAAATACTATCAACTTAATTCCAGACCTTATAATGTCACCCCAAGGTTAAAAAAATATTCAAATTACCTAAACTTTGTGACATTTATATTCGCAACAAGACCATGCAAGTTCTCACAGGTATCGAAAAACAATTGAGTTTTCAAAAGCAAGAAAACATGGAATTGTTAAGCCATCTTTCCCTTAGTTCTAAACAATTTTTCACTTTTCCAAATATTAAATATAAATTGAAAGATTTGATTCAAAATAAATTTCAGTTGATTTATCTAACTATGTTGACAGATTTTTTGGTAGATATGAGTAGATATATTTTAAGAAATACAAACCATCCTGTATGTTCTCAAATCCTGCTTTAAATCTTATTCCACTCTAAGGTCTGATTAATAAAAATATCATAACATATAAATCATATTCTTTAGGATTGTAGAACGAAAAAAATCATCAGGTAGCTTATATTGTCTTGGATCCTAGGGAGAGTTGGCGAGAGACACTCTTTAAGGTGGACACAACAATATCTTAGACAGGACCGGTTCTTCCAAGTAGCAACCAGAATAATTTCCTTTTACTCTCTACGCTGGATATCCGAACAACTCCAAAATAAGAGGGAAGGACCAACTAAAAGGGCTACCTTTGAACATTCTTCTCAATCTCCTAGGTGATTCTGAATATAAGTATATAAATGTAGATTTAATTTTGCTTTTCAACAGAGTCTACATTCTTCTTGCTGCTCCTGTCATAGTTCAGTTTACTCAGTTTTGGTGGATATCTGCTTGAAAGATGCTTGGAATTTTTTTCTCAAGTTTTTAGAATGTTTGTCTCCTGGCGCACTTTTATCACAGTACCTTCTAATGTTTAAGTACCAGGACATGATTCTTATCATTTGTCCATACTATTCCGAACGAATGAAAAATGATCTCAATATGTTTGGAGAGGTTATCTCATTTCAATGTCAACTTATCAACTTCCTTCTTCTTTTGGTATAACAGATATTAGAAAACGATTCGTCATCAACAATAGGTTAGATTCAAAAGCTTCCGCACCTTGTTTATATCCAACTTTTTCATGGATTGTTTGATATTAGGTCTTAGAATACGAAGTGACGAGACTATCCATTCTACGTCGTTATCAGTAAAAGGCAGAGATTGTCTCGGCTTCCGTCATATCGCCAGAGATACTTTTATGGGGAGAGAGAACAGTTATTTAGGGAGTGACGTACTCATAAAAAATAAGAGTTGGGATAGTCTGTCCAAATAAAACTAGCATTCTAGACATAATCAGATATATAAATCGTTTTTAAAATCCAATGGACGAGTTCTATACAATTGATGTCAACATAACGAACAAAAAATACTGAAAAAGGTTAGTCGCATAAGGAAATAGTTTTTCCGATCAATTTTTGGTTTTTCTTATATGTTTTGAGTCCCTTTACCACCCATTCTGTACCCGAAAAGTTTGCAGGACTATTTAGCTTGGGGTATTTTCAGAGGTGGGTAAAATAGGTTTAAAAACATATTTAAAATAAAAGATACAAAATAGGTGACCAAAAGATATTTAAAATGTTAAATAGAAAATAGATTTGATAACTCTATTTAAAATAGAAGATAGAAAATAGGTATTTCAGATAGATATTAAAATAGTAAATAGGTCTGTGTAAAGGTATGAATAAAAAACTTCATTTAATACGAAGTAGTATCGTCGTCTGAGATATCTAACTTTTTGATTCGACAAAGTCTGAGTATCTCTTGAAAATTAAAACCGGCAAGTTCTTAAATCGCTGACAACTCAGTCAACTATCAATGCCTCTATCATATAGTGCTGCCAGAATTAAAAAGCAAATTGTACTAAAAACTAAAAACTGACAAAAAACCAAGAAATAAATTGGAACCCTTTGAAAACATCCTGGATCGGAATCAATGACGTAGGGATTGTCCAAAACCTATTTGAAATAAAAAATAGGTCAAAACAGTTATTTAAGATGATAAATATAAAATAGGTTTTACGCATCTAGGTATTTAAAATAAAGATACAAAATAGGTATTTCTATTTTAGATAAGTATTTGAAATAGAAATATTTCAAATAGCTACCCACCTCTGGGTATTTTACATCTTGCCGTTGACGAAAAACTAATGACAGGTGTCAACTGATATTTGTTTCTTCTCGATGGTATTTGCAATAATAAAAGCAGATCAGAGTTTCACAAATCACAAACAAAGGTAGAAGAAAAATTAGTATCCAATATAAGTACCAGAAACACAAACAAAGCCAAACAAATCTGTGTTGACAGCTGACATTCGTTTTTCGTCAACTGTAAGATGCAAAACACCCCAAACTAAAAAGAACTTCAAACTTTTCGTATACAACATACTCAAAACATATGAGAACGACCAAAAATTGATTGGAAAAACCACTATCTTACGTGAACAACCTTTTCCAGTATTATTCCCTTGTATAGAACACTTTCATTGTGCCTTAGTTGGTAATAAATACCTATTCGTTAGGTGACATGTCATGCTTTAGTTTTTGAAGAAAAACTAGGGTTTTCTTGAATGTAACTATATTTCACATTTTTATAAATGGCACACTTTTCAGTACCTACACTAAATATTAATTTTACACACGTTTTAGTACAATTCTCACTAAACTAGTATTTTTATCACGGTTTACAGAGGTTAAACACATTAGTTTTAAAAACTATCATACTTATTTCACTATTGGATGATTTTACTTCAATTTTAATATCTTTTTTAAATACTATGGTTGAGGATGGATGAGAAATTAGCAAGTATAACTTTTTTCTTTTTGTCTTCACACGTTGATGTCGTTGATCATAAGAATTCGGTTACGGTTAAGAACACAAGGATTGAATTGTGTCAAAGCTAGCATAAAAATTATAAGTAGGAAACAATTAGATGTAAAAGAGTAAGTTAGCTGCTAACGGGGAGGTGGCGTTAGGAGTGTGATTTATGAATAATTAAAGGTTGGTTTATTATAGTTGAGGAACTAGTAGTTTTTCAACAGTTTTGATTTATCAAAGATGCAGTTATTTGAGCATCATTTGTTTCGATAAGGATTGGAGATGTTTTTCTTCCTTTTTGATAAGATTTTTATAACTTCATTGTGCTGCTTCGTGTACATAGACAAGTTTTACAAAGAAATGTCTTTTTGGTGATTTATTTAGTGATTTTTTAGGTAGTTATATATATGTTGTGATTAGACTATGTGTTTCTTTGAAAACCTGGATTTAAGCTGGATTTAAAAACACTGGTACAACTAATTAAAAATGCTTGGTCTTTGGTGGATATCTTGATCACATCAAATTTTCCCAATCTCAATTTGTACATATGGGTCTTCTTTTGTTATTGCCACAATTTGTTAATCTGCAATTTATTGCTCCATGATTATTTCCAATGTACTATACATAGTATATGAACTAACTTAAAAATAACTAAGCATCGCCCATCTCTAAGTTTAAGGCGGGGGCGGGAGTGGTAATCGCTTATCGGATTAGCGTTATCTTAACGATATAGACGGTGTCAAGACGCGTGTCTATGCCGCCCCCTGTTTAAGCGATGACTCTAATGCTGATGGGTTTGTGTACGGGGTGGTAGGTATAAATTTAGAATTTGCAATAGATGGCGATGGATTTTTATCTTCAAACTTATGAGTCATTTTAAAATTCGCCAATTAAAATATATTCTATTACCATTACTCTACCGAAAAATTACGTAGCCAACCGCCCCCTTTCAAAGTAGAACGCCTTGCTTTGCCCAGGATATGGAAGAGGGCCAAGCTCACCTTCAATCCTTAAATTGATAAAAGTGGGGCTATACCATAGCCAAAAAATCATTCTATTGAAATCAATGGAGAAACGTAAGTACTGAGATAATGAAAAACCATCCCTTCCTCGACGAATACTGCTCTATGATACTCTATGGAGATACTCTATGGAGATCATCTAGGATAATACACCACATGCAGTAGCTCTAGCCTTGTGCCTTGGAATAAAGAACTTCTTAGTCAGCAGGCTGAGAAAGGTACTGCTCAATGAAACACCAGAGAGAAGCCAAGGTATCTCGATCAGGATCATATGGACATGTACCTCTACCCCAGGAGGTAATTCGCTCGCTATGGTATTTGTACCACTTCCATTCTAGAAGCTTCGAGGTTTCTACATGGGCTACAATTTCCTCTCATAAGGACTTCCATTTGAGTCCTTGTAAGTTATCACAGAAGCAGAGTATATGTGACTTACTTTGCTCATTTGCTGCAGATATTTCTTCAGAGTGCAGTGTCCTATCACTTATAGGTCGGTATAACTGTCTTCAAATGTCTCTTACCCCACTTTCAATAGCCTCTGGTTGACTTAAATTCATTAATAGATATTTCTTCACGTTCTTAAGTAATTTTTTTGTAGTGTTAATCTTTAAAATAATTTCCAGAACTTTTTGTTCAAAGATCCCTCTTTCCCAATTACTTGGATAAGCGAATTTCACAATAAAATAACCCAATTACCTTGCCCTACGCCATACACTATTGCTCGATTTCACCAAACCATTTCCTGAAGTTGGGCATATGTCACAGATTTTCACTAATCTAAGGATTTTCATTTGTAAAACACATGCTTTCATTAGGATTTGGATAGAGAGAAAAAGACCACCCACCTAGATCAATTGTACGCGCGCGGTGGCTGCGCATATTAATTATGTCATTTAGATTAGTATTTTAGATTAAATTCCATAATTATTATAATTACCGATCCTCAAATTGAAATTTACATAATATAAAAGGTCTTTCTATGTGCGATTCACAATAATAAGTTTCTATGTTGTAGCTAAAAGTGCGCTGTTTTTATAATATAATAACTCATTTAAATTAGAAACTTATGGTGTAACTTTTTTTTTTATATTCATTAGTATTATAATAGTATATTCATATAATATCTAAATATATATTTTCACATCTAATAAATTTTAAAATAAAAACATCATATCTATTAGTTTTCAGTGGTGAATGTATGAAATGTCGGCAAGATTTGAAACGAAGCACTACAACTTGCTCAGTTTACTCCAAATGTCTTGTATATGAGCCGTATAATTGGGAGACACGTAAAAAACTGCGGAAATTTGTCGAGACTATTATGAACGATGGCGACAAGAGTGGCTCACCCTCATACAGAAAGTCGTGCACAGAAAGTCCTGCAGCCAAAGAGAAAAGCATTCAATAGATGTGTAATGAACGATTCTTTCATTATTCTTTCTGAAAACAATAACAAGTAAGTATTGACTGAAAACTTTTATTTCCAAATGTAAATGAACAAATATCAGCATATTATGGCTTATATAATTTTTAACTTTTACTGAACGAAATGTAAATACACACTCCTGTAGTTAGTACTATGTACTTCATTTTGTAAAACTGTTGTTGAAGTGGATGATAAAATAGGTAAGGTATAATGAAAATAAATTAGAACAATAGCTTTGTTTTGGATTCACCACCCTGTATTATTTTCATATTTAATAATAAAAGACCTGTTTGAAGCTACTAGTGACATCTACCTATTGGTAGTATATATAACATATAGAATATATTAATGAAATCTTTATTTCAATATAACTAAGTAGGTTATCTACTAATTTCTTCACTTTTCAAATAAAAATGAAGAATTTTGTAACTAAAAAATTTGTTCATGGTTGCTGACTGCATCTGACAGATAAGAAATCTCCATGACTTCATGATTTGAATGATGTCACAGAGTACACCTGTACTCTGTGAAAATGTCTTGACGCTTTTAAGTTTGGACATTCCTCCGCATGTGTAAAATTGGGTAAATTGTCACTCAGGATATACTATACCCTATAAAAAAGAAGAAGACTTGACATTGATGAGTCTTTGACATTGATGTTTTTTTCTTGCCTGTCAAAAATGACGCAATGAATAAGAAAATATGTGTTTATGTGCCAAAAATGTTTCTTAAAACCGGACGTAATAGAAATTTTTACTAAATATTGACAAAATATCAGTATGAGCGACAAAACAAGAACTCTCAGCAATGAGGCAATGGAGCAAATCATTGAAAATATGACAGCAGAAAGACAAAATATTGACGGACAATATGTTCCTTTAGGCTTCTCACCACCTTCTTCAACGTCAGAGCCCTTAAATTGGAATCAACAAAATAGCTATATTAATAGATTCCCTCCAGATATAGAACAGTACCCTCAACAGCGGTACAACTTCTTGCCACAAGCCCAACACATGTATGAAGCTAATGGATACAAAAAAGGTATCAAAAAATTATGATAAATATATATCCTCAAACTAATTATGACTTCTTAATATAATATTTTTTGTGTCTATTTTCTTCGTGTCTTGAACTTATGGTTTAAAGTATTAAAAGTTCAATGAGCTGAAATGCCGAGCAACAAGATGATTAAATTTTGTATTCTTCTAGCACATCAACAACAGTCAGCAGACATTTCTTTTTGATTTTGGTATGAGACTCACAAAGTTGCATAGCCGGTGGCAATTATCAATTGTTCTTATAGTTTTGCGCCATACTTATTACAATTAAAATATTTACCACAACAGTATGAAAGTTTATTAGAAATTCTTTCAAGCTGCTTAATTGTCATTTCCTTCCATAAAGTCAATATTTATAGATGATTATACAATGAATAACCAGCTGCTTTCTTTCTAAATAATATTAAAAGAAAGTCTCGCAAAATATTAGTAGGTACATTTAAGGAACTGGCTAAACTGCCTTGGTATATTTACTTCAGAAAATCTATCATAATTTTGCTGATGTGACTGTATGAACCTTCTTAAAGAATCAATGATAATTCTTAGTAGCTGAGCTGGCTAAATAATTTTGAACCATAATAGAAGCACTATGAAGTTTGATACCTTCAAACTAAATAAATGAATAATATAATAAATTTTTGGGTATCTGTACACACATTATTCAGTTGATGGCATTTTACTTAATCTTTAATAGGCATATATTCACAAAATAAGGTTAAGTTTATCTATTTTAGATTTTGATGTGTACAAATCTATGCAAAATGGGAATGCAGACATGGGGCTGTTTGAGAATGAATATCCCTATATGCCCCAAATGATGAACAATATCCCAGAGCATCCTTTACTTCATTCTCACCTTGATAACATGCAACATGTATCAAATCCATCTCAATTAATTGATTTAGTGGGTAACTGGATGGCACCTAACAATAGCGGTACCTATTCTCCATTTGGCACATCTGAAAGTTACAAACCAAATGTATTTGATTTACCAACAGATCTTAATAATAGTACAAGTGTACATTTGAAGGAGGAAACCAGGTACAAGACATCTGACCCAATGGATGATATACAGTTTCAGGTATTTACTGATTTGTATAAAATATGTAGCTTGAATACTTACCTAGTATCTTTTTTAGTTTAGCAGAGATACCAGAAAACCAAGAATGGTTGCTGAAGTGAAACCGATGAGACCAAGCTATTCTGATGTTTTAACTAAACCAGTTCCACAGGCAGTTACTAAACTTTTAAAGAATGAAACAAAAGATAATAAACCTAAGAAAGACAGTAAAAAGAATAGCAAGAATGAGAAGAACCAGAAAATTAATAGTGGTCTAGGAAGAAATAATATTATTAATAATGATGTTAAGGTAAAGTTACTTTCCATATATAAATGCATTTAAATGTTTTCTTTGTATGATTATATACAAAAATTTTTCATTTTTTAGAGCAATGTAGACCTAAAAGACATTTCTGGTGATAAGAACTTGATACAAACCAAAAACGATAAAAAGACCTGTAAAGGAAGTAATTTTAATAGAAAGTGGGCATCACTTGACAACATTTCTGATCCTCAAATAAAAGTTGAAGAAAATAAGAAAAAGAAAAATGATGATGGCAAAAACTCCAACCAAAAGTGTTCCAAAAAATATAACAAGTCATTGAATTATGTTAATGTGGAATCCAACAATTCAAAATCGGAGAGCTTGAATTTGACAAAAAATGGAATAAAAAAGATTTGTAAACCTGCAGTTAGACCAAAGCAAAGTGATTCTTTTGGAAGCAATGATAGACCTCCTGGAAAAAGGATTCAAAGATCCAGGAAGAAAGAAAACCATATTATGTTTGGTAAGTAATTATATATAAATTTATTACCCAACTTTAAATTTTCATTTATTCACATCACACTTTAAACCAAATAAAAAAAACTTAGTATGAAAAAGGTAAACTGATTGAATGCATTTGATTCCCATTGTTACATCATTTGTATGATCCATAAATTTGTATAATCTTGATAAGGTCACAAAAGTGCAAACATTAGTATTAGTATTAAAGAAATAGTGTAGTAAATGTAGTTTTTTCGAAAGCAATTATGTCCCATAAAATCTACTGATTTTGTGTTCATTGTAAGGTTATAGTTTTTGGTGAACAACACAATAGGGCATCCAACAACTGACTAATTGACAATAATGACAGTCGCCTTGAGAGTAAATAATTATTTGGATAAATTTGAAATTCGTAATTTTGTAGTTTTGTCTTCACTTTTTATTATAAACAGTCAGATACAGCTGTTAAAATACTTAAGCAATTAAAAAGTACCAAATCAAAATCATTTTTCAATCCAGTCAATTTTTTTAAATTATTTTCAGGAGTGGTTGGCCAAAAATTGAAACAATATACCAAAGGGTGGTGGAAAATTTTTACTGTGTTCATATTGTGGCTGTTCCATTTGATCTCAGACATATGCCAGTTAAGTCTCCATATTAGCCGTGATATGTAAGTTTAAACCAAATTATAATTATGATGACTCATTTTAACATCTGAATTTATCTGTAAACAATAGTTAAGAGACACACTGTATTAGCTATGAAATTCTGTTTTAGGGCTTATATTGCGTGGGCGTGGGTTTGTCTGCATTGGTCGATGTTTCTAAATTCTACCAATGCTTTTCTCCAGAAGATACGGTTATTTAAATGGCTACGTGATAAATTTAAGGGAAGAAAAAAAACCGAAACAACTGAAGACACATCTCGTTTTACACATAGCGGCCTTCAAAACAACATAAATATGCCCACAACTGGTGACGAAGCAATGAAAAGGTTGTTGGCTTGCAAAGGAAAAGATCCTTATAGTATATTAGGGGTAGCACCGACTTGTACTGATGACGATATTAAAAGGTAAGGGCTAACCAGTATATTTTTTATTATACAGTATTAAATTTTACATGAAATAAACTTGAATCAGCTAATATAGTTTGGTCTTATGTCCAGAATGGATGAAAAATAAAATATTGAGATATTATAATTGAAAATTGGTAGAGTTTGTTCAGTCATTCTTTGCCGTTACGTCATAATCTGTGACGTATTCTGCTGTTTTAGGTTTGTCTTATATTGGTTAAATGTTATTGTACACTTAACCTCAAAATAATTACCAGTGACATATAGAGTCAGCATAGCCAACAAAAATGGTTTTTTCTGACAAGAATGATAGTTAAGGTCTACTGTTCAAAACATAAGATCTTGCATGTTTTTTATCATTGCGGACATCTATATTGCTTTATTAAAGTAATGAACACACCCCTGAAGTGTATCTTGAAATTTAAAATGACTTTTTAGCTGAATACTCAACATATCAGTGGCCAATAGCTCTAGGAACTCTTGGCATGTCACCATTTCATTTATGTTATTCAGTCACTAGTTCTGTCAAATGTCAGTGAAAAAAGTAATTAGGAGAATAGAGATACAGCTAACTAGAAATGCTTCAAAAATCTATTGGAAATGGACATACACAATTAAACGAATATCAACAAAATAAATATGACTGACATTTGACATAGCTAGTGATTGAATAATAGAAATGGAATGGTGACATGCCAGGAGTTCCTAGTATTATTGGCCACCGATATATTGAGTATTCAGCTAAAATGTCATTTTAAATTTCCAGATTTACGCTTCGGGGTGTATTCATTATTTTAATAAAGCAATATAGATGTTCGCAATGATAAAAAACATTCAAAATGTCATGTTTTGAAAGGTAGACCTTACAATTGTCATTATTGTCAGAAAAAAACACTTTTTGTTGGCCATACTGTCTTTAGACAGAACTTTTCTAGTGTTGAATGTTAAATGCGTTGAATTCTTCACAAAATATGACAACTTAACTGTCAAAGGTAACAAATAAAATTTACTTCGACATTAGTTGAGAAATACATTAATGACGTCAAAATTCCGTCTCATCCATTTCATGAACGAGAGATCAAGAAGGACAATGTATAACGTAACGACAAAGGATAATTGAACAAACTCTAGTATTCTAGTATAATACAAATAACTATTTTCATTAACAACCATTCACTAGTCACTTATATATTGAATCTTTGTTTATTTATAACTATAACCAATAATTGTAGGTATTATAAAAAACAAGCTTTTTTGGTACATCCTGACAAAAACAATCAACCAGGAGCCGAGGAAGCGTTTAAAATTCTAGTTCATGCTTTCGATATGATTGGAGAGCCTGAACGAAGAGCATCTTATGACAGAGGTAAATATATATAATTTTTTCAATCAGTATTTCTTAATCTGTCAGCATTTAACACCAACAAGTTTTTTAGGAGACATGGTTTTATATCAAATAAAACTCATAAATACTCATAAATCAACTAGCTAAGCATCTTAAAATTGTCAAAGTTTCGAATTAGCCAATTGTACTATCAAAAATCTTGAATATTTTGGAATTGTAATTTTTTTCTAGGGGTTGTTGAATCTGCACAAGTAGTACAAGCTTGGAGTGAGCTGACGGAATTACTCCAACAATTACAGCAGAAAGTAGAAGCGGCAGCTAATACGATCCGTTGTAGTTCATGTAGTCTTAGGCATAAGCGTGTAAAAATTGAACGACCAAGCTATGCTGCACGAAATTGCAACACTTGCAAGGTAAGTAGTAAATTTTCTCATGCGGCAACAGTGTTTTCAGTTTTAGTTCAGATATTGGCAATTCTGATAAAATTCGACAACTTTACAATCTAGTCCAGTTATAAATGTTATATTTTTCCATTGAAAAATTTATGAGTAACTTTTTTTTTCAGTATTTGTATTGTTTATTTGTGTTTTAAGATCCATCATTCGGCACGTGAAGGTGATATTTGGGCAGAAGCTAAAGTAATGGGCTTCCTATGGCATTATTACGCGTGTATGGAGGGAGCAGTATATGACATAACTGAATGGGCAGGTTGTCAAAAAGACAATCTCAAGCATCTACGGCCGGATTCTCACCACGTACAGTATAGGTAAGTAAAAAACGTTTCACAATATTTCCTTGACACGGTATCTGGCATTAGGAACTTGATAATAAATGTTTATAAATCCTACATTGTACCATGAATAGTTACAGATCCGTAGTCGTATAAAACATTTAATTTAGTTTGTAAAAAAAATCACAAAATATCACAATCAAATTGAGCAGTTGAAACATACATTGTATATGCTTGTATTTATTACATCTGACTTGAATGCTTGAAATAGTGGATGAAAAAGAATGTAGATTATGTGACAAGGAAGAAGAAACCTTCATCTCATACTTGCGAATTGTACAGCAATTTAGAATCCTAGGGTACAACACCTAGAAGATTTTTGGATCTTGACCAAAGTTGAAGCCTGCAGATATCCTAAAATTCCTCTGTGAAACAAGACTAAAGGAACTACTAGTCTCAGTGACTTTCCTCGGGATCTAGGAGAAAGTAAGGGGCACAATAGATCTTTTAGACCTCTGAATGTCACCCCAATATACATACACATAGAAGGAGCTGGTAAAATTATACCGAAATGACAATTTAAAAAATTACCGCACTATTATTAAAGCACTTGTATAATTATATTTCAGGATAGCACTAGGTAAGCAGAATCAACCTAGAAGGCATACACCTACTGCTCCTGCTGATCGACCAGACTTGGAAAATCTCCTGAATACTCTCTATGGACAAACTGACGGTACTCAAAATACCCGACGTAGAAATAAAAAAGGAAACAAATGAAACTATTTTATCTCCAATTTATTAGGATATTTTCTTTTTTTGCGAGAAAAATGCTAATTATAATATGCGCTTTAAGAATAAATATGTTTTAAAAATAATTGAAAGTATTCATTCAGTAGGATGGCATAATAAAGGATTACTACAAAATAATTATTGGGTTTGGCCTTAGTCACAGGGATCTTGCAAGTTGAATAAAACAAGTATTGGCCAAATTGTCGTCAAAAGAAACATTGTGATATTACTTATTATAAATCACATCATTTCCATGGACCCGATGAAATACAACATATACAAAGTGATAAACAAATGATTGCCTCCATACTAATTTTAGGGTTTCCATATAAAGGGTAAGTACCTAAAACCCATTGTAATGTATAAAGAATATATTATCAATTTCATTTTCTTCACTTTTAACAATGTGCTCCAGGTTTACAGAACTAGTAGTTGTGGAATCAAATGACTTGAATAAAGCTTAGTATAAATTGTTCTTATGTGACTAACATCATAACCCCTCGTATGAATTACTTACAAAAGTTTACCAATGTCTCCCACCAACCCTCAAATGGTTCAACCGAGACTTTTTCAATAGGGTTAGCTTCGTTTTTACTTCTAACAATTTTTTCCACAAAGTGGTGGTGTACACTGTGAATTTAAAAATTACATTCTGAATAAATAATTTGAAGAATATTAATATTTGTTAATCAAGAAAAAGGTATGCAAGTAAACATGTATGTTTGGTTGCATACCTAATACATCTAATGAGTGACCTCTCTATCTTATAATATTCTATGGATCGCTTACCATAACTTTCCAGTAGATGGCAGCATCAAAGAATATTTGTATGAGTGACCTCTCTATCTTATCGTATTGACCATTGACATTTCTGGAAATTGTAATATCTATGGTTATGATAAACCATTTTTTTGTCGTGTAGAAAAAAACCACCTTTACTGTTTTTGTGCATATAATATGTATTTATTTTAAAGAATTTCTTAGTGAATTTAACTTTTGGTAACAATTGATATTATCGTTCGGGTATTCCATTTGATCCAGATGTCGTAAATAATGATTAAAATTAGTGAGCTCAGTAAGTTTTTTATTTGAAATTATTATTGATATTCTAACATTACCTGGGAGTAAAATAACTATGGACCGAAGCAAAGAGTATATTTATTGAAAATTACATCCTATATAAAATATAATTTGGTACTTTAACTTTGTCAATTGAATTTTACTAAAATATCTATCTTGGATAAATCTTAAATAGGTCTTCTTCCTCCAATGATTGAATTTTATATGTGCCATGAAATATTGTGAATCTACCTATAATTAATAATTAATAGTTTTAGAATAAAATCATTTATAGTATTATAACCTAGTCTAACCAATGCTAGGCATGATAGGAAGAAATAAGAATCAATTTTTCCTGTAGAAAACTCAATTGACTATTACTCTTTATCTTTGTTTCAATTGTGAATATTTTTCCATTTCAGATCATGATTTGCCTGCAGGTTGTTTCAATAACTAGAGTTCCATTTTTATTGGACCAGCTGGATGTTGTATAGTAGATGGAGTTTATATGCAGATGTACAATAAGCAAGTCAAGTAAAAGAGCAGGAATTAAAATTAGAACAGATTACCAGGTCTAGATTGAAAGTAAAAATTAGCAGATTGAAATAAGCTGTAGAAAAATTGCAGAACACTTCACTGAGAGAAAAACAAGCTGAAGATCAAATTAGGAAACATCAATGACAATTGCGGTAAGTGAATTGAAAACTTGTTTGAGCTAAACCAATCAATGGGTTCGCATCACTGACATGCTAATGTGACTGGTCGCAAGTGTTTGTTGTATTTACAAATATTTCTAGGGTAATTTTTTTGTAAAAATGTCCATTTATCATAGGAAGCTTCGTTATTGTTTAAATTCTTTTACTCAAACAGCGATTAGGGATATTCGGTATAGACATAAGTAGTTATGGTATTGCCTTTGTCAATTTTTGGATAAAATGTCTATTTTCTTATCATGGGCGTACTATAAATTTTTCTTAAGAGGTTGGCAATTTTCTTTTATTTCAGTGAAATTGAGGAAGAGTTGTTCAAAGATCCGAAGTGGTTATCAAGAAAGAGGAATTAGAGATATGTTGTGAATTGTTGGAGGATGAGTGTTCAACTACCAGAACAGATTTGATACTGGCTTTAAAGAGTATCATAAATATGCATTCTGCCATAGAGGATGATTTGGAAGATACAATCTTGGATAGTTCTGGGTGAGGATACATTCAATTTATTTGATTATTTTTGATTATCAATTATTTATTTACAGTGAACAAGAAACATACATCATATGATATGTCTGCAAGTTGTTTCAATAACTAGAGTTCCATTTTTATTGGACCAGTTGGATGTTGTAGAGTAGATGGAGTTATAGGCAGATGAAGAATAAGCCATTGAAGCTCTTCTAGGCTTAACAATTATCTGATTCAGTCATAGTCCTTGGTAAGTCCTATTAATAAACTGAAGCAATTTAAGTTGAACCGCACATATAGTTGAGGCAACTGCAACCACATCACAGAAAATATTTTCCATAGCAAACAAGTCGTTTGGGTACAAATGACTTCGAACGCGACGGCGCAACGCAGTTCATACGACCCAAGAATGTGGTTCGTGTACGCCGGATGCAGCAGCGACCATTCGTCGGAGATCGACTGCAAGTAGACTGCAGTGAACGCCCGTGTACATATGGTACAGTATTTCTTATGGGTAGCTTTAGAGCGGCAGTACACGGACCACACATTTGCAGTCGAGACAACCACAAAAATGTGGTCACATCAACTGCACCTTGCAGTTGAACAAGCGACATTTTTGTGATCGACATGCGGTCAAATGAACCACACGTGTAGTTGAAGCGACTGCAAACACATCACAGAAAATATTCTCCATTGCAAACAGCTTGTCGATGCACTCGTTTAGGTACAAATGACTTCGAGCGCGACGGCGCAACGCGGTTCATACGACCACAAGAATGTGGTTCGTGTACGGCGGATGCAGCAACGACCGCTCGGCGGAGATCGACTGCAAGTAAACTGCAGATGCCCGTTTTGACTGCAGTGAACGCCCGTGTACGTATGGTACAGTATTTCTTATGGGTAGCTTGAGTTCGCCGAAACGCGACGGCAATTCTGTGGTCGGGTCGACCGCAAAATGTGGCTCGTGTACGGAGGCTCTAAGTTCGCCAAAACGCGACGGCAATTCTGTGGCCGGGTGGACCGCAAAATGTGGCTCGTGTACGGTGGCTCTAAGAACCTACGTAGAATATTTTCTGTCATGTGGTTCATATGACCGCAAGTCGACCACAAAAATGTCGCTGGTTCAACCGCAAGGTGCAGTTGACGTGACTACATTTTTGTGGTTGTCTCGGCTGCAAATATGTGGTCCGTGTACGGCCGCTCTTATTCATGATGCCTATTTAAGCCTATTTTCAACATTCGCCACTATATGTGCACCACCGAAAAATTTTCCAATGTAACTTTACTCTAATTCACCTTTGTTTTAGGATGTCAAGAAGTGTCAGAGTGAGGAAGCGTTTCAGCAACGGCGTTGTACACAAATAAACGTTGTAAGCAGCGGCCGCAATTAGAAACACAGTGGTGATTTGATTTATTAAATTCCCTTTTGTCCATTTAGTTCTTATATTTTTTATTAATAAAGCAATTTGAAAAACTCCTTCGTGTTATTCATTTTCATTTATCGGTGTAGTCAACAATTTCCTTTAACAAAAATTTTTATGAAAAAATATCTGACCGACTGTTAGCGCCATCTATCGGCCAGTAGAAAAACGAAAAAGAAAGTTTGGGGGTTTGCCGATAGATGGCGCTAGACGTTTGTAGTGTTGCACAAAATGTGCGATAGGGGGCGCTGATCAATGTAGTAAAATCAGCGACATCTGGTGGTGACCCCTCCAAGTAGTGATAACTGTTAGCGCCATCTATCGGCAAACCCTTGAACTTTTTGTTAGTTCAGCTACTGTCTGATAGATGGCGCTGCCGGTTATCACAACTTGGAGGGTTCACCACCAGATGTCGCTGATTTTACTACATTGATCAGCGCCCCCTATCGGACATTTTGTGCAACACTACAAACGTCTAGCGCCATCTATCATCAAACACCCGAACTTTCTTTTTAGTTCTTCTACTGGCCGATAGATGGCGCTAATTTCCATCACTAACTTCATCTATCAGAAAATTTTTATGATAGTACGGTACGGTAAAGTCTCGGATAAAGTTGAGGAAAACAATTCTCATAATGGTACAATCTCTTTAATTTAAAATTTTTCTGGTTACACATACAAAAAATACAAAAATTTGGAAAATATATACAAAGAATATACGCAAATATAAAATTTCTTGATACGGCGGACTACGAACTCGCAGTGCTGCTATCATTCTCCGTCGTCATTTTTCACTGCCCTTGAACGTCTATGGCTCCGATCAGCACATGAAAAACAGAAAAATTGTTGTTGAGACATGTAGAACACCGAAAGTGAGAAATTATGTAATTGCAACATTTTTTTGCGATTATGTCGAGAGTATTGGCAACATTGCAAATAAATTTTGTATTAATATGTTCTTAGATATAGCCAAGATAGATTTTGACAAAGTTAAAGTACAAAATTAAATTCTAACATGCAGGATGTATGAAGGAGGATAAAACTGTCTCATGCGAGTGTCCCGAGTTATCGTCAATAAGAGAGTGTGTGTTTGGCCCTACACCTGCCGATATAAAGGAGATGTCCTGTCCACCTTCCTGAGAAGGACAGGATATAGGATGACCCAGGAGGAAAACTCCCCGGGAGGATGTACAACGGGTCACATGTGGCCTAAGTGCTGTGAGCCTACACTCACCCTCCCTACTCGGCAAATCCCAGTTACTATCTACATTTCAGGAGTTGAGGAATAGAGATCAAAGGCAAGGAATACATAGTAGCCGATTGGCAAAGCGAGGGGGACAGGTACAGGACAGTACCACAGAATACTATAACAATCGGTAGAGTCTCTTACCATAGAACAATAAGTACGCGCAGCTTTTGTGCGCAGTGACAGTCTATCATCAAAAATAGGATCACATTTCGACGTTGCCTAGATAACACCTAGATTATTGTTTCTTTTCATCTCGTTAATAAGTGTAAGGTAGCTGTCTATATGGAAGCTGTTGCCAGCTCTAATTTTAGGATCACAACTTCAACTGTCATTTAAATTCTGTCTGACTTAGATCAAAGGACGCCACGGAGAGAGACTCTTCCGATTGTTGTAGTATTTTGTGACAGTACGGATGTGTTAAATACCTAAGCCCAGTAAGGAATTTCCACGCTAGTACTCATTTGAAATACCTGAATTTATTAATAAGACTTACCAAATGTTTAACACTGGAGGAGCTTCAATTGCTAATTGAACATCTGGATATAAACTCTGTCTACTCTTCAACATTCCATTGGTCCAATAAAAATAGTACACTCGTTATTGAAGCAACTGTATCGACGACAACTTGCAGACAACTATAGATCTAAGATAGAAGAAAATATTCAAAATTAAAACAAATAAATCATTTCAAGGAGATAGTCTATTGGCTTTTTTACAGCTAATAATTCTACCTCATTTCTTCCTTCAATGCTATCTATCATAATACTGTAATTGTAAATTTTATACAAACTATCAAATTAATATAATTATGTTACCAAAAGTTTCATTTATGAATATCAAAAAGTTGTCTCTTGAATGAGTATACCACCGAACATGCATTAGTGCATGTTCAGTTGCATACCTACTAGTTGCTTATAGTTGTAATAGTGTGTCCAAATGAAACCATATAACAGATTACCCTACAAGGGTTGAGTAATCCGTGAACATAGTATGTTATACAATGATATTAATTTTATTTTGGAATTATGGAGGTATTCCACATAGTAAGTGTTGAAACTATCAATTTGTTACAGCAGATAAATTCACAATATTTCAAGAGACAAATAAAATTCAATCAATGAAGCAAAAACAAAAAGATCTTTTATTTTGGATTAAGCCAAGATAGATTTTGGAAAAATTCAACTGTATAAGTAAAAAATTAAGTATATTTTAATATAAGATGTAATTTTAATCAAACCAACACTATATACGCCTAAGTCCATTGTTATTTTTACTTTTAGGTAATATTAGATTATTAATAAAAATGATGTATACTTACATCACTATACTAAACAGTCAAAAGCACACCTCCTCCATGGCATTATCCTAATATTTTCATATTCCAAGAAAATAAACTGATATTCACATGCTGGTGTTATTTTTCCTTCTCATTCCTAAAACATACACAAATTTTAAAATGACTATTACAAGTGTTGCATTGCATGAAATAAAAAGGTACTTAAACTCATAAATGACTGGGTTCACCAAGCCAATCAGTAAGTTTCTCTGATGATGTTCGTACCAGTATGATACAGAGTTTGATAGAAAAACAATTGGCGATTTTCAATTTCTAATGACCACTGTCAATTATACACATTTTCGAACTCAGTACATTATTGTGTATACAATTTACAGAAAAATTCAAATTAATATGAACAGAAGCTTCCAATTTGTGATGGTTGGAACCAAGTATGTTATTTTCATTTTTTGTGTAATTTGGACATGTCAAGTTGAAAATATTGTGTATGTACACATAATAGAAGAGACACTCAATGAGGAAGTAAATCAAGAGCATGCCATGCTTGACTAAAAGAAACATAATTTCAAATTCATAACCAAAAATACAACACAAACCTTGCCTTGCATAGAGGTGATTTTTTCACTGATATTGCAAAATCACGAATCACGACTGCTACCAACTATAGAAAAAAAACGTGACGTGATAACGCTTTTGCGGATTTCGGCTATTTTCGGTAAATGCACACCCAATGTTGAAAATCCCTAAATCCCACACCAAATACACCATAAGGTTGAAATTACTATACCTCCATAAGAATTGCACGCTCTGTAGGCGATATCGTGCCTTATTACGGCGTCATGTGAATAAGGTGGAAATTCCGAGGGAAATTCCTATACATCCATAAGAATTACACGTGCTGCAGACGATATCGTGCCTAACGGGCATTATTATAAAATTCGCTGTATCCCACTTCGCACTGATATATGAAGTTGTGATGTTTAGTATTCCTTATCCTTAACCCAGTATTCGCAATCAGAAGTCGTTATCACGTCACGCTTTTAAATCACTGATATTAAAAAGTAACCATATCAGTTATCATAGATATTCAAAAATCACGGTATCGCCCATCTCTAGCCTTGCACTTTCAAGTCAAGATTTAATTTTCAATCTCTATATATTATTCTCCATAAGTTAGGTTAGGGTGATATTAGAATATTCATAATAACTTACAAACCTGCATTTTTTAACCATGCAGAAACTTCAATAACAAGTAATTTGTAAAGCAAGAAAAATTTATAAAACTTACCAAGGAGTATATCTGAATCAGATATAAAATCAACCTACTCTTCAACACCCTACTGGTCCAATACTCGGTCCAATATTACTGTATCGACAACTTGCAGATAATCATATATCTATATAAAAAATATTTAAATATGAAAATAAAGAAATCAAGTTCTTGGCTTTAAAATTATTATATATGGTAGTTTTTATAGAAGCTTGGAAAGCTACCAAAAATAGTATATTATGTTACTAGGAGTAGAAGGCCAACATTATTGTTGAGCCCAGATTCTTGCACTGCCGAGGCGCTAGCCGAGGCTGTGCAAACTGGGCGAAACATATAATGGGCCTTCTGCTCCGAGTAACATATACTATTTTTTCTTCAAGCGTAATAATAATATGCATTTTATAAAAAATATAGAAGGCTTTGTTTATATCTCAACTATTTAATTAATACAAACGAAAAATTACATAAAGTGTTACCTATTTATTAACAGTAATATTAAATGTGCAGTTTTGTATACTGCAGTTGTTTAAATTTAAGCCACTGCCACCGCTTTCAGCTTCGACATTTACAATTTTGTCATTGGTATACATCATATTATTAGTAAGTTGATTGTCGATTATTATGTCAGCGATTCCAGAACTATTACTTGGTTGTTCTTGCCAATTAAGTATTTTTTGTGCAGTTTGTGTTTTACTGGAAATGGAATCCTCTAAGTACCCTTCAGCAACACTGGTGGATTTCCATCCACCATGCCGCTTTAAAGCGGTAATATCACCTCCGTTGTCAACTAAAATAGTTGCGGAAGTCCTCCGAAGGCAATGTCCTGTATATTCATGAGGATTTGTTAATTTCAAAAACGTAGCAACGTCTTTTGGTACGTTTGATATTTTGTGGATACCCATTACCACACGGTGACATTTACCATTCTGGTATTTAATAAAAAATCGCTGCAGGCCAATATCATCCGGACGAAGAGCCGTATACTGTCTTACCAAATTCAAATAAAAATCGCCAATTATAGTAAACGACCGTTGTTTTTTGTTTTTTGTGTTTATGATTTTAACCAAAATTAAATTTCCCAAATCTTGGATTTCGCTAGACTTTAAATTAACAAGTTCATCGCATCTAAGGGCTCCTGTGACTCCAAATATTAATATAACCTAAAACAAACGTTGAAATAAATAAAAAAAAAAGCTGGTAGCACCGGGATTAGAACCGCTGACCTTTGCGACCGAAGACAAAAGCTCTGCCACTGAGCTACCGTCATTAAATGTTATAAGTAGGAAATGAGGTAATATTTGCTGTCAAGTTAAATATTGATCTGCTAGTAGATATCACTGTCAACGGTTTAATAAACGTAATAATGATTAAAAAGAAATAAGAAAGTACCTACCTTTGTTGCTAAATAAACATTATTTGGTGCATCCTTGAGAAATTTATCAAATTGATCTTGTGTTAATACTTTTGATTTTTTCGGTGTATAATTTTCCCCTTGGCGCTTTATAAATGCAATTAATTTGCTATATTTTTCTATTTTAACATTATGTTTAATGTTTAATTGACTTTTAATCATTGAATACTGTGCCCATAGAGTAGAACTTTTAAACTTTCTGGACAAATTCGTGAAGTATGCAAGCATAACGTTTTCCGTGTATTGCTGTACATTATATTCATTGCACCATTTTAGAAATTTTTCGTATGCTAAATCATACAGTTTACGCGACTTCGTTGGAATTAGAGTTTCAATACTGGAATTAGCTATTTCAACTAATTCCGGAGGCGTACATTGCAATTCTTGAGACATTTTTCACAAAATTTTCAAAACAGACAAACGTCAAATTAAATAAGTTTAAAAATGACAGTTCCTACCTACTTGATTACAACGCCCCATTATTTTATTAGTACAATAATGAAAATTAATTTTTGTACTAGTAAAATAATGGGATATTTCTACGGTCTGTGTTGCAAAAAGTAATATAGTTATTATTATACGCTTGAAGGAAAAATATATTAAGTCAATTTCAACATACCGCCTTTGGATCAATTCTTATTCTAGGACGATAATATAGATAATGTTACGAAAAGTTTTATTCACAGTGAATTTATATAATATAAATGTAAATGCACAAAAATTGTAATAAAATAATCGGCTTCTCTGTAAAGACGCCATTTCAAGTAAAAAGTAAAATGTCAAATATAAACCATAGAATACTTCAAGATAGAAAAGCCACTCAATAAACATATTGTTCGAGGCTGCCATCTATTAGAAAGCTACAAGTTACCCTGTCTAGTACGCATGCATCCCAGCATGCATTAGTGCCTGATCAGTTGCATACCTACTAGTTGCTTATGATTATAATACAGAGTGTCCAAATAAAATTATAGTAGGACACTAGGTTATACTATGATTGATTTTATGATAATGAAAAGAGTCCACGTAGTCAGACCAAAATAAAATTCAATCATTAGAGGAGAAATAAAGAACAAAACTTTTACTTTAGATTTAGCCAAGATAGATTTTGGTGAAACTCAACTGACAAAATTATATTCTAATTATGAGATTTATTTTTCTTAAAGCAGACTCTATTTGCGAGGATTAGCATTATTTTCTATTATTTGTTTGCGTTTCTGGAAATTTTCATGGATAATATAGAAAAAATAATTCATAAACACTATCTTATCAATGCAGGAACTTTGTTGATGTTTTAAAATGTTCCTATCACAATAAAGATCTTTGAAAAATGTGTTTTTATTCTCCAAAAAACCAAACATAAAATAATATGAACTAGCTAGCTACTAGCTACACTAAGCAAGAAACATCATCGTTACGTTGAGTTACGTTATTTTCAAGTAACTTGGAAGATGTCCTCCCTTAAATATCTAATTGACGCAACTGGTACGATTTTGTGTTACGTTGAAATTAGTTATGTTTTTGGAATGTTAAATGTAAGCATATGATTCTAACGTTACCAACAAAACGTGCTAGACACGTAGCATTTATGTTGGTTTAAAAAATGTTTCAGTTTTACATCGCCGACATGTTTTTGGGTCAACTTCTTTGTTACAGAGAAATGAAATGTAACACAAACGTAACATTCTTGTTAATCTAAAAAACGTTTATTTCAGTTGTATCAGTTTCGTTGATGTATTAACTTGTTTGAATCACAAATATCAATACACCAATATTTTCAAGTGAAGTATAAGTATGTATTGTCCAATCTTAAATATATTGTACAAGTTTTTCAACCTGACAAAACAACTATTCACTTCTCTATCACTAGGGCAATCCCGGAACGAGCCCTATACGCGATAGTAGGTGAAGTCGAACAGTAAGCTGCCACTTCGACAACCATAACCTATAAATTATAATACCAAAGTATTCCAGCCTTTGAATAGGGCATGTCCACGTGACGTCACAAACTAGCTGGTGGTAAAACAATAAACAAAGCCACGTGGTACTTATAGTGAGGTTATGCTGCTTCATAATGTTAGATCGTGTTTGAGTTTAGTTGGTTTTGCTTCAGTGTACTTTTAAAGTTATTTTAATTGTTGAGCTTGCATATTTAATACTATATAATATAGGTTAATAGTTGTTTGTTGTTTGATAATTTTTCATCGTGTCTATTGTTTATTGTTTTACCACCGTCGTATTGTCAATGTCAGCTGTCGTGGACATGTCCAGCCAGCGCCTGAATAATTATATCATTGTTCGTTTTGTGCATTTGCATTCATTCCTTTTAAAAACTGTGTTTAGAGTAGAGGAACATGAATCGTAAAGTAAGTACAAAATTCTTTTATTCGTTAGTTTACCTAATTGTAGGGAAAGAATCTCCTGTTTTTACTCCAACTTATATAATTATTATCATATGCCACATCATAGAATGCGATTATAAATTGTTAAATAGGTCAGTAATTAGTTTAGTTACTTTTTACTTAGTTAGTTTTTAGAAATACTTGACTTTGATAAACTTGTGAATACCTGTAACGTCACAGCTAAACAGATAGTAGGACACAAATTCTCATGGAGAATCAGTAACATGTTTGGATAAGATTGGTCAATATTTTCTTTTCATAGTTATAGATATTTCAACAATATGTAAAATTTGAGATTAATATTTAGTAGACCCTTCCATGTAACAAAAGTGCAGGTTAATAAAACAAAAAACATTTTTCAAACTTCACTTGAAGTGTAATTCTATAGGTACACTGGAAAATCATGTAACAGGACTGCATAGTCTAATGTATTGTTCTTGTTTCTAAAACAAGATTTATTTTCCAGTATAATAAATATCTACAAGTGTCCTGATGGAATGAACCAGAGTTCACAAGTAGAGGCTTGGCTGTAACTTTTCATTATAAATTGGCAATACATTGTTCCTGGACGGGCCCAAAAAATAACTTCAAGATTAAAGACTGCAAGATAATCAATATTTCAAAAGGTTGTAGGTATATTGGACAATTGACATTTAATATTCACTTAATCATTGATTTTATCCCTAGATGCAGTGCAGTGATAAAGTATTTGAGATCATAACCATGGATTGGTTCCAACAAGCCAACCAACGGCTCAAGCTAGCAGAGCTTCAGCAGAGGAATTGGTAAATATAAAAATGTTTGAACAATATTAGTAAACATTTACAATGCATATTTTTGAAATTCTAATATTTGATTTATTTTTCAGAGGTGTGCAGCAGATGCTTTAAATAAATATTTTTATATAAACATAGGTATTTATATACATAAGTAAAATGGAATATACTTTTTATTTCAAAATACAGTCTTATTATTTCGATTTAGAAGCGTTACATGAATGTAACGTTTTAATCATTCTGCACTAAAAAAAACATCTCAAAAATGTAACTAATATGTTATAGCTTCGAAACAAAAACGTAACTTTAGTCACATAATCGTAACGTTAAAATTACGAAGTAACTGGAACATTCCAAGAACGGAAATAATATGTTATAGTTTTGTAACAAAAACGTTTATTTGTAAACGTAACTGGGACTTGGTCATGTTTGCGGACATTTTACGTAACTATGAACATGAAAAGGACGTAACAAATCTTTTTTGAATAACGTAACAATGTAACTTTCAACGTATCAGTAACGTAACTGCGATGTTTTTTTGCTTAGTGTGTTATTCTTTTGAAGTATTTAAATTTACAAATAAGACTTACCAAGGACTACAAGGAATGAATTAGAAAAGACTGCTGACTGAGCTCCTATTATTGCTTATTGTACATCTGTTGTACAAAAGCCTATGCTCCAATAAATATGGTACTCTGGAGTGCGTTCATAAACGTTACAGAGTACACATTTCTCACACTGTTTTGACAACCATCGTTCATAAATGAAATTTTTTTTACTCTGTAACTACTTTCCTAGCGTTCATAAATATACTTTGACATTTCCAATGTACACATTTCTAGACCGCGGTATGGAGCGTGGTAATATTTTATCCGAGTTTGCACTCTCCAAAAATGTCAAATATGCCAAAAATGTCAAATAGTTTTTGTAACCGGTTAGAAATACAAAGTTTTTAAAAGAACTCAAGAATAATCAATATGGATCAATACATTTTTTTTTACTATATTCTCAGGATAATTCTTTATTAAAATATCTTAAAGAAGAAGCAACAAAAAGAGGAGAGGCAAGAAAGAAGAGACACGAAGAAATTATAGATGTAAGGAACAGATCCATTGAGGTATTTTCTGAAAAAATGGATAAACTAATAGAAAAATTCTAACATTTATTAGTTCAATATGTTCTACATTGTTTAAAGTAATATAGGAATTATAACAATAAATAACGTATAAAAATTTTGTTTTGTACATTTAAGATACTTTAACTGTTTATGCTCTTACATGGTTGAAATATAATATAATTTCGAGAGAATTTAAGAAATTAATATAAAATTACCCAAGTTCTCACAATTTATTTTAATTAGTACTATTTATTTTTTCAAGAGAAACTATTAACATTTCTTCGTCGTCACTATCGCTCTCATCGTCAATATCATCAAATGAAAGATATTTTGTACCTAATGCAGCTGCCAATGTTACAATTTTACTTTGGTTTTGGTTCATCATCAAATTTTAAAACTCGACGACAGTTAAAATTTGACAGTAAATATGTTACCATAATGCGTTCATAAATCACGGGTTACAATGTGCTCCATTTCAAATGTCAACCAATTCCATTACAGAGTAAAGTGTTACTTTGTACATTCGTTTATGAACGCACCCCTGGTTATTCAAGCAACTGTATCGACGAAAACCTGTAAGCAAGCATACATATTATCTATAATAGAACAATATAATGAAATCGTTTAGGAAGGAGAAGCCAGTTGGCTACTCTAAAAGCTTATAATTTCAATTATAAATATAGTTTAACAAACCTTATTTCTGAATCCTTACCATAATAATTAAGATGTTCAATTTTCAATATTAACTTCTACTTACACGCGTATCTGTTTTTCTACCGCCTCTGAAAGTGGATAAATTTGTTAAAATAAATACGTGTGCACACAAAAATGAAAAAAAGGTAAGAGGGTTTTTTTATGAAGACCCCACGCCGTTTTTTTTTAATAATAATTAATAAAAGTGATCACAGATTTTAGATTACTGAATACACTGAATAATTATATTACTGATCAGTGGACAGTGATCATAATCATGACCACAGACAACCCAGATAGTATTAAGGATAGAGAGGTCACTCAATTCAAAAATTGTTCGGTGCAAGCCATAGAGTAATAATGGTGCAAGCATTTATCAGAAAGTTACCTCTTGTAGCTTTTTAAATTTCAATGGACGAGTTCTATACAAGAGAATTGCTGCCAACATAACGAACAAAAAAATACTGAAAAAGGTTAGTCGCATAAGGAAGTGGTTTTTCCAATCTATGTTTTGTTTTTCTTATATATTTTGAGTCCCTTTACCACCCATGTTGTACCCGAAAAGTTTGGAGTTTTACCCGAGAAGTTTGTAGGAAAATTTAGCTTGGGGAATTTTATATCTTACAGTTGATGAACAACTAATGACAGCTGTCTATACATGTTTATTTAGCTTTGTTTGTGTTCTTTGTGTTTCGTCAACTGTAAGATGCAAAATACCCCAAACTAAAAATATCTCCAAATTTTTTGGGTACAACATGGGTGGTAAAGGGACTCAAAATATATAAGAAAAACTAAACATAGATTGGAAAAACCACTTCCTTATGCGACTAACCTTTTTCAGTATTTTTTTGTTCGCTATGTTGGCAGCAGTTCCCTTGTATAGAACTCGTCCATTGTTATACTCAGTGTTGAAATGTATTGGAACCGTTTATTTGATTGATTATTTATTTTATTAAATGAGATTTGCGTTTATGTCAAGGTTTTGGCTTTCCTAAATGAAAAAAACGACAACAAATAATGACACATTGACGCCATTATTGTTTTCATTCTATTTTTGGCTTCTGCGTCGATTCTCACGCACTTTCTAAAAATATAGAACATGTCAATATTTTTACTCCGAAAATTTTGGCAATAATTCTTTGACGTGTAAAACAGCAAAAATTATTCTTATGAAAATTTTCAGAGTAAATTTCGCAATAATTCTCGTACGTGTAAAACGGTTCATACCATTGTTAGGAAGTTCTTTTATGATAGAATAAACGCATACCATGGTCACCTACAAGGTGGCCTTGACGTACACCGCCAGTGACTTACTGGCTACTAGAGCGTAGTCGCTTACTGTCAGCACTGTCAACAGTCAAAAACTTCAAATCATTTTCAAATGTTCAAATATGTTCCATCTATAAACGGTCATATTTTTTTACAACACATAAGAACATAAAACATAACTATTATCATATCTCAGGTTCAGGTACAAATGAGCTCAGCTGTGATTCTTGTCGTATTATAATCTACCCATCGAAATCAGAGTGATTTGGTAGAACGCTGCACCAGCAGTGGAAACCTTTTTCTAACAATATTATTTTTTTTTTCAATTGTAAAAAGTTGTTCAAAATGAATATTGAACTAGTTAGGTCGTATTTACAAGCTAGAGATCCTAGCATTATAGCATATAATAGAGCTAATTTAGATAGTGTAAAAGTAAATTTAGCCGATCTTTTAAAAAATAATAGTGCAGAAACTGAAGAAAAAACGGTAAGAAAAAATTCATAATTCTTTCAGAATTGATAAAAATATTAAATTTGCCTCTTCTTTTGTTGAATAAATGACTGTTGTGTGTTTGTGTTATTTATTCAGCATTGAAACTCTTGAATTGTTTTATGTTGATTTGATAAAAAAGAAACTCAAATTTCAGGAAGAACCAAAGTTTATAAATGTTTATCTCAGAATAAGAGGAGACGTCAAGATAAGTAAGCTGTACAAAATAGATGGTAATAACTTTAGCTGCAAAGTACCAGAAGGTTCATATGCACTAAGAAATGTAAAGTTTGGTGATAGTATGAAAAGAACCTATACTTTTACGAACATATTTGGGCCAGAATTTGAACAAAAAACTATTTTTGAAATTATTGTTAAACCAAAACTAGTATCTTTCATCAATGGAAGAAATTCTACTTTATTCACATATGGAGCTTCTGGATCAGGTAAGAAAGTGTTTAAAGTTGGCAAACAGTTTTAACATTGCATAGGTTAACTTTGAAATGTGTGGATTCCTATATTTTAAAGATTTAAAGAATCAAACATTTTGAATGAAAATATAAATTTTACATTATATTATGAAGGAATAAAAAGAAATTATGAACTAATCTTTCTGTTTTAAAAACCAATATCTATACTATTATTTCATTATTAGGAAAAACCTATACTATAGTTGGTACACCGGAGCAGCCAGGTTTAATTCCCAGAGCACTAGAATATGTATTCAAATCTGTGGCCAGAGTGAATTTTAAACCAGAAGTTAAACCACTTCCAAATGGCAGTGTACAAAATATGACTGAGGAAATGATAATAGAAAATGAAAAGTATAAAAACTTAATTGTCAATGCCACATTGTGTGATCAAGCTGCTCATATTCGTACATACAAGTAAGTATTTGATTAAATAGTTGTTTTCTTTTGTTCTATTTTTGGTAAAGAAAGATATTCCTATTTCTCACAATTCATTATTATTTGGCATATATTTTTATTTATATTTACAGACAAATGCAAAATAGATTGAGTTTGGAGCCTATAGCTAAAGTAACAGATAATTCAGATGTATTTGTCAGTGCATGGATAAGTTTTGCTGAAATCTACAACGAGAGCATTTATGATCTACTAAGTTTACCTGATCCAAAAAATAAACCTCGTCCAAGATTAGCTTTGGGAAAATCCAAAGACGAAAGTACTTATATTAAGAAATTGACTTCTATACACGTAATGAATGGCTTAGAAGCATATCAAATCTTACAATATGGTTTACACAATCTTAACTACGCTTCTACTGCAGTAAATTCACATTCCAGTAGATCACATTGTATATTTACGATACGACTGGTACAAACATCAAAGAATGATAAAGACGTGTTTATTAGTAATTTTAATTTTTGTGATTTGGCTGGATCGGAGAGACTCAAGAAAACCATGAATTTTGGTGATCGGTTAAAAGAATCCAACAATATTAATACATCATTACTCGTCTTAGGTAAGTTCTTATACCTGTATACATATTTCTTATTGTTTATAATAATAATGTACATTTTTAAAATAGGTAGATGTATGGACAACATAAAAAAATGTCAGCAAGTGAAGGATAATCGACTTATTCCGTTCAGAGAATCCAAATTAACTCAAATATTTCAAAAAGCTTTGATGGGTTACGAAGAGGTAGAAATGATTGTTAATGTAAATCTATGTAGAGATATGTTTGATGAAACCATTCATGTATTGAACTTTGCTGCTTTAGCGAATACAATAGTCGTCGAAGAGGACTTACCCAAAGCTATTAAAAGAGAAAACAGATTTTCGTTGATGATGCAAAATGAAGAAAAAACAAAAGGCAACAAAGTAACCAACAGTAAGTACAGAAAAAACATTCCCACAGTGGTGAAAAATTTTTAGTAGGTGGTATGATATAACTAACCTTTTTTTTTGTCAATTACACTCCTGTCTCTTGGCCTTTTTGTACCTGTTTCACATTACCCACTCAGTAACTGTCGTCTCTTGTACCAGCATGTACAGACTCTTCACTGGTTGCTTATATTCTTCGTCCTCTAGTAGATTAGTCATAAGTATACATTTTTTATATTAAAATCACACAGCTTTGATTTTCTTTGTCAATATTAGCGCTAACTTGAACAGTAAAAAAGTTTGGCACACATGTAAGCCACAAATGTGTCCTATGTTGCATCCTCTAGAAAATACATCGAAACAGATATCATTTTCCACACCTCGTAATGTCTCTACTCTCTTAAAAACCCGAATGTTTATTACAAATTTGATTAGATTGTTGAATTCGGAGATTGTCTAGTTTGCACATCGTTTGCTTATGTTGTAGAGGAACATAGTGAATTTGAAACACTTCGAAAAGAGCTCTACGATGTACAAATAGAAAATAGAAGACTAATGAGGGAAAATAAACGTTTGAATTTGGAATTACAACAAAACGTAAATGCTCCCAACGATGAAATCAGAAGTTTGAACGACGCAATCGACATGATAATCGAGGAAAGAGACAACATAATTGCAATGTACGAAAAGAAAATAATCGAAGAAAAAGAGTCTGTAGCTGCTATATATAAAGAGAGCATTGTTCGATATACTGAAATGTACAAGGAAAATAAAGAACGCGCGCTTGAAAGGTGAGTATAGTTAATTTCGCAGTTAAAGCAACATATAACAACATAATCTTTTTAGACAACGACAAGAATATGAAGAAAAACTTGCTGAAATGCAAACAATAACTATTTTGAGCGATGACGACGACGAATCTCCTAAAAAATCTCGTGATGTGCGCGGAAAAGAATTAGAAGAGAGGATTTTAGACTATCAAACACTCACTGGTGAATTAACGGAAAATTTAAGAAAAACTCAAGAGAAGCTAGAAAGTACTGAAAATTTACTAGAAGATGCCAAAGAAGAGTATAGGTCTTCGCAGTTGGAAGTCAAACGGTAATTAATTTATATCTTATGTTCTGCTACACTGTTGGCACGTTTTTCATTATTAAAATTGTTTCAGTATTTGCCAGGAAAACGCCGAATTGAAATCAGTTGTGGTGACGTTAAAGGAGGAGATTGAATCATTGAAGTTGCAATTGATGCACCAATCAATGATGTATTTTGAAGAAAATTCGAGTGACGCTGAAGATAGAGAATCTTCTTTGTAACCCTGAGATGTCGAATTAGTGCACTCTTTACCTCATGCCATAACCAGGGACTCATTAATTATAATTGAGAAAATTTGAAAAGTATTTGTTGTTTTAATTAGGATAAGTTTTATCAATGTGAATAATTGTGAATTAACATTTTTTATTTAAATAATTTAATGGTATCAAATAAATAGACTATCTGTCATTTGAATTATATATTTTTTTTTATTTAAACTATGAAATCGTTATCAACAGTAATAAAAACTTAGCCCCTTTTGCTTACCACCACTGATTCACAGAATATTTTAGATATAAATGCCTTCAAAGCTCCAAATCCAACTAGTTAACTGTCACAGACATTTAACACATTAAAACATAAAATGAAGAAGAGTACTTAAAAAAGAAAATTTTGGAAATATTCATAAAACTAAACTCACTTTACCTAAAAGCCTCCTCATGACAAAACTGGCCAGCAATTATAGGTATATGTGTTGCAATACTAAGAATACAATTTCTTTTTTCAGAAAATGCTCTCTGTTGTGCTATCAAGTGTTATTTTCAAAACTCCCACCATATTTTATCAATTCTTGCTGAACAAAACTGACGAATTATCAAATTTTTTATTATTTTTAAATATGAATTCTTATACACTTTTTCATACAATTATTCTAATGCTCCATCTAAAAAACATAAATTGGGATTATTTTCTACAACATTGTCAACATCTCTCTTTAATAAAGTTTTTCTTTTTCCAGATAGTTGCTTTACTGCTTCTTTTGCCATAAATTCGATAAATATTTCCTGAAATTGAAATCAAAAATATAATAATGTAGAAAAAGCGAAGCATTTCTTTTATGTTTGATGTAAACATAAGCATGTGAGCAGCTGAATTGAACCACAAGAAACTATTGTATGTAATATTTAAATGGATTAAATATATTATTGCTATAACCTACTTCCGTTTGAGAACTAAAAACTAGGATCTTTAAAATATTGCGATTCTTTTAATGGTCATACTTATAACTTACAACAAAGAAGTTTTATTAATAGTAGGTTGTTGGAAAAATATCAACTTACTGTTGCTTTTGTTAACAAAAATATTGAATCTTGAGCAATGAGTGAACAGTCTGGATTGAGTTTCATCATATTTTTAATCCTTGCTAATGGTAAACGTAGGGCTCTCGTCCGTTGATTGGTATTATCTTTAGGAATTGTAACAGAATCATTCAGTGGAGTATCAGATTCGTCGATTTGATTTTCTGTAACTTCAACATCTAAATCCGCAGATTCTGTATGTTCAGAATCCTGCATATCCATCACTTTAAATTATTTAATTGAAAAGACGTAATATTGTTGCTTTTCTGTTTTCTTATCTAAACTGCTGTCCGCTACATACAAGCAAAGAGTACAAGATACAAGTAAAAATTGACAGTGACAGTAAATCTATGAAGTGGCTACAATCTTCTTTTTCTTCGTTATGCTTTATGGCCTCCGCCATAGACAAATTATTATATTTCTCTATGGCTAAGACTTACAAGCTGACTGATAGCCTAGAAGTGAGGAGCCTAAAAACCGAAGACTATTTATCATTTTATCCTAACCCTACTTTTTATTGTTGACATTTCACTATAGTGTGATGCATATTAGATTTTGATTTTACTTATATACTACAAAAAAAAAACTACAAATTTTAAATATGGCGAAACATCATCCAGATTTAATATTCTGTAGGAAACAGCCTGGCGTAGCTATAGGTAGACTCTGTGAAAAAGATGATGGAAAATGCGTTATTTGTGATTCATATGTAAGACCATGTACTTTGGTAAGAATTTGCGACGAATGTAACTATGGATCCTACCAAGGAAGGTGTGTTATTTGTGGTGGTCCAGGAGTATCTGATGCCTATTATTGCAGAGAATGCACAATGCAAGAAAAAGATAGAGATGGATGTCCAAAAATTGTGAATTTGGGCAGTTCTAAAACTGATCTTTTCTACGAGAGAAAGAAGTATGGATTCAAGAAACGTTAGGTTTAATTTTCAATTTTTTTTCACGGAATTGCTGTATGTATTATTTACTTTTTTTAATTGGAAATACATATTATATATTTACTAACTTTTTTCATTAAATGCTTAATTACACTTTCAAAACTATGCAAACATAAAATGGCAGTCAATTGACAAAATCTTCAAAGGTTACAATCCCCTCAAAGTAATTTCTCTATATAATTAGCAAGTTATCAAAATGAAGTTAAAACCATTGTTGTTAATTCTAGTAATAATCCTGTATAACTCACTTTCAATAAAATCAATAAATTATTTCATTTCAAATCACAATTTTTGGTAGGGACAAGGTTTAAAAATGTTATTTCCAAGTAACTCTTAACATGTTCATGCTTATTTACAAATAATATGGGTACATTATGTAAATATCCCCTAAATAATTACTATTTCTCCCTTAAATATAATTTAATAAGGGAAAGAAGAACTGTTAGCAAGACACATAACATAACCTCAACTTTTTGTTTATTATGTTTTGACAGCATAATTTAATAACTGCTTACAATTGTTTAGTCTAATGATATGTAAAGGAAATATATAAACTATTCATTAACAAAAATCCTTCATCATAGTATATTTTATAGTATGGCAAAGCATCACCCAGACCTAATTTTCTGTAGAAAACAACCAGGTGTAGCAATTGGTAGATTATGTGAAAAATGCGATGGCAAATGTGTTATTTGTGATTCATATGTAAGACCTTGTACTTTAGTTAGAATTTGTGATGAATGCAACTATGGATCTTATCAAGGCAGGTGTGTTATTTGTGGAGGTCCTGGAGTTTCCGATGCATACTATTGTAAAGAATGCACAATTCAAGAAAAAGATAGAGATGGTTGTCCTAAGATTGTTAATTTAGGTAGTTCAAAGACTGATTTATTCTATGAAAGAAAGAAGTATGGCTTTAAGAGACGTTAACTATTATATATACTACATAGTATAGTATAATATACTAAAGTATTTTCATAATATCCAACATTGTAGTGTAGTTGTTTCCAGTTTTAAACATTTGATTCTATATTATTTATTTTGGTTGTTTTCATTCAATTTATATGACTTTGTACATAAGTCAAATGATATTGTTAATTAGACAAATAATATTAATTTAATAAAAGTGTCCCTTGTTCAAAATGGATCGTGCTTAATTTTTTCAATTTTTTGAAATGGGCAGAGTTTGATTTCCCGAACAAAAGTGTCTGAGCACATGTCAGTCCTTAGTTTTTGAGATGCTGGGCATTGAAGATGGAAGGTAACAATTATTTGATATAAAAAGTCACAAAAAAATATTGTGACGTTGCCAAGCTGTTTTTTTTTTCACAGCAAGAATGGAAATGTCAATTTTTATTGGCATGTGCCTCGCATAGCATGAATCAAAGGTGTTAATTTACATTTGAAATATTGAATTATAGTCTCAGATTTATCTAATATAATTGATACTTATGTTAAAAGTGTGGTAAGATACAAGAAACAGTATCAAATCATTTTATATAAAAATATATCAAGTTTTCCATCCACCTAACCAGCTTATGTTTAAAAATAAAACATGATTAGTAATAATGAATATAAATAGTATAACTTACGTCTTTACAGCATTGAGCGGGTATACACTGCGGCTTTTTCATTCAAAATAACAAAGATGTTGCCATCTCTTGACATTTACAGTTTAACTGCTCTGGTATGAAAATAATTAACTGCTTTTTTCATCCTTGAGAACCAATTTATTCAAAATCACCAAAAACTAAAGAAATAATAAAATGTCAAATGTAAACTTGGGAATTTTGCAACTTGATTTGACAAAGTCTTGGAGTTCTGCCAACCTGTAGACTTTAAATTGCCATATCCATTAAGTATAAATTGTATTTATGGCTGGTAAATTTATATTTATTCTGATAAGCAGGAAATAACTGAGAATTACCGAATTACGACATTGTTTTTTTAATCCATACATAAGAGACTGTTTTTATAGCAAAGAAACAAAAGCAGCTATTGTGCTGAAATGGTAATAGTCTGTTCATGTCAAAATAGCTTTTTTTAATAGGAATTATATTTATTTCGATACTTCACTATGATCCATACAAAATGTGAGTCATTGTGCTCATATAAATCAAGAAATAAGGGAGAGTAGATGGGAAATATTGAGAGAATAACTAATTTTTGTGAATCACCCTACATCTGAAATTTTTGTTATTAGTTTTAGCGTATTACTCACCTTTTTGTATACCTCTTGATTGATGAAAGTACAATCTCGCATGTAACTGTTTGAGAATAGATTCCCTGGTAGCTAACCAAAGTCGGTTTAAAAACACAAATTGACTTACCTTTAGTGTAAGTCAATTTACCCTGAAATTCAAAGAACGAGGGTGAAAAGGGAATGCCTATCAGAGATTTATGTTAATGAGGAACACTTAGGCTGACATGTTATTCCGTTTTCACTTGTTGGTTGATAATTAGATACATAATAATAAAACACTGCTGCATATGAAAGTTGAATCTTCTAGTTTTAAAAATATATATTGCACACACCTATCAATGTTGACTTGAAAAAAAAGGTTATAAAAATACTCGTTTACAAAAAAATGGAATTTTTTTATTCAAATATAATTGAAGTTAAAAATTAAAACAAAAATACAAAAAAAATATAATATAGTCTTATCATAAAACAAATATTAAGCACAGCTTTCATACCATAAAAAATAATGGGAAAACTTTCCCTTTATTTAAAAATTATTTTCTTTGAAAACAACGACCTATCATTTTGACAACACAACTACTACAGAATTGGTAGTAACAATAAGGCACATCCAATAACTAACCAGTTGATAGTAATCACAGTCACCCTTAGGAAAATCAATTTAGTTATGTTATTAAAAAGTTAAAAGTTCAGTGATTGGTTGTTGTTGTATCCTTTCATAAATTTTCATCAAGATTCTATAACAATGCGAGTTGATGTTGAGACCCAAGTAAAAAGGGAGTAACACTGAAGAGAAGACCGAAAGCAGCAAACAATCACGTCTTGGTGGAAGTATAAAACTTTTGGCAAAGACGTTGAAACACTTTTTAAAAGCAAGGAAGATTAAATCAATGTATGGAAAAAGCACTGCAAAAATATATAAATATTTATAAAACTTGAAAACAAAATATGTGTAGTTTAAGCGCTTTCGCCGATCAAGGCATCACATATAGGGCCTAAATTTTTTTCCCGGACTGTGACACAAAAACAAACTTTTTAAGTAATTATGTGTCCGAAATATATATATTATTACTTTAAAATAAAATGTTACCATTTTGTAGCTTCTTGACATTTCACTGGAGGTATTTCTTCGACTGGAAAATTAATATTTCTACTCTTATTTTTAAATATCACTTAATATATATACAATGTGAAACTGAAATAAAAAAATAAATTATCCAACAGAAACGTGTCCATGGACAATTTTTTTCAAAATAAATTAAACTTTTTCTTTTTTTTCTTCTCTAAAGTTCTGATACTATCTTCACTGGTATCTACATCTTTATCAGCATCTAAATTACTTTTATTTTTGTGCTTGTTTTCTTTTTTGTGTTTTTTCTTGTCTTTATCTTTATCTTTTTTACTTTTTTCCAATTGGGATTTATCGCTTTCTCTATTTAAAGCAAATAAATTAATGTGGTTACTTATACTATTATCTTCTTCGGTTTCACGAACTCGATCCATTTCGAGGCACTCAACTATTTGGTTTCTTCGTTCTACAATGTTTACTAATCTAAAAAAAAAAACAACTATATCACACAAATTGTAAGACTGTACAGTGGAGATATTACAAATATGGTACTTCTGTTAACTTTATATGAATTATACAATAAAGGATAATAGGAAAAAGTTAGGAAAAACGAGTGCAATTGTTAGACTGCTGTTGGATGCTATGCTTTATTCATATTCAACTGTACCAAATATTAATGGCTGTATATAATATGAATTAATACATTTAGAAGCTGTTTTCAATTTGAAGGTTATAATAAATAGTAAAATCAAAGAAAAAAGATCAAGAAAATTACAAAAAATGTCACAGAACAAGCTGATATTCTAGGACTGAAAATCAATAAAGAAAAAACAAAATATTATAATGATCCTAGGTGTCAAATAGGTGGAAGTATCAAAGAAAATTTGGTAGTAAAAACGAGTATACTTTCCATAGGGTAGACGATTTATCTAGGAGTACTTGTATGTACGAAAGTGAAACATAGACCCTACCAAAACAACAGGAAGAGATGTTGGAGCGATAGGAACGTTGGGCGACATAAAAACACCTGAAGGATGGGAAAGAAGAAAAAATGAAGAAGTAAACATGCTGTACGTAGAACCGAGAATAACATTAAGAATAAAAACACAGAGGTTAAGGTGGTTGGGACCATAGAGTAATAAATAAAAGAGAGGTTTTAAAACATATGGAAGCAGCTGGTACAAAGTTTGTGCGCAGCCAGTTGAGTATGGCGCATCACAGCGACTAACTGAATTAACAAACCCCGAAAATACGAATAAAGAAATAGAATAGAGAAAGTATTAGGATGGTAAAGCATACAATATATTATCATCTTAAGGCATTACTTACTTTTTAATAAGTTCCTCTTCATGGGCTTTATCAAGATCAGTTTTATTAGTTTCTGGTTGCATCATAAGACATCTAATCTGATATTCCACGTCTGCGTGTTCTTTCTCTAATCGTTGTTGTCTTCTCCTACAAATAAATAATAAATAAAAAATCAGTTTGGTTAAAATTTACAAAAAAAAAAATATCAATACTCACAAATACATCAATTCTGATTGCTTTCTAAAGAGCTCATTTTTCTCGTTGACCAGCTCGAATAGTTGGAGAATTAAGTCCTCCGCCTCAATGGAAATATCATCATCTATAACAATAAATATAAGATAACAGTTAATGCTATATCCCCTTTATCTTCTAACGCTTATAAACGTACACTGGCCTCGTGGCTATTCAACCTAACCTAGGTGAATTTAACAACAAAAAACTATACCAACAACAATATCAAATTTTATATTTACTTGAGTTGTTTTCATTTCCGGTTCCTTCACATTTTTCTCTGATAATCAATTCCAATTGTACACCTTGCTTTTCTAGACCTTGTAGTTGAACTTTGATTAATTCCAGCTCTTTCTTTATCTCAACTGTAGGAAGACATTGGATAGTTCTTTTCTGGAGAACAGGTTTGTTAGGCGCTTGTCCTTTCTTCCTCTTCCATTTTCCGTAGGTGCTTTTGTTGTATGCAGTAAGACTATTGGGATCTTCAATGAGAGAAATATCTAAAAAGAAAAAATAGATTTAAATATTTGTTTAATATGTCAAAGAAAATGTATTTTATAGTAGAGTATTTTTAAAAACGTGGTGGTGACCTATGGCGCTGAAATAGCGAACCTGACAAAAAAACAAGAAAATAAATTAAGGATATTCGAGAGAAAAATTATGAGGAAAATCTACGGACTTGTTAAAACGGGAGAAGGAGAATATAGAATACTAATGAATTATGAAATTGTACAAAAAATAATGGGGAAGACATTGTAAAATTTATAAAAGCACGCAGACTGGGATGGTACGGACACATTTATAGAAAAAGTGGAGATGAAACACTGAGAAAAATAACAGAATGGATACCAGTTGTAGACAGAGCTAGGGGAAGACCTAAAACAAGATGGGAAGACCAAGTTAACGCAGATTTAAATATCATGAATGTCAAGGAAGCGAAACATAAAGTTAAAGATAGACATTTGTGGCGTGAAATCGTAGAAAAAACTAAGTCACATCACAATATCTAGGAATAAAAAAAAAATACTACAATGGGCTGATCCCCCATGTTAAATGGATCGACAGAACACCCACTTGGGTGTGACTACAATTCCCATGGGAATGTATAGTCGTGTATATAATATATATTTTTTTTTAAAAACGGAAAATCCCAACCATATACAACCATGACTAAAGTTACCTTGTGTATTTTGACTTTGCATATTTTTGTTAACTTCTTCCTTATCAAACTTTTCTTGTTCAATTTTGAAATCTTTTTTAAATACATTTTCAGAAGATTCAATCAAATTTTCTTGTTCCTTTTTATAATTTGGTGTGGAAGTGGATTTTGGTGGTGATGGCGCTCTTTTATTTTTTCTGTGCTTAGGAGTAGCTCTAGGAGAATGTTGCTAAAAATTTATTAATGTTAAATTTCCCTTTGTTCCCTTTAATCATTGAAAAACTATAAGCCGGTATGTGTTACGCCCAAACAGCTAAAATGCGACTAAAAAAGACAAGCAAAGAGATTCAAACTGGTTTTGATTTTGTATATGGAATATGTTGATATGTGGCCTTATACTAAATATTTCAGAGTGGTCAGGAGTGCTCTCTTTAATGTATATTTTCAACGAAAGCGAATTGGATATTGTTTTATTATTCATTGTAAAAATTAATATAAAAATTTTTTCTTATGAAAAAAATTAAGCTCAAAATGAAAATTTTAAATAGCACAAATAAAATAAACTAAGTAATGAAGAATTTAGAGTATAACTGAGACATGAAATAATACAAATCTAAGAAATAGTGAAAATTTTCTTTAACCGATAAGACTTTCCCAGTTTCCCTAAATTACTATCAGATATATACAGAGTGGACCACATAGAAAACAGCCCATCTTAAATCTAATGAATATCGGTGTGGACTGTTTTCTATGGTTCACTCTGTGTTTTTATACTTACTGCACTTTGACTAGAATTTGAAGCTAATGAATGAGCATTTGAATGATCCAGAAATCCTGGAATTGGAGGTTTTGGAGCTGGTCTTTTTTTTCTGTTACTGCCATAGAGACTTCCACTTGAAATAGAGGAGTTCGAACCGAAGTGGTAGTTGGCATATAATAGTCCTAAAGATTCCTTTGGTTTGACTTCGGCACTGGAATTACTGGTAACACGATATTTTAACATTGTTAGATCATTTTTTTCAAGACGGCATAAGATGAGTCTTTTTACATAAAATATGCGCAATGAAGATTTTATTATCGATTTTTTTAATATTAAAATTACTTATACTGTGATGAGAACATGTATGATTATACAGGGTGTCCCAAATAAGAGTGACTGGTTTTAAACATAAATGCCCAGCTTATTAATTGCTCCAAAGAGATGGAATTTTCACTAGTTTATCAAAGAGATTTTTTTAGGCTTGGCTGGCATTTCATCTCATCAACACAGGGTACTAATATTGGTCAAATTCAAAGGGGAAAATATATATTATCTTGAATGGAACACCCTATAATATTTGACCTTGTTCGAAATAGCAATCATTGACCTTTCCAAAAATGTATAGTTTTCTATATTTTGTTTACAAAGATATTCGAGGTTTCATGTAGTAGTACCTACATTTTCAATTAGTAGTTTTATATGAACTTATTTTGATGCCTAAAATCAACTCATGCTAAGCCTAACAATTTAGCAGAACTAAAAAATAATATCAGGAACATTACTGCAAATTGTTCCGCAAGAAATGTTAGAAAATTCATTTGAAAATTTAAAATTTCGCTTACAGTTATGCATAAACGAAGAGGGTAGGCATATGCAGTTAGTATTTATTGTGCTCTTCGTTCTTTATATGTATTGAATAATGTTATTATGTTTTCTTATTAAATAAACTGTTTGTTAGATTTGTTGGCAATTATTTAGGTGATTAAAAATGCATACTACATGAAGCACACTTAAATGATTTTGTTAATAAGTTTATATAAAACTTCTAATTGAAAATGTACTACTACATGAAACCTCGAATATCTTTGTTGTTAATGAAACAAAATATAGAAAACTATACATTTTTGGAAAGAAGAATGATTGCTCTTTTGAATGAGATCAAAAATTATAGGGTGTTCTATTTAAAATAATACATATTTTTCCCTTTGAATTTGAATGTTAGTAAAATCCCATCTCTTTGGAGCAATTCATATGTTTAAAATCAGTCACTCTTATTTGGGACACCCTGTGTTATACGTGGTAGTCCAAAGCTGATTGCAGATTGATTTTTGACAGTATCTGTCAGCAGTCAGTACTCAATAAAATACTCAAGTTTTGTTAAATGAAATGTTAACATTTTAATTATTAAAAAATATTTCAACTCACCACGTATAATATTAAAGACTTACATTTTATTGTATCAAATGTTCTGGATAACCAGTATATATAATAATAACTTAAAAAGAAAATCGACAATAAAAAAATAAATGGTAGCACACAAAAAAATAACAACTGTTACAGAAACACTCCGTATATCACTCAATTGGATACAAACTGTAACTTCATCCGCGGAAGTTGTCGGTACTTAACTGACCGTTAAATGGATGAAACATTAAAGCAATAAGTGATTCATTAGTTAACAACATTATACAATAAAAACGACGTGTTCTTGGCATTTAATTCTCGTTTTTTTTACACCAGTAACAAATGTACTCAGTAGAAGACTAGCAAATCTACTTTAGATGGTTAGTATGAGCCGGTGTATTATAAAACAGGGCTGGTCCAAGCACAATACAATACAAAACTATGTTTAAAAAAAAACGGAACTGCCTAACCTAACCTTATTATTGATTCTAGTACACACTGGAATAGAAGGAAATGAAATAGCAGATGACCTATCAAAGAGGGGGACTGAAATACCTTTCTGGGTTCTGAACCCTTTTGCGGAAACAGCCCCAATGTAATATTGTAAGAAATAGGTAAAGCCGAGAGAAAGAGAAGATTTGACCATTGGAAAGATCTAGTAGGGCTTATACAATCAAATATTCTTCTGGGTAACTTTAACCTGTTGAGATCAAATGAATGCATATGTCAAAGTGAAACTGCGCTAAGAGTTTTAACAGAGATCCTAACTGGACATTGCCATCTGAATGGGCACCTGAAAAACCTCAAATTAATGGAGGAAGAAGAATGTAGATTTTGTGGGATGGAAGAAGAAAGCTCCATCCACATATTTTCCAACTGCACAGCACTCCAGAATCCTAGAGCACAGTACCTGGGAGATTACTAGATAGAAGAGGAACATTTATCTAAGTTGAAGCCTGCAGATAGCCTGAAATTCCTCCGGGAAATGGGACTTGAGGAGCTACTAGTTTCAGAAACTCTTCTCAGAAACTAAGTAGAAGTAAGGGGGCACAATAAATCTTTTAGGTCCCAATGAATTTTACTCGAAAATACATACATACCTTGTTTTTAACCTAGGAGGAGCATTTTAGGGCATAGAACGTTACATAGTATAGAGTTCTATGTTTTAGGATACAAAAGCTACTAGATTGGGAGTGTGTTCCGAAAGAGTCTTTTTGAGTATTTTTTTAACCTATTGACAATTCTGTCAAACATGTATTGTACACATAGAGATTATGATTACACAGCTCGCAGTTGTCGTGACCAATGAGGGATTTATGCATGTCTACATATCGAATCATGTGACATTATTGTGAAAAATGTATGGTTATAATAAATAATAGTTTGGGTCAAATTTGTTAATTATTTTAGGGTAAATAAATATACAGCAAATAATCCGCCGGGACATCATAGTAATAAGAAAAAAGAAATGTGGAACTAGATTTTCGGTTAGCGGTCATTCCCACTAAAATGTTTATCTATTTTAGGGTAAATAAATATACAGCAAATAATCCGCCGGGACATCATAGTAATAAGAAAAAAGAAATGTGGTACTAGATTTTCGGTTAGCGGTCATTCCCACTAAAATGTTTATCTATAAAGTTTAATAAATAAATAATTAGGTCTTACGGTTTTTGGTTTTGGTATGGGAATCCCCTGAAAAGCTCTTAACCCTGGCAAACCACCATATGGTGACACTTAAGTGAGATTATCAAAAAATGTAGCGGATGGATTCCTCCTCGCTCACTATACTCGAGTATTCCACAGAGTTATATGTACGACGGATTTTTAAATATGCTAAAAGAATCAACCCAATGTATTCATACAATTTATGTTTATAAAGTTTTCAAAGCCGATCCTGCACAAGCTTATTGTTTTGTTATTTGCTGGAACTGTTATTTGCTTTTTATCTATATGGGTAAATTATTGTGCACCTACTTGTTTTTTATGATATATCATTAAAATAGCCCGAGTCGGTGAAAATCTTTAATAATAAGGGACTTTCTCACTAATACCCGTAATACAAGATACCCCGTGGAGAATTGCGATATCGATAAACCAAGTTACCGATTCGCTTATCGATTTCTGTTTTTAGTTAATAAATAAATGTATACAGGATGTATCAGAAAAAGTTTTTCACGGAAACAAGGAATGATGAAGATTATTATTGAAACATGTCAACAGACATTAAGTGAGTGGAATGTAAATGGCACTAATTTCCCTCATTGGTTTTCTATTTTTTTATCTCAGACCTATTTTCGACACACTCCACTAGATCGCATACAGCGTGTCCACGAATGGGGTGAAAAATGTTCAAATATTATTTTTAGTGAAAAATGTCATTCTTGATAAAAAGTTTTGCTTGTCCTAAAACCTTATAAAATGTAATTATAATAAAGTTTTTAGAAGCCCGTCTCATTTTATAGCCAGTTTTATGAAAACTGCATGAATTTTTGCACTAAGTTCGAAAATAATGCACCATAAGTTAATAAAAATATGTCAACACCCTGTATCTCTCTTAATATCAACATTTTATTGAATCTAGTTGATTTAAATCGAAACATTTGAAAGTGAAGCTGGTACTGTACTTCTATGTACAATTACCCAAGGCCCACCCTGTATATTTACCTTTTATTACGTGGTAGTGGAACGGGTTTACTTCCAACATCTTTACTTTCGCCGTCATCGCTGGAAAACAGGTTCAAGCTAATTTTCGGAGCACTGATTCGTTTCCTTCTTTGAACAGGCACAGGTTTTTCGTCATCGTCACTATCAAACGGATTACAATTATCGTCACTTTCGAATGGATTAAAACTATCATCCGAAATATGGTAGGGTATAATTTTCTTCTTCTTAAATCTCGGACTCGGTATGGGTTTTTTGGAATTCAGCACCTCTTCGTTATCATCATCGCTACCAAACGGATTTAATGATTGGGTTTTTGCTTCTTCTTCATCGAAAGGGTTAAGATCTTCCGGATAACTGTCAATTTTTTCCAATACTTGATGCTTTTCATGCCTTACAGGTAATGGTGGATTACTGGAATCTGAAATATGTTTATTGAACGCTTCCACCACAGAAATTTCTTCGTTTTCAATTTTCACGTTTTCATTGATAGTTTCAACTACATCTTTTTGTTCTTCTTCGCTTTCGATAATTTCTTCGTTTTTAATTTTGACGTTTTCATTGATAGTTTCAACTACGTCTTTTTGTTCTTCTTCGTTAACGATTATTTTTACAGATTTAGCATCGTTAGTATCATCTTTTATATTGTAATTAACAGCTTCGGTAACTTTAGATTCATTATCAGGAGATTCTGTCACTTTGTTTTGATCTAAATCGCCTGTATCATCTTTTTTAGTTAATTTTTCATCGTTTTCTAAGGTTTTTATCATTTCAACGCAATCTTCAACTGCTTTTATAGATTCGTCAATGATATTGGAATTATTAACACCTTCGGAATTCTCAAAAATATTCTCTTCAATCGATTTATTACTTTTATCTAGAAAACAACTTTCTATACTCTCATTAGAATCATTTTTGTCGTTTTCGCTATTCGAGGCAATAGTTATAACATTATTTTTATCAAAACCAGATTCCTTTGCATTTTCGGGTGGTTTTTCATAAATTTTCAAAGAATAGGTATGTCCGCTATGCATCTTATCTTTATTTTTATCACTAATATTACTAAATTCATTCTTAATACTAATTGGAATGGATTTTGAAGGTGATATAGGCACTGTTTTTCTATTTACATCAGCCTTAATATCAGTAACGTTATTTTCAAATAATCGTCTTCGAGTCTTAACTATAGACTCTTCGGAAGATTCTTCTTTGGTAACAACATTTTGAGATTCTTGATCCAAACTTAATGTAACACTTTGTACAATGTCTTTATCAGGAAAGCCGCTGTCATACGAAACAGATTCAATAAGTTGATTTCGGAAGAAACTAGAGCGGGCAGAATGGATTTCTTCGTTAGCCGATCGAATTTTTTCTTCTTCTGCGTTTTCTAAAGCTGACTCGAATGCCGCACTAAATTCATCTGCATCATTCGTAAACGCACTTAAACTAGCAGATTTTTCTTCGTCGCTCATCGATCGTTTTAGAACGGAATTTGGTGACGATTCACTTTTGTCTTCGTCCGGACAAATTTCGCAACAATATTCGGAATTTTCTGTTTCGTAGTAATTACCTAACGTTAACTCGCTGTTACAGCGAGCGCACCGAAAACATGTACGATGGAATAGCGATTTTCCTACATTAAGGCGTTCAGCTAGAAATACTGGTAGGTTGCACTTGGTGCAAGGCTCTCTGCGCAGTTTGCCCGCTTTGAGAGCCACCTGAAAAAGAAGAACAACTTAAAAAATTCATATATTTGTTTATGGAAACAAGAGTTGTGAATTACTTAGTTTAAAAGCATGCTAACTAATGTATGTATTATATATATTACCTTTAACAAAAAATTTCAGGTTTGTATTGCCCGATTATGTCCAAACTTTCTTCCTAAAGGAAAAATAAACAGTGTGGGTGAAACAAAAATAAAGCAAAAGCACGGAAAGTTATGTTTTTGTGCAATGTTACTGTAAAAATGAACTTCAATAGTTCATTTTCATTTTTTTGTTTTAAAACTATTTCAGTGGCTCATTAGTCACTTCCTTTACAATACTATCAAGGTCAGACTGGCCATAAGACCCACCCGATAAAATTCACCAGTCTGCCGCCCCTTATATTACTAACAAATAACTTGAGTAACAATATTACCAACGGACCTCTCAACTTAATACATTATTAGGATCAATGACAAACTCTTGGTAATTTGTTTTTGCTGGACACCAGAAATTTTACTTATGGCCACTTGCACCGTCATTATAACGCCCGGTTTCACAATGTCAAGTTATCCTGAGGTTAACAAATAACCCTTGGTTACCTCAAAACAAGTATTTCACATTGTTCAGTAAGGCCCGGTTTTATAAGCTCGGGTTACCCCTGCCCCGAGAGTTATCCCTATGACGGTCAAGTTATGGTTAACTCTCAGAATATTTAACCACTAGAAAAATAGACGAACTGACAATTGTGGAACGGTATCTGATGTTAACCTTAAAGTTAAGGGTTAATTGACCCGAGGAGTTAACTCGACATTGTGAAACCGGCTGTAACAGTGGTTTAAAATTTAACTATTAGTTAACTTTGAATTTTGGCTTGCATCGCGATTTAAGCTACGGTTAAACTCTCTTAAACCACTGTTAAACTAAGCCACTGATTTTGGAGGCTTAAATCGATAATAAACCACAGTAGTATGAATTCTAACCTAAAAAACACACAAAATTGATGTGTCTTAACTTCGAAAAAGTACTCTGTACGCTCGAGTTGGTTTTTAGTTTATAAAAAATGGATTTTTGGGAACACGACAACGACATATTCTTTGAGGATGATATGTATATAAATGATATGGGTTTTCCACGAAGGGTATATGATAGAGCCAACCACTTCCACAACATGGATAATCTAATATTTTTCAAGAGATTTCGTCTTTTGAAACCAACCGTTCTGTTTCTTTGTTTTCAATAATGCTTTTGTAGTTTGATATGATATCAATGAGATGGGATTTCATTTGGTGAGAAATTTGATGTTCGCACCCGTTTCGCGCTGGTGGAGGTTGAATCCATCATTACTTACGCCCACCCTTGTTCTCCAGAAATTAGGAACACTTTATTTCGCTAACCTGAAGCAAAAATTTCACCAAAATAGGAAATACCTGCGACTGTCAGAAAATAAATAATTTTTCTAACCTCAAAATATCATTGTCTGACTGAGACAGTCTCAGACTGAAGTTAGGTGTTAGTACCAACCGATTGTAATTTAGCAAAACTTCCCCAGATTTATTAGTTTGCAAACGGCCATTAGAAGTAAAAGGTGCCATTTAAATGACCCCTAAAGTGAGCCAAAAATTTTTGATGATTTATGAGAAAGTTTGTCTCAAAAATGTAAGAAAAGAACTTATCAGTTGAGCAGTTTAGATGCGTATAGCGTTAAAGATCAAGAAGAGGTTGTGGACGAAGAGGAAGTAGCTTGGGAGAGGATTTTCAGTTTAAAAATACATCAAAAGTAGACTGGGACGTTACTTAGGTCAGTCTAAGCTAAGTGACTGAATTATTTAATAACAATATTTTGATATTTGAGTTGTATATTATGCACCTAAGTGGTGAAAGCTATTGTATATCTTGAAATTTGAAATGACTTTTTAGCTGAATACACAACAAATCAGTAAACAATAGTTCTAGGAGCTCTTGGCATGTCACCATTTCATTTATATTATTCAGTCACTAATTATGTCAAATGTCAGTTATATTTATTTTTGTTGATATTCGTTTAATTGTGTATGTACATTTTCGATTGGATTTTTGTAGCATTTCTAGTTAGCTGTATCTCTATTCTTTTAATTACTTTTTTCACTGACATTTGACAGAGCTTGTGACTGAATATCAGAAATGAAATGGTGACATGCCAAGATTTCCTAGAATTATTGGCCACCGATATGTTGAGTAGGTATTCAGCTAAAAAGTCATTTCAAATAAAGTAATATAGATGTTCGCAATGATAAAAAACATGCAAAATCTTATGTTTTGAATGGTAGACCTTAACTGTCATTCTTGTCAGAAAAAAAAAACACTTTTTGTTGGCCACACTGACCTCCTCTATTGTACTTTGTATGTTTGGTTGCCTATACTTAAAGCAGAGATTAATGTTTATTTGGTAGTTTGTACTAAATAGCGATCAATTTTGTGTAAATCAACACACCTTCGAATAGAAAGGATTCCAGTATATTTTTGACGACGTACATCTTTGACACCGGAAAAGTTACGTTAGTCAAAATTTACCTGTGGGTTACTGTGTACGCTACTGATCAAATGATAGTAGGTAAAAATAATCTCTTTGAGAACCTTTTTAAACCACCAATTAAAAGCTATAGATAACCAAAGTCTTAGACTATAACTGAGTATTGCGATCTTAAAGTAGGTCACACAATAAAGATTTCTGATATTTTGCAGACAATTTAAAAAGTAACCCTCTTTATAATTTGTGTTCATTCATTTTAAAATAAGCGTCCAAGTAAAAAAAGCAGCTAAATACAGAACCCACACTGTTCATTTGATTTGTAAAGAGTGAAAATGTGAAAAGTACACAATAAATGATAAGAAAAAGCAGTCCAATGAAATTGAAATGTTAGTAAATAATAACAGTACAATTAGAAATCAAACAATTTTTGTTACATTAACATCAGATAATTTATTTTCTTTTATATTGTAGTTTTCCTTTTCGAAATTTTTGTAAATTTTCCATCTATAATTAGGAAAAGTAGAAGAAGAAGAGGATAGGGAGCTTAATCTGTTTTAAAATTCAGTTGCAAGATTTTACCCAGACAAATTAAATAATAGCATGTAAAAAAGCAACGAATCAATATTCAGCAAGTCTGTTTCTATTTTTCTTCTTTTCAAACAATTTATGTAAGAAGATAAATGTTGGAGTCCGTACGTACCTGACTTCAAACAAACTAGTTAAATTTTTTAATTGCTTTATGCGTTACAAAAACTAATAAATATTATTTTCAACTTTTATAACGAACCTCATACGACCACAACCTTTTTAGTAATGAATCACTCACTTGAATTTCAACACAAAGGAACTGTGTATTTATTAAGTAGATAAAGACAGTGTATATAAACAAATATCGATATTTTAAATGTATCTTCTATTTAAATAAATTAGTTAGTGATCGTAACACTACCAATAGATTGGGAAAACAGAGCATGCAAGTAGCAAGTATAGAAATTTTTTGTCTCTGGTAAGGCACGATGCGGAAATGGTTGTCAAATTAATTATTTACGAGATCCGCTAATTTTTATGTGTGAATAAAAACGATAGTGTTTATAATAAACAAGAATTATTATAGACAAAACTTATCATATGTAAAGATCGACGAAAAAATGTAACATGTACCTCGTCCAATACTGTCCATTATCTCTCATGCTTGGTAGTATCTGTATCACTGTAGAGTAGGGAGGCTGCACAGGATGTTGTTTTCCTAGGTCATCGTCTATCTTGTCCTTCCCAGGAAGGTGGACATCTTCTTTATATCGGCAGGTGTAGGCCAAGACTCACCGAACACACACTCTCTTATTGACGATAAGACACCATCCTGCATAGTGATGTGTCCACTAGCCCCATAGTATGGAGGTGTTTCCTTAGTTGACAGTAGCCGGTTAGAAATCCTACTGTTAAACGTAGTTTTTTCTTGGTCATCGCCAAATATTTCTTCGGCGCCAGCTTCCCAGGGTCGCCCAGGGTAATCCTGTCAAGCCTGCATCCTTTGATTTCATCCCATCTTTTAAGGAATTGAGCATTTGTGAAATTTTTGGCAAGTTCCGCAATTGTCGAAGTCCTAGGTGTAACTGGGTCTTCTTAAACGAATTAGCTAAACCTTGGTGGCACTCAGTACTAGCCCCCCTTTAACAGGTTGTCTGTTCAAGGCTAATAAGGCTAGTCTACTATCAGTGCAGATTGTTATGTTTTTGACAGACATTCTTTTTGTGGTTAGATCTTTTGTGGCAATTGAGATACCAGCCAGTTCTGTTTGAACCACGCTGGTATGGTTCCCCATTTCCCACCTAATCCTTAGGCTTAGTGATCTGGAGTAAACTCTGCATCCTGAGCCATACCATAGTTGATAATGATTTTCGTCCTTGCTACAAAAATAAATACTGTGCTCTAGGATTCTGGAGTGCTGTGTAGTTGGAAAGTATGTGGATGGAGGTTTCTTCTTCCATCCCACAAAATCCACATTCTCCTTCCTCCATTAATTTGAGCTTTTTCAGGTGCCCATTTAGGTTGCAATGTCCCGTCAGGACTGAGTGACTTATGCATTCATTTGATCTCAACAGGTTGTAGTCACCCAGAAGAATCTTTGATTGTCTAAGCCCTTCTAGATCTTTCCAATAGTTGGATCTTCTCTTTCTTCCTGCTTCACTTATTTCTTTCAATATTACATTGGGACTGATTCCGAAAGGTATTTTAGTCCCCCTCTTCGCTAGTTTATCTGCTATTTCATTGCCTTAGTTGAAAATGTACAGAATACTGTTTTGCCAGATTCAGTTTATTTGGGATATTTTAATAGATATGGCGCTTAGAATACAATTCCTTTTAGGAAGTAGAAAGAAGGCTTCCTAAAGACTTTCTAATCTCTCGCGAGAGTTTGAGGACATCTCCATTTACATACTTACGGAATCCAAAACATTTACAGAATCTCAGGGCATAAAAACTGAGACAGAAAAACTTTCCTAAACTGAAACCAAACAGTCAAGTCAAAACGAAATATTCCGAAACGGGCTTCCTAATTAAATTTCCAACATAACCGGGTTATAATTTTACGTGTAAAATGAAAATGATGTTCTACTTCCACACTGCCGATTTCTAATTGTCTGGATTTTAAGTCACTTTGTATATAAGTAACGGTGCTAATGTTAAAGTCATGCAAGGATGTTGTGAAACTAACTCTGCCGACTGACATTACATGCAAAACGAGTCAACTACGTGAGAAAGACATTAACGAGTCGGAATAGACGATAATGTTATTATTAAATGCACACAAGACACAAATTTTATGTGGTGATAATACAACATAAGAGGGTACAACATGGGTAATGAGTATTTTCTCGAAAAACAAAGTGATTCATTATATTACTTAGTACATTTCAAAGCTGTTAATTTCAATTAAATGTTGGTATGATATGGGATATTTTTGAAATCAGAAGAAAAACATCTTTTCAAAAATTCAGTAATATACAGGGTGTCTCATTTAAAAAAATTAATATTTTTGTTGTGTCCCCTATACCAGGCACACCACTGTACTTTTGTTAGCCACAGAACTTTTATTTAAAAATTTTTTGTTCATGCAATAATAACCATGTTAAGGGCTGGGAGATTTATAATGAATAACCCTGTACATCATAGCTCGGAAGAATGTGAAGTAAAGTTGTCAAAAATTTTGTTTGTAAAGGGGTCAATATTTTTACTAAATCCCAATGAATTAAGCTTAATTCGAATGACTAAAAACCCAAATGAATTTTGCCACAACATGAACACACACGTCACAGAACATTGCACAAAAATATATTATGAAGAAGACAATTATGTTCTTTTACTGGTTGTTTATAAAAAAAATTTGCTTATACGAATTAAATATAAATGAGTATTACGGAAGGTAAGCGATGGTATAGGAAAATGTAGTTGGTGAGAACAAATTGAATCAAACATCAAACCTAGACCATTATCGAAGATTGAAATTCAACATTAGGCTTAAGTTTCATGTTTCTGACAGATAAATCTACTCCAGCCATCACCTACACAAACTTCAAATCAAAATCGTCACTCCAAATTTATATTTTAGCCCATTTCAACTATGAGCAAAGCAAGAATTACCAATACCAAGATAGCCTTGGTAACGATCTCGGTATTGCTCAAATCCTTGTCTTAGGTTGTCTTGATCTTACATCTGTAGAGTAGGGAGGGTGAGTGTACGCTCACAGCACTTAGGCCATATATAGTCCATTGTACATCCTTTCGAGGAGTTGTCCTAGGTCATTGTCCATCCTGTCCTTCCCAGGAAGGTGGAGAGGTCACTACGAGATATCTCCTTTATATCGGCAGGTGTAGGCCAATACTCGCCGGAAACACACTCTCTTATTGATGATAACTCTGGACACTGACAGTTTCATCTTCCTGTTCACACATCCTGCATGGAGGTGTTTCCTTAGTTGACAGTGGCCAGTCATCGCCAAATATTTCTTCGACACCATCTTCCCAGGATCGCCCAGAGTGATCCTAGTAAGACTACATCCTTTGATTCCATCCCATTTCTTGAGGGATTGAGCATGGATGTTATGTTTAGCTAGTTTCGCAGTTGCCGAAGTCTTTAGACCGTAGGTGTCACTGGGTCCTAAAATTTGTAGCCCAGTCCTTTTCCTGGCTTAATAATCGGCAAAGCGATTACCTTTACTCCTGTCCGTAATCAAGACGGTCTCGGTCTTGTTTAAATACTTGTAGTCTTGTTCTTACAAAATCATAGGGTTATGAACAAGTCTGAATTTATTTCATTTTGTACGCTGTATATTCCGTTGTAGGGACTGGTTTTTCTCCGATGCGGTAAATGCCAAAAAGTAGTGAAAATACTGAATCAGGACGTAGGATTTTTATATAAATACGATGTAATTGTAAAAGAACATAATTTTCTATAGGCATGAAGGGTAAAATTACATGGAAAATAAAATAACCTTACCTTAGTGGGTGGACTGGTAGCAGGAGATACAATTCCATGTTCGGACGGTACTTGGGGTCTCTTAGGTGCAATTCTTGCTGAAGAAGCACCTGGAACAAATGATTTTTCCTTTGAAATCGAATATCTTCCACCAAAAAGATTATATATTGAACATTCAATATAATCAACCTTTGTGTAAAATTTAAATGAGGGACATTGTTATATGGCCTAACAGTGATAAAAAGAATGTAGTATTTTTTTTTAAATTCTTATTTTTCAATTTTTTCGACCCTCGTATCGTTTGCCAGCAAATTTTGAATATGGAATACGAAAGAACATTATATTATCAATCTTTGTGTGAAATTTAAATGAGGGACATCGTTATATGGCTTCACAGTAATAAAAATAATGTTGTATTTTTTCAAAAATTCTTATTTTTCAATTTTTTCGACCCTCGTATCGTTTGTCAGCGAATTTTGAATATGGAATACGAAAGACTATTATATTATCAACCTTTGTGTAAAATTTAAATGATGGACATCGTTATATGGCTTCACAGTAATAAAAATAATGTTGTATTTTTTTAAAAATTCTTATTTTTCAATTTTTTCGACCCTCGTATCGTTTGCCAGCAAATTTTGAATATGGAATACGAAAGAACATTATATTATCAATCTTTGTGTGAAATTTAAATGAGGGACATCGTTATATGGCTTCACAGTAATAAAAATAATGTTGTATTTTTTCAAAAATTTTTATTTTTCAATTTTTTCGACCCTCGTATCGTTTGTCAGCGAATTTTGAATATGGAATACGAAAGACTATTATATTATCAATCTTTGTGTGAAATTTAAATGAGGGACATCGTTATATGGCTTCACAGTAATAACTATAATGTTGTATTTTTTCAAAAATTCTTATTTTTCAATTTTTTCGACCCTCGTATCGTTTGTCAGCGAATTTTGAATATGGAATACGAAAGACTATTATATTATCAACCTTTGTGTAAAATTTAAATGATGGACATCGTTATATGGCTCCACAGTAATAAAAATAATGTTGTATTTTTTCAAAAATTCTTATTTTTCAATTTTTTCGACCCTCGTATCGTTTGTCAGCGAATTTTGAATATGGAATACGAAAGACTATTATATTATCAACCTTTGTGTAAAATTTAAATGAGGGACATCGTTATATGGCCTCACAGTAATAAAAAGAATGTTGTGGATTTTTCAAAAATTCTTATTTTTCAATCTTTTCGACCCTCGTATCGTTTGTGAGCGAATTTTGAATATGGAATACGAAAGACTATTATATTATCAATCTATGTGTGAAATTTAAATGAGGGACATCGTTATATGGCCTCACAGTAATAAAAATTATGTTGTGGATTTTTCGAAAATTCTTATTTTTCAATTTTTTCGACCCTCGTATCGTTTGTCAGCGAATTTTGAATATGGAATACGAAAGACTATTATATTATCAACCTTTGTGTAAAATTTAAATGATGGACATCGTTATATGGCTTCACAGTAATAAAAATAATGTTGTATTTTTTCAAAAATTCTTATTTTTCAATTTTTTCGACCCTCGTATCGTTTGTCAGCGAATTTTGAATATGGAATACGAAAGACTATTATATTATCAATCTTTGTGTGAAATTTAAATGAGGGACATCGTTATATGGCATCACAGTAATAAAAAAAATGTTGTGGATTTTTCGAAATTTCTTATTTTTCAATCTTTTCGACCCTCGTATCGTTTGTCAGCGAATTTTGAATATGGAATACGAAAGACTATTATATTATCGATCTTTGTGTGAAATTTAAATGAGGGACATCGTTATATGGCCTCACAGTAATAAAAAAAATGTTGTGGATTTTTCGAAATTTCTTATTTTTCAATCTTTTCGACCCTCGTATCGTTTGTCAGCGAATTTTGAATATGGAATACGAAAGACTATTATATTATCAATCTTTGTGTGAAATTTAAATGAGGGACATCGTTATATGGCCTCACAGTAATAAAAAGAATGTTGTGGATTTTTCGAAAATTCTTATTTTTCAATTTTTTCGACCCTCGTATCGTTTGCCAGCAAATTTTGAATATGGAATACGAAAGAACATTATATTATCAATCTTTGTGTGAAATTTAAATGAGGGACATCGTTATATGGCTTCACAGTAATAAAAATAATGTTGTATTTTTTCAAAAATTCTTATTTTTCAATTTTTCCGACCCTCGTATCGTTTGTCAGCGAATTTTGAATATGGAATACGAAAGACTATTATATTATCAATCTTTGTGTGAAATTTAAATGAGGGACATCGTTATATGGCTTCACAGTAAAAAAAATAATGTTGTATTTTTTCAAAAATTCTTTTTCAATTTTTTCGACCCTCGTATCGTTTGTCAGCGAATTTTGAATATGGAATACGAAAGACTATTATATTATCAATCTTTGTGTGAAATTTAAACGAGGGACATCGTTATATGGCCTCACAGTAATAAAAAAAATGTTGTGGATTTTTCGAAAATTCTTATTTTTCAATTTTTTCGACCCTCGTATCGTTTGTCAGCGAATTTTGAATATGGAATACGAAAGACTATTATATTATCAACCTTTGTGTAAAATTTAAATGATGGACATCGTTATATGGCTTCACAGTAATAAAAATAATGTTGTATTTTTTCAAAAATTCTTATTTTTCAATTTTTTCGACCCTCGTATCGTTTGTCAGCGAATTTTGAATATGGAATACGAAAGACTATTATATTATCAATCTTTGTGTGAAATTTAAATGAGGGACATCGTTATATGGCCTCACAGTAATAAAAAAAATGTTGTGGATTTTTCGAAATTTCTTATTTTTCAATCTTTTCGACCCTCGTATCGTTTGTCAGCGAATTTTGAATATGGAATACGAAAGACTATTATATTATCGATCTTTGTGTGAAATTTAAATGAGGGACATCGTTATATGGCCTCACAGTAATAAAAAAAATGTTGTGGATTTTTCGAAATTTCTTATTTTTCAATCTTTTCGACCCTCGTATCGTTTGTCAGCGAATTTTGAATATGGAATACGAAAGACTATTATATTATCAATCTTTGTGTGAAATTTAAATGAGGGACATCGTTATATGGCCTCACAGTAATAAAAAGAATGTTGTGGATTTTTCGAAAATTCTTATTTTTCAATTTTTTCGACCCTCGTATCGTTTGCCAGCAAATTTTGAATATGGAATACGAAAGAACATTATATTATCAATCTTTGTGTGAAATTTAAATGAGGGACATCGTTATATGGCTTCACAGTAATAAAAATAATGTTGTATTTTTTCAAAAATTCTTATTTTTCAATTTTTCCGACCCTCGTATCGTTTGTCAGCGAATTTTGAATATGGAATACGAAAGACTATTATATTATCAATCTTTGTGTGAAATTTAAATGAGGGACATCGTTATATGGCTTCACAGTAATAAAAATAATGTTGTATTTCTTCAAAAATTCTTTTTCAATTTTTTCGACCCTCGTATCGTTTGTCAGCGAATTTTGAATATGGAATACGAAAGACTATTATATTATCAATCTTTGTGTGAAATTTAAATGAGGGACATCGTTATATGGCCTCACAGTAATAAAAAAAGTGTTGTGGATTTTTCGAAATTTCTTATTTTTCAATCTTTTCGACCCTCGTATCGTTTGTCAGCGAATTTTGAATATGGAATACGAAAGACTATTATATTATCAATCTTTGTGTGAAATTTAAATGAGGGACATCGTTATATGGCTTCACAGTAATAAAAATAATGTTGTATTTTTTCAAAAATTCTTTTTCAATTTTTTCGACCCTCGTATCGTTTGTCAGCGAATTTTGAATATGGAATACGAAAGACTATTATATTATCAATCTTTGTGTGAAATTTAAATGAGGGACATCGTTATATGGCCTCACAGTAATAAAAAGAATGTTGTGGATTTTTCGAAAATTCTTATTTTTCAATTTTTTCGACCCTCGTATCGTTTGTCAGCGAATTTTGAATATGGAATACGAAAGACTATTATATTATCAATCTTTGTGTGAAATTTAAATGAGGGACATCGTTATATGGCCTCACAGTAATAAAAAAAATGTTGTGGATTTTTCGAAATTTCTTATTTTTCAATCTTTTCGACCCTCGTATCGTTTGTCAGCGAATTTTGAATATGGACTACGAAAGACTATTATATTATCAATCTTTGTGTGAAATTTAAATTAGGGACATCGTTATATGGCCTCACAGTAATAAAAAGAATGTTGTGGATTTTTCGAAAATTCTTATTTTTCAATTTTTTCGACCCTCGTATCGTTTGTCAGCGAATTTTGAATATGGAATACGAAAGACTATTATATTATCAATCTTTGTGTGAAATTTAAATGAGGGACATCGTTATATGGCTTCACAGTAATAAAAATTATGTTGTGGATTTTTCAAAAATTCTTATTTTTCAATTTTTTCGACCCTCGTATCGTTTGTCAGCGAATTTTGAATATGGAATACGGAAGACTATTATATTATCAACCTTTGTGTAAAATTTAAATGATGGACATCGTTATATGGCTTCACAGTAATAAAAATAATGTTGTATTTTTTTGAAAATTCTTATTTTTCAATTTTTTCGACCCTCGTATCGTTTGTCAGCGAATTTTGAATATGGAATACGAAAGACTATTATATTATCAATCTTTGTGTGAAATTTAAATGAGGGACATCGTTATATGGCCTCACAGTAATAAAAAAAATGTTGTGGATTTTTCGAAATTTCTTATTTTTCAATCTTTTCGACCCTCGTATCGTTTGTCAGCGAATTTTGAATATGGAATACGAAAGACTATTATATTATCAATCTTTGTGTGAAATTTAAATGAGGGACATCGTTATATGGCCTCACAGTAATAAAAAGAATGTTGTGGATTTTTCGAAAATTCTTATTTTTCAATTTTTTCGACCCTCGTATCGTTTGTCAGCGAATTTTAAATATGGAATACGAAAGACTATTATATTATCAATCTTTGTGTGAAATTTAAATGAGGGACATCGTTATATGGCCTCACAGTAATAAAAATTATGTTGTGGATTTTTCGAAAATTCTTATTTTTCAATCGTTTGTCAGCGAATTTTGAATATGGAATACGAAAGACTATTATATTATCAATCTTTGTGTGAAATTTAAATGAGGGACATCGTTATATGGCTTCACAGTAATAAAAATAATGTTGTATTTTTTCAAAAATTCTTTTTCAATTTTTTCGACCCTCGTATCGTTTGTCAGCGAATTTTGAATATGGAATACGAAAGAACATTATATTATCAATCTTTGTGTGAAATTTAAATGAGGGACATCGTTATATGGCTTCACAGTAATAAAAATAATGTTGTATTTTTTCAAAAATTCTTATTTTTCAATTTTTCCGACCCTCGTATCGTTTGTCAGCGAATTTTGAATATGGAATACGAAAGACTATTATATTATCAATCTTTGTGTGAAATTTAAATGAGGGACATCGTTATATGGCTTCACAGTAAAAAAAATAATGTTGTATTTTTTCAAAAATTCTTTTTCAATTTTTTCGACCCTCGTATCGTTTGTCAGCGAATTTTGAATATGGAATACGAAAGACTATTATATTATCAATCTTTGTGTGAAATTTAAACGAGGGACATCGTTATATGGCCTCACAGTAATAAAAAAAATGTTGTGGATTTTTCGAAAATTCTTATTTTTCAATTTTTTCGACCCTCGTATCGTTTGTCAGCGAATTTTGAATATGGAATACGAAAGACTATTATATTATCAACCTTTGTGTAAAATTTAAATGATGGACATCGTTATATGGCTTCACAGTAATAAAAATAATGTTGTATTTTTTCAAAAATTCTTATTTTTCAATTTTTTCGACCCTCGTATCGTTTGTCAGCGAATTTTGAATATGGAATACGAAAGACTATTATATTATCAATCTTTGTGTGAAATTTAAATGAGGGACATCGTTATATGGCCTCACAGTAATAAAAAAAATGTTGTGGATTTTTCGAAATTTCTTATTTTTCAATCTTTTCGACCCTCGTATCGTTTGTCAGCGAATTTTGAATATGGAATACGAAAGACTATTATATTATCGATCTTTGTGTGAAATTTAAATGAGGGACATCGTTATATGGCCTCACAGTAATAAAAAAAATGTTGTGGATTTTTCGAAATTTCTTATTTTTCAATCTTTTCGACCCTCGTATCGTTTGTCAGCGAATTTTGAATATGGAATACGAAAGACTATTATATTATCAATCTTTGTGTGAAATTTAAATGAGGGACATCGTTATATGGCCTCACAGTAATAAAAAGAATGTTGTGGATTTTTCGAAAATTCTTATTTTTCAATTTTTTCGACCCTCGTATCGTTTGCCAGCAAATTTTGAATATGGAATACGAAAGAACATTATATTATCAATCTTTGTGTGAAATTTAAATGAGGGACATCGTTATATGGCTTCACAGTAATAAAAATAATGTTGTATTTTTTCAAAAATTCTTATTTTTCAATTTTTCCGACCCTCGTATCGTTTGTCAGCGAATTTTGAATATGGAATACGAAAGACTATTATATTATCAATCTTTGTGTGAAATTTAAATGAGGGACATCGTTATATGGCTTCACAGTAATAAAAATAATGTTGTATTTCTTCAAAAATTCTTTTTCAATTTTTTCGACCCTCGTATCGTTTGTCAGCGAATTTTGAATATGGAATACGAAAGACTATTATATTATCAATCTTTGTGTGAAATTTAAATGAGGGACATCGTTATATGGCCTCACAGTAATAAAAAAAGTGTTGTGGATTTTTCGAAATTTCTTATTTTTCAATCTTTTCGACCCTCGTATCGTTTGTCAGCGAATTTTGAATATGGAATACGAAAGACTATTATATTATCAATCTTTGTGTGAAATTTAAATGAGGGACATCGTTATATGGCTTCACAGTAATAAAAATAATGTTGTATTTTTTCAAAAATTCTTTTTCAATTTTTTCGACCCTCGTATCGTTTGTCAGCGAATTTTGAATATGGAATACGAAAGACTATTATATTATCAATCTTTGTGTGAAATTTAAATGAGGGACATCGTTATATGGCCTCACAGTAATAAAAAGAATGTTGTGGATTTTTCGAAAATTCTTATTTTTCAATTTTTTCGACCCTCGTATCGTTTGTCAGCGAATTTTGAATATGGAATACGAAAGACTATTATATTATCAATCTTTGTGTGAAATTTAAATGAGGGACATCGTTATATGGCCTCACAGTAATAAAAAAAATGTTGTGGATTTTTCGAAATTTCTTATTTTTCAATCTTTTCGACCCTCGTATCGTTTGTCAGCGAATTTTGAATATGGACTACGAAAGACTATTATATTATCAATCTTTGTGTGAAATTTAAATTAGGGACATCGTTATATGGCCTCACAGTAATAAAAAGAATGTTGTGGATTTTTCGAAAATTCTTATTTTTCAATTTTTTCGACCCTCGTATCGTTTGTCAGCGAATTTTGAATATGGAATACGAAAGACTATTATATTATCAATCTTTGTGTGAAATTTAAATGAGGGACATCGTTATATGGCTTCACAGTAATAAAAATTATGTTGTGGATTTTTCAAAAATTCTTATTTTTCAATTTTTTCGACCCTCGTATCGTTTGTCAGCGAATTTTGAATATGGAATACGAAAGACTATTATATTATCAACCTTTGTGTAAAATTTAAATGATGGACATCGTTATATGGCTTCACAGTAATAAAAATAATGTTGTATTTTTTTAAAAATTCTTATTTTTCAATTTTTTCGACCCTCGTATCGTTTGTCAGCGAATTTTGAATATGGAATACGAAAGACTATTATATTATCAATCTTTGTGTGAAATTTAAATGAGGGACATCGTTATATGGCCTCACAGTAATAAAAAAAATGTTGTGGATTTTTCGAAATTTCTTATTTTTCAATCTTTTCGACCCTCGTATCGTTTGTCAGCGAATTTTGAATATGGAATACGAAAGACTATTATATTATCAATCTTTGTGTGAAATTTAAATGAGGGACATCGTTATATGGCCTCACAGTAATAAAAAGAATGTTGTGGATTTTTCGAAAATTCTTATTTTTCAATTTTTTCGACCCTCGTATCGTTTGTCAGCGAATTTTGAATATGGAATACGAAAGACTATTATATTATCAATCTTTGTGTGAAATTTAAATGAGGGACATCGTTATATGGCCTCACAGTAATAAAAATTATGTTGTGGATTTTTCGAAAATTCTTATTTTTCAATCGTTTGTCAGCGAATTTTGAATATGGAATACGAAAGACTATTATATTATCAATCTTTGTGTGAAATTTAAATGAGGGACATCGTTATATGGCTTCACAGTAATAAAAATAATGTTGTATTTTTTCAAAAATTCTTTTTCAATTTTTTCGACCCTCGTATCGTTTGTCAGCGAATTTTGAATATGGAATACGAAAGACTATTATATTATCAATCTTTGTGTGAAATTTAAATGAGGGACATCGTTATATGGCCTCACAGTAATAAAAAGAATGTTGTGGATTTTTCGAAAATTCTTATTTTTCAATTTTTTCGACCCTCGTATCGTTTGTCAGCGAATTTTGAATATGGAATACGAAAGACTATTATATTATCAATCTTTGTGTGAAATTTAAATGAGGGACATCGTTATATGGCCTCACAGTAATAAAAAAAATGTTGTGGATTTTTCGAAATTTCTTATTTTTCAATCTTTTCGACCCTCGTATCGTTTGTCAGCGAATTTTGAATATGGAATACGAAAGACTATTATATTATCAATCTTTGTGTGAAATTTAAATGAGGGACATCGTTATATGGCTTCACAGTAATAAAAATTATGTTGTGGATTTTTCAAAAATTCTTATTTTTCAATTTTTTCGACCCTCGTATCGTTTGTCAGCGAATTTTGAATATGGAATACGAAAGACTATTATATTATCAACCTTTGTGTAAAATTTAAATGATGGACATCGTTATATGGCTCCACAGTAATAAAAATAATGTTGTATTTTTTCAAAAATTCTTATTTTTCAATTTTTTCGACCCTCGTATCGTTTGTCAGCGAATTTTGAATATGGAATACGAAAGACTATTATATTATCAACCTTTATGTAAAATTTAAATGAGGGACATCGTTATATGGCCTCACAGTAATAAAAAGAATGTTGTGGATTTTTCAAAAATTCTTATTTTTCAATCTTTTCGACCCTCGTATCGTTTGTGAGCGAATTTTGAATATGGAATACGAAAGACTATTATATTATCAATCTATGTGTGAAATTTAAATGAGGGACATCGTTATATGGCCTCACAGTAATAAAAATTATGTTGTGGATTTTTCGAAAATTCTTATTTTTCAATTTTTTCGACCCTCGTATCGTTTGTCAGCGAATTTTGAATATGGAATACGAAAGACTATTATATTATCAACCTTTGTGTAAAATTTAAATGATGGACATCGTTATATGGCTTCACAGTAATAAAAATAATGTTGTATTTTTTCAAAAATTCTTATTTTTCAATTTTTTCGACCCTCGTATCGTTTGTCAGCGAATTTTGAATATGGAATACGAAAGACTATTATATTATCAATCTTTGTGTGAAATTTAAATGAGGGACATCGTTATATGGCCTCACAGTAATAAAAAAAATGTTGTGGATTTTTCGAAATTTCTTATTTTTCAATCTTTTCGACCCTCGTATCGTTTGTCAGCGAATTTTGAATATGGAATACGAAAGACTATTATATTATCGATCTTTGTGTGAAATTTAAATGAGGGACATCGTTATATGGCCTCACAGTAATAAAAAAAATGTTGTGGATTTTTCGAAATTTCTTATTTTTCAATCTTTTCGACCCTCGTATCGTTTGTCAGCGAATTTTGAATATGGAATACGAAAGACTATTATATTATCAATCTTTGTGTGAAATTTAAATGAGGGACATCGTTATATGGCTTCACAGTAAAAAAAATAATGTTGTATTTTTTCAAAAATTCTTTTTCAATTTTTTCGACCCTCGTATCGTTTGTCAGCGAATTTTGAATATGGAATACGAAAGACTATTATATTATCAATCTTTGTGTGAAATTTAAACGAGGGACATCGTTATATGGCCTCACAGTAATAAAAAAAATGTTGTGGATTTTTCGAAAATTCTTATTTTTCAATTTTTTCGACCCTCGTATCGTTTGTCAGCGAATTTTGAATATGGAATACGAAAGACTATTATATTATCAACCTTTGTGTAAAATTTAAATGATGGACATCGTTATATGGCTTCACAGTAATAAAAATAATGTTGTATTTTTTCAAAAATTCTTATTTTTCAATTTTTTCGACCCTCGTATCGTTTGTCAGCGAATTTTGAATATGGAATACGAAAGACTATTATATTATCAATCTTTGTGTGAAATTTAAATGAGGGACATCGTTATATGGCCTCACAGTAATAAAAAGAATGTTGTGGATTTTTCGAAAATTCTTATTTTTCAATTTTTTCGACCCTCGTATCGTTTGCCAGCAAATTTTGAATATGGAATACGAAAGAACATCATATTATCAATCTTTGTGTGAAATTTAAATGAGGGACATCGTTATATGGCTTCACAGTAATAAAAATAATGTTGTATTTTTTCAAAAATTCTTATTTTTCAATTTTTCCGACCCTCGTATCGTTTGTCAGCGAATTTTGAATATGGAATACGAAAGACTATTATATTATCAATCTTTGTGTGAAATTTAAATGAGGGACATCGTTATATGGCTTCACAGTAATAAAAATAATGTTGTATTTTTTCAAAAATTCTTTTTCAATTTTTTCGACCCTCGTATCGTTTGTCAGCGAATTTTGAATATGGAATACGAAAGACTATTATATTATCAATCTTTGTGTGAAATTTAAATGAGGGACATCGTTATATGGCCTCACAGTAATAAAAAAAATGTTGTGGATTTTTCGAAAATTCTTATTTTTCAATTTTTTCGACCCTCGTATCGTTTGTCAGCGAATTTTGAATATGGAATACGAAAGACTATTATATTATCAACCTTTGTGTAAAATTTAAATGATGGACATCGTTATATGGCTTCACAGTAATAAAAATAATGTTGTATTTTTTCAAAAATTCTTATTTTTCAATTTTTTCGACCCTCGTATCGTTTGTCAGCGAATTTTGAATATGGAATACGAAAGACTATTATATTATCAATCTTTGTGTGAAATTTAAATGAGGGACATCGTTATATGGCCTCACAGTAATAAAAAAAATGTTGTGGATTTTTCGAAATTTCTTATTTTTCAATCTTTTCGACCCTCGTATCGTTTGTCAGCGAATTTTGAATATGGAATACGAAAGACTATTATATTATCGATCTTTGTGTGAAATTTAAATGAGGGACATCGTTATATGGCCTCACAGTAATAAAAAAAATGTTGTGGATTTTTCGAAATTTCTTATTTTTCAATCTTTTCGACCCTCGTATCGTTTGTCAGCGAATTTTGAATATGGAATACGAAAGACTATTATATTATCAATCTTTGTGTGAAATTTAAATGAGGGACATCGTTATATGGCCTCACAGTAATAAAAAGAATGTTGTGGATTTTTCGAAAATTCTTATATTTCAATTTTTTCGACCCTCGTATCGTTTGCCAGCAAATTTTGAATATGGAATACGAAAGAACATTATATTATCAATCTTTGTGTGAAATTTAAATGAGGGACATCGTTATATGGCTTCACAGTAATAAAAATAATGTTGTATTTTTTCAAAAATTCTTATTTTTCAATTTTTCCGACCCTCGTATCGTTTGTCAGCGAATTTTGAATATGGAATACGAAAGACTATTATATTATCAATCTTTGTGTGAAATTTAAATGAGGGACATCGTTATATGGCTTCACAGTAATAAAAATAATGTTGTATTTCTTCAAAAATTCTTTTTCAATTTTTTCGACCCTCGTATCGTTTGTCAGCGAATTTTGAATATGGAATACGAAAGACTATTATATTATCAATCTTTGTGTGAAATTTAAATGAGGGACATCGTTATATGGCCTCACAGTAATAAAAAAAATGTTGTGGATTTTTCGAAATTTCTTATTTTTCAATCTTTTCGACCCTCGTATCGTTTGTCAGCGAATTTTGAATATGGAATACGAAAGACTATTATATTATCAATCTTTGTGTGAAATTTAAATGAGGGACATCGTTATATGGCTTCACAGTAATAAAAATAATGTTGTATTTTTTCAAAAATTCTTTTTCAATTTTTTCGACCCTCGTATCGTTTGTCAGCGAATTTTGAATATGGAATACGAAAGACTATTATATTATCAATCTTTGTGTGAAATTTAAATGAGGGACATCGTTATATGGCCTCACAGTAATAAAAAGAATGTTGTGGATTTTTCGAAAATTCTTATTTTTCAATTTTTTCGACCCTCGTATCGTTTGTCAGCGAATTTTGAATATGGAATACGAAAGACTATTATATTATCAATCTTTGTGTGAAATTTAAATGAGGGACATCGTTATATGGCCTCACAGTAATAAAAAAAATGTTGTGGATTTTTCGAAATTTCTTATTTTTCAATCTTTTCGACCCTCGTATCGTTTGTCAGCGAATTTTGAATATGGACTACGAAAGACTATTATATTATCAATCTTTGTGTGAAATTTAAATTAGGGACATCGTTATATGGCCTCACAGTAATAAAAAGAATGTTGTGGATTTTTCGAAAATTCTTATTTTTCAATTTTTTCGACCCTCGTATCGTTTGTCAGCGAATTTTGAATATGGAATACGAAAGACTATTATATTATCAATCTTTGTGTGAAATTTAAATGAGGGACATCGTTATATGGCTTCACAGTAATAAAAATTATGTTGTGGATTTTTCAAAAATTCTTATTTTTCAATTTTTTCGACCCTCGTATCGTTTGTCAGCGAATTTTGAATATGGAATACGAAAGACTATTATATTATCAACCTTTGTGTAAAATTTAAATGATGGACATCGTTATATGGCTTCACAGTAATAAAAATAATGTTGTATTTTTTTAAAAATTCTTATTTTTCAATTTTTTCGACCCTCGTATCGTTTGTCAGCGAATTTTGAATATGGAATACGAAAGACTATTATATTATCAATCTTTGTGTGAAATTTAAATGAGGGACATCGTTATATGGCCTCACAGTAATAAAAAAAATGTTGTGGATTTTTCGAAATTTCTTATTTTTCAATCTTTTCGACCCTCGTATCGTTTGTCAGCGAATTTTGAATATGGAATACGAAAGACTATTATATTATCAATCTTTGTGTGAAATTTAAATGAGGGACATCGTTATATGGCCTCACAGTAATAAAAAGAATGTTGTGGATTTTTCGAAAATTCTTATTTTTCAATTTTTTCGACCCTCGTATCGTTTGTCAGCGAATTTTGAATATGGAATACGAAAGACTATTATATTATCAATCTTTGTGTGAAATTTAAATGAGGGACATCGTTATATGGCCTCACAGTAATAAAAATTATGTTGTGGATTTTTCGAAAATTCTTATTTTTCAATCGTTTGTCAGCGAATTTTGAATATGGAATACGAAAGACTATTATATTATCAATCTTTGTGTGAAATTGAGATGAGGGACATCGTTATATGGCTTCACAGTAATAAAAATAATGTTGTATTTTTTCAAAAATTCTTTTTCAATTTTTTCGACCCTCGTATCGTTTGTCAGCGAATTTTGAATATGGAATACGAAAGACTATTATATTATCAATCTTTGTGTGAAATTTAAATGAGGGACATCGTTATATGGCCTCACAGTAATAAAAAGAATGTTGTGGATTTTTCGAAAATTCTTATTTTTCAATTTTTTCGACCCTCGTATCGTTTGTCAGCGAATTTTGAATATGGAATACGAAAGACTATTATATTATCAATCTTTGTGTGAAATTTAAATGAGGGACATCGTTATATGGCCTCACAGTAATAAAAAAAATGTTGTGGATTTTTCGAAATTTCTTATTTTTCAATCTTTTCGACCCTCGTATCGTTTGTCAGCGAATTTTGAATATGGAATACGAAAGACTATTATATTATCAATCTTTGTGTGAAATTTAAATGAGGGACATCGTTATATGGCTTCACAGTAATAAAAATTATGTTGTGGATTTTTCAAAAATTCTTATTTTTCAATTTTTTCGACCCTCGTATCGTTTGTCAGCGAATTTTGAATATGGAATACGAAAGACTATTATATTATCAACCTTTGTGTAAAATTTAAATGATGGACATCGTTATATGGCTTCACAGTAATAAAAATAATGTTGTATTTTTTTAAAAATTCTTATTTTTCAATTTTTTCGACCCTCGTATCGTTTGTCAGCGAATTTTGAATATGGAATACGAAAGACTATTATATTATCAATCTTTGTGTGAAATTTAAATGAGGGACATCGTTATATGGCCTCACAGTAATAAAAAAAATGTTGTGGATTTTTCGAAATTTCTTATTTTTCAATCTTTTCGACCCTCGTATCGTTTGTCAGCGAATTTTGAATATGGAATACGAAAGACTATTATATTATCAATCTTTGTGTGAAATTTAAATGAGGGACATCGTTATATGGCCTCACAGTAATAAAAAGAATGTTGTGGATTTTTCGAAAATTCTTATTTTTCAATTTTTTCGACCCTCGTATCGTTTGTCAGCGAATTTTGAATATGGAATACGAAAGACTATTATATTATCAATCTTTGTGTGAAATTTAAATGAGGGACATCGTTATATGGCCTCACAGTAATAAAAATTATGTTGTGGATTTTTCGAAAATTCTTATTTTTCAATCGTTTGTCAGCGAATTTTGAATATGGAATACGAAAGACTATTATATTATCAATCTTTGTGTGAAATTTAAATGAGGGACATCGTTATATGGCTTCACAGTAATAAAAATAATGTTGTATTTTTTCAAAAATTCTTTTTCAATTTTTTCGACCCTCGTATCGTTTGTCAGCGAATTTTGAATATGGAATACGAAAGACTATTATATTATCAATCTTTGTGTGAAATTTAAATGAGGGACATCGTTATATGGCCTCACAGTAATAAAAAGAATGTTGTGGATTTTTCGAAAATTCTTATTTTTCAATTTTTTCGACCCTCGTATCGTTTGTCAGCGAATTTTGAATATGGAATACGAAAGACTATTATATTATCAATCTTTGTGTGAAATTTAAATGAGGGACATCGTTATATGGCCTCACAGTAATAAAAAAAATGTTGTGGATTTTTCGAAATTTCTTATTTTTCAATCTTTTCGACCCTCGTATCGTTTGTCAGCGAATTTTGAATATGGAATACGAAAGACTATTATATTATCAATCTTTGTGTGAAATTTAAATGAGGGACATCGTTATATGGCTTCACAGTAATAAAAATTATGTTGTGGATTTTTCAAAAATTCTTATTTTTCAATTTTTTCGACCCTCGTATCGTTTGTCAGCGAATTTTGAATATGGAATACGAAAGACTATTATATTATCAACCTTTGTGTGAAATTTAAATGATGGACATCGTTATATGGCTTCACAGTAATAAAAATAATGTTGTATTTTTTTAAAAATTCTTATTTTTCAATTTTTTCGACCCTCGTATCGTTTGTCAGCGAATTTTGAATATGGAATACGAAAGACTATTATATTATCAATCTTTGTGTGAAATTTAAATGAGGGACATCGTTATATGGCCTCACAGTAATAAAAAAAATGTTGTGGATTTTTCGAAATTTCTTATTTTTCAATCTTTTCGACCCTCGTATCGTTTGTCAGCGAATTTTGAATATGGAATACGAAAGACTATTATATTATCAATCTTTGTGTGAAATTTAAATGAGGGACATCGTTATATGGCCTCACAGTAATAAAAAGAATGTTGTGGATTTTTCGAAAATTCTTATTTTTCAATTTTTTCGACCCTCGTATCGTTTGTCAGCGAATTTTGAATATGGAATACGAAAGACTATTATATTATCAATCTTTGTGTGAAATTTAAATGAGGGACATCGTTATATGGCCTCACAGTAATAAAAATTATGTTGTGGATTTTTCGAAAATTCTTATTTTTCAATTTTTTCGACCCTCGTATCGTTTGTCAGCGAATTTTGAATATGGAATACGAAAGACTATTATATTATCAATCTTTGTGTGAAATTTAAATGAGGGACATCGTTATATGGCTTCACAGTAATAAAAATAATGTTGTATTTTTTCAAAAATTCTTTTTCAATTTTTTCGACCCTCGTATCGTTTGTCAGCGAATTTTGAATATGGAATACGAAAGACTATTATATTATCAATCTTTGTGTGAAATTTAAATGAGGGACATCGTTATATGGCCTCACAGTAATAAAAAGAATGTTGTGGATTTTTCGAAAATTCTTATTTCTCAATTTTTTCGACCCTCGTATCGTTTGTCAGCGAATTTTGAATATGGAATACGAAAGACTATTATATTATCAATCTTTGTGTGAAATTTAAATGAGGGACATCGTTATATGGCCTCACAGTAATAAAAAAAATGTTGTGGATTTTTCGAAATTTCTTATTTTTCAATCTTTTCGACCCTCGTATCGTTTGTCAGCGAATTTTGAATATGGAATACGAAAGACTATTATATTATCAATCTTTGTGTGAAATTTAAATTAGGGACATCGTTATATGGCCTCACAGTAATAAAAAGAATGTTGTGGATTTTTCGAAAATTCTTATTTTTCAATTTTTTCGACTCTCGTATCGTTTGTCAGCGAATTTTGAATATGGAATACGAAAGACTATTATATTATCAATCTTTGTGTGAAATTTAAATGAGGGACATCGTTATATGGCCTCACAGTAATAAAAAGAATGTTGTGGATTTTTCGAAGATTTTTATTTTTCAATTTTTTCGACCCTCGTATCGTTTGTCAGCGAATTTTGAATATGGAATACGAAAGACTATTATATTATCAATCTTTGTGTAAAATTTAAATGAGGGACATCGTTATATGGCCTCACAGTAATAAAAAGAATGTTGGGGATTTTTCGAAAATTCTTATTTTTCAATTTTTTCGACCCTCGTATCGTTTGTCAGCGAATTTTGAATATGGAATACGAAAGACTATTATATTATCAATCTTTGTGTGAAATTTAAATGAGGGACATCGTTATATGGCCTCACAGTAATACAAATTATGTAGTGGATTTTTCAAAAATTCTTATTTTTCAATTTTTTCGACCCTCGTATCGTTTGTCAGCGAATTTTGAATATGGAATACGAAAGACTATTATATTATCAATCTTTGTGTAAAATTTAAATGAGGGACATCGTTATATGGCCTCACAGTAATAAAAAGAATGTTGGGGATTTTTCGAAAATTCTTATTTTTCAATTTTTTCGACCCTCGTATCGTTTGTCAGCGAATTTTGAATATGGAATACGAAAGACTATTATATTATCAATCTTTGTGTAAAATTTAAATGAGGGACATCGTTATATGGCCTCACAGTAATAAAAAGAATGTTGGGGATTTTTCGAAAATTCTTATTTTTCAATTTTTTCGACCCTCGTATCGTTTGTCAGCGAATTTTGAATATGGAATACGAAAGACTATTATATTATCAATCTTTGTGTGAAATTTAAATGAGGGACATCGTTATATGGCCTCACAGTAATACAAATTATGTAGTGGATTTTTCAAAAATTCTTATTTTTCAATTTTTTCGACCCTCGTATCGTTTGTCAGCGAATTTTGAATATGGAATACGAAAGACTATTATATTATCAACCTTTGTGTAAAATTCAAATGATGGACATCGTTATATGGCTTCACAGTAATAAAAATAATGTTGTATTTTTTCAAAAATTCTTATTTTTCAATTTTTTCGAACCTCGTATCGTTTGTCAGCGAATTTTGAATATGGAATACGAAAGACTATTATATTATCAATCTTTGTGTGAAATTTAAATGAGGGACATCGTTATATGGCTTCACAGTAATAAAAATAATGTTGTATTTTTTCAAAAATTCTTATTTTTCAATTTTTTCGACCCTCGTATCGTTTGTCAGCGAATTTTGAATATGGAATACGAAAAACTATTATATTATCAATCTTTGTGTGGAATTTAAATGAGGGACATCGTTATATGGCCTCACAGTAATAAAAAGAATGTTGGGAATTTTCGAAAATTCTTATTTTTCAATTTTTTCGACCCTCGTATCGTTTGTCAGCGAATTTTGAATATGGAATACGAAAGACTATTTTATTATCAATCTTTGTGTGAAATTTAAATGAGGGACATCGTTATATGGATTCACAGTAATAAAAATAATGTTGTATTTTTTCAAAAATTCTTATTTTTCAATTTTTTCGACCCTCGTATCGTTTGTCAGCGAATTTTGAATATGGAATACGAAAGACTATTATATTATCAACCTTTGTGTAAAATTTAAATGAGGGACATCGTTATATGGCCTCACAGTAATAAAAAGAATGTTGTGGATTTTTCGAAAATTCTTATTTTTCAATCTTTTCGACCCTCGTATCGTTTGTCAGCGAATTTTGAATATGGAATACGAAAGACTATTATATTATCAATCTTTGTGTGAAATTTAAATGAGGGACATCGTTATATGGCCTCACAGTAATAAAAAGAATGAATTTTTTTTGAAAATTCTTATTTTTCAATTTTTTCGACCCTCGTATCGTTTGTCAGCGAATTTTGAATATGGAATACGAAGGAATATTATATTATCAAACTTTGTGTAAAATTTAAATGAGGGACATCGTTATATGGCCTCACAGTAATAAAAAGAATGTTGTGGATTGTTCGAAAATTCTTATTTTTCAATTTTTTCGTCCCTCGTATCGTTTGTCAGCGAATTTTGAATATGAAAGAATTTTTTTCTGGAAATTCGAAGCAGAGTCGAAGTCGAGGGTGTGGATCGGGAGTAGAAAATGTATACATTTGAATCATTTGATTAAAGTAATTATTTTATAACAAAACTAACCTATAAATTAATTAACTTCAACCACACTATATATCCACATAATATCACAAAACAACAGCCACCTAATGACTAAAAACTATAGCAAAAGATAAAAACTCTCTAAACAGTATTAGTCAATTCATGCTAACAACCGGATATGAACGAGATAATTGCCCAGCATTATTGTTGATCTACAAATTGTATTGGGTTTGTCCATTACATGGCATAGTAGGTCATTTTATCGTATTTTTTTTATATTTCATGGAAAATTTTCAATGTCCATTCAATTCTTTAGAATATCAAGTAGCGTAACAGTGAACAATCGACTAAGTGTATAAATAGATTTAACTAAAAATTTATAATAATAATACAATTGGAATATCAATTTTTCCAGAAGTGAAAGAGAAATGTGAATGCACCAGGTGGAAAATAAGAGCGTGCTGTATACAGGGTGTCCCGTAAATTAGAGGCATGATAGATCGTTAAGAAATATTGAAAATACCCAAATGCAACTTTTCTCTAACTTCCCTAGTTTGTGAGATACAGTCTGTTAAAAGTTACAGAAGACATAATATACATTTTATTTCATATCTTCTCCAGAGAAGGAAGTACGAAGTTAAATTTTGTTGTAGGTTATTGTTTCTCCAAAACACATCAACAGTATTAATTTTGTCGAATTCTAACAAGCCAGTGGCGTGGTACGAGGAGTTCGTAAACTTTTATTGTACTATATTGTACAGCTTGTATCTCACAAACTAAGAAGCTTAGAGAAAAGTCTCATTTGGGTATTTTAAATATCTCTTAACAATCTATCAAGCCTCTAATTTACGGGACACCCTGTATGATGGTTTTCTATATTTGAATCCACGGATTTTCGGTTATACAATAATAATTAATCAAAATTCAAGCTAACTTTCGATTTTTAGGGCGATGTGTTCATTTTAATAACCAAACCCAAACATTGCCACCCAAAAGCCGATATAAAGTTTAGACAATACACTTGACGATAATATATACCGATATTTAACAGCAATGGCAATGTCAAGAGTGGTTTTCTCTTTCGTGGTCTCATATCTTTTAATCTCAGTAGTAGCGTTATTCAAATAGAGGATGTCGTTATGTCGTTATGTCAACATTAAACTTAATATATATTTGAGAATAAAACTTGTTAACGTACAAATATTATTATTTCAATATTGATTTATGGAAAAAATTTGTATTGTTAATACAGCACAATATACAATCTTCATTCAATAATATAGGAGTTCAGTCTAAGGTCAGTGTGGCCAACAGACAGTGTTTTTTTTTCTGACAAGAATGACAGTTAAAACATAAGATTTATGTATGTTTTTTATCATTGCGAACATCTATATTGCTTTGTTAAAATAATTAATACACCCCCGAAGCGTATATCTTGAAATTTAAAATGACTTTTTAGCTGAATACTCAACATATCAGTGGACAATAGTTCTAGGAACTCTTGGCATGCAACCATTTCATTTCTGTTATTCAGTCACTAGCTCTGTCATATGTCAGTGAAAAAAGTAATTAGAAGAATAGAGATACAGCTAATTAGAAATGCTACAAAAATCTAATCGCAAATGGACGTACCCATTAAACGAATATCATCAAAAATAAATATAACTGACATTTGACATAACTAGTGACTTTTAATAACAGAAATTAAAAAGTGACATGCCAAGAGTTTCTACAAATATTGGCCACCGATGTGTTGAGTATTCAACTAAAAAGTCATTTAAAATAACATATACGCTTCGGGGGTGTGTTAATTATTTTAATAAAGCAATATAGATGTTCGTAATGATAAAAAACAAGCAGAATCTTATGTTTTGAACGGTAGACCTTAACTGTCATTCTTGTCAGAAAAAAACCACTTTTTGTTGGCCATACTGACCTTCGACTGAACTCCTCTATTACCAATAGTGAAAGCATTGTTATTAGACAATGGTGAAAGATATTAGGGGTTGAATAGATGAGTCTATCAACCTACTTGGGCCATGTCCATCTTGACACTTCAGTTAAATCCAGGGTTAACGTCCAGTGTCTTGTAAATAGTTATTTTTAACATTTACATTTGTTTAATTATCAATCCAACCAGTGTAAACAACTCAGTTGCGTGCAGACTATACTGATTATTATCAGACCACGCCACACCAAACATTCTTGAATAAATTTTATTGTTAAATTTCGTCAAAACTCCCTAAATACTGGTGAGTTGGGAAAACTTATATATATTTTAATTTATTTATTCTATTTATCGCAATAGTTATTTTATACATATTTGATTGCACTGTTTAGTAAGAAATACTAATTTAATATCTATTGTACACCACTGTTTTATCAATGCTCTGTCTTCAGATATAGTCTAACTGTTGGATATTTACTTAAAGGAATAAATAAATGTACCAACTTCCAGAGTAAAAAGTGAATATATTGAAATGAAGCAAATTTAGGTGAATTAAATTATAAACGAAACAAAGAAAAAGTCAATACAGTTGCTGTGAACAGAACGAAAGTTGCAGTCTTACTACTTATACCTACTTTTGGGTACATGGCTAAAGGACCCTAAAAACACATGGCCATAACAAGTTGACACACAAAACTAATCTCTAAAGCGTAACTAATTGTCATCTTAAAATATTATGCATGCAGAGTTAAAAATACAATTCAAAATATTTCTTCAACACTCCCACTTATTTTGAATGTTCTAAAAAATACATAATTTTTTTCTCAACTGACAGAATTGCGCTTTCGCTAATGGTTTGGTAAAAATATCCGCTACCTGATCCTTACTACTAACATATTCTAATGCTATTTGTTTTTTATGTACAATGTCCCGAACAAAATGATATCTCACATCAATATGTTTGGATCGCTTATGGGACTCTGAATTTGATGCCAATTTAATTGCAGCCTGATTGTCAACAAAAATTGTGACACAATTACAATTAATATTAAACTCGATTAAAAACCGACGCAACCAAATGGCCTCTTTTGCACCTTGACACAAAGCGATATACTCTGACTCAGCGGTTGATAATGAAACGACACTTTGACGCTGACTTGACCAGGAAATTGGTGCCCCGTTAAACATAAAAACAAAACCGCTCCTGGATTTTCGAGTATCTAAACAGCCAGCATAATCGGCATCAGTAAAACCCGACAAATTACATATACTCCCACTGTTCCCATAAGTGATTCCAAAATCCACCGTGCCCTTTAAATAACGCAAAATTCTCTGCACAAATTTCCAGTGTTCTTGATCGAAAGATTCTAAAAATTGGCTGGCATAATTCACTGCAAACTCTATATCAGGCCTACTTATTCGTGCAGCAAAGAGCAGAGAACCTATTGCTTCACGATACGGTATCTTATTTGTGTCCCAATTTTCAGAATTTGACGATTTTTTCTTTCTAAGATAAACACCGGGTTCAGCAGGTATGCTAGAAAATTTTGCGTCTTGCATGTTGAATTTATCTAACAGCTTATTTACATAAATGGGTTGACAAATTTTTAAGGAGCGCAGTTCCCGATTGCGTATTATTTGAAAACCCAAAAATTCGCATGCTATTTCTACAGTTATCTTAAAATTACTTTGCAGGTATTCTAGCACTTCAGTTATCGCGCTAGGATTTTCGCACATGAGCAGCCCGTCATCGACATACAATGCTAAGTATACCGAAACACCTTTGACGGTACCAACAAACACGCACTGATCACTTTCACAACTAGCGAAGCTGAATGTCTTTAGGAATCCTACAAATTTCTCATTCCAACACCGGGGGGACTGCTTCAATCCATAAAGGCTGCGATGTAGCTTGCAAACAGAATTTTCTTCTTGGCAATAACCGGGGGGCTGCTCTAGATATATCTCCTCCTGAAGTTGACCATAAAGGAAAGCTGTCTTTACGTCAAACTTCATAAGTTCATAATCACGTTGCGCCGCAAGTGCTAACAATATTCTTACGGATTCATATCTCACAACAGGTGCGTAGGTTTCAAAGTAATCGATACCTTCTCGTTGAGAAAATCCTTTTGCAACCAATCTAGCTTTATACCGCTCTCCAGATGAACTAGATTTAATGGCAAAAATCCACCTACAGCCAATGGCACGCTTGCCCTCGGGTAATGCGGATAAACTCCATGTATGATTTTCTTTAAGTGCCTCCATTTCCTCATCCATGGCCTTTTTCCATTTACCTGCATTTTCGCTAGCCACAGCTTCATGATAGCTAATTGGTATTACTTCTGTATAATATGCAACAGGTACGCCATATCGATCAGGTACTTTAATCGATTCCCTGTTGCGTAAATTTCTCGGTTCATCCTCCGGTTCTGCCTCTCCCTCTTCCCCACTTGTAACTTCCAACTGAGGTTGCACCACGGGTGGCACATCTGGTGGTATAATAGGTTTAGTTTCACAAACAGGAAGGGGCTCGTCGTTAAAGTCAATTGAATAGTTACCAGCATTTTGTGAAACGGCGCCAAAATCCTCTTTAAAATCTACATCGCTGCTGATGAAAATTTTACCTGTTTTATTATCCCACAGTCGATAATTAGTTGATTCGCCTTCATAACCAACAAATATAACCTTCCGACTTTTTGGGTCAAATTTATGGCGTTTTTCTTTCGGTATATTTAGGTACGCTTGTGACCCAAAAACTTTTAAATGCTTGACCTGAGGTTTACGACCGTACCATTTCTCATAGGGGGTTATTTTTTTTGATTGTTGTAAAATAACCCTGTTTAACACATAACAGGCAGTGTTTATGGCCTCTGACCACAATTTATAATCAACATTTTTAGCTATTAACATTGATCTTGCTGACTCTGTTACTGTTCGAATCTCACGCTCTGCTCTTCCATTTTGTTCGTGAATATAGGGAGACGAAAACTCATGTACAATACCTTTTTTCTGGAGATAGCTACTAAACTCTTTAGGTATATACTCTGTTCCATTATCCGACCGCAATACCTTTATATTTGTGTTGAGTTGATTTGACACAAATGCTTCAAATTCAAGAAATTTTCCGAATACCTCCGATTTATGTCGCAAAAAATATACTTTCCGAAAAGATGTGCACTCGTCTTTGAACAACAAAAAGTATCTTGTCCCGCGTGGTGACTCAATGTTCACGGGTCCACAAACATCGGTGTGAATCTTTTCACCTGGTCCATAAAAACACGGATGACTTATGCTTGCATGTGGCTTTCGCGATTGCTTACCCGTAACACACGCTTCACAGAAAAAGTCAATTTTTTTATTAGGCGCATTCACTTCTTTTAGATTAAGCTGCTTACACGTATTTTGAACTGCGCGAACATTTACATGAGCCATTCTTTCATGCCATAGTTTTAAAGCTGTTTTATCTACTTGAGCAGTATTGCATTGGGGCGGCATTTTAACTTTAAAACACATGCGGAATAAGTTCTTATATCGGACACCTTCCGACGATAGGTTTCCGGCGTAATCGCGAATTTCACATTTTTCTTTATAAACGTGAAATGAAAAGTTCTTGCTGCTGATACTAACGATGGAGAACAAATGTTTTTTTAAATTTGGAACGAAAAGAACGTCTCTTAGCTCGCGCTCAATAAAACGACCGTTTACAGTTTCTTCAATAATTATGGTACCCTTACCTACAGCTGTTAATTCCTTATTGTCGGCCACCTGAACATAATATGGTTGCGGCAGGTCCTCAAGATATTTGAAATATTCCTTTTTGTAGGTCATATGCATGCTGGCACCGGAATCTGCTATCCACACATCACTGTCATCCACACTGATTAACGCGTTTGCCGTGACATCACCCACGTATGCTGACGCACTTGCAATGTCTCTATTTTCGCGCTTTTTCTTAGGACACTCACGCACCCAATGTCCTTTTTCTTTGCAATACGCGCACTTGGTACGATTTTTCAAGTCTTGAATATTTTGTTTCTTGCTTGTCTTAAAGACTTTCTTTGGGGCTCCTCCCAAAGACGTCTGCTGTACTTGAAGAGCAAGAGCGGACATATTCTCTTCATTTTCGGTGAGTCGCTTGTCTTCTTTAAGTAACCTAGAAATTAAATTATTTTTCTTCCGTTCCGCTTCGGGCGTGCAATCCCATGCAATGCGAAATATAGAAAATCTGCTAGGTAGGCTACTTAACAGCTTGGAGATTATCGCTGTTTCGGAAGGCTTTTCTCCCGCATCCTCAAGCTTTTTACATATGCTTTCGAGTCTTTCCATCTGAACAGCAACAGACTCGCCTTCACTCATCCGAAATGAGTAAAACTGCTCCCAAGCATTTTGTTTTGCATCAACGCTGGTGTCACCGAATAACACTTTAAGCTTGTCCCAAATTTCTTTTGGATTACTGCAGTTGACCAAATTGGGATGTAACGATCTTTCTACAGAACTCAGCAAAATCACCGCAGCTTGCGATGACCTTTTTACAAACTCTTTGTGTTCCTTGGGCTTGGCTTCTTTATCTGGTTCAGCTTCCGTGCCATCTACAAAACTAGTAAGATCTTTTGCTTGTAAAAGAAACCATACACCGAATTTCCACATCGAATAATTTGATCCGTCTAGTTTTGTCAATTCCAAAGTTTCCTTATCAGCCATGATTGATTTAAGCTTATCAAGCACTGATACACTCAACTACACAATGCACGACAGTAAACTCCAGTCAAAGTGAAAACTCGCGTACGCGCGATTTAAAGCTTTTACTCACAAAAATTTACTCTTCAATCAATAAATCACTAGTGCGCAGTGGAAGCGTGCTGGGCCCATAACCTGTTGGATATTTACTTAAAGGAATAAATAAATGTACCAACTTCCAGAGTAAAAAGTGAATATATTGAAATGAAGCAAATTTAGGTGAATTAAATTATAAACGAAACAAAGAAAAAGTCAATACAGTTGCTGTGAACAGAACGAAAGTTGCAGTCTTACTACTTATACCTACTTTTGGGTACATGGCTAAAGGACCCTAAAAACACATGGCCATAACAAGTTGACACACAAAACTAATCTCTAAAGCGTAACTAATTGTCATCTTAAAATATTATGCATGCAGAGTTAAAAATACAATTCAAAATATTTCTTCAACACTAACAAACAATTGGAGAAGGTGATTCCCAATATAAATTTGCCAATATAAAATGTTTACGCCACTGGAAAAATATATTTCCCAGTGAACATAAGCCAAGGGTATGATACCGATGTTTTGCAACCGAATGGCACGTGATTCCGATACATTTTGCAATAATAAAGCACGTAAACAGCTCTTAGTCACCTTCTCCAATTGTTTGTTAGACTATAGTGAAAGCAGCAGAGGTAGAGGAATAAAAAAAGTTCCGAAAATTATATTGGTTTGTCGCAAGTCGGTGGCCTTTTTTGCACTTTGGCTGATGACCTCGCTAGGTTAAGGACATTTTCGACCTAGTTAGTTAAACGCGTGAAAACAACCCAACCCAAGGCGATTTTACTGCGAAAGTTTTATTAAAAGATTATTCATAAAATATTATAATGCAAATATATTTCTGTACATTAAAATATTATGTGATTATTAATTGGTCATTTTCGTATTAGATTCTTATAATAACCTTCTTGATGACCGTCATAAAAATTGTTAATGTCCTTCTAGCACATTACGTTGGAAGAAATGAAAAAAGGCAGGTCTCTGATTAATCCTAATCAAAATATCACAATAATATCACGTTTAAATGTATTACAAACGTTAACCCTAATCTTTGACTTAGAAAATTTAATTAGTTGAAGTTTATATCACGCGCAAGCGCGAACTATTTACAAGACACTGGACGTTAAGCCTATAAATCGGGAGAGAATCCGCCATTGAGAACAGGATGCAGACGTACCTTTCGTAGAGGCAATGTGTCTTACGTCTTTTTCTAATGTCCCACAGCTCTCAGTTCTCATCAGGTGATTATCAATCTTATTGTTATATTCATTTAAATAATACAAAAATATACACGGAAAAACATTAGCATTTTGAAAGGAAAATAAGCTGGCAACTATTAATTTTATAGCCTTTTCGAATTTTGCTGAATGCGATCCTGATGATTTTATTCATCAAATTCAAGGTTATATATGTGTCAAAATAGCAAATAAAATAAACGACATATCGAGAACCCGGATATACGTCACAAACGATGACGCACATCAGAACGATTATTGAATGTACTATACATCAGTCGACAATATAAGAAATAAAACGACAAAGTATATAACAGAACCGCAAAAAATGTGTCCTAATGACATAATGTGATATAACTGGTGTATTTCATTAACACACCGTAATACATTGTTGTATATAACATTTTTTTGTTTGTAATTAAAGTGAGATCCTAATCGGAGATATAAAGTTTTCAAGCATAAAAGAGGATAATAAACTCATTAAAAGGTGTTTCTGTTTGATGTGAATAAACCTTAAAATTAGATTTTTCATTATTTCGATTACAGTGGTTTTTTAATAGAACATTATGTTACTAGGAGTAGAAGGCTATTGTTAATGTCGAGCCCAGAACTGGGCGAAACATATAAATAAAGGGTTTTCTGCTTCGAGTGACATATTGGGAAAAGCAGAATTCGATAGATGGCGCTCCGAAATGTCAATGTCATCCTAGCAACGAGTAAAACAAATCAGCTGTCGTATAATCCCTTTGATATTTAAGTGGTTTTATTTTGCTGTTTTAGTTATTTTCAGTGTGTTTTGTGAAACTTTAGCTTTTCCTTTGATTGTGCTTTAGTATTTTGTGTTGTTAAACTAAATTTCGACTCCTAATATTTTTATTTCTGGAGTAATAGGTATGGTTGATATTTGTCAAAAATAAAACAAGTTTAGGTCTGATTTCGTGTTTTTATTTTATTTTTGATACAGTCATATCTACAAAAGTTACAGTGGAGATACGTAGGTATTGGGTAATATTTTAAATCTTACCGACTTATTTTCTCTTTGTTTTCGTAACTATGGATTAGGTATACACTGACTGACAAAGTTTATTTGAATTTGTAACTGCAAAGCCTTCTCCTAGGTACATACATGAGGGACAGGCAGTTTTAAATGCAGGCCATATATTTTGGCATAGTACCTATAGAGGAAATAAGTGACCCTTTCATAAAAGTGCAATGAAAACAAAAAGTAGAATAACATAACCTCTTCCATAATATCTCTAATTATAAAAGAACATAACCTCAGAAATGATGACAGTTGAGTTGAATAAAAAAACAAGTCACACAGTTTTAAGCTTGTCACTGACACAAAATTAAACAAATAAAGTACGAATTTACAGTAATTACGTTGACTTGCATATAATACAAAAACAATGCAAAACGAATTGTTTTACTCGTTGCGACAATTACAATTTTCTCCGCCAGAGGTGTCATTGAATTTCACTGCGCCCAATACTATTACAATCAAGCGTAAATTAAAAAGTATTTACTTTGTCCATCAGGGTCCATCGACGTCTAACTTTAAAATGCTATATCTCCACAACGAAACATTTCCTCGCAAAATGTTCTTTATAATTGAGAAGTTCTTTACATGATCTTAGTAAATGCCGAGTTTCATCAAAAAACTCAGATGTTTTGATACGGAAATCTTAACCTGGTTAACGGTAGCTCTCAGAAATTTGTCCGAACGTATTATCAGGTCTGTTCCAACCGCAATCAGAAACTGTCAAAAACGATCAGAGAATCGTCGACCATTTCAATCGGTGATAGGAATTACTCGAAAGTGAACTCGTTGTTTTATATGACCAGTTATTCTCTGATCGTTTCTGATAATTTTTAACTGCTGTTGGAACAGACCTATCATTGTCTATAAAAAGGTATTATGGAATGGATTTTGACATGCATGCACCAGGGATTAAAAGTATAAAAATAACTATGTCGTTATATCAATTTAATCTTTACAACAGCATGATCCATTATTTATTTCTGTAACACAGCCTATTATTATTTTTATATCATTACTAAATTTTTAATAATAGTTCAGTTGTCACACTTTCTTTCATTTTCAACCGTCACTTATAGAAACTGAAATAATCACTTTATAATTAAAATGCAATTTGCCGTTAACAACGAAAACAATGACTTAAAAGTTCCCATGTTCTAAGAAACAGTTGTGTAAATTATTTATGATTCATTGTTGTAAAAAAACTACTTAATTCAGTGAATATTGAACCCTTCGTTCCATTCATTTCGAGGAATTGAAGAAAAAAAATAGTTCACGATTTTATAGTGTATTTTTATCATATTGATAGCTGAAGAGCTCATTATAAATTTAAAAACGTGTTTGAAACACATCAGGGTGCCGGTTAAAAAATTTTAAGTCCCCATTGGCCGATCACTTTTTTTTATCAAATTGCCTTTCTATATTTCTTTTCAATAGAGGAGTTCAGTCTAAGGTCAGTAAGGCCAAAAAAAAGTGTTTTTTTCTGACAAGAATGACAGTTAAGGTCTACTGTTCAAAACATATGACTGTTTAGCTGAATACTCAACAAATCGGAGGCCAATAATTCTAGGAACTCTTGCCATGTAACCATTTCATTTATGTTATTCAGTCACTAGTTATGTCAAATGTCAATAATATTGATTTTTATTGATATTCGTTCAATTGTGTATGTCCATTTTCGATTAGATTTTTGTAGCATTTCTAATTAGCTGTATCTCTATTCTTCTAATTACTTTTTTCACTGATATTTGACAGAGCTAATGACTGAATAACAGAAATGAAATAGGGACATGCCAAAAGTTCCTAGAACTATTGGCCACTGATATGTTGGGTATTCAGCAAAAAAGTCAATTTAAATTTCAAGCTATGCGCTTCGGGGGTGTATACATTATTTTAATAAAGCAATATAGATGTTTGCAATGGTAAAAACCATGCAAAATCTTATATTTTGAACAGTAGATCTTAACTGCCATTCTTGTCAGAAAAAAGCCATTTTTTGCTGGCCAAACTGATCTTAGACTAAGCTCCCCTGTTCCTCTCACACGCCAGGGAACAGGCACGATTTCTAGACCAACTATAGCTGAGCTTAAAACGCTTCCGCGTATTTTAAATGAATACGAGAAGCCGCAAAATCTACATTCTTCTTCCTCCACTATTTTGAGCTTTTCAGGTGCCCATTCAGGCGACAATGTCCCGTTAGGATCCCTGTTAAAACTCTTAGCGCAGTTTTACTTTGACTTATGCATTCATTTGATCTCCACATTTGTAGTCACCCAGAAGAATATTTGATTGAGAATGGTCAGATATTTTCTTTTTCTTCCAATATTACATTGGGGCTGATTCCGCAAAAGGGTTTAGGCCCCCAGTTAGGTATTTCAGTTCACCTCTTTGCTAGTTCATCATTCCCACACCATTTTGGAACTGATTATACAAGAGCTAAACCCCTCGTTTACTGGACTATATTTATTTCTCTATGGTTTCCATTAATTATACTTGGTGACGATTATTTTTTTCACTTGTCAAAATCTGACATTTTGGTGGTTTTAACCAATAGCAATACATTATTCTAGCCAATCATTCGGTATTATACTGATAATTATGCTTCCTCATCGATAAAACCTTGTTTACATCGAAACGTCAAAATTTAACCTTGAATTTGTCATTATTGACAACTAAAAGCGCTTTCAAAAATCCTTTTAAATTGTTGAAAAAAATAATCTTCCCAAATACAACTCGCTCTTCAAATTTTATCACATAATTTTTTATTTTCATCACTCAAACTTGTTTATTTGAGGCAAAAACATTCAAACAAACCGAATTTAGATAAAATCACTCCTCCTAACGGAGTCGTGATTTTATCAAATCGGTTTGTTTTCATATTTTTGCCAAATAAACAAGTTTTCGTGGAAAAGAAAAAATTATCGATAAAATTTGAAGCACTCGTGGTATTACCTTTGATTATTTTTTTCACTTGTCAAAATCTGACATTTTGGTGGTTTTAACCAATAGCAATACATTATTCTAGCCAATCATTCGGTATTATACTGATAATTATGCTTCCTCATCGATAAAACCTTGTTTACATCGAAACGTCAAAATTTTACTTTGAATTTGTCATTATTGACAACTAAAAGCGCTTTCAAAATTCATTTTAAATTGTTGAAAAAAATAATCTTCCCAAATACAACTCGCTCTTCAAATTTTATCACATAATTTCTTATTTTCATCACTCAAACTTGTTTATTTGAGGCAAAAACATTAAAACAAACCGAATTTAGAATCACTCCTCCTAACGGAGTCGTGATTTTATCAAATCGGTTTGTTTTCATATTTTTGCCAAATAAACAAGTTTTCGTGGAAAAGAAAAAATTATCGATAAAATTTGAAGCACTCGTGGTATTACTTTTGATAATTTATAACAAAAATGTTTCAATGAAGGATTTGCGTTCAATTAATTTCAATTGTATAACTTAAATAATTAATTGTGTACGTGAAATATTCTATGGCCATTCTTTTCGTTAACTCATGAAGTGTTAAATCGTTTATCTTTGCTTTCTAATCATTGTTGATGATATATCTCCAACCTAACCTTGAATTATGTTGTTAAATCATTTTCAGTCAGCTTAAAACGCTGATTTTAATCACTCTATAACATTTTTTTTTTAATTTATGAGTACCGATCGACCAGTGAAATTGTATTATCGCAAAAAAATATATCATGATTATGAAAGTTAATAATAACCGTGGTTACGAAAGTGGAAAACGTTATGACGAGTTTCGTAATCGCTATATAATATAAAGGGTACCGTTGAACTTATTGACTTATGGATTCATAAAAATAGGATCACATTAATTATCAACTCGTATCATAAATATGTACAAATAATATATCGAAAGAAAATACATTCTAAATTCTAACACGCTATGTTGTAAACTTAATTTTAAAAGTAGTTTGCATCATTTTGTAATAATGTTTTATAATAATTCAGGTGAAGAAACGTTCTAACGATTTTATTCGCTACTTGCCAAGATGGGTACATATATCTTGATTATTATCAGATCTTGGTTGGGAAAGACTCTGAGAATGGACTATTCCCATACCTGTATTTTTTTATATTCGTATAAGGGATTGTTTGTTTCGACACGACCGATTCTCAAAAATTACATAACATAGAAGAGAAGTCTATTTAGAATAATATTCTCTGTATATTATACAGATTGGGCAAATAATAATTTTTCGTAAAGCCATTCTGTAAAGAAAAGAAGCTATACCATAATGAAGAGACAATGTATAGGGAATATAAGCTACATATTTTGAATACTGAAAAAGCGAAACCACCGGGATTCGAACCTCAGTTACAAACCCTTACGCTAACCACTGCGCTATGGAGGTTCCTACTTATCAATGTTCTGCTCAGTATTATATACTATTTATTTAATCGCCTACATTCGGCCATCCTGCTCCGTTCCTCGTCCTCGAGGACTAACTACCTAGAGTGCTGGACCAGACGTACACCTATCTCACCTTCTCGTTCGTGAGCCTGATGCCTTGCCTGCCTACGCCTATCACGCTCTCCGGGCGAGCCTGGCCTGCCGTCCACTCCACTCTCTACCACATCACATTTTGGCCTCATGTGGACATATCGTAGATCTAATCCCACTTTTGATATATAAGCTACATATTTTGAATACTGAAAAAGCGAAACCACCGGGATTCGAACCCGGGATCCCTCAGTTACAAACCCTTACGCTAACCACTGCGCTACGGAGGTTCTTATGGGAGGTTCCTACTTATCAATGTTCTGCTCAGTATTATATACTATTTATTTAATCGCCTACAGGAAGTAGGAGATTCGAGGAGGGGAACATAGTAGGAGATTCGAGGAGGGGAACATAGTAGCAGCTAGGGGGGAATGGTGGTGCTATGCCCCACAAATAGCCACAAAGCCCTCCAACCGCCCAGCCCCCAAAAGTACCTAAATAAGAAATTGAAAATACGATGCAAAAGTATAAAAATAAAGGCAAAACAATGAAGAGAAGTAGGAGTTTCGAGGAGGGGAACATAGTAGCAGCTAGGGGGGACTGGTGGTGCTATGCCCCCCAAATAGCAACAAAGCCACTAACCGACCAAACCCCAAAAATACCTAAATAACAAATTGAAAATACGATGCAAAAGTATAAAAATAAAGGCAAAACAATGTATATAGAAGTAGGAGTTTCCTGGTTAGGAACATAGTAGCAGCTAATAGCCACAAAGCCGACCAAACCCCAAAAGTACCTAAATAAGAAATTAAAAATATGACGCAAAAGTATAAAAATAAAGGGAAAACAATGTATAGAGAAGTAGGAGTTTTGAGGCGGGAAACATAGTAGCAGCTAGGGGGGGGCTGGTGGTGCTATGCCCCCCAAAAAGCCACAAATTTTATTTAAATTTGTGATGATTCTGAATCCAGTGGAGTAGTCATATTTACGAAAAAAACACGCCTAATGTACTTTCGATTCTTTTGACGAAGAAAAATTAACATAAAGGTAATTTGCTAAAAAAATATTGTTAGCGTCTTACCTTCCCTGACAGCAAAAGCTTGGTAAAATTGTGACAAATAGGTTAATATAGACAGTCGATCTGGTACAGTATATTCCACCATATCTTCCGGTTCTAGAAGTGCCGGTATGCCCAGGTACTGCTCTGCAACTCTGAAAGCTAGTTCGTTGTTGCTATAAACGTCGTCTTTATTGAGTTTTGAAAAATCACTGTAACAAAGTAAATTTAAACATTATTAGATATCGCAGAATAATAATTATTCTAACGCTTTATAAGTTTTAAAAAATATTTTTCAAAGACAGTGACCGTTCAACTGAGAAGCAACAACTACTTCCCGGGCTATAGACCCCGACGGATATTGAAATATTTAATAACAACCATTCTGGTTTGCAGTTATAAGGGACAATATAACATCACAATCAATACATGTCTTTGTAACGGAAGTGCAAAAGTTGTGACAGTAGTGACATCTTCCCCTCCAGCCGCAAACCAAAATTCAAAAAATCTGGCAACAAACCACATGGGTTCGAAACAATAAAGTAATATTAGGGACGCACACGAGTTCCCCATCAGGATAACCACTCAACCTGTGGTATAATTAGGGTATACTTGACGTAAAAGGTATTATGCGAACATTACCGATTTTTGTTTCCAAAGAGCCGTCCCTTCGCCGGCATCACCCCAATCTCCAGTGTTTATTGTGGATCAATACTGTCATAATCCAGTCAATATTTAAATTTATGTTTATTCGACAATAAATTCATCTAATATTATAATTTCAACTAATAATGGTAAAAATAACTAACGATTATTTTTAACCCGCAATTATGGAGGGCTATCCTACTTTTCAAGATACTTAGCGTTAATGTATAGAACAAAATACATTTTTTAATAAATCTTCACTTGATCGACGACTCGGGTTTTCATTTTATGGATTCATGGTTTCTTAATCTAAAATATATTTGTTCTTTCTTCTGCTATTAAAACCTCGAATATAAAACATTTAGTTTAAAAAATATTAATCTATTTTCATAATTGAAAACATCTTGAACATAATACCAGACGATTAACACTACCTAATACAGGGTGTCTCAAAATTGACGCCCGTCCTTTCAGAATATGAATCGGGGGGCTAAAACGAATTGAAACTTGGTTCCAGAGTTATTGACAAAAAACGAAGAATGAAACATTCCCCGACTGTTGGAGGTGGACCCGTACTATGGCCTCCTAGATCTCCAGATCTAAATCCATTAGATTTTTTCTTCTGGGGATTCTTGAAAAAAAATATTTACTTTGAACCTGTTGGGAGTGCGGATGATGTAGTAGCTCGTATTCACGCTGATATGACATTTATAGACGAAAACATGCTACAAAGGATTCGTGATTCAATGATAAATCGTGCAAATATTTGCATTGAAGTAGGAGGCGATTTGTTTGAACACCTTTTATAAATTAATTTCCTGTTTTGTAACAAATATTCGTTTTTAATAAATTATAAACATTGAAAGTTTTGCGACCACTATACGTTAAGCTGTCACTCGAGTTCCCGTCAGGGTGAAAACTGACCTGTGTTTATTTGCGGCAAATTCTCTGAATTATCTGATATATAAATAGTTATAAATGTTATGTTTGGGACCCTTACATGCTATTATTTTACATATCATTAACTAAACCTAACCTAGCCAACCCAACACATTTTTCATTAGAATTTAAGATTACGATTTACTGGAATTTTCAGATCTATTTGGTTTACCTGGAAGAGATTAAGATTGAGATACCTGCAAGTGTCGGACGGGAACTCATGTGTATTATATTGGTCATTAAGGAACCTAACGAGAATTCGTGTGCACCGAATATTAGAGTTTAATGTTTAATCCAGGGGTTCCCAGCCGGTGGTACGCGTACTACTGGTTTAATTGACAATGGGTAATCGCAGAATAAGAATTGATTGCGATATGGACATTTTTTTGACATATATGGAGAAAATAAAGATGAAAAATTATGATTGTCTATGCGGTAGTCGTTATGTCCTTTTTCGATTATGTCACTTTTTTTCACACGTTTACGACTCAAGCCGGGTTGTACAAATTATGAAATAATTTCATTTTGCAGTTCACCGACCATAAAACCGATAAAATCTTCTAATTTTCTCGTTTATCTCATGTTTTGAATTGAGATGCTACTTTATATGGTAGCAGGAAGTAAAAGAATGTAGGAAATTGAAGTAGACTTTCTTGAATGCTTATAAAAAAACATATTATCAAAAGCTGCTTTCCTTGGTTAGAGGTTTGTAGATTTCTATTTATGGAATTGAAATTGGAGAAATGAATAATTGTTTCATGTATTTTCTCATATTATTACAATAAATTAAATATACACTGTTGCCGCTTGTTTTAAAAAAATTTTGGTATTATTTTCAAGATGTTTTCAATTATGAAAATAGATTAATATTATTTAAAGCTAAATGTTTTATATTCCAGTTTTTAATAGCAGAGGAAAGAACAAATATGTTTTAGATTGAAAGAAAACATGAATCCATGACATGAAAACCAGAGTCGTCGATCAGGTAGAGATTTATTAAGAAATATATTTTGTTCTATACATCAACGCTAAGTATCTTAAATAGAAAAGCCCTCCATAACTGCGGGTTAAATTGGACAGTCAATACAGTTAAAAATTTGTAAGAACATTTTAACCATTATTGGTTTGAATGAATTTAACGTCAAATAAACAAAAATGCTAATATTGACTGGACTATGACAGTATTGATCCACACTAAACACAGGAGACTGGTGGATTTTTTTTATTTATGAAACAGTTCCGAAATTTTTTTTAATTTAATTAATTCATTTGTTGAATAACTGTTGAATAAATTTGGCCACCCGGTATCTCCCTGCCCAGTTCGATGACTTCAATGTTTCCAAGAAAATTTTTTTTTCAAAATTAATTACACTTTCTCTGTCTTAATGACGATATACGTTAATATATTTAATCGGTCATAATGTGCTTGTACAAATTATCACAATTATAAAAAGGTCAGTATTAATTCAACCTGAATTAACAATCTTAACTGTATTCGGCAATTAACTGAACTCTTCAAATGATACATTAAAAAGCCAGACAAGTTATTTGAACACTCGAGTTTCATTGAAAAATTTTTTTTAAATATATTCGCGAAGACTTCTTCATTGGGTTAATAAGTACAGATTGTCTCAGAATTTTTATATCTATCATCCAATGGTTATAGAGAAAGATCCCAAAACATATGACGGCAAAGCAATTCCGCCAAATACAGGGTGTTGCTAAATTCATGCGATAAAATTCAGGATTGCTCGTATGAAATTAAGATAGGTCTTTCCTGTAAGCTCATCCCTTTGCGAGATATCACCCTTAATAGGTGGTGACTAAAATTGAGTTTTTATTTATTTTTTCTAAAATATCAGAAGTTAGAAGCTTGAAATTTTGTAAATTTCGTGCACTCGCAAAGGACTAGCTACGGTTATTTTTTCAATAATCTTGTTACATTATACAGGGGTGAAATTAGCAGCCCTTACTTTATTTCATGCTAAAACTTTTTTTCGAGATGAAGTTTTATGAAATAAAATTCAATTTAAGATTCTTGTTTCATTTAAATTTTTTCCCAAAACCAATAAATAGTTACAGAGAAAAATAAATAAATACCTTCCATAGTTTATAATTTTTTCATTTTAACAGTAAGGAAGAAAAATGTAATAAGATTCATAACAATTGATGGAAATGAACGAAAATTACTAAATTTCACGTTTCTATCCACTCAAAATAAAAGAAATAATAATAAAACTCAATTTTAGTCACTACATTTTAAGGGTGATATGTTGAGGAAGTTTTATTATAGGAAAGTCCCATCTTAATTTCATACGAACAATCACCTCTTGAATTTTGAGTTCGTCGCATTAATTTAGAAACACCCTGTATATAAATCGAAGTAGTGTCTTTATTCCTTTCATTCGTATAATCCTTATTTAGCTGTATAATTATCACTTCTGAATGTAAGAATGTTAGTTTATTATATATGCTTGTATTTACGATAGTTTATCTTTACCTAAATAATTATAATACAATCAAAAGTATTCCATATCAATTCCCAAAGCATAAATTATTATTTTGATAAACTATCACGTTAATAAATCATAATAGTTCAATAAAAATGATTGTAAGCGGAAGTTTATTATCGACATTCAAAAATAATGGTAATATCACGTTGATACAAATATTTATATCTATTGTGCATTTATGCTACAATATTATAGGTTTTAAAATTATATAATTGTAAATATTGATAGGATAAATTTGCCCAAAAAAGTTTAAACTCTTTTTTATGACTTTAATATCTCTAAATAGTCTTTTTCCAATATTTATATTATAAAAACATTCACTTTATTTCTCTAACATATTGCACGTCTCGACTCTAAGCCTTTTTACTTATGCCTGTTTATGTTTTATTTGCCGCTCCTAATAATCGCTTGCAAAATGGTAAACACTTCTTTATTTTGTAATGCGGCATAAAGTTTTTCTAAAAGCCGGCATAAGCACTTTCTAATGCCACCTTTCGTTTTAGAGCGCTTTCTTTCAGACGAAACACTTTGTGGCCGGCTACTTATTGTGTCTGAAAATAATCGCGAGGCTAAAAATACATTATTATAAATAGACGCATTCACTCGAGGCACAGATAAGGAATACGTGGTTAGGTTAGGTTATTTTTAGCCGCGCGATTCTTTTCAGACACTGGTAGCCGGTCGCAAAATGTTCTCAAGCAGCTCCAATTCTCCATTCTCCACCCTTTCAATATCCAAAATACATATAATGATATAAATATTTAAACTTACATGAGATCTGGTCTAAAATGATGTATCATAGCACAGAAAGCAAGGCCATCTCTCCAAGACGTTGACATATTATCGATTTTAACTCCAGGATATCCTTCGGTCATTTTACGACACCATAACTCCAAGCCTTTTGTACCCCGTCTTTCATTCATGATGGATTTTCTGAAAAGAAAATTTCATTTTAACCTAATTTACATAAAACAGCAAACAAATATAATTTTTTCGTTGAATGCGCTTATAACGACATAAAACACGTGCACCGTATATACAGGAGTCGCGAGATTTACTACCTTCATAGCATTGTACCGGGTGGGCAAATAAGAACGACTGTATTAAATATTTTTTTCTACATTCATGCAAAAAACAACACTTTTGTGAAATACATTTGATGGAAAAAGTGGTTCTTTATTGCACTCATCTGTCATTCTTGTGTCAGTTTTGTGATGATTTATGACAAACATGAACATTTAAATAAAATAAAAATCCAGAGGAAGTGTCTAATCCTGCTTTAATACAACAAATAATATATGTATATCTTACTACTTGGTCTCAACGAATTACAATATTGCAAAAATCTTTAATTATTTAAAATTTAAATGGTCAAGGCGAAAACCAGCTATTATTGAGTACTGACAAGGTGGAGGCCATAAAGATACAAAAAAGAAGAACGGTTTGAGTTTGATTATGTTAGGTTAGGTTCCCAACATATTATATTCTAATTTTCCAGTTTTTGCATGAATGTAGAAATAATATTGTATGCAACTCTTGCAAAACGTGTTTTTTGCACTTGTTGCATAAATAACTATTAATTACTGCACATAGGCCAATGTAAACATTTCTAACAGGACTTAATTTGTTTATTTCCGTTGAGGCTAACTTGTCTAATTGAAGGTTGACAAGAGATTCCCAACATTTACGCGTTTCTCTAGATATCTCGGGATAGGAAAAAGATATCGACGTGCTGTTTTCGTCATAATGTTGCCAATTTTGTCTTCTTTTATAATCCCTAGTTAAAAATGAATAAAGCAATGTTGTCAGATATATTTTCTGAAATTGTTGGGCTCATTATCAATGTTTCCCATTATTTCAGTATACTGTTAGCTCGTGATGTTCTTAGAAAGCTAGTTTGGAAATAATTAATAAAAAATACATAATATAAATTTATTTGTAAGCATTAAAAAAAGTCGCTCGAAATTGTTATAAAAAGAGAAATTAATCAGAACAACTTCATGTATGCCCGATATATTTAAGAAAATTTTGAATATCTGGCACCGCAGCTGCAGGTGGCCAATATCGCCAACCATCGAGTAAAATATTGCTTATAAAATTAAAGAGTTCGGGTAACTTCTAAGGCGGACCACTATAAAAAATTTTATGGGTAGGGTGGATGCATTCTTCGAACCCTTTTAAGTGATTTGTTTACTCTCATGGGCGTGTGCCAATTCTGTTTGTATATTTGTCCACGACCACCTAATAATAAGCCGATATTTTACCTCCTAACAAAAGGTATATGGTACCCATATATCAACTGTCGTGAATTATGAACCATAATGCACTACAGTGTATTATGAACTAGAGATGGGGGTACCTACAATATGAAATAAACTATTAAATCTGTGTATTTTGTTCAGGAAATTTGTTTCTGACATATATCGTATCGATAAAATATTGTAATTTTTAGTATTGATACTTTTCATAGCGATATTTTCTAATATTAAGTATTTTAAAACAATATATTTATAACGGTACGTTGTATTGATACTTTCTACAGTATCGCCCATCTCTATATATGTCAAATTATATTTTTTTGTAGCTGTCAGAATATTTTGAAGTTAGTATAATACCAAATCGTTACTGACTTTTATTTAATAAAGAAATCAAGTGTTGTGGACAAAGTATAGTATTCTACTCGAAATTTATGGCCATAATTCACTTGGGTGACTTGCGCCTCTCGCCTGCGGCTCGTGACGCAAACGTCACCCATCATGAATTATGGCTATCATAAATTGCTCGTTTAATAATATACTATTATATGTATACTTAAAATAATATAGTAGTATCTATTTCTTGGTTGAGTATGTTTCATGAATTAATAATATAATATTTATTGAGTGAATTGATATCAATATGGTATTTATTTGTTCGTAGACGTTAGGGTAAGTTTTGTGAATATAATTCAGTTGTAATAAATTAGAATGGCATTTTGGAGACCATTTGAAACGACAGTCCAAGATGATGCGCGGGAATCTAATAATTTGGCGCCACAAGCAAATGACTTAGCAATAAATGATGATAGGGCCGAATTTAAAAAAATTTACATGTTCAGTATCGACGCGTTGTTTTAAATATGTGCGCGTGTTTCAAAAAAGAAAATTCTGTAATTTCTGATAATGCTTTTATCGCGAGAATTCACGAATTGACGAAAATCGGGTTTATAACGATTTATAATGTAATTAAACTAGGCACTGTTTTAATCCACTATATTAATTTGAATTATTACATTATTTCACAATATTCGAATTTATAAAAAAATGTATGCACGCCATTGGGCGACTTTTTTTTTCAATGGGATTAAAAATATAGGTCATCAAATTAACAATAGAAATACTTCATGACTCCTTTGTAACGGTAGTCAATGCTTTTTCCCATTTTTATGATTATAATAATTTCTTCCTGTAATATTTTGCAATTTATCAGTAAATAAATGTAAAACGACTTTTGTATTAGATAATATTTCATTCTACTTCTTAAACGCAGACCTAACCGCAAATCAGCTCTCAATATAACGACTATAATAATATGAATGTCGATTTAGTTTTGTACAAAGCAAACCGTAAACTATAAAACGTACCGTACAAAGTGATGCATCTCTGCTTGTAAATGGTATTAAAACAACCGTAAGATATGTTTTTTATTCCAGACCTAGATATACTGAGTATCACGTACCGTCGACTGTCTAGGACCGGATTAAGAACATTATTAAGAAAATAATCTAAGACCTATAATACATAGGTAGAGGGACAATATTGAGATAAACGGCAATAGTATGAAAAGGCCGATGAATTAGCCAAGCAGGGAGCAGCGGAGGTCATGATAGGGCCAGAACCTTCCTGTGGAATTGCTAAATGCCTAAGTAAAGGAAGCATCCACAAATGGATAAACAACCAGGCGTTGCACTGGTGGTATGGAACTCCAGGACAAAGGCACGCTAAATTATTCCTTAAAAGCCCTTCGGCCAAACTGTCACACGACCTACTACGTCAAAGTCGAGGATAATAGTGGGAATGCTTACAGGGCACTGTAGGCTGAGGAAACATATGCATACAATTATTGGACTAGCAGAAGACAGCCTATGCAGGTTCTGCCAGGAAGGAGATGAAACCGCGGAGCACGTACTTTGTGAGTGTGAAGGCCTAGCAAGACTGCGGTTTCACCTATTCGGAGAAGAAAGCCCGAAGGCAGAGAGCTACGCAAAGGAGGCGGTAACCAGGCTATTAAGTCTAATAAAAAGAATAAAGCTGGATATATAGGGAGGACCACAATAGATCTGCAAAGGTCACAGTGGGATAGGACAAAGAGCCACTCCAATTCTAATCTAATCTAATCTAAGGGCAATAAGGTATTGTATGTCCTTCCTAGAGTTTGTGGAAGAGCAATTATTCACAGGAAACTTACATTAAGTAAACAACTACAAAACAGAGATTGTTTTTTCTCATTATAGAATTTTGGTTTGAGGTCGGGATGGCGCTATTATCGCATTTTTAGCATTTTCTTTACTAAGGATAACTTATTCATGTGATTTCAGCATTATCTCCAGTTCAGAAGCATCTACCTTGTACTCATAAGGCGCAAATACGCCTAGATTAGATTAGATTAGAATAGGAGTGGCTCTTTGTGCTATCCCACTGCGACATTTGCAAATCTATTGTGGTCCTCCCTTTTTTAGCCCTAGTTTTATTCTTTTTATTAGAATGATTATCCTGGATACCGCCACCCTTGCGTAGCTTTCTGTCCTCTGTTTTTCTTCTCCGAGTAAGGGAAACCGCACCCTTGCTAGGCCTTCGCTTTCACAGAGTAAGTGTTCTGCTTCCTAGCAGAACCTACACAGGTTGTTACCTGCTACGCCAATTGTGTGCATATATTTATCCATTTGTGGATGCTCTCCTTACTTAGGCATTTAGCAAGTCGACAGGAAGGTTCTGGCCCCATCATGACCTCCGTTGCTCCCTGCTTGGCTAGTTCATCTGCCTTTTCAATGCCTACGCCATACGCCTAAAAGTAATTTGTCCCTTCTAATAGAGTTCAGTCTAAGGTCAGTATGACCAACAAAAAATGTTTTTTCTGACAAGAATGACAGTTGAGGTCTACTATTCAAAACAGGATTTTGCATGTTTTCCATCATCGTGAACATCTATATTGCTTTATTAAAATAATGAATACACCCCCTATAAAAAACCAGAATGGTTGGTTATATTTTGCAGATAAACATTACAAACATAAATAACGTACAGTGCTGCCAATTATTTAAAACGAAAATAATCTATAGTTTATTGGGTATTCATGCTAGTTCAAGCAAGTATTTAATTGAAAGCCGGTTCTGTATTTGAGGTTTGCGTAGCCCGTTAGGTCCTAAGTACATCGTGACCAGCTCACGTTCGAAACAAAAATGACTATGAAAGTAAAACAGCTGAATGCTTGAGGTCGCTCGATCATTTGTTTTTAATCGCAACGCACACACAACCGTAACCACTACTAGGTCGAGTTGAAGTATTGAGAAAACTTTTAATTTTTAGTTACGTATAAAAATAGACCATAAAATTTAAATATTGTTCATTATTTTATACAGGGTGTTTTCAAATGACACTTACAACGTTTGCATGTAGATACCTCTTGTAAAATTGGACAAAATGATATAAAGATTGGGGGGTCCAGCTCATTTACATTTCGAAATGTTTTATTTCGATAACCTTAAAATGGATGAATAAATTGATTTTACATTTGGCAGGTTGTTTTTAAATATAAAAAGACATATTTTGATAAATACCTAGTTATTTATGTACCAAGGCAGTAAAGTGATTCTTTATCGGACGAGTCTGAAATTATGAGACGAGCGAAGCGAGGCGAATAACAGGCGAGTCCGATAAAGACACTTTTCTGGCGTGGTGCATACAAAATTTTATCGCCAACTATTCAGAATTCGGAATATAAAAGAAGCTGAGGTATATTTCATAATAGAGAGAAGCGTGACACTGACAGATAATAAGTTTCGAGTAATGTCAAATCAAAACACTTTACCTGACTCATATGTCACTTTACCTGACTCTTATGTCACTTTACCTGACTCATATTTCACTTTACCTGCCGCAAGGCAGATAATAGTACATTATTGGTATAAGGATAAGGTAAACTGTTTGTTTACTTCCGGAAATCAATCTGATAATCGACGACTTTACTAACGGTTGGCGATAAAAAACATTTGTCAATTCTTGATCCAGTGGTGTTCATTTGGAAAAATATGTCACTTTTCTCCTCTCATTTTTCATGCCACACCAAGTTTCACATGTGGTAAATTAATTGACTGTCTATGTGAAAACAAGTATGTAAAACAATAAAAAGTTTTGCACATGTCGAGAAAGAGAAACTACATTAATAACAGGTGACAGTGTGTTGTTTTTTTATACCACCTTTGAGATAATGACCAACAAACTGGGCATGGTTCTTAAATAAGATTTAAAATGGGTTTCCATGTATAATCAATTATTTTCTTTGCTTAGAAATTGTAATAAATATTGGAGGTGACTACTTTCTTTTGCTGGAGTTACGTTGTCTATCAAGTGCATATAACAACAAATTTTAAATGACAGAATTAACCGTAGTGTTTATGTTATGAAGTTTAAAAGAAAATTATTTGCACCATGACTTCGAGGATGCTCTGTAAATCACTAAAATCCAAAACACAGTTTTTCACTTTTGAAATTTTTTTTCAACAAAAATAAAATGTACTGGATCAATTGCGTCACTCAAATTTTATATTTTTGTATAAATATTGTAATAAATGTGTGTACCTAGATGTTGAGATTTTGTTGAGTTTGTATTTATTTGTAACTGTTTGTATATTTTTATAACTGCACTTTGCTAGTAAAGACAAACTTCTAGCAGCCGGTAGAAAACATCCTGTAAGCCGGTGGGGAATATTTTCCGTCGGTTGTTAACTTTTTGACCGATTGATTATATTTTCTACTGGCTGGGATTATCTTCCAGTCATGAAAATAAAAATAAGAGAACGCAAAAAGTTATCAGCAGGTATTCTTCATACAATTTTAAATAATGTGCCTTAAAAATGTTTTTCTACATTCATGCAAAAAACAACACTTTTGTGAACCACATTTATTGGAAAAGTGGTACTTTATTGCACTCATCTGTCATTCTTGTGTCAGTTTTGTGATGATTAATGACAAACGTAAACATTTAAATTAAATAAAAATCCATAGCAAGTATCTGATCCTGCTTTAATACAACAATAATATATGTATATCTTACTACTTAGTCTCAACGAGTTACAATTATTGCAAAAATCTTTAATTATTTAAAATTTAAATGGTCAAGGCGAAAACCAGCTATGATTGAGTGCTGACAAGGTGGAGGTCATAAAGATACAAAAAAAGAAGAACGGGTTGACTTTGATTAGGTTAGGTTAGGCTCTTAACATATTTATATTCTAATTTTCCAGTTTTTGCATGAATTTAGAAAAAATATTGTATGCAACTTTTGCAAAACGTGTTTTTTGCACTTGTTGCATAAATAACTATTATGATAATTCATTACAAAAAATGATATAATAATATTATTTCTCCAGGTTATGACTTCAGTTCAGTGCAATGGTAAAAAGCTGAATAATATTGATGTGGAAATGGAACAAAACAAATAATATAAGATGGTTTAAATGAAACTAACTGTTTCTAAATGACTCCACAATATATTTGAAAAAAAATGTGTAAATTGAAAGTTTTTTTTTTCAAATATTTTTTTTTTTTCAAATATATTGTGGAGTCATTTAGAAACAGTTAGTTTCATTTAAACCATATGATGAGTAGATTCCACGAAGTGAGGGTTTATACAGTTAACTCAATAATATAAGACATTGAACACCTTTAATTATATCTACTCCCTATCTGTAAAAGTTTCAAATTTTTGCAAGAAGTTTAACACTCTTCATATTCGTTAGAACGCAGAAAAAACGCCGATTATTACTGACCTATTTAACGTTTATCCACTTTTATGAAAAAAACTCGGAACATACCTTTGCACAACTCGTGCATAAAATAAAAGTCATCAACGTCAACAAAGGCTTTCAATAAAAGTTAAAACCATAACCTATATTACTGACAATGTAAAAAATTATACGAAAAAACCGATGTAGAAGATAATGATTCATGACGTAATTGTACATTCACTGTTTTGTGATCAAATATTGGTCACAGACCGTATCAGACTGGTTTTAAAATGATAAATTAATGCTTATAGATCCGATGATAACTTAGGGATTAATTTTAATTACTTAAATTAAAAATATTCTTATTTTTATATAATAAAAACATCAATTAACGTTTATACAGGGACGCTCAAAAATGAAACAATTTTTGACTACGTATACAGAGTTCGGCAAAAGTCCGGGACCGGACAAATATCGAAGAAAATGAGTTTTTAAAAAAAAATTTCATACCACAAATTTTACATCAACTTAGACTATAATTTGAAAATATTTTGAAATATACAGGGTGTTCTGATAAAGTGTGACGTATCAAAGTAATATTTTTTCTTATGTTGGTTTCCTATACCTAAATACAGAGGGTTCCGAGTTATGTTGACATTTTAAAAATGTGAACATTTCCTACATCTAAATAGTTGGACAGTCGTTGAATGTATTCCACGATACATATTTCTTTACAGGGTGATCCTAATTTTCAGTTTCATTATTAGGTCATTCAATGTGTAATATCGGGCTTATTTTAAATAGAACACCCTGTATTTTATTAATTCTTTATATTCAAAAAAATGTCCTCTACAGAATGGTATGAGGGTGTCCCATACCTAGGTATTATAGTTTTCGTGCAATTTACAAATTTTCGTAAATTGTATGCTAAATCGATTTTAAAACATCTGCAATTCTCTCTAAATTTGAAATTAATAATCTTGGAATCACAATCAAAATTTGGTTATGTACCTATTTAACATCGTTGCCGACAAAAATTGGGTATAACTTATACAGATAAGCACATTAGGCAACAGCTTTCCAAAATAGAGGGCACTTAGCACACACTCATAGCTGACTGCGCACAATTATTCTTCTCACTCTTTTTCAAATAGTTTTCTAATATTTCCCTTTTCGTATGTCGCTAATAGACTTTTCGCGTGAGGAGACAAGTAAAAGACTATACTTTCTCTACGACTAAAAAAAGAAAGCTTCCAGTGAGGATCAAACCCCAATCGTCCGCCTAACGAGAGTGAATTTTTTTCATTATTCACTGGTGTGAAGAATATACATCATTATGTAAAAATAATTTGTGCGTTATTATTTAGTCGTGGAGAATAGTATATTATTAAACGAGCAGTTTATGATAGCCATAATTCACGATGGGTGACGTCACCCAAGTGAATTATGGCCATAAATTGCGAGTAGAATACTATACTTTGTCCACGACACTTAATTTATTTATTAATAAATAAAAGTCAGTAACGATTTGGCATATTACTAACCTCAAAATGTTGTGGCAGCTACATCAAATATTTTGACATATAGAGATGGGCGATACTGTAGAAAGTATCAATACAACGGACCGTTATAAATATATTGTTTTAAAATATTGACTTATTATTAGGTGGTCGTGGACAAAAATGGTTTTTGAAGCAGATGGAGTTTATCAGAACCTACTCACTTTTTCTTCAAGGAAATCTAATTCTTGTTTCTTATCACGAATATGTTCTGTGTTAGGAGTTTGGTGTCAAGAAGATGTTTTGCATAATTGGATTAATCAATGTTAGTTTTTATTAAATTTGAAATTATGAAATATTAATACTCTGAAAGCACTTTATAAAATATATTTTTAGACCAAATATGGAGAAAATAAATGAGACTCAATTAATAGTTACGTGAGATAGACATCCAGTCTTAGTAAGGTTTACCGTTCACTATGATTAATAATTCTATCTTTAATCAATTATTATTGCTAAAATTGGTATCGACCGTGATTATTTTTTTTTTAAACAATAACAACAGCTTGTTCTTATGAAATTAATTGTTAATTCAATTCTATATTTGTAACTAAAGCATATCACGAGGATAAATACCGAATCACGTCGCTATAATTGGATTTTGGATGGTGAAGATTGACTTATTAAAATTTGCTACAGTTTATTTGGTAATTTTTGATTGTTCATGGCAGAGGTTAGAAATAATAATAATGCGGTCTATTAAATTATATTGTATAATTTTCTACAAATAAAGTAGTATATTCAGTGTAATCTGATCCCAGCACTCAGTATAGGTTTTTAATTGACATTTGATGTTTTTAAAAGCCCGGTAAAGATACTATTTCTACTTAGAGCAGTTTCAGACGAGACACTGTGGCCCGCTACTAGTGTCTGAAAAGAATCACGCGGCTTAAAATACATAAATATAAATAGATGCATTCACACAAGACACAGATAAGGAATACGTAGTGCCTAATGTATTTTTTGCCGCGCCATTCTTTTCAGACACTTTGAGGCCGGCTACTAGTGTCTGAAAATAATGGATCTGCTAAAAATACATCAATTTAAATAGACGCATACACACGAGACACAGATAAGGAATACGTGGTTAATGTATTTTTTGCCGCGCCATTCTTTTCAGACACTAGTAGCCTACTAGTGTCTTAAAAGATTCGCGAGGCTACAAATATATTAATAGATGCATTCACACGAGACACAGATAAGGAATACGTGGTGCCTACTGCATTTTTAGCCACACGATTCTTTTCAGACACTTTGTGGCCGGCTACTAGTGTCTGAAAATAATGGCTCTGCTAAAAATACATCAATTTAAATAGACGCATTAACACGAGACACAGATAAGGAATACGTGGTGCCTAATGTATTTTTTGCCGCACGATTCTTTTCAGACACTTTGTGGCCGGCTACTAGTGTCTGAAAATAATGGATCTGCTAAAAATACATCAATTTAAATAGACGCATACACACGAGACACAGATAAGGAATACGTGGTTAATGTATTTTTAGCCGCGCCATTCTTTTCAGACACTTTTAGGCCGGCTACTAGTGTCTGAAAAGAATCGCGAGGCTACAAATATATTAATAGATGCATTCACAAGAGACAAAGATAAGGAATACGTGGTGTTCAATGTATTTTTAGCCACGCGATTCTTTTCAGACACTTTGTAACCGCGGCTAAAAATACATTATATAAATACACACATTCCCACAAGACACAGATGAGGAATACGTGGTGTTTAATGTATTTTTAGATGCGCGATTCTTTTCAGACACTGGTTGTCTGCCAGAAAATGACTTGTCTGAAACCGTTCTTAATGTATAGAGAAATGATTGTGTAATAACAATTTCCGAAGGTGTTATATCTATGATAAAAAACCCTGTACAAATTCTTTGTTCTTTTTATTAAACAATTATGTTGTAATAATTCTACATTTCTAAGCGTTTAAATATTCTTAAACGTGGAGGTATTATAATCTCAAGATCTTAAGGTAATAGTCGACTGTTACAATGTATAAAAATAGATGGACTATCATGTCATCAGTCACTATTATAAATTAAATGCAACATTGTTGCATGTACGATTTGGCTTGTGTGATACAATTTCTTGCGACAGTTATAATAGAAAACGTGTTTGTATATACAAGGCGTGCGAGAATTCTATTTTTCATGCAGACGTAGAAAAAGACGTAAGACAAATCATAGACACATTACCTCTACGAAAGATACGTTTGCATCCTATTTTGAGCGATGTCTCGATTGATAGAACGCGCATTTTCTTAAACAATTATCCTTGACATCTATTAGTGATATTTGTTTACTTTTTGTAGCGAGCTGTTCCGGATATAAATGTAAGTTTGTAAAAAAAATTGAAGAAATATGGCAGCTTGAATACTTTAACCTTGGGGCAAGTGACTTCATATAGCCTGAAGTTATGTCAAATAGGCCAAGCAATATAACATGCAGGTTGGTGTCATATTATTATAATAATTATTTATGTAGATACCAAGTACGACAAATTGTTTATTACAGTCGACCTTGCAAATTAGTGGATAAAGGTGAATTATAGCTTCCTCATTATACAGGGTGAAACAAAAAGGCAGGTCATCAATCATACCAAAAATTCTGGGGCTAAAAATAACTCGATCCAACCCAAGTTACCCTGGTAAAAATGTGCATGCGAAAAAAGTTTCAACCTGTCTGCAATTAGATATCGTCAGAAGCCATTGCTTTTCCAGAATATTCGGTTTTCGTTAGTAAAACGGTGTCGACTGTGTATTCAAGAAAATGGAGGCCATTTCGAACATCTAATGAAAACTACACATTTGTAAGATTCAATCAAAAATTTGGGGCTCTAGAAAAACTTAAAAATTCATTGACTTCAATTTTTGTTACTCGAAATTTTTGAAGCATAATGAAAAATAGGCCGTATCTCGATAAAAACTGATAATTGTAAAAAGTACTAGGGGGGCAAAAAAGTTTCAAAAATAATGTGTTTGAATAATGGTGCCACAATAAGCATTAAATTGTAACGTACACAAAAATTATGGAGGGGTTTAGGGGATCGCAAATCCCATAAACTTCCAACGGGATGCAATAATTCCTTAATTTTTTTTTTCAAGTTGCTCTTATCATAATAAAGCCACTTGTCAATTTTTATCATAATATGTCATAAAACTGTCGAAATATTTGAAAAAATCAATTTTCATTTGTTTACTTCGTAGGGTTGTAACGTTTTTCGCATGCACATTTGTACTAGGGTAACTTGGGTTGGATCGAGTTATTTTCAGCCCAAGAACATGTGCTATGATTTATGACCAGCCTTTTTGTTACACCCTGTAAATTATTAAAAAGTTTTTGTCGTTTTTTTTAAACTTAATTTATAGATAAAACTAAAATATAAAAATTAACTATAACATTCGGTCTGAACTTATAAGTCATTTCTTTATCTAGTTACATAAATCATGAGGAACATTAAGTAGGTACCTAGTCTCCACATTAACAGAAGCAGGTTTTTCTAGATTTTTTAAATTATCAAATAAAAGTTAACACATTATGCCGTAGTTTTATGAGTAGAAATTTATATAAAGAAGGCGTTGAACCTCAACTCAAATTGAAATAAAACTAGAAACTAGTTGAATTGTACACACGTGAGCCGAGATTAAGAAATACATTTTTTACGAGGGGGAATTAAGTGCTAAACTGGAGTGATAATTTCAAAGCTATCAATAATTTGTAAATTTTAATCTTTATGTAACATCTATTGTAAATATATTTCTCCACGACTAAATAATAACGCACAAATTATTTTTACATATTTAGCTACATAATGAAATATATTCTTCACACCAGTGAATAATGGAAAAGAATTCACTCTCGTTAGCCAATCACATTCTATTACTATCAGAATTCACGCTTAAATGAATTAAAATGAATAAATCAAATCGTCTCTTTTAAAACGTCAAATGCCAAATAATGCAAATCGATTCTGACAGCGCGTCGTTTGAAACGTCAAAATAATGATAGAATCATAATTTTACGTATTATTTAGAGAAAAAATGGACAACAGTAGTTATATTTAGTTATAACTCCCAATTATCATTTATAAATGTAAGGGTTTCGATTAAAACTGTATGTTACGTATCCCTTTTTGAAAATAAACATATGCTCTAAAGCCTAGTGGTAGAAATAGTTGACTCTGGCGCGGGCGATTGGGGTTCGATCCTCACTGGAAGCTTTCTTTTTTTAGTCGTGGAGAAAGTATAGTCTTTTGCTTGTGTAGAATGGCTAATATTCACTTGGATGATTCCAAAACTCACTCGCTGCGCTCGCTGGTTTTGGAAACTTCATCCGCGTGAATAATAGCTATCATTCTGCACTCGTCGAAGAATATACTATTCTTACATAGCTGATTCCAGTTGATCCCATATATTCATCTATTTTACAAAGAATTATCATTCATTAACTAAATAAATGAGACAATATCATGTAATTTCACCTTGTGAATATTAAAATGCACATAATAACGTTTTAGGTATTTATTAATATAAATAGAAACATGACTCTTTAAAAAAATAGAATTGTGATAAAGCATACTAATAAACAGCTGGTAAACTTATTACTAATAATATTCACTGCTTCACAATCACATCTGTAAAACTGGTTTAAAATTAAGTTGTGTGTAATCATAATACAGGGTAGAATCAACAAAAGAGATATTTTTTATAAGTAATTATTGTGAGTGGAATAAAGTTTTCAATGGAGGAGTTCAGTCTAAGGTCAGTGTGGCCAACAAAAAGTGATATTGCATGTTTTTTATCATTGCGAACTTTTATGTTGCTTATTGCTTTGACATAACTAGTGACTGAATAACAGAAATGAAATGGTGACATGCCAAGAACTATTGGCCATCGATATGTTGAGTATTCAGCTAAAAAGTCATTTTTAATTTCAAGATATACGCTTCGCTTCGGGGGTGTATTCATTATTTTAATAAAGCAATATAGATGTTTACAATGATAAAAAACATGCAAAATCTTATGTTTTGAACAGTCGTTCTTGTCAGAAAAAAACACTGACTAAGAAAAATATAATAGTATATAATTCAACAAGCATATAATGATGATTTTTTAGATTTGTCCAATAGGGAGGTATTTCTCAATACTCAAATATTTATAAATATTTATTACTTAGTAATAAATCATAAACGGCTGTTTCAAGACAATACACGTTTATTGCTGCATACTGTTGTAGTTAATGATTGATAATGCAAGTAGGTATCTTTGATTTATCATACATAACATATTTATTTTTAATAACAAAACTATTTAATGTTTAAGCAATAAACTGTCTGAAGACGATTTATTGTTGAGTTTTTAAGAGGGTTCGTGAGGCAGTATAAGATTTATGCCTGTAGTAGTTATTTTCTTTAATTTTAATTATTATAGAAATACTACTAAAGCAAAAAAGATCGATAAGTTCAAAACTCAATTCCGTTAATACTAGCAGAAGTGAAATAGTATATTACACACAGAGGTGGGAAGTGATTCATTCCTGTCGTGAGATCAGGGTGCCGATTCTCGGGCCAGGGCTGCGTGGGGGTAAAAACTCACTTCGGTGTGTTAAGGGCCCGTTATTGAACGAAAATATGACCGTAAAAACATGGCTTACGTTTTTCATTCAGTTAATTTTTATTAATGATTTCAGTGGAGACGTAAGGTGTTATATTGATTGTCAAACTATTAAGGTAGTGTGCATCATAATTTATATGGGTTTCTTGTTAGTAATAAATTTCACAGACGTTGTCAAATATCCCCAATTTTGAGCAATGAAGATTGAAATGAAATAAAGGTGATACACTCTGATACACCCTTCATAACATTATTTTATAGACAAATATGTGACAATGAAGCAAAAATATTGTTATTTTATCTAGAACTGAATGAAATAAAAGCGGCGTAATTAGCGCCGTAATTCAAATATGGTAGCCAAAAATTCTGTCTTATTTGGTTCAACCGATTTGGCATCAGAGGGCGCTGACTGAATCAGTATCATTCGAGTGATATCGATATGGGACTCTAAATTTCCAATCCAGTGTTGCCAGAGTGGGTACATTTGTATCAGATTTCGTACTCTCGATAATATAAATAATTAATGTAAACTGGTACAACGTGTGTAATGCAATAATGTTAACTTTTAATAGGGAATGTATTGTTATACAAGAACGCCTTCAAAGCGTTTTTCATATTGACAATCAAAGATCTCGCATTATATCTTCTCTTTACAATAATAAATCACAATAAGCCAAGTTAGATGTGATTTAATTTATTCATATTGATTTATTCAATTGAATGTTGTTTGTTCTTGAAGGTTTCATTAAAATTAAAGGATTTGTCTGGTAAATAATTTTGGTAGTAGCTGGCAACTGTGTTCTTATTTTCGTTCCATAGGATAGAGTCGAGGATATTAGATGAATATCCTTGGGATAAAATTGCCTGTGGTTTTTAAAACGTAAAACAAATATGATGTATACATGGAGGAAAAAAAGCGTCATACAATATTTATATACAAAAAATAATCGAAATATTATTTTATTATACAGACGGGAAAATAATAGAGATACAAATTTTATAATAAACAGGGTCACATGGCTAGTAGTCGGCTATTTTATAGGACATTCAAATTAGATAATAAGTTGCCCAGGTGTTTTCCAAGTTAGGATGTTAGTTCTGAGATAGTAAGAAAGCACAACTATGTGACTATTTATGTACTAACAGAAAAAATATTACAATTAAGAGAAAACTCTTTGTTAATTTTTATTTTAAAAATGCATTTTTTGTAGTAGTCGGCCACCCATAAGCTAGTTGCCGGCCGCCAGCAATTTACTTCAGATCAGTACTTACAATAGTAGTTAGAGCGGAATTCGGAAAGTGATACTTTTCCGCACGCTATTGCACGCTAAATATATAGCAATCTCGTGCGGAAGTCACTTTACACACGTGTTAAGAACAGTATTTTTTTTAAAGGCATGCGCAAAATATCCCAAAAGTTAGCATAAATTAAGGAACATTTATTGTTAAATACATATCAACAAATTAATTATTATTATTTGTCATTCATTTGACGAGGCTTATACCAGGGCCATTAAAAAATTATTTAAATACCTATAAGTTTTTTTTATTAAAAATTATATCAGAATTATAATAAATTTATAAATTTCTCAGTTATCTAAAACCTGGAATGCAATCATTAGATATTTCTTATTTTGAGCCTTATACGAGGTTTGTCAAAAAATATTAATTTTACTCAAGAGTAAAGTACAGTTGGTTCGTTGGATCTTTTCCCATGCGTCATCATTAATATACAAACGCAATACATCAATACATTAAATAACACGTAGGTCGTAGTTGTGAACAAAGTCTTTGGTCTGTCAACGACGTCTAGCATACAGATTCGCGTTAAACCTATCGCCGACATTCATCATATGGCTATCTCTGTTTGTTATGTTACGCTGTAATGGAACAAACGGTTTCATTTCGGGGGTTAAGATTCTGTGAGTAGGAAAGAGACGTAATACAAAAAGTAGTATGTGAATCATTTCATACATGGGAAAAGATTCAGCGAACAGACTGTACCTACCTTTATTTTTCACAATACAGAAAAATTATAGGAAGTAAAGTTGTTTAAAATTGAAAGTTATATCCAAATATGCAATTACAGCTATTAAGCATGAAAATTAAGATTTGGTGATTATTTACGTTTTACATTATAAAGTATTTGTAATCGTAAATATTCACCAAATCTTAATTTCCATGCTAAATAGCTGTAATTGCATATTTGAATATAATTTTTATTTTTAAACAACTTCAATTCTTACAATTTTTCTGTATTATGAAAAATCAAGGTACTTTACTCTTGAGTGAGAAACATATTTTTTGACAAACCTCGTATACGGCAAAAAATAAGAAATATCTAATGATCGCATTTTAGGTTTTAGATAATGCAGAACTTTTTATGAAGAATAACTTTTTTTTCCTAAAACCAATAATAAAAAAGTTTCCCATATGAGTCCAACTTAAGTAGACACACTGTATAAACAAGAACGTAAATATCAACAACAAATCAGGTAATATTTACCCTCGTTGCATCGTTATCTCTGGCACCGCTCAGGTTAACAGATCTGGTAGGAAATATAATTTATATCGAAAACTATAACATCTCGATAAATTTATCACTCGGTATTGTATCGAATGATACAAACTGGCATGGGAAGTGGAGAACGACACGTGTTTATTTGTCCGGTACATGGTTGAACAAGTATTTATTCAAGATTATAATAGTAATCAACCATTAACCACTTATTTGGTCAACTAAATTACCTGTTCCAAGAATATATGATTCAAATTTGGGATAAAACAACATCCTCTCCCCATCTTGTGGTTTTCAGTGGAAGCTAAGGTTTATTATTTTACCGTGGTGGCTAATAACGGAGCCTTAAGCTCGCTCTAGGTTTACGAACGGTTATGGAGTGTGTTGTGTCGAACATTTTTCAAGGTTATGTTTGTTTGGTTGTTGACAAATCAAATTGGAAATTCAGTCATTCGAATCATCAAATCTTTCTCTGAATATTTTCTTGGATTTTGAATTGATTTAAGGAATGGACGAGCAGCGAAAATGTTTAAAAAGAAAATGCATTTTGGCTGCAGTTAGGGTTACCTCCAAAAGATTTGTAGATAATATAATTATGAATAACAGTGAATAACAGACAATGAGACTCTAATGTTGGAATTAATAAAAAAGAGGGTGTCTAGGTTTGTCCAAAATCAATCAATCAATTGCTATTGGAATCCTGTTGATTTTCTACCTTTCCTCAATGTAACTTGTTCCTTTCAATTTTCCTTTTTTATAATTCATTTAATAATTCAAAATTAATAATTGACATCTAAAAGTTCATATCGGCAGAATAAATTCAAATGCTTAAGCTGTCATATATGTGACTTTTTTGTCAGCTTAAATTTCACCCTAGTCGGGACTGGTCGGGACTAGAGTGTTTGGTGCGCGCACCAGTATGTGACAACCATCTTTTCGAACTATTACTGTTCGTACTATTTTTGTATACACACCGACTTTTCGAACGGCTACTGTGTGATTTTTATACGACACACCAAGTTTTCGAACGCACCCCAGTTAGTTAACCGAGACGCAAAGCGTCGAGGTTAGCTATGATCTCGAGACAGAAATGAAACTTCCTACCGAGGTTTGTATACTATAGTCAAAGGCACTCTTAACGTGCGGGTTCAAAGGTCACTAACCATATGTATCAAATCAGAAAACACAGAGGTTACCAAAATGTGAGGTTACACTGCAGATTGACGAATTTCCACTTCTTCTTTCATTCTCGAAATAATCCATCGAACTAAGTACAAAAAAACTGAAAATTGCTACTTATTATTCATATTGTCACTTTGAATTGTCAAAGTGACAAAACTGACATATTTAAATAAAATTCTGCTGGTGAAAGACTTTTTAGAATCGCTGAAAACTAAATACATATCCTTCTTTTTCCCGTCAAAATTGCATAAGTCTGTCTTATTTATCTAACGGATTTCATTTGGAAGTTATAATTTAACGTGATAAAAGAAAACAAAAACTGTGAGTATGTCTTTGTTGAATCGTATGACCCGCACGTTAAGAGTGCCTTTGACTATATTTTAGTCTATTTTATTTACAACCATCATATTTCGATCAAAATTAACAAATCTCTGTTTCGTTCTGAACATTCCTAAAATATTACATTTAATGAAAAATTACCAAAAACGCAGTTTTCAAGTAGATATATTGTTACCGTAAATGTCAATAAATGTCAGATGAAGTTTGATATTCGCGAATTATAAATTGAAAACCATATATTTTAATAAATAATTTATGATAAATTATTTGAATTTTATTCGATTTTATTGCTGTTAATTAATTGCCCTGTTGTTTCTATATAAGAATTTGTTCAATCAATAGATTACTTGAATAAATATTTTGCTTTATTGAACGAGTGAGGGAAATGGAAGAGGGAAGTAGACGTAGGTAATGTGACACTTTCAAACCTTCAATGACATCAGTCAAAATTACACGTATGGTTGTAAATAAATTAATATTTTTTTGTTTGGTATGAAGAATATACAGGGTGCAACAAACAGGCAGGTAGTAAATCATACCACATATTCTAGGGCTAAAAATCCAACCCAAGTTACCAAATGAAAATTGATTTTTTCAAATATTTCGACAGTTGTTTGACATATTGTGATAAAAGTTGACAATTGGCTTTCTTATGATAAGAGCATCTTTAAGAAAAAATTAAGGAATTATTGCACCCTGAAAAGTTGGCAGGACTATTTAGTTTGGGGCGAGGGGTTAACCACAGGGGAATTTCTCGTACACCTTGTGGGAAATAACGAGGAAATTGGGGAAGTTTGAGGAAATAGAGGAATTTCGGGGAATTTTGAGGAATTTCGGAGCATTTCGGGGAATTTTCGAGGAAATAGAGGAATTTCGGTGTAATGAAGGAAATATAGGAATTTCGGTGCATTTCGAGGAAATGATGGGAAATAACAGGAATTTTTTAAGAAATTTCCATAATGTTTAAATAATCAATAAAGAAATCGTCATAGTTTCGCAATTAATGAATAGAGAAAATATATATATTATGCATGATTTAAACCAATGGATGTCTGTTTTGAATTAAAAATACATTTTTTTCCATATTGAGTTGAAGTTGATACTTTTGTGAGACGAAAGAAACTAGATTTGTAAAAAAACAAGTGGGTAAGTAGTAGGTTTACCTAAATTATTCCCCAATTATTCATTAAAAACATTAAATATCTTGAAAGCTACACATTTTTTGATATGTGAAGGTTGTGTATTTTTTACGTGAAAAACATTAAGGAATTCAAAATTAATTGTGCGTGAAAAATGGGAGGAGAAAAGTGACATATTTTTCCAAATGTACACCACTGGATCAAGAATTGACAAATGCTTTATTATCGAAATATGCCTTTTCACATTTAAAAACAACCTGCCAAATGTCAAATCAATTCATTAATCCATTTCAAAGTTATTAAATAAAAACATTTAAATTTTTATAACTCCAATACCCCATGTTTCGAAAATCCTTATTTTTGTTCATATATGCCATCGAAGCTATAATAGATTGTTTTCACAGCGCTTAAATAGGTGATAAAAAACGAAAAAAAAAAGTATAGCTATAAATCTTGATGTATGTTTCCCGTCAATGAACGTCAACAAAATTTCGAAATTGCAGCAACTTTCTGTATTATTAACGCTTCATGAATGTTTTAAATAATGTTATAATACCTAATAATATTAACTTTTTCGATCGATTTTCTGAATTCTGACATTTGGGTACGCGCCTGGTAACGCAATGTTATGAAATTCAATTACCCATGGACATTGGTTTCGAATGGAAAATGAAGGGAATTGAATAAATAAAAGAAAATAGAATCACTGAGAATTTCGGAGAATTTTGAGGAATTTCGGGGAAATGAATGGAAATTTAATGAGAGGAATTAGAGGAATTTTTGGGAAATAAATGGGAAATTAGGAAATAAAACAAAAGAAGGAATTTTTCGTACACTATATCAGACTGTGGTTAACCCCTCGGTTTGGGGTATTTTACAGTTGACGAAAAAGTAATGACAGCTGTCAACTCATATTTGTTCCTTATCGATGGTATTTGCAATAATAAAAGCAGATCAGAGTCTCACAAATCACAAACAAATGTAGAATAAAAATTAGTGTCCAATATAAGTACCAGAAACACAAACAAAGCCAAACAAATATTGTGTTGACAGCTGACATTCGTGTTTCGTCAACTGTAAGATGCAAAATACCCCAAACTAAAAAAACCTCCAAACTTTTGGGTACAACTTGGGTGGTAAAAGGACTGAAAACATATAAGAAAAACCAAAAGTTGATAAGAAAAACCACTTCCTTACGCGACTAACTTTTTTAGTATTTTTTTGTTCGTTATGTTGGCACCAATTCTCTTTTATAGTACTCGTCCATTATCCAAACACACTCTCAAAATGTTCACCATTGATCGCATAGACCTTTGCCCGCGTTCGTGAAAAGATTTCTTCATCATTTTTTATCACCAATAATCAATGGTGATTATTTTCAACAGATGTTTGCTAATAAAGATAAGTAATGTAATTTAAAAAAAGTTAGGTTATGTTAGTTTTATAAGAATGTAGAAGGGAGACTTTTGACACGCACTGTATAATGAATTACCTTGATTTCTGGTCTTGTAAGATACTTTCGACGCGTAGGTTACGGAATTAGTATCTACACAATAGTTTTTGGTGTAATTAGTAAAGAATAGTATAAGCAAACTTTCTCCGAGTTAGATTGATTCTTGACAGGCTGCTTTGTTTATTTTATTATACAATAATTAATGTATAACCAATTTCATGACAAACCTATTACGACGTAGCCAAGGAGGCGGTTTTTACTCGCTTTATATTAGCTTTCACTTGTATGTATGTTTGTTTGTTTGTTTGTAAGGCAACCTTGAAACTTGATTTTTACCCTCTTTAAACGCTCAGACCGATAACAATATACCTCGCAATATACAGGGTGTAACAAAAAGGCAGGTCATGACATAAATCATACCACATATTCTGGGGCTGAAAATTACTCGATCCAACCCAAGTTACCCTAGTACAAAAGTACATGCGAAAAAAGTTACAGCCCTTCGAAGTTACCATTATGAAAATTGATTTTTTCAAATATTTCGACAGTTGTTTGACATATTATAATGAAAGTTGACAAGTGGCTTTCTTATGATAAAAGTATCTCAAAAAAAATTAAGGAATCATTGCATCCCGTTAAAAATTTATGGAATTTGAGATCCCCTAAACCCCCCATAATTTTTGTGTACATTACAATTTAATGCTTATTGTGGCACCATTATTCAAACACATTATTTGTGAAACTTTTTTGGCCCCTAGCACTTTTTACAATTATCAGTTTTTATCAATTAAAGTCAATGAATTTTCTAACTAGGGTAACTTGGGTTGGATCGAGTTATTTTTATACCCAGAATATGACATGTGGTATGATTTACTTATGACCTGACTTTTTGTTACACCCTGTACAGTGTGGTCCATTTATAACGCTTTCATTTTATTTTTAAATTAGGAATTATTTTTTACCTTTTAGTTCGACCTATAAAGTTTTTTTAAACTATAATTTTCAAGTTGACACAGATACTAGTTGAGGTATGATACGAAACAGTCTTAAAAGTATTCAAAGTTCCTATTATTTATAAATAATTGTACAACAAAATATAAACAATTAGAAAGCTAATTTATTAAAGTTAAAAAAATTAAAATAAATCGATAAACACTTATTGCTTTTCTCTTTATTGATAGCAGATATATTTTTATTACGTTTCTCTTTTTATCCAAAATGGAAAATGTGGTTAACTACTGACTTTCCCTTTCGATATACTATTTGAACAAAATACACACCTTCAAATAATGTCTATTGGCTATTTGTTATTTATTTTCATCTAAGCAACAATTATAATATTGTCATATTATTTTGCAAATACGAAGGTCAATTCAGTGTTGCATATAACAACAAATATTATAATTAACTGTCATTTTAGGAAACATGGTGTTTACATAGTTTCGTGATTTTTTCTGAAAAGAATGACAGTTAAAGTCTACCATACAAAACATAAGATTTTTGCATATTTTTCATCATTATGAACATCTATATTGCTTTATTTAAATAATGAATACACCCCAATGACTTTTCAGCTGAATACTCAACATCAGTGGCCAATAATTCTAGAAACTCTTGACATGTCACCATTTCATTTCTGGTATTCAGTCACTAGTTCAGTCAAATGTCAGTGAAAAAGAAATTAGAAGAATAGAGATAAAGCTAACTAGAAATGATACAAAAATCTAATCGAAAATGGACACAAACGAATATTAACAAAAATAAATATAACTGACAGTTGACATAACTAATGGTGACATGTCAAGAGTTTTCAGAATGCAAATACCTATCTCTCAAAAATAAAGTAAAATAAATGTTTTTGAGATACAGTTATTTATTTATATTTCGCCGATCATGTTTCACAAAAGCACCTAAGTATAAATAATTGTAAGAGAATTTTTTTGTCCAACAATATGTAAACATCTTATTTATCAAATAAGATTGCAAGCCTGTTGGTTTGAAGTGAACAAAGTAAATTGATATGTAAAATAACACCAGTTATAAAAGAAGATACATGAAATTAAAAAAATTATTTATGGTTTCTTTCCCACGAAGATGAACTAACTCGATATTTAACCATGTAAAACATTTATAAAATTTTATACATAAGAAATCTCTTAAGAAACAAAACAATTCATATAGCAGAGTGGCATGCTGTATTTCCTTTCTATCATTAAACAGCCCCTCTATACTCACAACATACTTTGTTTACAACCAACATCTTAATCGATTCTCCCATTTCAAAACAAGTAAGTATGTATAGCAATACAAACAGCAAAGATCAAAGCTTCCAGCAAAAGTGCTGTGCTGCCTGAGGAATGGTTTAAATTAGAAAGAAGATCCGACAAAAAAGTTGTTTAGGAGCAATTTTTCCTATGGATATCGTTGTTTTCTTAGATTTTTTTTTAAAAAGCCATGTGTTGTGCAAAAAACTTTGGTTTACCTCAGAGCAACTGTCAGATGACGTATAATGTGTTAGCTATGGTTTTTTTCGAATAATACCTATAATCTTGTACAAATTATTTTTTATTTATTTGTTCTATTTAAATGATTCGGTTTTTAATTAACTACCTGTTTTCCCCCATTGAGTTCATTTGACCATATAAAATGGCTAGCAATATTTTAATTGACAAAAAATAAATTCAATATGGCCTACCATTATTTAGGTATATACGATAGTAGAACGAAATGGATTGGATTTTAAATATACTTTCAGTATTTTAAAAATTTGGCACATTTCATTCTAGCTACTATCGTATATAAGTGGAAGTAGGTAATTACAATTATCTTTGTATCATGGGAACAAGTAATCATAATAATAGAACGAGAAACTTAACCTAAAACAAGTAGGTACCTGTACAAAAATATATCACACAATCATTCACACCATGAACGACTAAACAAAAAACAATAATACCTAGTAATGGTTCTGTAAAACTATGAATATTTACTGAGATAGTGAAAATTGACTCACCGACTTAGCTCAGCTTGGACGAATAATTAATAAAACAAAACTGTTGTTAAGATCCTGTACAAAATTAAAATATTGTGTGGTTTCTTCCTTTCGTCTTCGTATTCGGAATTCACTTGACTAGAAAAAACAAATACACAGCCATCACTTATGTTGTTTGTTCCAATTACAAAGTTTGTTTAAAAAATTTATATCGAAGTATATGAACGAAAACTCAGACTCCGCGACCTTCTCACAAACATAAAAGGTAAAATTATACTACCTAGTCATCTAGTCAAAACTCAAACTCGAGACTCGAACGAGTATTCACTTCGTTCAAGTTATCGAGGTCTATCGTGTGAAAACGATGTTGCCACGTAAAACTACAAATTCTGTATATCTAGCTATTTCATACTTTATTTATGAAGGTTAGTGGATAGTTTATGTAAATATTTATAAGTGCAATCTAATATTCTTATTGTGAATTTATAAAAGCTATCACTTATTAGAAAAATGTAATTCAATCTATATCAATAGGGTATATCAAAATTGTTTTAAAATATTCGATTTTACCTGTTATTTCTCCTTAAATACTACCACCACTTCGTCCTCAACAGAGATTATGAGCTATATTTTATCACTTTTGTGTGTGAGGTAGACTGTTTATTCCCTATTGGGTGGAGTGGAACACAATAGTAGAATTCAATTTTAAAGTTTTATACTTTGAATTATATCGCTGCATAATCGAAACTGTTGAGTATTTGGTTGCACTAGCACACTAGCACAAGATCAATAAAAAAAAAATTAACCAAAAGTTTTACAAAACACAAAGTGAAAATAACTAAAGCATCAAAATAAAACCATTTAAATATCAAAGATGTGTTGATGAGATGACATTGACATTTCAGAGCGCCATCTATGTAATTCTTCTTCTCCCAATTGCTGACTGCTCATTGCTTTTTGCTTTTATATGCAAGCAGGCACGTAGCTATAGCTTTTTCATGGGGGGGGTTTTGGATTTTTTTCTTCTGATAGTATGAGAAAGCTTTATTGAAGGCACCGCCAAAGGCAAAAAAAAATCGAGTGCCACGCATTAAAGCAATTTTTCAAGAAAAAGAAATAATGTTATTTTTTTTTTTAATTCTCTGTTTGACTTGGCTACATCTAAAACTATTTTTAAACATGGTTTTTCGTTTCGCTCCCTTCTGCTGAAAGGGTTATAACCATGTATATATATATATTTAAAGGAGCCGTCTCTTCGCCGGCACCACCTCAGCCTCTTGGGCGTATTGCGGATTCTCCTAATGTTCTGACTACAGCCTATTCAGCCAATCCGTTCCCTGTATAAATGGATAAAATATGTTCTGCCGATAGTAAACTTCAGCTGTGTCCCCTGGGACCCAATTCTTGAACTCATACGGATTTCTGTCGTATACGAATGTTATTCGAACGAAAGATTCGCATACGAACAAAAATCTTAATTCTTGAACACTATGCGAAAATTTTCCGTATACGGATTTTTGATTTGAAATGGATTCGAACAAACAATTTGACAACATTGTAATTTTTCTTCTTTTTACTAATGCCCGCAAAAATATGATAAAAAAGAAGACAAAGAATGTATAAGAGATGACATAACCTCATTAGTTTATCATTTTATTTTATTATTTATGTGTTTCGTGTTATTATTTATTTTCAAAAAATATATATTTGGCGGTTTTGTTGTGTGATTTTATATATAGTATAAATAGATACTGAAAATTGAAGATTGTGATACACTATGGATCGTACACCAAAAAAATCCATGACCAAGGAACAGAAAAAAGTTTTGGTGCAATACATGGGTGACCACCCCCAGTTAAATTCTGGTAAATTTACCAATGAATTCACCTTTAAAAAAGCGAAGGAAATGTGGATGGATTTGGCACAGTTATTAAATGCCATGCCCGGATGTTGTAAGGAATGGGATAAGTGGAGAAAAGTAAGTGACCTACTACAACATACAACATACACATTAAACCTCTTCTTGCTTATGATTTTGTTGTGGAGGCAGCACTTACCCTTTGTTAATAAAAATTGAAATGTTTTTGATCCTATTATCATAAGTAGATACCTATTTCGCTTGCTATTTAGGTTTTTAAATTATTTGTAGACATGGCACGACTTGAAAAATGTGACGAAGGCAAAAGCAGCTGCAAATAGAAGAAGCCAGAATAAAACAGGGGGAGGCATTTCACCTATCCATGTATTGGACCCAGAAGAAAACCAAGTCCTTGAAATTCTAAATCCAGTGCAAATTGAAGGTTTGCCAGTTACAGAAACAGTCACAGAATTTAATTTTGATGACTTTGAAGTTATTGCAAATGAACCAGTTCCAATATTACAAGGGGAGCAGATAGCACATAAAAATGAAGAAAACTTAAAGGCAAATTTCAATATAAATTTAAAGAACGATGACAAAGGACAAAAAAAACTAAATCCTAAAAAGAAGAGGGAAAATCGAATTCAGAGGCTAACACATACCATTGAGGCCACTGAGAAAATGAGTAACCAAATGGCAGAGAAATTAAAAATAAAAAAAATTTATTATAGAAAAAAGCTAGCCCTGATGAAAGAAGATATTGCTGCCAAGAATAGAATTGCAAAAGCACTTGAAGGTGTGGCTGCTGCTTTACAGCCTGGATTTAATAATTCAAGCTTATAAATTGGTTTTATGTTCCTTGATGCACCTATTTTTTTTACTCAAATATATTCAAAATATTTTTCTATTTTATAGGTTCCTTTTTTTTTGTGATACATTAGTATTGTAGGTAGAATTAGATTTCAGTTCCTTTTTCCATGTTATTGATATTTTTGTTATGTTAATATTAATATGTTTAAAATTAATGTTAATGTTATATTTTTCTATGTAAATATGTAGTATTTTTTTTTGTGATACACAAGTAAATAATGTTCATTTCAGGGTTTTTTTTGTACGTTATAGTTTGAGTTTAATTCTAGGTTTAATTAAATAAAGAAACTTAATTATTTAAATAAAATCAATTCAGTAATAGTTATTAGATACCTACTGAAAATAATTTCTGATTATTCTTTGCTAGACCTATCGTCCGGCTAAAAGATCACAATTAGCCCGAAGGCCTTCAATATTGTCAAGTTGTGGATTTTCTCCAATATTTATAATATTTTATCTTACCCAGACTTTAGCCTCACTTAACTAATGTTACTGACATTTAAGATTTTTATTTTAAATTTTAAATTGGCTTTTATTTTTAAATAATCCATATACTTAAATATAAAAAAAACTTTATTTTGAACAAATAAAATCTAAAAAACACTATATACGTTTAAACATATTACATACACTATTAAAAATAATTTCTAATAATTGTTTGCTGCACCTGTCTTCCAGCTAAAAGATCCGGATTGGCTCTATGACGGCCATTATTATCCAGTGGATTTCCCCCAATATTAAATATACCAAAATCCACTTCTTCATTCTGTATATTATTATCTATAAGTGGGACATTATTTGCAATGCACATATTATGTAGCACACAGCAAGAGTTTATAATTTTGCAACATTTTTCTGGTTTATAATGCAGTACTCTATGCTTAAGCAGGCATCTGAAACGCATTTTGAGCACTCCATTGCAACGCTCTATAGTACACCTTGCGACTTTGTGGCAATTATTATACCTTTCACCAGGAGAACCTGGTTGCACATTTTCCAATGGTGTCATTAGCCACGGGCGCAGGGCATAACCAGAATCTCCTAAAATATATTACAAAGCTAAATTATTGACCTGATGTTAAGTTGATATCTATAGGTTATTCTTTGCTTTTATAAGTACATAGGTGCCTACGGTTCAAATTAAGGGACCATATTTTTTTTTTATTAATATTAATACATAATATTTGAATAGTTCTACCCTTTTATGATAAAATATACTCCATACAGGATGTTTAATATTGGTCTCGTTATTATTTAGAAAAAACAAAAATAACATTTTAACACCCTGTATCTTCGAAACAAAGCATTTCTAGACATGTCTATGGAAACTTTTTTTCTTATTTATGAGACACTATGTAAATATGGACTCCATAAATTTTATTTATTAACTCTTTGTTTCAAATTTAATACAAAATTAAATAAAATAAAATAAAAATAAATATTACACACTCTAAGTATGTAATAGTAAAAAACATTAAAACTAATTTTATTTTTATTTTTTTTAGTGTGTGAAGATAACTGTTAGTTTAAATTTGTTAAAAATTTGTGAATCTATGAATTTTTATCATGATCTTTTAAATTTGGCATTTAAATGATTGGGGGCAGGTTTTATATAACATAATATTAAATAAATCATACCCAGCAAAAGGTAATCTCTGGCACCTCTTCGATGAAGGTTCATCATATATGTTGAAGCTGCACTATTTTGCCAAATAAAGCTGTCATTTGTTGCACCTGGATACCTTGCACACACATTTAATATCTTCAAGTTACTATCACATATCTATTCAAAAATGGAGATCTCTTGTGTAAATAGCTTATAAAATAGTAATGTTTAAATATAAGTACCAATTGTGTGTTTATGGAGTGGTAACCCTTCCTGTTTACAAACATGTGCTCTATCTCACTTTCTGGAGGAAATATCGCTACATGAGTGCAATCGATGCACCCTATGACACCAGGAAATCCAAATTTTTCAAAAAATCTAAAAAACAATTTTGGTAAATATTATTAATTAAATTAGTATTTACTTCTGATTACCTTGCTCTAGTTTGTTGTAATTCTTCTGCATTGCTAGGAAGTCTTACATACCTATTTAAAATTTCAGGGGTGTTAAGTGCATTAGTGACTTCATCTAATGCTCTACTAACAGATGATTGGGAAACTCCATGGATAAGATTATATCCAACATCTGTCTGATAGGATCCTGCAGCAAAGAATCGCAATGCTGTAAGGGTCTATAGAAAAAAATCGGCTTATTTAAGTTGAATTTTTAATATGAATAATATTACCTTTGTTTCAATACTCAAACCTGATAATCTTGTAGGATGCGTTAGATGGGGTTCTAACAAATCGATTAATTCGTTTGCTAAGGGTTTTGATAAGCGATAAATTTTCAAGAACTGATCCTCGCTAAGTTCCTCAAAGGCATCCTTATGCTGGAACACCCTACGGCCGTGATTAACTTGAACTTCGGCGTTTTCTAATGCCCCAATTGCCGCAAAAAGGGCCATATCCTCTAAATTTGCCATAACAAAGCACAACACAATTAACACAAAGCGTAGGTAAATTTTTCCAAACAAAAAATGAAAAAAGTCGAAGTAAAAAATAATATCACTATACACAACAAACTAAAAAGTTAGGTTAAAATATCATACGAAAAATCAAATCCGCCTAGCTCCACCCATTCGATGTAAATTCGTACAAAAAAAGTCGCATACGGATTTCAAGAATACAAATTGTCGATTTTATTCGAATTTTTTCCGAATATCGCCAAATCCGTATACGGATTTATTTCAAGAATTGGGTCCCTGGTACATTACTGCGGTTGATTTGTCTTCCAGTTACTCTTGGAACACTTATATCAACTGAACTTAACTTTTTTGCTTCCTCAAAAAGATTGAGAAATCCCGTTCATTACGTAGGTTTTGCAAGGTGGTTTTTATTGTTTTTACATGACTGCAGGTGTAATTTAGATCTACATTGACCTTTTGTAGGCTTCGGCTTAAGTTTGAAGTATACGAAAAAGTTTTTCTCAAAACTATCATTGAAACGATGAATTGACTACTTTCCATCGCGACTTGCAACTGGTAAGCTTGGGTTGCAACTTCCCTTCCAGACTGTTGAAGAGCATGAAGTGCTGCAAGTACCACAGGATACATCTCAGCAAACCTTTCGACGGCTGTGTGTTTTTCCGTCCAGCGTGTCTCACAAAGCGAGATAAGCGTTGAATGAGACGCACCAATCTCGTCCGCAGTCTTTTTCAGAAGGCCATCTCGTAGTGCAGATTGTCGAAACAAGTTAATAATACTTTTAATAGTTCCGATGCAGTTTCGAATTGTAGGGATCTCGCATGAATGAGCCAAAACTAAATTAAGGGTATGAGCTACACAATGTACGAACTGTGCTCGGTTATTGATGAAAAATATATTATTTGTATTTCGTAATTCGTATTAAATGTAATTCAAATATTGCGGCAGTATGCTAATAAAAAATTATTGTATTTTCTATGGGGGGGGTTTGAACCCCCAAAACCCCCCCCTTATATACGTCCCTGTATGCAAGACCTCTTTTAGCTTATATAATTATTATTTTATAAAGATTTATGAAATACTAATATTCTTTTGAACTTTTTAATTTCTTAGACTTGGCACCGGTGTATATTTTATCTTCAATAGGATCGAACATACGAAGTGAGTCAAATAAAAAAACTAATACAAACTTATTTAAATTCGTAGGATCATTTTTATTAAATAAGAAGATAATCATTTGATATCTCTATTGTATTTCCAGGCGTTTTTCAACTACTAGCTTTTATCCGCGGCATAGGTAGATAGCGCTGATATCGCTAAATATACATAAGTATAATATTAAACAATTAAATATTTAGAAAATTGACAAACATGCGTTATTAAAATACCCTTAACAACACAGTAGCGGCGCTTTGAAAGGGTAGCGATAATCATATGGGAATACCACCGATTATTAACAAAATTGCAAATTCAATTTTTATTTACTTTTATGCAACATTAAAACGTGCTGAGTAAGCATATTTTAAATATTGATTATAGTTATTGCAAAACATGGAGGCAAATTGAAGTTTCTTTTGAATTCGAAAAGTAGTTCCAATTATGAGCTTCCTACGTTGTGCTTGCAAGCTCTGCGTCGCATGATTCAGCGGAATTGAATGGGAGGATGAGGCACATAATAAGTATTCCATTTCGGAAAAATTGCGCTGTTGGAAAATAATGTGCCTTCTAACTACAAACCTGAGTATTATACTTACCATACTTATAGTTCCGTGTGTGAAAATAATATCCTTGTAGAATATAAAACTAACATCTTCACATGAGTGTGTGTACTTTTATACGTTTCAAAATGGCTCGCACGTTTTGATAATATCCTGTGTAACGATATCGTGAATGCAAATTGTATAAATACATTGTATTCTACAATAACTAACTAGCTCCTTTGGTAAGTTCTATATTCTAAAAGTGTACGCATGCAACAACACATTATATGCATTCTGTTGTTCGTTATTTATATTCAAATTATACTACAGTGTGGTCCAAGTGTATAAGGAATACCTAAATTAATTATCTCGTAAATCATCAATGATTTTAGGGGAAACCCTGAAGTATGAAAGCAAGTGCGCAAATCAATTACCGTTTTATAGAATGCAACAAACTCTTCTCGAATGTTCCAGGCGAGTTTAGCTACGTGTGTGCGGGGGCACGCAGTGCGTGAGTGGATGAGACATTAGGGAGCCCTAAGTAGCACATTTTTTTAAATTGAATAGATAAGGCTTTTATTTGATGTAGATCCATACTAAATTATGAAATAAAACAATTTTATACTCGTAGTACATGGATATAAAATAAAGAAGGAAAAAAATGTGTCTAAATATGGGATTAACTAAAGTATTTAACAAGTTTAACTGGAAATTCATTCACAACAATCCTACAGGAATATTTCTTGGTAAGAAGGTTTAATAAGGTAGAATTGTTAATATCTATTTGTTCGTTGAGAAGATTATCTGAATATTTGTTTTTATTTATCTCAAGGGCTTCTAAAAGATTTAATTTGAAGGAATTAGGTTCTATATGTAAAATTTCAAAACTTTTGAATCGAAAGATTATTGGTTTGCTAATAAATGATTTGAGTAGTTTGAATATGATTTTTGGTTGTCATAGCTACGTTTGTGTTCTGAAATTCTAGTTTTAAAATTCCTAAAAGTTCTATGAAACCTTCTAATTTTATGAAACCTCTTATTTTACTAATGTTAGATGTTAAATGAAAAGTACTTGGGAAAGAAAAAATAATTGTACTCTAAAATGATTCTCAGGGGTGGTTTCCTCCGAACTTAAACAATAACAGAACTATAGATTGAAATAACGTAGTTAATAAAGTTGAGCGCCACGTGGTTTTCTTTCTTTTTTTATAAAAAGAATAGGTTAACCACGAAACTATGAATATATAGTTCTGTCCAGTTAGTTAAGCATTCACTAAATAATCCACTATTTGATATTTTGAATTGTGTGTCTATAAATTTAGTAGGAAGGAAGTTGAAATAAAAATTCCACAAGTTAAGCAATAACAATAAATATGGATTTAATGAGTGTAAAATGTAAAAATATAAAATTTATGTCAAATCTATCCTAAAAATAAATATATCAACTATGTTAGTGGGTGAAGCCCTTAAGTTTACAATTTAAAAAATTACAATGGGTGAAGCCCTTAAATTTACAATTTAGAAAATTACACTGGGTGAAGCCCTTAAATTTACAAATGATGCGAGATACGAATTTTCAGCTTGAAAGGTTGACTTTGGTGAAAACTTCTTTATATACTTTAGGTACTTATCTTAATGGAAGCACTAGTCTGGAAGCCTCCCTGCCTTCTTGGGTATCAGACCAAATTAATGTTCCCTCAGCAGTGGAGGTATGCCTCGAAGTCCATAAGTTCTTATCACACCATAAAATTGGTTTAAAGGTAGATAGGAATTTTGATACTTATTCCATTTTCAGTTGTTTTGTGCAACAAAAGCTATGAAGCCAACCGCTGTAGGAATATAATAATTAATGAAATAATTCGATTCTTAAAAATTATGATTGATATTTGAAGATATATCCCACAGCGGTTGAACTGTTAACGTCTTTCTTAGTAGACAACTTAGATAGGAAAGCTTGCTGTTTGCGATCACAGTTCACCTCCACTTAGGACAATATATGTGACAGTAATTAACATCAAGTCCCTGGTTACACGATACGGCAAAGCAACCGGAAGAATATCAAAGGCGACTGTGAAACTTCACGTTTCATCTACCTATATCAATTTTATCACAGTTGTCATTACCACATTTTAATTTATAAACTCTTGATTTATTTAGTTTTGAAGATTTGGATTTGTTGTTTTTAATGAATTTGGATAAATTGTTATCGGTTTTGAAGCGAATATTCAAGTCTAAAGTTTCTAAAAATGATTTGATTTTTAAGGATGGTATTCCAAAGTATGTTAAGCTTCTTAATTGGTTATTTTTGTTTTTATCAGAAGGAAATACTTGTTCTAGAGTATGTTTTCGTATCTTTTTATTTATGATATTGCCAATTAAATTTGGATCGTAATTATTATTGACAGCTACTTGTTTGATTATATTTAGTTCTTTGTTGTAATTGTCAATATATATGTATCATACTGTTGAAAGCTGCTAATTTATATCTTCTGTATGTTCCTTGTGGTATATTATTCATTCTTTTTTTAATTTCTTGGGAAATTAAACCGCAATATTTTTGAATTCTTTATTTCAACGTTTCGGTAGCGTTCCAGCTACCGTTGTCAAGAAAAATAAGTAAAAACTGATTTTTATCCCTAACTGACACAACGGAAAAAATTTGACAACTAGACAATCAGAAAAATTTTGAAGTTCACAGAAAGAAATTTTGTACGTAAAATTAATGAACACCGGTCGTCAATATTTTGAACATTAATATTATGAATCGGTGATTGTTACAATGATTTCTGATCATGGATTAATGTTTTAGTACACTGAAACAATGAATTACCTAACATTAAGCAATAAACGAAAAACATCAAAAATTGATTATTTTTTTCATTGGTACAATGGAAAAGTTCATTGAATCAACGTTTGAGAATTATTAAATTGATGTTGTTCGTCTTTAAAACAATAAATTTTTGTTATGGATTTACGAACAGAATACATATAAACACCATAAACGGTATTCATTGTTTCAATGTTTGCTAAACGTTAATATTACGAACTTGTACTTTAACTTCTAATAAGGCGCTAAAATCAATGATACTTGTTCATAGATCCATAACTAAAAACATTAATATTACGAACAGCTTACATGGACTCAGAATAGCGCGCGAAAGTTAATGTAAACCGTTCATAGATCCATGATTGTAATCATTAATATTACGTAAAGGCGTACATAGAAAACAAAATACGTGACCATTTTCGCGCCTAATATTTCAGTCTTTTTGTTTCTCGAGAGGGTTAACCACAGTCTTGTTGTGCTCCGTTGTGAATTTTGTGTGATTTGAGTTTTTTAGTGGGTAAAATTGTGCCATTTTATTGAGGAAAGACTATTTACTGTTTTTTCAACTAATAGACAATATCTTCATATTGCAAGTGTGAGTACTCTTTTAGTTTTCTTTTTGTAGTGAACTTATTTCAAATATTCATTTAGGTACCTATTGGGGGGGGGGGAAATCCACTCACACAAAATACACAATCAAAGATTCCCAGAAGTCATTTTTGTTTTGTACGAAGACTCAACAAGAAGTAGAGGACCATATTGCTAACCTGAAGATTTGAGAAATGTCTATTCAGCTTTTTATATTGTGTACTGGTGAAGACATTAACACAATTCCAAATATTTTCATCTACTTTGAAGACATTGGATATAAATTTCTCCAAATTCTTAAGGCAGTAGACATATTATTATGTTTTGAGATTATTTTTCTTATATAACTTTGACTTTCCCTTGGAAAGCAAAATGTTTTGGAACTTTCTAGGTACAAAAGTCATTTTGTAGACATGATGTAGACATGATGTACTAGAAAGCCAAAAGTTCATAAAATGTGTGAATTTGTAATAAGTGAATAGAAAATGCGAAAAGTTGTTAACATTTTCACTCTCTAGGTATATTATATTTTTTATACAGCGGAAATATATTGAAAATACAAAAATTGTTTGTCAATATAACATGTTACACCTAATTCACTGTCTCAAAGTAGTAAATTTGTTTAAAGACAGAATTAAAGAAGCAAATTATCATGAAACCCTCTTGGGGGAAAAATAAGTACTTATTATACAGTGTGTCTACTTAAGTTGGACTCATATGGGAAACTTTTTTATTATTGGTTTTAGGAAAAAAAGTTATTCTTTATAAAAAGTTCTGCATTATCTAAAACCTAAAATGCAATCATTAGATATTCCTTATTTTGAACCGTATACGAGGTTTGTCAAAAAATATTAATCTTACTCAAGAGTAAAGTACCTTTATTTTTCACAATACAGAAAAATTGTAAAAAGTAAAGTTGTTTAAAATTGAAAGTTATATTCAAATATGCAATTACAGCTATTTAGCATGAAAATTAAGATTTGGTGATTATTTACGTTTTACATTATAAAGTATTTGTAATCGTAAATAATCAGCAAATCTTAATTTTCATGCTAAATAGCTGTAATTGCATATTTGAATATAACTTTCAATTTTAAACAACTTCACTTCTTACAATTTTTCTGTATTGTGAAAAATAAAGGTACTTTACTCTTGAGTAAGATTAATATTTTTTGACAAACCTCGTATACGGTTCAAAATAAGGAATATCTAATGATTGCATTTTAGGTTTTAGATAATGCAGAACTTTTTATAAAGAATAACTTTTTTCCTAAAACCAATAATAAAAAAGTTTCCCATATGAGTCCAACTTAAGTAGACACACTGTATAATTAAAAGCTATTTTTGGGACTGTTTTATTTCTTTGTATTCTTATTTGCAGATACTGGTTCTTACATCAAATCAATGGACATATAAGATAATTTTCAGCCAATGTTGCAACTTAAAACTAAAAAAAATATTGCATTGTACTGCCACATTATTTTTATGTTCGTAATATTAATAACCGGTGTCGATTAATGTTTATTGTACATTGATTTAACGTACAGCAATCATAAACTAATGGCCGTTGGTCATGGATCCATGCTTTTCGTTTATTGTATCAATGTTTATTGTACATTGATTCAACGTACAACAATCATAAACTAATGACATGGATCCATGCTTCTCGTTTATTGTGTTAATGTATGTGGTTCGTAATATTAATAACAGGAAGTCATAAATCCATGTCCTTCATTCATTGATTCAATGTACATTAAACATAACTTGATGAATAAAAAAGTTAACGTACGAACGTTCATTGTATTAACGATATAGCTCATCGGCTGAAAATTAATGTTGATGTTCATTGATTTGATGTACTTTTTTATTAATATAACGTACCTTTTTGGTTCAGTGTTTAAGACTGCAAAATTTTGTTATCAAATTTTTATTAAGGTCCATTCATAGTAGATCATATCTCCGGTAAAATGTTAAATGAAATATTTCATTTTATGACATTCCAACGATATGATAGTCTACTAGAAATGGAATCTAGTGAAGTGCACGTTCCAGGAACGGTTTTTTTAATTGGTATAGCGCGTTTTTTTTCGCTTATATTGGAAATGTTGTTAATAAAACGCGTTTCTTGATACTTTTTTTGTGTATGAATATTTAAGTTTTCAAAATATGTATATTCAGTTTTGTGATTTTGTGTATTGAAATGTGTATCGATTATAAAACAACTATTCAAATTATAAATCATAAGAAAACCTGGATAAAAACTTATGATGCTATCCTGATAACGCAGGAAATTGATTATTGGAAATTTCTCTTTCTAACATTGGTAACCAAATTTGACTACATTCGGCTGAAATACTAGCTACACATTTATCTGCATTTAGTTGTATTAAAGCACTTTCTTTGATTTTTTCGTCTTTTATTATTGGATTCTTTTAATATTATTTTTGACGAATCCCATTGAATTTGATGACCCTCTTCCCAAGCATGTTTGCAAATAGCTGACTTCAAGAATTCCCTATCTTTGATATTTTTTTTGTGTTCGTTAATTCGCACTTTCAATGGTCTAGATGTTTCACCTAAATAAAATTTGTCACATTCACATGATATTTGGTATATGCAGTTTTTTGAAGATTGTCCTTCATTCTTTGGTTTCGTTTTTGTTAATATTGATATTAATGTATTATTCGATTTAAAACTAGTTCTAATATTGAATTGATTACCAATTTTTTTAATTCTTTCTGATAAACCCTTAACATATGGTATTGTCAAGTTTCTAAAAATTATGTTGCTGAATTATTAATATTATTGTTATGGGGTATTAACAATGAGTCCCTCTCTATATGCTTAATCTCCTTATTTACAAATTCTGCAGGGTAATTATTGTTATATAAAACATCTTTTAAAAAAGTTTTCTCCTTTGTAAACTGATCATCACTAGAACAAATGATTCTGGCCCTATCGTATAAAGATTTTACTATCCCTTTTTTAACGCTTATAGAATGATTAGAGTCAAAATTCAAATATCTATTAGTGTGTGTTGGTTTGCGGTATACACTTGTTTCATACCCTGTAGATGTTTTATTAATAAGAACATCTAAAAATGGCAAAAAATTGTTATTTTCAATTTCAATTTCAAATTTTATAGATTCCTCTCCTTCATTTATATTTTTTAAAAAATCATTAAGAGATATTAAATCATTAGGCCATATTGCGAAGATGTCGTCTACATATCTCCACCAGACAATTGGTTTTAATTTTTGATTATTTACTATTTTGGCTTCAAAATGTTCCATGTAAATATTTGATAAAATTGGTGAGAGACAAGAGCCCATGGCAAGACCGAAATTCTGTTCATAAAAATCATTATTGAATTTAAAATATGTTTTTGATATATGTACATAATTTTAATAATTCTATTATTGCTGTTACGCTCAATTTGGTTCTTTCTGTATGTAAGGGTCTGATCAATTTCTAATTTTGATTAGACAAGTTCTATTGTTTTTTGTACCGGTACATTCGTGAAGAGACTAACTACTAACTAATCAAAACTGACCAAATAATGGTTTTTGTTAAAATTCAAATCTGATAGCTTTTCTATAAAATGATTGCTATTTCTGATGTATGAATTTGTCTGTCCCGCGAGGGGTTCAATAATTTTCAATATGTGATTCGATAGTTTACTGCATGGGGAATTAATAGTGCTACAAATTGGTCTCAATGGTATATTTTGTTTATGAATTTTTGCTAATTTATGACCGACTGGGTGGACTGAACTATTTATGAATTGTAATGTCTTTATGTGATGGTTTGTGAAATATAGAAAAATCATGTCTATTATTTATATTTGAAATTGTTAATTCGTAAAGATAATTATGTGCGACAATTTTTGTAGAAAATATTCTAAAATTGTAACATCGGAGTTGAAAAATCAATTTGTCCAAGTTATTTCTGTTGAAAAAGATTAAATATTTACATATAGTGTTATAGAAAGTGAATTTCCAAAGTGTAAACTGTTATCAAGTTATTTTTAACGCCAACTTGGGGGTTGCTAAGCCCTATCTTAAAGAATCGCAAAGACACACAATTTGCCAACGCCCAAAAATAACTAAATAAGAAATTAAAAACGATACAAAAGTTTAAGAAATTACAATTAATGAAGGCAAAACAAAATTAAATTTTAACAAGCTGGGCGTGGTCCAGAATTTCTTTCTTTTTAACACAGTGCAGCCGCCCGCATGGGCAAAGATTACGGATTGTGTAATTTTTGGCATGAGCAATCAAAATTTTTTGTTACCGGCGGTGCATCTGTGATTACCTCTCTTCTAGTTAGGGCTTCAGCCCCCCCAAAAATCTTATGCTAGCTGCGCCTATGACTGTACCTGCCAAACATAATAATTTAATTGATTATTCTCCAACAATAAAAGGTCCTCGCACCATAATGAAACTGTAAAATTTCATAAAAACAACTAGACTTCCGTTATTCGGTTGGTTAGACAAAGAAAATATGTGTAATTGTTTTATCAATGGGTTTTCAGTAGTCATGTAAATAAGTTATGTTAATGTTTTGGTTTTGGACGTTAATTCTATTAATATTTCCTATGTACAGATATCCAATATCTATCGTTATGTTTAACATTATATTTTATTAGAAAATTTCAAATATTTTCATTTAAGCCCATTTTCTACTACCCTGTCGTCCAAAATAATAGGTTTGTATGAACTAGCAAGGGGAGGGGAACTGAAATACCTTTCTGGGAACCAGCTCCAATGTAATATTGGAAAAAGGTGAAGCCGAAAGAAAGAGAAGATCTGACCATTGGAGAGATGAGAGATTTTTCTGGGTGACTACAACCTGTTGGGATCAAATGAATGCTTAAGTCAAAGTAAAGCAGCGCTAAGAGTTTTAACAGGGATCATAACGGAACATTGTCGCCTGAATGGGCATCTGAAAAAGCTCAAAATAGTGGAGGAAGAAGAGTGCAGATATTATGGCATGGAAAAAGAAACCTCCTTCCACATACTTTCCAACTGCACATCACTCCAGAATCCTAGAGGACAGTACCTGGGAGATTACTGGATAGAAGAGGAACATTTACCTAAGTTGAAGCTTGCAGATATTCTAAAATTCCTTCTGGAAATAGGACTAAAGGAGCTACTTGTTTTAGAGACTCTCCTCAGAAACTAAGTAGAAGTAAGTGGGCACAATAGATCTTTCAGGTCTTAGTGAATGTTACCCCAAAAATACATACATAGGTACATACATAAAGTATTATAATCTAATCCTTCTTCTTCTATTATTTCTTTCCTTACACAACGACAGCATTTTACTTCACTGCCATAGAAGTCTTCATTGTCATCAATAACTTCAAAGAGGTCGAAGATTACTTGCTGGTGAGCTTTCAAAATCTTTATTAATCCAACTTAAAGTTAGGGTCAATTCTATAGAAGTGGTTACAAATAAGAAATGAGGACTTGAATTTTAACGGATATTTTGTTCAATTAAAAACTTAATAACCGTTAATATTTTAAAGTTATTATAGAATAGATAAATAGAGTTAAAAAAATGTCTAATTCTCAATTCAACATTTGCTAACAGAAATGCTCCTATAATTTAATTCGTTGACAGATCTGTTAGAGTGACGTGACTTTTCAATATGAAAAAATATCATTCTTTTATTATTAAGTTTTTGTTATTAGCCAAAAATTTTTATCCATTTACTCCCTATATTTTTGGAAGTTTGGCAACAGCACTGGACAACAACTATAGAGGTGTGAGACACTTCCTGTGAGGCAAGTTTTCCCCTGAAGCTGGACCACCCACTGAAGAGAAACCGAGACCATCTTCGATAGTGAATCTGTGTGGGAACATTAAAATCTCAAGGGGCAATAATAACAATAATAAAGATTTTCAGACGATAAAAGGGAGTTCATCGAGATAGTTATTAATACTATAAGGATTGTCAAAATATAAACTAAATTTTTCTTCTCCCTTTGTTGTAAACAACGCATTTTGATACTCTTATGAAGGAAAAAGCATCGATTGTCATTGACGAAAGGTTGTAATAATTTTTGCTTAATAAAACATGTATTTTATTTATTTATATAAAAATTAATAGTATGATTATTACAATAAACATTACTTACAAAATTTGCATAAATGCATTCACGTTTTTTCTCCATTTGTATTAAATATTCTGAATTCATACTTGTTGTCTACTCCTCGTGCAAGTCGACCTGCCAGGCAGGTTGCCTCGTGTAAACGCGGCTTTATAGCATAAATTTCTATTTAGTTGTATTTTTTACAACCTACATTTGATAACCTAAAACTTAAGCAAATAGGAAATGTCCACAAACTGACAAGTTGACATTTGTATAAATTTGTAATTTGGTTTTTTTGTATTGATTATTGGCCGTTTGCACCAATTGATATTTAAGTCGACTTAAGGTTAAGAGGCGCTTTAAGAAAGTTTTGTTTTGCACCATGAACAACTTGTCATTTTAAGCTGCACTTAGCTAAGTTTAGAAAATCGCTAGCTTATTCTCCACTTATCCTCTGGAGATTTCTAACATTCCTGTGTTTTGAATGATATAATGTCAATGTTTTTCCTCTTTTCGGGGTTTTCGTTTTCTGTCTTCCAATTTCAGGTGTGTTTCTTTTAATTTTTGAACAAGGATGTTTATGGAGGATGATTTGCAAGTATTGGATATTCTCGAAAATGGATTTCCAAGAAGACGGTACAACCGTAAAAACTACATATTATGAAGAATTGGATAAAAATATTAGCAATTCTTTTTCCTGAACTGTATAATTTGCCGATCTGATTTTCTTATTTTTTACTGTGTTTTCCATTATAAGCAATTTTCTTATTTGAAAAACAAGAATAAAATCCTTTGATTTTTGAAAGAATTGAAAGATTTTTGAAAGAATTGAACAGCATTTAATACGTTACTTCAAACCACAAAAACGAAAAGTACCAGAAACCATAGAGAAATCAATAAAACTCAACTTAAATAGCGAGGTTGACAAATGTATTAAACACTTAGCTAAGAAGCAGAGCAAAAAAATTGGTGCAACTGAACTTTAACTAAGCGACCCTTAAATTTTAAACTCGCCATAGCTTTTCTAAGCTTATGCATCTATTGGTGCAAACGGCCATAAAATGATCCTTTTTATTATAATTATATCATATATAGCTGTTAAAACGCCTGCAATAAAAAAAAGTCCAAAAAAGAAAAGAATCCCGTGGAATTGTATCTTTTTAATACGTTATCTATAACTACTATTGAATATTGTTTTTGTACTTCATCCACTTTAATCCAAGTGCCGTTTGTTTGAAGTTTTACTACCAATGATTTAATTTCATTTAAATCGTGTGTGAGTATGTCTCTGGTAACGTAATACATAATAATTTGCGTTTAGACGTGCATCAGTATTAGATTAGCTATACGCCTAGTGGCCATAAATCACAAAGCGTAACATATTCACGGTGGATAAATTTCGTAGATAATTGTGAGTGACGACGCTCCCATTTCCGGCGGAATTGCGTACTTCTGATAAAAGTAGTCCACATTATTTATCCGAATTTATGTCAGATAATTTTACATGTTCTTACAAATATGTTCGTAATAATTGTCCTAATAATGAGTAATAAACAAAAAATTTGAGGGAAAAATGAATTTGAGGCTGATAAAAGTTATTTATATTAGTCAAGAACGATTTGGCATCCCTGCGATAGCGAGTGCTGGCACTGAATACTATAACAATCGGATCGGAAGGGTCTCTTCACAGTCTTCACCATAGAGTAAATACTCTATGGTTTTCATTCTTGCCATAGAACAATAAGTACGCGCAGTTTTTATACACAGATTTCGACGTTGCCTAGACCACGCCTAGATTGTTGTTTCTTTGTTGATGTCGTTAGGAAGTGTTAGGAAGCTGTGTATATGGAAGCTGCTGCCAGCTATAATTTTAGGATCACAATTTGGGCTTGGTCCAGACCTGCAAAGAAATTGCAGGTCATAGCCGCCGCCCACGGGGGCAACCAAAAGACGCCCCTCTGACGGGGCAATAAAGTTCGAGGCTGATGAATCTACTTACATAATTCAAATAATTGCGCTATTAATATTTATATAAATAAATAAGATACTCGTAATTATCGGTATAATTCTTTGCCAGACCGATACTGGATTTCTTTTAGGTGATATTCTCCAAAATGTCCTATGAAAAGTAGAAAGTTTTGAAATTAAAAGTGTTTAGCGAAGAGAAACGTTATTTTTATTCATTTTTTTTAAGTTAATTTGGATAAATAGAACTAAAGCAACGAGTGAAATTAGAGTAAAGTGCAACGGAACTAGGTGACAAATAAGTAGGCGGTTTTTGACTTTCGATTTGCTGGTTTTATAATGTCTATTTATACTCACTTAGAATAATAAATTAACGATATTAGGTTATGTAGATTTCGGTTTCATTTTATAAGTACATTAACAATAAAAAAAGATCTATTCATGCAACTAAACAAAAAATTATTTAAATATTTAATTCAATCCTATACAAAGTGGTCCGTAAGTAATGGACCAAAGTGAAATGGAAAATTCTTAGCCTAAAAATATTACAATCTGACAGAACTTCCTGATGATAAGAAATATACAGGGTGGCAAAGTTTAAAGTTGAAATGTCAAAAATGTTTTTTCTCAGTAAATTGGATGATTTTGGATATACAAACGTAAAAATTTGAAGATAGGGGTTTTATGACATGGAAAATTATAATATTCTATCCGTTTCGATGTATTTTCTAGAGGGCGTCATTTATCGTTAACGAAATCCATCTATTTATTAAAAAATATTCAACCTACATCATGTTTGCGACAAAATCCTATAATTAGTCTCAAAAGTTTTCGAGATATTCCAATTTTCAAACCCTTCCCAATTTCAAAATTTTGGTTTCAGTTATTAGCTCAAAAATGATAACGTTAGTAGGCCTTAATGTCAGCAAATTTATTATCGGCTATAAAATAGCAAGAATATTAATAATTTGCAATAATATTGTTATAGATTTCAAAAGCGAATTGCTTGGTAACAGCCAGACTCCGAAGCAGTATGCATGTTTGCATGTTTGTATATCCAAAATCATTCAATTTAGGGGAGCGAGGGGCTTGTTGTAACAGGGGTAAGTAGTAACAGGCCCTTTTCACTAGGATTTCCAGCATGAAAATTATTTCATTATAACCGCATTCAAACACTAGCAAGCTATAAACAATAAATAAATGATTTTTGCAATATTGTTATGTACACAAAACACATGACAAGACAACGACATTTGACCGTCGTCATCTGTCATTGAAGTTCCATACAGCGCCATCCATCAAGACGGTAGAACAGCTGAACTAATGTGAAAAGTGTTCGTTTGCAAGAATTTTCCGTGCAACAAATCTCAAAAAATACAATGATTTGAGATTTCATATTTTCAGAATCGAATTCCCTGGGCTTTCTTTTAGGGATCAGGTCTTGGCGTTCAAATTGGTGAACACAAATTGTCAAAACTGTCAAAATCACACCTTCACTTAATGGCTTATATCTTTTAAATAATAATATAAAACTTAACCAAAATACCTGATCCCAAGACAAAGGTTCAAGTTATATTGTATTAAAATTCCAACTCCCAATTTTACTGCATTCTTTAGATTTGTTGCATACAAAATGACCTAAATTTTCTTGCAAATCAGGGGTGCCACCTGTTTTGAGCTGTCTAAATTATGACCCCCCTCTTAAACGCTATTAAAGTATTTCTTTGACTCGATTTAACCTATAAACCGCGCCGCATCATGTTGCCATAGCCAATGTCCTGCCGGCCGGTGCATTGAGGGGAAGTGTGCATGTGCTTCATTTCTGCCAGGTAATATAAAATTGTACTATCGTAAAATTTCGGTTTGCGTATTTAATATTGACTAATTTCAAAATTTCTATATCTTATTTCCATTCAAATTTATCTATCTCTGATAATGTGTAACAGTTTTTATGATTGCTAAATTGTTTAAATAGTTATCTTGATAAATGTTGAAAATCATACCAAAGGTTTAGTTGTAACAAAATCCCGGGGTTTGTTGTAACGAGTTACTACATGCCACCAAATGTTGATTCTTACATAAGTATAATACTTTGTTTGATAGCTATTAAGAAGAGATAATTACGAGCATACCTTGAATAATTTAATCACTTACTGTGATTTAAAAGTGCCATGATGATTATAAGTAGTGTTTAACTAAATAAAACTGTTAATTACTTAATTTTTAAGTGTTGATTACTAAAAAAATGTATTTGACTTGATTTTTGATAAAAATTACGTAATACTTACTTTAGAAAGATGTCAATTTAAAAAAAAAACAAAGAATAAATGATTAGAGGTATTATTGTCGTTACTACTTGCCCCGGTAGATGTTACAACTTGCCCCAAGCACGAGGTAAGTTGTAACACCGCACTTCTTCTAGAAAATAATTGATTGTAAAATAATGACCAATAGGTATGGTATTATTTTGATTTGGTAGAGGAAGAGTTACAGTATTCATCCATCTTTATTTAGTAGAAATTTAATCAATAGATTTCAAGATATATTAGTTTTAATGAAAACTGTTACAACAAGCCCCTCGCTCCCTACTGAGAAAACACATTTTTGACATTTCAACTCTGCCACCCTGTATCTTTCTTATCAGCAATACTTTATTAAAGGAAGTTGCGTCAGATAGTAATATTTTTAGGTAAAGAATCTTCCACTTCACTTTGGACCATTACTTTACGGACCACCCTGTATATAAACAATAACTTAAACAGAAATGAGAGTTTTTTAGAACCATCACTAGGTGATCTGTGGTAAGGCTACGTGCATTGTTTCAAACTCATTCAAGAAATTAATTTTTTAGCTGAAAGTTGGTTTTAAATAAAATCTTAATTAGTTGGTTTCTTGCTTGAACAGCTACATTACATTAGATGAATTGAATAATCCGGTTTCGGTGAGATTTCGAACCAAGTTAGATTAGGTGCAAGTTAAATTATCAATCAAACTTTGTGGTTGCTTAAACGCAAGATACCACCGTCATTATATACCTTTGTAAAGGATATAATTGATAATTGACTGTAAAATCTCCATCCGTTTAACGTACTTTATGGATGGCCCCTTAGCGGAAAACTCGATGTGGTTACACTTAAGCTTTAATTTGGTATTCAAATGCAAGCATTGGCGGCGGAATAGGGGGGCTACTGGGGGCTTATCCCCCTCCAGATACCATGGTATCCCCGTCCAGTATCGATATCACTTTTACACTTCCGAATCGCCGAAGCCGAACCACCGAACAAAACCTTGATCTTATCGTGATCGTGATAGTAAGCGATCTTCTAATCAAAAAATTAGGTCTCAAACATACAGAAATTCAAAATCTGAGTACGACTAGATGGAGCTGTCGTTTCCAAAATTGTGACAATTCAATTAAAAATTTCAGTGCAATTAAACAATGCCTAGAACAAGAAATATCGGATGCCAAAGATCACGACTCTGTTGAAGCGATGGGTATACTTTCAAGTTTGTTGAAAGCAGAGTTTGTTGTATCTCTTTTTATATTTCATTTTATTTTAAGCATCACTCACCCCCTGAGTGAAGTTTTTCAAAATCCTAATGCTACGTTGGGAAATGCTAGTCAAATAATCTATTAATCTACTATTTCACTTTTAAAAGATGAAAGGAACAGTTTTTCAAAACTTTGATCTAAAATGGTCAAATTTGCGGACGATAATACGTTATGTCTTGAACCAGTTCGTATGTCAAGAAAAAGAAAAACTCCACAGGCTTTATCAGTTTTTGTAGTAGAAAGTTCTGCAGGTCATGAAGAAACAATATTGGGGGCAAATGTCGAGGAGCATTGGAGGGTATCTGTATTTTTACGTGCCATGGATGCTGTGACAAATCAATTTGTGGAAAGGTTTGGTGACTTAGACTTTGCCAAAATTATTTATAGCTTTTTAAATCTCTCTTTTGAAGGTGGAAATACCTTTATTCATCATTATTCACAACTCTTTAAAATTGATATACCACTTTTAGAAGCAGAAATAAAAATTACAAAACAAATGGTTAAAAAAGAGAACAGCACCGAGTTTTCTATTTTGAAGAAATATGTGATATCGGATGTCCAACCCAATCTATACAAACTGTTTCAGGTTGCAATAGCTATTCCTGTTAGCTCCGCCGGCTGCGAGCGCAGTTTTTCGGCTATGAGAAGAATTAAAACGTGGGTACGCTCTTGCATGGATCAAGATTAGTTTTCGCAACTTTCCATACTTCACATTGAAAATGAATTGGCTAAGGATATTGACTCCCAAGAAGTCTTGAACATTTTTGCGAAGAAAAATGGTCTTGATTTAATTTTGAATGTTCTTTTTTTATCTCAACCTAGTAGGTACATAAGTATCTAAATACATACCTACATCTTATTTTAAATTTATAGAAATACGCATTAAAGTTTTTTCACATCTGTAAAATTATTTGTTTTATTTTTCAAAAATGCCCCTTTTATATTGATTTGTATTTAATGGAAAAGTACATTTTTTAATGGGGCTGAAGCCCCCTCCTAAAAAAAGTTATTCCGCCGCCAATGGGCAAGCCTAATAAGTATCACAGGTGCAATGAAAACGACTACAACTGTGACCCTGGAGGTAATACTAAACCTACCACTCAGGGATTGCACTTCAGGGATTGCATTTCAGATCCGTTAGTCACAGATTATTACGGGGACCTCCTCCGATGACTCAAGGACACGGTAATGCCTACAAAAAGCTATATGAAGAAATAATAAAGGTAGATCCAATACTGGGAATGCCAATGGATCAGGTTGTCCCATAATATAGTTTAAAAAACATACAGTTTATATTCCAGAGAAAAAGGACTAGGAAGCAGGACCACCCATAACAGCGAGTCTCAGCTGGTACACTGATGTCTCTAAAACTCACTCTTGACAATTGACAATCTAAATGGACACAGAATTGAATTATTACTTTAATTAAAAATATTGCATTTAACCTCATTGTTGATTTGTTAGCTCTATGCTCACTTTAGATAACTTAAACTCTGTGTCCATTTAGACTGTCAATTGTCATAGTTCCATGTAAGTTTTTTGTTGATTTTAAATTAATTATTAATTCAGAGTCACTTCAATTACCGTTACACTAACAGGTGTACCTGAATATCAAGTATGATAAAAAATGCATATTAAACGACAGTACCCTAAATAAGGGAAAATTTTTATAAAACTTACAGGTATTTTTAATTGGAAAATTTTAATAGTTTTAAAAAATGTGTTGTGAACTTTTTAATGGATGGGGTTTTTTGTAATCGCCTGACGAGTAAGTAATTCTTAAAAAATTTCCTAACTTTAATTTAAAACAACTATTGCTTACTTGCAGGTGATGCACTGATGATGGCTTAACAGCCGAAAGCGCTTTGCGATTTTAAATTAAAAACTTTTTACACAGAATAAAAAAAATAGTTATTTGTTTAACTAGGCAGCAAAGTAGTAGATTGACTGCCAAGGCTGAATTCATAGCCGAGCGTAGCGAGTCTAGGAATTCAGCCAAGGCAGTCAATCTACTTTGCTGCCAAGCTGAACATATAATTTTTTCTCCGATTGTTCATGAGGATATTGTATTTGCAAATTATTACAATAATCACAGGCAGCAAAGTAATCACTTTCGTGCCTAGGCAGCAAAGTAACCACTTTGCTGCCTAGGCAGGATTATACTTTGCTGATTGATATTAGTCAGCAAAATTAATATTTGCTGCCAATCGGAGAAAAAATTGTTTTCTTGACTTTTTGTCATTGTAAAGATATTCACCTAATCTAATCTAAGCCAGATGGATGCAACATGACTACCTCATTATAGAAGAATTTAATATGAAGACCGTAGATTTTGATATAATTTATATTACATAAAATATGCAACATAAAAAATATGAAAATATCAATATATTTACAACAAATTAACTAAACTAAATGTAAAGTAAGCGAAATGGTTGAAAATATAAATAAAATGACGTAAATATGTAATTTAGTTCTGATTATCGTATATGTATATACAGTTGTTAAAATACCCTCATAAACGTACAACAAATCAAATCAAACTGTGCAAGGGCGGATCAAAAATGTTTTGTTGGAGGGGCACAAGGGCGGACGGGCAAAAAAATCAACAATAACTGTGAGACAAGTTCAGTGAATTTTTGATAAAGCCAGTTTTATTTTATGCTTTCTGCTATATAAAGATGTTCAGCAGTAAAAAATAAGAAAATCAGATCGGCAAATTATACAGTTCAGGAAAAAGAACTGCTAATATTTTAATCCAATTCCTCATAATAGTTTTTACGGTTGTACCATCTTCTTGTAAATCCATTTTCGAGAATATCCAATACTTGCAAATCATCCTCCATAAACATACTTGTTCTAAAATTAAAAGAAACACACCTGGAATTGAAAGACAGAAAACGAAAACCCGAAAAGGGGAAAAACATTGACATATATCAATTAAAACACAAGAATAGTAGGTTAGATATCTCCACTTTGAGGATAAGTGGAGAATAAGCGAGCGATTTTTTAAGCTTAGCTAGGTGTTCTATTATCAGTGTAATTTTATAACTGCTAATTGGGTATTTTTGAACACGTGACTATAAATACACAGTTTTAATAGGTTCAAATGTCAAGTAAAAAATGATCAGTGTAGATTATTGAAAATATTATGCAGTTACAGAAAGAAAGTATGAGTTCTAGAAAAAATTGTTTTTTGTTTAATTATACCTACTCCTGGTGAACTGGTAATTGCACCAAAACGAAATATGGGATTTTTACGATAAAAAGACGATGACGTCACATTTAGTTACTTTCCTGCTTATCAGAATAAATAATAATTTACCAACCGTAAATACAATTTATCCATAAAAGACAGTGCAATTTACAGCTAACGGGTTGGCAAAACTTCAAGACGTTGTCAGATAAACTGGTGAAATTCCCCAGTCTGTTTTGACGTTTATTGACATTCGATCATCGTCCAATATTTAAAAGTTTTTTTTGATGCTTTTAAATTCATTTGATATTGAAAAAACAGTTATTTTCACAACTAATTATTTATGCAAATCTGCAGTGTGTAGTTAATAAAATGCCGGAAGCAGCTGATCAGTAAATGTCAAGAGATGGTAACATGTTTGTTAAGCTATTTTGAACGAGAATGCCGAAACGGGAGCCCGCTGCTCCCGCTAACTGCTGTAAGAGACGTAAGTAATAGTATTAGTTATTGTTATTTGTATTAATTAATATTAATATTATTGTTACATATTTAAATATGAAGGTTGATTAAACTTGATATATTATTCTTTCATAACTTGAAATAATTATGTTGTAGAGATTTGCAGAAGCCTTACAACTTAGCCTTACTACTATTAACCGTATTGCCGCCAAGCATAATAGAGCCAAATCCCTCCTGAAAAGAGACAACACATAAAACCTACTGTTGGAATTGACAACTTTGACCAAAATGCTTTCCGAAATGTTATATACGACGTGTATGGAAACAGTGCATTGGTTCGAATACCAGCTTTTATAGTGAACTTGGAAAAGCCTGCCACAATTGCAATGGATAATGCAAGTTATCACAGTACGGTGATCAATAAAGTACCAGCAACAGCTACCAAAAAGGCTGATATACAGAAATGGTTGTTACAAAATGTTTTTCATATAACCCTCTTCTATGTAAAATCAAATGTTAATTCGAATATAGAATGATTGGTTACTATTTCTTCTTGTATCTTATCCATAGTTTTTCATAAATAAATATTTATATTAAATTATAAGCCTTTAATTTTTTTAAATAAATATTTTTGACTTAGGCTCTATGAGGCACGGACCAATAAAAAAGAAGAATTGTCAATTTAACATCAAATTGACTTTTCTAGTTTTCGTAAGCTAAAGAAAAAAACTACAGCTTGGCAACATCACAATATTTTGTTTTGCAACGTCATCGTCTTTTTATCGTAAAAATCCCATATGTATGTTCAATGACATACAACGACTTTTTAAAATAACAATATTAATGAGTACAATTTACTTATTTACTTACAACTTACAAATTATCGTTTTGAACTTTTAATATATTATCTAGTACCTATATAATAGGGGAAGATAAAGAAAAATTGCTTGTAGTATACGGAAACAGTAGATATGAAATACTGGAAGCTATGCTATTATATAAATTTATCGTCACTTTGTCTTTTGGTTAAAACGACAAAAATTAGTAGTAATGATGATGGAATTTTAAAATATTACGTCGATCTAATTAACACTGGTGTTGAAGAAGCTGAAAATTATGTATTACCTACAGATGCCCGCATGTACGAACCTACAGATAATCTTATAAATGGTAAATATATTTATTTTTCTACTCCTGTTTTATAATATACTTATTAAAAGACTAAAATCTGTATCATAATGAAATTCATTATGATACAGATTTTCATTATGATACAGATTTTTAAGCCAATAGGAATGCGACATTCGCACAATATTTAGTATATAGCCATGGATACCTGGTTGACATTTCTGAAATTAATTATATCAGGTCTGTGGCCTGCAATAAAAGTGTAGCACTGAGCTATACGATTTTATTTATTTTAATTATGTTTTAATGCTTCTTGCAGTTTACAAATGCAATATACATAGATATTCCCAAATTTAGTAATTTTATACGTATTTTTTCACAGATAGACCTGAATTCTTCAAAATTATATAGCTCATTGCTACACTTTTATTGCAGGCGAACAGACATATTAAGTGACACTTAATTTGATAGCTGTCAAATAATTTTGATTTTCAAAATAACTATATTTAAAATTGATTTAACTAATAATTATTGATTAAATAATTTTCATTAACCAGAGTAGAAAAAATATTGTATGCTACTTTCATGTAATGGCCATTAATACACTCGCATATTATATACGAAACTCGCCTGCGGCTCGTTTCGTATCCTACAATATGCTCGTGTCTTAATGGCTATCATTACATGTTCGTTGCATAAAATACTATTAAATTATCTTCAAAAAATGAAAAAGTCTTTCTCTAATCGCGCAAATGCCGTATACAAATACAAAGGAAATGTTATAATGCTTACGATCACAATTACAATTTTTGTTCGTTTATTTTAGAATATGGAACCTACGATTTTATAATAATTGGTGCAGGAGCAAGTGGTACTGTCCTAGCAAATCGGTTGTCTGAAATAACGTCATGGAAAATTCTCTTAATAGAAGCTGGAGACTTCTCTGATGGAGGCTTAATAGATATTCCTGCTTATTATGATTATCACTCCAAATCTATATACAATTGGGCATATACGTCTATTCCTCAAAAAAATGCATGTCTTGGTGAGAAAATATATATTTTAATTAAAAAAATATTGTAACATGTCACCACCTAACCTCAGTTGTTTCGGAAATATCAAGTGTTCACAGATTTATTACAAAAATGAACATTAAAAAAAGATAATTATATTTCACAAATTCGCTATAAATTACTCTAAAAACCTATAATAATTAATATTGTAAAAGCAACATTAATGTCAATGATGGAAATGTTCAAAATGCTCGCCGCGAAAATCTAGTATAGAAATGTCTTCTAACGTTATCCAACATCTTAGGCGCTACTAATCTAATCGCAAGCTGGATTTCTTTTTTTTAAGTCATCTAAGTTGAGGGATTTAGTTTTTTAAACAATACTTTTGACATATCCCCATAAAACTTAGTCTAATGGCCTTTGATCAGGAGATCGTGCTGGCCATTCTATCGATTCTTATCCATCGATTTGGACAATTTTGACCACTGGACAGTGACTCGGTAATGGAGCGGTGCTCCATCTTGCTGAAACTTAATTGTATTGGCAGGAACTTGTGGGTTTGCTAAGTTAAGATATAAGTTTGCCCATTATTTTGGAGCAGTTCTAAATATTTATTCCCATTCAAGATGCCATCAATGAAAAAGAAACCTACAATATGATTTCCAACAATTCCTGATTGAACATTCACTTTGGCAGCATATTGGTATCTAGCATTGCCAACATTTGCCCAAACATTTTGGAGATCTTTTTAGTTTGGAATATTTTGCATCTTACAGTTGACGAAACACGAATGTCAGCTGTCAACACATATTTGCTTGGCTTTGTTTGTGTTTCTGGTACTTATATTGGATACTAATTTTATTCTACCTTTGTTTGTGAGTTGTGAGACTCTGATCTGCTTTTACTATTGCAAATACCATCGAGCAGAAACAAATATGTGTTGACAGTTGTCATTAGTTTTTCGGCAACTGTAAGATGTAAAATACCCCAAACTAAATAGACCTGCCAACTTTTCGGGTACAGCATGGGTGGTAAAGGGACTCAATTAAACATACAGGAAAAACTAAACATTGATCGGGAAAATCACTTCCTTATGCGACTAATCATTTTCAGTATTTTTTTGTTCGTTATATGTTGGCAGCAGTTCCCTTGTATGGAACTCGTCCAATGTTCCTCATGATACAGCCGGAAAATTTGAAAAAAATTTTATGAAATAAACGAGAAACTTCATCTTGTGCTTGTGTGTTATTTCCATAACCAATCATTATTTGTAGAATGGTTATGCTGTGAAATGTAACATTTTTTTGATATTATCACGTACAGTTAACGAAATTCAAACGACAATTGCACTGAAACTGATCACTACTGCCATTTAGACAGACAACAAGTTGTTAAGGCTAGTTTTATACGAAAAGAAACAATAGTAGTTTGTACAACTGGTGCGCAAAGCGTCACTTTTCCCACGAGCGCAGAAGTTTGTGCAAATTTAGCGAGTGGGAAAAGTGATTTGCGTACAAGTTGTACACAATATTTTTTCTACAACCACATTTATTAATGAAAGAAATACATTAACTAGAGTATTTTCAATGTCCGAATTGGACAACTCAAAAGATAAATTATTTTCATCTTGGTTCATGATTCCTAAAATAATGCTTAATAGGTTAATGTTTTAATAATTAATAAATTAAAATAAATAATGAAATAGATAGTTTACTTACTTTTAGTTTCAGTTTGAAAATTGTATACCAAATAGAAATTCAATTAAATTGAATTGTCAAAAAAAGTTGACAGGTCATATAGGTAGCTTTGTTTTACATTTCGGTGCGGAAAAGTGCCATGGCGTGTACTTTTCGCATTACTTTTACAACGGTTATCAAAAGAATTGAGAAAAGGCCTGCTTTGCGTATAAAAATTTGTGTAGAAAAGCGTGTTTTGCATAGTGGTTGTAGGAAAAAATGTTTCTGTTTTTTTTTTTAATTTCATGTCAGTAAAAATTATCGCAGGAATGGTTGTTGCTTACTTTCTCAATATGAAGAGCTAAATGGGAAATAAGTATTGAGTAGGATGTAGCTATAATTTGTGAAATAATATAATGATCTTTTTTTAATGTTAATTTTCGAAATTTCATGCATACTTCTTCATATTTCTAAAATAGTTTTTTTTTTTTGTGTTAAATTATCACGAATTACATATTCCTAAATATTTATGGGATATTCGTGTTTTCATCTATGAAATAAGATTTTTGAAAATTTATTTTAGGTACAAATAAAACATGTACCGTAAACTGCGGAAAAGGAGTGGGAGGCGGAACCCTGATTAATGGCTATATTTACTGTCGTGGTCCACAAGAACAATACAATACTTTAGCTAAATTTGTAAATGATTCCACGTGGAGCTATAATAATTTATTGCAATACTTCAAAAAAACTGAAAATTTCCATTGGACCAATCCGGACGCACCAATAAATATATCCAGTCATGGTAAATATGGTTTATTAAATGTTCAACATGACAATGTACGAGATAAAATATTCAGCAAACCATATATTGAAGCAAATAAGGAATTAGGTTATTCTTTAATCGATTATAATGGACCTGAGATGGTAGGTACCTCTTTCCTTCAGCGATTTACTAAATTAGGCAAAAGACAAGATTTCGGAAAAGCGTTTATAAAACCTTTTCTAGGCAGATCTAACTTGGAAGTTACTACAAGAAGTTACGTAATAAAAATTGAAATTAATAATGTTTCTAATATTGCCGAGAGTGTTTTGTTTACTAAAAATGGGACAACGTATCGAGCCAAAGCTTCAAACGAGGTGATATTATCCGCTGGAAACATAGCTAGTCCTCAAATTCTGATGCTTTCGGGCGTAGGACCAAAGGATTATTTAAATGCTTTAGGCATTGATGTAATTCAAAATTTAGAAGTGGGTAGTAAGTTCAAAGATCAAGTCGGTACATTTGTACCATTTTCTACAACTATTAAATTTCACCAACCATCTTTTCCTGAAAAGTTATCAAATTATTTACGTGGTTTCGGTCATTTAACAACTTCGACAATATCTCAAACTGTAGGTTTTTATCAAACAGTTAGAAATTACAGTGGAATACCCGAATTTGAAATTTTCGGCATATTTGTACAAAACCTCACTGCTACAATGCAGAGAAAAGTTGAAACTGTTCAAAATGTAAATATCTTATTTAAATTAGGATATATGGGTACGAAGTCTTCTGGTACTCTCCGATTAAAAAGCAATAACCCATATGAGTATCCATTGATAAATCCCAATTTACTTTCCGACTCAAATAACGAAGACATAGATGGATTTTACAACAGTCTGCAATATATTTTTAAACTCATGAATACCGCACCATATAAAAAGTACAATGCAAAGTTTTCGGGTGAACGTCTATCGGCTTGTGCAGCTTATCAGTCTGATTCCAAAGATTACTGGAAATGCTATTTAAGACAAGTTTGTGGACCTGAACTGCACATGACAAGTACTTGCACTATGGGCACCGATCCAACAAAAGGAGCAGTGGTAGATTCAAATTTAAAAGTATTTGGAATTGGAAAACTTCGAGTCGTCGATTACAGCGTTTTTCCTGAACCTATAGCAGGACATTCGACAATTCCATGTGCTACAGTAGCTGAAAAAATTAGTGATGTTATTAAAATAGATTATGGGAAGCCTGTATTTTTAGACTAAATGTTAAAATAACTATTGTATAATTAATTGTTTACTTGTAATGAAATAAACTTGCGTTCTTATTAAATTGGGAAATTGATTAAATGTTTATTGAAAACATTGACATTATTTATCTTTTGACATAATAATCTCTTTTTTTTAATTAGATAAGGCTTTATTGACTGTGCGCCCAGAAGAGCTGCACCTATATAGCTCTAATCTTGGAATTGTTGTAGTTTCAATAGAGGAAACCTTTGATTTCGCACAAAGAAGGTTGCATATATTTATCTTCTACAGAATTGTAACTACGTGTGCTAGTTGTTTTGTCCACAAGTGTTGTATCAATATTTTTGCTATAATAATACTGGGGCTAAGAAGACCCAAGGGATCAAATATTTTTGAAATTTGAGATAATATTAATCTTTCGGTCTGTTTCTCCTATCTGAAGAATATAATTGGAAATGTTTGTCTTTGGAAGTATATCAATAATAAGTTCTTGAGAGTTTGAAATCCATTTTCTTAGTTGAAAATGAGCCGAATTGAGAATTGATATAATATCTGTACATATAGTTTTGAAATCATTGGCACCTGTCAGAAGGTCGTCAACATAAAAATCATTGAGAATTGTGTGAGATGCTTCTAGAAGTTTATTTGAATTATCTTCAGCTAATTGGTGTAAGCACTTAATAGCTAAGGAAGAGGCTGTAGAGCTGTATAACCAAACGTGACGGTAGTCAACTAAAGAATAGATAAAGAATTATTAACATCAGCTGATACTACATACTTATATTGTCTGAATCGAACAAGTACATCGAAAATATTATTTTGTATTTTTGGACCTATATATTGTAGATCATTTAATGACCAACCACTGGTGGTTTTGCAGCTTTCATCATAAACAACACGTAATTTTGTTGTGAGGCTTAATTCTTTATAATATCCACCATAGAGTAATAAATAAGAGAGATATGTTAAATGTGTAGCGTTTTGTGGCACAAAGTTACCACTAGCGACTACCTTGGCTACTGGTATGAACTAGCATTCAAGGCGCGCGCTTTTTGAATTTGGAAGCTTTCAGCATACGCGTATTATTGTATTAGTAGGAGTAGGAGAAAAGAACTCTGCTAGTGAGAAATTACTATTAAAACAACATGTTTCATACAATAAAATATCGAAAATAACACAAAAACAGTCATTAAAAATAAAATAAGAACAGACAAACAAATAATCCACAATCATACACCAATCTACCTGAAGACATCTTGAAGCACGTACTAATATCACACGAACAATGTTCGAAATACCACTTTTTCACATAACTAGAATTTTTAGCACATCTTCCTTATTGTCTGCAAAAAAACGATAAAATGAAAAATATTGTTAAAGGCGGGGTTTGTTAGTTCAGTTAGTCGCTGTGATGCGCCATACTCAACTGGCTGCGCACAAACTTATCGTATCGAGCCAAAGCTTCAAACGAGGTGATATTATCCGCTGGAAACATAGCTAGTCCTCAAATTCTGATGCTTTCGGTGGTAGGACCAAAAGATCATTTAAATGCTTTAGGCATTGATGTAATTCAAAATTTAGAAGTAAAAAGTAAGTATAAAGATCATGTCGGTGCAATGGTACCATTTTCTACAACTATTAAATTTCACCAACCATCTTTTCCTGAAAAGTTATCAAATTATTTACGTGGTTTCGGTAATTTAACATCTTCGACATACTCTTCAACTGTAGGTTTTTTTCAAATAAAAAGAAATTATAGTAGCATACCCGAATTTGAAATTTTCGGCTTGGTTCTCCAAAACCTTACTGCTACAATGCAGAGAAAAGTTGAAACTAATGAAAATGCAAATCTCTTATTTAAATTATCATATTTGGGTACTAAGTCTTCTGGTACTCTCCGATTAAAAAGCAATAACCCATATGAGTATCCATTGACAAATCCCAATTTACTTTCTGACTCAAATAACGAAGATACAACAGTTTGCAATATCTTTTTAAACTCATGAATAGCAAACCATATAAAAAGTACAATGCAACGTTTTCGGGTGAACGTCTATCGGCTTATGCAGCTTATCAGTTTGATCCAAAGATTACTGGAAATGCTATTTACGACAAAATAGTGAACCTACTAGAGATGGGTGCGGGGGATCAATGAAATGTTAAGAAGTCTTTTGGAGCCCACTCGTGAGAAATTCAGAAGTTGGATGGATTTAACTAACCTACATAACGTGATTTTTGATGATTTTGTTCGGTTTCATTGCTTCCGCTTGCTGTTGAAACATCCGCCTAACAAATTGGCCATTGCGGAGGCACCCTCTGGAGAAATTGCGATTCTGGTGGCACAGAAGTGTGGCAGACCTCCTCATGAGCCCCAGACATACAATACATTTGCTATTATTGCGAGATTTCTAGTGCTAAGAGGTAAAATGTTATGCTCATCACGATCTCTTAGTTATCATTAAGACAACATATCAAAAAAAATCGAAAATCGTACGAGAACCAGGATTACCTATAAAATGGTGCAGGGTCCTTTGGGCTATAAGGGGGAATTCGATGCCAAACGAAAACTTCATTTAAAGCAAACCCAGTGAAATTCCCGTATGAGACGACTATGCCTCCTCCGCCTAATAGTCGAGAACTTTCGAGAAACTACCTACCCCACGCCTTCCCACTTGTCGAGAGATTTCTCTAGTCTATCCAGCGTCTTCAGCAGAACGAGAGATTTCTAGAATCATACCAAACGCGCGATATAAATAGTCGAGCATCGCTGCACATGATAATAGTCGTCATATAGTCATATAGATGGACAGTTAGTGTATATACTGAAGGAAAGCAATCGCGCATCGATAAAGTGTTTATTCAGTGACTTTCATATAAATTATAGTTAGTGTGTTAAGTGTATGATATAAGTTATTAAATAAGGACAGTATTACAAATAAATCTGTAAATATAAATTAAAATAAACGCTACAGTATTTTGAGAGCGATATAAAAATTGTCTGTGAGAGGCTGGTATTCTGTGTTCAACTAAGAATTGCATTTGATTTTCAGCTGGGGAACCATTAATTATAATTTGAGGATTGGTTGAATTAGATGCTTCATTATTGTTGATTTTCGCTGAATATGAAGCTTTCTCCAAATCCTCACACATATCCGACAAAAAGTTACCCATCATTCTTATGTTTTTCTTTATTATTCTAGCTTCAACGTTGGTAATAGTCTGATAGGTCCTTAATGTTAATAAGTATATTTATTTCTATCAATTTTCCAATAGACTATATTATACCAGACAAATTCTGATTGCTTAGCCTTGAATTTAATTATAAACATTGAATATATTTAGGGATCTTGTAGGTTCTTCAATAAATGATAATAGGAACTGTCATAACAAATTTATTAGGCAAATAAAATACATTGTTTATTGTTCGGCTTTCAATGAAAGTTAATTATTTAGTCATTGAATACATAAATCTTGATTGGTGTATCCGTTGGCCATAAAAAGTTGGTTTGCGGGGGCAGTGGAAGTTCCTTAATATTTTTAAAATGTTCTCCTAAAAAACAGAACACTAATTTCTTTTGCAAACGTAAAGCGAAAGTTAACATACCTATCAATTCCAAAAACGATCTTAATGTCTCTGGATTTCTTTCTGTACAACAAAATATAAATTCCTGTACGCCACAATTTTCTTTTAAAAGTTTCATTGCATTTACTAATGGTTCAAATAATGAATTATCGTAAACTATGTCAGCTGCTATAACTTTATCTATAACTCCCAGCTCTTTGCAAGCATATGAGCTTACTTTCTCCCAAGGTAAATTTAAAATATATATTGAGTTCTTCTCATTTGTATACACGTACCTACAAATTTTACTAACTAACTAATAAATCTGATCGCACCCTGTATATTAGAGCATTTAGAATTTGAATTAAAACTATCCACCCCACATATTTCTGTAAGCGTTACTTTTATCAAATAATGAAACAACAGCAAAAATCATATAAAAGGGGGGTGTGTTTTTGCTCATAAGCAGACGTTATAATTTCAACCTCCTCCTCCATATTGTTATCGCACCTAATTTTTTAAATGGAAGGATTTTTTAAATGCAGCACCAACAGATTGTTTAGTGTGTATTACCTCAAATATCTTTTACATACCATCTCCATTGTTTTATTGTAGTTTGACTTTTTTTTCGTTCTTTTTATTATATTGATAGTTTTAAAAGTATTGTTTATTGTATTTATTATACAAATTTTATGTCAAGGTTATTAAATCATGTAGGTAAAAAGAAATACAATTTCTACCACTATAATATGTATCGCTAACCTATATGGAATTCCCAATACTTTAATACAAATGTTGGGTAGATAGTTTTTATTGAAATGCTCTATATTTTAAAACAAAAGCATTTTAGTGTAGAGAATGAGTAGATATTGGTAGTACATTTCCTTTTTCCAACCCTCTCCAAAACCTGAATACTCATATTAATAAACTCACCTACTATCTAATTCTTTATTATCAGATGTTTCTTGAACCGAGCTATCCTCGTTGTTTTTATTTATTAAATTTAACTTAATATTTCCAATTAATATTTTCAGCACTGCTTCATTACAATCTGTGAGATAAACATTATTTACTAAGCAAACTTGTTTTAAAACTATTCCTGTCAAACCCACTCCTGAACCCAATTCCAAAATATTTTTATTTTCAAAGAGATTTTTGTTCTGTGTTATCCATTCTGATAATGCTAGAGATGCCTGAAATTTAAAATATTTTAAATCATAAAATCATTTTAGAAGCCTATTACTTTTTCGTCTCACGTAGGTCTTAACTAATTATAAATTTCTCTGAACAGAAGATCTATGTTAGTGTCTCATGACTCATTTACGCACAGTTAAGATATTTTTTGTAGACTGGTATATACATCAAAAATAATATGTTTTAAAAATGTCTTTCAATTCAAATATCTAAGTTGAGTAAATATTTTCGAGACACTCCGTATTTTTCAACTACATTTTATGAGTCATACACATACATATTTACCTGCCAGGTTCTTAGACCGGTTGTACCATCTGATATAAAACTATTACTTTCCTTCAAGGTAATAACCTTGTTCCCATTACTCAATAAATAATGTTTATAATTTTCTTTAAGGGCCCGTTATTGAACGAAAATATGACCGTAAAAACATGGCTTACGTTTTTCATTCAGTTAATTTTTATTAATGATTTCAGTGGAGACGTAAGGTGTTATATTGATTGTCAAACTATTAAGGTAGTGTGCATCATAATTTATATGGGTTTCTTGTTAGTAATAAATTTCACAGACGTTGTCAAATATCCCCAATTTTGAGCAATGAAGATTGAAATGAAATAAAGGTGATACACTCTGATACACCCTTCATAACATTATTTTATAGACAAATATGTGACAATGAAGCAAAAATATTGTTATTTTATCTAGAACTGAATGAAATAAAAGCGGCGTAATTAGCGCCGTAATTCAAATATGGTAGCCAAAAATTCTGTCTTATTTGGTTCAACCGATTTGGCATCAGAGGGCGCTGACTGAATCAGTATCATTCGAGTGATATCGATATGGGACTCTAAATTTCCAATCCAGTGTTGCCAGAGTGGGTACATTTGTATCAGATTTCGTACTCTCGATAATATAAATAATTAATGTAAACTGGTACAACGTGTGTAATGCAATAATGTTAACTTTTAATAGGGAATGTATTGTTATACAAGAACGCCTTCAAAGCGTTTTTCATATTGACAATCAAAGATCTCGCATTATATCTTCTCTTTACAATAATAAATCACAATAAGCCAAGTTAGATGTGATTTAATTTATTCATATTGATTTATTCAATTGAATGTTGTTTGTTCTTGAAGGTTTCATTAAAATTAAAGGATTTGTCTGGTAAATAATTTTGGTAGTAGCTGGCAACTGTGTTCTTATTTTCGTTCCATAGGATAGAGTCGAGGATATTAGATGAATATCCTTGGGATAAAATTGCCTGTGGTTTTTAAAACGTAAAACAAATATGATGTATACATGGAGGAAAAAAAGCGTCATACAATATTTATATACAAAAAATAATCGAAATATTATTTTATTATACAGACGGGAAAATAATAGAGATACAAATTTTATAATAAACAGGGTCACATGGCTAGTAGTCGGCTATTTTATAGGACATTCAAATTAGATAATAAGTTGCCCAGGTGTTTTCCAAGTTAGGATGTTAGTTCTGAGATAGTAAGAAAGCACAACTATGTGACTATTTATGTACTAACAGAAAAAATATTACAATTAAGAGAAAACTCTTTGTTAATTTTTATTTTAAAAATGCATTTTTTGTAGTAGTCGGCCACCCATAAGCTAGTTGCCGGCCGCCAGCAATTTACTTCAGATCAGTACTTACAATAGTAGTTAGAGCGGAATTCGGAAAGTGATACTTTTCCGCACGCTATTGCACGCTAAATATATAGCAATCTCGTGCGGAAGTCACTTTACACACGTGTTAAGAACAGTATTTTTTTTAAAGGCATGCGCAAAATATCCCAAAAGTTAGCATAAATTAAGGAACATTTATTGTTAAATACATATCAACAAATTAATTATTATTATTTGTCATTCATTTGACGAGGCTTATACCAGGGCCATTAAAAAATTATTTAAATACCTATAAGTTTTTTTTATTAAAAATTATATCAGAATTATAATAAATTTATAAATTTCTCAGTTATCTAAAACCTGGAATGCAATCATTAGATATTTCTTATTTTGAGCCTTATACGAGGTTTGTCAAAAAATATTAATTTTACTCAAGAGTAAAGTACAGTTGGTTCGTTGGATCTTTTCCCATGCGTCATCATTAATATACAAACGCAATACATCAATACATTAAATAACACGTAGGTCGTAGTTGTGAACAAAGTCTTTGGTCTGTCAACGACGTCTAGCATACAGATTCGCGTTAAACCTATCGCCGACATTCATCATATGGCTATCTCTGTTTGTTATGTTACGCTGTAATGGAACAAACGGTTTCATTTCGGGGGTTAAGATTCTGTGAGTAGGAAAGAGACGTAATACAAAAAGTAGTATGTGAATCATTTCATACATGGGAAAAGATTCAGCGAACAGACTGTACCTACCTTTATTTTTCACAATACAGAAAAATTATAGGAAGTAAAGTTGTTTAAAATTGAAAGTTATATCCAAATATGCAATTACAGCTATTAAGCATGAAAATTAAGATTTGGTGATTATTTACGTTTTACATTATAAAGTATTTGTAATCGTAAATATTCACCAAATCTTAATTTCCATGCTAAATAGCTGTAATTGCATATTTGAATATAATTTTTATTTTTAAACAACTTCAATTCTTACAATTTTTCTGTATTATGAAAAATCAAGGTACTTTACTCTTGAGTGAGAAACATATTTTTTGACAAACCTCGTATACGGCAAAAAATAAGAAATATCTAATGATCGCATTTTAGGTTTTAGATAATGCAGAACTTTTTATGAAGAATAACTTTTTTTTCCTAAAACCAATAATAAAAAAGTTTCCCATATGAGTCCAACTTAAGTAGACACACTGTATAAACAAGAACGTAAATATCAACAACAAATCAGGTAATATTTACCCTCGTTGCATCGTTATCTCTGGCACCGCTCAGGTTAACAGATCTGGTAGGAAATATAATTTATATCGAAAACTATAACATCTCGATAAATTTATCACTCGGTATTGTATCGAATGATACAAACTGGCATGGGAAGTGGAGAACGACACGTGTTTATTTGTCCGGTACATGGTTGAACAAGTATTTATTCAAGATTATAATAGTAATCAACCATTAACCACTTATTTGGTCAACTAAATTACCTGTTCCAAGAATATATGATTCAAATTTGGGATAAAACAACATCCTCTCCCCATCTTGTGGTTTTCAGTGGAAGCTAAGGTTTATTATTTTACCGTGGTGGCTAATAACGGAGCCTTAAACGTATCTTGTGTCCCCACCAAGCGACCATACGCTGAATAAAGCTCATCATGGATTACAGATTCCTCTAATGCTGTTTTTTTGTGAACTGCATCTTCCAGTACATTTAAAAGATGTTTTAAAAACGTTTTTTGATAACTTATTTTTACCGGATATTTTAATACCAGTGCAGAATTAACTGTTTTATGTAAAATATGTTCTTGTATTTCTTCTGTTAAATATGACTTAAATATATTCTACAAAAAGTGTGTATATTTTAATTTTTAGGTTAGAAATTTGTTGTTGAACAAAACTTACCTTCCAATCGAAGTATCTTAAGGGAACAGCACATAAAAATTGCTTGGAAATTTGATCTATTTCTTTTAATATTAAATCCTTATTCATTTGTAACTAAAACACTAAAAGCAACTGAAAAAATAATCCCGCAATAAATTATGTTCAGGCGATAAGTAACAAGTATACTATATAAGTTTCATAAATATACTGTAGGTGGCAGATTAGTTAAAGAGAAGCCATTTTTAATCCTTCGTTCCAAGGATTATTTCTTAGTTGCGAATTATACATAATAAAATAAATCATTTACCCGAATTACCAATGTACGGCTGAATATCATTCAGGCTGTTAGTTGAACGGCGTCGTTTAGTAAATAGACTAGACTAGCGGTCGCCAAACTTTTTGACCTCACGGACCAGTTAAATCATAATTTAAATCTCGCGGACCACTAATAGGATTTTTCAAGTGTTAAATATATTCTACGCGCAGAAAGAGTACGATTCTGCAGACCAGCGAAATTTTCTCGCGGATCACTACTTTGGGAACCGCTGGGCTAGACTGTTGATTGAACGGCTAACTAAGCTAGGTGGAATAAGATGGAATAGGGAAGGACTTGGCCCTCTCACGCTTCAAGTAGAACCTTTACGATTGTCGGATGAAGTTAAATATCTTGGAGTTTAACTTGGAACCGACACCTTCAGCACGTGATTAAGAAGGCAGAGGTAACTTCTATAGTTGCCAAAGTTACTAGATGGGGAAATGGCCATTTTGCACTCGTATGAATATAGTTTGTATAAAGCTGTTTTCTTTTGGTATGAACTTGCTCCGTATTATAACAAAATAAATGTAATAAGAAAGTAATTGAAAGTATTTTTATTTATTTGTGGTGATATAAATAATAAATTTTAAAATTCATTTCAATATATACTCAATTGGCCTCTAACAGATGACAGCCTAGGTATTTTAATTTGAAATACCAATTCTCTGGTTAGCTGCTGACTGCGCAAAGAAATAAAAGATCAGTTTTGGTGGTACTAGTTATAATAACATTTAGTCTAAAAATACAGGCTTTCCATAATCAATTTTAATAACATCACCAATTTTTTCAGCTACTGTAGCACATGGAATTGTCGAATGTCCTACTATAGGTTCAGGAAAAATACTGGAATCGACGACTCGAAGTTTTCCAATTCCAAATACTTTTAAATTTGAATCTACCACTGCTCCTTTTGTTGGATCGGTGCCCATAGTGCAAGTACTTGTCATGTGCAGTTCAGGTTCACTAGTTTGTCTTAAATAGCATTTCCAGTAATCTTTGGAATCAGACTGATAAGCTGCACAAGCCGATAAACGTTCACCCGAAAACTTTGCATTGTACTTTTTATATGGTTTGGTTCTCATGAGTTTAAAAAGATATTGCAAACTGTTGTACAATCCATCTATGTCCTCGTTATTTGAGTCGGAAAGTAAACTGGGATCTATCAATGGATACTCATATGGGTTATTGCTTTTTAATCGGACAGTACCAAAAGACTCACTACCCAAATATGATAATTTGAATAAGAGATTTGCATTTTTATTAGTTTCAACTTTCCTCTCCATTGTAGCAGTAAGGTTTTGGCTAAGAATGCAGTAGATTTCAAATTCTGGTCTGCCACTGTAATTTCTATTTATTTGAAAAAAACCTAAAGTTTGAGCATATGCAGTCGAAGATGTTAAATCACCGAAACCACGTAAATAATTTGATAACTTTTCAGGAAAAGATGGTTGGTGAAATTTAATAGTTGTAGAAAATGGTACCAATATACCGACATGATCTTTAAACTTACTTCCAACTTCCAAATTTTGAATTACATCAATGCCTAAAGCATTTAAATGATCTTTTGGTCCTACGCCCGAAAGCATCAGAATTTGAGGACTAGCTATGTTTCCAGCGGATAATATCACCTCGTTTGAAGCTTTGGCTCGATACGTTGTTCCATTTTTAGTAAACAAAACACTCTCGGCAATATTAGAAACATTATTAATTTCAATTTTTATAACGTAACTTTCTGTAGTAACTTCCAAGTTAGATCTGCCTAGAAAAGGTGTTATAAACGCTTTTCCGAAATCTTCTCTTTTGCCTAATTTAGTAAATCGCTGAAGGAAAGAAATACCTACCATCTCAGGTCCATTATAATCGATTAAAGAATAACCTAATTCCTTATTTGCTTCAATATATGGTTTGCTGAATATTTTATTTCGTACATTGTCATGTTGAACATTTAATAAACCATATTTACCGTGACTGGATACACTAATTGGTGCGTCCGGATTGGTCCAATGGAAATTTTCAGTTTTTTTGAAGTATTGCAATAAATTATTATAGCTCCACGTGGAATCATTTACAAATTTAGCTAAAGTATTGTATTGTTCTTGTGAACCACGACTGTAAACAAGGCCATTAATCAAGGTTCCGCCTCCCACTCCTTTTCCACAAGTTACGGAACATGATTTATTTGTATAATCTAAAATAACATTTTTAAAAATCTTATTTTAAGATATAGACGAAAACACGAATATTCCATAAATATTTAGGAATAATTTGTGATTCTGTAACACCTATGTATGAATGAAATTTCGAAAATTAACATCAAAAAAAGATCAAAGGTCATAACATATAACAATATTTTTTAATTAAAATATATATTTTCTCACCAAGACATGCATTTTCTTGAGGAATAGATTGATATGCCCAATTGTATTTAGATTGTGAGTGATATTCATAATAAGCAGGAATATCTATTAAGCCTCCATCAGAGAAGTCTCCAGCTTCTATTAAGAGAATTTTCCATGACGTTATTTCAGACAACCGATTTGCTAGGACAGTACCACTTGCTCCTGCACCAATTATTATAAAATCGTAGGTTCCATATTCTAAAATAAACGAATTAAAATTGTAATGCTCTTTACATATTTTACAAGAGTTTTGTGGTGATCGTAAGCATTATAACATTTCCTTTGTATTTGTATACAGCATTTGCGCGATTAGAGAAAGATTTTCTTAGTTTTCGAAAATAATTTAAAGAAATATATTTACCATTTATAAGATTATCTGTAGGTTCGTACATGCGGGCATCTGTAGGTAATACATAATTTTCAGCTTCTTCAACGCCAGTGTTAATTAGATCGACGTAATATTTCAAAATTCCATCATCATTACTACTAATTTTTGTCGATTTAACCAAAAGACAAACTGACGATATCAAAAAACAAAACTTCCAGTATTTCATATCTACTGTTTCTCTATATACCACATGCAATTTTTTCTTCACCATTCTCCATTATATACCAGATAATATATTAAAATTCCAAAATTATAATATTGGTTTTCAGTGGTACGTGAAGATTATGGACATTAATAATTTATTATTCAAAAAAATCGTTATATGTCATTGAACATATTATAATTTTATTTTCGTGCAAAAATAGCCAATTAGCAGGGTTCTTATCGGAAGTAATTACGAAGTCTTTGATTTAGAGAGTCAAATAAGTTACAAATTTCACGAAACTGGTATGAATTTTTATTACTCATTCAAACCAGTCAACCAAAAAATACCCTAAGCGTACAACATCATCAAAGTGTGCAAGGGCGGATCAGAAACTTTTGTATGGGAGGGGCACAACAGGCGGACGGCAAAAAAATCAGCAATAACTATTAGACAAATTCAAGTATCCAAAAAGGTTGATAGTGTTGGAGCAGCCTTCATAACAAACAAGGACTTCAAAGTTTTTAGGCTTCCCAATTCATACACAATACTTTCTGGTGAACTATATATGCACTCCACAAAGCGGTTGAATATGTCAAACATCTACGAAATGAAAAGTTTATAATATTCACGGACTCACTTAATTCACTAATATTGTTAGAGAAAATTTACGGAAGACATCCGATTGTTAATAGATAAGAAATGATTTGGAACAATTGTACAGAAGTAACCAGGACGTCAGATTCATCTGGATTCCATCCCACGTGGAATCAAAGGAAATGAAGAAGCAGATCAAAAATCACAAGGAGCAGTTTATAAAAACTCGATAGACTGTAATTCATCGGTAGCAGCCAATCTGAAATCATACTTCAAAGATGAAACTATAAAACGCTGGAATTCTCCCAATAAACACACAAACGTGTAATATACGTTTTTATTTGGTAGCAGACGTTGATTAAACGTTACGGTTGTTTTTCGCAACGTTACTTTCGAAACAATTATACAACCAAACGATAATTCTACCTATAATTAACGTATATGACTCAACTCATCACTATCCACTACCGTTATGGGACGTGTCTACATCGTGCTTGCTCAACGTATATTCAACTAAAAGTCTAGAACATTATATAAACGTTGAATATAACGCTGCTTGATAACTTGAAACTTTGAGAAACCTATATTCTACGTTTAAATAACTACGTTTATTAAACTTATTGGATATTACGTTATTTATCCGTTGAATGAAGAACTCCATCTTCGCGTTACCCTGAGACAACGTTTCTGATTGATTTTTATTCAACGTTGTTAACTACCTCACTTCACTCCCATTATGAAACGTTCCCTTATCGTGCTTTCTCAACGTATATTAAATCAGAAATGAGAACCATCACATAAACGTTGAATATAACACTACTCAGTAACTCTAAGCTTTGAACAACCTATATTCTACGTTTCAATTACTCTTTTTCTTCCACGTTAATCAATCTTCATGAAAATAACGTTTATAATTCGTTGAATGAACAACTTAAAAATCATTACATCATTGATGTTGCCTTGACGTTCAACATTTTCTCGTAGTGGTGTACCAACGTTGATACAATTATAGAAATATTACGTTGTTTCAATGTTTTCACTTCAACGTTTTCTGTACGTTAATAATACATAATTCATGTTTCCATTGCTTTTCACTCAATAATTAATGAAAGGAATATGTAAATACTAACTTCTTCGTCATCTGAGACAATTAACTTCGATGAAAGTAATATTACCTATATATTATTAAAAGTACATAATTAGAGATACGTTGAATATATATTGTTTTCACAACTTGATTGCCAAGTCTATTGCGTTGCATCGAATATAATGATTCAAAAAATCTGCAATAACCAATATTTTATATCTATACCCCATTTTCTTATCCTCATTGGACGAGTTATTTATTGTTTAAAATATGAGATCTATGATTATAACTATACAGCATACCTGTATTAGTCATTCATCGTGGGACTTTATGGATATTCTTAAAATATTTTCAATTTATCTCTCCTTGGCAACGCTGTACGGTCTGTATGATCCGTTGAAACGCCAGTCGCCATTATTATGCATATGTAACGAAAGATTGGCTAAAATTCGCAAAGAAAAGGATGAATGACGCCCAGAAATCCAAGCAACGAGGAAATCCTTGAATTTTACTTTTTATTAATAATTATTTTTAGCAATAGTGATTTTTAAGTTCAAAGGAATTTTGATTTTAGTTTATTTTTATTTTTATGTTTGTTTTGCTATCATATTTCTTTGAAAATATAAACATTCGTTTCAATTTTCAGGGCTTGTTTTGTTTTTAACTAGTTTCGGATGCTTAATACAACTGAACCGAACAATAACCGATTTGAAATTCATTATTGTATCAAAATTGCAGACAACTACGTATTTTGTATCGTAGAAACCGAGTATGCCGAAAAAATAGATCTAATCAAGTTTTTATATGTATCTCTCTTTTCTAGGGGTAGGGAGAGCAATTATGGCACTAGAAATCAATGTAATTTTTCATAAACGTTGAAAACCCGTGGTTAGGTAGATTTACGTTGAAACCAAACTATAACGTTATATTTCGGTAGAGATTACATTATCATAAGTGTATTTGCTACGAGGGAATAACATTGAATCAACGTAATGAAAGTAACGTTACCGTAAAACCAGAATGAAACGTATTTCCTAACGACATTTTGCCGTTTTTTCAACGATGAATGCTGATGGCGTTACTTGAAAAATTCAACGTTTTTTTAGCGTATTTGTATTTATTGGGCACATTGGCATATCTGTATCTCTGTATCTGTAGAGTAGGGGGCGTGAGTGTAGGCTCACAGCACTTAGGCCACATGTGACCCATTCTACATCCTCCTAAGGAGTTGTCCTCCTAGGTCATCGTCTATCCTGTCCTTCTCAGGAAGGTGGATAGGTCACTAGGAGACATCTCCTTTATATCGGCAGGTGTAGGCCAAGACTCACCGAACACACACTCTCTTATTGACGATAACTCCGGACACTCTCATAAGACATGCCTGGCCTGACAGTTTCATGTGAATTATGGTTCATAATACACTGGAGTGTATTATGGTTCATAATTCACAGGACTAGAGATGGGGGTACATTATGAATAAACTATTAAATCTGTGTATTTTGTTCAGCAAATTTGTTTCTGAAATATATCGTATCGATAAAATATTTAAATTTTCAGTATTGAGACTTTTCATAACGATATTTTTTAAGTATTTTGATGAAAAAACGTATAGCTTAGGCTAGTTTGTTTAATTGAAGGTTGATTCAAATTTGAAATAATTTCATACACGATACTGGTTGACACATCTATTATAACAGTACCTTTATTCACAGAACTTATCGCTAGACTACAAATAAATTGATAAAGATGTATTTATTATTATCCTAGTTTTGTTTGTCTTGCCGGTTGTTTCTTTCTCTTGTGTTGTTTTATATTTCCATATTGCAAATCAATTTCTCTATTTATCATGTATATCCAGCATCTTTATTATAACTTTTTAATTGTCGGAAATACTTAGATAACTAAATACTCCGTCAGCTCAAAATTACACTATCACTATAATTTTTGTCTCCAAGTATAATTCGTGTGATGAGTCTGACTCCGACAGTTGCGATAGTTGCGACGATGCCACAGAATGACGTCATGGAAATATCGTAAAAGAAGGCGGGGTTGAGAGTGATCCTTGTTGATTATTCAGTGCTATAATATAAATACGCCCAACGGAGTAGGGTGTAGCGAGTTGCCACAGCAGCTGCCAGATGAGAGTTACAAACAAACAAACATACAAGTGAAGCTAGTAAAAGCGTGTCAATGATTGTTTATCCCCAGGACGACTGTCATTAGTGTTAACTTGTCAGTAGGTGGACATGTCAAGACTATAAAGAATAAAGCATCATCATAAAGTCGAGAACTATTTGGAACATGTAAAAAGTATGAAAAGCAGAACAGTTGACGTTAGTTTTTGAAGAGTAGGAATTATGAGTTACGCTGAATAGTAAATGGTATAATCCTGATTCAATGGACGAGCTCTATACAAGAGAATTGCTGCCACCATGACTAACAAAATACTGGGGTATTTTACATCTTACAGTTGACGAAAAACTAATGACAGCTGTCAACTCATATTTGTTCCTTATCGATGGTAATTGCAATAATAAAAGCAGATCAGAATCTCACAAATCACAAACAAAGGAAGAATAAAATTAGTATCCAATATAAGTACCAAAAACACAAACAATGCCAAACAAATGTGTATTAAGAGATTACATTAATTTTTCGTCAACTGTAAGATGCAAAATACTCCAAATTAAAAAGACCTCCAAACTTTTCGGGTACAACGTGAGTGGTAAAGGGACTTGAAACATATAAAAAAGTCCAAAAACTGATTAGAAAAACCACTTCCTTATGCGGCTAGCCTGTTCAGTATATTTTGTTTGTTATGTTGGCAGAAATTCCCTTGCATAGAACTCGTCCATAGAAATAATAAAATTTTAATTTTAAATATCAATTATCCGGTTAGTTGATTGGCTGCGCAAAGAAATAAAAGATCAGTTTTGGTGGTACTATAGTTATAATAACATTTAGTCTAAATATACAGTTTTCTCATTATCAGTTTTAATAACATCACTAATTTTTTCAGCTGCTGTAGCACATGGAATAGTCGAATGTCCTACTATAGGTTCAGGAAAAACGCTGGAATCGACGACTCGAAGTTTTCCAATTCCAAAAACTTTTAAATTTGAATCCTCCACTGCTCCTTTTGTTGGATCGGTGCCCATAGTGCAAGTACTTGTCATGTGCAGTCCAGGTACACTACCTTGTCTTAAATAGCATTTCCAGTAATCTTTGGAATCAGACTGATAAGCTGCACAAGCCGATAGACGTTCTCCCGAAAACGTTGCATTGTACTTTTTATATGGTTTGGTTTTCATGAGTTTAAAAAGATATTTCAAACTGTTATAAAATCCATCTATGTCCTCGTTATTTGAGTCGGAAAGTAAATTGGGATCTATCAATGGATACTCATGAGGGTTATTGCTTTTTAATCGGAGAGTACCAGAAGACTTACTACCCAAATATGATATTGCAAATAAGAGATTTGCATTTTGATCAGTTTCAACTTTCCTCTGCATTGTAGCAGTGAGGTTTTGGCTAACAATGCCGAAAATTTCGGGTATTCCACTGTAATTTCTAATTGTTTGATAAAAACCTAGATATAGTTTGAGAATATGTCGTAGTTGATAAATCACCGAAACCACGTAAATAATTCGATAACTTTTCAGGAAAAGATTTTTGGAAATAGTTAATAGTTGTAGAAAATGGTCCTACATTTGCAGCGACGTGATCTTTAAACTTACTTCCTACTTCTAAATTTTGAATTACATCAATGCCTAAAGCATTTAAATGATCTTTTGGTCCTACGCCCGAAAGCATCAGAATTTGAGGACTAGCTATGTTTCCAGCGGATAATATCACCTCGTTTGAAGCTTTGGCTCGATACGTTGTCCCATTTTTAGTAAACAAAACACTCTCGGCAATATTAGAAACATTATTAATTTCAATTTTTATAACGTAACTTTCTGTAGTAACTTCCAAGTTACATCTGCCTAGGAAAGGTTTTATAAACGCTTTACCGAAATCTTGTCTTTTGCCTAATTTAGTAAATCGCTGAAGGAAAGCGGTACCTACCATCTCAGGTCCATTATAATCGGTTAAAGAATAACCGAATTCCTTATTTGCTTCAATATATGGTTTGCTGAATATTTTATCTTCGATGTCATGTTGAACATTTAATAAACCATATTTACCGTGACTGGATATACTTATTGGTGCGTCCGGATTGGTCCAATGGAAATTTTCAGTTTTTTTGAAGTATTGCAATAAATTATTATAGCTCCACGTAGAATCATTTACAAATTTAGCTAAGTTATTATATTGTTCATGTGGACCACGACAGTAAACAAGGCCATTAATCAAGGTTCCGCCTCCCACTCCTTTTCCGCAAGTTACGGAACATGATTCATTTGTTTTACCTAAAATAAATTTTTAAATTTCTTATTTTAAGATGTAGACGAAATCACGAATATCCCATAAATATTTAGGAATAATTCGTGATAATTTAACACCAAGAAAAAACTATTTTAGAAATATGAAGAAGTATGCATGAAATTTCGAAAATTAACATTAAAAAAAGATCATTATATTATTTCACAAATTATAGCTACATCCTACTCAATACTTATTTCCCATTTAGCTCTTGTTATTGAGAAAGTAAGCAACAACCATTCCGTTCCTTTTTGAGATGTTGTTCGCAATTTTTGAATAAAATCCCAAAATTCAATTGACAGATTTTTGAAGTTCTAATAGTCGTTATAATTACAACATCTTACTAGTTTAAAAATTTAAATTTCATATCGATAACATTCTGACTTTAAGGTATTGTAATAATATGTTCTTTCACTTTCAAAATAGTTATTTATTCATGCACCAAGGATGAAAAACTGTCTATTATTGTCGAGTTAGCAAGCAGGCGAGACAATAGACAGCTCTTCACCGAGGTACATGTTACATTTATATAATATGTTACCGTGAAAGACCGAAATCTAGTGAATGTCGAGATACACCGTTGAATGTCAACATTCTCAACGTTGCTTGACGTATGTCCGAAATATTGTTGAAATTCCATTATTTCTAGCTTACACCGGCCATTGTCGACATTCATGATGCACTTATGGTGTATGTTAAAAAGAACAATATCTTATTTATTGCCACAACTTAAATTACCGTGACACTTCGAATTCCACAAAAGTTCCTTGCTTTTACTGCTGCATTTAGTCGTTGAACGCTTCCTTTTGCAGTTACAACGTGTATATCCATGCCCTACACTTTTTGAATTAGCAGGGACTTGAATTCTTACGGTATCACCAATTGGGACAGGAGGAAACTTTTTTTTTAGGTTCGCAACATTTTTGTTGCTTGAAGTAGAAGATTCTCTTTTGCAGCTACTCTTTTCAAAGAAATTAGTTCGTGTTGTTCAGTCAGTGCTTGAGATGAAGATGTGCCAGGCTGCGGATCAGCTCCAATGGTATTTTCATTACCCATGTCTCTTTCAATATGGTCACTACCCAAAATTTCCTCAACATAAGCTTCTAGCTGTTCTTCGGTCTCAATGTTTGATATTTGCCCGCGAGGGAGTGATGACGATGCTATACCCCTTAGAAGGAAATGAAATAGCAGATGGACTAGCAAAGAGGGGGTCTGAAATACCCTTCTGGGGGCCTGAACCCTTTTGCGGAATCAGCTCCAAGGTAATATTGGAAGAAATAGGCGAAGCCGAAAGAAAGAGAAGATCTGACCATTGGAAAGATCTAGTAGGGCTTAGACAATCAAAGATTCTCCTGGGTGACTACAACCTACGGAGATCAAATGAATGCATGAGTCAAAGCAAGACTGCGCTAAGAGTTTTAACAGGGATCCTAACGGGACATTGTCGCCTGAATGGGCACCTGAAAAAGCTCAAACTAGTGGAGGAAGAAGAATGCAGATACTGTGGCATGGAAGAAGAGACCTCCATCCACATACTTTCCAACTGCACAGCACTCCAGAATCCTAGAGCACAGTACCTGGGAGATTACTGGATAGAAGAGGAACATTTACCTAAGTTGAAGCCTGCAGATATCCTAAAATTCCTCCGGGAAATAGGACTAAAGGAGCTACTAGTTTCAGAGACTCTCCTCAGGAACTAAGTAGAAGTAAGGGGGCACAATAGATCTTTTAGGTCTCAGTGAATGTTACCCCAATCATACATACATACATACATACATACCCCTTTTTGGTTTAACGCCAAACAGGGCTTCATAATGACTCTGGCGTATTCCTTGCAGTTAACATATTTTGTATGTCCTGATTGGCTCTTTCAACTGAGCCTTGTGCTTGACTGTGACGAGGCTTTCCGTGAACTATTTTAACATCTTTCTACATACCGCATAGTTCAGATATGACTCGATTACTGAACTCTCTGCCATTATCCAATGCCAATATAGCGGGAGCACCAAATGTTAAACAAATTTGGAGAAGGTGATATATGCTACTTCTTCCGATCTCTTGCTTTTTGAAGGTCGTAACTGCACAAATTTGGTCAAGTGATCTTGATATACCATTATAAACTTGTAATCGCCATCTCTGTGTGATTGCAAGTCTAAGGAGCAGACTTGACATCTAGAGTTCAATTCGGAACTGAGCATTGGTTTCATAACAATACCTTTTTTAGGTGCACTATGTTTCATTTGAAATTGTTTACACAAATTTAAATACAGCATTACAACTTCATAAGTAATATTTTTGTATCTAGCATGCAATTCTTTAAGCATTCGTGTTCTTCCTCCATGGCCTGTTCTTATGTGTGTTTCAGAAAGTATTGTAAACCAGTAAACAACTTATCATTAGTGACATAATACTGGATATTTGTTTCTCCTGGTTTTAATGGCACAATTAACTTTTTTTCATCACTAACTTTCAAAATGTCAAAACGTTATAAACGTCTGTAGTGTGTACTACACTTACTTTTAGCAAAAATTACTTCAGAAACGATTTTAGTGTACCTACTTCTCTTGTGAAAAATAAAAACAATTGTCTTCTCGTTTACTTCCAATTAAGGCATGTAACTTTTCGAAAAACTTATCCCGATTCACTGTAGTAGCCATTGAATACAAATTATAATCTCTAACAGCCATTTGCACCGCGGTCTTAGTTAAGTTGTGGTTATGTTTTAATTACTAGTTAAATTAAAATGTTCCTTGCACCATGACATTTATTCTTGAGTTAACGCTATAATTGATAGTTAAATCTAATCCACGGATAAGGTAGGGTTTAAGATATATAATTAATAATTAGAGTCATGTCAAAATGACAATCAACTGAAGTGCTTGGCGAATTTGCGAGATAAATTCCTATTTCAACATAATATGAATTTGATGGGCTTTGAAGAAGATGAAGACGACTTGGAAATCTTGGACATAATAAACTTTGGGATTCCAAGAAGAATATATCAGAGGGAAAATCACTTTGAAGGGATGGATGCAACAACTTTTAGAAAAAGATTTCGTTTATCCAAAGAAGTAGTGTGAAATCAAATGTATTTTCCAGCCCTTTAACAGTTTTATTGTTCAAAATCTCCAAGGTTAATTCATATGTTGGATCTTTTACAACAGAAGGTGGTATTCCCCCCCAGTAGCAAAATATTCCTTCCTATCATTTGCTGCAGACCTGCGAGTTTCTTTCTTTTTATTTGTGTAGAATCGTTTCAAAACATCTACAGATCTGTAGCTATCTGATTGAGCATTAAACTCCCTCTCAATCTTTTTCCAGGCCTGTTCCTTATCCTTCCAGCTTAACGCACCTGTTTCCTTGCATTCTATTAGGTGCTTGTATTTTCTTATCAAATTCAAGCACATTATTTTCTCATTTTAAGAGAAATTTGTCGATCTCTTCCTTTTTTCGCTCATATAGAAAACTCTAAATATCTAATAGTTGTCATATTTGACACTACTATTACCAACAAAATTGCTAATTTTCAAATTATTCCTAAATGTCAAGATACCAACTCACACCTAACTCATAATTTACTAACTAGAACTTTAACCACAAATGGTGCAAAGCACTTCACTTTTAATCAATGGTTAAAGTTAATCATGAGTTACTTAATCCAAAAGATAACAGCAACCGGTGCAAACGGCAGTAATAGGAAAATTAAATTAAGTTAGGGAGCACTGTCAAACGTTGCGTTGGTTAGACTGACGAAGACAAAGCCTACTGTAACAAGGGGTCGGAACCGTCTAAAAACTTGTCGCCAGTATTCGAGATTCACCGGACCTCATTTGTGTTTGTCGACATATACCGGTGAAAGTCCGAATGTATAATATAATTAAGAAATGTTCGGACATTCACCAAGGCATTTGACATTTGTCGACATCTACCGGCGAATGTTGACATTCACTACTTTCGGTCTTTCACGGTAACATATATAAACCATGGTGATGAAGACATTTATATGCCCGGCGTTCGGTCAATGAAATTACCTAGTCTTCACCACCTTGGTTTATAATATAGGTACTATTAATTAAAATATATATTTTCTCACCGAGACATGCATTTTTTTGAGGAATAGACTGATATGCCCAATTGTATTTAGATTGTGAGTGATACTGATAATAAACAGGAATATCTATTAAGCCTCCATCAGAGAAGTCTCCAGCTTCTATTAAGAGAATTTTCCATGACGTTATTTCAGACAACCGATTTGCTAGGACAGTACCACTTGCTCCTGCACCAATTATTATAAAATCGTAGGTTCCATATTCTAAAATAAACAAATTAAAATTGCAATGTTTTTTCCAAATTTCACGAGAGCTTTGTGGTGATCGCAAACATTATCACATTGCCTTCATACCACCTTAGAGGTAATACAGATAGCTATCAGAGAAAGACAGCCTAAGCCACCAACTATCCGACTTCTATGTATGTGTAATGACTTTCTTAGTTTTTGAAGATAATTTAAATAAATATATTTACCATTTATAAGATTATCTGTAGGTTCGTACATGCGGGCATCTGTAGGTAATACATGTAAGAATACTCCAGAATTTTCAATAACATTTTATTTTAATAATAACTTTTATGATTTAAATACAAATTTCGTGAGGAACGGCAAACAACCGTTCAATATGAAAAGTAGGTAAAAAGTGTTCTGAAACTAAAAATGCATTCCTTATTCTAAAAGTCGTCATATGTTCCTTTTCCCACGAAATAACTAAAGTTATGTTTATTTTATCGGACGTGTTGACACATATCTTTAGTGGTTGCGTTGTAGAATCCAGAGTTTGTCCTTACTAAGTATGAAACATCATAGATCATCTCTTATCGATGGTTTTTGTTGATAAAAGGCACTATAAGTAACACATGGGCTGGCTGTACGCTGACACGGCCAACCTGACACATAATTCGCTCTCGAATTATCAGCAATTGGTCAGGAATCTGAAACAATAATAAAAGAGACCGGCAGATTCGTGTTTTTCTTGCTTTTAAGTAAAGATAGTGCAGCGAGCTAATTGTGAATGACCTTAATAAAATATATCTCCTTTTAAAAATATCACTTATTTAAAGTGCATCATTGTAGAGTACAGACAAGTATCACCATAAGATTCAAAACTCACCATAGCATAACATTACAAAATATTTCATCGAAAAATACAAAACATCTAATAAAAGAAAACAAGATATATCATCGTAGAAGACAAAATACGTAATGATAAAATTCAGAATATATTATCGAAATATTCAAATTATATAATCATAAAATTCAGAGTAAATTATCGTAGAATACAAAACTTATCATCATAACATACAGAATGTATCATTGCATAATTCAAAATATATCATCGCAGAATACAAAACTTATCATCATAAAATACAAAACACATCATTACATAATTCAAAACATATCATCGTAGAACTCAAAATATATCATCGCATACCTCAAAATATATCATCGCAGAACTCAAAACTTATCATCATAAAACACAAAACTTATCATCATAAAATACAAAACTTATCATCATAAAATACAAAACACATCATTGCATAATTCAAAACATATCATCGTATAACTCAAAATATATCATCGCATACCTCAAAATATATCATCGCAGAACTCAAAATATATCATCGCAGAATTCAAATTATATCATCGCAGAATACAAAATATATCATCGCAGAATACAAAATATATCATCGCAGAATTCAAAATATATCATCGCAGAATTGAAAATTTATCATCGCAGAAATTAAAATATATCATCGCAGAATTCAAAATATATCATCGCAGAATTGAAAATTTATCATCGCAGAAATTAAAATATATCATCGCAGAATTCAAAATATATCATCGCAGAAATTAAAATATATCATCGCAGAAATTAAAATATATTATCGCAATATCATCGCAGAATTCAAAACAAATTCTTTTCATTTCAAACACATCAGAAAATTCAAAATATGTCATCAAATAATTCAAAATACATAATTGTAAAAATCAAAAAAAAAAATATCATAAATTACAAGATATGTAACAATAACATTTAATGTACATTATCGTAAAATTCAAAGTAAGGGTATCATCGAAGAATTCAAAGTATATAACTTTAAAACACAAAAGATATCGTAAAATACAATAAAATGAAAGATGTAATAATTATTGTAGTTTAGGTCGGTCACAATGAACTCACATTTTCTATCGTTTCAATATCAAGTTTTTTAATATTCACGTAGTTATATTAATCTGTAGACTTGGAGAATTCCGTATCTCACATATCTTTGGAGACAATATTTTCACGATTTCTTGACAAGTTTTCAACCCCAAATCTATAGTTTCCAATATTTTATCCCAATAAAAAAAAAATTATTCAAAAGGGTATATTCTTAGTTTTCGTCAAATTTAGCCCAGTGGCTGTACCAACGTCTGTACCAGGTCAGTAACGTTTATATTTTTGTTGCCCTTCCTGCTTTGTGGAACACAGACTTTGCATCTCCGGCTTTTAACAGAAGAACTGCAAAGCGTTATCATATTGAGGCGAATATGTCCCTCAATGAGTAAACAGTAAAGCGTTAACGTATCAAAGTTAATACAGCTTTCAACAGGTAAACTGCAAAGCGTTATCAAATCGGAGTAATTATAATTTTAGCGGCGATGAAAAGTAATAATAGAAATAAATGATTCCAATGAACAATAATAAACACTTGCAATCACTCTAATGATTGCTTTGAAACAATATTCATTATTAGTACCTCGATCGTTATGGAATTTTGCATTCGGAGAACTTGATAACTCTGTTACGTTGTCAGGTATAGATTCAATCAATGGTTTTTTTTAGTCTAGTAGATTATCGCTTACTGGTTAATAAATAAAGATGCGAAAATACCTTGGTTCCGAAGAAATAGGGGTTGTTCGCAATTTAAAAATAAAGTTCGGTCATTCTGATAAATAGATTTCCTCCTGATATTGCATCCACAACAATGCATTGTATAAGCATTAAATACCTTGAAACAAATATGTAGGTATTGAAAGCTGTGCCATAATTTTTAATTTGTAAAATAGTCCTGCTAACAACAACATTTGTATCATTTCCTATCTCTTTTGAAGTTATTAAAGCTGGATGAGAAGAAATTCCAATTTTTTTTTAATATCCTCGGATATTAAACTACATTCTTCTATTGTATCTAGCAAACAGTTAACAGTCACATTTTGGATAATAATATTTTTGAAATACAGAGATAATCAACACGAGATGTAAGAGCAGTATTTTATTTTGAGGTCGACGTCGTTCAAGCAGTTTTTAGAAACAATAAGTTGCATACTGCCCACAAACAATACTAGATTCATCAAAATTCAACAAAACAAAAATTATTTTCAACTAGAGTGTTCTCCTGGTTGTCAGTTTCATTTTTGAGCATTTTTGGAAGATTATTACTAAAATATCAAAGTCGTTGACTGAATGGACACTTCCTTTTAATTATTTTTTTTTATCGTTGTCTCTATTGAATGGATCATTTTATAATTAATCAACAGATTTAGTTAACCATTGATAGAATCTAAGTTATTATTAATTTCAACTGTTTTGACATAAACGTCAGTATTATCTCCAATAACAATTTCCAAAATTTGGTTCGTAGTTAAGTTTAAACTCTATTCATTATTGAAAAAAATAATTTTTCTGTCATACTCACAAAATAACTCAACCTCCTTGCTAGTATAAAAGGTAACATTGCGAAGTTTATTCGCTCACATTGTGATTTACTGGATACAGACTCGGCGTTTCAACTTGGAATTTTTCCCATCCAAGTCTTCCTGACATGCTTCCATCCGGTAAAACATTCCTCCGCTTCTCCAATCACGTCGCTAGTACTTCTCATCAACATCTCGTAGTTGGATCAAGTGAATATCTCACCAATTTTCCTCATTCCATCGTATCACGCTGTAGCACCTTCGTAATGTTTAATTGAATCCACCACTGGTACATTCATGTTCGTTGATGGTCAAACTCATTGTATCAACGTCTTTATCGTTTCAGTTAAAACCTTAGCGAACTTTTTCATTTTAAAATTGTTTCTCACTTTGAAATAGGGCATGTCCACGACAGCTGACATTGACAATACGACGGTGGTAAAACAATAAGCAATAGACACGATGAAAAATTATCAAACAACAAACAACTATTAACCTATATTATATAGTATTAAATATGCAAGCTCAACAATTAAAATAACTTTAAAAGTACACTGAAGCAAAACCAACTAAACTCAAACACGATCTAACATTATGAAGCAGCATAACCTCACTATAAGTACCACGTGGCTTTGTTTATTGTTTTACCACCAGCTAGTTTGTGACGTCACGTGGACATGCCCTATTACACAAAAAAACATTCAACTTTTCTCACGGCACCGGTACTATCCCACTTCTGATGTAAGAATACTCCAGAATTTTCAATAACATTTTATTTTAATAATAACTTTTATGATTTAAATACAAGTTCGAAAGGAACGGCAAACAACCGTTCAATATGAAAAGTAGGTAACAAGTGTTCTAAAACTAAAAATGCATTCCTTATTCTAAAAGTCGTCATATGTTCCTTTTCCCACGAAATAACTAAAGTTACGTTTATTTTATCGGACGTGTTGACACATATCTTTAGTGGTTGCGTTGTAGAATCCAGAGTTTGTCCTTACTAAGTATGAAACATCATAGATCATCTCTTATCGATGGTTTTTGTTGATAAAAGGCACTATAAGTAACACATGGGCTGGCTGTACGCTGACATATATACTAAATACTTAAAATTTCAAAATAATAATTTGGTATAGTGATACGTGTAGATTATGGTTATTACTTAATAATTTATTATTTAAACAAATCGTTATATGTCATTGAACCTATTATAATCTTATTTTCGTGCAATTACCAGTTCACCAGGAGTAGATATAATTAAAAAAAAACTGAAACCATTTTTTTCTACGGCCGTGCGTTTTAACCCACTTTCCCGCACGCATTTTAGTTTTGAAAGTATCACTTTCCCGCACTAGTGCGGAAAATAATAAATGTGTGCGGGAAAGTAATGTTAGGTATATTTTATTTTGAGAAACGTATCTATTATACAAGACTGAGATGGAATATAATTTCGAACACTTACGGTGTTAGTTATCCGATCTTTATCACCGTCCTCATAGAATATAATATACGACCGATGTGAAGAGTGAAGAGGGCTGTTTGAGATTTGGATAGTTGAAACTTAAAAATGTTTAGTCTAGAAATAACCATAATACTGAATCGAGTAAAATAGTAAAATTGAGATACAGTGTCACGGAGTTTTATTAATCATTATAATATTGTACCCAACTATAATAGAATCTTATATTAATCTTACAGTAAAATTATGCAAATTTTGACCTTATTAGATAGTTTTTTACTTCGGAAGTTATAACTATTGTGACTACAGGTGAATAAATTATTCACAAAATAATCCATAAAAAAAATATTTTTTAGCTTTTTGTTGCATTTTTCATTTTTTGGAAATATAAAATAATGAAGATATTTTTATATAACTCTAACAGCAAATAACTCCACTGGACCGGCAATTTTAAGTTATTTACAGAATGCAAAAAATTGTGTTTTAATATTAATATTTATAATAATTAGTAGTTTTTAGTAAAAGTTTTGTATATGTATGTTGAAATGAAATAATTTTTGAATAATGGGTTGGTATACTTTTTTGCAGGTACCTATATACGGTCGTAGAAAAAATAATGTTCCTAACTCATGCGTAAAGTGTCTTTCCCGCACTTGACCGCTTGCCCGAACTCCGCTGCGCGTCGTATCACTTTCCGCACTTGTTAGGAAAATAACTATTTTCTATGACTCAATTTTCAATAATCTACTCTGATCATTTTTTATTTGACATTTTAACCTATTAAAACTGTATTTTAAGTTAGGTATTTAAGTTCAAAAATACCCAATTAGCAATCAAGTACACGTAGTACACGAAGTAATTACGGAGTCTTAGGTTTAGAGATTCAAATAATTAAGTTGCTAATTTCACGAAACTGGTATGAATTTTTATTATTTACTCAAACCCAATCAACCAAAAAATACCCTAAGCATACTGTAACGTTGCTACTATTTTTCCGATATCTGGTAGGATATATTTCAATATTTTTTATTTTTTTCAATTATTATCACCCTCTTTCGTATCTAGTGAAGCATTTTTATTAGTATGTGTCTCGCATTGCATGTGAGACGTAGTGTTTGTTGCATAGCTTGCACGCTTTTTTGAAATCCTGTTGGGAAGATATCCATTTATTCGCGGAATGAGTTCTCATATTTGGCAGCACCGTTGCTCTTTTGTAGGAATATGATACTTTTATTTGCTTCTTAGGATGTACTGTTATGGAATTTCCACAGTACACAAAAATACCGTCTAGGGGGGATACGCACCCACTTAGAGCCTGTCCAATAAAATGGATTACAGTTGGGTGCTCCGTAGATGACTGCAATACCAATTAGTCTTGTGTTAATTTTCAATTTGATCCTCGACCGTTCAATATATCAATATAAAAAAAGTATGAGTTCTAGAAAAAAATTGTTTCAGTAATTTTTAAATTACATACTCCTGGTGAACTCTGGTAATTGCGCCAAAATGAAAATTTATGTTCAATGTCGCATAACAACCTTTAAAAATGATCAATATATTAATGACTACAATCTATATTTTCACATATACCACTTAAAATTATCATTTTGAAATTTTAATACATTTTATTTAGTATATATAATGGGGGAAAATAAAGAAAAATTGTTTGTAGTAAACAGAAACAGTATAGATATGAAATACTGGAAGTTTTGTTTTTTTATATCGTCACTAAGTCTTTTAGTTAAAGCGACAAAAATTAGTAGTAATGATGATGGAATTTTAAAATATTACGTCGATCTAATTAACACAGGTGTTGAGGAAGCTGAAAATTATGTATTACCTACAAATGCCCGCATGTACGAACCTACAGATAATCTTATAAATGGTAAATATATTTATTTAAATTATCTTCAAAAACTAAGAAAGTCATTTCACATAGATAGAAGTACAGATAGAGGCAAAACAAGCCAACTCGGAGCCCATCAGCTTGTTCGAAAACACATTTTTCCTACGATCACTACCCAAAGTAGACTTTTGCACACTCAAATCTAACCGCAAAGTTGATGTTTTCCGCGATCTGTCATAATCGCTCTAGAGCGTACTTTTCCGCTCGCGCCTGTTTTCATTTACATTAAACTAAAGAAAGGTAGTAAATAATAGATGTATTAAAACAAAATGTAGAGCAGTCCGAATATTTTAGTTGAAATATTAATATTTGAAGATATTTCCAACGAAATTAATAAATATTCCTATATAATTTGACTGACATCTACAATTTATACAAGTTACTGGATTTACAACGCTGCAGGTTACGCTACCAACAAATAGATGGAGGTGTATATTTTATATGTTTAATTTTATTGAAATTATAAACTAATTTAAACCTCATACATTGATATTATTTTGATTCAATACTACAGTGAAGGATTTATTTCTTAGATCAAGATAAAAATTAATATTTACAAATTATTACAAATATAACGTTGTTAACATTGACAATTTCCTTGATCGTTTTTGCAGATTCCTATTTTCATAGTATTGATTTATACGGACAAAACTGTACATTCAACTTTAGTATTGTAGGCAATAAATAAAAATAATAAGTAATTGTTACATGTTTTCAACATCACATTCTAATAAAGTGTACTTTTCATGTTTTTTTAAATTATTTGTTTAAAAATAAGGTGATCGTAGAAAAATCTTGTGTGCAATTCGAGCAGAAAGTGCGTTGCCGCTTTCCGCTCTTAATACACAAATAGCTATTTCTCATCGATAAATTTGTATTAGACAAAAATTTACAACCTCTTGTAATGCGTAAGCTCTCGTGAAATATGTAGAGAACATGCAATTTTTGTTCGTTTATTTTAGAATATGGAACCTATGATTTTATAATAATTGGTGCAGGAGCAAGTGGTACTGTCCTAGCAAATCGGTTGTCTGAAATAACGTCATGGAAAATTCTCTTAATAGAAGCTGGAGACTTCTCTGATGGAGGCTTAATAGATATTCCTGCTTATTATCAATGTCACTCCAAATCTAAATACAATTGGGCACATACGTCCATTCCTCAAAAATATGCATGTCTTGGTGAGAAAATATATATTTTAATTAATAGTACCTATATTATACACCAAGGTGGTCCTGAAGACTTATAGGTAATTTTATTGACCGAGCGCCAGGCATATAAATGTCTTCACCACCATGGTTTATATATAAATGTAATATGTACCTCGTCGTCTATTGTCTCGTCTGCTTGCTAACTGGACAATAATGGACAGTTTTTCGTCCTTGGTACATAAATAAATAACTATTCTACAACTGTCATGTACCGAGTACGATTTGACACTATTGTTAGTGTCATAATGACGTATATTACCGCACTAGTGCGTTTTTGATTACATTACCGCACAAGTGCGGTAATGAGAATCTAGAAACATTAATACCAGAATTAAATATTTAAAATAACACTGGAAGCTGCATTTTCAATTTCCGAAAGGAGATTGCCTTCGCTTGAACTCATATAGATTTTTGTTCATTCAAATTTGAAAATTTGATGACATAACTAATTTATTTTATTTCCACATCCTTGTTTATCTTTGTTGATATGGTCACAAAATATGATACACAGTACCTTATGTTTGCAGTCAATATTATTAAAAATACGTTGGAATGGAATTTTTTTAAATTTTATAATATAGGTACCTACTGTAGATAATACTAATAAACAGTTGTAGATAAAAGTTGTGTACGTATGATAGGAACGTGTGATAGGAATTATTAACGCACTTATGTGATTACACGACTCTGCCCACGGCCTCGTCTTGCAAACTTCACATGCGTGCGTTAATAATGTCCATATCCCACTAATTACGTAAATAATTATTAAAGTGAAAGAACATATTATTACAATACATTAAAGTCAGAATGTTATCGATATGAAATTTAAATTTTTAAACTAGTAAGATGTTCTAGTTAAAGCGACAATTAGGCCTGCGTTGCTAAAGCAATTACAAATAAACAGTTGCGATTATTAACAAATGACTGCAAACGTTTGTAATTATTTGTTTGAGATTCATTTCCACCAACTAATAATCGCAGAAACTGCAGGTTCGCAAACATTTGTCAGTGATCCGGCTATACACTCTACTACTTCTACCATTTAAAGATTCAATATTGAAATAAACGTTGTTGTTTATCCAAAATGGCCCCAAGAAGGAAACGTATTGTTAGTGCCGCATGTTTTGTAATTATGTCTTTTTTAATTAAAGGAGAAGACTCTAATGAAGTGAAAAAGAGAAAACATAGGCCGGAACACGAACAAATGATTGCAAACGTTTGCAAATGCGCGTGAATATCGTCTCCATCAAGCAAATTTTGGACTAAAAATGTTCGCTAACAATCTCAAACATTTTGCGCGATTGGTGGAATTGGGTGGAATAACGACAATTAGAACTTCAAAGTAATCAAATATCTGTCAATTTAATTTTAGGATTTGATTCAAAAATTGCGAACTCAGTAATTGTTTAGCAGTTATTTTGAATAATATAAAGTTAAAAAATGTCTGATTCCGAGTTTTCTCTGACTCCACCAGAGTTGATAGAAGCAGAGCGATTGTAGCGTCACGAAAATTATTGCCAGCTAAATCGCGGAAAATTTACGAAACTTCGTATTAAAGTTTTAAGGAATGGAAAACCTATATGTAGATATATCCGGGAAATAGTTATTTGTTTAACTAGGCAGCAAAGTAGTAGATTGACTGCCGAGGCAGCTAAGGCAGTCAATCTACTTTGCTGCCGAGTTGAACAAATAATTTTTTCTCCGATTGTTCTTAATAGGGATATTGTATTTGCAAATTATTACAATTCCCACAATCTCTTTATTTTAGTTGGTTGCTATGGAAATGTATAATCACAGGCAGCAAAGTAATCACTTTGCTGCCTAGGCAGGAAAAGTAATACTTTGCTGATTGATATCAGTCAGCAAAATTAATATTTGCTGCCAATCAGAGAAAAAAAATTTTTTTTATGTTACGACCTATATCTTGAATTGTTTTGGAAATATCAAGTGTTTACAGATTTTTTACAAAAATGAACATTAAAAAAGGGTAATTATATTTCACAAATTCGCTATACGTTACTCTAAAAACCTATAATTAATGCTGTAAAAGAAACATTAATTTCAATGGTGGAAATGTTCAAAATGCCCGCCGCGAAAGTCTTGCTAACATGCTATAATAATCTGGTATAGAAATGTCTTCTAAAGTTACTCAACATCTCAAAAAGGAAAGCAGGAATGGTTGTTGCTTACTTTCTCAATATCAAGAGCTAAATGTGAATTAAGTATTGAGTGTGATGTAGCTAATTTGTGAAATAATATAATGATATTTTTTTAATGTTAATTTTCGGAATTTCATTCATACCTCTTCATATTTCTAAAATATTTTTTTTTGGTGTTAAATTATCCCGAATTACCTATTCCTAAATATTTATGGGATATTCGTGTTTTCCTCTATATCTTATCTTTAATTTATTTCAGGTAATACAAATAAATCATGTTCCGTAACTTGTGGAAAAGGAGTGGGAGGCGGAACCTTGATTAATGCCCTTCTTTACAGTCGTGGTTCACAAGAACAATACAATACTTTAGCTAAATTTGTAAATGATTCCACGTGGAGCTATAATAATTTATTGCAATACTTCAAAAAGACTGAAAATTTTCATTGGACCAATCCGGACGCACCAATAAATATATCGAGTCATGGTAAATATGGTTTATTAAATGTTCAACATGACATCCAAGATAAAATATTCAGCAAACCATATATTGAAGCAAATAAGGAATTAAGTTATTCTTTAATCGATTATAACGGACCTGAGATGGTAGGTACCTCTTTCTTTCAGCGATTTACTAAATTAGGCAAAAGACAAGATTTCGGAAAAGCGTTTATAAAACCTTTTCTAGGCAGATCTAACTTGGAAGTTACTACAAGAAGTTACGTAATAAAAATTGAAATTAATAATGTTTCCAATATTGCCGAAAGTGTTTTGTTTACTAAAAATGGGACAACGTATCGAGCCAAAGCTTCAAACGAGGTGATATTATCCGCTGGAAACATAGCTAGTCCTCAAATTCTGATGCTTTCGGGCGTAGGACCAAAAGATCATTTAAATGCTTTAGGCATTGATGTAATTCAAAATTTGGAAGTAGGAAGTAAGTTTAAGGATCATGTCGGTATATTGGTACCATTTTCTACAACTATTAAATTTCCCCAACCATCTTTTCCTGAGAAGTTATCAAATTATTTACGTGGTTTCGGTGATTTAACATCTTCGACTGCATATTCTCAAACTTTAGGTTTTTTTCAAATAAATAGAAATTACAGTGGCAGACCAGAATTTGAAATCTACTGCATTCTTAGCCAAAACCTCACTGCTACAATGGAGAGGAAAGTTGAAACTAATAAAAATACAAATCTCTTATATAAATTATCATATTTGGGTAGTGAGTCTTTTGGTACTGTCCGATTAAAAAGCAATAACCCATATGAGTATCCATTGATAGATCCCAATTTACTTTCCGACTCAAATAACGAGGACATAGATGGATTTTACAACAGTTTGCAATATCTTTTTAAACTCATGAATACCAAACCATATAAAAAGTACAATGCAAAGTTTTCGGGTGAACGTCTATCAGCTTGTGCAGCTTATCAGTTTGATTCCAAAGATTACTGGAAATGCTATTTCAGACAAAATAGTGAACCTGTGCTGCACATGACAAGTACTTGCACTATGGGCACCGATCCAACAAAGGGAGCAGTGGTAGATTCAAATTTAAAAGTTTTTGGAATTGGAAAACTTCGTGTCGTCGATTCCAGCGTTTTTCCTGAACCTATAGTAGGACATTCAACAATTCCATGTGCTACAGTAGCTGAAAAAATTAGTGATGTTATTAAAATTGATTATGGAAAGCCTGTATTTTTAGACTAATTGTTAAAATAACTAGTACCATTTGGTATTTCTAATTAAAATTGTACTGTTTCTGTTGAATTAGAATTAGAGACTTTCTGCTTGTATGAAATTTCTTATTTATCCGTATACGTATAATGAACTGCGCATGTGTAGACCAGTTACGTCTCAGCCGATACGATGCGTTGAACGTATAATGTTAGGTACCCTACTCTGTATACTTGTGAAAGAAAGCTTCAAAATTGCTTGGGAATACTTAAAACAATATCGAATAACCCACCAAATCAAAATTAAATGAATAAAGGAGTTCAGTCTAAGGTCAGTGTGGCCAACAAAAAGTGTTTTTTTTCTGACAAGACTGACAGTTAAGGTCTACTGTTTAAAACATAATATTTTGCATGTTTTTTATCATTGCGAACATCTATATTGCTTTATTAAAATAATGAATACACCACCGAAGCGTAAATCTTGAAATTTAAAATTACTTTTTAGCTGTATACTCAACACATCGGTGGCCAATCCTTCTAGGAACCCTAAGTATGTCACCATTTCATTTCTGTTATTCAGTCATTAGCTCTGTCAAATGTCAGTGAAAAAAGTAATTAGAAGAATAGAAAAACAGCTAATTAGAAATGCTACAAAAATCTAATCAAAAATGGACATACCAATTGAACGAATATCGACAAAAATAAATTTGACATAACTAGTGAGTGAATAACTAATTAGCTGTATCTCTATTCTTCTAATTACTTTTTTCACTGACATTTGACAGAGCTAGTGACTGAATAACAGAAATGAAATGGTGACATGCCAAGAGTTCCTAGAATTATTGGCCATCGATATGTTGAGTATTCAGCTAAAAAGTTATTATTTCTCCAATTCAAAATGGTGTTGATGATTTTCTCAATCTCCATCCATATAAAACTTAAACACTTAGTGAGAGCAATTGTATCTTTCAATCTTTCGGCAATCTTTTGGACCCCATTTTTTCAAGGAAAGTATATTAAATTAAAATACCAAAAATGAGATTTTTTTTGTTTATTTTCATGAAAAAAAAATTGCAATATAAAAATATGAAATGACACAAGAGAAAGAAACATAACCGACAAGACAAACAAAACTAGGATAATAATAAACACATCTTTATCAATTTCTTTGTATTCTACCGATAAGTTTTGTGAATAAAGGTACTGTTATAGATATGTATCAACCAGTATCGTGTATGAAATTATTTCAAATTTGAATCAACCTTGAATTGAACAATAAACTAGCCTAAGCCATACGTTTTTTCATTAACCATACAGGTAAATTCACCGTTTCTTTATTATTATTCTCAGTATAAGTTTGCTGTACTTGAGATGTAACTTTTTTCTCTACTATAACATTTGTTAAATGCGTTGACAATTGACTTGAAGTCTCATTTAGATCAAAAACTGAACTGTGTTGTGAAGGTGGAGAATCTAAAAAAAAACAAGTGATACATTTATATAATATAATTATGGAATCATTATAAATTAAATATGTGAAAATAATGATTTTCTATGGTTCAATAGTCTGGTGGACAAAGACACTAAAAAGTAAGAGCTGTAAGAATATTGAGTAGCACACAAAGAGAGCCATAAAAACCAGATAGAAGTCTTCACAGCACAGACTACTGCAAAGTCAACTCATAGTGATGACTATCGAAAACTTATCGAAGATTAAAATACCGGATGTTTTAATAGGACAGTCCATTGACGCAATGGCCACGAGATATACTTTTAACAGGTAGGGAAGATTGGAAGAAAGGTGTATCCATGCAGGATGAGAAACCTGGTATAAGGACGGCTCTAAAACAAAGAATTGCTATTCCAATAAGCCTGTATAAGGACGTCACAATATTCTAAGCAGATTCCAAGCGTTGAAGAAATTAAGAGGATGGCATAGATTCATTAAAAACACTTGGAGATCATTGCATGGTAACCTGGGTAACAGTGCACGAGGGAAAAGATTTGGCAGATTAAACGGTCAGGCATCGATGCCAATGCTGTCCTTATTTAATAATTTATATCATACACTAAACACACTAACTATAATTTATATGAAAGTCACTGAATAAACACTTTATCGATGCGCGATTGCTTTCCATCATAAACACTAGCTGTCCATCTATATGACTATATGATGACTATATGACGACTATGACCACAGAGTACACCATCTGTGTACTCTGTGATATGACGACTATTTTGTGTGCAGCGATGCCGTCTATTTATATCACGCGTTGGGTATAATTCTAGAAATCTCTCGTTCTGCTAGAGACGCTGAATAGACTAGAACTCTCTGGACGAGTGGGAGGGCGAGGGGTAGGTAGTCTCTGGATTGTTCTCGACTAGTGAGCGGAGGAGTCATAGTCGTCTCATACGGGAATTTCACTGGGGCGCTCGAGTAACAATAGTTAAATTTTGAACCTGAATTACGTGAATTAAATCTCCATTGAACAACAGGTCGTTGGTTTGAAATATTACTGTGTATAATAAAAAAAATTACAAACCTAAAAGATCGGAAAAGTCCGTTTTCATTTTTTTCTCAACAGGTTCACCATTGTTTTTCGGTGAATCTGGAGCTTTCTCCAAATCCTCACATATACCCGACAAAATGATGTTCTCGTTAGTTACATCTTCTTTTTTTATATTCTCTGCAACTATTAAAAGAATTCGATTAAACAAAATGTAATAGAGAAAATTCAAGATTCAAGATAAGAGAAAACAGTTATACAAGGTGAGTTTTTTGTATATAATAGGAACTCCTTAGTAAAAGATGTTTATTTTACAGTATCTACTCTACCTACACGTACCTTCTATTAATTTATCGATTTTTTCCGTTTGTTCTTGTTTCTCAATAAGTTGCTTATACATTTGATAATATACTGGATCATCAAATTCATCATAGTTGAGATTATTTTCATGTAAATGATCACGTATGCGTAAATAGGTCGTAAAAGCTCTTATTTGACCAAATGTAATGTCATCGGGGCAAACTAATTTTATCGGTGTCAATACGGTCAATCCTACAAAACAAAAGAAAAAATCGTTGCTTATATTTGCATAAAAACTAAACTAATAATATTGTTCGTTTGTATCTAGTTATTGTACATCCAAACAAATGATTTTTTTTTCATATTCCGACAGTTCGTAGAATTAATTTTGTTCCTAGCACATGCAGAAAAGTATTATTACTTTGTTGGTTGAATATTACATTTGTTTAACTCGCATTATTTTTAAAACTTACCAGCATTTGCTTTAATAATACCATCAGTTATAGTTTTAGCAGTATTTTTATCGATATCAAATACTGATAATTTAAGTTCGTAACCACATTTCATACAGCTTGCCAAATGACTTTCTATCGTTGATGTTGCCATAGATCTACAAAAAAATATCAATTTAGCTCATACAGTATACTTTGGCAAGTTTATCTAAACTTCTGAAAGGAATGCATTCGAAAACATTCGATATTGCCACGTTTAACTATGGAAAAGTAAAGTACTGAGTATGTATTGATAATAATTAGAAAATAGACTTTTTATTATCAACAATATTAACAATATTATCAAACGTTAATTCTTTAATGTCCTTGTTTTCTTGAATTTTGTCTATTAACATTATTTTTTCAAGTTATAAATATTAAAATATGAACACTTTTCCAACTTTGTTATGAACTTCTTCAAGATCTGGCAACGTGCGAAAACCATAATAACCACACCCTCCGAATTACATAATTGGTGATTTTAATTGACAGCTGACTTCTTATTGGCAAACGCATGCGTGTGTTCTTCCCTCTCACTTCGTCAGTTGATTGATATTGATTTATCCAGTGCGTTGGTATTGTCAGTAACCTTTGTTTTTTCAGTTTTACTTTATAAAAAAGGTTCAAGTAATCAAGCACATTAAATAATTAACGTTTAATCATATTGTTGATAATAAAAAGTCTATTTTCTAATTATTATCAATACATACTTAGTACTTTACTTTTCCATAGTTAAACGAAGGAACATCGAATGTTTTCGATTGCATTTCTTTCACAGGTTCAGATAAACTTGCCAAGCTTTACATTAATAGTTATATGGAACTATTAATAATATTACCTTTCTTTTGCGATTTCTTTTAGACTTTTTCCCATTCTATACAAGGTAAATGATGATGTTGCACTTGAATTTGGAGTGTTATGACTGTCGGGCAAGGGAAATTTTCTTAATTGTTCCAAAATAGACGGCACATTTGTTTTTGGAATAACGCTTAACAACTTTTTGCCAAATTTTTCTAGTTTAGCGGAAGTAAAACCATCTACTAGAAAAATATACCAAAATTAGACAACTATATTGAGTTTTATATGAGTTTTATGAAGATTGATGATAAATTTTCACTCACCATGCATATCTTCCATTTCCTTTAAACTTTGAGGTCTCAACCTAGCCAAGTCCATTAAAGTGTTATTGGACGCAATCATGTAAGGCATACAATCTTCAGTTGTTGCTATTTCGGCTCTAATCTCAAGCAATAATCTAAAAAAAAAACATAATTTGTAGACTATAAATTCTATTTCAAATTATTCAATAAGGTATAAGTAGGTAAGTAGGAGCATGCGCCATGCTCCATACTGTCAAAATTCGCCAAAATTTCCTTAAACAAAAATTGCCAATCGATTCAAAACAAACCACAAACGTAATGTCACAGTTTGAGAAAATAATCGATAGAAAATGTATTTCAATGAACAAACCTTATAGAGATTGAGAAAATCCTTACGGAATTATGCGAGTGCGACAGAAAAACAGCTAAAAGAGAAAGAGAATAATTATGCGCAGGCCCCCCTATTTTAACCGCTGTTGCCAGAGGCGCAGATTATTTGTACAAATTATATTTTTGTCTCGGACTTTTTTTCGAAGTCATGCACAATAGATAAAACAAAACACTTTCATCCGGCAACATTGTCTGAAAATTCCGCCAACCTCGAGAAATACGCCCCTAAGTTATGACCGCGCACAATTATTCTTTCTCTCTCTCTTTCATATATCCTTGTCGTACTTGTGTAATCCGAGGCGAGGGTTCCATAAGGATTTTCGCAATCTGTATGATGATTCAGCGGCACTGTATACATATGAAACTGCAAATATGTTAATAAGAAAATGGAACTAAAATTTGCATACCTATATAATTCCATGTTTTCGCTTGACTCTTCTTGTGTATTTGTTCCAGAAGCTGCATTAGCTACATGATCATCTTTACTATGCCAGATATTGCTGAATAAAATGAAAAAAAAAATTAGTAACCACTAGAAAATATTAGATCTGTTCGTAGAGCAGTCACAAACGGTTGGAAACCGGACGACACATGCGCAGAGTCTTTTTGTGAACGGTTTTTATTCACTGCGCATGAGTCGTCCAGTTTCCTACCGTTTGTGACTGCTCTACGAACAAACCTAATGTTAGATTTGATTATTTTCTTGAATATGACAATTACCTTTTATTCTTAAGACAACTTAACATTGTAGGAGTTGGAGGCGCTATAAGTTCTTTAGTAGTATCGTGTAAAAAACAATTTCCATCATCCGTGATATCCAGAACAACAGCGAAACTGTTAAACGAATAAGTTTTATTCGAAAGAAATTTATTACGTATCAGAAGTTGTCCTGAAAATTATAAACAAATTGTTATAGTGTACAAGTGAATAAAGGTAGTTGTGATGCTACAAAATTGTCGGAAAGTTTGTCGGAAATTTCAGCAGTACCCAATCCCTTATACGACTACAACTTTCTAATCGGAAAGTGGACTCTTGGACTAGCAAACACGAAATAAAGCTTGGCAAGTTTATCTGCACCTGTGAAAGGAATGTAGTCGAAGATATTCGATATTGCCACGTTTAACTATGGAAAAGTAAAGTATTAAGTATGTAGTGATAATAATTAGAAAAGTCTTTTTATTATCAACAATATTAACAATCTGATTAAACGTTAATTCTTCAATGTGCTTGATTACTTGGATTTTGTCTAATAACATTATTTTTTCAATTTAAAAATATTAAAATATAAGCACTTTTCCAAATTTCTTATGAACTTCTTCAAGATCTGGCAACGTTGTGCAAAAACCATATCAACCCCACCCTCTGAATTACATAATTGGTGATTTTATCGACAGCTGACTTCTTATTGGCAAGCGCATGCGTGTGTTCTTCCATCTCACTTCGTCAATTGATCGAAATTGATTTATCCATCAGTGGCGTTGGTATTGTCAGCAACCTTTGTTTTTTCAGTTTTATTTTATAAAAAAGGTACAGTACGCCATTCCTACGTTTATGACAGATAAGCGCCATGTTTCCTCGCCTCTTACCGATGCTCCGTAGGTTCAGATAAACTTGCCAAACTATATAGTTACAATTTATTTATTTGTTACCTAATTCTTTCCACCACACATCTGATTTGTTTTTACCAGCGCCGTGCAATGGATTTCCAATGAATTTTTTCAATTTCTCCCGTTTGGATCCTCTTAAAAAATCAACGTACGCTCCAAGACCAAACCTACTGGAGATAGAGGTAACGACTGATAAGAATAGTCTGGCGTCTTCGGTGAAGTTAAATTTACCGTCTTCATCCAGATCCTCGAATTTCTCACAATTAGCTTCGCGCTGTTGGCTAAAATGACACAAATTTTCAAATCGGTACAAACAATATAAAAATTTATGCAGAATTCTAAATATTACAATATGACTGTAATTAAATAGGACTTCCTGTATATTCTACTGGCTTTGGCATAAAGAGCAGTGCATTTATTAGAGACCTATGATGTTTTAAATGACTAGCCTATATTGTAATCAGATTGAGAGCGCAAAATTGATTCTTGAAAATTAGAATTAAACCAGGAAAGACTAATTTAAAAATAAATAAAAAGAAAATGCAAATTTGTATACGCACCTATTGCGGCAATTGTCACAGCAATTATCACTTTTGGGACTATCAAATTTTTCTTCAAAATATGTCAAAATATATTTTCTTCTACACTCAAAACTGTGAACATAATTTGAAATATCCGTTAACATCCTGTCTTTTTGTTCTCTGTTAGCTCCGGTCTTAGTTTGCCCCATTAAAAATCTAGAACATTAAAAGACATTTTTTTTATGTTTGTTCAGTTGTAGATCATGACAGATTCAGAGTAAAGGAGATTTAGACTGCTTAAGAGATATTTATTGAAAATTGAGCAAAAATACAGATATATTTAATCAGTGCATACCTATGGATTTGGAAATCGCTATCATCATAAAAACAAATACATTTAGCTGGTTGACCGTCTCTACCTGCTCTTCCAACTTCTTGATAATAACTTTCTATACTATTCGATATCCCGTAATGGATCACATTTCTGACATCAGGTTTATCAATACCCATGCCGAATGCAATCGTCGCCACAACCACATCCAACTTGTCTCTAACGTATTTTTCGTGGGTTTCTTTGCGTTGTTTTAACGTTAATCCTGCATGATATGGTGCACATTTTATTCCTATAGCTAAAAAGTTTTTCAAATTAATAATTAAAAATGTAAAATTATACAAAAATGAAAATAAATATAATAAAAAATTAATTAATTACGATTAAAACCATCCATTTGGATGGGCTTCTTTATAGAGATTTTAATAAAACGTACCTAAATTTAAAAAAAAATTATAAATTTATAATTACATGACAAAGTATCTGATATCTTTTCAGTGTTTTTTCTGGTTATACAATAGACAATAGTTGAGCCAACAAATTTCCATTGTCCCTCTTTACACTCCATAATCTGTTTAAAATCATCTAAGACAAAATCACTTTTTTTGTTAACAGCAAAATAAAAATTTGGTCTATCAAAACTAGTACAAGAAAGTTGTGGGTTCCTAAAAAACAGAAATGTATAAATTGGTTAACCAAAATTCTAAAATTGAATATATGTGAAGAAATATAAAATACAATTTCATATGGAATCATTATTTACATCCCATTTCACCAAAAATCATTTAATCTCCTTTTTAATACCCTTACAACTTCTTACAAGCATCACTTCTACATCTAGAGAAAACCTCCACCCATCTCCAGTCCACAGTTTAGTATGCTGAGTATTGTTGAATATTTATGTAGATTGTTGGTACTGTTTAGTACAAAAATAATAAATGCATACCAAGACATCAAGCAGACTTAGTTATATATAACAAACATAAACATATGTATATGAATAAAAATCCTGAAATTAACATTATTATTATGAAATAATATATTCACCTTAAATTTAAACTTTTAATAATATCATTTTTAACATGTTGAGTAGCCGTAGCTGTTACTGCTAAAATGGGAACGTCGGGCATTACACTTCTCAATCTACCCAAATTTCTATAAGATGTACGGAAGTCATGACCCCAACTGCTAACACAGTGAGCTTCATCTATTGCTAATAAAGTTACAGGTAACGTTCTTCCCCAACAGTTTAATAATTCTGCAAAGGAAAGATTTTTGTCTAAAATTATTATTTAATGGCAATGTTACAGGGATCTTTATTATATCATATCTATTAAAAAAATGTGAACCAGTTCTGAATATTTACCAGTTTTTCAAAATGTTTGAGACACTTATTCATTGACCTGATGAAGCATCTCTTTGAGAGTATATACTTTATCAGGATTATAATTTTGGAAACTTATATTTAATTACCTTTGCCATAATCTCCTCCACAAAATTCTGGAGTTATATAAATGAGTCTATATTTATTATTCTCAATTCCTTCTATTGTTTCTGCTTGGTCATTATTAGCTGTTCCAAGTAGGCAAGCTGGAATATTTGCTACCTACAATATATGAATAGTGGATTGAGAAGATTTTTATCAGTTGAACTATGTTAAGCTACAAACTGAGAAAAATCTCCTATATCTATATACTTAGATTTTGCAGACTTTTGGAAACACAAAAAACGATTATTCACTATAATATCATTCAACACTTGAGCTTGTACAAAGAAAAAACAATTGCAATCAATAATTTATGTATCTAAATAGCAGTAACTTGGTCATTCTTATGATAATTAGCTTACTTTTAAAGACAAAACCTGATCTTCCATTAAAGAAATGAGCGGCGATATGACAATAGTTACACCACCTGTAAAAACAGAAGGGTATTGATAACATAGTGATTTGCCATACCCAGTGGACATAATGGCACAATTATCTTTTTTATGGTTTAGAATCGAATTGATGATTTTCCACTGCATTGGCCTAAAAGTTTGGTGACCAAACATATTTCTTAATACATTTAAATGTTCTGTTTTAGGACTTTCTTCATCATTATTTCCGGAAATTGATGCTTCGACTTTAGCAATATCCTTAAAAAAAAATACCAATAATTTTTTTTTGATCTAATGTATAACATGTATAATTACATGTAAGATATCGTCGTCCCAATCGTCGCCGAAATCGTTTTCATTCATTTCAATGAATTAAATTAATAATGATCAAGTATTGTTTGTTTTGTTTTAATCATCAATAACAATTTTAATTATATAAATAAATCCCGCGTTAGGTTATGTTATGTCAAATTTCAAGTGTCAAGGCATTAGCACAGAATACACTAACAAAAAAGAGAGACCTCAAGTAAACCACTTGAGGAGCAAGAACAAGAGAATATCACAAAAATAGCAAATTTACAATGTAACGACAGTATCAGCACCTAATACTGGAGATTATTTTTAATTTTGATGTGAACAAAGGTGTGTGGTTGGATTTTTCTGTACCAAGTTACTTCTCTAATAGGTATGCAACCAAACATGTATAAATGGCTGTTCAGTGGCATACCTCATTGTCACTTTGTTGTACAGAGTGTCCAAAAGTAGTCACTACATTAGAATTACCGAAAGATTCCACCAAGTAAGGATTGGAAATATTAATTTGTAATTCAATTACAATATTTCAAGACGCAAATGAAATTAAACCATTAGAGAAAGAATGTCTAACAAAAAGACCTATTTTAGATTATAGCCATGATAAATTTTGGAAAAACTGGGTCATGCCTAGTCTGTACTTGACTGTTTTAACTTTGCTTTCACATATTATAAGTTTATTAAATGATTCACTCATTTTTAAAGTATTACATGAGATATTTAAATTTATGATTTCAGTTTCAATGAAACAAAATAACTTATAGGTATAATTTTTAATTAATTAATTTTTTACCTGATTGCTATAAGTTACATATTTTATTTGGATTTAATTTCTAAGCTTCCATAAAACAACTGCCCATGAAAATATATGGCAAAAGAAAAATAACTTGTACATATCTTCAGGCGTTTTGACATCGAAAAATTCAATGCTGTTCAAATTTGAATAAGTCTCGTCAAAGAGGTTTGTTATTTCAAAGATCATTTTCAATTTATCGAAAACAATATTAGTCCAAAAAAGTCAATTATTGATTCAAAATTTTTTGAAAGTATTTAAATAAATATGCCAAACAAAATGACATTTGTTAAGAAGTCAGTAGAATGTGTAATTGGAAGCTAACTATATAAAATAACTGCCCATTTCAAAACAAATTAAAACTTCATTCAAAAGTATTGGCATGACAATATAAATTATGTATATTAAAATTGATATAAATTAGGTAAATACTCAACAAATATTCAACTAGATAACATTAAATAGTTTAGAAGTCACTTCTTGTGAAATCTGTAGATTTTTTAAAAGTGTTGACATATCCATTGGTCCATGAGTCTGTAACTGTTTTAAAAGTCCTTCTAAACCCAAAGTACAGCCATGTCTCCAAATATCTGTAACACTTTTCAGCTCCTCTATATTATGTTTTGCTTTATACAAAGCAGCTCTCTTTAGATTGTCTAATTTGATTTTTTTATCATTTACAATTTTTTCCAATACTTTGATTTTACTAATAAGTTCATATTTTTCATTTCTTTCTCTGTCGGGAGTCGAGGTGAATGCATCATCTTCATCTTCAAAAGAATCACCAGCTGTAAATGATGTTACTTTTGGAATTTTGTTTCTTTTGACTTTGGTGGAATCTTTATTTTTTGATTGCTTTTCAACTTTATTTGTTTTAACTAATTTTTTGGTAAAACCTTCAAAATCATCATCTTTTTCATCATCAAATAGTTCAATTTTTTTTCTTTTTTTAACAACAAACACATCTTCTTCATCCGAAGAAATCAGATCTATTTTTTTGGATGTTTTTTCTGGAAAGAATTATAAAATGTAATACTTACTCCTTTGATAATAATTATACACTTTAAATATCTTACCTTCTGAAATAGTAATGTCATCTTCACTAAATCTCTGTAGAACTATAGAACAATTTTTAAGAGGATTTGTAATCTCTGTATCTAAATAATTACTTTTATCGACAGATGTTTTTCTCTCATAAGTCTTCAAGTTATTTTTAACACTTTTATTTATTTTTAAATCATCATCAGTTTGATATAAAATATTGCTCTTGGGTGGATTCTGAACTAAGGAACAATTAATAATTGAATCAATTTCATGTTTTATTGGAATATTTAAAGAATCTTCCTGCTCATACATGTTCAAGTCTTCAACTACAGTTTTCTTTACAATATTATTAGCTTCAAAAACAGATTTCACATCATTCTTATTATTATTATGGATATTTTCACATTTGGTAGATTTTAAGTGATTAGATTGGTTTTCTATTTGGGTAATTTGGTTGCTTTTTTTCCTAACACTAGCACTATTTTTGTTTTGATTCTCTGATATCTCAGGTTGGTTTTCCAAACATTCTATTTCTTTGTTATGTGAAACTGAATTTACAGCCTCACATTGTACAACTTCCTTACAAATTTCCATATCAAAGGCATCTTTTTCAAAACACTGGTCAAGATTCTTCTTTACTCTACTACTTTCAATATTTTTGGGTTTGCTAGTTTGGGAGTTTATTTCTACAGACCTGTTGCATGTATTTCGGTTTTTTCGTTTTATACCAACGCTTTTGTTATTTGGAGTATTTTCCGAACTACTAGAATTTGGGGTATTTTCTAAAATACTACAATTTGAATTATTTAAATCGTGAGATAATAATTTGGTGATACTATTTGATGTAGATTTTTTCTTTGGCAATCCAACTCTTCGACAAGGTGTTAATAAGCTTTTATTTATAGCATTGCCGCAATAATTTAACTTGGCACTTCCTGGAGTTAAGGACATCTTTAATTTTTAAAAATCATAAATAAAGTATTGCAGTTTGTTTACAAACATAAACCACAGACATAAACTTTTGACTTTTTATCACTGACATTATTGACAATTGACATATATGGTCATGTTCCGATTTGCCTGAAAAGTATTGCTGGCCTGTTCCAGACACCAATATAAAATCGCAAAATGCTGATAGATTCGGGCATAAAGAAATATTGTCAATGGATTCGGGGGAGCTTCAGGTGCCATATCGAAGAAACGTTTTTCCCGATATCTCGTAAATTTTCCACTTTAGGTTAAAAGTCGTTGAAGCCATTATTGTAGAGAATAAAATTTCGCATCTTTTGTTACCCATTAACTCTTTCATCAGTTCTCTGGGCTGATAACTATTGAAATATTTGATAAAAAAAACACGAAACTGAATAATTTTTCTTTTAATAAAAAAATTGAAATTTATACTATTTAGGCAACTTATAATATCCATTGGAATAAATTAAATGATGTTCCCGAACTTTGCGATCTAAAAAAATCTTCAATTCTTGAATATTGCATTCTATTGTGGGACCTTGAAAGGCGAACATTTTCAACATCTGATGGATCCTCTCCAAGGGTAAAGTATCCAAATTCATCAACATACCGACGATGTAAGACCAAAACGTCTGAAAACAAATAAAATGATAAGGGAGTCTATTGATGAAATTTTTATTATTTTTACCTGAAGTTCTTCTTCCCTTTGATCCTGTGCACTAGCCATAGCTGATTCGGTTTCATAATCCTCAACGAATACGTCCTCTTGTATGCTTGCATCCTTATTTTCTAAATCTTCTTGAATACAAAAGAAATCTTGGAATGTCTCTACTATTATGCCATGGCACTGCCAAAATCCGATTTTTCTCCTAAGGACAGTCGGGGGACATTGCATCACTTTGCTTAATTCATCTAAATCCCATTGAGCTACAGAACATTTTGCAGAAAGGTCACATTATACAGAATTAGTAAGCATTGAGTAGTATTATTTATGTCAGCAATTTAATATAATTTAAATACATTAGCAAAAATTGAATTCGAAGAACTTCTGTAATAGAACTCTATACTACGTAACTATAGAGTTCTATGGTTTAGTCTAAGGTCAGTGTGGCCAACAAAAAAGTGGTTTTTTCTGACAAGAATGACAGTTTAGCTGAATACTCAACAAATCGGTGGCCAATAATCCTAGGAACTTCTGGCAAGTCACTATTTCATTTCTGTTATTCAGTCACTAGTTATGTCAAATGTCAGTTATATTTATTTGTGTTGATATTCATTTAATAGTTTATGTCCATTTTTGATAAGATTTTTGTAGCATTTCTAATTAGCTGTATCTTTTAATTACTTTTTCTACTGACATTTGACATGAGTAGTGAGTGAATAAAAGAAATGATATGGTGACATACCAAGAGTTCCTAGAATTAATGGCCACTGATATGTTGAGTATTCAGCTAAAAAATCTATTTAAATTTCAAGATATACGCTTCGGGGGTGTATTCATTATTTTAATAAAGCAAAATAAATGTTCGCAATGATAAAAAACATGCAAAATCTTATGTTTTAAACAGTAGACCTCAACTGTCATTCTTGTCAGAAAAAGCCACTTTTTGTTGGCCACACTGACCTTAAACTGAACTCCTCAATTGATCTAACCGATAAAGGAAACTTACCTCTATCTTGAAAATGCATCATGATAGTAGCATGCACTGGAGAAACTGACAAGCTCAAATTTCGATCAGCCAATTCAATATCCAAATCGACGAAACCTAAATGATTCTTCCAACATAAAGTTCGACTGCCTTTTAACGTCTCAAACGCAGTTATATATTTCGAAATTTGAGATTGAACTTTAGGATGAAGTTCCAATTTTTCTTCTTTAAAAGCAGGCCAAAACTGAGCGGACACAATCATTGCTGATATCGGTATTTCTTCTTCCGTATATTCGTTGTCTTGTTTAATATGTTGTGTTATTCTTTTTGAATCAGCAACATCTTTTAACATAACCTAAAAAATTTTATGATAATACTATAAGCAACTGAAATTGAGGTCATATACTGAATATTACCTCACAATAATGTAACTGTGAGTCCCCAAAGCGAAGTTTTAATAACTCTAGATAACGGATTTCTTTTTCAGTATCACAGGCACATTGAGTTAACAGTCGATTAGCTAATATAGTTCTATATTCATTCACAAACAGTTCTTTACTACCATAAACATTAACTAGCATTGATATTATATCTGAAGTTCTTCTAGATGTAGATGATTTGCCTGAAATAAAAAATCATCATTAAAATGTAGAATAATTTAATTCTTGTTGGTCTTTGCTCTTTCTTGGACACATAGCACCTGAATATATACTATTTATTAAAAAAAATACGAATGTATGTTTTAAATTGAAAAAAATTTCATACTTGGTGTTGTTTCAACTGGATCTGGTTGCCAATTTTCCCAATCTTCAGAATCTTCATCAAGAGGTGTATTTTCATCTATTTGAACTGCTTCCCCTCTAACTAATTCCTCAGCTAAATCATTTGGACCTTCTTCAGTTAAACTTGTGACAACACACCTATAGTAATAACATACAGGGATAGACATTATGTTTTATGGAATAAAATGTATTTTATAGGAACTACTTACCTCACTGTATCTTCCCTACTCCTTAAATATTGATGTACAGGTTGAGTGACAGTTTCTAGTAATAAACCTGTTGGATCTAGTACTCTTAAAGACCTAATGGCTGCTACGTAAGCTGTCAAAACATCAGGTGTACTTACTCCAGGATGGAGTAATCTTGTTTCCATTGCTTTTTGTAGTTTTTTGGTCAGCATTGACTTTAAATCTGTTCTAGGAAGACATAATCTCAAGTCTTCTAGTGCAGGTAATGATTCTGGATACTCTAAAAATAGATAATTTTGCCTTAATAAAAACAAATTTTCAAAGCAGAAAACTAGATCCTATTTTAAAATAAATAAATTAAAAAATGGAACTTGGAATGTAAGAAACTTCAAAGATGATCAAATGCTTACCAGTTACTCACCTATGATAATATTAAATAGTTGGTCTATTCTCATCTTTGTATAAATGGTATACAAAAAATTCATCAATTTACTTTCAAATGTACTAATTGAAACTTCCATGGGTGTTGAAGTCTCATAACAGTAAATATTTCTGAGCCAGTTTAATATAATATCATGTAACCACTAAAAAACATTTATATCTTATCACCTGAGAAATTATTTTGTGGGTAACTTATTACATTTTTAAGTACATATATAATTTATTTGAATACTTACTTTTTCCAAAACTGCTATAAAAGATGAATCAAAACTATCTTTACAAATTTTATGAATATGTGAGTTAATTGTATCATAAATAAGACTTGTCAAAGTTTGTCCAACTAAAGGTTCTAGTAGAGTCATTTCTCCAAGTTTCCTATAATAAAAAAAAATCAATTTAAATATTATCTAAACCAGAATCTGAAAATATAATGTGCATATGAAAGTGTAAAGTGTTGGTGTGATGATAGTTTCAACAGTGTTCAGTTCTTTAGTATACAGTTTGTGACATTTTTTAATCCACATAAATAGAAAAGCTCTTAGCACAATATTTTTTTACGCACCAAATCATAGGTATTTTATTTCCAATTATGTATTTTTGGATAAGGATGTGAATGGAAATTACTTTTTAATCGTTCAATTAATTACATACCTATTAGTTTCTTGAAATAGATGCATACAATTGCAATGCAAAATTTCCTGTGAACAAACTATGCATTGGCCAAAATTATTTTCATCTACATCTTCCATTTTCAAAGCAGCTTCATAAAAATTCATCACAACTACCTGATAATCTAAATTTAACTGAGATAACAGGGTAGCTTTAAGGATCAGTTTCAATGCAGCATGTATGTCTTTTTCATTATACACCAACTCTTCCAAGTATGTTGCCTGTCTAAACATTTCCAATTTATCAATAATGTTATCCATTTGTCTATATGATTCATACAAAGATTCCACAGCATTGTAAAATTGTTTAAATCCCTTATTTTCATGTTCGTTACTCTTGAAATAGGACCAAAATGCTGGAACAACTTCATCTCTTAACCTTTGTTCAATTTTGTTTATTATGAGATTTTGAATATGTACAGCAAGATTTGTGTTAATAATAAATTTTACAACTTGATCAAATTCATGTTTTAAAAATAATCCATCTTCAAGTTGACTCAAATTAATAGTTTCATCTAATATAGGAAATACTCGTTTAATTAGTAACCATGTTTCCTTGGAATTCATTTTGTACAACTACAACGTCTACAACTAATATTTGTTGGTTTTCTCTGATAAATATAAATAATCATTGGTACATTCAAAATAAATGCCACAGATCACTGGCCTAACCATTGCCTTACATTATGATAGATAGGCAACCAGTAACAGGACTAACGTGATGATACTGTCCTGTCATCCATTTCAAATCAATCACTTACACTTTACACGATGCATTTTTCATGTAAATCACTGGAAAAGTCCTAAAGTCTCCTCTACGAATGCCGAATAGGTAATTCTATTAGTTAGAGAGTAAATAATTTCCAGCTTTTGTTTTTTCGCCATGGTAACTGCTTAGCCACAATTTCTCAGCTACGACCAGCACAATCGAATAGAAGAAGAAAGTTAGTTCTTTTATCTTTGTTGGTTATCTATGGTTAGTAGTTGTTTATTTTCATTTAATTTCAAAAGGTAACTTTAAATCAGTTTTCAAGATTTCAAGTGATGCTTTGAATTACAAATTAAAATAATTTTTTTGTGTCGCTTCTGTGCCAAGGCAAGGATCACCATTACTTTTCATAAATAATAATTCCATAAAGAGCACTGTCTGAGAAATAAATAGTACAAATAAATTAACTACTGAATATAAAATAATTTATTACATATTTTTTAATCAATGATACGATGTAAATAAAAAAGGTTGCAGTTAAGCTTACATAGTCTAAATAAAAAATAAGATCCACGAAAAAGAGATCCCATCATTATCAATCTGTGTGGCAATGCAAATGTTTATTTAGATCTCTTTTACGTGCATAAGATTTCACACAAATTTCACATTTGAACGGTTTTTCTCCCGTATGACAACGAAAATGCACAACCAAATCCTCTTTATGCGAAAAATATTTCAAGCATACGTCACATTTGAATGGTTTCTCTCCCGTGTGAAAACGCAAATGCTTATTCAGGTTGTGTTTAACTGAAAAAGATTTTGAGCACATTTCACATTTGAATGGCTTTTCTCCTGAGTGAGAAAGCAAATGTCTATTTAACGTACTTTTCTGTGTGAAAGATTTTGAGCAAATGTCACATTCGAATGGCTTTTCTCCCGTGTGACAACGCAAATGTTTATTCAGATTGTTTTTATGTGAAAAGGATTTCAAACAAGTTTCACATGTGAACGGTTTTTCTCCCGTGTGACAAAGTAAATGTTTACTTAAATTACATTTTCTTGAAAAACATTTTGAACAAACATCACACTTGAACGGCTTTTCTATCGTATGACACCGCAAATGCATATTTAGATTGCTTTTACATGAAAATGACTTCAAACAAATTTCACATTTGAATGGTTTTTCGCCCGTGTGACAACGCGAATGCTGAATTAATTTACTGTTCCTTGAAAAAGATTTAAGGCAAACCTCACATTCGAAAGTTTTATTTGCCGAGTGAAAACTCGTATGTTTACTGAGGTAGCTTTCACGTGAAAAGGATTTGAAACAAATCTCACACTTGAATGGTTTTTCACCTGTATGATAAAGCAAATGATTTTTCAACTTACTTTTCACTGAAAATAATTTTGAACAAATATTACATTTAAATGGTCTTTTAGGACACAATTGGGCATTTTCAATAATTTCACTTTTGTTATTATCAGTATTGTTGACCTGAGCACAGCTTCTGGTTTCCTCAAACTCTTCTGTAACTTCATTTTTAACTATTTCAATGCCAAATTGGACATCCTTATTTAGATTAGTATATCTTCTATTGAATTGTGTCTTAAATGTTTTCCTCTGTCTTATAAAATTATGTATTGAATAGTGATTGAAATATTCCACTTTCTTAGTATATAAATTTCCACAAACTCCACAGATAATAATCCCATTAGCATTCATTTGTTTTCCATTTAATGGGCATACTGTAAATAAAAAATTAATTCTGAGAGTAACAACAACAAAAACTGACATTTTTAAATAAGAAGTGAACCTTTAGCTTTTACTACTGAAAAGTTTCATATCTCCGGCTCCGGTTCAGCCTAACTTCACCACTTAATTTTATTATCTATATCTACCAATATGAGGAAAAAATAATTTGGCAGCTCTTGGTTTTTAATTGAAGGTAATGCTGTTATGACAATTACTCATAAAATCCTATGAAATTGAGTTCACCTACTGTGTCTTTTAACACACTTACATTTGAGTTTAGTTCTTCTTGTACGTTTCCCTTTTGAATAGTTTAATATATTGCCAATATTTCTTTTCCGTTTAAATGAATCATCATTTCCTTCTACAGTTATATAACTATTTATATCGACTTTTACCTCTTGTTTAAGTGGACTTTCGCCATTTGATTCTCCAAATAAATCATTTATAACGTTCACACTGTGCACCTCTTCCTCAAGTTCTTGTTTAACTTTGATATTAAAAGTATGTTCCTCAATTTCTTCCTTAAATATAGGAATAGTTACTTGATTTGAGTCCATTTCCATATACAACAAATGATATGTTTATCACAAACCACCTGGTTTGTGATCATAGATAATACAAGTTTGCTGTTTGTGATAATAGATAATACAAGACACACAGCAACAGCTACTATCTTCTGGTCTTGGCATAACAAGATTTACAGTTACATCCTGTAGTTGGACAACATTACTCTATGGTGCTGGTATATCAATTATCAACCAAACCGAGGCCACCTCTAGGTGGCATTGTATCAACTTTTGTTGTTTGTGTATTTTTATTTCGTCTACAATTTCAATAAGTTAAATAAGTAACACGAGATTTTGTTAGGAAGAAAATAAGTGGAATTGAAAAGAATGAAAAGCTAGAATGAAATATCGATATTAAACAAGAACTTGACGAAAAGATGCATAGTGTTGAAGTAAGTGATTTTTCGGGAAAAATTGCAGTTGATCATATTTTGGAAGAACGCAACGCTTCATTTAAACAAGGAAGTAATATTATTGAAAACAAATCAAACTACTTAAATTGGAAACGGAGGAGAACTATACTAAGAGGTAAGTATTATCATTGTCTCTTTATATTAGACAATGGTAGTATCCATTACATTGGCTATTGACTTTGAAACCTTACATGCCTTTAGATCTTGTTCTTATCTGACATTTTTCTATTTACAGGGCTACAATTAAATGGAAAACGTGTAAAGAAAGGGGATACTTTCAATGGAATTATCATCTGTGTAGTTTGTGGAAATCTATACACAAGACAAGTAGAATATTTTTTACATTTTTCAACCAATCATCACTTGAGAGAGCAGATATTATATAAGAATAGTTTCAATAGTATAAAACCCTCTATTTTTACTAATAAATATGTAAAATTTGAAACAGAAGACAAACTGAAAGGTTTACAAAAAAACAAAAATTGTGTTTCAGATAAAGTTATAGGAAACTTAAAACCATGTTTACAAAAAACTGAAACTCAATTCAAATGCAACATTTGTTTAAAATTTTTTTCCAACAAATATGACTTAGATACACATTTGCATTGCCAGGCAGTGGATAATAGATACAAATGTAATATAGAAACAAAATCATTAAAATGTGATGTTTGTTTAAAGTCGTTTTCAAGTAGAAGATATTTAATTATACATTTACGTAGTCATACAGGAGAAAAACCGTTCAAGTGTGATATTTGTTCTAAAATGTTTTCACGAAAAGATTACTTACCAATTCATATGCGTTGTCACACAGGGGAAAAACCATACAAATGCGAAATTTGTTTAAGATGCTTTTCACAAAAATGCGCATTGTATGGTCATATGCGTTGCCATACAGGAGATAAACCAAAACCTTTCAAATGTGATATTTGTTTGAAAGCTTTTTCACGCAAACGTTTACTAAATATACATTCATATTGTCATTCATCCGAAAAACCGTTTAAATGCGATATTTGTTTAAAAGGTTTTCCAACGAAATTCCAATTAACTGAACATTTGCGTCATCACACAGGAGAAAAACCGTTCAAATGTGCAATTTGTCTCAAATGTTTTTCCAGGAAATGTTTATTAACTAATCATTTGCGTTATCACACCGGAGAAAAACCGTTTAAATGTGACATTTGTTGTGAAACTTTTACACAAAAATATTCATTAAGAACTCATTTAGCTAACCACACCGGAGAAAAAAAATTCCAATGTGGATTTTGTTCAAAATCTTTTTTACATAATTGTACTTTAAGTAGACATTTACGATGTCACACTGGAGAAAAACCATATACATGTGACGTTTGTTTTAAATCATTTTCACAAAAAGGTACTTTAAAGATTCACTCTCGATGCCACACAGGGGAAAAATCCAGGGCACGTCAGCGGCAAACCTGAGTCAATAAAGCACTCTCTTATCCTACAAAAGGTTAAATACCCATACTTTAATTGTTCTTATTTTTTAATATAGGTAACTTTCTTTTTATAGATAATTATATAATATTTCAAATAAAGGTTTGAGATGAAAAATGTTGTTTCCAATTTTTTCCAGAACGACTTTTTGATAGGTCGGCCGTATTGGGTTGGGTGCCACGACCAGGAGTGCGTTCGGTTATATTCTCCGATAGCGTTCGAAAATCAGTTTAGATTACTATCTTATCCCGTTCGGAAAATCAGTTTATTCTTTAGGAGACTCTCGAAGCTATCTATCAAATTTGATCGAGAAAAAGTTAGTCGACATGCGCACTCATGTCCTCCTCGTTATTAAAAACATCACTACGCGTTTTTTCCATTTTAAAAGCTTGAAAGCTAATTCGTTGGGGCTACAACTACTTATAATAATATATTAATATATCTATATTTTTTTATTAGTATCTAATGGGTTAGGTGCTTTGCAACTAAAACCGAAAACAAAAATTTCATAACTTGGAGTGAATATTGAAAAAAATATGGTAACAGCGTAAACTACCAAAGAATACTATCTAAAGTATCCGGAAATTCCTCAACCGGAGAGTATCCTGTCAGATTACTATTCTATCCACGTTATCTAAAACCGAACGCACTCCAGAGAGATAACAGACAACCACACGGAGATCTATGTAGGTAAACCAGACAACTGACACAAGACATAACCCAGTTCTTGCTGTTGTGTGTATTTTTTTCAAATAGTGAAATATTATTTTTTAAATTTGTTTCTAATAATGGAAATTAAACAAGAACCAAAAGATTCCATCAAGGAGGAAAAGCTTGATATCGAAGAACATTTCTTACCAAATGTAATTGATATTATTATGTGGAACAATCAGCAAGACAATGATGAAATAAATAATGAACTTGAAAACGAATTGGTATCAGTTAAAAACGAAAATTGTACTGATCCCTGTAATGATTTTTTTCAACAAACATGTACTAACAATGAAACTGATCAGAATATTTATGGTGCAAATAGGTTAAGAAATACATCCCAAAGGCAATATTTTAAGCAATCGAAGATAGGTTAGTTGATATTTGAAGAATTCATAATCTCTCATCTATCTATTGAATTAATTTTCTGTTTACAGGACTTCAATTAAATAAAAAAAATATAATTAATCAGGATGTTATAAATGGGATTATTATCTGTGAAGTTTGTGGAAATTTATACTTGAAGCAAATAGACTATTTGTATCATTATTCAATACATCATTCTTTAAGAGAGAAAAAATTATATAAAAGCCAATTTAACAAAAGAGATACTACCAAATCATCTGATCCTAAGAATGTAAAATATGAAATTGAAGTAGTTGAACAAGAACTAGAAGAAGAGTTGGAGGAATCCAAAAACTGTGGTCTTTCCAAAAGTATTGATAATTGTAAGCCATACTTGAGTGAAATTGTTGAAAATGACCAATTGCATGGCAATAATTGTGAAAAGCAATTTAAATGTCATATTTGTTCCAAGTTTTTTCCAATTATCAGACAATTAAACAGACATATTAAGCGTAATCATATGAATAAGAAGCCATTTAAATGTGAAACTTGTGCTAAAGCCTTCTTACTAAAAAGTAATTTAAACACACATATTAAAAGTCACACTGCTGGGAACATTTGCAAAAAATATTTTTCACAGGAAGGTCACTTAACTGATCACAAAGAAAAACAGTTGAAATGTGACATTTGTTTAAAATATTTTTCAAGAAAATGTGAATTAAATAAACATCAGCAAAGCCATGAATGTGAGAAAAGATTTAAATGTGACGTTTGCTCGAAATATTTTGCAAGGAAGTATCATTTGCATAGGCATTTACGATGTCACATTGGAGAAAAAACATTCAATTGCAACATTTGCTCAAAATCCTTTGTAGAAAAACGCCATTTAAAAAAACATTTGCTTTTGCATACCGATGGGAAATCTTTCAGTTGTCCTACCTGCTCAAAATCTTTCTCACAAAAAAATTATTTAAATAAACACTTACTTTGTCATACGGGAGACAAGCCATTTAAATGCGACATTTGCTTGAAATATTTTTCAAGGAAGGGCGATTTGAAAAAACATTTACGTTGTCACACTGGTAAAAAACCATTCAAATGTAATATTTGTTCGAAATGTTTCACAAGGAAGTCTGATTTTAATAGACATTTACGTAGGAAGACACACTTAAAAAAAACTGTTCAAAAGTGACATTTGCATAAAATATTTTTCACTGAAAAAATATATATCATTGTTATTTGTGGAAAAACCATTTATTAAATGAAGTATTCATCTTTTACTTTTACTAAAATGATCAAAAATTAACTTTTTCCAACAATAGTCTGGGAGAATTAAAAAAAACAGCTTTTATAAGTAGACAACAACAATTTATTCATATAAAAAATATCCATTTACAAAATATACAACAAAAATGACAAATCTCTCACTGGTACCTACAATTTAATTTTTAATTTTGGTAAATTTGCAAAATACTCATCAACAGTTGCATCTGACACATCTTCCAATTTCTTAGGATTCCAATTGGGACTTTGATCTTTGTCAATCAATAGTGCCCTAACACCTTCATAAAAATCTTTATTGTTCAAGAAAGACAGACACATATTATATTCCATTTGCAAGCATTCACTTAAATTATAATTTTTACCTAATTCAATTTCTTTCATTGTTACTTTTAAACTAGTAGGAGACATTTTATTTATTAGTGTTAGTGTCTCTTGAGCCCATTTACTAGTGTCTTTTTCTAATTTCGCTATTATACTCTCAACATTTCCAGCTGAAAAGTAATCATTTATTTTTTCTACAACATTTTCCAAAGAAAATGGTGGCAAATCTGATTTACAGAATTTTGTTAAGACACTTTGTATATCTTTATCATTTTCACAATCCTTAATTAATGCTTCTTCTAGATTGTTAATGTCTTTACTATCACAGAAATGTGTACCAATTCCAGCTCTAACAACATCATAACCTCTCAATCTTTGACCAGTTAATCCCAGATATAAACCTAGTTTTCCCGACAATCTTGGTAGAAAATATGATCCTCCCACATCTGTAAAATTTGTAATATATTTTACCTACCAAACTGAAAAAAATGCTAAAATTACATTGAAAAAGTGAAATAATAATAACTCATTTCTGTTTGAAATTGTGGGTAATTTTAAATATGACTGGATCAAACATAATTAAGGGTAATTATATGGTAAATGGTCTAAAAACTTACCAGGAAAGAAGCCTATTTGGGTTTCTGGCATGGCAAATAGTGTTCTTTCTGTAACTACTCTGTAACGACCATGAACAGATAATCCTACCCCTCCTCCCATTACAATACCATCGATTAAAGCCACATAAGGAATTTTGTATGAACCAATGAGATTGTTTGTTGAATACTCTTTTTTAAAAAATTCTTGACCCATTGACTTTTCACCCTTTAAACCAGCTTCCGCTACAGCCCTAACATCTCCTCCAGCACAAAACGCTTTCTCTCCTGATCCTTTAATTAACACCAAACACTTATCACTTTCCCAATCTTTAAGAGCTGGTTGAATCTTTTCTATCATTGATAAATTAAGAGCATTTAGGGCTTTCGGTCTATTTAATGTAATTACACCCTTATTTCGCACCTCTTCTAGAATAACATCATTTACTTGTGTCGACATATTTCTACAGAGAGAAACGAATGATCGGTTTTGATTTTTGATTAATAACGAGATGTACTGCCTAATCATATCTAAAAGGTAACTATTATCATAAGTTTAAAAAAAGATGATATAACTAACCTTAATAATAAAAAAACGTGTTTGAAATGTATAAATTTAAATAATGATTACTATTAAGTATGGAAGATCACTTTTATTTGAGGATAAAGGTCAAAAATTGTTTTAAATTTTTTCAAAAACATAAAATAAGCAGGGAAATGTCACAGTGTCTGGTAACGTCAGGATCATAGATAATACAAGGCCAGAATCATGATCACAGTGGATTACAGCAAAAGTCAATACATACCCTAGATGGCAGCATCGAACAATTTTCGTATTGAGTGACCTCTCTACCTTATGATATTGACAATTGACATTTTTGGAAATTGTTATATCTATGGTCAGAGACAACCCACTGGTTTGACTGGTTAAAAAACAACTATATTTTACTATTATATCTTTATTCATATTATGTATTTATTTTAAATAATTTCTCAGTTAATGAAACTCTTGGTAACATTATTAATATTATCGTTTCAAATTCACATTTAATCCAAAGGCGGTAAGTAGAAATATATGTTAATATATTAATTTGATAGCTTTTTATTATTCTATAAAAACTAGCAAATATATTACTGAAGTAGTTAATAATGATTCACACCCTGAAAAAATGAGGTGAAATATTTGCTGTAAAAAAGTAATTTGGCTTATTGTCTGTGTTTTAGGAAAGTGAAGGAAAAACATCATGAGATTTTAAGTTGTTTGTTGGACTTTGAAAATATTAGGACAATGCAATGAAGGAACTGTGTTTTATTAAGATTTAATTGTAAGTATATTTGATTATTATTGATATTCTAGCATTTCACGGTAGTAGAAATAACAATCGACCTAAGCGAATTGAATTTGATTAATGAAAAACACATTCCATCTAAAAATATGATTTTGTGCTTTAACTTTGTTAAATTTTTCTTTCTCTCAATAATAGAGGGTTCCAATGGTTAAATTTTATTTATGTCTTGAAATATTGTGAAATATAACCTTTACTATGCAGAATCTTTTCATAATTCTATAATAAAATTAATTGTTCTATTACCTACATAATTTTATTTGTACACTCTGTATAAGCAACTAAGAGGTATGCAAGTGTTGAGGTATGTTTGGTTGCCTACCTAACATTATATTTGTGATTGACCTCTCTATCCTATAGTATTCTATGATTTTCCACCTACTTTCCAGAAGATGGCACCATCGAACAATATTTGTTTTGAGTAACCTCTATTTTATCGTATTGACAATTGACATATCTGAAAATTGTTATTTCTATGGTTTTATTGGTTTTTATTTTATTACTTATTTTGATTTGAAATGGCGTTCAGTCGTCACAGAGGAAAAGACAATAATTAATATTTTACTATATTTGTATACATATTTATATTAAATGATATTTCTGTGAGTAAAACTTTTGGTAAATTGGTAACATCATCCCTTCCGGAATTACACCCAAAGGCGTTGGCGGTATGTTGTAGAGATGTTTATAATATTTTGATCTTTTTATCATTCTAAAAATACATAAAATTTTGTGTATATTATAACAGTAATGATTCATACCCTTCAATCATTTTGTGAAAATTGTTAACAATGATATCATATGATAGAAATTAAAATTGTCGATATAAGGTACGATTTTCTTCGGACTAGTAGGGTTTTGTAGAAAAAATGGAGTTTATTTTAATATTCGTTTTTCAGGAAAAGAAAATGACCATATTTGTCAGAGCTTTTCATTGTGATATGAAAGCTTTCAAACATCAATGAAGCTATTGCATGGTTTAAAAAATACAGGCCTGTAATTACCTACCTAGGTACCTGCATTTGAATATTAAGAATGTTCTAATATTAGCCTAACCTAACTTGGCCAATGCATTAAATTTACATTGGAAGGTTTGCGTTTTATTCTTGGCTACAGACACTATAGGTACAGAAATACAGAATGATTACAGCTAAACAGTAATTTCAATGTTAGTGTGTGTTTTAGGAAAGTGAAGGAAAAACATCATGAGATTTTAAGTTTAGTTTGTTGGAATATGAAAGTATTAGGACAATGCAATAGAGGAATTGTTGAATGTAAGTATAATTTATTATTACTGATATTTTAACATTACACGGAAATAGAAATAACAATGAACCTAAGCGAATAGAATTTGTTTAATGGAAAACATCTCATATTGGAATATAATTTTGTACTTTAACTTTGTCAGAATTTTTCTGAAAACTCCCTTGACAAAATCAATGGTAGATCCATACTAAATTGTTACATTTCATTATACATAACTTTATTTGTACACTCTGTATTACAACTCTAAGCAAGTAAGAGGTATGCAAGTGTTCAGGTATAACTGGTTGCCTACCTATTATATTTATTATGGACATCTCTATCTTATTGTTCTCTATAGCACCATCGAACAATATTTTTGTTCAGTAACATCTCTTTCGTATTGACATCTGAAAATTGTATATCTATGGTTTTTATTAGAAATGGCGTAGACCGGTAGACTTGTCACAGAAGAAGAAAAAACAACTAATAATGTTCTATTATATTTATATTACATAATTTCTCTGTGAATGAAACTCTTGGTAACATTATTAATCGTAAATAATTTTTTTTTTATCTTAGATATATGATTGTCTGCAAGTTGTTCTCGATACAGTTGGATTCAACAACAAGAGTACTTACTTTCACAAGTCGTCGTCGATATGGTTGATTCAATAACAAGAGTACCATTTTTATTGGTCCAGTAGGGTATTGTAGAAGAGATGTAGTTTATATGTAGATGTACAATAATAACCAATGAAGCTTCTCCAGGCTCAACTATTATCTGATTCAGTCGTAGACTTGGTAAGTCTTATTTATAAAATAATGCAAGTACAAGTGAACATACTTCTGTTAGTTGAATTCATTTTAATATTTGTTTATTTTTCAGGAAAAGAAAATGACAACACATGTTCGGAATTTATTGCGTATTTCAATGAAGTTTCACTGTAAGTATACACAATTATTTTGTATATTCTACATATTCCCTTTGTCAGTTACATGTTACCTAAATCTTCATGTACCTCAATTTCTTATTGGTGCTTCATTCCAAAATTACACAACAATGGAAAATTATATAATTAGTTATGTTGATTTTCCATGATTTGCTTTAAACAGTGGGCAAAAAAATTGTTAAACATGGGTTATATTTTTTATTACTTTTTTCTCATCCTTATTTTTAAATTCATATAGTTCAAAAAAATAACATAGGTACTTACTGCTGCTAGCTGAAATGATTTTCAAAATGGAAAATGAAACAATACATTTTCCCAAGCCTATTATTAATTATGATATGAAAATGTCTAAACATCATTGAAGTTACTGAATGTTTTAAGAAATGCAGGACTGTATAAGTACCTACCTGTATGTAATTATCATGAATATTCTAATATTATATATCTTAACCTGAGAGAATATAGTTTATTGACAAATTTAATGAATATTAGCATATAACTATGTTACTTGAATATTTCTTACATATGTTTTTCTGTAAATTGTATGCACAATAAGGCACATTTCATTTGGAATGAAAATAGTTGACAGTAATAACAGGAAATTGCCGATTATGTTTATTTTCTATCTATACCAGTCTTTTAGGATGAAGTATATGCCATAGAACTGGCTGCAAGAGAGCTGATGAATCAACCTGTTGTAAAAAAGTACATATAGTCTGTTCGCTGAATCTTTTCCCATGTATGAAATAATTCACATACTACTTTATGTATTACGTCTCTTTCCTACTCACAGAATCTTAATCCCCGAAATGAAACCGTTTGTTCCATTACAGCGTAATATAACAAACAGAGATAGCCATATGATGAATGTCGGCGATAGCCGCGATAGGTTTAACGTGAATTTGTACCTTGACGTCGTTGACAGACCAAAGACTTTGTTTACATTTTTATTTTATATGTTTATTCATTTTTTCGCCACTTGCATATAAATTTATTTCAAAAACAGTTTTTATAACGACTAACTTATACCTGAGTATTCGAATTATTGAGGTAAGTGAATTATTAATCTATTTATTTATTATTTACTTCGCAATGAAAACTAACCTTAAATTGACATTTCAATATGATTCTGGATAGAATTCCATCAAACTAAATTATATGAAACATATTTTGCTTCCACTAATGTAGAAAATGATGATTAATTAGTTAAATACCTTATTTTCTGAAAGACCAAAACTATTTATGAATGATTTTTATTTTTAGAATATGAAAGAGGTTGAATTCGCAAGCACAGGAGCTGGTCCTAAAAAATGTGTTGGAGTATTTTGAGTTAGAAAAAAGAAATGGAGGTCCTTTGGAATCACTTTCATGTGTAAATCAACAGGGTAAATATTTATTTATTATTTAATTAAAATCTTTTGGTAAAATGTAGGTGTAAGTATTTTGTAATGAGTATATTCAAATCATGGTATATTCAAGAAAAATTTAGTAAGTTATTTTTGTAGATTTTAGTAGTTTTGTGACTACATTACAATTCAATTCAACTATTAAATTTATTTTAGTTAACAGTCAGGGTTGAAACATTGATGAAATGAACAATCAAATTATCATTGAAGTATAGTATTTATTCAAATTGAATCTACTATAATTTTTGTTTTTGTTTTAGAGAAGCATATTACTTTGACTACCTTAGATTGTGAATTAGGAAAAGAGAAATTGTATATCTATTGGCAAAACATCTCTGAGCATTTTGTTGAAAACATTGAGATTCAGATGTAACAAAGATGACAACCGAAGAGCTTTAATGGAGTGGACAAGTATTGCAGCCTTAAGAGCCAATTTTCTGTGTGAATATATGGAAGATATATGGAAAACCTTTCAAGTACTCACCCAAAAGAACTTGTATGTTTGGATGAAACATGGATCTATTCAAAAGGAAATAGAAAATATTCTTGGCAAGACAACAGCACTAAAAGTGTACGTAAACCAGATGGTTATAATGGAAAACGTTTTATAATTGTTCATGCTGGGTTCTACCAAAGGGTTTGTCTCTGAAGCAAGTTTATTATTCTGTTCAAAATCTAAATAATCTGATTACCATGGAGAAATTAACAATGTAACTTTTATGAAATCAATGAGTACTCAATTAATTCCCAACTCAGAAGAGCTCTTATTGTTATTGATAATGCTCCATACCATAGTGTCCTTTTAGAAAAGCAACCTTCTACTAATTCGTCAAAACATGAGATTGTTACATGGTTGACAACAAACAACATTAAATTTGGTACAAAACCTGAATTGCTACAAACTGCAAAAATGAATAGAAAAGGAAACGTGTATAAAATTGATGAGTTACTACGAGAACATGGTCATGAAGTGCCTCTGGGAAGATGCACTGGAACAATGTGATCAACAAATTTGGGAAAAATGTGTTAGACATACTGAATAAACTATAGAAAAGTAGTATGCCCGAGAGCAAAATATAGTTGATATTAGCATTCAACCAATTACCATTGACATAAATACTGGTGATAGTTCTGATTCCGACTATGAGGAGGATTAAATGAAATTTATTGTATATATATTTCAAGGATAGCATTAAAGATTGTATTACAAGTTGTTTTAAATGGTAAATAAATTTAACAATAATTTTGATTTCCCCAATATTCCTGTCCTTGTACATTATTATTCGGCAAATATCTACTATAACTATATTTAAATGAGTCTCAAATATATGTATTCAAAATATTTATTTTTTATTTTCACAACCCAGAGAAGATTCTTATTTTCCATTGTTGAGCCGTATGGGTGGGACGGCCCAATAGTAATGGTTGCCAGCCATAACAAAAAAAAAGGAAATCTGATGTGCAAAGTTTCTACCCAGGAAATTGTTACTAATACTAACTCTTGTACAAGTAAATTCGCAGAATAACCCCATAAAACTGTGGAATTCTAACAGTTTTTCCAAACTAAAGGTTTAGGTAGCACATTGCTAAATGGCTGTAAAATATTCACAAATATCTATCACACCAACTTCGATAATGAATAACGCACACCGTAATTTTAGCCACATCTCAATTAAACGATTGAACTACGACCTACGTCTTATTTGATGTATTGATGTATTGCGTGTGTATATTAATGATGACGCATGGGAAAAGATCCACCGAACCAACTGTACACATCCTGTCTGATAGCCAGACAAAGCACTGAGCTCAAATAAGATAAAATCCAAGATGGTATATAACTGTCTACAATCCCTTGAAATACTAGGCAAGGAAAACAGAGTCATTTTGACCTGGGTGCCGGCGCATCGAGGAGTTAAGGACAATGAGGAGTCCGACGCTCTGGCAAAAAATGGATCAGAGACTTTATTTATTGGACCTGAACCATGTTTTGGCATTGCAGAAAGCACTGCTAGATCAGCCATAGCTACATGGGCGGAGAGGAAAACCTACACGTACTGGGCAGATCATTAAGATTTATTTATAAGTTCAAATATCCAAGGTAACACTTATTAATAGTCATTTGTGTATGTTTTAGGGAGGTGAAGGAAAAAGAACATTAGAATGTCAATCTAAGTTTATTTTTTTGGACTATGGAAATATTACGACAAAAGAATAGGAATAGAGGAACTATGTAAGGATTGACAGTAAGTATACATAATTATTAATGATATCCTAACAATACCGGAAGTAGAAATAACAATGGGCCTAAGCGAATAGATTTTGTTTAATGAAAAAAAACATTCTTGTTAGGTTAGAATATAATTTGTACTTCAACTTTGTCAATATCTATTACATAAGCTCTCACTTTCGATGTTTACTTGTCCCAACAACAATTTTTCTGTTTTTCATGTGCTGTTCGGAGCATTAGACGTCCATGGGCAGTGAAAATTGACGACGGAGGGTGATAGCAGCGCTGCGAGTTCGTAGTCGGCCGCATCAAGAAATTTTTTATTTGCGTATATTCTTTGTATATATTTCCCTAATTTTTGTATTTTTCATGTCTGTGTAACCAGAAAAATTTAATTAAAGAGATTGTACCATTATGAAAATTGTGATTTCCTCAACTTTACTGCACCGTACTATCAGAAAAATTTTCCGATAGATAAAGCTCGTGATGAAAGTTAGCGCCATCTATTGGCCAGTAGAAAAACTAGAAAATAATTCGAGGGTTTGCCGGAAGATGGCGCTAGCTGTTTTCAGTGTTGCCAGAAATGTTCGATAGGGGGCGCTGATCAATGTAGTAAAATTAGCGACATCTGGTGGTGACCTCTCCAAGTTGCGATAAGCGGTAGCGACATCTAGTGGCCGGAGGACAAACTAACAAAAAAGTTCGAGGGTTTTCCGATAGATGGCGCTACCGCTTATCACAACTTGGAGGGGTCACCACCAGATGTCGCTAATTTTACTACATTGATCAGCGCCCCCTATCGGACATTTCTGGCAACACTGAAAACAGCTATCGCCATCTACCAACAAACCCTCGAACTATTTTCTAGTTTTTCTACTGGCCGATAGATGGCGCTAATTTTCATCACTAGCTTTATCTGTCGAAATATTTTCATTTTATTTTATATACTATACACCGATAAATAAATAATAACACGAAGGAGTTTTTCAAATTCGTTTTATTTATAAAAAAATTATAAGAACTAAATGGACAAAAGGGAGTTGCATCATGAATAATGTACTAGAGCGCTTTTAGACCAGACAGACGAGCTTTTTGTGTTGTGGCCGGCTACTAGTGTCTGAAAAGAATCGCGAGGCTAAAAATAAGTTAAACACCAAGTATTTATTTTTTCACCTTCTCAATTTTTTTAAACGAATGGATTCTTCCTAACGGTATCATCTGGGATCCTAAAAAAAATAACATGATGAGTAAAATCCAGTAACAACAAACTGATGTTACATATTTATCAGTGAGCATTTCTCGAAACAAATATTAAAAATATTTCAACTAGAGCTGCTTGAGTTTATTAATAAGACTTACCAAGGACTATGACTGGATCAGTTAATAGTTAAGCTTAGAAGTGCTTCAATTCATTACTCATTGTAAATCTGCATATAAACTCCATCCACTCTACAACATTCAACTGGTCCAATAAAAATGGAACTCTAGATATTGAAACATCTTGCAGACAAATCATACTCTGAAATAGAAAATAGAAAAAATATTCACAATTAAAACAAAGAAATTTATAAAGAGTAATAGCTGGTTATAGTCAATTGAGTTTCCTACGCCACTACATTTTTTCACATAACCATAGATACATAACCTATCATGACCATAGATATCACAAGTGCCAGAAAATGTCAATAGGGCATGTCCACGTGACGTCACAAACTAGCTGGTGGTAAAACAATAAACAAAGCCACGTGGTACTTATAGTGAGGTTATGCTGCTTCATAATGTTAGATCGTGTTTGAGTTTAGTTGGTTTTGCTTCATTTTCCTTTAAAGTTATTTTAATTGTTGAGCTTGCATATTTAATACTATATAATATAGGTTAATAGTTGTTTGTTGTTTGATAATTTTTCATCGTGTCTATTGTTTATTGTTTTACCACCGTCGTATTGTCAATGTCAGCTGTCGTGGACATGCCCTATTGTCAATACAATAAAGAGAGGGGCCACTCATACAAATATTGTTCGATCTTGCCATCTACTGTTACTTGTCAAAGGTATGAGATCCATAGAATATCATAAGATAGAGAGGTCATTCATTAGAAGTATTAGGTAGGCAACCAAACATACATGTTTACTTGCATACCTCTTACTTGCTCAATTATAATACAGAGTATTCAAATAAAATTATGTAGGTTATACAACGATTCATTTTATTTTAGGATTATGGAAATATTCTACTTAGTAACGGTTGAAGCTATTAATTTGTTAAAACAGATTAATTCATAATTTAGATTTAGTCAAGGTAGGAAGCTAACCCAATTGAAAAAGTCAAACCAAATTTGTAATTAGAGACTTACGAGCATACAGATTAAAACAACTAAATAAATCACATTATGCAAAACATCTACTACCAATCATTCAATAAAACCTAACACAGAATTAGAAGTACTCAATATTTTTTTAAATATGAAGCGAGAACTACATTTTCTCAAAGAATGGACGAGTTCTATACAAGGGAGTTCCTGCCAACATAACGAACAAAAAAATACTGAAAAAGGTTAGTCGCATAATAAGGAAGTGGTTTTTCCAATCTATGTTTAGTTTTTCTTATATATTTTGAGTTCCTTTACCACCCATGTTGTACCCGAAAAGTTTGGAGTTTTACCCGAGAATTTGTAGGCCAATTTAGCTTGGGGAATTTTATATCTTACAGTTGACGAACAACTAATGACAGCTGTCTATACATGTTTATTTGGCTTTGTTTGTGTTCTTTGTGTTTCGTCAACTGTAAGATACAAAATACCCCAAACTAAAAATACCTCCAAACTTTTTGGGTACAGCATGGGTGGTAAAGGCACTCAAAACACATTAGAAAAACTAAACATAGATTGGGAAAAACACTTCCTTATGCGACCAACCTTTTTCAGTATTTTTTTGCTCGTTATGTTGGCAGCAATTCCCTTGTATAGAACTCGTCCATTGGTAATTATAGAAGCCATTCAAGAAACCCACAATCTGATGTCATCAATAAACAGATAAATCTTTTTCATATATATTATTAAATCAAAGGCAGTTTAGTTTAGTTTAGGTCCATTGTTATTTCTACTTCGAGGCAATATGTGTTAGAATATTAATTATATACTAAGATGTAAACTTACAGTTGTATTTTATTGAAAATCTCAGTTCCTCAATTGCATTGTCCCAATATTTTCATGTTCCAAAAATATGCTGTTGTTTGTCCTTCACTTTCCTGAAAAACACAAATTTTGAAATTACTAGTAGGTATATACCACCGAATAATAATCAATGATTATTATTCGGTGCTAGTACCAAGTGTTGTATTAAACTGAAATATTTGAACCAGTAAATACAAAAATATACTGAGCTCACATATCAAGTATCATCTCAATATATTAACGTCCATTTCAACATATACGTTGTGTTTCTATACTGCCTCTGGATCGAGTGTAATTACCTAACGATAACAGGGAAATTCTTTAAAATAAAAACAAAAAGGCAATTTTTCTCTGTGAAGACCATTTTTTTCCAGTAGAAAGTGCACAACAAAAAATGTGATCATTTCCGAATTTTACTCATTAACTGTCTTACAATAAAAAATATATTTTTATATTTTGTACTTGTTGCAGATACTTCGATATTCAAGGATTGCCCTTTTGGTGTTATAACAAGTCAAAGCAGAACTGAAAATCCTTTGATAATGTTTAATTGACCATTATGTGTAATAATAGAATTTGTATAATTTAATTACTAAAATAAAAAAGTATATGGTTAATTAGTTTTTTTTCTTCTGTGTTTTCTGTTTTTTTATAAAAGAGTCATTAAAAGGCATGGATATTTACCAGAATGTTTGGTAGGTTTTCTTTTCCCTGACTATGCACTGCTACACAGGATTGATTCCCTCGCCTCGCAGAACTAGTATCAGCTTGAATCAGGTCACTGAAATAATAATTGAAGAGCTGTGCAAGGTAAACTGGTCTTTTCAAAATTACTATATTTTAAGAGTATCAAACTGAAAATTTGACTATCGTGATTTAACAGTCTTTTTCATTCAAAGTACTAAGCAAATCCAGAGATCACGTTATCTAATCTAACATGACCATCAAGGACAAACAGTTTAGTCAACTGATCAGTTTTGAATTGTCACAAGGCAATTAAATTTAAAAAATTTAATCCTAAGATAATAACAATTTATGTTTTGATTATTTAACACCGGGACAGCGCGTACGCAGTCCCGACTACCAAAAATTACGCGCCCGAGTTATCCGCATTAGGGATAATCGCAGGGGTCAGCCCGACCGAAGTGCAATGGAAAGGCCTCGCCCTGGGGGAACCGCCTTGTTGATCACGGTAACCCCTACGCCAGGTAAGTATGATTTGATGTTGGAATCGCTAGTATACGTAACGAACTCCTATGAAATTAAGATAACGGCTAAAGTTACGCCATCTACGCGCATATACCTCAACTAAATGCACACGCAAAGTCCCAATCGATGGAAGTGTTTAACAGTAATCATTCTGTAGGTAGTGTAGGTACCTACAGTGCCTATAACCAAGAATTTCCATAGTCCATTCTAAATTTAATGTATATTTGGCAAAAAATTTAGTAACAAGGTCTAGTACAGTACCTATGAGATATATTTTTCAATAAGAAATCTCTATATATTATGCTTCTCAAGTTAGGTTAGGGTAATGTTAGAATATTCTTATTATTCAAAAGCATATAGGTAGGTACTTACAGGCCTGCATTTTTAAAAACATGCTTTGAAAGATTTCATATCACAATGAACAGCTCTGACAAATGTATTGTCATTTTATTTTGCTGAAAAACAAATATTAAAAAAATTCAACTATGTTCAGTGAGTTCATTTGAACTACATAAGACTTATCAAAGACTACGACTGTATCACATAATACTTAGTTAAGCCTGGAGGAGATTCATTGGAACTTATTGTAAATCACATATAAACTCCATCTTTTCTACTAGCCCAAAGAAAATGGTACTTTTGTTATCTATACGACGACTATTTATAATTGAAACAAAGAAATCATGTTCTCAGGAGAAATAATTGGCTTTTTTACAGCTAATAATTTTACCTTATTTCTTCCTTTGACACTTTCTATTAGGTATATGATATCATTGTGAACAATTTTCACAAAACGATTGAAGGGTATGAATCATTATTAACTACTTTAGTAGGAATATTTCGTAGTTTTTATAAAATACTAAAGAGTTATCAAATTAATCTTTATTTCAACATACCGCCAAGGCCTTTGGATTAAGTGTAATCCCGGAAGAATTATACTAATATTGTTACCAAGAGTTTCACTGACAGAAATATCATTTAATATAAATACATATGCACAAATAGTAAAATAAAAGTTGTATTTTTCTCTTTGACGTCTCTATATAACACCATTTTAAATTCAATAATGTAAATAAAAAAATAAAAACCATAGATAATAATTTCCAGATATGTCAATTGTCAATAAGATAATAATAATAATAATAATAATAATAATAATATATATTTCAGAAAATGCTAGCATTTACAAAAAAAAATTATAATTGTTAACACAGAATGAAATGACGTCACAACTGTAACATTTACAGTGAAGTTAGTCTAAATTTGCATGTAAATAATCTTGGATACAATATGGCTCAATGTCAACTAAAAGTTTTTTAATTTCCTTCTTGAATTTATTGCTGGATGTTAAGGTTTTTATTCGTAATGGTAATTTATTGTAAAATTTGATTGACGCATATATTGGAGATTTTTCAGTTATGGTTAATCGGTGATGTGGATAGATTAAATTATTTCTCCTGGTGTTATAGCAGTGTGTCACACAGCATGCCTCAAATATTTCTTTATTTTTAAAAAGGTACATTAAACATTCAAATATGTATAGTCCATACAAGGTGAGTATTCCATTCGCTTTAAATATGGATCTGCAAGAATCCTTAAATTTCATGCAGTTTATTATGCGAATTGCCCTTTTCTGTACTACAAATACTTTGTCCGAGTAGCTATAACTACCCCAGAAAATAATGCCGTATCTTAAAATTGATTCAAAATTGGAAAAATATAGTATCTTTGATGTTTCTTTATTTAAATATTTGGCAACAACCCGTAACCCATAAGTAATACTGCTCAGTTTATTTGAAGTCTCATCAATGTGCTTTGACCAATTTAAACGTTCATCAACAAATACCCCTAAGAACTTTGTATATTTCGATACTTTAAAATTAACTGCATCATCCAATTCAACAACCTCAGGTCTAAATTCTAATGGTATAGTGTTGAAGAGAATAACGTTGGTTTTTGATTCATTTAAAATCAGTTTATTTTTTGTGAACCATTCCTTTGTCTTTTTTAATAAATTGTCACAGTTTTTTATTACTTCTGGATATGTTTCTCCTCCTACCAAAAGGTTAGTATCATCAGCATATACTGTCATAAATTGATTATTATTGAGATTCAATAGACATAAGTCATTTATATAAATCACAAAGAGCAAAGGGCCAATAATGCTTCCTTGTGGTATTCCAATGTTTGTGGTAATTACAGTAGATTTAGTACTTTTCGGACCATTACGAATACATACTCTTTGTTGTCTATTGTATAAGTAGGATTGGATCCACTTCAAAAAATTATCTCTTACTCCGTATTGATCTAATTTAATCAATAAAAGCTGGTGGTCAAGACAATCATATGCCTTTGATAAATCAAGAAACATACCCATTGCTAAGTATTTTTCTTCCATTAAATTTACTATGTTCTCTGTGAATTGAAATATTGCTGTTTGTGTAGATTTTCTACTTAGATAACCATGTTGATTATTACTAAAAATTTGACATTTTTCAAAAAATGTTACCAAGTTGTGACTCATGGCTAACTCAAACAACTTTGAAAAACTGGGCAAAATGCTTATAGGCCTGTAATTTTCTATTAATTCAGGATCACCTTTTTTATGTAACGGTTTTATCACGGCTAGTTTTAATTGGGCTGGGAATACACCAAATCTAATGGAATTATTAATTATATATACCAAGACATCACCTATAACTCTCACTATCTTTTTAATTAGGCATGCTGGAATTTCATCTTCACCAGAAGTGTACTTGTTTTTTATTTTATTTGCCAAATCTATCAGATTATCTAAAGACAAGCTAGAAAAAGACATTGTTTGAGGGTTATAGGGAATATTGCAACTAAATGGAATATGATTAATTTGTGCAATTAGGTCTGGAACGATTGATGTTAAATATTTATTATACTCATCGGCTATTTTCTCTGGATCACCCTGTAAGTAACAAACATGATTCTCAACTTTTCCAGTTAACTCTTTACATATACTCCACATACATTTGGATTTGTTGTCAGAGTTTTTTATTCTGCTTTTATAATTTTCTTTTTTCAATTTAATTAATAAAAGATCATATTGTTTTTTTACCTTAATATAATCATCTTTTAATACTGGATTGTGACGACTTAAGATTAACAGTTTATCTAGATTATTTTTTAATTCATTCACTTCTACTGATTTTTCATAGTTGCCCTTCCTATTACCAATTTTTGTGAATTTCATGGGAAAACATTCATCAAAAATAGTGCCAAAATAGTTCATAAACAATGTCCACTGTTTATCAACTTCGGACACCTCACAATTGTGATAAACGTTTTTCCAATCCTGAATTTTAAGTTGACTAATAAAATTGTTAACGTTTTCATCGCTGAAAAATCTCTTATATATGTGAGTAAGTGGTTTATCCAATTTAATCTTAAATTTTATAATTTGAGCCAAATGGTCTGACGTATGTAAATTAATTACTTCTGTGGAATAGATTCCTTTAAAATTTGTGAAAATGTTATCAATACAACTTTTAGTCCTGTCAGTTATTCTTGTATATTGATTTATCACAGGATATATGTCAAAAGAGCCTGTTAATGCTAATAATTTGGATTTTACATTGTTATCATCTTTTAATTCTATATTAAAATCACCAGCAATAAATATAAGTTTATTTTGATTTTTTGTTAGTAAAGATTCAAATTTTTCAAAAAATATTTTTAAATTCGCCCCTGAAGGTCTATATAGAGAAATGATTATAATTTGTATATTTGATAAACTTACTTCCACGGCAGAGCATTCAAATTCACCGACAACTGAAAGCTTGTTTAATGAGTTTAAAGATTTATATTTAATATTGTTTTTACAATAAATGGCGCTTCCTCCATGTTGATTCTCGTTTCGACAAAACCAATCTGCTAATTGATAATTATTTATGTTCATACATTTAAGTTGCTTTTCCTCTTTCCAGTGTTCCGTGGCACAGACAAAATAGCAATTTGGGTTTTCATTTGTGTATTTTTCTATTTTTTCAATGCTATTGCTAATAGATTGCATGTTTTGGTGTAATAAGATTACATATTGCTGGTTATCGCTGTTTTCATTGGAATTTTGTTTGATATTTTTCTTTTGTGATGAGTTGAAAGTAGATGTAGATGCTAAGCAAAATCCGATGGTCTATTATTGTCTTGATATTTTCGGTATTTTCTAAAATCAAATCTTTTGTAGCCAACCCCTTGAGGCCATGATGATGGCTTGTATATTTCATCCATACAACTCCAATCAATACCAAACATAAAACACTTTGTTTGGTTTTCTGCAGTGAGTAGTTCTTGAACTTCTATGTTTTTATTTTTGAAGGGATCTTGTTTACCTATGAATTTTCGTATATCTTCTTCGGTTATAGATCTTTTTATTCTATATAAATATAACCAGGCTTTTCTCTTGGCTGCAAATTCTTTTTCTTCTGTTTCTCCATTTCCATATAATTTTTCCCTTTCTGGAACTACTTTCGTTTTATTTTTTTTGTAACTTACAGTTTTGAATCCTTCCTGTATATCACTATTAATGTGTATAAGACTGTTGGCTATATTTCTTTGCTCAGCTTCCAACATCATTTTCTCATCATTAATTTTCAATTTCGGAAGAGTATTTCCCGTTTGCATCTTGGAACTCGTAGGTTGACCAATACCTGGCCTATTTTGTTCGGTATTAGTCGTCTTTACTTTGGTTTTATCTGCACAATTTTTATCGTGTATAGGTGTTTGTGGTGTTAATGTTTTTTGTAATGTTTGGAGTTTTTCTTCTAATAACTGTTTATTTTCTATCAACAGGTTATTATTTTTTAAGATAGAGAGGTTACTCAAAACAAATATTGTTCGGTGATGCCATCTTCTGGAAAGTAGGTGGGAAAATCATAGAATACTATATTAAGATAGAGAGGTCAATCATAAATATAATAATAGGTAGGCAACCAAACATACCTCAACACTTGCATACCTCTTACTTGCTTATATAGAGTGTACAAATAAAATTATATAGGTTATAAAAAGATTCATTTTATTTCAGAAATATGAAAAGATTCCGCATAGAAAAGGTTATAATAGTAAAATTCACAATATTTCAATCATTGGAGCCTCCTATTTTTTATTTAGCCAAGATAGATATTGGAAAATTTCAACTGACAGTTAAATTACAATATTATATTTCAATATGAGATGTGTTTTTCAATAAACAAATTCTATTCGCTTAGGTTCATTGTTATTTCTACTTCCAATTATTCTACTGTTAGATATAAATAAAAATTATGTATACTTACAGTTAAGTTTTATTAAAACATACAGTTCGTCCGTTGCATTGTCCTAATACTTTTATATTCTAGCAAAATTAGATTGACATGTAGTTTTTCCTCCACTTTCCTGAAAAAAATACACATTTTGAAATGACCTACTAAGTGTTGCGTTAATCTGTAATAGGTAATTGAACTTATAAATAAACCTTACTTATCTGATATAATAGAAACCACTCATTTATTGAGGTAGCTAGACAAGAGAATATCATGTTCCGTTTTATACATTAATTTGGTAAACATTCAAGTGAAATATGAAATATATTTTGCAATAAACAGCCTCTATTTGATAAAGTTAGGTTAAGGTATTAGAATATTCACAGTCCAGCAAATTGCAGTAGTTCCTTCGATGCTTTATCATTTTAATTTGACAATAATAATAAACATGGAAAATGTGTTAGTGATTTTTTCTCTTTAATAATATGTTTAGTAGTTTTTAAAGAATAATAATTAAATTAATATATTATTCAACATACCATCTATGGATTAAGCGTATTTCCGAAATGGTAATATTAATAATGTTATCAAGAGTTTGATTTACAGATAAATTATTCAATATAAATACATATGCACAAATTAAAGTAATATGTGACAACTCTACGCCATTTCAAATCCAATAAGTAATAGAAACCATAGATATATTAATTTCCAGATATGTCAAAACGATAATTGACACAAATATTGTTCGATGGTGCCATAGAGTACAATAAGCTGGAGAGGTAATGGGTAGGCAATCAAACATACTTGAACACTTGCATACCTCTTACTTGCTTATAGTTGTAATACAGAGTGTCCCAATGATATGTAAATTATACATTGTTACATATTTTATTATATCATTTTGGAAAGATTTTACGCAGTAGAGGTTATAACAGTTAAATTTACAATATTCCAAGATACAAATAAAATTCAATTATTAGAACCTTCTATTTTTGACAGCCAAGAAAGATTTTGGAAAAATCTAACTAAGTTAATTTCTAATTAAACAAATTCTATAGGCGTAGGTTAATTGATATTTCTACTTCCGTCTTATATACCCAATATCAATAGTGATTGAATATACTTACAGTCAAGTCTTGATAAATCCCACCGTTCCTCCATTGCATTGTTTTAATATTTTCATATTACAATGAACTAAACTCAAATTCATTCATTTGAACTACTAGAATTTATAAATGAGACTGACCGAGGACTATGACAGAATCAGAAAGCAGCTTCATCGGTTCTTATTTAGGTTCGAAACTCTCTACAACAGTACCCTATTGGTCCAATGGAAATGGTACTTTTGTTATTGAAAGAGCTGTATCGACGACAACTTGTAATCATATATCTAAAATAGAAAACAATATTAACAATTAGAAAAAAAATAAAGAGAAATAGCCAAATGGCTTATTATTACCTGTTACCTTTCTTCGATGCTTTATATAATATCATGATGAACAATTTTCATAAAATGATTGAATTGTGTGAATCATTATTAACCGGCTTCGTAGTATATATTGTAGTTTTTTAAGAATAATAAATTTTTTATAGAAATAAAAAGATAAGCGGTTTTTTACACTGTGACGACTCTCGCCAAATCAAATATGTAAGCAAAACCATAGATATAACAATATACCGAAATGTCAATTGTCAATACGATAAAATAGAGAGGTCACTCATCCAAGTATTGTTCGATGCTGCCATCTACAAGAAAGTTACCTCTTATTCGCGAAATTTTTTCCGATAGTGGGCGCTGCAGTGTATGTCAAAGTTGTCAGTGGAATGGGGAAAACAATGCTAGCCCAGATAAAATATTGTGCTAACCCCCAATTGTTTCAATACACGTACTGTAGTGGCGATTTGGTTTGTTTTCCCCATTCCAATTTTGCTCGTTTTCGCGAATAGGTATGCAAATCATAGAATACTATAAGGTAGAGATGTCAATCATTAGAAATATAATACTAATAGGTAGGAGATAACACGTAACAATTGTTTTCTAAAAATACGGGTAGTGTATTTTTTATTATTAGATATTGGGTGTTGAGAATAAATAATAATTACTATGTCATTTTTTATATACATATAAAATTATTTATAAGCTGAGCGCACATCAGAACTTTTCTCAAAGTTGTTTCAACTTTTTAAGTATTTTAAGATATATGAAATTACAAATCTGAAATCAGTGGAGATAACCTATTTGTGGCCACACTACCACAGAGTAAACCTCTGGGACACTACTTTAGAGTTCAAATGGGACTAAATAATATAAAATAATATTACTCTATGGATGGGACTATCGTTGACAGACTAAATACAATGTATCTAATTAAAAATTGGTTTTTCAATGTGGCGCCATAAAAATTATGGACATTAATGCTTTTTTAAAGTAGACGATAGTTAAAAAATGGCGGAAATAACCTAAAATTGTTATTTCTTTGTCTTCTATGTGTATAGTTGAAATAAGGGAATCTAGTTTCCCATGCACACTGTATATTTAAAATGCAGTTTTATATTCAATTTGCGTACAATGTTCAAAAGTCTGCACGAATACGTTGGAAAAGAGGTAAATTGTATTCAAGTGTTATCTACTGTCAAAGAAACCAACTGAATTAAACCAGAATTTATATGAAACATCTATACACATAGTTCTATAAGTATTATATGCGAACTAGTTGGGTTTATCGTTTCACACTTCGTTCTCGCGAGTTGAAAATTACCAAAGTTTTAATCGAAGCCAAAAACAGGGGTTCTCTCCGATATTCTCCTCGTATAATATTATTTTAAAAGTTTCCGTTTTGCGATGAAAAGTCTCTTTTATAAAATACGAGCATAAGGTTTGTAAGAATGGCTGTTGATAAAATCTTAAAATTTTGCTTTGGTCAATAATAGACTAATTCAAATAATTTGAGAATTCAGGGATAGTAGTTCAACAAAAACTTGTCCAGCATAATTGTTCATACCCAGTAGATTGTCTTTAACATATTTTCTGCTTGAAATTATCTATCAAGATGAAATTATTTGAATTTAAATGTCATTAGTTTAAAACTCGCGCTCAATAAAAAATGACTGATGACATAAGGAGTGCGTTCATAATATAACAAAAACTGACAGTATACTTGTCAGTCAGACGACGGGGTAAACGCTTCTCGTGGTGCTTTTGTGAATGGACGAGTTCTATACAAGAGAATTGCTGCCAACATAACGAACAAAAAAATACTGAAAAAGGTTAGTCGCATAAGGAAGTGGTTTTTCCAATCTATGTTTTGTTTTTCTTATATATTTTGAGTCCCTTTACCACCCATGTTGTACCCGAAAAGTTTGGAGTTTTACCCGAGAAGTTTGTAGGAAAATTTAGCTTGGGGAATTTTATATCTTACAGTTGATGAACAACTAATGACAGCTGTCTATACATGTTTATTTAGCTTTGTTTGTGTTCTTTGTGTTTCGTCAACTGTAAGATGCAAAATACCCCAAACTAAAAATATCTCCAAACTTTTTGGGTACAACATGGGTGGTAAAGGGACTCAAAATATATAAGAAAAACTAAACATAGATTGGAAAAACCACTTCCTTATGCGACTAACCTTTTTCAGTATTTTTTTGTTCGCTATGTTGGCAGCAGTTCCCTTGTATAGAACTCGTCCATTATTATTAATTTTTGTCTTAAATTTAGCTAGTAGTTCAACAAAAACTTGTTCAACATAATTTTGTATACACAGGAGATTGTCTTTAACATATTTGCTGCTTGAAATGACCTATAAAGACAAAATTGTTTGAATTTGAATGCCATTAGTTAAAAACTCGCGCTCAACCAAAAGTGACTGATGACATAAAGAGTGCGTTCATAATATATCGAAAACTGACAGTGCACTTGTCAGTCCGACGAGGTAAGCGCTTCTCGTGGTGCGTTTGTGAGTTAATATATTGAATTTTTGGCTTAAATTTGCCTGACAGTGGAATAAATGGTATATAAATAATGGCGATGAAGACATTTATAAGCCATTCGACCAATAATAATAGTCTTCACAACATATTCTGATATTATTCAACTGAACTTCCATAGAGGGCGTATTTACAATACAAACGATATTGCTTACCTACGGTTACGCTAAGCTGTTGAAGCAAAAGGAGCATTTATTATACAGTGTGTGGTCTTACTATGGACAATTCGGTCGGTCGGGGCGACTGGCATGTACATCGTTAAATTATTCCGCTTTTCTGCGCATAATGTATATTCAATGAACTGATCAATCGTCATTCTTATGATCTACATGTATACGTAGAACAGTACATATTTTGGGGTCCTTTGAAATCAATTTTGTCTGTTTACGCTTTGTTTCACCTAAAAAGGCAAAGGCAATTAAAATACTGTTAATTGAATCAAGATGGAAAATGTTAACAAAGCTTCTGTTTTTAAAAGATAAAATGGAGCGTTATTGTTTAATTATCCGTGACAGAATCCGTGTTGCAAGGCTGCAGCTCAATTCAACCATTTTATGTCCAGTACGATTTTTGTAAAAATTTTAGTTGTTTTTAAAAAATTTATTTAAAATTTACGGAGACCTAAAAGATCCATTGTGCGTCCTTACTTCTACCTAGTTTCTGAGATATATCTCCTCTTTCGTCCTATATCCCGAAGGAATTTCAGGATATCTGCAGGCTTTGTCCTAGGATCCTGAACAGCAAATCGCAAGTATGTGAATGGAGACTTCCTCTACGATGCCAAATATTCTACGTTCTACTTAGACCAAGTATGGTACACTGGTTGTACAAAATGGTTGTCATCTCCAGGGCTGATGGCCAAAGATTAGACAAACCGCTGCGATGCTGAAACTAAGCAAGGCCCAAAGACGCACATAAGCGGCGCTGGAGACAATGCTAGACCTTCCTCTGCTACATTGTGTCAAAATTTGCGAAGCAAGGGCAGCTCTAACCCGACTGGAAAGGGCATCGGACCATGACGTGGCACATGGGAGAGGACACACAGAAATAAGGCATGTGGATGACGACATCTTTAAAATGCCAACAGACCAAATGACCACCAGAACTTCGAAGATTGTCATCAAAGATCGAAAGGAGCTTGAGGAAGAGAACGCACCACCACTCAGTAGAGCGAATGAACTAATCTGGTACACAGACGGATCGAGGAATGAGCTCGGCAGTGGTTCAGACATATACAGCAAGTCGAGTAAATATGAAGAAACCTTCTCGATTGGCAAATACGTCTCGGTATTTCAAGCAGAGGTCTATGCAATACTTGCATATAGCATGAGAGCCTACAACAATAGGCAGATCAGGATCTACAGTGACAGTTAAGCTGCTGTTGAAGCACTCTAAGAGCTCTAATTTAACATCTCGAATGCTATGGGAATGTGGCGAAGAACTTATAGAAGACTGGTGACTCGTAACAGTGTAGCACTGGATTGGGTCCCAGGTGACAAAGGAAATTCATAAATGAACCATCAGAAAAAGTAGCCAAAGAACTGCTCTCAATGAGCAGGAACAAACTACGCACCATAACGGGCTACTTACGGGACACTTTCCCACAAATGAGCACCTGAACAAAATTGGGCGGAGTAGAATTCAATGAGACCTCTGGCGGAAAAAATTGTAATTGTCGCAACGAGTAAAACAATTCGTTTTGCATTGTTTTTGTATTATATGCAAGTCAACGTAATTACCGTGAATTCATACTTTATTTGTTTAATTTTGTGTCAGTGACAAGCTTAGAACTGTGTTTTTCTATTCAACTCAACTGTCATCATTTCTGAGGTTATATTCTTATAATATAATCAGAGATATTATGGAAGAGGTTATGTTATTCTACTTTTTGTTTTCATTGCACTTTTATGGAAGTATCACTTATTTCCTCTATAGGTATCATGCAAAAATATATGGACATCATTTAAAACTGCCTGTCCCTCATTTATGCACCTAGAAGAAGGCTCGGTTTTTACAAATTCAAATAAACTTTGTCAGTCAGTGTGAATAGTCAGTGTATACCTAATCAGTGTACACCTAATCCATTACTCGTTGCTAGGATGACATTGACATTTCGGAGCGACATCTATCGAATTCTACTTTTCCCAATTCACTACAAGTGCTGACGTCAAACATTTGACATTTGCTCAAAAATATGCAGATTAAAGTAGAGAAACTTTTCTGCAATGGTCTATTAAAAATGTTTTGTCTTTCAAAAATATGCAGTAGGTACCTATCGTGATTGAAAGATCAAATTTCTATTTTCATTTCGTTCGATGGATATCGAACCCATCGAAATGGAAAATTAGATTTCCAAATGTTTACACAATTGAACCACCGCCGAGCGGTAGTAAGTTTCATTCCTTTTCGAAATAACCGACTGGAAATAATTTTTAATTTCTATTTGTAAAAATAATAACGTAGCAGCTAGGTATGTAGGGAATTTATATTATTCGCCCGGTTATTGTATATTTTCCATGGTCGTTCTTCCAGAATGTAACTACAAACTTTCGGAAACTTTCAAGTTTTCGGGACTTCTCCCGAACTTATGATGTTAACTTTCATCTCGTATATATATATAGATCCTTTTTGGAATGTATCGAGTCGGGCAAATAAAAGAGCAATATATCTTTCGATATAAACTTATTAAAATGTTACCTGGATAGTATGGTAGATAGAAGGAGTCGTGTAAAGCGGTTTAAATGGTAAGGTTAACGATTTTCTTAAAATAAAACCGTCTCCTCGCCGACACCACCTCAGCCTTCTGGCCTTATTGTGGATCCTCATAGTGCTCTGACTACAGCCTATTTACCCAATCCATCCCCTGTATTAGCTCATACAGGTTCTTAGCTGGTTGGTTGTAGAAGTTTTCTGGAGTCATTTAGGATTTATACCATACAGTATTTGCTTCCTGTAGTCCAGAATCTTACAATCTTATAGTTGCATAATCTACTCCACCCAATACGATTTTTGGGTAAATTTTAGTTGTTTTAAAAAAATAAATTAAAATTTACGTAGACCTAAAAGATCCATTGTGCCTCCTTACTTCTCTTTCGTCCTATCTTGGTGTGAGTCATCGTTTGTGACGTATATCCTGACATCAACTTGACATGGACTTATAAAATCAAAAGTTTCCACAAATAGAGTTAACTGCATGGTTAACCGATGTGAGTTAACTCTAAGATTTAACAGTAACCTATAAAAGCGGCCGTAATCAAATTAAGTCAAAGATTAGGGTTATTGTTTGTAATACATTCAAACGGCACATTATTGTGTTATTTTGATCAGGATCAATCACGGACTTGCCTTTTTCCATTTTTTCCAACGTAATGTGTTAGGAGGACATTAACAATCGATGACGCACACCAAGAAGGTTAGGTTAGGTCATCCTCAGTCAATTCTTGGAGATTTTGAAGTTTATATCGATAAAAGTTTGTAAAGACTGTCTATAACAAGTCAAATGCCAGGTCAAAGAGAAATATTGTGAAACATACTCAACTTCTTACCCGTGTTTAAAAGAAAAAACATCCATCGACATAAAATGTAGCTCCTAAATACTTTATTATCAAGTATTTAAAATCTTATAAAATTCTTTTCGACTCGGTTCCTATTAAAGTCACCCCCCGAGTTTCATAATTACGCCCAGATATTTAAATATCTCTCTTTAAAATCAAACAAAGAGATCAATAAGAATAGGGCAGAACTTTGAAATTAAAGAAAATCGACAGCAGGCGTTAGGTCAGCAGCACAACGTACAATAGATTTCTCAGCAGCAGGGTGGAAGAAATAGTCACTAATCACATCCTCGGTTACAAATTATATAGTTACTCTCACGTTACACCCAACACTAAATACGATGTAAAGGTATGGTTATTTAGGGGCGCGGAATTTACTTTGTTGGGGATTTTGACTTGGGAACCGAAATCTAAAAACCCTGCTATTATTAACACACTTCAACAGTTCTATTGTTGAAAAAACAACCCTATTGTATTGATTTTTTTTAACAATTTCTTTACTTAATGATGAATAGTAAACAGTTATTTCATTTGAGGACACTTTCTATTGGCTCTTACGATGTAAATCAACATTGTCGTATTTACCTTAGACAGTGACAATTATTAAATTTGAAATAACATACCTCGGAGTAATGATTTCGAAATAGTCAGCTTCATACTGTTTAGGTACTACTTCACTATCTAAAGTTTTCTTCATTTAGTTAACTTTCACAATACAATACTTACCATAATAGTTATTTATGCAACAAGTGCAAAAAACACGTTTTGCAAGAGTTGCATACAATATTTTTTCTACATTCATGCAAAAAATGGAAAATTAGAATATAATATAATGGGGACCTAACCTAACCTAACCTAACCTAATCAAACTCAAAACGTTCTTCTTTTTTGTATCTTTATGGCCTCCACCTTGTCAGTACTCAATCATAGCTGGTTTTCGCTTTGACCATTTAAATTTTTAATGATTAAAGATTTTTGCAATTATTGTAACTCGTTGAGACTAAGTAGTAAGATATACATATATTATTGTTGTATTAGAGCAGGATCAGACACTTGCTCTGGATTTTTATTTTATTTAAATGTTTATGTTTGTCATAAATCATCACAAAAGTGACACAAGAATGACAGATGAGTGCAACAAAGAACCACTTTTTCACAAAAGTGTTGTTTTTTGCATGAATGTAGAAAAAGAAATAAAAAGGTGTAAGCCATAAGTATACCTAAAAAATAAGTGACATTATGACAATGACAGTTTCTTCTTTTACAGTAGGTACCAGCCATATGTACCATAATAATAGTTCTAAGTAGTTCGCGACTTTTCGATGACAGCTTTCAATGATTCCAGATTCCTTCTTTTTATGGTCCTTTACATATTCGCCTTAACAGATAAAACGTAAAAATAATCTTCAAGAGTGATACATTTTTAATTCCAACACTTCTCTGACACGCTTTGAATTTTCTTTTAAAAAAGGTATCAACTTATTTCTGTCTTTAAATACTTTCACTCATACTCTAAGCAGAGATAACTGGTTCACTTTTAACTTACTCTTAAATTCCATGGAAGATCTGAAAATTGATATTAAAGTGAGGTTATGACAAAATCTGTGGCTAATGAACCTGCTCTAGGTTAGATCGACATGAAATCACATCTGATATGTGTAGTTAGCTTTTGTCAGGAAAGTTTCTTGAGGAATTTTACATTTATTTCTTTTTACAAAGTTACTATGTTTTAAAATAATTTTAGATTGAACATTCGGTTCCTATATAGAGGAAATTTAAGCAAATTAAGTTGTTTCATTTCTTCAGGAAAACTATTTTCTCCTTAAAGACCAGCTCCTCTTTTTAGTTTTTTTTTTCATGCGTCGATCGAGCAACATAAACAGTCCCTTCCTTTAATATAAACCCTTGAAGCTACAAAATCGAAGGGCGAGTCAAAGAAAAATAAAACGATTTAAAATGCATTTGAGTAAAGTGCGTAATAAGGGCGTCCATCCCTTCGTCTTCCGGTCTGACAAAAGAAGCACAATTCCTCCTTTTTGTGAACTAAAGCGCCCATAAATTTAAATGTTTCTGAAAAGTCAAACAAAGAAAGGAATTAAAAAGTTGTGAGATTTCTAGTAGTACTCTGTATTATTTAAGAAAAATCCAACATAGGACTGGTGTGAACATTAGTTAACACAAAGGAAAGTATAAAGAAAAAATTAGTAGTACCTACTTGTGTAATTTGATATACGATCATGTCAAGCATCCTTTAGGTTTCAAATATGACGTGTTAGTACCCAAAAAGTTTGAAGGTCTTTTTAGTTTGGGGTATTTTGCGTCTTACAGTTGACGGAAAACTAATGTCATCTGTCAACACATAATTGTTTGGCTTTGTTTGTATTTCTGGTACTCATATTGGACACTAATTTTTATTCTACTTTTGTTGGTGATTTGCGAGATTCAGATCTGCTTTTATTATTGCAAATACGATCGAGAAGAACAAAAATGTGTTGACAGCTGTCATTAGTGTTTCGTCAACTGTAAGACGTAAAATACCCCACCTAAATAGACCTTCAAACTTTTCAGGTACAACTACAAACTTTTCGGGTACAACATGGGTGGTAAAGGCTCTCAAAACATATAAGAAAAACCAAAAATTGTTCGTTATGTTGGCAGCAGTTCCCTTGTATAGAACTCGTCTATTATGGAATAAAACATCCAACGTTTATATACATAAATTTTTCTCTGGGGTAATCGTAGGCTTGAAACTTGCGTTGAGATGTTCTGTCATTCAGCTGGGCCAGTGCATTAGCGCGTTCAAGTTCACTGTTTTGGAATTAATGAAGGCCATCAAGCGAACTCGGGAATATTCCACTCGTGACCATTTCACCGTAAACCCGTTTGGTGTTGACAAATCATCCGTAGTTTACACTCCCATTAACTATATCAACCCTAGATATAGATATACACCCATAAACATATGCGATACGTTCATCAAAAACTTCTTAGTTTTAGACTGTGGTAATTTTTTGTCAAGGTTAGTATAACGTGTGAATGATTAAGGGGCGAATGAAACGGTGGCTAAGATAATCGCAGTCTCACAACGTCCTTTTAACACAAAAAAACTGATAAAACCATAGAAGTCTAAGTAAAAATTAAAAATAATTCACAAACGCACCACGAGAGGCGCTTACTCCGTCATCTGGTTGACAAGTACACTGTCTGTTTCCGCTCCATAGATTATGAACGTACTCCTTATGTCATCAGTCATTTTTGGTTGAGCGCGAATTTCAAACTAATGGCATTTTTATTCAAATAATTTTGTCCTGGATGACTGACTGACGGATCAACGCACTTGAAGCTTGGAGAATGTGTTCTAGTTCAAAATATTTAGAAATTTGGTTTTAACTATTTTCTTAGACGCTTTCCATGTGGACCACTCTGTCTACTTAATAATAATACAACGAGTCATTATTTATTTTAAATTAACCCCTAATATTTTCAGTGCTCCCCCATTTTAAATATAAAATTAAGTTTGTTAAAAAGGAAGGGAACAATAGCTAAACGATTTCAGTCAATGCTACTTAACTGTTGACATTTCTCTCTCCTTATATTATTTGATGTTCATGCCGTTCATTATAATAGTGAGTGATAATACAAATGTTAAACACTGCGTTTATTTTTTGAATTTATAGATAAATTCATTGTAAAATCTGAATCACAATTTGGACTTCGCGAAAACAGGAGCATCCAAGATGCCGTTTCAGACATTTTTATAACGCAGTTGATACTAGCAAAACTTATTTATGTGTATTTATTGATCTGGCAAAGGATTTATTTTGACAAAATAAGTTACAGTCTTTCGCTCGATTTATATATTATTCTAAATTTAACATTTGTATTTTACCTTATCTTATTTTTTTTTCTACATTCATGCAAAAAACAACACTTTTGTGCACCACATTTAATGGAAAAAGTGGTACTTTATTGCACTAGTGCAATAATAGTATTTTATGCAACGAACATGTAATGATAGCCATTAAGACACGAGCATATTGTAGGATACGAAACGAGCCGCAGGCGAGTTTCGTATATAATATGCGAGTGTATTAATGGCCATTACATGAAAGTTTCATACAATAATTTTTCTACTCCGATTAATAAAAATTATGGAATCAATAATTATTAGTTTAATTAATTTTCAAATATAGTTACTTTTGGAAATCAAAATTATTTGACAGCTATCAAATTAAGTGTCACTCCATAGGTCTGTTCGCCTGCAATAAAAGTGTATCACTGAGCTATATAATTTTGAAAAATTCAGGTCTATCTGTGAAAAAATGCGTGTAAAATTACTAAATTTGGGAATATCTATGTATATTGCATTTGTATACTACAAGAAGCATTAAAACATAATTAAAATAAATAAAATCGTATAGCTCAGTGCTACACTTTTATTGCAGGACCACAGACCTAATATAATTAATTTAAGAAATGTCAATGTCATGTATCCATGGCTATATTAAATATTGTCCGAATGTCGCATTCCTATTGGTTTAAAAATCTGTATCATAATGAAAATCTGTATCATAATGAATTTCATTATGATACAGATTTTAGTCTTCTAATAAGTATATTATAAAACGGGAGTAGAAAAAATATTTTATTGCACTCATCTGTCATTCTTGTGTCAGTTTTGTGATGATTAATGACAAACATAAACATTTAAATTAAATAAAAATCCATAGCAAGTACCTGATCCTGCTTTAATACAACAATAATATATGTATATCTTACTACTTAGTCTCAACGAGTTACAATTATTGCAAAAATCTTTAATTATTTAAAATTTAAATGGTCAAGGCGAAAACCAGCTATGATTGAGTATCGACAAGGTGGAGGCCATAAAGATACAAAAAAGAAGAACGGGTTGAGTTTTATTAGGTTAGATTAGGTTTTTGACATATTTATATTGTAATTTTCCAGTTTTTGCATGAATTTAGAAAAAATATTGTATGCAACTCTTGCAAAACGTGTTTTTTGCACTTGTTGCATAAATAACTATTATCAGCCGTATTAATAATAAAATTTAGATCATTCTAACTTGACATTTAAACCAAAAAATACATATAAATGTCAAGTTAGAATGATCTAAATTTTATTATTAATACGGCTGTAATTGTTTACTTTCTTATAAATCAAAAACTGTCATTTTTTCACCTCGTTTTCCCAAGACTTTTGATCTAGACATACAAAATTACACTTTACCAAATTTTCAGTCAATATAATGACTAGCTAACAAAAATTCTGCAAAATTGATGTGTGTCGACCTCGATGACAATTGACATCTAATATTTTCAGGTAAAGCATTTCCTGAATACTTTAGGCAAACCCAACAAGCTATCCTAACGTTAGGTATTTCCTGCATTACTTAAAACGTGGTAAAACGCAAATTGCACTTAGGAATTCCTAATTCCGATTTAGGTTAGGAATTAGTTGGTGAAATCGGGCATAAATGCCATTAGTTTAAAATTCGCGCTCAACCAAAAATGACTGATGACATAACGAGTCATATTCTTTTAAATTTTGATTGAATAGTTTGGTTGAAAAGCTCGCGCAGCATTATTTATAGATTGCACACTAAGTAGCAAGAGAAAAGAGTATTTTGTCAACTACTAGCTGTGAAGTTATTGCTTCTTAGTTCTTTTATTAGTGGTTGATAACTTTCCCAGGAGAATGTCTTTAACGTATGTGGTGCTTGAAAGTACCTATCAAGATTAAATTAATTGAATAAAAATGCCATTAGTTTAAAATTCGCGCTCAACTAAAAATGACTGATGACATAAGGAGTGCGTTCATAATATAACGAAAACTAACAGTGTTCTTGTCATTCCGATGACGGGTTAAGCGTTTCTCGTGGTGCGTTTGTGAATTATTTTTAATTTTTGTATTAAATTTGGTTAGTAGAGTAAAAAATTGTATAAACACTATTTAGATGTGGACATTTAAAAGCCTCGCATCTTATTCAAATAATTTTGATGCTCGACAATAACAATAATCCTCACCAACTTGGTGTATAATATACTATTATAGGCTGGGTGTGGGGTTCTTATTATTTCACTAAAATATAAGAAATTTTGCTATTGGTGGGAATCGACGTTTTATCAGGTCTCCTAACACCTTGCATGCTTATTTTTTCGAAAAATATCTACTTTACTTTTAAAACGACTTTAAAAATCATAAAATTTGAAAGTCCGCCAAAACGCGTTTGCCGTCACTGTTTTACACGTACTCGTTTACATTCTTATTCGGAAATATCGAATATTTATGAACACTTTCCACTTTACGTTGACTTTTAGAAATTAAAAAAGCACACACAATCACTTAATGGTCTCAAACAAACATATAAATGATATTTTTACATCGAATAGTTAATTAAAACACAGTAATAAACACAAAACTACATATAACCTATGCATTCTTCTTCTTATTCCTTCCTTTTTTGGGCTATATCCTGAGGGTTAATTTACCCAAACCTATGCATTACCGGCCATGGCAATAGGCATGACGACAGTATGAAAAAATCGTCGATATTACGGTTTTAGGGGAAAGTTCACATCAAAAAAATTGAAAACACTGCATTAGTTTTATTTAAATAATTCAGATTATTGAGATTTTCAATAAAATTAAACATTAAAATACTGCAATCGGCCATTTTGACTGAAACACCAATCACAGCGAATGACGTCACGACAAGGTAAACACTGCTGTCAGTCAATACTCATTACATTCATTTTCTGTGTTTTGTTGTGAATAATAGGTACTGATTACGAATTTGGATTGATCTTTTATTATTTCACGTGTAATTTATCATCTCTACTATAACAATGAATCCAAGCTTTGTTAAGGCAAATAGTTCAAAGTTGCCCAGGATCGACGTAATGATGTTGGGCGATTTCCTCGCAGCAAATCAAGAATTTTGCTCGTCTAAATTTCGAAACGTGAAAACTTCCTTGTAAGTAGATTTTGTATTTATCTTCACCCTTCATACGTACTTGTGATACTTACCCCATCACATGATATTGCATATAATTTTCCATATCCATCGGCAACTACAAAAAGCCCAAAGCAAACACAACTTCAATAAGTTAGTTAAGTTTAAGAAATATAAATATAATATGATAAAATACTCACATCAAAGTGGTCTTCACAGAAATAAAGTGGCGAATTCGTAACTACGTCGTTTGGGTTTCGTCTTGCGAGCTTCAACCACTTATCCCTTATTACTTTTTTGATTGGAACATGTACAAACACTTTGTTGGGGGTTCTTATTGAAGTGTTTTTACACTGTGGTACTGCACACCACTTGTAAACCTTAGAATTCATTTTCATGACACGAATTATTTCAACGTTTTGTTAACTCACTTCGCTACGCATAAACACAATGACATGTTTACAATGTCGTGACGTCAGAGCCGACGCCATGACACCCGCGAGCTGTTTTCGCGCACTTTCTAAAAAATATTTATAAAATGGCTTCAAACTTTGCTAAACTTGGTTTTATTACCGAAATAAAGGATTTTTCGTAAATGTTGAATGTGTACCCACATTACGGAAAAGTATTTCAAAATATGTCGTCTCGCCTATTGTAAAAGTGTTACGTCACACGTATTCGGAAATCCTCGGGTGTTGGTCGGAAAGTGCATTGAAATTTGAATTTTATTTTAAAATTTGGAAGTAATTTGAAATGGAAACTGATTTATTTCCTATTATTAGTTATTTTTGATATCAACTTTACTATTACAAATTAATATTTACTTAAGTAAAATATGAAATATACGTGTACCCTATTATTATCAAATAGTAACAAATTATCTATGAAGTTAAACTTTTATGAGAATTGATTTCAAGTAGGTACGAATTTTTACAAAGAACACAAATATCATCAGTCGACAAATTCATTGAAGCTAACGTAACATCAGTTCAAAAAGTTCCTAATGGAAAATAACCATTTTCCAAGCGTATTACTGGAAATAACAGAAGTATGCATTCCATCTCTCGATCCAATATTTCGTTCTCCTTCTAGAAAATGATCTTATCGAGTATTTCGCCAAGCAAATTTAGTAAAATATCATGAACTTAGTGAAATATATCTTGCAATAAATACCTCGAAAACGGTATCGTGATTAAGCAAACTTATATAAACAGCCTAAGAAAAGCGTAACGAAATGAACGCTCCGTTGGCGACTCAAACAAGTGGAAAATGAATTTTCCTTCATCGAATTCATCGAGTTAATTTACGAGAGACTGTTTATAGACAGATATACGGCCACATACAGGATCAATCAACCTCCTTCAGAAGTTACTCTTGCAAGAAGCTGATAAGATTTAGAATAGCATATTCTAAGCTATATATACGAAAAGCTTAAAAGACTCCTCTTCTCCGTGTAGATATATTTCATGGCACTTTAACGCACGAAAATCAGAAAATAAAAAGATACTACTTACTGAGACTTTCTATTAAATGATATTAAAGGAATATTTAAAGCGGAAAATGATTTATTTTAACAGAAGAAGAAAAGAAAAACGTTGAATAAGGTAATAGAATTCGGTATGGTATTTTTCCCTCAGAATAATGAAGACATGCCAACATGTCAACAAAATAATTATAACCAACTAATATAATTTATAGAGTTCTTGTGCTTTACGTGATAAAAACCATATGAAATAAGTTACAAACAGTGACGAAGTTCAAGGTGCAGTTTTCAACGTTTCACAAAAGAATAAGCTACATGAAGTTTGCCAACTGTCTTGCGCAGAAATCAAAATCGGTCTTGTAACGCCACTGCATTACAAACAAACAACGCCAATCATTAACGGACGAGTTCTATACAAGGGAATTGCTGTCAGCATAATAAAACAAACAAAAAAGTACTGAAAAAGGTTAGTCGCATAAGGAAGTGAGTTTTCTGATCAATTTTTGGTTTTTCTTATATGTTTTGAGTCCCTATACCACCCATTTTGTACCCGAAAAGTTTAGAGTTGTACCCGGAAAGTTTGCAGGTCTATTTAGTTTGGGGTATTTTACATCTTAAAGCTGACCAAAAACTAATGACATCTGTCAACACATATTTGTTTATTCTCGATGGTATTTGCAAAAATAAAAGCAGATCAGTGGTTCACAAATTACAAACAAATGTAGAATAAAAATTAGTATCCATTATAAGTACCAGAAACACAAACAAACATGTGTTGACAGTTGACATTATTTTTCGACAACTGTAAGATGCAAAATACCCCAAGACCTCCAAACTTTTCGGGTACAACATGGGTGGTAATGGGACTCAAAACATATAAGAAAAAGCAAAAACTTATTGGAAAAACCACTTGCTTATGCGACTATCAGTATTTTTTTGTTCGTTATGTTGGCGCAACATCCTTGTATAGAACTCGTCAATTGGTGAAAACTACGAAGTGGGCGACATCTGTTAATTTTCTTTCAAACTTCAATAGACGTGATTAATTTTTTTGTTTAGAAAATAACCGAAATAAAGAAATGCCTGCTAAAACCACTAAAAACACCTCTAACTCGAAATATACATAAAAAACTAAACAGAATAAACAGCATCAAACACCTTTACAGACTGCTGCCCTCCCACTTGCTGCAGACTGCTTTGTTGTTCACCCTTCTAGCAGAAATATTGAAAAATTCAGCGCCATCTAGTGACACGTGGTTTTCGCCAATAGAGGAGTTCAGTCTAAGGTCAGAGTGGCCAACAAAAAGTGTTTTTTTCTGACAAGAATGACAGTTAAGGTCTACTGTTCAAATCATAAGATTTTGCATGTTTATTATCATTGCGAAAATCTAGTTTGCTTTATTAAAATAAAATAAATACACCCCCGAAGCGTATATCTTGAAATTTAAAATGACTTTTTAGCTGAATACTCATCATATAATTGGCCAATAATTCTAGGAACTCTCGGCCTGTCACCATTTCATTTCTGTTATTCAGTCACTAGCTCTGTCAAATGTCAGTGAAAAAAGTAATTAGAAGAATAGAGATACAGCTAATAAGAAATGCTACAAAAATCTTATCGAAAATGGACGTACACAATTAAACGAATATCAACAAAAATAAATATAACTGACATTTGACATAACTAGTGACTGAATAACAGAAATGAAATGGTTACATGCCAAGAGTTCCTAGAATTATTGGCCACTTATATGTTGAGTATTCAGCTAAAAAGTCATTTTAAAATTCAAGATATACGCTTCGAGGGTGTATTCATTTTTTTAATAAGGCAAAATAGATGTTCGCAATGATAAAAACATGCAAAATCTTATGTTTTGAACAGTAGACTTTAACTGTCATTCTTGTCAGAAAAAACCACTTTTTGTTAGCCATACTGACCTTAAACTGAACTCTCCTCTATTGAAACTTTTACTTCAAACCAGTATCAAAGTGCGTGGTTAACAATATTTTTCGAGAATGAAAAATTTTAAATGATAAATTGTATACGGTCGAATTTGTAAGCGTCAATGTTTCAAATTAATGCACTGTTAACTGTTGGAGAAGTAAATCAAAAGCATAATGCAATAATAGCAACATATTACAATGCCCAGGAGTATTGTCTCTGTGGAATTGTCCCTTACAACCAACTTAGGTCTCGGGAGACATTAATAGTCGGTAAACCGATAACATACATGGCGATAATGCAAACAGAATGGGGTGGGATAGTGCCAGATACGGATTTAATGAGGTTAGATATGAGATAACAAGATAAGGATGTCAAATTCAACAGCTTGATGTCCGGCTAAACTGGAACCGAGTTACGTCGAAATAAAATAATACAGGGTGACGTGAAATACTAGATTTCTGCTAATAGAGGGCGGAGCTCAGGAGCAAGGTCAGTATTGCCAACAAACAGTGGTTTTTATGTCAATGGAAAAACTATTAAGAGAATATAGATATAAATAACTAAAACTGCTACAAAATCTAATGGAAAATGAATATAAATGATTAAACGAATATCAGCAAGAGCTGACGTTTGACATAGCTAGTGACAGAATAACAGAAAACAAATAGTGCTCCAAAAGTTCCTAGATATATTTGCCTCCGATGTGTTGAGAATTCAGCTAAAACGTTATTATAAATTACAAGATTTACGCTCCAGGAGAGTGTACACATTGTTTCATCTGTATCGCTGTATTTGTAAAGTAGGGAGGGTGAGTGTAGACTCACATAGACCACATATGTGACCCATTGTACATCCTCTCGAGGAGCTATCCTCCTAGATCATCGTCCATTCTGTCCTTCCCAGGAAGGTGAACACGTCACTAGGAGTCATCTCCTTTATATCGGCAGGTGTAGGCCAAGACTCACCGAACACACACTGTCTTATTGACGATAACTCTGGACATGCATGACAGATTCATTTTCCTTTTCACACATCCTGCATAGAGGTATGTCCACTAGCCCCACAGTATGGAGGTGTTTCCTTAGTTGACAGTGGCCAGTCGGAAATAATACTGTTGAACGTAGGTTTTTCCTGGTCATCGCCAAATATTTCTTCGACGCCATCAGCTTCCCAGGGTCACGCAGGGTGATTCTGGCAAGACTGCATCCTTTGATTCCATCCCATCTCTCAAGGGATTGAGCATGGGTGTAACGTTTGACTACTTCCGCAATTGTCGAAGTCGTTAAGCAGTAGTATCACTGGGTCCTAAAATTTTTAGTCCAGCCCGTTCCCTGGCTAAAGAATCGGAAATGCTCCTGTCGTGTCCTTTAACCCACCTCAGGATAATATTGTTATCTGCCGAGAAGTTAGCTAAATCTTGGTAACACTCTAGTGTTAGCCCTGATTTAAGATGTTGTATTTTCAAGGCTTGCAAAATCGCAAGACCAGGACCAAAAAATATATACCCAAGTTTATATTCCTTGTGATATATTATTCCCAAAATAAATAACAACATTGAAATTGTTAAAATTACTTTCAGATTAAAATGTTTTTCCACCGAAAGGAAATAATGGAATTTATATGACATAAATAAAATCATATAATTCTTTTAAAGAATAAAGTGATTAGAAGAATAGCGCAGTAAATCTCTACACTAAAGCAAAAATAATTTCACTTCCATGTACAAAGAAACCATAAAGCAAACACAGCAAAAATAAATGAAAAGCCGCAGCGAGGCCAAAACGCCACAAAATGTGAATATAGACTAGAAATATGTGTATGTGGTGGTGTTAGTTTCGCGAATCATAAATACAGAACGACATATCGGGCCTCGGCGGTTTTCCTGTCTTCCGACGGGTTGGTAGCGGGGCCGGGAAACTCGCTAACAAATGGCTTTGTGACATCATATTTACACCCTCGGCTACAAAAATAATATATGTCCGCTCGAATCATTGAGCACGTGCTGGCGTCGCCCGACGACAGCCCTCTGAGACTTGTACGAAAATAAGAGAACTTGTGTGTGTGTGTGAATGGGATTCCAAGATATAAAAAAAATATAAAAATTCTAATGATAAAGTATAAAAACCAGAACCAGAATTTGATTTACGACTTTGAAACGATTTGAAAACTGAGTAAACTCCAAAATAAACGACACACTTAAGTGAAACCCGCGATCTGCCGAAGCATCCAAATTAAGTTTGAAAAAAGATATAAAATATAAGACAGATTTGTATCAACTTCTAATGAAGTTATTCTTTCCATAAAACCATCGATAACATTCACTCAAAACCCAAATAAAATTAAATTTTGCTGTTTGAAACCCAAAAAATCAAATATTTCTTAGTCCCCTCCAATTTATTTCCGACTCAAGTCTATGTATGTATTTTTGGGGTAACATTCACTGAGACCTAAAAGATCTAGTGTGCCCCCTTACTTCTACTTGGTTTCTAAGGAGTCTAAGAAAATAGTAGCTCTTTTAGTCCTATTTCCCGGAGGAATTTCAGGATATCTGCAGGCTTCAACTTAGGTAAATGTTCCTCTTTTATCCAGTAATCTCCCAGGTACTGTGCTCTAGGATTCTGCAGTGCTGCGCAGCTGGAAAGTATGTGGATGGAGGTTTCTTCTTCCATACCACAATATCTGCATTCTTCTTCCTTCACTATTTTGAGCTTTTTCAGGTGCCCATTCAGGCGGCAATGTCCCATTAGGATCCCTGTTAAAACTCTTAGCTCTTATGCATTCATTCGATCATAGGCTGTAGTCACTCAGAAGTATCTTTGATTGTCTAAGCCCTAGTAGATCTTTCTAATGGTCAGATCTTCTATTTCTTTCGGCTTCACCTATTTCTTCCAATATTACATTGGGGCTGATCCCAGAAAAGGGTTCAGGCCCCCAGAAAGGAATTTCAGTCCCCTTCTTTGCTATTTCATTTTCTTTCATACCAGTATGTCCTGGAATCCATAGTAAAGTAACTATTTTGTTCTCGTTTAGTTCATTGAGTTTGTCCAGGCATTCCCACACCATTTTGGAACTGATTACAGAAGAGCTCAGTGCTTTAATGGCTGCTTCACTATCTGTCATTATGATAATCCTTTGTCCTCTGTATCCCTTATCAATATTCAACTGGGCGTATTTTCTTATGGCATGGATTTCCGCTTGAAAGATACTTGGGATTTTTCCCAAGCTTTCAGAGTTTTTAGTTCCTGGCACGAACACTCCTATCCCAGCTCCTCCTATTGCTTTTGAACCGTCTGTGTACCATCGAATGGCATTCTTTCCAAGTCTGGTAAAGGTATTTGGATCCCATTCCTTGTTGCTCAATTCCGTAACGAATTTCTTCGAAAAGTTGTACTTTTTCATCATACCGTCTTGTGGCATGTCCCAGGTAGTCTGATTTCTAAGAAGTGAGGATGTGTGTTTTTTTAATGTTTCCCTCTCTTATTAGTCTGTATCTTGTTCTCTGTGCAACACTTTCCACCACCATATGGTATGGACTCAAGTCTAACTGATACCCCTGCATATAGCACATGCAGCATCGGTGAAGAGGAGGAAAAATCTTTCTTAACCTTATAACCATTTTTCTTCAACTTTTATTAATTTTCATCGGTTTCATTCTTTAAAATCCTCTTTCACAATAAGCTGAAATCCAAAAACGATACAAGTACTTCGCAGTCCTAAAAAAACCTTCACTGCACAAGCGTCAGATTTCTGCTTATTGTACTCATCCCTGACATGTATGAAGACCGACATGCGGCAATTCGGCGACAATACATTGACACATTCATTACCAACAGATAATAGTAATATGATTGGAATCGTTATCAGTGATGGGTTTTAAATCAAAATGTTTGTCAGCTTGAAAAAACTTATTATCTGGGTGGACTGTCCATTTCCCAACGATTATTATCAGTTTGGAAAATATATTTCATGATGGATCGGATAACATTATAAGTAATGAGTTTTTAAATATTATTTTTAGGTTAATTTGAAATTTGATGTGAGCGAGTTGAAATTTTAGCGAAGTTTCAATTAAACAGGATATATTGAGTCGAATTATTGGAAAAATCTGGGAAATTCGTGATGGATATATATAACAGAATATAATACAATATGATGTGATTATGGAACTGTCTTGTTCTAGAAAAAAATTTTTGTTCATTTGTTTGTAATTCGAAAAGATTTCAAAATATTCTATAAAATTCAAAACTAATTCCACAAAAATACCAAAAATTTCCGAAAAAAAGTAGTTATTTATTTTTGTTGATATTCGTTTAATTGTGTAAGTCAATTTTCGATTATATTTTGTAGCATTTCTAGTTAGTTATATATCTATTCTTTTAATAGAGGAGCTCAGTTTGAGGTCAGTGTGGCCAACAAAAAGTGGTTTCTTCTGACAAGAATGACAGTTAAGGTCTACTATTTAAAGCATAAGATTTTGCATGTTTCTTATCATTGCGAACATCTATATTGCTTTATTAAAATAATGAATACACCCCCAAAGCGTATATCTTGAAATTTAAAATGACTTTTTTGCTGGATATTCAACATATTGCAGTGGCCAACAATTCTAAGAACTCTTGGCATGTCACCATTTCATTTCTGTTATTCAGTCACTAGTTATGTCAAATGTCTGTGAGAAATAACAGAAATGAAATGGTGACTTGCCAAAAGTTCTTAGGATTATTGGCCACCGATATGTTGAGTATTCAGCTAAAACGTCATATTAAATTTCAAGATATACGCTTCGGAAGTGTATTCATTATTTTAATAAAGCAATATAGATGTTCGCAATGATAAAAAACATGCAAAAATCTTATGTTTTGAACAATAAACCTTAACTGTCATTCTTGTCCGCAGAAACCACTTTTTGTTGGCCATACTGACCTTAGACTGAACTCCTCTATTGCAGACAATGTGACCGCTGTCTCATCTGTAAAGGGACTCTGCACTCTATAGAATTCTACCGGTCACTTTCTACAGTAAATAACTATTATTCCAGTCGACAGCAGTCAAAAATTCACTCTCTACTCTATCGACAACTCTTCTTTTATTTTTGACACTATCATCGGTCTGAAGTTTTTATGTAAGCATTTCATAGTTCTCATTGTGGCTGTGATAATGGACGAGCTCTATACAAGGAATTGCTGCCAGCATAACGAACAAAAAATTACTGAAATTGGTTAGTCGCATAAGAAAGTGGGTTTTTTGATAAATTTTTGGTTTTTCTTATATGTTTTGAGTCCCTCTACCACCCATGTTGTACCCGAAAAGTTTGGAGTTGTACCCGAAAAGTTTGGAGTTGTACCCGGAATGTTTGCAGGTGTATTTAGTTTGGGGTATTTTGCATCTTACAGTTGACGAAAAACTAATGACAGCTGTCAACACATATTTGTTTCTTCTCGATGGTATTTGCAATAATAAAAGCAGATAAAAGTCTCACAAAACACAAACAAAGCTAGAATAAAAATTAGTACCTACCCATCAATGTAAGTACCAGAAACACAAACAAAGCCAAACAAATGTAATAGAATTGGACCGAGACATCTTTCGCCTACAATTTTTGAACGATGCCTCAACAAGAATGACTAGCCGAGTTGGTTTTAGTTTGCGGCAATGAAGCACCAGATCAGTCGACAATTTTTAGTGGGGGTAGAGAATTTAAGCTTGGACGATCCAAAAACAGGTCCACCACCAACGGCAGTCAGCCAAGAAAACGTCAATGCCGTGCGTAAGCTGATCAAAAAGGTCATACGTTTCAATCCCCAGAAGAAGCAGTGAAAAATATGTTTGAAATTTTCGATTTTCGTTAAGCACGGTTTGCTTCGAGAAATTCCTTCAAAATAAAAATCTAAATCTGAACATATAATACTCATAACGTAAAAATAAATCGATCTAGTTTACAGTGAATAAACCGTCTAATCTGTTAACGTTATCCCGTCGACGTTAAGTCAAGAATCGTAACAACTCGACCATTCCTTATTCTATTTTTCTCAAAAATTTGTCTCTGGAGCCAAGACGGCTTACCTTACATTAAAGATATCGATCTGTACGCTTAATTTAATACCCTATAAGCTAAATCTGACGTGACGCATTACAATTTTTTTTTCTTCTTTTTTTATTACCTTCTTGGTGGTCGTCCGATGTATCATATTACACCTATCCTGTTTTTACAACAGGTGGTTTTTATAAAGTTTGCAAATACAAGTAGTTAAAACGTCTTAAAACTGTACCGACAGTGTTTTATATGAATTATATACAAGATGACACAACTTTATAATGTTTTGAAGCAGTTTGTTGCATATTAAAAAGTGTTAAGCAATAACTGAATATGATACACTTCAATGTTCTTAAGAATACCGTATTTCAGTTAGTTTCTATTTACATTAATCGAATCTGTCGTAAAGTAGAGTTATGTAGATATGTAAGGTCTATTGTAGCTATCCTATCCATATTTCACCAAACAAACTAAGCGTCCAGATTATTTGATTTGTGGAATGATATTTCAGGTCCGAGGAAGAGTGAGAGAGACCTTGATAACCGGATTCGAGCAGTGAAAGGACAGCCACGAAGTAAATGATTTGCTGTTTCATGAGCCGCTTTCGGGTGCATCACGTAGAGCACTCCGGAGCTGCTCCGTAGCACTTCGGTTCTACTCAGGCCCGTTCGGGTTCTTGAAGTATGGCGCTCTCGGACCACTCCAGGCTACCTCGTCCCTCTCCCCTGATGCACCTACCGTTTTCAAGGAGTTTCAAGATCTTAAACGTCAAAATGTTGTTTTTGTAGGTTATATACGGCTTTTATGAATAATTATTGTTAATGTTTATAATAAAAGTTTTATTTAATATTTATCGCAAACGAAATTGAATAAACCACAGTCCACAAGTAAAAACGTATTGCCAAAAAAATAAAGGATGAAAAGGGGATAAAACTTTAAAAACATGGAGTGAAATTTGATATTTAAAAAGTTCGCGGTCAATGGTCATGGTTCTGGAGCGTTCGGGTGCACGAAAATCAAGAGTACTCTTCAAATCACTGGTGCATAGTACTCCCGGAGCGTGATGCACTACACCCGAAAGCGGCTCTGATATAATATGTCAAAAACGTCAAAATTGTATGATGTCAAACTTCGTGCGCGCTTAAATATTATGAATTTCAAGCCCTTTTAACTTCTTTAAATTTAGAAACTTGCGGTGGATGATCTATTAACTATGTCTAGATTATAATTACAGTAAAATAAAAAAGATGCAAAATGTCTAAAGTTGCAGCATCTTGGAAAGAATGCCGTTTAAAGGTACACAGATCGCTCAAAAGTAATAGGAGGTACTGGGATTGGAGTGTTCGGGCCAGGAATCAAACAATCTGAAAGCTTGAGGAAACCCCAAGTATATTTCAAGAACAAATCCACGCCATAAGAAAGTGCGCCTAGTTCAAAATTGATAAAGAATAAAGTAGCAACTAGTTTCTGAGACTCTCCTTAGAAACTAAGTAGAAATAAGAGGGCACAATAGATCTTTTAGGTCTCAATGACTGCTACCATCATTCACGATCTACTGACCCAACTTGTGATGGGATAATGACATCCAATAAAGCCATAGAAGGATTAACCGTAACAGGGTCGTACTCATTTTATTGGGGAATGATAAATTATTACCTGACTTTTGGGTCTCATTATAAATTTACTTAGTAATTTTTCTTTTTAACAGGTAAGTATAGAGCGACTGAGCACGGTAAAACCGAAAAGTGTTATGGTTTTATTGCTTCTCAAACCTAAGTCAAGTCAAGTCAGTTACTTATATCGTGAAAAAAGCTAAGTATACACTCACCCTATCTGAGATGAAAGTCGATTCGAAGCGGTGAGTTTGTCGGCGTTCGTGGAATGAAAGGGATATCCGTATCTCTGTCCAGTGTGCTAAGTGTTTTAATGTTTGAGATGAATTACGTTATTACAATTATTACGTTATAGGGGAGTGGCTGCTTGCGTTGTCAAGGCGGGAAGTCCATTAACCACGCCTTTAAACATATACACATTTCAATATTTATCTTTGGATTTCGAATTATTATGCTTGCATGTTTTTTGGAGGAAATTATACAAGCTGTAATATCCATTAAGGATATTTTACACTCGGGGGATTTTCTCACACGTTGCTTTAAATACACTGAAAAAAAAGTCCGATCTTTTATTTGAGCTTGGATTAATATAGAATGGTCTTAGATATGGTGATATGCAACGAGCGAGAACTGCTTTTCGCGCGGAAATGTTTGTTTGGCCAAGCCTACGTTAACCGCCGCAACTATTGTAAACAACAGTCCGGCGCCAACTATAGTTAAAGCGAGATCATGATTTGAACAAAGTTAAAATTATTTCAAGGCAGTGAAGAGCTGGTAGACCAATAGAAATATCTAGTAGGTCTTGGACAATAAAATATATGTATTTCTACTGAGAGCAAGGGAAAGCCTAATCCTGAGCAAAACTGCACTGTTTTAAAAGGTGTCCTAACGAGACACAGTCGTATTCCAAATTCCCACCCAGCTTTCTTTGATAAAAAATGCAGAATAAGATCATATATTTATGCCCCACTAAAATACCTTTTGGGAATCAGCCCCAATGTAATATTGGAAGAAATAGGTGAAGCCGAAAGAGAAGATCCGACCATAGGCATGATGACAGTCACTAAGAATCACCAAAATATTGATTTGATATAATTATTTAAGGTACAGAGATTCTACAGAAATCACTTATTTTTCATTTTCATGTGTGATTACATTTATTTTAGTAAAAATATAAGAACAAAATTTAACCATCCGCCATCTTATCTCAAACACCAATCAAAAGAGAGTGACGTCATATTTTCGCAAATATCCATGATCCGACCCGAACCAAATCCGAACATCTGTTTTGTCGTCTTTATATTATCTATGGTTTTGTATTTCCTTTGTTGCTGTTGGCTTTGCTTGGTTCATGTGATATTTTCTCGTTATAAACTATTAAGTATCTGTTTTTTATTACCACAAAAAACCGTTTTTGAAATTAAGTTGATGTATCAAAATAAACTTTTAACCTGCAAGCTGTCAAGTGTTTGAAGTTGAACTTTGACGATTTTACTACATGACATAGATCATAGATAACCTATCGACAGTTGACACTGTTACGAATTGATGATGTCATAGACAGACGCCATTACTATTCTAGCGTTTTGGCGCATAATTTAAAATGTGTTTATTAAAGTTGAATTTTTCCTTCAAAAACATTTTTTCTTACAGAAATAACATTTATTGTAGATAAAGTATATACGTGAAAACATCGTGGAGCAGTTTTTCAAAATCAGTCATCATGCCTATTGAAAAGATCTAGTAGGGCTTAGACAATCAAAGATTCTTCTGGGTGACTATAACATGTTGAAATCAAATGAATGCATAAGTCAAAGTAAAACTGCGGTAAGAGGATCCTAACGGGACATTGTAGCCTGAATGGGCAACTGAAAAAAATAGTGGAGGAAGAAGAAAGCAGATATTGTGGCATGGAAGAAGAAACCTCAATCCACATACTTTCTAACTGCACAGCACTCCAGAACCCTAAAGTACAGTATCTGGGTGATTACTAGATAGAAGGGGAACATTTACCTAAATTGAAGCCAGCAGATATCCTGAAAATCCTCCGGGAAATGGGACTAAATGAGCTACTAGTTTCAGAGACTCTCCTCAGAAACTAAGTAGAAGTAAGGGGGCACAATAGAACTTTCAGATCTCAGTGAATGTTACCCCAAAAAACACATATACATACATACATGTCCCAACTGTATAGGTACATAACCTGCCCAGAAAAACCTTTTCTACAGCAAACTTCAAGATTTAAGGAAACCCGTCAATACATTTTTAACATGTATTTCATATAACGATAACGGATGCCAATTAAAATATTTTACAGTTACAATGAATCTATTGGGGGTATTAGAAACCCCATAGAACATCTATTAAGAGGTGATGACAAAAATCGCAAGATCAGCCATGCGAAAACGGCCGAATAAATTAGTTTTAGCTGAACGGTATTTATAAAAAGAGTCAGTTTAGGATAAGTAATGGTCTCCTGTAGTGCCGGACCCTGTCGATTCTGACATTGTGAAGCTACATTATAAAAAGTGCGTTCGAACTAAAGACGCATCCGTAATTTCCGTTATGCGATTAACCACAATCACATTATATTTGTACTCGAAAGAACTAAACTTGCCCATATTGCCCATCGGAATATACCATTGTTGTTAAACAACGAATTACAAATAAAGAATGCATGCGCTCACATCCACTTGGGAAGAGTGGATTACTTATTATATGAAATCTTTTTGTCTAGATATTTTTTTAAATTTTATTTGGGGTTATATTACCTATTCTAGACGAAGTCTACTTCTTTTTAGTTGGTGGGTATCTAAGCTCATCCATTATAAAAACCGCTTTCCACGTCGTGTCATTTACGATACACTGTATATCACTATGTTTTGCTGGTTTTAAGTATAAAACATTTTTTATACTTAATTCCACACTAAATAAAACAGGCTGAATAATTAAATATCAAATACGAACAAAATGACAGTCTCAGAAATAATATTTAACATCGGCTGCGTTCAGAAAACATAACTTATATCTCATCTGTTGATTGAGCGTTCACTGAGCGACAAATGATTGACGTATGTCATCTGAACGATCATTTTTTGGGAAGTATAGAAGATCATAGACATCTAATCTTTGCTATAATATGTATCTCTGTATGTACGCATATACATATAATTATGAAAATAAGTACAAACTATTTTTCAATACGTATAAATCAGTTCATATGTGGTTGTGTTTATTTAATACCTATTGTAAACGAAACTGAATAAATCACAGTCCACAAGTAAGAACGTATTGCCAAAAAAATAAATAATTAAACAAAGATAAGACCATTGTATCATGGATCATGGATAAAATCTGTCTCTGGATAAAATGGGGATGAAACCCTAAGAACATGGCGTGACATTTGACATTTAAAAAGCTGGTGGTCAGTGGTGATAGTTCTGGAGCGTTCGGGTGCACGAAAATCAAGAGTACTCTTCAAAGCACCGGTGCATAGTGCTCCCGGAGCGTGATGCACTACACCTATTCTACACCCGAAAGCGGCTATGAGCTACATAAATGTTCTTGCACGTCATATGTCATATGTCATAACTGGACTATGTTGCCAAGTCGTTGAAGCAATATGAGAATGAAGTTTGCTCAATTTTCTCCATTTTATTTGGCTGTTATGGGCTAGTTATTGGTTGTATCCTTAAAAAAACAGTGCTCTTTTGGTTGCCTACTCTAAACTGGTGTTGCAGGGTTCACTGATGAATAATTAACATTTATATAACTTCATAATGACGGAAAAGTGATTCTATCGCATCGGCAATACTTTTAGCAACATCCTGTACGTATTAAAATATATTTTTTCTTATAACTAGGTAGGTACTTTTAAATTTTACCGTTGTAAATTACAATGTGAGACAGACGATTGCAGAGAGTTTCTTATAAATCATCGCAGGCAGCACCTTATCGGCCCGTTTCAGCACAGTAGGCGGGAATCCAGCGGTAGCTGCCGACTCTAGATTACTGATGATAGATTACCCTTTACCTACCGTGTTCCGCACACATACGCGCGTTGTAGTCGTGATAACGATGCAGCCATTACCTAAAGTGGTTACTCTATAACAGGATGGGGCTTTAAATTGTACATTTTTCTCTAATACATATTTTGTAGATTAGTTAATTGATATTGAGCATATAGCTCTTTAAATAAATAACTTATTTTGCAAATATTGCATAATAATACCATAGTTGGTGTCTGTCACTTGTCAGCAAATATCAAACGTCAAAATTAACTGTCGTGCTTAGCAGTGTGTTCCGAATTGTAAAACAAGCGGTGCTCGAACAGTTTAGAAGTTTAAAAAAGTTCCTTACTTTGATCATAGTATATTTTTTCACTAGGTACTAGTAAAGAAGTTGATTATTGCTTCTTCTAGCCAACAACAAGTTGAATTTCTCTATTAGTGGTTAATAATTTCAACAAAAACTTGTGCAACATAATTATGTATACCCAGGAGATTGTCTTTATTACATTTGTTATTGGAAATTACTTATCAAAATGAAATTATTTGACTTTAAATGTTATTAGCTTAAAATTCGCGCTCAACCAAATATGACTGATGACATAAGGGGTGCGTTCATAATATATCGAAAACTTTCAGTGTACTTGTCAATCAAACGACGTGGTAAACGCTTCTCGTTTGTGAATTCTTTTCAATTTTTTGCCTTAAAAATTTGGCTAGTAGTGGAAAAATTGTATATACACCATGGCAATGAAGACGTTCATAAAGCCTCACACCAAATTCCGATCGGTTATTTTAATATTAAAAAAATTTAAATTTCAAATTGTTTATATTTATTCATGGTCGCTATCTATAAACAAAAAAAACATGGAAGTCAGCTTTATCTATATATCTAGTTTTATCAATTCAAAAAAAATCCAATCTAACTTTCCATCGATGCATACAGAATATATTATCTGACAAGGTATGCAGATGGGTAGGTATATGCAAAAAATAATAAAAAAAAACTAGTCTAGACCACAACTTGAAATTTAACACCGTAATTCGATACACACGACACTCGATATTATTTAAAAAGCAATTTATTCTGGTAGATAGAAATTGTAGGAAGGTAATTGAGAGTAGAAAATAATGGGAAAACTTAGTTGTGTATTTACCAATAAAGAAACACTAGCAAACATTAAATCCAAGAAAAATTTACCGGGACACTTTTGACATCTAGACGTGTCATGTTCTACCATTACTGTCATTACTGATACATTTGTTGTGTTCTTTTTAACCTGCTTTTATTAGCTTCACTTGTATGTTTGTTTGTATGTATGTTTGTAACTCTCATCTGGCTGTGGCAACTCGCTACACCCCACTCCGTTGAGAGGAGTCTGACTCCGACTCGCTACGCCCCACTCCGTTGAGTGGAGTCTGTCGGAGTCAGACTCCTCACACGAATTATACTTGGAGACAAAAATTATAGCGATAATTTTTTACTAAATATAGTAACCAATCAAATCACTTAATTTTAAGTCATGTGTCAAATTTCATCCAATCACCTCTGGATTACAGCGATAATACCCTACATGTCGTGTTTTCAGTTTGGTTAAACGTCAAACTGATTAAAACTAATAAATTGTGTATTTAAAATTATTAAACGTCAGATTGACAATCAATTTTTTGATATCTACAAAGTAAAAAATTATCTTATCGAATACTCCTCGGGCCTTGATAAATACTCAAAATTTTGTCATAGAGAATCCTTCAAGCGAGTTGCTCAAGGATAATAGCCCTCGGCCTGCGGCCTTGGGCTATTATCAAGCAACACGCTTTCAGCATTCTCTATGACAAAATTATCTCGGTATTATCAAGACCCTAGGGGTATTACTATTGATAATGTAATTTTGTTCTGACGAAGTATATAGGTATTAGTTATCTAAGTATTTCCGACAATTACAAAGCTATAATAAAGATGCTGGATATACATGGTAAATAGAGAAATTGATTTGGATAAAATCATTGAATTAACAAAGTATTCTAATTGTGGAAAATGGTGGGGTGCTCCATATATCTGTTCTTAAAAAGCACCCCACATTTATTAAAACATTGCTAAACATTATTGTAAACTAAATAATAAAAACAATAAACAGTACGCTAACCTAACTTTCCTCAACTTATTATTTTTGCGCATTCTTTCTAAGATTTTCTGCTCACTTTGTTCACCCGCTCAGGTTGAAAATTATCTCAACAGAGCTGAACAAAATACTGTAAAAATAACACAACAGATGATAAAAAAGTCAGCTTATTTTAGTTATGTTGGTATTTCTGCTGCTAGAAACTCATCTCACGAAAGCTTGCCAACCAAATTGCCGCAATGAAAAATTGTCAACAGTAAAACGGCCTTACTATATTATTAGCTGTAAATTAAAAAAAAAAACCCTTCTGTCATTGTGTTATCCCGGTTTTATACTTGTTATGAATAAATTCGGAACAGATGTTTACCAAAGGTACACAAATCATTCAAACTCAATATCTTTTGTAATGAACTCTCGATTTTTATGTTAACATGCTGCAAAATTTGTTTTCCTATTTTACGGAAATAATACATATACTAAAGGCATTATTAACAAGTTTCTTAAGATTCGACAATGCGCTACATATTTGGGGTACCAAAACCCTTGAAAGATTCAGGTAGAAATCTTTACAAAATATTATATCTGAATTCGAACGTTCCAATATTCTTTATTATGTCTCTATGTAGCAACTGATTTTTTTTTGGTAGTATATTAGGCAAATAAAAATAACCACACTAATCCTGTAACGAGGAGATTGCGAGGGTAATATTTCAAGCTAATGTGACGTTTAGGTAGTGACAGAGCTTGTTTACACGTTTCAGTCACAATATTTCCTGAAGGACGTTTTATTTTATGTAAAAGGAAACGAAATATAACATTAAAAATAATAACACAGGTTTAGAGGTTGTTGGAACATGTAGGAATAATAATAGGCAAAGAAAGAATCGCAAAATAGCACTGAATAGGAAAAAGAAGAAGAGGACGGCCGAGGGAAAGATGCATGGAAAGATGGTTCGAAAGCGTGGTGTTTGATGTACATAAAACAGCTTTGCTATAGTTCATATATGTTGTGTTCTTTTTACGAAATTTGCTCGAGCAGATCAGTTGCTCTGTTCACTTGATTTATTTTGATGTTGTTTCAAAATGTGTGAGCACTTATATGGAAACACCAATAATTTTTTCAAAATAAGAATGAAGGATAATGAAGCAAACTTATCCTATGATATTGGTGTTAGTTCAGAAGATAAAAAAAGAGCAGAAACGAGTAAAGTGAACATCATTTTTAATTTATTTTAACTAAAATAATTATTTTAGACTTCGATTTTTATAAAAGACTTTTAAAACATTGTAAAGAGCATTATCAACCCAACTAAAATGTCAAATACTTGCATATTTTTATTGAAATTGAAAACCAAATAATAAAAACAAAAAACAGTATGCTAACCTAACTTTCCTCAACCTATTATTTTTGCGCATTCTTTTTAAGATTTTCTGCTCACTTTGTTCACCTGCTCAGGTTGAAAATTATCTCAACAGAGCTGAACAAAATACTGTAAAAAGAACACAACAATAACTGGGAGAAAGTCCCAGAGATCCCACGGATACCCCTGCAGATGTGCCCCTGAACGTACCCGGGTTATTATAATGCCAGAATTGAACTCAGCATCCCCGAAAACCCCAGAGTAACGAGTTTCGAGCGATTTTCAAATTTAAGGTTAGTCAAAATAGCAAATAAAATAAACGTCATACCGAAAACCCGGATATACGTCACAAACGATGACGCACACTAAGAATGCTATTGAATGTACTATACCTTTTTCGTATATTAGTATAATTACTGTATAATTCTTGTTGTACTGACTTTTTTTGATAATTTTTCATACTATTATTATAATATGTAACTAAATTACCACTAATAAAACACTCATTACACTATTTCAGAGTCCGATTCATTTTCACAACCCATTACCTGGGCACTGGTTAATGTCAATGACATTTCTTCGTGCTCCTCACTGATATCGGGAAAGTAATGAGGCATAAGTAAGTGTGAACTGAAGAGTATTATCATTCAGTGACATTTCAAGTGTATAAGCGCGCCTGTGTATGTTTGTTGCCTTATTGAATTCAATGACCACCAAATGGAGTGCATGCAACCGTCTCTAAACAAATGATTACATAGGTACCTAATCGAATTAGGACGTTAAAAAGGGTCTATTTTTTTCTTCTTACTTTAATTTAATAACAATAACAAAAGAAAATTACGTTTTACAGTTAAAATTGCTATAAGGGCGATTGAAATCTAAACATCAGTCTAGCTTTTTTAAACCGATTCCAGATTAATCGATGCTGGAGTCTGAATCGAGTCAGACATGCATACAAGAGTTATACCCGATTAAGTCCAACGCAACGAGATGTGTATATGAGTGAGATAGACGATTTCTAATGCTGTGTGTTTGTTTTTAGTTGAACTCTATTTGGTACATGGAAGTTTAAATATAAAATTTTCTTACTTTCGAGATCAATTTTTTTTTTTGGATAAAAAAGGTTGAGTAGTTAGCGTGAAAGTTATAAAGTTGATTTTCCCATTTCTTGGATGAATCTCATGATCTATTGGACAGACTTCTATGACTTGCGAGGATTTCTCAAATAAGATCCTATGTATCTGTATCTGTAGGGAGGGTGAGTGTGGGCTAACAGCACTCAGGCCACATGTGACCCATTGTACATCCTCCCGAGGAGTTGTCCTCCTAGGTCATTGTCCATCCTGTTCTTCTCAGGAAGGTGGACAGGTCACTAGGAGACATCTCCTTTATATCGGCAGGTGTAGACCAAGACTCACCGAACACTCATTCTCTTATTGACGATAGCTCCGGACACTCGCATAAGACATGCCTGACAGTTTCATCTTCCTGTTCACACATCCTGCATAGAGCTGTGTCCACTAGCCCCATAGTATGGAGGTGTATCCTTAGTTGACAGTGGACAGTCAGAGATCCCACTGTTATACGTAGGTTTTTCCTGGTCATCGCCAAATATTTCTTCGGCGCCAGCTTCCCAGGGTTGCCCAGGGTGATCCTGGCAAAATTGCATCCTTTGATTCCCTCCAATCTCTTAAGGGATTGAGCATGGGTGTAACGTTTGGTTAGTTCCGCAATTGTCGAAGTCGTTAGGCCGTAGGTGTCACTGGGTCCAAGAATTTTTAGTCCAGCGGCTTCCCTGGCTAAAGAATCGGCAATGCGATTTCCTTTAACTTGCCCTTTAACCCAACTCAGGATATTATTGTTATCTGCCGAGGCGTTAGCTAAATCTTGGTGACACTCTAGTAATAGCCCCGATATAACACGTTGTCTGTTCAAGGCTAATATGGCTTGTCCACTATCAGTGCAGATTATTATGTCTTAACTGTTATTATGTTTTTAACTTTTAAGTCAGAACTACTGGTCTTTTCCAATTAACTGTAAAACTCGAAACATTCTAACTAGTGGTGCCGAATTATTGAAGCCGTCTCTCAGTATCAATAATTTTACGAGATATTTGTCCCCCATCTTCCCTAAGTGACATTTGACTCGATAGCCTCCACTCTTTGGAATACCTCATGTAATTAATGAACTCCTCCCCTTATCTTTTTGATATTTCATGTTTTTTTATGTAATTTTATTCTATTCTTCGGCCACTTTGGGATCTGCACTACCGACTTTTTCCCAACTTCATCTTCCCTTTTTAAGTTTTCTTCTCCGAATACACAAAACAAATTTAAATAAGGTTAAATGTAGACACCTACGGCCTAACGACTTTGACAATTGCGGAACTAGCCAAACGTTACACCTCAATCCCTTAAGAGATGGGATGGAATCAAAGGATGCAGTTTTGCCAGGATCACACTGGGCGACCCTAGGAAGCTGGCGCCGAAGAAATATTTGGCGATGACCAGGAAAAACCTACGTATAACAGTAGGATTTCCGACTGGCCACTGTCAACAAAGGAAACACCTCCATACTATGGGGCTAGTGGACACACCTGTATGCAGGATGTGTGAACAGGAAGATGAAACTATCAGGCATGTCCTATGCGAGTGTCCGGCGTTACCGTCAATAAGAGAGTGTGTGTTCGGTGAGTCTTGGCCTACACCTGCGGATATAAGGGAGATGTCTCCTAGTGACCTGTCCACCTTCCTGGAAAGGAAAGTATGGATGATGACCTAGGAGGACAACTCCCCAGGAGGATGTACAATGGGTCACATGTGGCCTAAGTGCTGTGAGCTTACACCCACCCTCCCTACTCTACATATACAGATACAGAAGGTCAAATGTACACAGAATTCAATCTAGATCTCAATCTAGAACTTAGTGATAGTACGCCCCTAAAAATATACACCTAGAGACAGACCATATACAAAATTATCTCGACCTACCATATCATCTTCGACATCTTTTTCATAAGATGCTCCTTCCTGAAGATGTATACGTATACCTACGAAAGTACGTCACTGTTTTCAGCAGTGGTGTAATGTGTGCGGTGAGCATGCTACAAGGGTAAGGGTGGAACTCATTGGACTGAACGTAACAGCTGATGTCACTCTTTCCCCTAAATTCAACGCCAGACTTTTCATTAAAATTATTTGTGCTCGTGATAATTTCGTAAAATATGTATTCTGCTTCCTTATCTTTGTTATATTAATGTTTGGAAGGGTTACGCTATCGCGTCTAGCTCCCAAGTTTTCAGAAAGGCGGTAAAAGTTAATGGAGGCAGTGCCAAAAGGATGCTATTTTTTGTATCTGAAGAAACGCTAAAATGGTCGACGCTCTTTTTAAAACTGATCGTAGATAAATTAAATTTGGATTACCAGGAGGTAATACCAGTGGAAATTTTATATTTCCATGAAAACTATATTCAAAGATATTTCGTTCTTCCATATAGATAATTGACGAGTGAGTAATTTTAATCTTGGGGATACCTTTTCACTCCCCCCAATAGTGCTTAACATAATACTTGAACGGCCCCCAGGAAAAGTGTGGGTTCTACTGCCCTAGGTCAACTATCCTTTTTACGTGGCAGTTCTCTGACCTCCCTTACCCTTACCTTGCTTTTAATCATTACCTTACGTGTCTATTCACTATTAAATAATTCTAAAACAATAACTAACTGCATTGTTTTTAAAAAAGAAATAATTACACTGGAATATTTAATAATAAATAATTTCAGTGAATTTAATTACTGGTTTGCTTCGCCGCTTTTTCAAAACGGTACCAGGTACTCATACACAGTGTGTAAAAGCCAAATAGAATAAATTCTTTCTCCCTACCTTCCTTCAAATCACTACCTTCAACCCCTTTCGAATTACAGGTACAAACCCAATATTTTTAAATGGGAAGTGAAGGGGGGTGTGTTGTATGTTGTATTGGATTCCACAGGAATTAGCGGAAATCCGGATCCTTCAGAAGCTCAAATAGTCGTAAAAAACTACATGATTCTCTGGATGTTTCTGATATTTTTGACAGGGACTGTTCTTAAGCCTGTCATGTTAACTAAATAATATGAATAAGATATAACATTGATGCTTGAGCTTGACAACTAAAATGTGTTTGTGCTCAATTATTTACCTCATCAGCATATATACGTACTACCCTACGTCAACTATCCCTTTGACGTGACAGTTCTCTGGCCTCCAATGGCGCAATATGTTCAGTAAACCAAATAATGAATGTATTCTGTTTAGTTTATACACTCTTTATGTATTTTAATATTCTTTAACTTCTAGGTAAAAAATTAAATAAATATTCTTCGAATTAATACTTTTTTCGCTCTTATATAGAATTACCTCTTTTCACGGCAATCGCTCGGTATATGAATTCAATGCTAATATCTTCAAAGAAAATGGACCGAAACCGAGCACGTGAGGTTTAACGAGACAGGGGAGGCCTTTCGGAGTTACTGTAGCGATACATTTATGACCTAAATTTAAAATTGAAACAAATTGGGATTAAGAGTTTACGGTGATTTAAACAACTCGCAGAGGGTGAATCATCATCGCCTTTTAGAGGATATAAATATAATAAAACCGAGTTAAAACTTTCATAGACATGATTATTTTGATGAGGATTAAACAATATTCCTTTAAATACAAACTGTGTGTATTTTAAAAAAGATTTTAATTCAAGAAGTTTGATCTAAACATCAACTCCACCAAATACATATGAGTAGACTACACTGAGAAACAAAAAAAAACAATTTCAAGACCTTTGAACTATTATTTTTTGTATCTCCTTGAATTTGCACGCTACTGAACTTTTGATGGAATATTAAGAAAATTCGGCTGTAGCCTAACAACTTTTATATAAGACTTTTTTTTCTAAAAGTGATAATAACGATGATAGGGGGTGGGTAATTTATAATAAATAACCCTGTACAATGTACAGGAAACTGACCAGGAGAAATCAAGTCATAGTGGGAGCAATCCTCACTTTTGGAGCCATTGCTTGAATAAACAGGAGAAGGCTATTGACAATTAGAGAAAACCTGAGTTGTCAACCTCTCCAGAATCAAATGGGCATTACAGAAGTAATGAAAACATGTCCAACGGTGGCCATGGAAATTATTCTTAATTGCACGCCAGTACTAAAAAGTGTGCCCAATTCAATATTCACAAATGATATAGAGAGGGATAGAGAGGGCAAAGGATTATCATAATGTTGAATGGTGTGGGAATGTCTATAGGAAAACTCAATGAACTTAGCAAGAACTTAAGTCAACTTTACTGTGTGTGCACACTGAAATAGAAGGAAATTAAATAACAAGATGTCACTCTCTTCGCTATTCCGTACTCTGTAACATGAGTCCGTCGTTTCTTAGCCTTGCGAAACATGACCGAAGATGCGATAGCAAAAGCTATAAATGGTAGAAGGAAGGGACTATGCTTTTTGGGTATTTGGTTGGTATCAAGATGTTTTGGGTGTTGCCCGGGCCTACCCTATTGGCGAAGTGTTTTATATACATGACAGTGAGAACAAATGAATAGAGAGTAGAGATTTTAGAGATTTGACACTGTCGCTGTCACTGAGATAATTGATTGAAAAAATAACTAGAAGAAGAAATCACGTGAAGTTTGCCAACTGTCTTGCGCAGACGCCAAAATCGGTCTTGTTTATTTGTCGTCTCGTAACTACCGTTTCATGAAGACAGTCATTTTGTTATTTACAATATGCATGATGACTGATTTTGAGAAACTGCTCCACGATGTTTTCACGTATATACTTTATCTACAATAAATGTTATTTCTGTAAGAAAAAATGTTTTTAAAGGAAAAATTCAACTTTTAAAAACACATTTTAAATTATGCGCCAAAACGCTAGAATAGTAATGGCGTCTGTTTATGACATCATCGTAACAGTGTCCACTGTCGATAGGTTATCTATGATGTAGTAAAATCCTCAAAGTCAAACTTCAAACACTTGACAGCTTGCAGGTTAAAAGTTTATTTTGTTTTGATACATAAACATAATTTCAAAAACCGTGTTTTGTGGTAATAAAAAACAGAGATACTTAATAGTTTATAACGAGAAAATATCACATGAACCTGCAGAACCAAGCAAAGCCAACAGCAACAAAGGAAATACAAAACCATAGATAATATAAAGACGACGATGTTCGGATTTGGTTCGGGTCGGATCATAGATATTTGCGAAAATATGACGTCACTCTCTTCTAATTGGTGTTTGAGAAAAGATGGCGGATGGTTAAATTTTGTGCTTATATTTTTACTAAAACATGAAAATGAAAAATAAGTGATTTCTGTAGAATCTCTGTATCTTAAATAATTATATCAAATCAATATTTTAGTGATTCTTAGTGACTGTCATCATGCCTATTGAGGTTGTGTCGAATGTCAATTTTACAAAATGGCGCTGGCTTCGACAAGATCGCGCATACGACTGTAACTTCACGTGGGTTCTTCTTAAATTAACTTTAATAACTTTTTATAACGTTTTATTTGAAAAAAATACTGAATATTTATAAATATCAAACCACTCCCCGAAAATTTAGCTACAGCCTACCTTCAAACCACCGCGATATTGTTAACGACTTGTTAAAAACCAGATCAGATTACATTCCGGATGTGGCGTTTAACGTAGGCACCCAGTCCTAACTAAAACCATTGACTGAGCAAGTCTAGTGGCGCCCTCTTAGCGGAGAGAATAACTTCCGCTCCAATGATCAGCTAATTCTGAGAAATCGATGAAACGCCACTCCTTTCTATTCCCTTATTGGACCCGACTCCTGTTCTTTAACCGGGATTGGAGGATAACCGGAAACTGTTGACAGTTGTAAACACCTAAAAAGGTGTACTACAGGGCTCATATGGTCGTATGACAGATTTGCGGAGTGGCTGTCTATTGAATTCAGTGTAAATCGTGTAGTGTTTAGAGTCACACTAAATTTGTTTAGTTAGTTGACCATTACTTTCGGTGTAGAATTTAAGCGTGCTTCCCATTAGTCACATTCGATTGAATTTAAACACTTAGGCATCTAGTCAAGTTTAAAAAATTGCTTAATTGTGTAAACAACTACATACTTATATATAGATATTTACATACATTCATACATTCCGGTATCTAAATTTTAAAATAAGTTTTGTTCAGTGATTATAATATTTTTTAAGTGCAATATAGAAATATTTTTTTATAACAACACCATGTAAGTACCACTTTTTCTATGGTAGCTTTTAAGTAACTAGCTTAAAATTTACGTGAGCAAAGATGATAAATAAGTACCCACAGTTGAAAGGCTGCACATTTAAAAAACATTCTTGTATGGACGCACAAAACTGTATTTTGTATTATCAACATTTTCACTATCTTTCTTTTATTTTGTTACTTTCCTTATTAACATTGTTGTCACTGCATCCTTATCAATTTATCCAGAGGTGGGTAGGTACTTACTTGACCAAAATTTACATAAACAAACATAATAAATAAGTACCTACATTCAAAACATTAATTATTGAATGGTTTCATACTTTAAATGTAATTGAAAGGTTGCACATATTCATTTAAAAAAACATTCTTGTACGAACGCACCAAACTGTATTTTGTATTATCAACATCTTCACTATTTTTCTTTTATTTTGTTACATACCTTATTAACATTATTGTCACTGCATCTTTCTCTATTTATCCAGAGGTGGGTAGGTACTAACTTGACCAAAATTTACATAAACAAACATAATAAATTTAAGTAGGTACCTACATTCAAAACATTAATCAACTCCCACCGCTCCTTTGCGACGGAAACTTTCGATGAAAATGGGTTATATAGAAAAATGTTGTTTTTGCACGATCGATCTTTTTTTCTAGTCTGTCTGTCTGATCTGTAATTTCTAATTGGACAGCCCTGTATGTTTTAAAATTTATACAGTAGCTAAGGAATACCTGCAGTCATTATTATCAATAACTACTAAGCATACACGTTTTTGGAAGCAGCACAATGGTTGGTTTTACTCAAAGGTACCGAAATATTCTCAGGTAGTCGTATATTAACAAGGCTTTTGAAAGGGAAGAGTTGCATACATTCACATTGCTTCCGTGTTTAGTTAGGGATTGAGTTATACCGTTAATATATTTTTTAAATTTTTCATTTCTGTTAAGCCATTGGGGTTAATTTTTCAGCATAAGCTCGAATTTTTCGTGAAAATTGTGGTATGCTTTGAACGAGAATGATTTTTTTGACTCATTATTTTCAAATCAGCAGCGTTTTAATATTTTTTGAGATATTTTGGATAAATTGGTATTTTTGATGAAGTTTTCTACATTTTTGTGAATATTGTTGTTATTTATTATAATTTTTGTTTGTTGGTGAACTTATTTATCATTTTCCTCGGCATTTTTCTAATTGATGATTTTATGACTATTATTATGCTTTATTTACTTTGCTACTTTTGAGAAATTTTAAGATCTATTCGTATTTTTAAAATATTTTTTATTACATGGTGAGATTTTCTCATATTTTCCTTTGAATTTTCCAAAATTGCTGATTTCTTTGATGAATGTTTTAGGCATTTTGTGGCTTCTATTTTTGTCCAATCTTTATCGCCAACAAGCATTTTTTGTTACATACACAAATCCATTCATTTTTTTAATAAATATCTCTACTAAATTTACGACTATAACTGTTTCTCTACTTCCACTAGTTTTTTCATTTTCATTCTCATTAAATATCCAAAAAATATCTTAACACCACCTCTATAGTTCATATAGTTTATATAATAATTGTCAACAATATACAAAAACAGAAACACACGCAACAACGTAAATCCTTCAACCAGAAATTAGCGGAAAAACTACGCTGCGCTGCAGTGATTGCAGCGAATTATCCTGTTAAAATACCGTCATGAGCGAGAAGTGTGTATCGCGGGTGTTTGAAAGAGCTCGCAGATCACGTACGTATGGCCCAGCTATACAAAATATCAACGATCGCATGAAATAGGTTCGTTATTTCACTGGTTTACTTTAATTACGTTTTAAGTGTTGGCATTTTCAACCTTAAACAATAAAATTAGATTTATTTAGACGTCCAGCTTTTATACCTAACCTGTGATATAAATTTGAAACCATAATATTCAACAGGATTAATTCAACCGAAAGTCCTTTTCAAGGCCCGACACAACAGGAAATTGTTACTTGAAAAAGAAGTACCTATATAAAAGTATTTCCCTTAGAGCTTTTGTCTCTCTCTATTTCTGTTCGAGTTTAGAATCTTTCCATCTGAATTATTCAAACTGTCTTGATTCTTGGTTACGGGATGACAATTTTACCGAGATTTGACCCCCACTACGTGGAATCCTTACATAATTTTTAAATAAAAGAAATTAATAACAAACTACACAATATTGAACATCTTTTAACAACTAAGCAATAGTTGTAGGGCGATTGAATTCAAGAGAGCGTTTTCGTTAATTTGACTTATCGGTATGTTTATTTCTAAAGCAACTTAGATGTTCACTATTTCTTATTTCAAGACATTGTTTGTAGTTCTTGTTGGAAAGTTAATTTCTCTTAAGCATTTCTTAAAAGAGACCCAATATATTGTAGGTAATTCTGTTCTTCAAGCACCGGCAACATCGCTTACAGTTTTACGCAAACCATTCGTCTTTGTTCGTTCTGATGAATTCATTAATTAAGGAAAGCTAGTTATTTTTTTGGGGTAATGATAGTTTTTGACATTTTGTAGATAAATTCGTCACACCCTTTCAAAAGATTACAAAGAAATGCAAGCATTGACCTAAATATTAATTAGGTTGCGCTTAAAAGCTCTTAGTTTTTGAACAATTTTAAGTTCTACAGGCTGGCAAATTAATTTTGGCAGATGACGATGCGCTAGAAAGCCATATAACTTGACGAAGCTGTAAACTCAGTTACCGGGAAGAGCATTTTCTTTTTACTGAACTATAGAAACCAAAGCATACGAATTCTGCCAGCGAAGTGAGCTCTTGCAGTCCGCATACGTCTTTTCTACTGCACATCGGACTTTGCCAAGCTTCCAAATGCCAAAATTAATTTGCCAACTTGTACCTACAGTCAACAGAAGTAAACAAGAACTACGGAAAATATGTGAACTAAAAGAAAAGTCATTGCAAATATCCAATTGGGAGTGTTAGAGTGTTTTCATTTTGTTACATACTGATTTTGAATGATTCAGTTTGGATGCGGTAAAACGCAATCGAAATATAGACCAGTTTTTCAAACAAATCTATAAATCAGTAATTATTTTCTCTCCAGCGCGCGAAACATGAAAATCTGATTGTTGATGTAAATACAATTAAGTCTTATCTGAGAGAGAAAGATCTCGTTTATACCACGTTGAAACCAATCGAATTTCATTCGTGACTACCCTTTATATGTGTGGTGTGTACGTTCGTTTCCCTTACTATGGAATCTCGCTCACTGACGATTTCCCATTTACGTTTTTAGTACGGGAGCTGTTCTAATCGGTGAACACAAAAAGAGCATTAACATTTAATATTTGCTCCAAAATCTGCAGAGTGGTCTCATTCATTGTCTTAGAATTCCATAACATCTTAAATAGTGAGCAGCGGAGAGAAATTTTTGCTTTTGGACACGTGCACTCCAACTGCCTAAAGTAAACAACTGTTTTTAACGACCTTGGAATCTCTTGGATACAGTGGCGAAGTTGTAGGAGTTTTGGAAAGGCAATAAAAAATAAAAAATATTAATACAAAGATATACAACTTCACAAAACGTTTCAAAGATAATCCCTTTGTAACATTTTAATTGGTTGCCAGTAATAGACATTATAGTAGCCGAACTATGACGTACGTATGATTCACCACCCCTTACACATTTTTACCTAAACAATGTCTTTGTTGCAACATAAAATAATACGAGTACATTTTAGAACGGTTCATTTCAATGATTTTTTTTAAATGCTTTTATTAACCCAACAATTTTGGATAATAGCTCATATAAGAACAGGCTTAGCTATTAAAGCAGTGAGCTCTAGTGTAATCAGCTCCAAAATGGTGTGAGAATGCCTGGACAAACTCAATGAACTAAACGAGAATAAAATAGTTACCTTACTATGGATTCCAGGACACACTGGAATGAAAGAAAATGAAATAGCAAAGAAGGGGACTGAAATTCCTTTCTGGGGGCCTGAGCCCTTTTCCGGGATTAGCCCCAATGTAATATTGGAAGAAATAGGTGGAGTCGAAAGATCTAGTAGGGCTTAGACAATCAAAGATTCTTTTGGGTGACTACAGCCTGGGATCATGCATAAGTCAAAGTAAAGTTGCGCTAAGAGTATTAACAGGGATCCTAACGGAACATTGTCGCCTGAATGGGCACCTGAAAAAGAAGAGGAATATGATTTTTTCAAAGATATCTATAATGCTTTTCTGGCTAGTTCAATAGAGCTATGCGCTGTCATCTTTTGTTATAGGTAGCTCTCTATCTACTTCTGTCTCTGCATTTTTATTGCCTAGCATTGATTTTCAATGCTTTTATATCTTCCTCTACTTGATCCCCCATCTTCTTCGTTGGCTTCCTCTTGTTCTCGTCTTTAATGGAACCCATGTTGTTATTCTCTTCAATATTTCTATTGGTGCTCTTCTTATAATTTTTCCCATCCATTACAGTTTCTTTGTTGTTATATGTAGAACTATATTTTCTCCAACTTTTTCCTTTTGTATTTCTATGTTTCTTTTATATCTTCTTTCTCCATCTCTTGCGTTATATTATTCTCAATATCTTCCTTTCTAATATTTTCTAGAACTTCTTTTTTGTTTACACTTGTTGTTTCGAGTACTTAAGTAATGACTAGTCTGATCAAATCTGTAGATTTGTATGTTTCTTTATACGAAGAATTTGGTTTCCCTTTATTATTCTTTCTTTTATCTTGTCTTTACTAGTTTCTCCTATAGATATTCCTACATAATTGAAGCTTCATACGATTATAAATTTGTTATTTTTCATTCTCAAGTGAGTATCATTGTTCACTCGCATATATTTTGTTGTGTCTTCGTTTATTAGTATCCCGAATATTTGTGCCTCTTCTCTACTGCTTTTTTTTAGATTTTCTTAGTTCATCTCTGTTGTTTGTTGATACCTTCTGCACTTGTCCCACACTATTATGCTTGGATCTTTTGTGACAAATTTCGTGTAATTGCTGGTAATCATTATTTGGTCTTGTATTATTATTATTAGCTTGACAATGAGTGTCATAAAATGTAAAAACCTGTATAAAAAATACATATAATCTAAATCTATTTCAATTAATATATTTTATTCTCATTTACCGTATATAGGAGACAATGTACAATATTTAATGGACCCTAACAATTTTCTATAGAGCTCCTGCACTAACTATCGTCGGAATTCGGAGGGAGTTTAATGTTTAAATGCCTCTTAGTTCCATTGCCATTCCGTTACGATTCTGTTATTGATAAAGTTAATGAAATTAAGTCCGAAACAGTGTTCGTCGAGTCCCATCAGTATCTTCTCCTCAGGGGGATGTTTCTGGTGTATTTACTAATTAGTAACAATTTATCTAGTGATGGGTATTTATGGGATCGCGAAGAAGACTGTGATTGCGATACAGTACGATTTTAAATAATTTGAATAAGTAAAGTTTTAGTGAAGTAGGTCGTTTTTTTTATAGCGAAGATCGACTATGGTTTGTTTCAACAAGTATATAGAGTATTGGAATGCAATAATTCAAATGCTTATTGAATATTACAGAGTTGTACTTGAAATTTTCATTTAAAATGACATTTAATTCCAAATGAATAATAAAACAAACAAATTGTTACGAATAATGTAATTTTTTTTTCAGAGTGCGCAGCATTTCGTGTAAGATCAACAGATTATCAACATTCTTCCAGCACAGCAGCTCGGAACCGCGGTGGCACCATGGCCATCCGGTATTACCTCTGTCGACGATATGGCACACAAAGGTAAGACGGTCGATGTAACAGGTTTTAATTTTAAATAATTACTTTGGGTACAAAAATACAAGTAATTTTTTTTTATTATCAGCTGTCGTTTGTGTGTTTGTTGTGTTCTGTACAGTTTTCTAAATGAATATGTATATTGTATACACATCGAATACTGTTGGATAAAATAAGATCCCCTTGTAATCTAATTTATCTTTTAGAACAAAATAGTATATTAAAAACCAAGGTGGTGAAGACTATTATTATTGACCGAGCTCCAAAATTATTTCCCGAGAGGCTATGTCTAGAGCGGAATAATGTATGTATGTATGTATTTTTGGGGTAACATTCACTGAGACCTAAAAAATCTATTTTGCCCCCTTACTTCTACTTAGTTTCTAAGGAGAGTCTCCGAAACTAGTAGCTCCTTTAGTCCGATTACCCGGAGGAATTTTAGGATATCTGCAAGCTTCAACTTAAGCAAATGTTCCACCTCTATCCAGTAATCTCCCAGGTACTGTTCTCTAGGATTCTGGAGTGCTGTGCAGTAGGAAAGTTTGTCGATGGAGGTTTCTTCTTCCATGCCACAATATCTGCATTCTTTTCCCTCCACTATTTTAAGCTTTTTCAGGTGCCCATTCAGGCGACAATGTTCCGTTAGGATCCCTTAGCGCAGTTTTACTTTGACTTATGCATTCATTTGATCCCAACAGGCTGTAGGCACCCAGAAGAATCTTTGATTGTCTAAGCCTTACTAGATCTTTCCAATGGTCAGATCTTCTCTTTCTTTCGACTTCACCTATTTCTTCCAATATTACATTGGGGTTGATTCCGCAAAAGGGTTCAGGCCCCCAGAAAGATATTTTAGTTCCCCTCTTTGCTAGTTCATCTGCTATTTCACTTCCTTCTATTCCAGCGTGACCTGGAATCCATAGTAAGTTAACTATATTGTTTTTTGCCTAGTTCATTGAGTTTTTCTAGGCATTCCCACCCTTTTTTTTTGGAACTGATTACACAAGAGCTCAGTGCTTTAATGGCTGCTTAACTATATGTCATTATGATAATCCTTTGTCCTCTGTATCCTTCATCAATATTAAACTGGGCGCACTTTCTTATGTGGATTTCCGCTTGAAATATACTTGGGGCTTTTCCCAAGCTTTCGGAGTGTTTGGTTCCTGGCCCGAACGCTTCTATCCCAGTTCCCATTATAGCTTTTGAGCCGTCTGTGTACCATTGAATGGCATTCTTTCCGAGCCTGGAAATGGTATTTGGATCCCATTTCTTTGAAAAGTTGTACTTTTTCATCATACCGTCTTGTGGATGTCCCAGGTTGTCTGATTTCTAAGAAGTGAGGAGGTGGTTTTTTTTAATGATTCCTTCTTTACTTAGTCCTTATCTTGTTCTTTCTGCAACACTTTCCACCTCTATATGTAGAGGGATGAGGTTGAGAATCACTTCCATAGCTGCAGTTGGGCATGTTCTCATTGCTCCTGTAATGTATATACAGGCTAGTCTTTGGATTTTGGAGAGGTTTTTCCTCGTCGTCAATAGACTAGTTCTACTACTCCACGCAATGGCTCCATAAGTGATAATTGGTCTCACTATGGCAGTGTACATCCAGCTTAGGATTTTTGGATTGCAGCCCCAATTTCTCCCTGCCAGATTCCTACACACCATGGAGCCATTTTCGCATTATAGGTTATCTCCTTTTCGTGTTTGTTGCACAGGAGCGGAATAAGGTGTGAGGCTTAAAAATGTCTTCACCACCATGCCATGGTTTATACACAATTCATTCCACTACCAGCCAAATTTGAGACAAAAACTGAAAATACCCTGACAAGTACACTGTCAGTTTTCGATATATTATGAACGTACTCCTTAGGTCATCAGTCATATTTAGTTGAGCGTGAATTTTAAACTAATGTTATTTTTATTCAAATCATTTTATCTTGATAGGTAATTTCAAGCAGCAAAAGACAACTTCGGCAAGAACAGTCATCTAACCAATCAATAGGCAGCAGAAATGTCAACTTAAACTTTCAGTCTCTCTTTTTAGTTTAAAAGTAAGGTTATAATAACTTCTATATCTCCTTCTTTTATTTCGTTCAGTTAACTTTGATATAATTTACCTTTTATTTAATTTAAAATCAAAATTTTCTTACTTTTGACTTTTCGCAATAAAGAACGCACCCTTCGATCGTGCATTAAATATTTCCGAACAGTTGGAAAAAAATTCCATTATTGAGAATCTCTTTGTAACGGCGTGATTGTGCGTCCGATATATATAAAAGGGACAAGGGACATCTCTTCGTCTTATTCTTTTTTCTTTTATCTACAAATCAACCGAAGTGTCTGGTCCTCTACTTTGGAATATTTACTGGATGAAAAGGCGAGACGTCAACCCGAGCAGTCTTTATAAATTGTTTCTGTTATTTGTTCAGATATACTACTTTGTTTCGTGTTAGTGGAGAAAATATAATACTAACGCGTTTGGGGGAAAAATATTTATCATTGGAGAATTGTTTTTTTTTGTGATTATTTGTAATATATAGTTCAGATCAACACTGAATGTGCTTGGTGTGTTTATATACATATAGAGCTACAAAAAATAACAAAGGAAAACTTTTAAACATTTCGAATAATTCCCTACGAAGAAAAATGCATTTTTGCACCCTCTGGAACCATATCTGCAAGTAGTGATTCCACTCGTTTGCTGGTACAGTAAAAGTTAACCACTCATTAGAGACTCAAAAGTTCCAACATTTATGTTTTGTTTCTTTGGAAACTCAATTGTTTTTCGAGTTGGATGCAAGCTAGTCTTGGTGGATCATTCTTCATTGGGGGTTAAGTTCTATATGAGTAGGGACTTCTCACCATCTCCACAGGTCTATTGTGGCTCAACCCTAGGGATTACAATTCGCCCTACAAGCCTATGCGTCTGACGAAGTCCCTGGTTGTAGTTGGTGATACTTTTTTGAACTCGTTCGGCTCTAAGGTACTAAAACCGAATATATTACACTTTACCCTGCACAAGGCTGGGCACGAGCATAGTATGTGCTCCGCAGTTTCATCCTCCAAATTACACAACTACAGTCCAAGGTCTGACTCATCTTCTTTAGGTCGACAATGTTCTGTGACCAGTTCCATTCCAGGATCTGCTTATTTTTTGTACTCGAAGGGTAGTATATGAACGCCTTCGAGTATGTCTGCTCAGTACGTGTAGGTTTCCTCTCCACCCATGTAGCAATGCCAAAAAATATGGTTCAGGCCCGATAAATAGATTCTCTGGTCCCCTTTTTGCCAGAGTGTCGGCCTCTTCATTGCCCTTAACTCCTCGATGTGTCGGCACCCAGGTCAAAATGACTCTGTTTTCCTTGCTAGTATTTCAAGGGATTGTAGACAGATATATACCATCTTCGAGCTCAGTGCTTTAAGAACAAGAGCAACCTGGCTATCTTTCAGGATGTGCATGTTCTTCTTTACAACAGTTCTCCTGCAGTCAGTTTAATGGCGTATACTTCAGCCTGAAAGACTGTAGCGTACCTTCCTAGGTTGGCTGTGATTTCAACTCTGGGCTTCCTGCTGAAGACTGCCGCTCCAGCCCATTTTCCGGTATTGGATCCGTCAGTGTATTTCACGTAATCCGTTTCTTTAAGAAGGAGATTTCTTCGCTATCCCATTGGTCTCTCGTGGGAATAAGGACCTTAAAGGGCTTGTCCAATTCTAGACACTTTTTTACTGTTTGTACAAGTCCTCAATTCTATGAAAATATTCACGATCCCAAAGATTTATTCATCTAAAAATCTGCATCAATTATTCATCTCATAAACATCCTTAAAAATATTAAGCCTGCTTATGACACTTCAAGATAATCACGCACCACCCACACAAGTTGTTTTGTTATCTTAACCGCGCTTCATCCGTGGATGAAAAGGATTTAAGACATATCTTCAGCTCATACACAATCCGTTTCGGAGCCGTCGCCTTAGGATAGGGGAGAGAACTCCTTCTGACAACTATACGGAGATTTAGGAACTGTAGGATTAACTTACAGATAGTATATTGTTTGATCTGTTTGAAGAGTGTCTTTTAGAGACGAATTAATGTGATACCTTTTTTTAAAGTGAAGGTATTTTGAAAGAAAATTGCGAAATACAAAAATCTTTAGCACTCTTTAAATTCTTCACTGTCACTCACGTATAAATATTGAAATTTTCATAGAGTCAATAAAAACTTCTTATAAATAAAGAAAAGTTCCAACCTTAACGTATATATCAGTAAAATCAGTCTTTTCAACTGCCAAAACAGATCCCTTTATTCGCTTTTATTCATTCGACCAGTGACAAATGGAAGCTGCTAGTGAAAGGTGAAGTTTTCTCGATTTTTATATTATATATCTTAGGATTCGAAGCATGCATGAGTAATCACATGGGTGCAGGAGCGTACTTACAGTCAATTTTTCAAATATAATACAAAATCCTCAACGAAATAGCATGATAATTAATTTGGGAATTTGGGGGGGTTGAAGTCCCAGCTAGAAGGAAGGTTATCGTATGTTTTCCACCAAAAGTACACCGTCGATAACAAAAAAACTTTTGGTAGACTATCTTAGTGTATGTATGTATTTTTGGGGTAACATTCACTGAGACCTAAAAGATCTATTGTGCCCCCTTGTATGTATGTATGTGTGTGTGTGTTTGTGCCCCCTTACTTCTACTTAGTTTCTGAGACTTAGGTAAATGTTCCTCTTCTATCCAGTAATCTCCCAGGTACTGTGCTCTAGGATTCTGCTGCAGTTGGAATGTATGTGTTTGGACGTTTCTTCTTCCATGCCACAATATCTGCATTCTTCTTCCTCCACTATTTTGAGCTTTTTTAGGTGTCCCGTTAGGATGCCTGTTAAAACTCTTAGCGCAGTTTTGCTTTGACTTATGCTTTCATTTGATCTCAACAAGTTGTAGTCACCCAGAAGAATTTTTGATTGTCTAGGCCATACTCGATCTTTCCAATGGTTCTCTTTCTTTCGGATTATTTAAGTGACAACCGGTTTGAATTTTTGTTGTATTTTGCTTTGCCTTTATTAACTGTATATGCTTGGACTATCATGGTATCCCCCTGCATTTGCTACTGCCTCCCCGATCTGGCAACCTCAATCCCAACGAGCTGCTTGAAACCATCGACAAATGGTCTTTTGTTTCCTTTTATTCCACTCTAATTTTAGACAAATAATAACGGTGCGATTACAAATGCATGGATCTAGTGGAGCCTCTCCAGTAAAGGTTCTTACCTCTGTTCAAAAACCCTCATTAGTGGCACTCTATTTTTATTGTTAAAGGGTTTTTCACAGTGCGCACTATGTCGATTGAAATGACTGAAGCCTGTAAAATAGCGGATAAACTTTTAGTACAAAAAAAAAGATAAAAAAATTAGATAAAAATAGACGCAACCAACGAAAAGGTTTGTCTGAGTTAAACCATGGACTGGTTGTCGACCTAATTTGGGTGCTCCTGCAAAACTCGCTAGGAGAACTCGCAGCAGAGGATCCTGCGAGCTATAAAGACTTCTTCGGATTAGAAAGCAACATTTTGCTACTCTTCTGGATAAATTTAATTTACTGACGCATCAGTTCTTATTGTAGCCACTATAAATCCATGCATGTGTCCATTAGTCCAATACACCATTTTTAAATAAAAATATCAAGAAAATTACAATTTGAAAATTACATTTTATACGATAGTACTTTGGAGCCGTTTTGATTTGATTTCGAACGTGACCGGATATTCTGAAAAAGAACGTGTGAAAGTAATTGACAATTGTAAGTGAGAAATGTAAAAAAAACGGGGAGAAGTTCTTGATAAATCATCACAGCCGAAAACGTAGAGGAAATTTCTTTAAAAACGTCAATCATTCGGTCGGTTGACGCAAGTTTCCTTTTCCACGCTGACAAACTTAGAAAAACGAAAGAGTAAGACGCGGGGCTGGTCTGAGCGGAATAATAATCAATCTCTAAATGTGAAAATCACGGCGTCTGGAGCAGTCTTGCTTTGTTTTATTTTTTTCCCTGATTGGGGTGTTTTTTTATGGAAATTCCTTCGATATTGTTTACATAAATTCAACTATATTTTTTTATATGCCTATAAACGAGTAGTAGGTTATTGTCTTCATTATATTTTACTTTCCTAGCCAGGTTGTTTGTTTCTGCTTTTGTATTCCAGCAATTTCTATCATGACGAAACGAAAATTATGAATAGTATCAACTCAAATAAGATGTGGACGACGATCTCGACGTCCATACCACAGAGATACGTTCTTTCACTGAGACATAACCCGTAAGATCTCAGGCTCTGGTGCTGGTGTATACATGCGCAGACCTAAGACAGAAATTTCAACCTCTCTAGGACTATGCAACCATATTTCAGGCGGAAATTTACGCTATTGTTCCATGTGTGGAGAGATTGGAGCAAGCCAAGAGGCTTTGAAAGCACTTAGCTCTAACCGTGTAACGTCGAAATTGGTTTTAGACTGCAAAAGAAGCCTCTTCTCAGTAGGCTAACTAAATAGGTAATGCTGGTCTGGATCCCTGGCCACTCTGGCATGGCAGAAAACTATAAGGCAGACTCTCTTGCAAGGTAGGGAGCCGCACGTGTTTCTATCGGACCAGAACCTACTATTGGCATCGCAATTAGTTTTGTCAAACAAACACTAAACACCTGGACAGTAAGAAGAGCTTTAGACTTCATTCAAAGGCTCTTATATCTTTCGAAGAATGTCTCCAAACAAATGTTAGACTATTGCATGCATGCCCTATGTTATCTAACAGACCTTTTAACAGACCACAGTCATCATTCATATGTTAAAACTTGTAGGAAGATCCAACTTGCTGTCTTTAGAAGATGATGAAACAGCAGAGCATATTTTTTGTATCTGCCCACCGCGGCTCGAATCAGGGCTTCCCTCTCGCCCTCTGTCCTGAAATATCATTCACCAAATAAACTAATCGGCTTTTTTAAGAAGCTGAATTTGAAATGGTGAAATCTTAATACGTGTGAGCCACAAAAGACTCTTTCGAGTCACAGTGGAGGGCCTTATAGACCTACTTACCACACCCCTAACCTAAACTAACTCGTTAGAAAACCAGTAATGATTCCTAGCCGATTCCTGCTAGTATTTTGGCCGCACTAGAATCTTTAGCATGACCCAAGATCAGATGTAATCTAAACTGGGACTGATTAAAAAAAAAACTCTTAAGGAAGTCACCCTAGAATAGCTTGAACATCTCTCTACTATATATTATATGCTTGAAATGTACAATATATTTATGTAATTGGTTTTATAAACTAATTTTTTATGTGTATTATGTTTGCAGGTAAATGGAGAATGGATTAATTACTGACAAAAGGATTTATCAAAACTAGAACCCACGCGATGTAGTGCCGATTAACACTCAATAACAAACAAATACTAATAAATAGACAGATTTATGTCTATATCTTTAAAAAAGTTTAAAAGTGACCCTAGCCTGGGTACCAGTCCACCAAGGAATAAAAGGCAATGAAAAGGCCGATGAATTAGGGAAGCAGGAAGCAACGGAGGTCATGATAGGGCCAGAACCTTCCTGTGGAATTGCTAAATGCATTACTAAGGAGAGCATCCACAAATGGATAAACAACCAGGCGTTGCGCTGGTGGTATGAAACTCCAGGACAAAGCATAAATTATTCCTTCAAATGCCATTCGGTGAGTCACAAGACCTACTATGTCAAAGCCAAGAAACGACGAGGATAGTGGTGGGAATGCGGACCGGATATTTTAGGCTGAGGAAACATATGCACACAATTGGCCTAGCAGATGACAGTCTATGTAGGATCTGCCAGGAAGAAGACGAAACCACGGAGCACATACTGTGTGAGTGCGAAGGCCTAGCAAGGGCGAGGTTTCATATACTCGGAGGAGAAAAACCGTGGGCAGAGAGCAATGGAGGCGGTATCTAGGCTAATATGTCTAATAAACTAGATATCAAGCTTTAAATATAGGGAGGAGCACAATGAATCTGCAAAGGTCACAGTGGGATAGGACAAGGTGTCACCCCAATTCTAATCTAATCCAATCATACGAGCATATAAATATAAATTATAATCTGTATCTTTCTTGATGTTTTATTTATGGAAAAAAACATCAAATAATCAAGTGCTGCACTCAATCGTGTTGATTTTTCGAGATACAGAGGTATAAGCAAATCGGTGACATGAAATAGTTTTTGGACAACCATTTCATGATTTTACAGAGCGATACCTATATAAATCCAGCGATGATGTAACTGAGTGAAATTTTTTTGTTATTGAGATAGTTATTCGAAATTGACAGTCATCGTGTGTGTTCTCGTTTTCGAGTGAGGTAGTTCGGTTGGCGAGACTTGTCTCGTAGCTTGTTAATACGCTATTGATGTTATGTACACAGTTATACACTAGTCATACCACTACACTGATCGATATAATCATACAAATTCTTTATTTTACCCTTCCCCTTATATAAAATTGAAAAATTCTCGCCCATGTAAAATTCTATAGCAGCACATTTGAAGAATATATAACATCGAACAAAAATAGATGTTCTAATCTTAATATTCTTCTGGTGTACTTACTTGCTGTAATATATGTCGTTGTATGGACATAGCGGGCTCCAAAAGTGAGAATTATTCTTTCAGATCTTAGAACGCAAAATGGCGAGCTTGATTTGAATGCTCGACGCAACACCGACAGCAGTAATGCGCACTAAAGTTGCGTTTATACGAGGCCAGGTAGGTGGGCAGGATACTTGGAATAGGTAATCTGAGTCAAGCTACTGTACTGGGAACTTGCATTAATCCTGTCCATACGACGTCAGTTATGACCGAGCCAATGTTTGAGTAAGTTGTAATAAAAATGGCAGAAAGTGCATCTTCTGTGTTATCTTATGATGACGTACAAAAATTGACGCGAGTGGTGGGGACAGGTTGTCTACTCTTCGTGTAAGTCGACTCCAAGTAACCTGTTCACCTACTGGCCTCGTGTAAACGTGGCTTAAGAAAGATATGTTAGTAGATCATCCTGTATATATGAATCGTCAATGTATACTCGAGCGTTGGGTATAATTCTAGAAATCTCTCGTTCTGGGGAAGGCAAGTGGGCGGAGGAGCCATAGTCGTCTCATACGGGAATTTCACTGAGGGCACTGATTTAATAAATTAATGCAGTGGCTCGGGTAACATTATGCTGGTTGATCGAATTTGATTAAGAATAAATATTGATAAATCTATCAGTGTATATGTATGACTTAATAATAAATAAGAGCAGCATTTGGTAATAAAATATATCTTGATGTAGTAAAGAAAATTTTAAAAAAATTTATGAATACTTAAGTGTCTTTTGGATTAAAAGATTATTCATTTTTATGGTTAATATCCTTACTTTAAATTAAATTAATAAAAAAATTCATAGCTTGACATTTTTTTTGTAGTTACCTAATGTAAATAGATTTTTATACAGGATGTTCCAGGAGTTCCTATCAAAAACGGTACGGATATTCATGATGAAATTGATTTGTTACTCAATGACAACTTCTATCACATCTAAATAAAATAAGGAGGAAATAAATTCAAAATTTGTAATATATGTCAGAGCTTCCTTTTGTGTTTTTACTATAGGGCCAGGCGGCTGTGCATTCTGGATATTTTTCTATACTTGGACATTTAAATGAAACTATTTTTGGAGTATATGGAATTTTTCGATACTGGGTTATTGATTTAAATTGTATTTGTTGTAATTCCTTTGGGAAGAATGAGATAGGAGGTAATAAAAATATGAAAATAGAAAATCATTGAGAAAATTGAAAGTTAAAATAAGTATAGGAGTGAAAATAGGAGAAAAGTTCTTAACTCCAAAGTTGTTAGAACAGTTTTTTTAACTAGGAAGTGATAATAAGTGAAAATTATTATTAGGAAAAAAATTTATTAAATGGGAGCAGAATAAATAAAAATATTGTAGAACTTCATCATTTATATGATCTGCCATAATCCCAAAAAAATCGTCAACTGATTCTGCTCAACAAATTCCAATATTAAAATAAAAATACCAAAAACTTCAATTTTCTTATAATTTTATGCAAAAAATTTCTTAAATTCATGTCTTTGCTAATCAAATATATAATTACCAGTTGTTGAATGATAAATTAGAATTATTGAATCAATTCTAATGGTAGTATGACTGTGGACAGGGCATAGCGGTGTCAACCAGCTAGGGGGGGTGTTCGTCGGCGGGCGTCCCTTGCCCGATTCAACTAGGCAGAAGATCGTCGAGTTAGCACATTCTGGAGCAAGACCCTGTGATATTTCAAGAATTCTTCAAGTCTCTAATGGATGTGTTTCTAAAATACTTGGCAGGTATTTAAATTGAATTTATTCATATTTAGCTCGTCTTTCAACATGTTTATAATTCGCGAATACAATCAGTGCTTTCTAAAGAGAAATATCAATTTTTGGTTGTAGTAAATGAGGTTCATTTGTGTTGTATTTTTTCCTTTATCCTGTAATTCAACAGGAAAAAATTTGCCCAGCTTTTAAAGGGAGGTATACCACTACTAAGTGGTAAACTAAGAGCGATTCAACAATATCACGCGACAGTACTTGTTTGTTTATATCTCTTGGCAGCTTGGATTTGAATTCAGCACAGGAGATCTGTATCTGTAGAGTAGGGAGGGTGAGTGTAGGCTCACAGCACTTAGGCCACATATGACCCATTGTACATCCTCCCTAGGAGTTGTCCTCTCAGGTCATCGTCCATCCTGTCCTTCTCAGGAACGTGAACAGGTCACCAGGATACATCTCCTTCATATCGGCAGGTGTAGGCCAAGACTCACCGAACACACACTCTCTTATTGACGATAACTCCGGACACTCGCATAGGACATGCCTGACAGTCTCCTCTTCCTGTTCACACATCCTGCATAGAGGTGTGTCCACTAGCCCCATAGTATGGACCTCCAGCATAGAGGTGTGTCCACTAGTACTAGTATGAGCACCAGCTTCCCAGGGACGCCCAGGGTGATCCTAGCAAGACTACATCCTTTGATTCCATCCCATCTCTTGAGGGATTGAGCATGGGTGTAACTTTTGGCTAGTTTCGCAATTGTCGAAGTCGTCCTGGGTCCTAAAATTTTCAGTGCAGCCACTTCCCTGGATAAAGAATCGGCAATGCGATTACCTTTACTCCTGTTGTCCCTCTAACCCACCTCAGGATAATATTGTGTCCAGACAATACTAGCTTTGATAATCATTTGGATTAATTAAGACAAAAAAAGTATCATAAATGTTCAGGTACATATATTGGTGGAACGTATTCAAATTTGAAAATCTTTTTTCGATAAAAATGTTTATATAAATGTTTATTTTGTCAACAGGTACTATGAAACAGGATCAATTCGTCCACGTGCAATCGGAGGTTCCAAACCTCGCGTTGCCACCGCTGAAGTGGTTTCTAAAATATCATCATACAAAAGAGAGTGTCCTTCAATATTCGCCTGGGAAATTAGAGACAGGTTACTGCAAGAAGGAGTTTGTACAAATGACAATATACCAAGCGTAAGTAAAATTTTGATTTATATTGTAACAATATTTTCAAAAAGTATATGTGTTCACTGATGGAGTTTTCTCATAAAGGAAATTGGAAAAGATGTGCTATATGAGCGTTTTCTATTTGGTGTAGCCTTGAGAGAACTGTTTTCCAGTTTCCTTTGAGTAAAGAAAAAATGTACATACTGGCAACACCACAAAATTTTGTTTTGCAGCGTCATCGACTTTTTATCAACAGTAAAAACACAAGAGCTTTTTTTTTATCGGATAAATTTCTCTTTGCAACGAAACAGTTTTGCCAATCACTAATTTTACGAGAAAAACTGACATGATAAAATCGCGACACCGAAGGTGGAGCGATTTTATCTAATGTCAGTTTTTCGAGCAGATTTAGTGATTGGCAAAACTTTGAGTTGAAGAGAAATTTATCTGGATAAAAGAAAAGCTCGAGTGTTTTTTGGCAAGATAAATTAACGACAAAATATATCGATGAACAACAACAATAATTATCTCATTGTCATTGTGTAAAAGTGACGTCCGCTTACTAGAATTGAGGAAGAGAGGTTTTTATCGCGATAAAAAAGGATGCACCTTTTTTATCGATGTCAAAGTGACAATAACATTTCCAGGTATAGACATTTTAACATTGAAGTTAATTTATCGTAAATAAACCGATTTTTGGCAATACTTATATGTTACCATCCTTTGCCGTTACGTCATACATTGTCCATCTTGATCTCTCATTCATGTAATGGATGAGACGGAATATAGACGTCATTAACGTATTTCTTAACTAATGTCGACGAAAATCTTATTTGTTACTTTTGTTTTGACAACTCAGTTTTCATATTTACTTAACATAATGTCATTGATTATAATTTTGAGGTTAAGTGTGAAATAATATTCAACTAATATAAGACAAACGTCACCGAATATATTCGGTGCAAACTCCATGGGTGCAAACGTGAAACAACAGAATACGTCACCGATTATGACGTAACGGCAAAGGATGGTTGAACAAACTCTATATTCTTTACCAATTATAATATATTAAAAATGGTAGAAAATAGTGATGAAATAATAAGATTTACTAATTTAGATGTTAAACATTATGGGGAATTCAGTTCATAGAACACGAATTATATTGGATTTTGTCCAATAGACCACGTCAAGACTCCCCTAGGATGTATAGTGACAGAACTATAATGAATAAGATATTAGTCCCAGATAAAAACCATCACGTACAAATTTCGTTTATTTTCAGAAAATTTAGTCTATCAAATCTACAGGGAATTTAATCGTTCATTAACAATTATTAGACTTCATCATCATCCTTTGCCATTCCCAGTGATAGTTAAGAATGTCCTACAAAAAGTACAACGCATTGTGGAGGAATGGTGCCTTAAAAAGGACCTTTCAATTAATCCAAAAAAAGAATCAAACTAGTTACTTTCACAAGAACTCTCAACCAGGATATTAAAACTGGATAAGAGATATTTGAAGACAGTTATCGACTTGCTGACAGACACAGGACAATAAAAAAGAAGATATACCATATTGCAGTTTTCTTAAAGTTAAGAGTGAATACTACAGTTTGGCAACGTCACAGAACTACAATTTTCACCAATATATTTTTAATGATTTGTACGATAATAGTTATTTATGTACCAAGGCAGTAAAGTGATTCTTTATCGGACGAGTCTGAAATTATGAGACGAGTGAAGCGAGGCGAATAACAGGCGAGTCCGATAAAGACACTTTTCTGGCGTGGTGCATACAAAATTTTATCGCCAACTATTCAGAATTCGGAATATAAAAGAAGCTGAGGTATATTTCATAATAGAGAGAATCGTGACACTGACAGATAATAATTTTCGAGTAATGTCAAATCAAAACACTTTACCTGACTCATATGTCACTTTACCTGACTCTTATGTCACTTGACCTGACTCATATGTCACTTTACCTGCCGCAAGGCAGATAATAGTACATTATTGGTATAAGGATAAGGTAAACTGTTTGTTTACTTCCGGAAATCAAACTGATAATCGACGACTTTACTGACGGTTGGCGATAAAAAATAATATAACTTATCAATAATTACTAATATCTATTTCGTGTTTGGGTCAAGGTTATAACAAGCGTTGAATCTAAGAGGATACAGCTACGGAAGTGCATCAGCTCTCGTTTTTCTTGTGAAACAGGCGGCAAATCTATGCACCCTCTACGATTCAGCTACGCACTCTTTACGGTTTGCTGCCTGTCACCCTTCGTGTATTCGCATTACACAGCATAATTCCACACCAACGATTCACCCTCTCCCTTTCTCTCTCTTTTTATTTGTATTCCGATCTTAGATGGAAAATTGTCTTTCTTTTACTTTTGTCTAGCTAACGAAAATCGTCACAGTGCAGCGGGAATAAAGAAAACTGTAAATAATCAGACTTTCGGGTTGACATTAACTGGATATGACAAATTATATTGTATGATTAAGATTATTTACAGTCACTTATTGCGAGGGGTTGAATCGAATGTAGACAATGCAGATTGTCATTAAGCTTCACACGTCGAATACGTACTTAATATTTTGATGGATTCGTTAACAGGTTTTGGACATATCTTTCTGATTAGTTAATATTTATAAATAACGAATAATTGGTCAACAATAATAATTTTTTTTCCACTACTAGCTGTGGTTAATAATTTTTCTATTATTAACCTTGGTCAATAATGGACTCCAATATGTTGAGAATTCAAAAAACTTGTGCAACATAATTATGCATAAACAGGAGAATAATAATCCTTTATATACATTGGAAGTTTAGGTACAGCACAGAATAAAGCTAAACATGTTTTGATTAGAAAAATACGATAATATTGCAGGTACCGGTACCATAATGTGTGTAAGACTATTATTAAAAATAAGATTTTTCTTGTAAACTTACCCAAACTTAATAATTTCCTTCGTTGCGGGAGCGAAAAAAGTCCACTGGTACTTGGAGTACAATCTCGGTCCATATACAAATAGTAACAAAGCAATAGAACACAACAACACAAAATAAAAAGTAGAAAACACAAATACAATAAGTAATATGAGGTAATAAGTCCAAACACAGTATGAAATAGCAAACGAACAGAATGATTCATATAGCAAACGCGAAAAAGTGGTAATAAAGATTGGAATATTTTAATGTAAATAAACACAAATGTCAACACTGACAAATCTGTAAGTTCTGTCAAAAGATCTGTATGAAACGGGCAGCTATGATTAGACTGCAGAAATGCCAACTTAAACTCAAATCGCTCCTCTTAGTTCAAAAACAAGGTATAGGTTAACAATAGAAATAATCTCAGTGGGCTAGAAGAATTAGCATTTGTGTCAGTGTTTCTCCAAAGGTACGATATAGTTTGATTTTTATCTGAAATCTTACAAACTATTTCATATGTTTTCATAACATTCTATACATTTATTAATTTTCGACATCTCCCAGCACACTGCTGCATACACAATTATACATTCCTTTTAAACATAAAGTAAAAGACCCGAGATATGTGACGTCGTCAGTCTCAGCAGGACTTCATTTTGCATTTTATAAAACAGAACGTTTCACGAAATTACTGTAGGGATCAGCATCAGCTTTTGAAAAGAAAAAGTACTTGCGCATTTGGCTGAAAAATCCATAAAGTTTTTGTTTTCTGATTTAGACATCCGAGAGACGGTATAGAACCGAGGGAGAAGTTACCATGGAAATTTGCATGCTCCCCATAAACACTGACGATACTCTCCTTTTAAAATGTTGCACATTCTTTGAAATATTTTTTTGTTAAACCGAAAATGGAAAAAAATATTATATATATGAAGGTAAGATTGGAGACACAAACAAATGGATGCGGGAGATTATTAAAAAAAAAATATTGCTCGTGCAGCTCATAAACAATATACATATAAAAGACTTAGTACAGGAAAGAAGTTTATTGTTATAAATAAAACTAACCGTTTTTAATAAGTTCCCCCATTTCATGAATAAAAAAATTGATAATTATTTCGATATTGACATATCTTCGCCAAAATAACAGTCGCTGCATTCCATGTGATTTCTACCTGATAATTATTGAACTGGGCGCTCTTTTTTATTGCGGAAATTTCGGTTTTTCCAGGAATTCAGAGTCTTTGGCTGTCGGCCTTTCCAATTTTATCCCGGTTCTTTCTATTGGCATATAATTCTTCACAAACTTTGAGGTCACTTCAAAATATATTCAAATTTTGTTATGGTTTGAGGTTATGATCAACTGTATGGAGCAGAGCTCCTCTAGAGGTAGTGCAGTTCATGTGGAGTTAGCGGCAAAGCGAGTGTTTGAAAAAGCATTCAAGTGAACAGAGCAGCTGATTTGCTCGACCAAATTCCGTAAAAAGAACAAAACAAATAACAATTGGACAGTATCTTCCCTCTAATGGACAAGTTCTGTACAAGGGAAGTGGTTTTTCCAATCAATTTTTGGTCTTTCTCATATGTTTTGGGTCCCTTTATCACCCATGTTGAACCCGGAAAGTTTGTAGGTCTTTTTATTTTGGGGTATTTTGCATCTTAAAGTTGACGAAAAACTAATGTCACCTGTCAACAGATATTTGTTTGGCTTTGTTTGCGTTTCTGGTACTTATATTGGATACTAATTTTTATTCTACCTTTTTTGTGATTTGTGAGACTCTGATCTGCTTTTACTATTGCAAAAACCATCAAGAAGAAACAAATATGTGTTGACAGCTGTCATTAGTTTGTCGTCAACGGTTAGATGTAAAATACCCCAAACTAAATATACTTGCTCACTTTTCGGGTACAGCTTCAAACATATTTGTTTCTTCTCGATGGTATTTGCGACTAATCTTTTCAGTAATTTTGTTTGTTATGTTGGCAGCAATATCCTTGTATAGAACTACATTAAACCGAGTCACAAAAGCAGCTATATACTAGTTAAATACCTAGCAAATTATTCAAATCCAATATGGATTATTTTGATGTCTGTTGATTAAATTTAACAAAAAAAATCAATGCTATAATTTTATTATATTTTCAAAGTCCTGACGTTTCCGTTTATACTCGTATAAATCTAAATAATACTTTTCCATCCTTTTAAATCGTTTGAAACAAACTAAATTTCCAAACAAAGTTTGTTGGGTAAACTAACTTTTGAGCGCTATGTTGAGTTTTCCTTGAAATATCAAGTTTTCGACGACGCTTCGGGGGTTCGAGGAAGTGCCTCTGACAATATTCATAGGAACACCCCTCTCAAGAAGCTCGTCATGGAGGTTAAACCGATAATTACAGACGGTTTAAAGGGAAGTATAATACTGTTATATTGAGTTTATCTTGCTCTTCAGAGGGAGATCATTTTAATAGGGAGCTTTTAAGATTTATAATTTGTAACATCATAACAAAATAATTAGTGTCTATAAATAAGGTGATTATAACACGAAAATATAAATAATTACCCATCAAGAACAAATTATTTGAATAAAAATGCCAATAGTTTGACCTCAGCCAAAATTGACTGATGATATAGATACGTTTTCTATATTGAGATTGATGTTTTTGTGTGATATTTATGATTTCTTCAATCAAAAATTAATATGCTCTCAGAACTTGACATATGATATCTTACTTATACTGATTAGGCGCAAATATGCCGAAACCGGACTACAAGTAATATTGTCCTTTCGAATAGAGGAGCTCAGTCTAAGGTCAGAATGGCCAACAAAAAGTGGTTTTTTCTGACAAGAATGACAGTTAAGTTCTACCGATCAAAACATAAGTTTTTGCATTTTTTTATTATTGCGAGAATTCATACTGCTTCATTAAAATAATTAATACACCCACGAAGCGTATATCTTGAAATTTAAAATGACTTATAAGCTGAATACTCAACATATTAGTGGCCAATAATTCTGGGAACTCTTGGCATGTAACCATTTCATTTCTGTTATTCAGTCACTAGCTCTGTCAAATGTCAGTGAAAAAAGTAATTAAAAGAATAGAGATACAACTAATTTACCGTTTGATACCAACAAGTCTTTGTTTTTATATCAAATAAAAACTAAACACTTATAGATAAACTATATATTCGACAGTAAATGATGCTATAAACACAACGTCAAATGTCAATAATATAATGGTTGTCAACATGGAACATAGTTTGTAACACTAATGACATGGAAAATTCGTTACGAGGTGACAGATAAACAAGAACGTTTTTGATCACTGCGCAAGACAGTTGGCAAACTTCACGTGGCTTCTTCTTATATGAAACGAAGTCTATCTACATGCATTATATAATAGTTCAGTTCAAGTACCAGCTCAAAAGTTTGTGACTTATACTACCTCTTTTTTTAGGCTTTTTTTGTTCAGCGTAAATTTTTGCTGTGTAATACGGCTCAAAGAAGTAAAAAAAGAACATTTTTTTTCTAAATTTCTTAGAAAAACGTTTCCATAGATCAATTATGAACATGGATGTTATAGATTGGTATTTATATATATTATAAAAAAAATGCGATTCAAATACAATGGTTTTATAGAACAACCCTCGCGAGACTTCTGAGACCCCAAACGTTCTCATCAAGATTACATCGGTATTCCTAAATTAAAATCTAAACAATCACATACCCTTGATTGCAAGTACCTTGTATATATCTATTATTAGTCGCCGCTGTCGATTTTTAGCCGTCAATGCTAAAAGGTCACACAACACAAAAGTCTATCAGCAGGAAGTCGTTTCATTGACTGTCGCCCCGTGATACCCATTTCGACCTTTTTTCATTCGAGTATAATGAAGACTCAAACATATAACAAAAAAAATCCCCCGTTCAAGTGAACTTTCTTTACTCCTAATATTTTATTTCCCAGCGCAAGGTGGCCCTTACAAGTGACATTTTTGACGTCTATTGGATTCTATAACTTGATCCAACGATATTTGCTGACAAAAATCAAAACGTACTTGAAAATATCATACAAAGTGCTCAATAAATAAAGGAAAGGAGTTTAGAAAGATAAAAACAGACGATAATTCCAACAATGTTTATAACAAAACTTGATATTTTTGTTCTAACTGGTGTGTTACCTACATGTTTACACGAGGCAAGACTTTACGAAATATTACATGAAAATGACCATTTTACAATATTTCTCTCCTGGTGGCTGATTTTGCTTGACAAGGGGGCAAAAGTGGTTTGGAGATGCACCCATCCCCACAAATGTGTTGCCGGACGGTTGTAGGAGTAGAGATGTGGCAATTTATTAATTATAAAAGAGATAAAGCTCAACCAAGTAGGAACTGATCAAATATTTGAATCACATACGAATGTGAAGAGCTCACTGTCGCTCTTCTTTTCTTCTTAAATTTGGGCTACTACATTTTCTTGTAATAGAGGAGTTCAGTTTAAGGTCAGTATGGCCAACAAAAAGTGGTTTTTTCTGACACGAATGACAGTTAAGGTATACTGTTTAAAACATAAGATTTTGCATGTTTTTTATCATTGCGAACTCTATATTGCTTCATTAAAATAATGAATACACCCCCGAAGCTTAAATCTTGAAATTTAACATGACTATTTAGCTGAATACTCAACATATCGGTGACCAATAATTCTAGGAACTCTTGGCATGTCACCATATCATTTCTGTTATTCAGTCACTAGTTCTGTCAAATGTCAGTGAAAAAAAGTAATAAGAAGAATAGAGATACAGCTAATTATGGCCGTTTGCACCAATAGAAGCATAAGCTAAGAATAACTAAGGCGAGTTTAAAATTTAAGGGTCGCTAATGGCCACTTGCACCGTCATTATAACAGTGGTTTAAAATTTAACTATTAGTTAACTTTGAATTTTGGCTTGCATCGCGATTTAAGCTACGGTTAAACTCTCCTAAACCACTGTTAAACTAAGCCACTGATTTTGGAGGCTTAAATCGATAATAAACCACAGTAGTATGAATTCTAACCTAAAAAACACACAAAATTGATGTGTCTTAACTTCAAAAAAGTACTCTGTACGCTCGAGTTGGTTTTTAGTTTATAAAAAATGGATTTTTGGGAACACGACAACGACATATTCTTTGAGGATGATATGGATATAAATGATATGGGTTTTCCACGAAGGGTATATGATAGAGCCAACCACTTCCACAACATGGATAATCTAATATTTTTTAAGAGATTTCGTCTCTTGAAACCAACCGTTCTGTTTCTTTATTTTCAATAATGCTTTTGTAGTTTGATATGATATCAATGAGATGGGATTTCATTTGGTGAGAAATTTGATGTTCGCACCCGTTTCGCGCTGGTGGAGGTTGAATCCATCATTACTTACGCCTACCCTTGTTCTCCAGAAATTAGGAACACTTTATTTCGCTAACCTGAAGCAAAAATTTCACCAAAATAGGAAATACCTGTGACTGTCAAAAAATAAATAATTTTTCTAACCTCAAAATATCATTGTCTGACTGAGACAGTCTCAGACTGAAGTTAGGTGTTAGTACCAACCGATTGTAATTTAGCAAAACTTCCCCAGATTTATTAGTTTATTTTAACCAAGAAACCTTAAATTACGGTGCAAGTGATTGTAATTTAATCGATTGTTTAAATTTTGACTGTGTGTTATTTTAAACAGTGAGTTAGCGAATACGGTGCAAACGGCCATTAGTGAAAGTTCATTTGCACCAGTGTTTTTGCTCGGCTTCTTAGCTAAGTGTGTAATACATTTGTCAACCTCGCTATTTAAGTTGAGTTTTATTAATTTCTCTATGGTTTCTGGTGACTTTTCGTTTTTGTGGTTAGAAATAATGTATTAAAAACAGTTAAACGTCATTTTTTGAATTTTTGAAAATCAAAAGATTTTATTCTTGTTTTCTTAATAAGAAAATTGCTTATAATGGACACAGTTAAAAATAAGAAAATCAGATCGTCAAATTATACAGGTCAGGAAAAAGAATTGCTAATATTTTCATCCAATTCTTCATGATAGTTTTTACGATTGTACCGTATTCTTGGAAATCCATTTTCGGGAATATCCAATACTTCCAAATAATCCTCCATAAACATCCTTCTTCAAAAATTGAAAGAAACACACCTGAAATAGGAAGTATGCAAAACGAAAACCCGAAAGCAGAAAAACTATTGACATATATCAATCAAAACACAATAATGTTGGGTTAGAAATCTCCACTTTGAGAATAAGTGGAGTTTAAGCGAGCGATTTTCTAAGCTTAGCTAAGTGGAGCTTTAAATGACAAGTTGTTCATGGTGCAAAGCAAAAATTTCCTAAAGCGCCACTTAACTTTAAGGGCCATTCGCACCGATTATCCTTAAAAGTCATACTTAACTAAGTGACACTTATAATTCAAGTGGAACTTCGTTCGCACCGTACATCCCTTAGCTAAGTGTGAGGTTCCATTTGACAACGCCGCAATTTTTGAAATATTTTTTGAAAAAGAAGATCTTTTCAGGAATTAACGGCAGTCGTTTGTGGTTTGATCTATGGTTTGATCCAGTTTGATCTATGCGTTTGACGTTATAGTTGGTGTTATCTTTGGTTTTGACGTTTTAATAAGTTTTTTTTCTTCCGAGTCATTAGTAGTTTAAATATGAGCGGAGAAAAACGATCTCGTGGAATAAATTTCACGACACGTGAAAAATCATTATTGTTAGATATTATTAGCAAGTCTAAGAATGTAATAGAAAATAAACAAAGCGATGCGGTATCCTGGAAAGATAAGCAGTTGACGTGGGACAAAATATGCAATCAATTTAATGCAATGCTCCCGGAAAACGCATACTGCACGAAGGAATCGTTAAAAAAATTCTATGAAAACGTTAATAAAATAATAAAAATAATCGTTCCTTATGTATAACTGTCTGGGTATGCCGTGTTCAATTATATCAATTATTTCTAAATCGTCATCATCTTCTAACATTTCCATTTCTATAAGACAAATTAAATACAAAGATCTACCAAAGCACAATTTACTCAAATCTAAACTGTCATAAATCAACTTCAAAATTAGTATTTTCGAGGTTAAGTAGAACTTTAAGCCGAGGATATTCCGAGCTTACTTAAGGTACCCTTAACGTCGCGTTAAGGATGCCCTTAAATTCGGTGCGAACGACTAAGTGACACTTAGTGGATTTAAGTGACACTTAACGTTTAAGTGTAACCGGTGCGAATGGCCCTAAGTCTACTTAAATATCAATTGGTGCAAACGGCCATTAGAAATGCTACAAAAATCTAATCGAAAATGGACATACACGATAAAACGAATATCAACAAAAATAAATATAACTGTCATTCTTGTCAGAAAAAAACACTTTTTGTTGGCCACACTGACCTTAGACTAAACTCTATTATTTTGTTCCATGTCAACGTATGTGACTAACTTCAATTGATACTAGTGACGTTAAAATCCAAAAGGCGGAATTTTAGAGATTTTTAAAATAGAATTTCTTAAATTGGGACAATTACAGTATATAACAACAAAAACTATGGGCGAGTTGTACCAAACGCCTAAACTCGGTTTAATGTTAACTGATGATTAGACTGATGTAATTGTTGATAATAAATACATCAATCAGACACAGTCTAAACATCAGTTATCATTAAACCGAGTTTAGGTGTTTGGTACAACTCGCCCTAATGCTTTTAGTGAAAATCAATTATCGCTTACAAAATTTTTTACCACTTTTGGTTGATATAATATTAATAAATAAGAAACGACTGAATTTATCTCCAGTGAATCTAGATTGTGCATCCGACAATTCCTAATTTAAAATCTATATTAAAATATCTCTTTTATCTTCCAGAGTTTAATAACGTAATCAGTTTTTTGGTTGAGAGATCAGCAATGTACTCAAATGCGTGAGACGTGTGTTCGACACGTGTTCCATCCCAGATTATTGCACATAGCGATGTTTAAATGCTTCCCCCTTTTTTCACTACACGTCTCGTTGCAACAGATTTCATCTCATTGGATCATAGCAGAATAATCCTGCGTCAAAAGAGATAAAAAATATAAAATTATTCATAATCTTTAGTTTTTAACGTGTTAGAAAAAAAAGAGCTAAAAATAACCTGAAGTTTTTCACCATCTGTCACTTCATGACTTTGACGTTTCACGTTCCGCATCGCTCCTCTCGTACCTCAGAATTTTCGTGACTGAAGTAACGTTTTTGACACTTATACTATTTTGTGAAAATTCCAATTATGAAATTCATTTTGAGTTTGTAATATTGTTAATTATTGTTTCAGGTATCATCAATCAACAGGGTATTACGTAATTTAGCCGCACAAAAAGAGCAAACCTCCAATTCTCCCGTATCTAGTGGTAATGACAATGTATATGATAAACTAAGGTTATTAAATGGAAATCAAACAAATTGGAGAACACCATCCTCGTGGTATTCAAGTGCAAATACGGCGTTTCATCTTCAACCTCTTAGTCCACCACCTTCAATTCTTGCCGATGATATTGTTACGAAAAAAGGTTAGTTCCATATAAATTGTCTTCACTTGCACCGACCTTGTAGCCATACAGGGTCATACTAACAAAAAGATGATAGGATTTTAGTTTCTTTTATATTTTTGGAAAATGTAATTTTGGCTAATAATTTTTTAATGAAAACAATATAAAAAGCATTGAAATGAAGTGCCACGTTGCATGAACCAAAAAGCTCCTTCACTCTACCAGTATGTAGCGTACATACAGGAGAGCTTCAAAACATTTTTCAAGCTTTCAAATGCATCTTCCTACCCCACAATAATATTGCAAAGTGCACTGACTTCCTTTCTTCCATTCAATCAATTAAAACAATCTTTATCCAATTGTCCAGAACATACACGACATCTATCAAACTCTCGTTGCTCAAGATATCACAGTCTCTCTCATCTGGCTTCCATCTCACATCAGAATTGCTGGTAATAAAACTGCACTTAAAAAGTTGCCTCTATTATCTATTATCAACCCAAATCATATTGTCCAACTCGCAACCGACCTCAAGTCACACTTCCAAAACGTCATGCAAGAATTTTGGCGACATCTATGGCGTAATAGCACTTCATGATATCTATCCAGATACTTCTCCTCACCTCTCTTTCTTATCTATGCTGACTGAGTGGCAAAAATTTTGGTTTCCAGATGCATAAGTCTATGGTAGGTGAGTTTATATAAAAAAGGAAGTTTCAGCTTTCCACCATGTAAATATTTTATGCTCAAATGAAAGTAAAATCCATCTCACGTATTAGAAACAAATATTGAGTTGCAAAATAAAACTTGAGAATATTTTCGAAGTGATTTGCTGATATACCTCATTTAAAAACCAGGAGAAGTAATTTGAATTTAAGTTGGCAATTCTGTAGACCTCAGATTCCGTCCAGCTTCACGTTCTAGTATTGACATCAGCTGATAATTTCCATTTTTGATAGTTCTGACAGATAAATATAATCAATTTTGTCATCGCATCCGTTCTTGTTATTTTATTTTTCACTCAGTTTCGTTGAAAACTGAGTGAAAAAACTTCAGTGAGCAATTGTATTGAATACCCCCTTTAGTAACTAATCTTGTAACTTTTAGTGGTGTAAGACTTTTCAAATTACTCCTCCTGGTTATTAAATGGACTATAGTGACGTGTTGAAATTCGTTATTACCGATTGACCCTGTATTTAATTATAACGGCAATCCAACGGCATAACTGCACAAAGTAAAAATTAAACGGATATTTAAAAATCAGCGAAAATTGTTTCAGAACAATAGATAATCATCCAGAATATGGTATTTGCACAAAGCATAACTTCGTTCAACCGACCAAATTGAATGAAATTTTAATTAATGCGTTTTGATTTCATTAAAACCGTTTTGTGGCCGCGTGTCAGATTTGAATTGTACAAATTAAACGATAAAAAGCCCATGTACGCGGCACACAAAACATATACAGTTTCCATTTTCAATTTGAGTTTAGTTTTACCCCCAGGCCGTTTTGGAGTTTAAAATTTTTAACAAATGTGTCACTTGCAGGAGATTTGATACAGTATAACAAAGACATACCCTCTGGGTAAAACTGCTCTCTCTTTCTCTCTCTCTCTCTATGTGGTTGGTAATATAAAATGGGGTGAAGATCGCTGTAAACAGCGGTAATATACAAACGCTTCCTCGATCCATCCCTATATGTATCCTTTTCCGCTCTGATATAACAATCAGTTCCGTATAATGAATATATTTCAACGATTTGTTTGATCTTTGATTTGAATTTTGTTCCTTTTTTAACATTGACAGATGTCTAATTATCAAATTATGTTTTTGTTGTATCTTTTACTTCTCCTGTTTTATCGTGGGCACATTTCAAGGGAGATCTTTTTAATTTGATCAATTTTTTCCGATTCTTTCGTTTTGGAATATTTTACCTAAAGAAGACACTAACAGCCAATATAAATTTTACGAATTTTGCTCATTAACGTTTAAGATTTGGAATATTTTTCTTAAAAAAGAAGACACTACCAGCCAGTATGAATTTTTTACGAATATTTAATCATTAATGCTTAATATTTGGAATATTTTACTCAAAGAAGAGGACACTAACCACCAGTATACTTTTTCTCCGATTCTTTGCTCATTAATGTCTAAGTTTTGGAATATTTTACTTAAAGAAGAAGACACTAACTGCACCAGTATCAATTTTTTCCGATTCTTTGCTTATTAACGTTCCAGATTTGGAATAGTTTACTCAAAGAAGAAGACACTACCAACCAGTATCAATTTTTTCCGATTATTTGCTCATTAATGTCAAAGTTTTGGAATATTTTACTTGAAGAAGACACTAACCGAGCCAGTATCAATTTTTTCCGAGCTCATCAACGTTCCAGATTTGGAATATTTTACTCAAAGAAGAAGACACAACCAAACAGTATCATTTTTTAACGATTATTTGCTCATTAACGCCTAAGATTTGGAATATTTTACTCAAAGAAGAAGACACTACCAACCAGTATCAATTTCTTTCCGATTATTTGCTCATTAATGTCTAAGTTTTGGAATATTTTACTCAAAAAAGAAGACACTAATAGCCAGTAACAATTTTTTCCCATTCTTTGATCATTAACGTTTAAGTTTTGGTATATTTTTCTTAAAAAAGAAGACACCACCAGCCAGTATCAATTTTTTACGAATATTTAATCATTAATGCTTAATATTTGGAATATTTTACTCAAAGAAGAGGACACTAACCACCAGTATACTTTTTCTCCGATTCTTTGCTCATTAATGTCTAAGTTTTGGAATATTTTACTTAAAGAAGAAGACACTAACTGCACCAGTATCAATTTTTTCCGATTCTTTGCTTATTAACGTTCCAGATTTGGAATAGTTTACTCAAAGAAGAAGACACTACCAACCAGTATCAATTTTTTCCGATTATTTGCTCATTAATGTCAAAGTTTTGGAATATTTTACTTGAAGAAGACACTAACCGAGCCAGTATCAATTTTTTCCGAGCTCATCAACGTTCCAGATTTGGAATATTTTACTCAAAGAAGAAGACACTACCAAACAGTATCATTTTTTAACGATTATTTGCTCATTAACGCTTAAGATTTGGAATATTTTACTCAAAGAAGAAGACACTAACCACCAGTATACATTTTTTCCGATTCCTTGCTTATCAACGTTCCAGATTTGGAATATTTTACTCAAAGAAGAAAACACTAACCACAAGTATTAATTTTTTCTGATTTTTTGCTCATTAATGCTTAAGCTTCGAATTTGGCTGAATACGATTTTATTTATCAAACAGCAAATAAAATAAAAGACATACACGAAAACCCGGATATACGTCACAAACGATAACGCTCACCAAAAAGGCTAGCCAATGTACTATAAACCAAATATACAAATTCAAATTTATCGAAGACTCTTCATAGAGATAAATTAGCACCTCCATAATTGCCATAGGTGTGGTTTTCGACACCCTATCACACCTAATAGTCGAGTCGAGAATATTTTATACCGGTCTCACTTAAACACCCTACTAAATATCTCATTTAACAATGGCTTTCAACATACATTTCCATCCAGTCGACACCATCACCCCATTTTAAAACAGATAAACGCAGTTAACAATATCAACATACATGTGACAACATTTTTTTAACTGTTAAAACATAACGAACTTTCATGCAGTCTCCATTGACTCTACATACATGAAAAATGATTAATATACATTGTGTTATTTATAAGATGGCACTAGGGACTCCATAACAGTTTTTTATTATCGCGGGGCTCCCCGAAGCTTCGCGGGGCCACTACTTAAGCCCAGTCTAGGACCTACGTTAATCCGGCACTGTATGAATAATATTTCACCATTTTCACCATTTTTTATCATTTCTGTTGGGTAAAAATCCTAAAACACAATTTTTTATTATTTTCGTATGGATGGAATTCTCTTATTTTGAAATATTATTAATATTCAAAATTTGTAGTTTACAAACAATTCGAATTTGTAGAAAGGAACAAAATGTGGACGAACTAAAACTAGTAATCGAAAGGGAGTGCCGACGCTGACAGCGCGGTGGACCAAAGAGCAGATATTAAATTTAAGGAATTTTGCAGTATTCTAACTCGTAAATTGGGTAGAAAGGATAGAAAGGATTAGGGTAATTCCCTTTAAAGTGAATACATTCTTCAAATCATTATCCGTTTTGAGATCTTCCAACGTGCTTGTCGGTTAAATGTTACAATATCACTTTTCATCCGATTGGACAAAGAAATTTGAGAATTATTATTATGTATAACAACTAATTTTGAGTTCAAGCAATTTTGCAATAGAGGAGTTAAGTTTAAGGTCAGTGTGGCCAATAAAAGGTGGTTTTTTCTGACAATAATTGCAGTTGAGATCTACTATTCAAAACATAAGATTTTGCATGTTTTTTATTATTGCGAACATCTATATTGCTTTATTAAAATAATGAATACACCCCCGAAGCGTATATCATGGAATTTAAAATGACTTTTAACTGAATACTCTACATATCGGTGGCCAATAGTCCTTGGAACTTCTGGCAAGTCACCATTTGATTTCTGTTATTCAGTCACTAGTTATGTCAAATGTCAGTTATATTTATTTTTGTTGATTTTCGTTTAATCGTGTATATCCATTTTCGATTAGATTTTTGTAGCATTTCTAAGTAGCTGTATCTCTATTCTTCTAATTACTTTTTTCACTGACATTTGACAGAACTAGTGACTGAATAACAGAAATGAAATGGTGACATGCCCAAGAGTTTCTAGAATTATTGGCCACTAACATGTTGAGTATTCAGCTAAAAAGACATTTTAAATTTCAGAATATACGCTTAGGGGGTGTATTCATTATTTTAATAAAGAATAGAGATACAGCTAATAAGAAATGCTACAAAAATCTTATCGAAAATGGACGTACACAATTAAACGAATATCAACAAAAATAAATATAACTGACATTTGACATAACTAGTTGCTGAATAACAGAAATGAAATGGTTACATGCCAAAAGTTCCTAGAATTATTGGCCACTTATATGTTGAGTATTCAGCTAAAAAGTCATTTTAAATTTCAAGATATACAGTTCGAGGGTGTATTCATTATTTTAATAAGGCAAAATAGATGTTCGAAATGATAAAAAACATAAAAAATTTTATGGTTTAAACAGTAGACCTTAACTGTCATTCTTGTCAGAAAAAACCACTTATTGTTGGCCACAATGACCTTGAATTGAACTCCTCTATTACAGGACTCATAAAACGGGGTGGACAACTAAAAGTATTTGTATTGTAAACTTGCAAGAAAGTCGGTATTTAAATTATTTTTTACCAGCGCATCCCCGAATCGGGGGGTAATACAAGCTCGGCACAAGTCTCAAGTAAGCATATGTTTCTTAATTTGGACATTATTTTAGACGTTGTAGAGGAAATTTTATAGAGAATTAAAGTTCAACTGAAATTTTATTTTCCAAATATATAAAACAGTTTCAATAATTACTGATAGATCTGAACAAAAGATGAACTGTACGGTGTTAAAACAGAAGATTGCGATACATATCCAGCCAGTACAGGTACTGATTGGAATTGAACAGGCTGAACTTGTTCTACTTGAACCGGTACAGTTTCATCGACTTCTACATCTTCAGGGAATTCTTCCAAACGTGCTGGTCGAACGTTTCTTCTTGTTTCAGCTGGTGCAACTCTTAAAGGAGAAGCCAAAAGCAATTTTTGTGATGTTTGAGGTAGAATAAAGAAGAATTGGTTTGGTTGTTGGACTGTGGATTTTTCTGATTTTTGAGATTGTAGTTTTGCAGACGCTGCTATGCTTTCAGCCTGAAAAAGTAATTGAATGGTTTGAAACATTTTTAGAGCCGTTTAAAATGAAGCAGTGCGTTCTTGTTCTGTAACCTTCACATGCTCAAGAGGAGGTAAGCATCCTAGAGGTTTAATTCTGATCTTACTAGGCCATAATGACACATAGTCAAGCAGCCATTAAAGCACTGAGCTTTTGCGTAATCAGTTCCAAAATGGCGTGGGAATGCCTAGACAAACTAAATGAATTAGGCGAGAACAATATAGTTACCTTACTATGGATTCCACTGGAATAGAAGGAAATGAAATAGCAGATGAACTAGCAAAGAGGGGGTCTGAAATACCTTTCTGGGAGCCTGAACCTGTTTGCGGAATCAGCTCCAATGTAATATTGGAAGAAATAGGGGAAAACGAAAGAAAGAGAAGATCTGACCACTGGAAAGATCTAGTAGGGCTTAGACAATCAAAGATTCTTCTGGGTGACTACAACCGGTTGAGATCAAATGAATGCATAAGTGGGCATCTGTAAAGGCCTTTTTTTCGACTCATGTGATTGTCGCATTCGCCTGCGGCTCATGCTAGACAAACTAAATGAATTAGGCGAGAACAATATAGTTACCTTACTATGGATTCCACTGGAATAGAAGGAAATGAAATAGCAGATGAACTAGCAAAGAGGGGGTCTGAAATATCTTTCTGGGAGCCTGAACCTGTTTGCGGAATCAGCTCCAATGTAATATTGGAAGAAATGGGGGAAAACGAAAGAAAGAGAAGATCTGACCACTGGAAAGATCTAGTAGGGCTCAGACAATCAAAGATTCTTCTGGGTGACTACAACCGGTTGAGATCAAATGAATGCATAAGTGGGCATCTGTAAAGGCCTTTTTTTCGACTCATGTGATTGTCGCAACAACATTCACATTCGTCAAAAAAAAGGCTACTTTACATACTAGTTACATAAATAACTAATATATTTCATATTAATAGTGTCTATTTTGGTCGCACCTTGTTTATGCTGTACATTTCTAGAGCAGACGAAATATCCCCGTTTCCTTAGGGAACCGAAATCGTTAATGATTTGCATGAAGCAGAGAGTATGGAGCTTAAACACAGACAAGAAAGCGACGTTAAGGAACAAGAAGCCAAAATCAATCAAAATCTTATTTAATGCATGCGTATTCAGAGAAAGAGAGGGGTGGGATGCTAGACGAAAATTATAAAGAAAAGGGAGTTAAATCTGGAGGTGCCTCTAGCAAATATCCTAGCAACAGACCTACATTAAAAGAAAAAATAATTAATAAAATACCGAGAGCGGTAAAATCGGAATTTACTTTGTTATTTAAAACTGGTGAATGGCGTGGGTTGATTTTTTGGTATAAAGGGTTGATTCTACAAGGGTTTTAATTGAATGAAAACTAGTTCAAGAGGATTGTTTGTTGGTGGTGGATTTTAGATTACAAGGGGGTCTTTTAACAGCACTACGACCTATAAGTTTTGGTCTAAGAGATCTGGAAATCCGTTTTGGAGCAGAGCCTGTTGCCTACTCAGGCTCTAAGAAGATTTGTTAAAGTTGCTGGTTTCTCAGTAATTTATTTTCTCCACGCACAAATTATTTTTTAATATTTAGCTACATAATGATATATATTCTTCACACCAGTGAATAATGAAAAAGAATTCACTCTCGTTAGCCAATCACATTCTATTATTATCAGAATTCACGCTTAAATGAATTGAAATGAATAAATCATATCGTCTTTTTTAAAACGTCAAATACCAAATATAATGCGAATCGATTCTGACAGCGCGTCGTTTGAAATGTCAAAATAATGATAGAATCATAATTTTACGTATTATTTAGAGAAAAAATGGACAACAGCAGTAATATTTAGTTATAACTCCCAATTATCATTTATAAATGTAAGGATTTCGATTAAAACTGTATGTTACGTATCCCTTTTTGAAAATAAACATGCTCTAAAGCCTAGTGGTAGAATTAATTGACTATGGCGCGAACGATTGGGGTTCGATCCTCACTGGAAGCTTTCTTTTTTTAGTCGTGGAGAAAGTATAGTCTTCTACTTGTGTAGAATGGCTAATATTCACTTGGATGATTCCAAAACTCACTCGCTGCGCTCGCTCGTTTTGGAAACTTCATCCGCGTGAATAATAGTCATCAATCTGCACTCGTTGAAGAATATACTATTATTGCTTTACATTTCCATTTCATAAAAAATTACCCACTGTTTTTTAAACATCTTTTTAAGCTGGATTTCTAAAATCAAGCGAGCTTTTTGACTTCAAAGAGCCTACGTCCTTGAAAGCGACAGACTGTTAGTTCTGTAGAATTTGTTAGTTTTGCTTCCATGATTTTTAAATTTTGTCATCTCATCCAACCGCGGAATCGATATTAATATTTTGTTTCTGCTGTTGTTTTGGATTATTTGTTTCGCTTTCGTGTTTCCAAAATGTTCAGAGAGATCTCTGTACCAGCCTGCACCACAAGCCTATGCTCCTGACGGAGTCCATGCATGGCTGTATTTGATGATGATTTTTTGAAGGCGTTCGACTCTATTCAAACCTAACCTAACTTGCTCAAGCAGAATATTAGGTTTGTTCCAACCCTGCAGAAAACCATACATTGTACGATAATTATCATGCGCACTAAGTAATGGTCGTTCCAACCGAAAGTTGGCGATGTCTTGTTCATATTAGCGATCCAACCAAAAGAAGTACGATTCTGAAACCGATTTCTGTACCGTCATTTCGATTCTTGGTTTCTCGAAGAAACTGTTTGGATTGACCTGCGCAGTTTGCTTATAATTTCGGCTTGCATGCAATTTTTGTTGGGTTAGGTCCTGATGTTTACAAAAAGCATATAAGATAACCTTATAATATATTAAAGAGGCTCACATTTTACATTATGGGTAAAGAAAGTGATTTTTTCTCCGATTTATCGCCGAGTGATGATGAAGATATGATAGTGATGATATTTTAAATGAACCTAGAGTCAAAAATGAAAATTATTCAGGTTGGTTTTTTTAATACGTTCATTCTTAAGTTTTTGAACGCAAGAGAATACGTTCTAAAATAGTAAAGGTTAGGTTATGAATACAGAGATTTAAATTAAGTTTCCAAATGATACACAAACCGTTCCAACCGTATTCATTTATTTCCAACCAAATGACAGTGCTGAACACGCGCTTGCGCAAAAAAAGCTGATTGAACGATGCAATTTATGGTTTTCGGACGGTACAAAAACCGTGGTTGGAACAAACCTATTGAAAACAGACAAAAATTGTGGTTCGAAACAGCAAATGTTTAAAAGAAGTTGACCAAAACCAAAATAATTGCTGCGATTGGATGAAAATAAAGCCATTATTTATTACTAACCGTTTTCTTTTAATATTCCTACTGTTAACATAATTCCATACCTTTTGAGGTCAATCCAAGTCACAAGGACAAACGAGGTTTGGAAAGATGGTTGGAAAAAACATGTTTGGCTTGAGTAAAATGCAAAAACTGAGGCATATTTCGATTAATAATAAATAATTTCGATAAGAATAGCTTTGCTGGTTAGATCAAAGACTGTGATGTAATTTTAAATTATTTCCTGGCTTTTTTTTCAGCGGATATCATTTTTATTCGTAATAATTATTTAGTTTTGTGATTAATTCATGACAGACAGTCTAGGCAACCTTGAGCCAAGAACAGACGACTAGACTATATGCAACGTAAGCCAAACGGATTAACGTCAAGTTGACCTAGATACTAAATTTTTAGGACATTGAGAGACATCAAAAAGCTGACGAATTTGCAAAAAGTGGAAGAGAGAAGAATCAAGAAACATTCTCAGTATACCGTAGGATCAGTAAAGAACTGGATCAGATGAAGATCCCAAAACAACTGCGTGGGGAAATATTTCCACACCTGTAACGTACAAGGGAAATGTCGACAACGTTCAAGAATCAACTGAGGATTGGAACTATAAAGTGACACAGCGCTATATAGCCAACAACCAGATAAGAAGATGAACAAAATTGAAAACGATGCAGTGGACAAATAAGCTGGACTCGGTGGTGAAAAATTTTGGCTGTATAGTGTTATTTTATCTACTTACTTCAGGTTCAATAGTAGTGGTAGGCTCTGTAACGCTTTCAGTAGTAGTAGGTTCTACGTCCGATTCATTCTTTGGAGGACCATAAATTGTTTGTGGTGCGCCATAAGCTGTAACCAAATTTTTTTTATATTCAAATCTTTATCATGTTCATCTCTCATTTGATAAGACAGTTGCTGTGTAATATACATTATATAGATGTTATTCTTTACCTTGCAAGTTGTTTTTGTTTGGGTATTCCAAAAGAGGACCATTTGGTTTCCAGCCGCTTGCTTCGTACGGGGCATTATCCAAAGATGTCGGTGTAGGAGAAGGCCGTTGAGGTTCTGCTTTTACTATAGCGACTGCTACAATAATAACGGCTAAGAAGGACTGAAAACAAAATAGACGTATAGAGATTCGAGTGTAGACAAATACGGTTACAATTGAGAAATGGGTTATTTCATCTTCCATTAAATGTTTCTTCTGTTGTATTATTATTATTCGAAAAATTTATCTGGTCTCTATAAAAACAGATAAGGCTAAGAGAGCATTATTTTTATATAAAACAAGGGAGAAGGAGTGTAGGCTCACAGCATTTAGGCCACATGTGACCCATTGTACATCCTTCCGAAGAGTTGTCCTCCTAGTTCCTCGTCCATCCTGTCCTTCTCAGGAAGGTGACAGGTCACTTGGAGACATCTCCTTTATTTCGGCAGGTGTAGGCCAAAATTCCCCGAACACACTCTCTTATTGACGATAGCACTCGTATAAGACATGGCTGACAGCTTCATCTTCCTGTTCACACATCCTGCATAGAAGCGTGTCCACTAGCCCCATAGTATGGAAGTGTTTACTTAGTTGACAGTGGCCAGTCAGAAATCCTACTGTTGAACGTAGGTTCTATCTGTTCATCGCCAAATATTTCTTCGACCTCAGCTTTCTAGGGTCGCCCAGGGTGATCCTGATAGACTGCATGCTTTGATTCCATCCCATCTCTTAAGGAATTGAGCACGGGTGTAAAGTTTGGAGAGCTCCGGAATTGTCGAAGGTGTCAGGCCGTATGTGTCACTAAGTCCTAGTTTGCCTGGCCAAAGAATCAGCAATGCGGTTACCTTTACTCCTTTAACCCACCTCAGTATAATATTGTTATCTGCCGAGGCGTTAGCTAAATCTTGGTGGGTCTCTAGTACTAACACCGATATAACACGTTGTCTATTCAATGCTAATAGGGCTTGTCTACTATTAGTGCAGATTGTTATGTTTTTGCCAGAAATTCCTTTTCTGGTTAGTTCTATTGTGGCAATTGGTATACCAGCCAGGTCTGTTTGAACCACGCTGGTATTGTTTCCCATTCTCACTTAATCCTTAGGCTTAGTGCTCTGGAGTGAACTCCACATTCTGAGTCTTCTTTCGTTTTTGAGCCATTTGTATCATGCTTATTTGTATTTTGTAGGGTTTATTAAACACAAACCTGCGCTCAATTCCATAATTGGCATATAAAACGAGCGTAGCCCAAAAACGTTTTTTGCCCCTGGAGATTTGGAAATGAGCTCCACAAATTTTTGACCGGCATTCAGCATTTCAAGATTTTGGTCATAGCACCTATGAACTCCGTATAAAATTACCCACGAGCTGGGTCTGGTGTTGGATATATTGTCTGAATTCAGTTATTTTTGAATTCTTCATTTCCAAATCATTATCCAGAAATGTTTTCCAAATTCTGGATAAATAAACTAATATGACCAATGGAAATTCGGAATCCTTTCCTTACAATTGAAACATATAAATTACCAGAACCTCACAGTTTTTGTAATTTTAAAAATTTTTACGGGAAAAAATAGAATAGGTACTTACATTCATTTTGATTATATTCACTTTGTTACTAGCTGATTATCACTTAATCAAATGATACTTACTAAAGTTAAATTGAGAATTTATATATAAAAAATGGTGAACTCAGAGCCTTGACTGTTTGTTTAAATTGGAATAGGGAGCTTGGTCTAGAATAATTAAGTAATAGTAATACCAATACATTGATTTTAAGGCGACATTGACCCGATACGTGAAAGCTTTATATAATAAATATTATTTTGATATTCTTTATAATTTTTACACGTATTTGATTAAATTGTGAAGGTTGGTGGATATGAATGAATATTAGAGGTAGATACTGAGATGAAAAACTATTACGGAATTCTCTATTATGTATTAAAAAGGTTTTTATTTTTCCCCATAATTTTTACTTTATAAACATTTTAGGTACTGTTAGTTATTGTACAAGAATTGAAAACTGGGTTATTAATTAATTTTGTTTAAATTTTTTCTTGTCAAGTTACTTTTGATGTAAAATAAAACCAATGAAAAATAAATTGAACAAAATAGTTATTTATGTAACTAGTGTGTAAAGTAGCCTTTTTTTTGACGAATGTGAATGTTGTCGCATGAGCCGCAGGCGAATGCGACAATCACATGAGTCGAAAAAAAGGTCTTTACACACGAATTACATACAAAATTTTTTCTACTATCGAAAACTTTATCAAAATACAGAAGTTTAGGTAATATGCCACTAGAACATTTTCGAAATTTATCATTTTATTTTTTCCACACTATTTGCGAAGTAATCTTCTGATAGATCCATCTTATAATTATAATAATATAAAATAACATCATAGTTTCCTAAAAATATTCAATACTTACATCAAAATACAATTGATTACCCTAGGTATAGTCGGAAGATCTCAATTTAAACTTTAATTGTCAGATTCAATTCACAATTAAAGAAATGTCAGTCACTCACCGCCAACTTATACCTATTCAGATACACATAACTACATACATAATAATATTGGAACTTTTACTTTACGCACTAGTGCGTAAAGAAAAACTCTTTACGCACTAGTGCGTAAAATCAAATTTTACGCACTCGAAAGTGTGTCTAAAGTACCTACTTTACACACGGTAGTAGAAAAAATTACTTTTTTCCATGTAGCTGTGAGGTTGACAATAGAGGAGTTCAGTCTAAGGTCAGTATAGCCAACAAAAAATGGTTTTTTCTGACAAGAATGACAGTTAAGGTTTACTATTCAAAACATAAAATTTTGCATATTTTTATCATTGCGAACATCTACATTGCTTTATTAAAATAATGAATACACCCCCGAAGCGTATATCTTGAAATTTGAAATTTTTTAGCTGTATACTCAACATATCAGTGGTCAATAGTTCTAGGAACTCGTGACATGCCACCATTTCATTTCTGTTATTCAGTGACTAGCTCTGTCAAACGTCAGTGAAAAAAGTGATTAGAGATACAGCTAATTAGAAATGCTACAAAAATCTAATCGAAAATGGACATACACGATTAAACGAATATCAACAAAAATAAATATAACTGACATTTGACATAACTAGTGACTGAATAATAGAAATGGAATGGTGACTTGCCAGAAGTTCCTAGGATTATTGTCCACCGATATGTTGAGTATTCAGCTAAAAACTCATTTCAAATTTCAAGATATACGCTTCAGGGGTGTATTCATTATTCTAATAAAGCAAAATAGATGTTCGCAATGATAAAAAACATGCAAAATTTTATGTTTTGAACACTAGACCTCAACTGTCATTCTTGTCAGAAAAAAACACTTTTTGTTAGCCATAATGACCTTGGACTGAACTCTTCTATTACTGCTTCTCTTAGCCAACTGAGACGTTATTCTCCTATTATTAACCTTGGTCAATAATAGACTTATTCAAATATTTTGAGAATCCAGCAATAATAGTTCAACAAAAACTTGTGCAACATAAGCTTGTTTAGTCAGGAGATTGTCTTTAACATATTTGCTGCTTGAAATAACCTATAAAGAGAAAATTATTTGAATTTAAATGCCATTAGTTTAAAATTCGCGCTCAACCAAAAATGACTGATGACATAACGAGTAGGTACGTTCAATATATATCAAAAACTGACAGTGTACTTGTCAGTTAAACGACAGGGTAAACGCTTCTTTGAATTATTTTTTATTTTGTCTAAAATTTAGCTAGTATTGGAACAAATTGCATATAAACCATACTTAGTGGTGAAGACATTTTATAAGCTTCGCACTTTATTCCTTCCAGGGCAAAGCCACTCGCGAATTAATTTTGGTGCTCGGTCAATAATGTCTTCACCACCTTGGTCTATAATAAAATGAGGTTTTTTCCAACAACTACTTTCTGATTAGTACGTGAACGTTCGTGAACTTATTTATGTACGAGTCAAACGTTCGAGAACCTGCACCTGAATTAATCCATGAACACTGTTGGAACGATTCTTTCAAGTTCACGTTTTATTTATGTATGATTTATATGTTTATTTACCATTACCTAACCTTCAAACATGACAGTTTGGACAAACGGTTCTACATCCAAATCTCTGATAAAAATGATCGTTTGCCGACACGTTCATGAACATGTTCAGTTTTTATTGTAACGCTTTTTTATCAGTCCGTGGAAGTGTCGGAACTTGTTGGAACAGAAATTTTATTATGCGCATGATCGTGACGTTCATGTACGCATCATTTGGCTTTGTTGGGACAAATCATATATTCATTTAATAAGTATCAATTGAAATAATTCAGTACTTGATTCTTTTAACTGAAAAATGACCCAGTTAATAGAGTCATATATACTGCGTTTGAATCGCCATGTGCAGTCGTCACGCACTTTCAACGGCGAATAATCGCGCGATTATAAAAATGTTGATATATCAATGTACACTTCTGTTTGTAAGTGGCACTAGGGCGGACCGTAAAGAACGGGAACACCCTTCTTCGAAATATATCGTATAATTTAGATCCTAAGTATCGGTTATGCTTTATGAAATATGGAGGGTTACAGTCCTCTTAATATAATAATAGATTATATTTCTCTCTATAAAATTAGTTTTGTTGTTTAGTCAAGTGTGAATTGTTCACTAATAAAGCGGGACTAAACGGCTACGGTAAAAGGGACAATATAACAAATAGGTTCGGTTGACATTTGGATTTTTGTTGTTCTCTTTTATATGTCAGCTTGACTTGTGCCATTTGTTGGGCCCAGCTGAATTGTGTACCTTTGCATAGTGACTCTTCTTTTATTTCTGAATACTTTGCTTAGTTTTGGTTGTGGAACAGACTTTTCTATGATTTATATTCGAGAGACTTTGCTATTGAAAGTATTTTTCAACGCTCAGCAATAATAGTAATCCATCATGGTGAATTATTATTATTAGAATATACACCAAGGTGATGAAGACTAGCTGTGCTCTATCTACTAGCCAAATTTAATACAAAAATAAAATAGTTCACAAACGCACCACGAGAAGCGTTTACCCTGTCGTCGACTGACAACTACACTCTCAGTTTTTAATATATTCTGAACGTACTCGTTATGTCATCAGTCATTTTTGATTAAGCGCGAATTTTAAACTAATGGTATTTAAATTGAAATAATTTCATCTTGTTAGATAATTTCAAGCATTAAATATGTTAAAGACAATCCCCTGGTTTTACAAAATTATGTTTCACAAGCTTTTGTTCAACTATACTATCCCTGAATTCCCAAAATATTTGAATTTGTCCATTTGTCCATTATTAACCTATTTTAGATATTTTTTCCACTACTAGCTGTGAAATTGACAATTACTGCTTCTTCTAGCCAACTAAATTTCTCTATTGATGGTAAATAATTTTTATCTATAGTCAAAGGCACTCTTAACGTGCGGGTTCAAAGGTCACTAACCATATGTATCAAATCAGAAAACACAGAGGTTACCAAAATGTGAGATTACACTGCAGATTGACGAATTTCCACTTCTTCTTTCATTCTCGAAATAATCCATCGAACTAAGTACAAAAAAACTGAAAACTGCTACTTATTATTCATATTGTCACTTTGAATTGTCAAAGTGACAAAACTGACATATTTAAATGAAAACTCTGCTGGTGAAAGACTTTTTAGAATCGCTGAAAACTAAATACATATCCTTCTTTTTCTCGTCAAAATTGCATAAGTCTGTCTTATTTATCTAACGGATTTCATTTGGAAGTTATAATTTAACGTAATGAAAGAAAACAAAAACTGTGAGTATGTCTTTGTTGAATCGTATGACCCGCACGTTAAGAGTGCCTTTGACTTATATCATTAACCCGGTCAATAATAGACTAATTCAAATATTTTGGGATTCCAGCGATAAAATAGCTCAATAAAAACTTGTGCAACATAAGCGTGTTCAACCATGAGATTGTCTTTAAAGTATTTGCAAGATCAAATTATTTGGATTTAAATGTCATTAGTTTAAAAAAATTCGCGCTCTACCAAAAATGACTAATGACATACAGTAGGTAGTACGTTTATAATCTATGAAGCGAAAACAGACATTTTACTTGTCAGTCAGACGACAAGGTAAACGCTTCTCGTGTTGCGTTTGTGAGCGCTGTGGTGTATAAGTATAGCTCTTACAATCAATATTTTAGCATCGAAATAGTGTATAATATATCAATTATTTTTAATTTTTGTCTCAAATGTGGTTAGTTAGTAGTAATTATACGACTACAAGTATAAAACGAACACCTCTTGTATTAAAGTTACGACTTTAAATTTACATTGACAATTAAATCTGACAACTTATACATTATGTATAATATGATTAAACGGCACCCCGCCTATGAGAGGACTCTTTCGCTTCCTCCTTATCATCTGTTTCTGGTTGGCTGACTTCACCACGACAGATCTGCAGGTCTTATCTTAGACGAGAGAAAGACCGGCCCACCCAAACAGAAAGGAGAATGCATCCGCCATATCCCCCTTCTACGTTGCCCTAAAACAGGGTCGGATCTTGGGTATCGGCGAAACCGATTGATTTGTTTTGTATAATAGCTATTTGTGTACCAAGAAGAGAAAGTAGTATTTTAGCAGTCGAGACTACCAAAGGAGTTTCTACTCGAAATATACACAAGATTTTTTCTACAATCACACCAAAATAAAATTAATTTGTATTTAGCAGTTTCCAGATTACAGTTTCGTATACTTATGTACGTAGGCAACACTTATTACGTTAATGTCAGATATTTTTTAGATTTCTCATTAAATTCAACATATTAGAGAATCAACTAAAATATTTATTTATTCTACAGTTTATATTAAAATAATTACTAGCTCTATTTTATCCATAAATAAAATTAGGGGTGCGCCAAAGTTACTTTCTGCTCAAGATCGCCAATAATGTCAAATTATGACAGCTCTCGGAAAACATCAACTTTGCAGCTGATTTTCAAGGCACAAAAGCCTTTCACCACTATGTATTCGGAAGAGCAGACCATTCTAGCTCTATAAATAATAATAATTTAATTTATAAATAATTTAAAATAATAATTTTTCCAAGTATGTTTGGAAAAATTCAAAATTCAAAATTGGGTGGGAGAAAAAGGGTTACAGAAAGAACGAGATGCAGACTTCGTAGAGAGGAAGGAGAATATAGATTCTCCACACAAATATTTGCAGATATAAAAAAGGGATAATTACCTAAACTAAAGCTTGCAGATATCATGAAACTCCTCCAGGAAGCAGGTCAAAAAGAGCTCAGACTTTCCTCGGGAAATAAGTAGAAACATGAGGGTACAATAGATCTTTTAGGTCTCAGTGAATGTCACCCCAATATACATATATAGACAAATAATCTTATCATCTCTATATATTTATAGGTTATGTACCATTTGTCGCACTCCGTTCCTGTACAAAGTCACCAAATTCACACTGTATAGCGTCACGGCGGGCGCCGCGTCGTTATCGTAAACTGGAAGGCCCTACGTGTTAAAGAAACCATATATTATCGACGGTTATACGCGTTTTAAACGCGAAAGTAAAAGCGAGAGGGTAGATAGTAGGTAGGGAGTCTCAAATAATGAGAATATACTTTGATAGGTTGGTGTGGTATCGTCGTTTTTTTTTACTTATCGGGTTTTCAAAATAATAATAAATTCAAGGGGAAAAACTAAATACCCTGGAAGAGAATATTGAATATATCTATTGAAACTCAATATATCTGTTTACTTATGTATTTCTTTTTTTATTTCAGGCGTAGAATTAGACGGTGTCCATTCGGATGAAACTAATTCTGGTGATAATTCGAACGCTGGCTCGAGTATAGGTCCAGATGACGATCAGGCGAGATTGAGGTTAAAAAGAAAGCTACAAAGAAATCGAACGTCGTTTACTAACGATCAGATTGACAGTTTAGAGAAAGGTGCGTAAATATCAAATTGTTTACGTAAAATCTTTAGGTTTAATATTTATTATAATTTCATTCGAACAATTTTGGATAGCCATGTCGTATGAACTAAGAGCCATTGAACCCTATTAATGAACGACCTTTGTATAGGCAACCAAACATACTATCAAATTGTTTACGTTAAGACATGGTTAAGACACACTTTCGGTCGCTTTCCATAACCCTGAGCCGCTTTCGGGTGTAGTGCATCACGCTCCGGGAGTACTATGCACCGGTGATTTGAAGAGTACTCTTGATTTTCGTGCACCCGAACGCTCCAGAACCATGACCATTGACCGCCAACTTTTTAAATATCTAATGTCACTCCAATTATTTATTTTTTTGTCAATACGATTTTACTTGTGGACTGTGGTTTATTCAATTTCGTTTACAATAAATATTTAATGAAAGTTTTATGAACATTAACAATAATTATTCATAAAAGACGTATATAACCTACAAAAACAACATTTTGACGTTTAAGAGCTTGAAACTCCTTGAAAACGGTAGGTGCATCAGGGGAGAGGGACGAGGTAGCCTGGAGTGGTCCGAGAGCGCCATACTTCAAGAACCCGAACGGGCAAGAGTAGAACCGAAGTGCTACGGAGCAGCTCCGGAGTGCTCTACGTGATGCACCCGAAAGCGGCTCTGGTGTTCTTGAAAATTGTATCGTTGCTGAGGATTGTTGGTCTAAAACACTCATTATAATTCCATCCAAACAGTTTTGGATAACCCTGTCGTATAACGCCTATAAACTATTAACCCTATTAATGAACGACCTTTGTATAGGCAACCAAACATACAATCAAATTGTTCACGTAAAATATTGGATATATGTTCTTTCGGTCACTTTCCAAAGCTTCCAAAGTTCATGAAAATTGTATTGTCGCCAGAGGTTATTGGTTCAACATTATTTATAATTATTTCACAGTTTTGGACAGCCCCGCTAATATTTTAAGCAGCTATTTCAATTATCAAAGCCAATTTGAACTTGTTACTTACACTTTTTTTGAATATTATGCATTCATAAGTTCATTTGGATTATTTTTATTGAACAAATTTGACTGATATTGTTTGTAGAATTCGAACGGACTCACTATCCAGACGTTTTTGCTAGAGAAAGGCTAGCAGCGAAAATCGGTTTGCCCGAAGCCAGAATACAAGTATGGTTTTCGAATCGAAGAGCGAAATGGAGAAGAGAGGAGAAATTAAGAAACCAACGCAGGGGGACATCCGTTTCTGTAGAACATCCGGTCTCTTCTGCTTCTCCTCCAAGACTACAGGCATTCAACAACACTACAATGTATTCCACAATTGCTCCAACAATGTCAATCGCCGAAACATACAGGTAAGCCGTCAGTTTGACAACTTATTTTTAAAAAAACGTTGCAAAACATAAATGACATAACCTCAATTGTGTTCTTATGACAACTTCTTGAAGTTATGCCAACCTGTAAGCTGTAAATTACCTTTTCAGGTTTTAATAGCTAATGTTTTAAATTGTTTTCTTTCTATTTTTTCCAGTCCAATGTCTACTATGTCCAGTTTTACTCACAATAGCTTAACATCTGGTATGGGACCTTCACCAACCGCTTGCTTACAACAAAGAGAAAGTCCAACGATGACTGGTGCAATGGGAGGATACTGTATGGGACGACCACCAGGATACGACCTTACAGGACTCAGTTATGGAGCTAGACCATCGCCTTGTAGTCCTTCACAACCATATCAAGTGAATGGTCATCAGTATAGTAACAGTGCTACGTCTTCTACAGGTAATTTCATTCATATACCTACAGGTTGACTTATTATAAATTTTAGTCAAAGAAATGACAGGATGTAGACGCCAAAATATGTTCTTTTATTTAACTGATTCTTTTTTCAAATGTTACTACTTATCAAATGATAATTGATGTCACTACGTTTACGAGAAAGCAGCAACTACATCCCTGGCTATACAAGTAATAGCTACAATAAAATACACAAAATTATTCATTAACGATACCTATCATATAGGCAACCAAACATACAATAATGTTGAGACTGACTAATAGTATAGGATATAATTATACAAGTAATAAGTATCATAGTCTATTATTGAATTTTCAGGTCTTATATCACCCGGAGTATCGGTGCCATTAGCAATACCTCCAGGCCAACCAGATGTGACTTCCCACCAACCTTATTGGCCGCGGCTGCAGTGACCCTGGTGGACCTAAACTAAATAAACAATACGGACTGTTATCTTTGCAATCTTCAAGAAATTACTTTTTTTCAATCTGTACTTAATATTTGTATACCTGTATAAGAAAAAAAACTGAATTTGTTAAGTAGATTGTGAATTTTCAAATATCAATAGAAATACAGAGTGTTTTAGAAACGATATTTGTGTTTGTATATTAAAAGAAGTACTACATTTATTTCACCTTATTATAGAGTGGCCGAAATAAGCTGAAAATTTTGCAGCTGTTTAAATCCAAAGTCTCAACTGATAGCACAAGTGTCATTTTCCGGTAAAACGTTGGTAGCAGTTTCTGAAAAAGTTGTTGAATAAATACTTATAAAGAGGGTCTTGTACCTCATTTAAAAACCAGGAGGAGTAATTTGAATTAAAGTTAGTAAATCTGTAGATCTCTAATTCGTCAGATTCGGCCCAGTTTCACACAACACTCTCTAGTATTGACATCAGCTGATAATTTCCATGTTTGGTAGTTCTGACAGATAAATATAATTAATTTTGCCGCTCTTGTTATTTTCACTCAGTTTCGTTGAAACTGTTCCTTTAAAAACTTCAGTAAGCAATTGTATTGAATATCTGCAATTATAGATCCTATTTCGAGTACCACCTCTTCACTTAGTCCAGCAAAACAATGTAAGGTCATTTAGGACCGTCAAAAATCAAATATATTCATTCTATATCTACAATAAACATCTAAATAATCTACTCAACAGACGAGAAATCGACGTATGGCTATGGGTGGCTGATTTTTTTATCAATCAAGGCATATTTAATAGATTTGGAACACGACTGTTGACTAATATGGTAACTTTTAGTGGTGTGAGTTAAGCTATTCAAATTACTCCTCCTGGTTATTAAATGGACTATAGTATCTTCGAATTACTACCTCGTTTTCATGGAATAAATTTGTATGGAAAGACTGCAGTTTCGTATAAAAAATATTTATTTTTTAAAGAGTAAAAGGAATTTTACAATAATACTGAAAAATATCACACTAGAGAATATATAGTATCTAATAATAGTGTTACTAATATAAGAAATAAATATAAACGCGACAATTTGTTTTAGATGGTTTTTCAATATGACATGTCCACGTAACGTCACAAACTATTTTGACAAGCAGGTGGTAAAAAAATAAAAAAAAGCGTTCAGAACACGTGGTACTTAATAGTGAGGTTATGCTGATTTATAATGATAGATTGTGTTGGAGTTTAGTTGGTTTTGCTTAAGTGTTTTTTCAAAGTTATTTTAATTCTTTAGCTTGCATATTTAATAATATAGATTAATAGTTGATGGTTGTTTGATAATAATTGATCGTGTTTATTTTTATTGTTTTACCACTGGATTAGTGTCAACTGTCGTGAACATGCTTTATTGACCTTTTCCAAGTACGTTATCGGACAGCCTCAACACTAAATTCTAATATAACCTCAAACCGAATAATACACCACAATAACATTCCAAGCAATCGCATTTTACGCTTATAAATTATTATAGTATCAAACTAAAGTAATTGTACAACAAGAGTTCAGCCTATTGGCGGAGGCGCTAACATGGGAATCTCCATAAGAAAATCATCAAAAAAAGCTAAGGGCCAAAGTAGCGAAATTTACGCAAAAAGCATGCGCTCCTACAGGGTTGATAAAAAGTAACATGAGGGTTACAGGGTGGATGAAAAGTAACATAAGGGCCTTATTATAGGGTGATGCCCGAAAATACAGGGGGATGCTCGAAAGGCCTTAACGACTTCTATATACAGGGCGGATATAAAGTAACATGAGAGCCTTATACAGGGTGAGTAACATGCCCGAAAGGCCTTATACAGGATGGCCTCGTTAGTGATAAGAATTTCTCGGAAATAACTTGTTTTGATGCTTTTTTAGTTGCTATGTTGCCAGCTCCACCGGTTGGAACAAATCTTCATAATAAAATTCGCTATCTCCATAAGGAAATCTAAGGTCCAAAGTAGCGAAATTTACGCAAAAAGTGTAATACGCATGCGCTCGAAAGGCAGGGTCGATAAAAAGTAACATCAAATGTCAAAACGAGTCCAGGGAAGTCGACCAAAGAAGAGTTTTGCATATATACAAGGGGTATTGAAACAGAGCGACCTCTATGAGACATTATGAATACCAATATACAGGGAAGTCGACAATGACCAAAGAAGAGTTTTGCATAGTTACAAGGGGTATTGAAACAGAGCGACCTCTATGAGACATTATGAATACCAAGTGAGGTTATGAATGGCTCAGTATTTGAAACATTCTTTTAACAGGCCAGTTACAAAATTGAAGCAGAGCGACCTCTATGAGATATTATGAATACCAAGTGAGATTATGAATGGCTCAGTATTTGAAACATTCCTAGAGCATAACATAAACGTGATACGTCAAACGTCATATGTGAAGAGAAATTCCATTCTTGTTATAGGAAATATACAGAGTGTTTCAATAAAAACCAATTACCTACTCTAAAATTTTTATTAAATCTACAGTATTGTTAATGTTAGAACTATTAAGGCTGTAAAATTTACATAAGATTTTTTTGCACACTCAAAAGACGCATAAATAATCGAAAGCAAATATCAACTGATGATAAATCGTAGTTTGGAGGAATCTTAGATTTTAGACAATTTTTCATAAATCCACTTCACAAGAGTTCGTTATTGAATAGTGTCCCCAGGGTAAGGTGTTATCTGTTCCAGGCAATGACTAGAAACGTTGAACAACCCTTTAAAGCTACTGGCGTCACGTCAAATGTCACGTTGTCACATCAAACGTTTCGCTATCACGTCAAAACGTCACGTTGTCACGTCAAATGTCATGTTGTCACGTCAAATGTCATGTTGTCACGTCAAATGTCATGTTGTCACGTCAAATGTCATGTTATCACGACAAACGTCACGCTATCACGTCAAATGGAACTTCATATTTGATGATGATGAAAAGTTTAAGTTTGAATGGATCAAGTTCAGACGATCGAACTAGTCTATGGTATTAATTCATGAAATTGGGCATATACTAGATATTACCACAGCGATGTAGGTACAGCAGTCAAACGTCACGTGTCCACTATCCTTGTGAGTGTTAGGTTAGGTTAGGTTAGGTTATATTTTCAATGAGATAGTCTATAATACTAATGACCAATCTTTGTTTAAGTTTTCAAAATTTAAATGTTTTATGAATTTCCTTGATTATAAAAGAGATTTAGCCTATTTACCACCTTGAAGGTACCGGATGTAAAGAATTGGAAGAAAAAACGGCGGCTATGACCGTTGTGGCAATCTGATATTCAAGGCGAATGAAGCGGACAGTGTGAAAGTTCTAGCGTAAATGTAAAAACTATATCCAAATGTTGGCTGAACACAAAAAAAAAACACCCATGCTATAAGATATTATTATATTACGTAAATATTTTAGCTACAGTTTCATAAATATTGTCGCGCACTTTCAATAGATGTTTCGGAGCTTCAGCGAAGTATTCAATCGTAGACTCGTTCACCATAAATTTTTCATAAATACCAACCATGACTATATCTTCGAGGGTTTTGCATCCAAATTCATCTTTTCTATGAACAACTTCTAGATTATGGGGTATGTGGTGTTGTATAACAGCTAGGGTGGGGTCAAAGATTATATCATTGTACTCTATCCAGAAGTGTGGTGTAATTTTCACACCATTCGAATAGACCTTTGTACCCAGACATAGTTTGGATAACACCTTACCCTGGGGACACTATTCAATAACGAACTCTTGTGAAGTGGATTTATGAAAAATTGTCTAAAATCTAAGATTCCTCCAAACTACGATTTATCATCAGTTGATATTTGCTTTCGATTATTTATGCGTCTTTTGAGTGTGCAAAAAAATCTTATGTAAATTTTACAGCCTTAATAGTTCTAACATTAACAATACTGTAGATTTAATAAAAATTTTAGAGTAGGTAATTGGTTTTTATTGAAACACTCTGTATATTTCCTATAACAAGAATGGAATTTCTCTTCACATATGACGTTTGACGTATCACGTTTATGTTATGCTCTAGGAATGTTTCAAATACTGAGCCATTCATAATCTCACTTGGTATTCATAATATCTCATAGAGGTCGCTCTGCTTCAATTTTGTAACTGGCCTGTTAAAAGAATGTTTCAAATACTGAGCCATTCATAACCTCACTTGGTATTCATAATGTCTCATAGAGGTCGCTCTGTTTCAATACCCCTTGTAACTATGCAAAACTCTTCTTTGGTCATTGTCGACTTCCCTGTATATTGGTATTCATAATGTCTCATAGAGGTCGCTCTGTTTCAATACCCCTTGTATATATGCAAAACTCTTCTTTGGTCGACTTCCCTGGACTCGTTTTGACATTTGATGTTACTTTTTATCGACCCTGCCTTTCGAGCGCATGCGTATTACACTTTTTGCGTAAATTTCGCTACTTTGGACCTTAGATTTCCTTATGGAGATAGCGAATTTTATTATGAAGATTTGTTCCAACCGGTGGAGCTGGCAACATAGCAACTAAAAAAGCATCAAAACAAGTTATTTCCGAGAAATTCTTATCACTAACGAGGCCATCCTGTATAAGGCCTTTCGGGCATGTTACTCACCCTGTATAAGGCTCTCATGTTACTTTATATCCGCCCTGTATATAGAAGTCGTTAAGGCCTTTCGAGCATCCCCCTGTATTTTCGGGCATCACCCTATAATAAGGCCCTTATGTTACTTTTCATCCACCCTGTAACCCTCATGTTACTTTTTATCAACCCTGTAGGAGCGCATGCTTTTTGCGTAAATTTCGCTACTTTGGCCCTTAGCTTTTTTTGATGATTTTCTTATGGAGATTCCCATGTTAGCGCCTCCGCCAATAGGCTGAACTCTTGTTGTACAATTACTAACTAATACACAATATATACCACACACATTAACCAAAATCAATTTTTTGTTCTGGATTTATATTTAAATCAGTAAATTTCCATTTCCATCCATTTTTTTGAAGGTTGTCCATGTACAGCTCACAACATGACTCAGGTTGACGTCGCACAAAGCTATATTTCATTTTAATATAAAAACCCTCTTCAGTCGAGAGCAGCATAGTTTGGCACGATATGTTTTGACATCCAATAATTGCAATGCGAATAAGTCCTATTTGTTAATACGTCTTGCTCGACGACAAGTACTTTTTGGCCGATCAAATTTTCATCGATAACACCGTTCCAAACGTATTGGTAAAACAGTCCCTGTATGGCGGAAAAGTATCTCCTTTGTTGTGGTGTCCTTGGTTCGTATCTACCTAAAATCCAAATATATAGTTTTCGTATATTATCACAAAAGTTTTGCGAAAGTAAATATTTACATAGAAACAATGCTTATGAAAGCATCCAGAGGGGTAAATTAATTTTTTTTCGCCTTCACAACGGAAAACCAATCAAAATAACACCAAAAATAGAATGGTAAGTATTATTTAGCAACTTAAATGCGTAAGAGAATTAAAAAATGATTTTTGACGTTATTCACCATCTGTCACTAGTAATTTTGACATTTCATGTAAATAGACATGATTTTTGAAGTTATTCACCATCTGTCACTTGTAATTTTGACGTTTCATGTAAATAGACATCATTTTTGAAGATATTCACCATATGTCACTTGTAATTTTGACGTTTCATGTAAATTTTTCAATTGAATGTCAGTGAATCACACACGCAGGAAACCACTTCACCAGCACTCAGGCTACTAAACATGGAGACGATACTAAAGCTCATTTTCTGTGATACAATATACTAATAATTTAGATCAAGGCTGCAAGTAGCTTTTGCAGTCCTAGGACCTTCGATCAACAGTAAAAAAAAGGAAGCATCAAAAATACTACAGGGCATTTCATTTTAGTATTCCGAAAACTATTAGTGACTTTGTTCTCAACCAATACTACTTTTTTTTCAATTATACATACCTAAAATGGCATCTATGTCAGAATCAACATCGGCAACGTTCGATTCCAGTCTGGTTTGAGTAACTATATAGAACGGCACCATTTTCATTTGACTAGATAGAGCGAACAGCGGACAAACTATTCTTATATCCGATATCATTTGAGTTAAACCTTCATAAGTTAAAGGATACATTTTCAAAACCTCTTCCAAAAACGAAGTCTTGGATAAAAACGATGCCATGATGTGTTCTTTGATCATTTCCTTGGTCCACATCTTGTGTTTCATCAGAAGTTTTTTAGAACTACCCGAATGAGCCGTCGTTCCTACGATTAAGCTAACTGGTAATTCTGTTTCCAAGCTCCATACTTCGTGTGGATGTGTCCTTAATATGTGGCCATCTAAAGACTGAAAACAACAAATATACAATTAACAAGATTTACTCTTTAAAAGACAACAACAACTTACCAACCATTCATGTCTATTTTCTGGAATTTCATCTGGCAAAGGCAGATCGGGTTGTGGTTTTCTCCAAGTATCTTCTACAGCTGTAACCAATTTCATGGCATCCAATTTTTTTAAACAATCTGCATCATTACATTGTATAGACTGTAGATAACTGTGATTTTCCCTGTGGAACTTTTTAATGTCTTTTGTAGGGTATAATGCACCCCCAGACGAAACCCAAGCCCTTTTGAAATATTTACTTGCTCCATGCATTGTAGTAAGAGCAGTTACCAAAGTCGCACCTGCTTTATGTCCCAGTATTGTAACAGAATCTTTATTTCCTCCAAAATGTTCGATATTCAGTTGCACCCATTTTAAACTCATCACAATATCGCTCAAGCCGTAATTTCCGGACGTTCTCAATCGATCTGATTCGGAAAGAGCTTCCAAGCCGAGAAATCCCAAGGCGCCCATTCTAAAATTCGGTCTTACGAACACCACATCTTTGGAACGCGCATATCTTGCGGACGGTCGGAGTTTTCCAGGCGATCCACCCATTAGACTGTCTGCTCCAATTAAAACTATAACTGGTAATGGGTTGTCATAACGTACATAGGGTGTAATAACATCAAGAGTTAGACAATCTTCCTTGCCTACTATTGTACCGTTACTTAATAACTGAATACAAACATCGCTGGAATTGTATGCTTTAAATGTATTATTCCAACAATACTTCAAATTGTCCAACGGTTGAGCATATTTAAAGCGTAAGTCGTTTATTGGTGGTCTTGCGTATGGTATCCCACGAAAACTATAGGAGCTGTCTTCCACTAACCTTCAAAGAAAAATAACGATAGTTGTTAATTGTTCCAGCATTCAACACAAGTCATATAATGGTATGCATTCCTGTAGAACAAAAAGCAATCAAACAAAATCATTATAATGCTTATAAGTCTATAATACTTTAAAAATAAACAAAAACATTAAAAAATATAAATATGTAATGTCGTCTGACCAAAAGTAATGCCTCTGCCTGCAAATCATATATTTTCAATGTCTACATAAATCATGCAGAGTAATAATAAAATTCAAACTACAATTGTTACCCTTCAATGTTTCCGCAGCCAGTTTGGGCTATTACAGGTGATCCACACTCAGAATATACTTTATTATGTCTGTCTCCAGTAAAAGCAATGATGATTATTATGATTATAATAATAAACAGAGACAAAAAAAAAGCACCTAGAAGTTGACATTCATTGTATATTACTAGTATATAAAAATACCGTTTTAAACTTACCAATAGCAGCTTTGTAGGTATTTAGTTTGGTGATCAATAATTCCGCTGTAGAGTGGTTCTCAACCTCTTCAATGCATTCTTCTTTTGGATGTGGTACTTTTTTGTTTCTTTCAACCAGTTTACTTTCCGAAGTTGGATCCCCCAATGTTTCAACTGACCCCATGATTGTTTGAGGTTCAGATTTTGAGATTATATCATTCATTTCATTGATTATCAAATTAACATCTGTTTTGTAGATTTATTTTTCAACATTGATACTGAAAGGTTACATTTTATCATCAGTTGTCTCCATTGGTCTCCCGTCCCGTCTCCACTCTGTTGACATTTCAAATGTTAAAATGTCAAATTTACAAAAAAAGAAGTTTATCTTCTTCTGTGAAACTCCAAAGTAGACCATAGTACATAGCTGCATAAGCGGTCTTGTTTTTTCCTATACATTTTGGTCATTTTGATATTTTCAATATCATTCTGGAAGTAGTGGAAGTTTGCTGCTCTTAAAATATCCCACTGGAACCTGGAACAATAGATAACGTTCCTCGTTTCCTTCGTTTACATGTCATAAGTGACATACGTCAAAAGTAAATCAATGTACACTACAAAAGAGAAGAAGAATGCCAATGACAGCTACGAACTAAGCTAAAATTAATCGTGAGGTGAAATCCATTTTAATTAAAAAATGATTTAAGGGGGCAAATTTTATAAAAAAGTGATTAATATTTAATATTGTTAATATACTGAAGATCTTATTAACTGATTTAAAAAGTGTCGTCGACTGGACAAATGACTACAGAAGTGTAAAAGACTATAGTGATCACTCGATCCAAAAAAGGGTGTCTTCAAGAAATGTGTTAGGCCCATGAGTTAATTGCAAAAAGTAAATTAGAAGATATGAGCGGCCGACCTAGAACTACCTCATTTGCAGAGGGTAATAAGCAAGCTAAAAATCCACCCCTAGGTGGCATGAAAATCAGCAGTAAGTGTTACTCTATTAAGTGTTAACATATTTATCTGCTTGGTCAATATGTATATTCTTTGGGTCATATATGAACCTTTAATTCTAAGCAGCTATATTTCTTATATCAAACTTTTTAAAAATATTTTGACATAAATACCTTAATTGATTCTATATAAGTGCAAGTGTATACTTAATCAGATATGGATTGAAACTTCAACTTTCTTTGTGTTTGTTAGTACTTGGGAAATATTAAATATACTCTATTTCTTCGATATATTGCATTTAATGGTTGTTTTTAAAGGAATTTGTTAAATACAAATAGGTAATACTTGAAAAAAAAATTAATGTTGTGATTGTTATGGATGACTTTTTTAATGATGTAATATATTTAAACAGATTCACATTACTTTAAACTTCAATAGCAATAAAAATTCAATAATTAATATCAGTAAGAACCTATACAACTGTAAATTGGAAGAGATTATTTCCAATCAAAATATAACTCAAAATAATACAATGTAATTCACATGTAGCTAGATAATTAATTAGAAATTGTAGCATTATATCATCATCTTGATCGCTTCTTCTGTTACTTCTTTAGGTTACTATATATCCCTTAACTTCAATTATAATATGAGCATGGTTATATTTTCTTGAGTACTTTAAATAATCACCAATGTGAATATTTGTCACTTTCTGGATTCTTAAATGGATCAGTTTATATTAATAACTTTTACAAATGAGTATTTTTCACTGAGACCCTTAATTTCTCCACAAGTCTGGCAATCTTGAGAGCAAACTATACCTTTATATGGGCTTTAATAAATCAATTAATTTATTTAACTGTACTTTTATGTACTGAACGGTAATTACCATTATTTATATCCATTTTTTCAATTTGGTTTACCTTGATGAAAAATTTAAATGTCATTATTCCAAGAGTCAGATTTAGAATCTTTCAATAATTTGTATCTGTTTTAAATTGTAAAAAAGTACATTGGTGCGGAATTGAGCTTTTATTTATCACCATTATTGAATGGATTATCAAGTTGTAAATTTTTCACCGTAACATAAACAATAACAGGCTTGTACTTGTTTAAATGCAAATTCCTAGATGACTGCAAATGAAAAATAGAAAATAAGCATCTGGTTGCTATCCACCACTATTTAATTTAATGAAAATACATAATAATATGGATAAAAGTAAAAATGTTTTTAAGGAAATTAGTTTCAAATTTATAAAGTATACATAACCTGTCAGATAATTGTTGATAATAAACATTTTGCAAGCTGAAAGTCTGACTGACAACCAATCATATACAACTGATCGGTTGCCCCATAGATAAAACTTAGGTTGCCCTCCAGATCAATATGGCCGTCAAAGTAAGGTGTTCTGGAATACAAAAATCTCACGACAGTAAGAATGGTCTATTGGATTTGCAGTTGCGACGCCGCGGTGAAAAACAAACTGCTTAGATACACGATTGTGAGGACAGATTTTCCCAATTTTTGTTTGATCCAAAATATGCAGACTGTTTTAAATATCATTTATGTGGTCTAAATTTGCAAGTTACTCAGCCAAGAATCTTCATTACACAGTAAAATTTGTGAATCAGTGTCCACTATCTCATAAAAAGTAGAGTAGTTGAGTCATGTCACTTTGAAGTTTTTTTTTTAAAGATACTGCCAAAAAATTTGAGTTTTCAAAAATGAAGATTGTTTGTTATTGTGAGGATAAGCTAGGACTTTCATTAAAATAATTTGATGACCAAAAAGAAATCATTATTGTTAAAGGGTATGTAATTTTATTTATATCTATAATTTTTCTATTTACTGATTAAAATGTAAAAGGAAATTGATACATTCTTCTTTAACGTTATATTTTATGTTTATTTTTATCCGATAAAATTATTTTATTAAATATTGTTGAATATTATAAAATTGATAAGTATTTCAAGATATATTTTTTCAACATTTTTACAGAAAACTGCAATTTAAACATGTTTTTTTAACTAGAAAGATAAAGAAAGCATAAAGTGGTGCAATTTTTAAAGAAATGTAGGGGAAAATAGATTCGATATTTATTATATTCAATTCACCTATTGTTTTTCTCCTTTCTGTCTTTTTTCTTCCCACTTTCTCAAACATAATTTAAGCAAAAGCAACTGAATCATTGAACATATAGGGAAAAAATTGAAAGGTTTTCAAACGCGATTTTACTGAATTGTGTAACTCTGATAAATTTTTTAGACGAATGTTAATTAAGCGAATAATGGCTTCGAAGTTGAACAAAGAAAAATGTAAAGAACTTTTTGACGACGATGTTGATAGATATATCACTACGACCAAAATAAAATCAGGTAATATCAATGAAAGAAATAAAAACTTCGTGTTTACTGAATACATTTTCTTTAATGCTATAAAGTATACAGAGTACTGTCGGTCCTAGAAGTACTATTTAGAATTTATTTGAATATTTAACTGTATTATAGCATGAAAACGGTCATTACTTTCGAAATACTCTTTATTATCTGGTACCTAGTGTGTGATCGAGAATTAAAAAAGAAAAATCTAAATATGAGAAAATATATAGGGTGTCCCATTTGCAACAACTATTTCACTCTGTTGTAAATCAATTATCGAGAAATTTTGGAAAAATTCAATTTCAATTTCTAGCAAAAATATATGTTAGGCTACAAACTGCTAACCCATCCAATGTATTCTTCCCTGTGACTAACCTCATAGAATAATTAGGTAGTTTGAAATTATAAATATATAACATAATTTGAATATTGACATATATGATACCTGTCAAATTATTAAAAAAGTCATCTTGGAACATTTTATAAATATTCTTGGGTAATAAATAATCTAGATTGCAATTTTCTCGGCAATTTTATGATTTTTAATTTGAGAAAATGACTTACTGCTGATTTTCCGCTCTGCCACGGCGAATAGAAGTCACTGAGGTGGTTCTAAAAATACCCCATTTATTGTGTATTGTAACAGAGATACAGTTTTTATTATGTGAACCATATAAGACTTCTAGGCCAAGCAATAGGTATATTTTGACAAAAAACGGTTTGGTCGAAATTATGTAAAATGTGACTAAAACCACACGCAGTAATATTGACAAATCTATTTTTTTTTTTCATAATTAGGTAAAGATGGAAGCAAAGTAACGACTGTTGTAGCAACTCCCGGTCAAGGACCGGACAGACCCCAGGAGGTATCCTACACTGACACCAAAGTGATTGGAAACGGCAGCTTTGGAGTCGTTTACCAAGCTAAATTATGTGAAACATCGGAGTTAGTCGCAATTAAAAAAGTACTGCAAGATAAACGGTTTAAGGTGAGTAAAATTCAATAAAAATAATCAATAACACCAAAAGAATAGTAAAATTACCATCACGTAAGCCAATTTGAGCTTGAGCTACCAGTGCAACATTTGCTATATCTGGTCATAGGGTCAAACACCTGATATACAGACTGTTTCACCTTCATGTGTGTTTTTGAGACACAAAAAGTTGCAAATTTGTATTTTATCCACCCAGAATATATGCAATAACATGTTTACTTTATCAGCCGGTATCTCACAAGCGAACAAGGTTAGAAAAAAAAAATTGTATTTCTGAATTTTCTTAACGAGATATCTAATTTGGTTTTATATGAGATATTAATAGGGTGTTCAACTAAAATTCGATTCTTATTTATGAATCAGATAGTTAATGCTGAGAAAATGTTTAATCTAATTCAATAGATTTAATAAATATTGTAGCAGAACGATCACTATTAAGTTATGCAACTCTAACTGCAGCACCGCATTCAAGTTGTTGCGGTTACTGATAGATGGCGCCACTTAAATCACGCTTAAGCAACACCCTATTACTCCAGCAAATACTATAACAGCTAACAACAAATTTTCTTTTATCCAAAACTTTAACCAGTAGCTGAAAACTTAATATTAAAGGTACTAAAATTAATTACTTTTATTCATCAACTTTTCTTCCTTTCAGAATCGGGAGCTGCAAATTATGCGGAAATTAGAACATTGTAATATAGTTAAACTTAAATATTTCTTTTACTCTAGTGGAGATAAGGTGAGTAATAATTGATATTTATTTCGATTCTAACTAGCAAAGCAGGTTTATTATTTATGGACCTTATAGAGTTTTCTTACTGCCTTCATATATTCATTACAACATATCTTGTTGAATAATACATAATCGAATGTTTTTATTATATTTAATTTATGAGTGATTCCTGTATAAAAAAATTTATTTTTTTAGAAAGATGAGGTGTACCTGAATTTGGTTTTGGAATACATCCCTGAAACGGTATATAAAGTGGCACGCCACTACAGCAAATCGAAACAAACCATACCCATTAGCTTTATCAAGGTATGAATATAAAATGAAAAATTAATAATTTTTAAAATCTCCTCTATCTTACCTATCTTAACCATACTTATCACTTATATAGTTAAAACCAGAAAGCACCTAATACTATAGAAACTTCAGGAATAGTATAGATAGGTGGTTTGTGGTTGAAACTTGAAACCTTTCATTACTTGCACATTAACAATGATATACCGGGTGTTTTCAATGACACTTACAACGTTTGAATGTAGATACCCCTCGTAAAATTGGACAAAATGATATAAGGATTGAGGGGTCCAGCTCATTTACTTTTCGAAATATATAAATTTTAATGTTTTCATTTGATAACTTTAAAATGGATGAATAAATTGATTTGATATTTGGCAGGTTGTTTTTAAATGTGAAAAGGTATATTTTGATGAAAAATATTTGTCAATTCTTGATCCAGTAGTGTACATTTGGAAAAATATGTCACATTTCTCCTCCCATTTTCCACGCCACTGGCATTTGTAGCTATTTTCAATTAATTTTGTATTCCTCAATGTTTTTCACGTAAAAAACCTAACCTAACCTAACCTTTACATATCAAAAAAATTTTTAAGATATTTAATGTTTTCATGAAGTTTGCAACATCATTTTCAATAATAAAAGCACAAATTTGGACAAATATTTTTGAGAGCCTTCTCATAATGTTTAAGATGCATTGCTGCTTCACAAATTAGTTTCTGCTACATATTTTAACCATTAGTAGTGTAAAGGTTATTAAAAAAAATACAAAAAAAAATATTTTTTTCATTTTATTATTGAAAAATTAGGTTACAGACTTCATGAAAACATTAAATATCTTGAAAACTACAAATTTTTATATATGTAAAGCTTATGTGTTTTTTACGTGAAAAACATTAAGAAATACAAAATTTATTGAAAATATCCACAAATGCCAGTGTCGTGGAAAATGGGAGGAGAAAAGTGACATACTTTTCCAAATGTACACCACTGGATCAAGAATTGACAAATTTTTTTCTATCAAAATATGCCTTCTTACATTTAAAAACAACCTGCCAAATGTGAAATCAATTTATTCATCCATTTTAAAGTTATCAAATAAAAACATTTAAGTTTTCAATACTTCAAAAAGTAAATGGACCCCTTAATCCTTATATCATTTTGTCCAATTTTACGAGAGGTATCTATATGCAAACGTTGTAAGTGTCATTTGAAAACACCCTGTATAATAGATTATTCAACCACCATTTCAACAAATAATAACAAATTTCTCGACTGGTTTCACAATTAACATTTTCTTTCTCAGGGGTAATTGCGTCAATATATGAATTAATGTAATTTTGTTTCTTTTTTCAGTTGTACATGTACCAGCTGTTTCGTTCACTAGCCTACATCCATTCGTTAGGTATATGTCATAGGGACATAAAACCGCAAAACTTGTTGTTAGATCCAGAAACTGGAGTATTAAAATTATGTGATTTCGGCAGTGCAAAACATCTCGTTAAGGGCGAACCGAACGTTTCCTACATATGTAGTCGATACTACAGAGCGCCCGAATTAATATTCGGTGCTATCGATTACACGACGAAGATCGACGTTTGGAGCGCCGGATGCGTCCTTGCGGAACTCCTGTTAGGCCAGCCTATATTTCCCGGAGATTCGGGCGTCGATCAATTGGTTGAGATTATTAAAGTGTTGGGAACACCCACCAAAGAACAGATCAAGGAGATGAATCCGAATTATACGGAATTCAAGTTTCCACAAATTAAATCACACCCATGGCAACAGGTAATTCGTTTTCTTTTCATTTTGCGTGGAAGAAAGCAGCTTCTTTTTTTAACAGTTTTTTTGTTCATTGAGTTTTAACTGAAATATACAATTTACTAGAAAAATGTACATTTGAAACGTTGAAATATCAAAGTCGAGCGACAGATTTTCCCAGTTTGAGGTTTAAACTTCAAACCACCTCCATAGTTCATCCTGTGCACGACAGGGGTTTGGAAGAACTCAAAGAGCACATTCGTATGAGCTACTAACTCTACTTACGCTTAAATTGTCTAGAAATTGTAAAAATCACCATTTTAGAGATGAACTGAGTAAATGGAATACAATGAACAAAATAAATGACAAATGGCGTTCAAATTTTGATTTTATGTAGGACAGTTGTACCAACTACAATTTCTTCTCGAGCGGTCATGTTAATTCAACAATTTCCATTGATTTCTTGTTAGAATTTGTTTATTTATTGCTATCAAATACACGTTTTTTATCTCTAGCTTCTATACCTTATTTAAAAACCAGGAGGAGTGATTTGAATTTAAGTTGGCAATTCTCTAGACCTCTGATTCAAATTACTCCTCCTGGTTATTAAATGGACTATAGTTAGTTTGACATTTCAACATTTTAATTATAATTATTAATCGAATGATTTAGAAGTTTTGTTTTTTAACATTTGTTGCATCATGTGTTTTAACGGCTTTAATAATTTGCCACAATCTTCCACAATTTGTTAAAATCAATTATAAAAATGTTTTTTTCTATACCAATATTACTAAAAATTGATTCCTATATCTATTTGAGAAAATGCAGATGTCCAACGATACATTTCAATTCAGTTGAAAACTCCCAAACCATCATTGCTATTAAATTAATCGTGTAATTTTTGTCACTGACACTATCATTGACCAAAGCAGCCTTAAGACTAGCACACCTTGTATGCTATAAGTAATACTAGCAGCCCGTATGAAACTGAAATATGTGAGCTTTTGTTTATAACAAAATGTATTAAAAAAAAAAGAACCTATCATTAACGACTTACATCTGTTTTTTGCAGTTTATGTTAACAAGAATGTCGATGCCGTTTGACAGCACAAATCAACAAAAAATACGTGTAAGTCCAGGTGTGGACTGCGATCATTTTTTACTAATCCGAATGCATTGAGCTTTTTTTTTTAAACATGGATCTTTCCAAATAGTTATAAGATTGCACTCTGTGCTGTTTAAATGTGAATCGTCTAATGGGCATGCCAATTTTTTAGTATTGTTGAAATCTTTTTGTACTTTTGTGCAAAAAAAAAGACAACTTGTCCGCTGATGTTTATGATGTTGAAGGGAATTTCAATCTAGGCAGCCTGTGCGTTTTTTTGAAGGCTTGTGACTAATATATATCTACGATAGTCCTCCCCAGGGGGTTACACATCCAAGTACTAACGCTCGACTCTTTTTGTGAATAAGAAACATAAGATCCATGTTTTGATAAAGAAATTGTGTTGCCAGTAGGGTTTCGACTTCATCGTAATTAAAAACATCACTTAATAAATCTAAACGCATTTCTATTGCGAATAAGTAAGTCTTAGCGCATAGGTAAATTTGTGCACTACCCGTGGCACAAAAATTGTCAGTAGATACGTCATTGCATACGGCCAAATTTGATCGAAAGAGTGGAGAAACTTATGAGCTGTTTTGTTTTAAGTAGTTCTGTCTCGAATAATAGAATACGAAAAGTAACGGTTATGTGCAAAATTGGTTACACATTTTCTCCATCTCTCTTCAGTTTTGAGATGATACGATAGCTCCATTTTAGGCATTGATTAAAAAAGGGAATTTTATGTTAAAAGTTGTTGAAAGTTAAGGTTATGTTGCAGCCTTTCGCGCAAAATGAATCGTTGCAATTGAGTAATCTTTAGAATACAACACTCATTATTTAGCCAATTGTTATCACGGTACAATAATGAATAATATATGAAAAATAATACATTTATACCTATAAAATTCTTCGGTTTTCAACAATATATTTTCTTAATCTTTCTCTAAAACTAACAATATTTAGATTCTTTATATATTCTGGAAGATTATTAAAGTCCACCAAACCTTTATGAAACAGAATGTTTTGTGCAAAACTCGAATGCACACAAGCTACATAAAAATTTAGTCTACCTCTTGTACTATAGTGGTCAATATAAGATACTAATTGTAGTTTTTCTAAAATATGTTCAGGATACATACAATATTTTATCTTATATACAGCACTCATTGTATTTAACGAAATATTTTGCTTCACACTCGATAACTTTCTAGCTTCTAACATATTCCTTATTCTTTTATGCCTATTGCATCCTAATATGTTTCTTAATTGTTTTCTCTGTAAGACTTCTATATTACTTTTTTGAAACATACATAATGGTAGAACAGTAACTGAAATGGGGCAGTACAATTGTTTTAAAGATTGAAAGTTTAGAACAAGGACTTAAATTATTACCTATATTTTGTATTACATAATTTGCATGGTTCTAGAAAGTTAGGTTTTCATCTATTAATACTCCCAAATATTTAAATTCTTCAACTTGAGGAATTTTCAATATCACTGTGATTGTATGTATCTGTCATATTATATCTATTTTTAAGAATCATAACTTTTATTTATTTATACTTACACTTAAACTATTACTACACAGCCATTTATACAGTCTAACTAAATATTCATTAAGTCCGGTCCCATGACTGTCCCTTGGGGAACCCCATACTTATTTTCTTTAACTGTGGATACTTGTATTGTTATTCTGTGAACCACTTTAAGACACTACCTTCTAGACCATATTTTTGTAATTTTAAGATGAGCAATTCTCTGTTTATTGTCTCAAAAGCTCTACGAAAGTCAATGAATACTACTACAACCTTTCCTTCACTTGGTGCATCTGGAAATAACCGTTTGTAGTGCACTTTCACATGAGTATTTTCGTCTAAATCAAGCTTGAAAATTAGTAACTTATTTTTCTCCACATATACCCTCATTTGATCATTTGCCACAGTTGGTTGGTTTCATTTAAAAAATGCGTTATTCTCTAATTCATAGTTGAATATTCAACCCTGTTCATTAAGTCAGCGAATTAAACTTTCATGAACAATGAACGATAAAAGTGACAGATACAGAAGTACATGTTAAAATTAACTTCTGCTAATAAATGCTTCTTCTTTTAAATCTTTTTTTATATAATTTGTAGGTATTTCGAGCCCGTACACCACCGGAAGCAATCGAATTGGTAGCGAAATTGTTAGAATATACGCCTTCTTCGCGGATCACCCCTCTTCAGGCTTGTGCACACAACTTTTTCAACGAACTGAGGGAACCAAATACTCGCCTACCCAACGGAAACGAACTTCCACCATTATTTAATTTTACTGAACAAGGTAAGAATAACTAAGTATACTGGATATATGTCCAGGTATATTTCTATAACTTCAACACCCCTTATTTCAAAAATTAAATGAGCTGGACTCCTCAACCATTATATCATTTTGTCCAATTTTACCTGCATGCCAACGTTTTAAGTGTCATTTGAGAACACCCTGTATGAAAAGACTGTAATGTGTTTTTTTAAATATTTTATGTGACTATCCAAACAAGAGGTTCAATTAAAACTCAAAGTCCAAACCACAATAATTTAATTATGTCCAACACAAGGACAATCATTCAGCTACTAGCTTCGGTACAATTTAGCCTGATGATGGTAAATTGTACCGAAACTAGTAGCTGAATGATTGTCCTTGTGTTGGACATAATTAAATTATTGTGGTTTGGACTTTGAGTTTTAATTGAACCTCTTGTTTGGATTTCATAAACCACATTTGAGATATGGATGAGCTCTTGGAGTTTAAGTGACTATGTTTTTTTTCAGAATTGAATATTCAACCATCATTGAACGGTACACTGTTGCCACGAGGCGGTCAAATTGGACAAGACGCAGATAATAACATGCAAGATCATCCGTCATCTTCTGCTAACCCGCAACTGGCAGATTCGGCATCGTCTCCCATCCAAGCAGCAGCATCCAGTATAGCTTAGATGGTCGATACCATCGTTTAAAAAGCTGTTTCGATGTTAGATTTACTAAATCAGCAATACACTTAGCCAGGCGTTCACTAGTGTGTTTGTAATATTTAAAAACAAAAAAAAAACGCTAGAAATCTTCAAAAAGCGAAAAATTCGTATAGAAGAATCTTTATTATTTCTATTTATATCGGTAATCTTATTAGTGTCTGGGAATAATAATAATAAGCTCAAACAAACAAAAAAATTTAAATAAAAATACGTACGTTAGTAAGAAGAAGAAGAAATTAAATTACTAATTATATCAGCGGGTTACGGTTACAAGCTTTTTTTCTAGTGACTGATTGTATAAATTATTGTATGATCTGACATATCTGTAGATAAACTAGACATTTTGAATTTAAGTCGGATATTTTATTTTTTTTTAATTTCTTTGTATTTTGCGATGGTTAAAAATCGAAATTTCCGTGTCCCGCTTTTTTAAACGATGAAATATAAATTGAACGATTTTTTTTATTGATTTTTATAAAAACGTTACACAATTAATAGAGGAGTTCAGTTTAAGGTCAGTGTGGCCAACAAAAAGTGGTTTTTTCTGACAAGAATGGCAGTTAAGGTCTACTGTTTAAAACATTATATTTTGTAAGTTTTTTATCATTGCAAACATCTATATTGCTTTATTAAAATAATGAATACACCCTCGAAGCGTATATCTTGAAATTTAAAATGACTTTTTAGCTGAATACTCAACATACCGGTGGCCAATAATCCTAGGAACTTCTGGCAAGTCACCATTTCATTTTTATTATTCAGTCACTAGTTATGTCAAATGTCAGCTATATTTATTTTTGTTGATATTTGTTTAATCATGTATGTCCATTTTCGATTAGATTTTTGTAGCATTGATAATTAGTTGTATCTCTATTCTTCTAATTACTTTTTCAACTTACATTTGACAGAATTAGTGACTGAATAACAGAAATGAAATGGTGACATGCCAAGAATTCCTAGAGCTATTGGCCACCGAAATGTTGAGTATTTAGCTAAGAAGTCATTTTAAATTTCAAGATATACGTTTCGGGGGTGTATTCCTTATTTTAATAAAGATGTTCGCATTGATAAAAATCATGCATAATCTTATGTTTTAAACAGTAAACCTTAATTGTCATTCTTGTCAGAAAAAAAACACTTTGTTGGCCACACTGACCTTAAACCGAACTCCTCTATTGTACACATGGAAGACTGTCATTTGGGCGAGTGTTTGGGAGGAAATGTATGAAGGGTGGGAAGATTTCATTGAAGGTTTTCAATAGAATTGATTACGTTTTCACTTTGCTCCGAACTGCTTAAAGATTTTCCTTTAGTTTTTTTTAATTCATCATACATTTTTCGAAAATTACCCATTACTTTCAATCTTGCAGATATTTTCATGAACTCTATCATTTAATGGCATTTTTTGGAATGATTGCATTTTTCAATACATTTTTGCATCTTTGAAAAATTTTACGACAAATTTCTTGGAATTTCTGATAATTTTTTGGTATTTTTTTCGTAGCTTAACATTTTCAACCATATCTGGCAAGTATATTAAATTTTTTATCACCTTCAGGAGTTTTCCTTAAAATGTATCTCCTATTTTGATATTTTCCATTTTCTTGTAGAATTTTGTAGCATTGTTATATTTATTTGAAGTTTTCTGCATGTTTTATCAATTACTGGTTATTTTCTTCACTTTCTGTGATATGTTATGTCGTCTTTAATCAATTGTTTGAAATTCCCTGGCGTTGTTAATAAAGTTTTTGGTACTTTCAGCGTTTTCCGTAAGATGTGATTTCCTATTTTGATATTTTCCATCTTCTCGTTGAATTTTCTGGCATTGTTATATATATATTTCAAGTTTTCTGTAAGTTTTATCAATTACTGGTAATTTTTTTCATTTTCCTCTGAATTTTCCGATATTTTAATACTTTTTCAGATTTTTTTTTTCATTTTTTGTAATATTTGTTATTTTTAATGAATTTTTTGAAATTCCCCCGTATTTCTTTTATATTTATGGTACTTTTAAAAAATTGTTGGTATTGTTGTCAAGTAGTTTTCTTAAATGCTTGTACTTTGGTTCAAAAATTCACAAATATCTTTTAAATTACTAGCAATAGTAATAGTAATTTCCTGACATTTTGAAATTTTTCAGTATTTTTTAAATTCTCTTGTATTTTATGTGAAAGTTTTATCAAAATCGTCATGTCTCATACATTTTTATCAAAATTTTGGGATTTGCTATGCAATTGCGACTTTTCATTAATCTTTTGGCATTTTTCGTGAATCACTTAGTAAATAACTGATACTTTTGATTGCTTCTATAGATTTCCGACATAGCTTTGATATATTTTGGTCCTTTTCGAAATTTTTAGGCAGTTTTCATAAATTTTTCCCAGTTAAGTCACGTTCATTCTCAATCCCTTACATCTTCAAATCAATTAATATAACTGTGTGTATAGATTTGCTAATACACTTGTATTAGCCTAACCTAACCATGAACTTGATGGAAGAATCAATCCAATATAATATTGATAAGGCCGCTAAATATATTCGATGGACTACAATCAGTCGATTTTTCATTCACATATTTTTCCAACAATTCTGGCTATAGTAGTTCAAATGTACCAGTTAATAATTACAATTATTTAAATTTTTCTTCCAACTGAATTTTTTATATAGTACAGTAAAGCATAAATCCAGTCATCTTCGACTGTGGCTAAATTCAATATACGCCTCTTTGTAATATCAGGGAATGGAGTGTGGTTTGGTTTAGTTGACAAAAATATGAATTTGTGTTGTTGGGTTGAAAAATTATTTGTATGAGTGCACAAAATATCGTCAGGTATGTTCTAACTGGCGTTAGAACCGTTCTAGGTATAGTCCGCGCGAGTGTTTTTAAGATCCTTGAGCAATGAATGTTGTTGAAGACTTTTTTGACCTAATTGATTGTTGATTGGAAAACTAAGTAACTTTGTGGAGATTTTTGAGTTTTAAAGTAGCTATTATTGCCTGGCTTATCAAATTTATGTAAAAATTTATAAAATTGTACACGCACATAAAACAATTCTTAAAAGTTTTAGGAGCAACTAATTTTCCATATCATAAGTCCTGTTTTTAACCTAGAAACTTTTCGAATTGCCTAATTTTATTTAAATGTATTTCGTCGTAAACACTTATCTACATAATATTTCTAACACCACGCCGATGCTTATACCCCCCTTCCCCCTAAAAAAAAAAACAGATTTGTACATATTACCCCTTAGAAAAGCCAATCACACGGCATATGTCAACAAAAAAAATGTATAAAACTAAGAATATATGGATAGTGTATTATTAAGTGCGGTAAGAGTATTTGGATTCGAAAATATGCAGATGCAGGTGCGCTCGAAATGCAGTCCTAACTTGAGCTGTTAAAAATTACTGAAAAACGGCTGAAAATGTAGAATTTTTTAGCAGTTTGTAAAAACTTTTATCATGGGTAATTTAAGGTTATTTAAACTCATTGATAACGTTGGGTGTAGGTAAATTCTTCATGTAACATGCAATATTCTTGATCGAAAGCATGCGCAGTAGAGAATAATTTGACAAGTTTCTGGCAATTTTAAGCTATTGTCTCAAATCGATCTGGTTTGATTTGTTTTGCAGCTTGCATGCAATTCTGGGGGAAAACTGGCCATTTTTATGTTACCAACAATACAAAAATTCACTGTGTACTTCCAAACGCATCTTAAATAGGTATATATGTATAATAATTTTAATATAAAAATTGGTGTATCAACAATATAAACATTATAGCCTTACCTTATGAAATGAACTTTAATCTTTTTGTTGGTATCCACTGAAAATTGCATATTGCATTATTCAACAAACGTATAATTCTAGTGAAAGTTACGGTAATTTGATATTTGTCCCAGATTAATTCGAGTGTACCTGTATCATATTTAAAAATGCTTGCTCGATTTCAATGTTTAAAAAAGTAGAGGTATACAAGTCAGATACAGTTGAACTGTCAAATATAGAATCGTTTATAAATTCGAAACGCTTTTTATTTAACAGAATGAGACGTTGTCAATCTATGTTTCAGTGAAAACAACGATATAGACGTTTGTAGAAGAGCAGGTCAATGTATAAGACCGAGAGGTTTCGAATTGACCGTGGGGTATCGCGCAGAAGGACAAGTCGGGGGGAGTGTGCTAAAAATAGAGTTGATGAAAAATAAGGGCGGGATAGGCGAGCGAAGGAGCCCTCACTACTACTACTAAATGTGCAGGCGAGCCTTGTCCTGGACAAACTCAAGCCAAGGTTCCGGCACTGAGGCCACTGGCGGGCCTATTGTGCCATTCCTCTTACCTAGACATCCATGAAGCCGAGCCCTTCAATAAAGGCCACAACCTTTTTCAATGAATGTCTGCTTGTGTCTCCAGGGGCCATAACAGGGACTCCGAAGATTCGCCTGCGTAGTACTGCCCAGTGTGGGCACTCTAAGAGAACATGGACTGACGTTTCGTCAGTCATGCCGGAACCCATACATGGGGAACTTTCCTCTTCTCCTAAGTTGTGGAGGTGTTCCCTCATACAGCAGTGCCCTGTTAGGAGTCCTGCTATCTTCCTTAGCCTACCCCTTGGTAGTTCAGTTGCTGCCCTAACGTGTCCATCAGTCCATCCCTTCAGTAGAAGTTTGGATTGTCTAGGACCCTGCAGAGCATTCCAATGAGCGAGGTGCTGATTCCTCAGCCACTTCGTCTCCTTGTGTATTTTTTGTTTTGTTAGGCCCAGGGTCGGGCCCGGGCCGCAGAAAGGAGCTTCCGCAGCTAGTGCATCCTTCAAAACCCTCAACTCGGATTTTGAATTTTTTGGTCAGCGGTAGCTGCCCAATAGAACAAAATAATCTCTTAGCTACTCAACTGACCCCCCTCAAGATCTGCTCTATTTACAATCGTCTATATTCGTTAGTGGCAATAATAGGTAAAGTTTGTAAGATCTCACAACTTATTAAACTTGTATTTTTTGTTGTTGTCCAACAGATCATACAAACTATAATGGACTTTTTGATTGGGGCCACTGTGTCGTGGATTGAAATAATAACACATTTTCAAACAAAAATATATTACCAAAAACATAATACTAGTAAGAGTACAAAAAATTTGCTTTCTTTTTTTTCATTATTGTTAAAACAAAGTATTCGTTTAAAAAGATCTATTGTTAACTTTAGAGAACTTCTAACTTTTGCTTGGAAAAAAGTGGAAATGAAATAGTTAGATAATTGGATCACCATAGCTTTTAGATAGAAAAAGAGCACATATCCTCAAGTCTGTTATCAACTGTTAGTAGGCTGGTCGTATTTCATTATTTGTAGGGAAATGTGCTCTTTTATAGAAAAATTGAATTTGATTTGGATACGACACATGGTACAGTTAGAACGGATATCAATGCATTCTTAAAACTTTAAAAAGGTAATTTTTACAAAAATTTAAATCTTCGACATTGCACCAGGATGGCTGTGGGTTCGTCTAAGAGTTTTTTTAAGAAGTTTTTATAGACTGACAAGTTAATAATAGGTTAGTACCTACCTCTCAACTTACTCCCTATATTCTGATATCCTCCTTCCTACCAATGAACTTAAACCGTATTGGTTGGAGTTAATGCGTCTGAGAATAGGAAGGTGGTGCCAATCAACTTTTGCTACTAGTTTCGGTAAAACATTACCATTATCAGGCGATTTGAAGAACGTACAGCTGGAATAGGACAAGTAAATCACTCATTTCATGAATTGAAATCATTTCCTGAAGAAGTTGATGCGCAATATGACGATCTACTGTTGCATAATAATGTGAGATTGTTTAGCAAATGTTGCGTTTTAGAAAGATTCTCCAGCATTTTAGAACGTGGTAATAAATATCCAGATCAATTTTTGACATCGACTTACTGATGAATATCTCAAGCATTTAATATCATAATTTTTTTTCAAATCGGACATTTGAATTCGACATTTCAATTGTAAATATTTACCTCCAGGGGTAAGAAATTTCGATATAGAGATTGTTCACTCACTTTGTTTCAGAAAATGATGCATTTGAACTACTCCACTTTAAAAATCATCAAGATGGAGGCATTTGGAGAAAACCCCCAAAAAAATGTATCTCCAGTCTATAATAAATGAATATAGTTGAGGAAAACAGAGAGGTTGATAGAAAATGGCAAAAATGTATAACTTGGAGGAAGTAACTTATGAAAAATAACCTAAAAAAAACGTTATATAAGCTGTGTCGAAGAGGGGTAGATGAATGATGAAATAAGGCGAAAATTTGCGTTTTATAAAGAAATAATTTAATAGAAATATAATGGCAGCGACATTTTAAAAATAACCTCAAAGTTTCCGAAAAAATAAAAATAAATAAGGGTGGCGGAGACGAATGGATGAAAAATGGTGAAAGTACAAAATAATTCATTAGAAAATTAGTGGGAGAAAGTTACAAACAACTTGAAATGTTTCGCAAAATAATTCAATTATTATTTAACTTGAAAAAGTGCTTTGTTCTATCTTGAATAACCACAAACTGTTTTAGATAACAAAAATCATCATTTTTTACGGTTCGGTACAGTTTTTAAAATGGAAAACATTTAGAAATAAGGTTACAGTCACGTCTAGGCGATTTTTCATAATTCAGGAAATTATTGTATAATTTTATTTATGTCTTGTTATTGGTTTAGGTAAGTAATCATTTGATATAAAATTGTCCCAAATTCCTATTTTTGGTATTCTTATAAATATAGTTTGATTAATTGATCTTGAAAACAATATAAGAAAAAACCATTCAGCTGAAAACCCTTTTTCAGCGCTTATGGTGTGTCAACAGTCGATAACTCCATTATTATAATAACAAATGGTAATTACCAAAAATATAGGCCACGATATATATTTTTCAATGAGACTATTCTGTATAATCATTCATATTTAAATTCCTCTCTTATCCGTCTGTTATTATTTGGTAAAAATCAATATTTTGATGATGATGATGATGATTATAAGAAAGAAGTTAAAGTATTAATAGATATACGGGATGATCCATTTGATAAGAAAATAGACATGTACACAATTGAATTGCTAAATTGTTAAAAAATACTCTATTTTTATATAAATTGTGTACAATTGGAGCTATTCAACGTTGTTACCATGAAGACTATACAAGGAGATCGAATTCCATGTAGAAAGAGGCAGCTAGGATGGATCCAATACCAAAAACATCTAACTGCAGAACAATAACAGTCCATGATAATTTTTGAATTCATTTTGTATTGGTCCTAGTTTATTTGACAGTATGTTGGAGAAATTTATATTAGACAAGATATAATCAGCCTATTCCACTGTAACCTTTCCAGATCTATTGTGGTCCCCTGAATCTAGAATACATTCCCCAGACCGACCCTTTTTAAGTAACCTTGAGACTGAATATTTCTTATAATTTCAAGCAATCGCACTGACAGCAGTTTCCTCATCTATGTAATAAAATCTGACAGCATTCCTGTCTTTGCTTATTAGATCTGCTATAAAAGTTGGCAAACGTCATATAGGGATTATAGGGAACTGTTTCATCTGTCTCCACCCACCTTTGTGGAGATTCCTGTGCCACCCACTACCTTCTGGTCATATTTATTAAAAGAGGCTAGGAATCTTAGATTGAAGAGGAAATTCGGTTTGGTCTCATTTGGAGATAAAATATGATATGTCGTTTGGAAAATATTTCTTTCCTACTTTATCTTTGAATATTTTTAATGACCTTTGGTAACTGAAAACACTTTTTTTTTCAATGTAATAAAGGAGTTCATTTTAAGGTCAGAGTGGCCAACAAAAAGTGGTTTTTTCTGACAAGAATGACAGTTAAGGTCTACTATTTAAAACATAATAATTTGCGCTTTTTTTTTATCATGGCAAACATTTATATTGCTTTATTAAAATAATGAATACACACCCGAAAAGTATATCTTAAGAATTAAAATGACTTTTTAGCTGAATACTCAACATATCGGTGGCCAATAATCGTAGGAACTTCTGGCAAGTCACCATTTCACTTATGTTATTCAGGCACTAGTTATGTCAAATGTCAGTTATATCAATTTTTGTTGAGCTATATCTTTATTCTTCTAATTACTTTTTTCACTGACATTTGACATAACTAGTGACTGAATAACAGGAATGAAATGGTAACATGCCAAGAGTTCCTAGAACTATTGGCCACTGATATGTTGAGTATTCAGCTAAAAAGTCATTTTAAATCTCAAGATATACGCTTAAGGGGTGTATTCATTATTTTAATAAAACAATATAGATGTTCGCAATGATAAAATACATGCAAAATCTTATGTTTTAAACAGTAGACTTTAACTGTCATTCTTGTCAGAAGAAACCACTTTTTGTTGGCCACATTGACCTTGAACTGAACTCTTCTACTCATGTTTTCCTCATTGGTTATCATAAGTAATGTTTATAATTTGACAACTGTCATTTATAAAAACTAAGGTTAGATCGTGGCGACGCCGCGGTGAAAAGACAAACTGCTTAGATAGACAAATTGATGAGAGATTTTTTCAATTTTTATCATGATTTGTAACTCCTTATCTAGTTTCCATGGTAGTTACACTAAAAACACCTAATTATATGGAGGAATGTATAAAATATTAGAATTTATCGAGCACTGACCGTACTACCGTACCGTGTGAGGTAACCATAACGAAATATAAGTCTATATTATGTATATAGACGAGTATGTAATGATACGACACTGAAAGAAAACACAACTACCACTATGAAAGCACACACCATTTATACCTGCGTAAACTATTGACTATAAATATGTTAAATATATATATAATATAATCTCTATACTCTATACAACATTATCAATAATTTATTTATACATATGTTCCCTTTACTTTCAATTTTTTTTATATGTATAGGTATCAAATTTAGATGAATAAATATGCATTTTTTTTCACGTCCGGGTCCTGAAGTTTGAAAAAAAAAAGCAAAAAAAAATAAATTATTGTGTAAAAAGTTTCGTCAGAACCCTGTATGTATGTATATTATAGTCTTTTTGTTTTTTTTTGATTATTTGAATAATAAATAGACTTCGCGGTGTATAAACCTCGAAATAATTACAAAATAACATGCGATAAAAATAAGAAATTATCAACAAATATAACATGATAAATAATAATAATAATAAAAAAAATTAAGTAGGATTTTTCATAATGCGCTTTTGCCTGAAATCGTACACTCGTCGACAGAAAAAAACCATTTCCGGTGATACTAGAGTCATGGGAGGTTGCCGGTGAGATCTGGGATACGGTTCCGGATTCGGTATGCACGGCAAAGATGCATCTATGCCAGATTCTATGCGTTTGTATGTTTTGCGGTATCTGAAATTATTGAGAAACAGTTTAGAAACTTCAATACTTAATTTTATAACAGAAAATTGCATGTACAGGGTGATTGATTACTCTGATTATCAAAATTATATCTATTATATTAATAAATATTCACTAAACATAATGCCCAGCTTATGAATTGCTCCAAAGAGATGGGATTATCACTAGTTTTACTAGTTTATCAAAGAGATTTTTTTAGACTTGGCACATTAGTCACTCTTTTTTGGGACACCCTGTTTATATAATCCAAATTCACAATAGAAACACTGTTCACTAGAAAACTATTCAACTCTATAAAATAATAAACGAGGAAATGAACGGAAGTGATGACTTGACATTGACAGATAAACTAATTAATTCACGCATGTGCAGGAAAACCTTTTTTCGCCTCTTGTAGATGGTGTACTCAGTGGTTTTATTTCAAAATTAGTGACAATTTTACAGAGTGTTCCACAATTCGGTACCAGATCAAAGTTATGTTTTATTTTAAATGGAACACTATATTTTACTGCAAAACTGAAATTTCCTTCACTTTCTTCATTTTTAAACAGGTACATTGAACATTCATCCATACAAGGTGAGTATACCATTTGCTATAATTCTGGATCTGTACAACAAATATTTTGACCTCAGTAAATCATGCTATATCTTAAAATGGATTCATATTTGGAAATTGCTTCGTAGTCTTTTCGATGTGCTGTGACCAACTTGAACGTTCATCAACAAAGAATTTTGTATAATTTGATATTTTAAAATTAACTTTATCCTCCAATTCAACAGCTTCATCTCCATTTTCTATTGGTATAGTTTTGAAGAGTATATGTTAGTAGAAAAAAGCATCATTTCATGCCTGTTATTTATCACTAGTTTTGTCAGATGTCAGTGGAAAAAGTAAGTGGAAGAATTGAGATACAACTAATTAGAACAGATACAAAAGTCTAATGGAAAATGGTCCCGAACGATTAAACGAATATCAACAAAAAAAAATATAACTGACATTTGACATAACTAGTGACAAAATAACATAAATAAAATAGTGAAATGCCAAAAGTTCCTAGAACTATTGGACACTGATACGTTGAGAATTAAGGTAAAACATTATTTTAAATTTCAATATAGATTTTCGAAAAAATCTCATGACTTGAATGGTAGACATTAACTGTCATTATTGTCATAAAAACCCCTTTTTGTTGGCTTCACTAATCTTAAACTAAATAATAAACAAATACACACTTGCTTGAAACAAATGAGATATCGGTTAGAGAGACTTACCTACAATATTCATTGAATGTAAGCACATAACATTTATCATCGATACAAGCAACACTGTTGGAATCTTTATGCCTAGAAGCAAACACTTCGTCAGGTTGATCAGCTGGTAGCCTTCCCTGTTCTGTGTGCTCTGGACGATAGTACCATAATAACGACATCATCATTTCACCTGAAAAATATCCATGAAATAAATCTTGATTGTTTTCAATAATTTGAAAGGAATTTTGGTAGGTTGTTTAAAGTAAGGCAACCGAGTTAAGAAAACGGTAATAATATATGTGGTACGAAAGTTTTGAAAGAAAAATAATTGAAGTCGCGGTCAGAGTAGCTAGAATGTTGCTGAATAAGGTCTTGGGGACAGAATGTACCAGTGACTGACAGTTGTACACATCGGCAGAAACATTACAGTTCTTTCACTACTGGATATAAATTTGTAACAGTTAAACAGGGGTTAAAGCCCTTCATCTTTTTCCACAGCTATATTTAGTCCTATAACCTTTATAATTGGGAAAACTACTTCATTGACAATTAACATTATTGGCGTCAAATCATTAGCAACAAAGTTTTAGTATTATAAATACAGACATTATGACTTTAAATGGTTTGTAAATAAATAACGAGTTTCCAAAATAATATAAAATTTGACATATTATTAGTATGACAAATAAAAATTTTAGTTACACTGGTAACCGTTGGACGAACTTTTCACCCATCTTATTTTTGGTTGTATAACTTACCATCTTCAGGATTTTCCCAGAGAGCAGCAATTTTCGCTACAAACGGTAGATCATTTTTCCTCGGTCCTGCTTTAAGGAGAACACAGTCTTTAGGAACGATTTTGTCACCGCCTTCATGTCTCATAGCAGGATAACATCTTCTCACGATCGTTAATTCATCACTCTATAAAAAGAGAATATAGAATGACAGATTGATCTCAAATGTCAATCGAAATTTAAATATTTTGAAAAGAGGTATAGATAAAGGTAGAAATAGTGTATCTTTTAATAAATATAAGACCACAGCACACATCTTGATCTCAAAGCAACACTATTTCCAAAAAATAAAATATAGAAAATGGAACTGTGTATCAGTATGAGGCTTGTAAAGTTCTTCAATGATTTAGATATTTAGAACAATGGTATGTTGCAAATTTTGGCAGCCAGGCCAAGTAAATTTTTGTCATATTTTACTACATTTTATAAAGTAAGGACCAATTAACTTATTTTTCGATAAATTTTGGAAAAATAAGACTTTTAACATTGAAACCAAGTTAAAGCATTGAGGTGTTGACTTGTTACACAAGTGAGCATACCAATTATTAAAATGTTAAACTTGTTCCAGAATTAGAAGAACTATATATCACAGATCTCTTTTATTTAAATAAAACTGCAAAGAAATAGTTGATTGAAGGTGATAAATAATAAACTTGATGGAAGTGAGGTTGAATGGAGAATTGAGAAGAAGTCAAATGTCTAGGCCTGACTAGACAGAAAACTCCTGTGAAATATACACGCAAGAGAGGAATTTGGATTATAGCACAACTAAGCTGGTACACTGCTATAGTTAGACCAAAGATCATAGGCCATATCTCCAGAATTCAAAGATTAGCATGAATAAACATTACAGGTGCAAAAAACATGCCTAACATTGGCCTTGGAAGGTTTACCATGCCACTTATAACCAGCTTCACAATATTAGGTTACCACATGGTTAAGAAGTGACCAACGATTGAGACAAAGTGTTTTACAATATGTGGTCAAGGGTGTAAGTATTGGTTAACCATTAAAAAATTTAACTGCAACCCAAAGTACGGATAACTGTGCTAACCAAGGAAATCTAACTTAGTTAAAGGTTGTTAACTGCACCAACTTTCAATTTTAAAACTATATTGTTATTTTCAATTACAAACAATTAGAAATATGAAAAATTACGATGTAAATGCCTATAGAAGTGACGATGAAGTCAGGCAAAAATTATTCGTACAAGATGTGATTATTTCAAAGAATTCGACAGTCACGATTTTTTATTGGTTTGTCCAAGTGTACAGTAGAAAGTATGTTGGGAGATATTGAGGATGTTGTTTGCAATACTATAGTCAAAGCATGGGGTAGTTTCAGTCAATAAAAAATGTAAACATAACCTTTAAAGGTCTTCTTTTTCCTTTCATTTGACATAGAATACCATACTATCGATGGTTTTCATACCAACGTAACAAAAGTTAATACAATTTCGTGAGTTTACTGACCATTAGTTAAATGATGACTGTGAATTGGCTGTTAGCTTCGGATAGTTTTGCCAAACTACATAATAATATTTATAACTTTTTACTATTCTACATGTATATTTAGCATAATATACTCACTCTTCAATTATAATAGTTTAAAATATTCAACTTACATTTAAAAATACTTTTGCTTCAAAGGATTCTCCTTCCCACATCCAACCGTTCGACCACTTGGGTATATTCAATGGTCGTTTGATGGGAGTAACCATAACCTCACTACACTTGGATTTCCTTCTGTTGTTCTCCGTTTTTTGGGGATTGACTTTGAGTTTTTTATTCCCCGCAGCTTTATTTGTACTTTTTTTGTTTATCACCGTTTGTTTGCCGCACTTGGCATTTTCTTCGTGTGTCCTTAACTTAGCGTCACTGATAACACTTTCAATGGTTCGTTCAACGTTATTTTTCGCGAGCGTTTTTTCATCGGGCGCCGATACGGATTTAGAATTAACTTTTTTCGATTTTTCTTTGGTTTCAGTAGCTCGTGATTTACAGTTTTTGTTTCTTATTGGTATTAAATTCGATATTTTCCGTCGTTTTACTGATTTTTCGCGGTTGCAACTCGTTCTTTTCGCCGTTCTTTTTCTCAATTTAAATTTGGTTTTGGCCAATTGAGACATTTCTCCTAAAAGTTTTCGTTTGCCGTTATTTATTCGAATAGTGTTCGTTTCTTTTTTGATCAACAACTTGTAGGAACCGCATTTTTGTTTCTTCTTTAAAGGTACCACTTCTAGGCTGGGTTCTTTTTCCGAAAGGGTCGATAGTTTCCGTTTCATGTTTTTAACTTTCACATTTTCAGCCACTGTATTTATCACTGGAGGTAGAGGCTTCGGCGATTCGTTTTGAGGTTGTTCCGTTACTTTTTCTTCTTTCGGTTGCACCAAAATCTGTATCTGCGATTCTTCTCGTCTTAATTCTTCAATCTTCTCCGAAAACTTCTTTCCTTCATCCTCCATTGATTCACTTTTCTGCTCCAACTCATCTTGAGGACTCTCAATTTCCCTTTTAACGAAATCCTGAGAATTCCCGCACATCAATAACATGGTGTTTTGCTGCAAATTAGCTGCTATGTTATTCCTAACCATAGCTTTTCCAATCCTAGCTTTCCTCGTCTTACATTGGTCTTGCTCGATGGTCAAATCAGATTCTTGTTTGGTGGATACTGGTGGTGGAGCTTGATACGTTGCTCCGGCAGGCGATGGTGGCGGTGGCATTCCAGCTGAACCTCTAGCAGGACTCGGAGGACCTGTTGCACTGGCTGGTTCGAGAGGTAGCGCCAAAGCTACAGGTGGTAAAGGCATTGAATCATTTGAAATGTTAGACCTCTTACAATCACCAGTAAGAGGTCCAGTATGTACGTTTTTTGGACACGATTGCATTGGACACGGACAACTACTTTGATATGCATCTGGGGAAAAAATCACTTTTAATATTTGAGGAAAAACAACAATAAAATTTCTTTACTTACTTATATATGGAATAGCTCTGGAAGATGGGTGCGAATAACAAGTAGGGGCCGGAGGCCCAAATGCAGCTGGAGGTGGATAATAGTGAGAAGGTGGCGGTGGCTGGTAGCTCTCTACGAGAGCTTGAGGTGATGCATATGTCTCCATTAACGTTGGTGGGGCAGCAGGGTAGGTAGATGCGTTGGCTGACGCTGGAGTTGTGGTTACCACCTAAAAAAAACCAAAATTATATTCTTCATTTAAAACATTAGTAGATCCTTCAAAATAACAACCATTTTCTTATCCTTTTTCTACATGAGTGTAAAAGAGAAGAGGGAGCGAAAAGCGAAATATATGTTGAAAGAATAGATAAAAAGAAGAGGCATGTTATATTATGTAAAGTAATGGAAATTGAAAAAGAAAGATGAAAAATGAAGAGGGGAGAAACAAGATGAGAGAAGGGGAAGAAAAGGGAGAAAAAAATAATAAATGGTGGGTAAGGGATAAAAAAATGAAAAATTAAACATGAAAAGAGAAACATATTGAGAAAAAAGAATAGGAAGTGATAGAAATAAAACGAGAGAAAATAAAAGAGGATAGAGATAAAAGGAGAAAAACAGAACAAAAGTGACGAAGAGAAAAAAGAGAACATGTAAGGGATGGAAGCAGGGAAAAAAGAAATTGAAAATAGGGGAAAAAAAGGTAATCAAAAAGGGAAAATTAAGAAGAACAGTGCGAAAAGGGTATTGATAAGTTATATGCAAAAGAAAGTATTATTCCTTGTGGCATATATTAATTCAAATTTTCTTATGTTTCGAGAAATTTAAGCACAACCTCTTTCTTTCTTTCTTTCTTTCTTCCACTATAAAGAATTATTACATTTTTCAAAGTTTGAAACAAAAATGAAATGAAAATAGAAAAAAAATATATGGTTCAATTACCTTTCGAATTTGTATTGATATAAGAAACACCTTTGCAAAAAATTCAACAAGAGAATACGTTGATAAGTCAAGAACATGAAAAAATATATAAAACGCGCGACTCGCCCACAAATTATTGTGCAATATGCTGCTCTTCTCAGAATCGTTCAAAATCCGATGACTCATATTTTTGTTTACTGAACGTCATTCCGTAGAAAATTATTATCCGTAGTAATATAATATCGCCGGGAAGTGAAAATAAATTGAAAATCATTTGACAGATTTCAGAAAACCAAAGTTTGAGAAAATGCAAGGAGAATTATTATCTAATTTTTCGAACTCTCGTGTGGTATTCGATAAATTATTTTTTGACTTTATACAATGAAAATCAAAATTAAGATTTTATATTTTCATCCCAACCTATTAATATCAATCGACTCAATATACAGGGTGGAAAATCTAACTAGAACAAATTCTAAGACTTGTAAATAAAGGTTTGTCGGAAAATTCCTGTAACACGTAAATTTTTTATTTTCAATGGTGCATATTACAATGAGGTTTGTTTATATTTTTAATAGGGTACACGCATATTTCATATTTTGCTTAGATATTGATTTGTAATAGTAAAGTTGATATCAAAAATAATTAATAATAAACCAGTTTCCATTTTAAATTACTTCCAAATTTTAAAATAAAATTCAAATTTCAATGCACTTTCCGACCAACACCAGGGGATTTCCGATCGCTACCGATTATACGTGTGATGTCATAGCTTGTTATTACTTTTGTCAATATGGCCGGAATTGCACTAGGTTATGTGTAGTTTTGTGTTTTAAATATTGTATTTTAATTAACTATTAATTGCTTCATCGACGTAAAAACATCATTTATATGTTTTTTTGAGATCATTACGAGTTTGTGTGTGCTTTTTTTATTTCTAAAAGTCAACGTAAAGTGAAAAGTGGACATAAATATTCGATATTTCCGAGGATATTTTGAAACCTTTGGAAGAAAATATTTCATTTACTAGTTCAGTGACGATTCTTTCATATTTTGTGAATAAAGATATGGCTAGCGAAGGTTTTGTAAAAGCACAAACTGATAACTTGCCCAAAGTAGACTCATTTTTGCTGCTTGAATTTATTAAGTCAAACAGCTGCTTTAATGCAGAGGAAATAAAAAGAGTTGAAGCATTTTTGTAAGTACGATTCAAACTATATTATATATAATATATACCAACCATATTTCGACGCCGTATAAGAAAGTCAGTGTCTCACGAGCCTTTTCCACTATTTTTCTCACTCAAAAATGACTTTATCGTGCTTTTCGGGTACCCACTGGGAAACCACTGAATTTCACTCCTGTTGAATAATATTTCTGCACATTTTCAGTGGAAACTTGATGTGTGGTCGTAAGAAAAAAATGTTTTTATGGTTTATTCCTAGACATATTGGTACATAATCTCCAACTATATTAGAAGCAAAATTAACAACACAGAATTAGGCACTTACATTAAAATGGTCTTCACAAACAAAAGCAGTAGTATTTGTCGAAATATTGTCTTTATTACGACGCATATATAGCTTGCAACCACAATGCCATTCTTTCAAGAGGTTTTTTGGCTTGCGCCACCAGGTAAAGTAAGAAATATTTTGTCTGGAGTTTTAATAGACGTCAATTTACATTGTGGAACAATGCAATACTTGGAATGTAAAGTTTTTTTTGACTTTATCCATTTTTAAAGCTTTCAGAAACAAATTAGGTCACAAAAACTCAGAGCGTGATAGACGATACACGTATAAGAACGTAAACAAGGAGTGACGTCAACGGTTGGGGCAGCTATTTTTATGACGTAAAACACGTTTTGGCGGACTTAAATTTTATGATTTTTAAAATCGTTTTAAAAGTAAAGTTAATATTTTTTTGAAAAAATAAGCATGCAAGGTGTTAGGAGACCTAATAAAGCGTGAATTCCCACCAATAGCAAAATTTATGCCTGTACCATCCATCCATTTTTATGGTTAAAATTTGTCGGAAAAATATGAAACAAAAGATCTAGAAAATACGTTGTCATTTACTTTACAAGGCCAGAAAGACACCACCTTCAAAATGATAGGAATAGATCTCACCTGTTGACTGGACTGCGAAGGTCCACTCGGAGGTACCGAATAAATATCCGTCGGATTTGGCGGTGGATAGTACTGCGTGGTTAGATACCTTCTTATGGGATACTTGTGGACGTACGGATTCGGCGAATAGCACATGTCGTGATTCGAATAAGGTGGGTTAGGAGGCGGTGTCGGATAAGGATAGGAGTGAGGAGGATAAGGATACGAATAGCCCGGATATTGGTATCTATAAGCTGCTGGAGGATGCGGCGGGGGCGGCGCTGGATCTTTCGCCGTCGTCACCGAAGTAATTATCACCTGTAATAAAATTGAATAGTTATTTTTGTATCAAGGGTGCTAAATAGATGAGTATGCCTTGAGCAAAATGTTAAGAATTTGAAATTAAAAAAATACAGAAATAAAATAGACTAAAAAATACGTGGACAAAATAAATTTCAAATTTTGGCGGATTCTCTCAGCGATCCACCATATTATAGCTTGCATGTACCACCAACATTGCACTTTTTGTTTTGTATTAAGATAAGGAGAAATCCGTTAAGAGCCAATGCGCTCTGATTTACCCGCGTAAGATTGGAAAGCTTCGAAATTTGGAGGAGGACAGCCTCTGATTAAAATCCAAGCGTTAAACAAGGCAAGAGTCAGTCAGTACACTCTGTGCAAAATATGTATGTACTCCGTAAGATGTCGCTTCAGACCGTAGCAATAAAATTCAAATTCTTACGCACCTTCAATCACATTTTTCTCATTAATTAATAAACATAATGATTTCAAATTTTGACAGTATATTACTAGTGTGTAGCTTCGGAGACGATATGCATATTTATTACTGCACTGATAAATATTAACAAAATTTATTTCAAATTTCACAGCACAGAATTTTTTTTTCCAAAAAATAATATGCATCGTCTATTCACTGTAATGGTTCATATAAACCCTGAAATTATGAACGTATTATCTTAACTAATAAGGGAGAAAAATGTGTTTGAAGGAAAAATCACTTATTTTTCAAATTTAAAGCAAATCTTAAAATAATGTCTATTTCTGTTCATACAAGTTTATGTATTGAGTAAATACCTATCATTCTACAGGGTCTTTTAGTACATTTTAGCTTTTTTGGCGAGAGCGCACACAGCGCATTGCCTCTTAAGCTTTTCGATACCTGTGGTGTAATACAGTGTGGAACAACTTAATAGAATGAAGAATGAGGGCGTGTTGGGAAAAGCGCTTGGACAGGTGAATTTGTAAATTTTAAATGTAAAATAATATATAGGGTGTATCATGTGACAGTGGCCAATACTTACTTTCTTATTTTAAATGCAACCCACTGAATATTATTTATTTTTTAGATTATTCAGCAAATAAGACACAAATTTACTCGAAAATACCTTAAATCGAAAGTAAGCTTGCAATTGGACCATTTTCCTTTCCATTTCAGTCAAATACAGACTCAATTTCACGTAAATACCAGCCCGAAACGGACAACGGTGCTGTAAATCAGTAAAAACCTTCAAATCCACTTAAAAAGCAGACAAGAAGACTAAATAATGCACAAATTTTCTCAAATATACTTTAAAACGAAAGTTAGCTTACAATTGGACCATTTTCCATTATATTTCAGTCAAATACAGACTCAATTTCACGTAAATACCAGCCCGAAACGGACAACGGTGCTCTAAATCAACCAAAAACCTTCAAATCCACTTAAGAAGCAGACAAGAAGACTAAATAATGCACAAATTTACTCGAATATAATTTAAAACGAAAGTAAGCCTGCACTTGGACCATTTTCCATTCTATTTCAATCAAATATAGAGTCAATTTCACGTAAATACAGCCCGAAACGAACAAAGGTGCTGTAAATCAGTCAAAAACCTTTAAATCCACTTAAAAAGCAGACAAGAAGACTAAATAATGCACAAATTTTCTCAAATATACTTTAAAACGGAAGTTATCTTGCAATTGGACCATTTTCCATTCTATTTCAGTCAAATACAGACCAAAACACGAAAGTAAATTTATATAGGTGAAGAGTTGATAATTTTTAGTGGCCACATGATATCCTTCTGAGGAACTCTACGTATGGTAGAAGTACGTAAGTTTCGTCAAAATAGTTATAGTTAATTTAAAGTCGACTTAAATCCGTCCCACTCTGTATAAAAAACCCGGTAATCTACATTACCAAAACAACCCTATAAAATTTCAAATTAAGTCTGACTATTGTTATAGAACGGAAGATTTCCGAGTTGGTTGTAGGGTAGACCCTCAGATGTTGCACCTTTTAAAACTTCCGCCTACCGGTCGAGCACCTGCCTTAACGGAATATCTATTCAAAGCATCTTTCTGAAAGGGCGATCTCCAGATGTTGGGTTTCTTCCCTTACTTAATACCCTTGCTTTATTCAACTATTTTCTTGCTAAGAACCGTACATGGAATGGAAGTTGTTCAACTAGTTTTTAAATATTAAAAAAATCGGAATATAGAAAAAAAAACGATATTTTTAAAAGCGGTAAATTTCGAATATTAAGGTATGGCTTCGGTCGCGTTGCTTTCTTTAAAATAAATAAAAAGATAGCAAAATTGCCGGTTTTTGAAATGGAAAATTCTCTTTTATTAGAGTCAATTAGTTCAAAAACGTGATAAAGGTCCTTAAAATATGGGCGATAGCGATAGAAATTGAATATTTGTTGTCCAGAGAAAATTTTCTCCCCCAGGTGCTGTACCCTAGGAACTGTGCAATTTGGAAATATGTGGATGGAGGTTTCTTCTTCCATGCCACATACTTATATAGTTCTTTAAGGGCTGCTTGAATATCGTTACTTTTCTTTCTGTATCCTTCACCAATATTTAACTGGGCACACTTCCTTATGGCGTGAATTTCAGCTTGATACTTGGGGTTTTTCCCAAGCTGTCAGAGTGTTTGGTTCCTGGCCTGTACACTTCCCAGTTCCTTTGATTGCTTCTGAGTCGTCTGTGTACTATTGAATAGATTGAATAGCATGCTTTCCAAGTCTGATAATGGTATTTGGATCCCAACCCTCAACTCCGTAACAAAAAGAAAAAAATGTCACCTCAGCGGTGAATCGAACCTTCAGGTTCAACTTTTGAATTTCCTGTGTCGCTTGTTAGCTATCTCCTCATCAGCTAAAAGTATTCGATAATGGTATGAAAATGGAGTTTGAATTATTTAAAGATAACTATTCATTTTTTTTATTGAACCAGAGCGAATTTAAGAAAATTAAAAGTGCATTTGAGCTTATTTTTCGATGACCTTTCCAAATTTGTTATTATTTTTTATTAACGCTATTTGGTAAGAAAGTTAGCTCGCCTTTGACACTTTTGTACAGGAATCCATATGTCGCATCTTATAAATAACACAGTGTATATTATTTTTATGCATTTTATTGACAAAAAAAAATGTTTGCATCATGTTCCGATTGCATTGTTGTTTAAAACAACTATAAGTATATGTAATTGACAATATAAATTTATGCGATTTTATGTAAATTGCATCATAAATAGAATAAGAAAATGGTGAAAAATAGAGATATTGCTAAAGTTAATTTGATGAACCATATTATTAATCCCATTGAAGAAAAAAGCCGCCCAATGGCGTGCATAAATGTTTTTCATTAATTCGAATTTTGTGAAATAATGTTTCTGTTCGTTTTCGCTTTGAAGAATGATTCGTAACAGTGCCTAGTTTAATTACATTATAAATCGTTTTAAACCCGATTTTAGTCAATTCGTGAATTCTCGCGATAACCGCATCATCAGAAATTACAGAATTTTCTTTTTTCAAACACGCGTACATATTTAAAACAACGCGTTGACACTGAACATGTAAATCTTTGTTTCTAAATTCGGCCCTATCATCATTATCATTTATTGCTAAGCCATTTGCTTGTCTTGGACTGTCGTTTCAAATGGTCTCCAAATTGCCATTCTAATTAATTACAACTGAATTATATTCACAAAACTTACCCTAACGTCTACGAACAAATAAATATTATATTAATATCAATTTATTCAATAAATATTATATTATTATTCATTAAACTCACTCAACCAAGAAATAGATACTACTATATTATTTTAAATTTACATTATAAATATACAAACAGAATTGGCACACGCCTATGAGAGTAAACAAATCGTTTAAAGGGGTTTGAAGAATGCATCCACCCTATCCCATAAAATGTTTCATGTTATAGTGGACCGCCTTAGAAGTGACCCGAACTCTTCAATATTATAAGCAATATTTCACTCGATGATCGGCAATATTAGCCACCTGCAGCTGCGGTGCCAGATATCTTCTTAAATATAATTTATATTTTTAATGCTTACAAATAAATTTATACTATTTATTTTTTATTAAATATTTCCAAACTAGCTTTCTAAGAACATCACGAGCTAACAGTATACTGAAGTAATGGGAAACATGTAAAGTGAGCCAAACAATTTCAGAAAATATATCTGACAACATTGCTTTATTTTATGGTCCTCAAACTGACTTTGGATAAAACTACTAAAATTATGTGATGGCTTAGTAAATACGGAATTAGAATGATTACATACAAGATTTCAAATATTACAAACAAATAAAGTGAAAAAAGCTGTATTTCAACTGGACGAAATTTCTACCCAACTTCCGAAACTCTAAAAATTATGGTGTATTCTGAACATAATGAATAATTCTTTGAAACTGTTGTAGACTTACCTCGCTATCGGAAGAATCTCCAGTAGAACTAGGTGGTGGTGGAGGTACGTCGTGAGGTATGACAGAAGGCGTCGTGGAAGATGAAGGAGACGTTTCCGATGGTGGCGGAATCGTTTTGGCAAGGGGAGGTGGATGCGGCGGCTGGCTATGTCCGTGCCCAGGTGGAACGGTTATCAACGGACCTGCTGGTTGATAGTAGCCGGCTGAAACAAAAATTTATCAAAATTAATGACTTTTTATAACGTTAAATCTGGTGTTGGGAGTGTCACAAGGCATAGGTAGGACTATAAGGAATAAAAGGTGATGAAAAGACCAATAAATTAGCCAAGCAGGAAGCAGCGGAGACCATGATAGGGCTAGAACCTTCCTGTGGAATTTCTAAATGCCTAACTATAATAAGAGTAACCACTTCGCTATAAGGGAGGCGGTATCCAGGCTAATAAAAGATTGAAGCTAGATATTGAGCTTTAAATATAGGGAGGACCACAATAGATCTGCAAAGGTTGCAATAGGATAGGACGAGGAGTCACTCCAATTCTAATCTAATCTAAAATTAAGTGCTCCAACTTTCACAATAAATCTCAAATAACAATTTCGCAGTTCTATTGAAAAAACCATTCACTTTTGAAATTAAATATTCGAAGATGGGATTCGCTGGGGCCGGTACTGTTTACAGGCAAGTGTGTAGCGGTGACGACGTACATAAATTATTAACTAATAATAATTGGCAGTTGGAGGTTATTTACGAAATACGACGTAGCACACCAGAAACGTTTTTTTTTATTATTATTTATTTCTTAGCGAACTACTACCTCCTGAAAATATTTTATAAACGAATATATTATGTATTTGTATCCGGTTTAGATAAGATAAAAGTAAAACTGTTTGGTAAAATAGTTATTTATTATAGGAGTCTTAAAACAAATAAGTATTTAGGCCAGGATGTATAGACCATTTCGCGTTTTACCATTTCGCATGGCTGATTTTTAGTGTAGGTATATAGACGATGTACAAAACGATAATGATGTTTCCAAAATGTCAAATTACTGTCATTCAATGTTTTTTCCTACTAGCGGGCGGAAAGATCCACTTTTTCGCACTAAAAAGCGTGCGAAAAGAGTTTTTGGGGAGTATACTGACATTTGAATATTTGAAATATGTATTTGTATAGTTGTAGTTTACCAAATGACTGAAAAATTGAGAAATTTATTAAAATTCTGCTTTAACTTTTTATGTCTCTGGTAAAAGCCTTATCAAATGGATGTCAAATAATAATAATAGTTAAGTTGTTGATATGTATTTAATAATAAATGTTTCATTATGTTAACTTTTCGGTTTTTTTCCAGATGAAAGTAGAAAAAATAGTGTACCTAACACGTGCGTAAAGTGATATTTTTCCGCACGCTATTGCAGATGACCGAACGAAGCTAGCGGAGTTCGGCTAGCAATCTAGTAAGGTGAACTCCTATTTTTTTCAGATTTTCCAAAAAAAAGGTTGAATAATTTTTTATTCCATTCCAACTAGGTTGTAGTCACCTAGAAGAATCTTTGTTTGTCCAAGCCTTTATTCCAATATTAGGTACATTGGAGCAGGTTTCGCAAAAGGGTTCAGGCCCCAAAAACGGTATCTCAGTCTTTGTTAGTTCATCTGTTATTTCATTTCCTCCTATTCCAGTGTGTCCTGGAATCCACAATAAGGTGACTATGTTGTTAATTTAGTTTTCCTTATAGTCATTCCCACTCCATTTTGGAACCGATTACACAAAAGCTCAGTGCTTTAATGGCTGCATGGCTATCAGACATTATGATAATCCTTTGCCTACTGTTGAACTGAGCACAATTACTTAGGGAGTCAGTTTCAGCTTGAAAGATACTTGGGGTTTTTCCCAAGCTTTCAGAGTGATTGGTTCCTGGCCTGTACACTCCTCAGTTCCTTCGATTGCTTTTGAGTCGTCTGTGTACCATAGAATGGCATTTTTTCCAAGTTTGGTAATGGTATTTGGATACCTTTTCCAAAAGACCTTCAGAACTTTGATTTTTGTTGAAACCCTAGGCGAAAAATATAAATAATTAATATATAAAAACGTGCATTCCGACGCGAAAAACAAAAAAAAAACAATACATCCATTCATCCATGTTTTTCAAATTTTGACAGTGTCATATGTCATAAGTCATTTTTGGTTGAGCGCGAATTTTAAACTACTGACATTTAAATTCAAATAATTTTATCCTGATAAGTAACTTCAAGCAGCAAATACTTCAAAGACAATCTCTTGGGTATACAAAATTAAGTTGCACAACTTTTTCTTAAACTATTATCCCTAGAACCCCAAAACAGCTCTATAATAAAAAATATAAAAGAGACCATCGTAAATATCATGTTTCAATAGAATTTATATTCACCTCAGATTAACCTTCCTACATAATGTTGATGTTACCAAGTTACTATACAGTTAACTGTATCGAAAAACTGAATTGGTCTGTTTTTTTTTTGGAGCAGCTGAATTAGCACAGGCACAGTGAAAGCGTTATATATCTAGTTTTTTGGTCTCCACACTTAATTGATAACACAATAATTTATCAGAAAAGAGAATGTGTGAATTTTAGATAAGATAATTGCGTGGATTTTAGGCAGTTTTGAGCATTACTCATCTATGTACTCGATAGTAATGACGTTCTTAAAACGCGAGATTAACTTCTGGAATTTAACAGCAAATATGACATCACTACTATCACATATTTCACACTTCCGTTACTGGAAGACATGTATTGACTGTGATTTTAGTGTATTCTTCAGTCCGCGATTATGCTTTAAGCTCACGGACGGATAACATATACCTACCTTGTACTGATGAGGCGCAAATACGCCGAAACCGGTCTACAAGTTATGTTGTCACTTCTAGCTACAAACCAGAATGGTTGGTTTAAATATCTTGTAGATATGCCAGCCAACCCCGTTTGACTTTGAAGTGTAATCCAATATCCGTCGGGGCATATAGCCCAGGAAGTAGTTGTTTCTTCTTAGTTGAACGGTCAATGTCTTTGAAAAATATTTTTCAAAACCTATAAAGCGTTAGAATTATTAATGTTCTTTGATATCTGTTGGTAACTCGCTTTATTAAATAAGACAGTATTACAGTTTTCTGTTATAATTCTTTATTGACTATTTCTTTCGACTTTACCGAATTCTTCCAATATTACATTGGGACTGATTCCGCAAAAGGGTTCAGGACCCCTGAAAGGTATTTAAGTGTGCCCTGGAATCCATAGTAATCGCCTAGTTCATTGAGTTTGTCTAGGCATTCCCACACTATTTTGGAACAAATTACACAAGTGCTCAGTGCTTTAATGGCTGCTTGACTATCTGTCATTATGATCTATCTGTCATTATGATAATCCTTTGTCCTCTGTATCCTTTATCATCTTCTTATGGCGTGGATTTCCGCTTAATACATACCTACTTGGAGTTTTTCCCAAACTTTCAGAGTGTTTGGTTCCTGGGCCCGAACACTCCTATCCCAGTTCCTCCTATTGCTTTTGAGCCGTTTGTGTACCATTGAATGGCACTCTGTCCAAGTCTAGTAATATTTGGATCCCATTCCATTATAGTAGATGTCAAAATAATAGTATTATAAAGTCTTACAAATTTGAAAATTACTTTTCAAAGTGATGACCGTTCAATAAGAAGAAACATCTTCTTTTCGGGCTAGATATCATGCGTCCAGAAGTCAAAAAACAACAAAGAAAAATTCATATTGACAAAAAACGGTCTCGGTTTTGCAGTTATTGTTGTTATATGCAAAACTTTTCGAAAAATTAAAATATCGACATAATTTAGATGAAATAATGTTTTTATATTTGGATAAAATTAAATACATCGAGCAAAGTGCGCGGTGAAAGTGGTTGGTATTTTCAAACGATCCTGCACATTAAGGAAGTGAGAAATCGTAGTGTCGTATAACACTTCAGGTACTCGATAAACACTCTATTTCAAACTTTTATACGATGATTATCGCTATACCTTATTTAAAAACCAGGAGGAGTAATTTGAATTAAGTTGGCAATTCTGTATACCTCTGATTGGTCAGATTCCGTCCAGTTTCACACAACACTTTCTAGTATTGACATCAGCTGATGATTTCTATTTTTGATAGTTCTGACGGATAAATATATTCAATTTTGTCATCGCATCCGCTCTTGTTATTTTATTTTTAACTCAGTTTCGTTGGAACTGTTCCTTTAAAAACTTCAGTAAGCAATTTGATTGAATATCTGCAATTATGGATCCTTCCACTTCGAGTACCAGCTCTTCGCTTAGTTCGGTAAAACAATTTAAGGTCATTTAGGACCGTCAAAAATCAAATACATTCATCTTATATCTACAATGAACATCTAAATAATCTACTAAACAGACAAGAAATCAACTATGGGTGGCTGATTTCTTCATAAATCAAGGCATATTTAGATTAGGAAAGCGACTGTTGACTACTTTTTCGGAACACACCCTTTAGTAACTAATCTGGTAACTTTTAGTGGCTTAAGTAAGGCTTTTTAAATTACTTCTCCTGGTTATTAAATGGACTATAATACCAAATAAAATGAGGATGATTCAAGAAAAAGCTTGAATATGGCGTCATACGCCGAGGAAAGGTTCTAAAAATTTTAATAGTATATTATATACCGCGGGACTGAAGTAGTACATTTAATCCTGAAGGTAAAGTTTATGGCCCGACGGCAGGGAGGGCCATAATTTACCTGAAGGATTAAATGTACTTCAGTCGCAAGGTATATACGATACTTTTCGTACTTCCGGTATGAATTTATTAATTATTTCAATAATTTCAATCAGTTTTTTCTCTCTTCAACTCATTTAATAAACTGTCTTTAAAATAAGTTACCATAGTAACATTGCGTTGTGACAGTTATAATTTAGAAACATTGTCATTACTAGTGTCATTGTAAAGAAACATTGTTATTGATAATTATTGGTATCATGAGTGAAGAAGGTGTATATGATATTGATAAAAGAGCAGCCGAAGTAGGTGAAGAATTGTTACCACCGAAATCTAGAAAACTATACGAGCAGCAGTACGATGCTTTTAAAAAGTGGTGCCGCTTAAAAAATGTGAGACAACCTACTGAAAATGCGCTGTTAGTCTACTTCGATGATAAATCAAAAGCGGTTTGTCACAATATTAATTTGAATATTAACGTTAATTACCATTCTAATTAATTATATTTTTCAATAAAATATCCCTTAAATTCGTTTGTTTGTGATTTAATCGTTCCGGGAGTTTCGTCAATATTTAATCCCGGAGGGATTAAATGTGACACTTTAGTACCTGTCACAAGGGAGTGAAGTTGTCACTTTAGGCCAGGAAGTACGAAAAAATCTTTATTGAGTCTTAAGAAAGTTAGTTGGGGTGATTTGGCGTTTTACCTTTGGGGCAAGTTAGAAACTCTGGAATTATGTTGGCAGTATTTGTTAGACTGGCCAACTGCTTTTTTTTACCGTATTTTATCAATACCTTCTTATCTGATTTCTTAAACTTTGAAAAGAACCATATCAATCGAATAAACATTTTCAATACGTCCCGTTACAGACTGAAAGTAGCAATTTGCAAATAATCGTTTACAAATCTATGTCGTTCATATATTTTTTTCCTTTCACCGTCAAAAGAACGTTTCCCTAGTAAGTCGGTGCGCGAAGTGAGATTGAACGTGCACAAGTAAATATATAAAGTATAAATAGCGCGTGACCCTGTTAGCGATGTGGCGTTTCGAAAGTTACACCCGTTATATCTCTCTCTCCATCTCGCATCTCTCGGCAACGATTATCGTCTTAATTTTTTACATTTTCACATCGTAAGGTCAAACGGTAATAATGAATACACACATATGTATAACAATAACCAAAGATATCAGAAAGTTTAGCTGCGAAATAAAAAAGTGAATGGTGATGTTTTTCTTTTTGACAATTCAACTCATGTATAAAAAATCGCATATGCTTCAGTGTAATTGTCACTTTGACACCGGCAAAAGTTAGCTTTAACTTTTTCAGCGATAAATTAACTCCAATGTTGAAATGTCATATACCTGGAAAGGTTATTGTCACTTTGACATCGATAAAAAAGGTGCATCCTTTTTTATCGCGATAAAAACCTCTCTTCCTCAATTTCTAGTAAGCGGACGTCACTTTTACACACATGACAATGAGATAATTATTTTTGTTGTTCATCGATATATTCTGTCGTTAATTTATCTTGCCAAAAAACACTCGAGCTTTTCTTTTATCAGATAAATTTCTCTTCAACTCAAAGTTTTGCCTATGACTAAATTGGCTCGAAAAACTGACATTAGATAAAATCGCTCCACCTTTGGTGTCGCGATTTTATCATGTCAGTTTTTCTCGTAAAATTAGTGATTGGCAAAACTGTTTCGTTGCAAAGAGAAATTTATCCGATAAAAAAAAATCTCTTGTGTTTTTACTGTTGATAAATGCACTTGTGGTTTTTTCACTTATGCATTTGTTACCATGATAAATAATTTGACATGTTTGTCAACAGCTTATTGAATTTCTAAACACTAACAATGCGCCGATTCATTGAATTGTCCTGCCGAATTACACTCGATGTTTGTATTGATATCGGGTAAATTTGTGTTGTTCAACTTCTAAACTGTTTCCTTCAGCAATTAGACTCGAAAAACTGTCAACCTAAAAACGCTCCACCTTCGGTGTCGCGTTTTTAATAGTTGACAGTTGTTCTCGTCTAATTGCTAGGAAACAGTTTCTCATTAAACAATCCAAATTTACCCGGTAAAATACAAACCTCTTGTGCAATTATAAGTGAAAATTTATCGATATTTTGTCAAAAATCCATGTTAAAATTGGGTAGTTTGTATGATTTGGATACCTTACTATGGATTCCAGGACACACTGGGATAGAAAGACATGAAATAGCAGATGAATTAGCAAAGTGGGTGTCTGAAATACCTTTTTGGGGGCCTGGACCCATTTGCGGGATCAGCCTCAATGTAATATTGGAAGAAATAAGTGGAGCCGAAAGAAGGAGAAAATTTGACCATTGGAAAGATCTAGTAGGGATTAGACAATCAAAAATTCTTCTTGGCGACTACAACCTGTTGAGATCGAATGAGTCAAAGTAAAACTGCGCTGAGAGTTTTAACAGGAATCCTGACGGGAAATAGGCGCCTGGATGTGGACCTGAAAAAACTCAAAATAGTGGAGGAAGAAGAATGCAGATATTGTGGCATGGAAGGAGAAACCTCCATCCACATACTTTCCAACACTCCTGAATCCTAGAGCACAGTACCTGGGAGATTACTGGATAGAAGAGGAACATTTACCTAAGTTGAAGTCTGCAGATGTCCTAAAATTATGTATAAAAAATCGCATATGCCACAGTGCAATTGTCACTTTGACAGCGGCAAAAGTTAGTTAGGGCCGCTTTTATAGGTTACTGTTAAATCTTCAAGTTAACTCACATCGGTTAACCATGCAGCTAACTCTATTTGAGGAAATTTTTGATTTTATAAGTCCATGTCAAGTTGATGTCAGTTGGGAGACTGTTAGTATTAAATATTACCAATTAGTGTTTTTGCAACAATCTACTGGACATGGAAAACGAAAAAACTGCTGATCATTCAACTTCACACAACCATAGAGGTAGAAGCTCTTATTTCTCTTGTGAAAAAGTACAAGAATGTATCTGTACCTGAAGTATATCTTGAATGTCCTCATACATTTCATCAAACTCTTAAACAGAAATGAGAGAATGGACAATCATAAGCACACAATAATATGTACCTAATCAATGTCAATCAATCAATTAAATGTCAAATCTTCAAGTTATCTGGCACCACATCCACCTAGTAAGTTAACGTATACAATTTCGGGTTAACTTCCGCATCCGTAGGTTAAAATAGAAGTTAACTCAAGGTCACAGATAACTGCAACCTATAATAGCGGCCCTTACAGCGATAAATTAACTTCAATGTTAAAATGTCATATATCTGGAATTGTTATTGTCACTTTGACATCGATAAAAAAGGTGCATCCTTTTTTATCGCGATAAAAACGTCTCTTCCTCAATTTCTAGTAAGCGGACGTCACTTTTACACAATGACAATGAGATAATTATTGTTGTTGTTCATCGATATATTCTGTCCTTAATTTATCTTGCCAAAAAACACTCGAGCTTTTCTTTCATCAGATAAATTTCAAAATTTTGCCAATCACTGACACTGAAACACTGACCTTCGGTGTCTCGATTTTATCATGTCAGTTTTTCTCGTAAAATTATTGATTGGCAAAACTGTTTCGTTGCAAAGAGAAATTTATCCGATAAAAAAAAAGCTCTGTGTTTTTACTGTTGATAAATGCACTTGTGGTTTTTTCACCTATGCATTTGTTTATCAATTATCGCAGTGCTGGTTACCATAATAAATAGTTTGACATGTTTGTCAACAACTTATTGAATTTTTATTTACTAACAATGAGCCGATTCATTGAATTGTCCTGCCGAATTACACTCGATGTTTGTATTGATATCGGGTAAATTTGTGTTGTTCAACTTCTAAACTGTTTCCTTTAGCAATTAGACTCGAAAAACTGTCAACCTAAAAACGCTCCACCTTCGGTGTCGCGTTTTTAATAGTTGACAGTTGTTCTCGTCTAATTGCTAGGAAACAGTTTCTCATTTAACAATTCGAATTTACCCGATTATTTTTTTCACTTGTCAAAATCTGACATTTTGGTGGTTTTAACCAATAGCAATACATTATTCTAGCCAATCATTCGGTATTATACTGATAATTATGCTTCCTCATCGATAAAACCTTGTTTACATCGAAACGTCAAAATTTTACTTTGAATTTGTCATTATTGACAACTGAAAGCGCTTTCAAAAATCCTTTTAAATTGTTGAAAAAAATAATCTTCCCAAATACAACTCGCTCTTCAAATTTTATCACATAATTTTTTATTTTCATCACTCAAACTTGTTTATTTGAGGCAAAAACATTCAAACAAACCGAATTTAGATAAAATCACTCCTCCTAACGGAGTCGTGATTTTATCAAATCGGTTTGTTTTCATATTTTTGCCAAATAAACAAGTTTTCGTGGAAAAGAAAAAATTATCGATAAAATTTGAAGCACTCGTGGTATTACCTTTGATTATTTTTTTCACTTGTCAAAATCTGACATTTTGGTGGTTTTAACCAATAGCAATACATTATTCTAGCCAATCATTCGGTATTATACTGATAATTATGCTTCCTCATCGATAAAACCTTGTTTACATCGAAACGTCAAAATTTTACTTTGAATTTGTCATTATTGACAACTAAAAGCGCTTTCAAAAATCCTTTTAAATTGTTGAAAAAAATAATCTTCCCAAATACAACTCGCTCTTCAAATTTTATCACATAATTTTTTATTTTCATCACTCAAACTTGTTTATTTGAGGCAAAAACATTCAAACAAACCGAATTTAGATAAAATCACTCCTCCTAACGGAGTCGTGATTTTATCAAATCGGTTTGTTTTCATATTTTTGCCAAATAAACAAGTTTTCGTGGAAAAGAAAAAATTATCGATAAAATTTGAAGCACTCGTGGTATTACCTTTGATAAAATACAAACCTCTTATGCAATTATAAGTGATTGCTTCCTCATCGATAATACCCCTTGTTTACATCAAAACGTCAAAATTTTACTTTGAATTTGTCATTATTGACAACCAAAAGTGCTTCAGTTTAAGTTTCTCTTGGGTGATGGTACTGAATCGGTTTGTGTTCATTTTTCAATAATGACAAATTTAAAGTAAAATTTTGACGTTTGGATGTAAACAAGAGGTATTATCGATGCGGAAACAGTTTTATCAGTAGGTGTAATACCGAATGATTGGCTAGAATAATGTATTGCTATTGGTTAAAACTACGAAAATGTCAGATTTTGACGAGTGAAAAAAATAATCGATAAAATTTGAAGCACTTCGTTGATAATAGGATAATATCACAGAGCGATATTAAACACATCCTGCTAACATTACAGATGGGTTATCCAATTTTATAGTTTTTCTAATTTTAACTTGACTTTTATTGGCGGTTGTTTGGTATTTTCACAAGCAGTGTACCTAAGTTTATTTATTTTTTCGAGTTTGAAATTTCTATCGATTTCTTTGATAAACACTTTAATTAATTTGAATGTTCAACTACATAGGATCTATCTAAAAGTGGGATAGTTGCTCTTTATACTACAGGGTGTTAAGGAGAGATGCTGAAACCCAATCCCTAATCCCCTTTTTATACATTTGACAACTATGTGAATAAAAATTTGAAGGAAATATAAGAAATTTAGCGAAAACTGCATGTCGATATGTTTTACCATTCTCGCGAAATAATGCGTAACTTTATAGTGGGACACCCTGTATCAAGGATTAAATTGGAAGATTTTAAAAATATTCTGGATGATCTGGGAAATAAATAGTATTTTATCAATGCGATCTAGGATGTATGATGATCTACCTTGTCAGTCAATTAGCGGACATTTTCGTGGAAAATTTAAAGTCATTTCTCAAATCAACTGAAATTCTGGAACACATAAAATTGTAATTCCCGATCATATGTGAACCCTTAATAACAGTAGGGGACTATACTAAAAACACACACGTAATTCCTTGATTTTGGCTACCACATCCAGAATATTATCCAGATTTAGTCCCATGTGAATTTTTCCTGATTCTAAATCTGGAGAAAAGGCTTGAAGGTAAGATATTCAAGTCGAAATTCACTTGATTTACATAATTGAAAAATTCAGAAGATGAATTGATTTCAAACACAAACTAAATGATGCAACTGGACCAAAATTTGACAGTAATCTATCAATGGATGGGTGGTTGTAGGAAGGAAGTATAGAATTTCAATTTATTATACGGCGAATTCTAACTATCAATTTTTTGGTATTCCAAAACGACCGTGAACCAAAAAAAAGGTTATCATAGATTAGAGTAGCACGTTATTTAAATTCGATTCGATGATGAAAAATATGTCTTAATTTATGTTGTAGATTTGTTATTTTTAATACCTTAAAGTTTTTCAATTTAATATAAAATTTTGTCCCAAAAAACGTTGAACGCTTGTGATAGCAGTAAAAAACGAGGATTTAAAGTGAAAAAAAATACAGGGTGATTTATCAAGTTTAGCCACCAGTTATAAAAAAAGTGCTGAAGTTATTGTGAAAAAAATTCATTTCATGTTTAACACCCTGTATCTCTCTTTATAACCACATTTTATTGAAGCTAGTTGGTTTAAATCGCAAGTTTTACACCCTGTATATCTCTCTAATAACCACATTTTATTGAAAGTATTGGGTTTAAATCGCAATATTTTCAAGTGTACATAGTTCTTTTCACGATCTAACTGCCATGATTTAGGCTTAAGATGCAATAAAACCATAAAACTTGAATGATCCGAAAGTTTCATAGAATTTTAGGTATAGTTCATATAATAGTCTTCTTGGTGTGCGTCATCGTTTGTGACGTATATCCGGGTTTTGACTATTTTGACTTATAGTTCACCTAAAATTTGATAAATAAAATCACCAGGATCGTATTCAGCTAAACTCAAAAGGGCTATGAAATCAATAATTATTACCAGCTTCTTTTTCTAACTGAAAAATTTATCAGCCTACTACAGAACCAAACAAAATGTCAAAATATTTGATTACTTTTACTACCTCCTTGGAAGCAAATTTACATTTTAAACTTTTTTTCAGTTGACCAAAGAGATGATAGTCAGACGGAGCCAAATCTGGTGAATAGGGGAGGTGTTCTAGTAAGTCAAACCCTAAATTACGAATTTTTTGCATATCAACATGAGATTTGTGTGCAGGGGCGTTGTCTGTAAAAACAAGACGGCTTTGGAATTGGTGAACAACAAAGTACAGACCAGACGAGAGCTGTTGTACGAAAGGTATGTTTGCATCCTATTTTGAACAACCCTGTTACAGACAATACTCCAATGGCTTTATTACATGACTTTATCATATCCCAGGTCATGTCAGTTTTTTAGATCGTGGAAAGAACTGGGACTGTATTTTCGAGATCACTGGTGTACAATTCGTGTACGAAAATGAATGAATTTCGCGAATGAATTTTCTTAATGAAAGAAACGTTATAAATGCATTGGAAGATGCTGAAATTTTAGCGGATAGAGAAAATAGAGTGTGCCATCCTTTTCAAAACTTCTTCGAGGAATTATCGGATCCCAGATTTTAATTCCGGATTTTCTTCTATAAACTCAATTAACTCTTTTTTTTGTCAAGCTGAAACGAATCCTGCATATTTTAATTTTTCTTTTTTTTCCACTTTCCATTTCCAACTGATTATACCTACTAACAATAACAAAACATTCTGACACTGACAAGTGACAACCGAAAAGACGAAAATTTTATGAGCGAGAAATGGAATGATCAAATTTGCGGTGTTGCCAATACAAATATTCATCGCACACGAATACATTTTCGAAGATGGTTAAAAAATATGATCATCGAATAGTGCGCGATTTTTTTCATTCGAACTAAATCGCATATACCAAAAATTTCGATTGATCTTTACTTCTATGCATGTACATTTGCTCTAGGACCACCTTGTATAAAAAATATTCCGGTAGGGAATTATTGACAAAAATTGTTAAAACTGTAGTAAATATTCTTAAAATAAAAAATAGACTGGGTATTCAATTAAAAAGGAACAAAGAACAACTTCCGGTATAACCTTTGTCAAACCCTCCATACAAAGTGTTAAGAAATTAGCATATTTATTTGGTTAGTCTACATTCAAATGTTACATTATACCACACCAATTTTCAATATTAAACCTCACCTCTTAGCAAATAAGCGGCCAACATGGCGTCTCTAAATTGTGGATGGAAAGGACCTTCCGGTAACGGAAATCCAACTGGTTGAATTAAATGATGCGTGCTACCATGAAAAACGCTAGACGAATGGGTGCACCTGTCTTTTACCAACTTCTGTTGATTTATGAATAAATCGCACAATTTGCATGGCATCTTAACATTCATATTGTCATGGAGAAAATGTAAGAAGAAAGTATCACTGATAATCACAATTTTTATTCTTATTTCAAGTATCACAGCACGTTAATCACATTCAGAGGCACGGTAATTCAGTATTTTTCTTCCATAGTGTTTTTTAGGTTAGGTTATGGCGTTTAAACGTACATATTTTATTTACAGCGCTGTTGGAAAAAAAGGAAATTTTTCTAGATCATAGACGTAATTACTAGATTGAATAGATGAGACTTTTACTTGATGTGGATCCATACTAAATTATGAAATAAAATTCATAAATTCACAGTAGAAATTGAACAAAATAAGTCTATAAACTTTGTAGACCTTACAATTTCAAATATAAATAATAGACATGATTTTTCTATATTTCACAAACAATCACATACAGACATTACAATTCATAATAGTTCAGTCCACCCAGCCAGTCATAAATTAGCAGCTTTCAATAGTATGATACATAGACTTTTAACAGTTCCATTGAATATTGACAATTACAACAAAGAACTAAATACAGGGTGGCGCACCGAAAACGAAACAGATGCATTTACTGGCAGATGATTCCTTTTTAAAAAAATCCCTCGGACCCGTCGATTTTGTTTTCGAGGGGGACACAAAATTGGCATAAAATCACAGTAACATTTGCAGCCCCCTAAGCGGGGGTGGCACCATCCCTAAAATCTTAAATGGAAAGGGGGGTCGAATGATCCATCATTTAAAAGGTCTTTCAACTCCCTTTATAATGATGTAAAATTCAATGAATTTTAAATGATGGATCATTCGACCCCCCTTTCCATTTAAGATTTTAGGGATGGTGCCACCCCCGCTTAGGGGGCTGCAAATGTTACTGTGATTTTATGCCAATTTTGTGTCCCCCTCGAAAACAAAATCGACGGGTCCGAGGGATTTTTTTAAAAAGGAATCATCTGCCAGTAAATGCATCTGTTTCGTTTTCGGTGCGCCACCCTGTATAATAAAACAAATAGCTGTTAATAATAATTACGATCCAAATTTAATTGACAATATAATAAATAAAAAGATACGAAAACATACTCTAGAACTAGTATTTCCTTCTGATAAAAAAATAACCAATTTAGAAGCTCAACTGGAATACCATCCCTAAAAATCAAACCATTTTTAGAAACTTTAGACTTGAATATTTGCTTCAAAACCAATAACAATAATTTATCCAAATTCATTAAAAATAACAAATCCAAATCTTCAAAACTAAATAAATCAGGAGTTTATAAATTAAAATGTGGTAATGACAACTGTGATAAAATTTATATTGGTAAAACTTTTATGAATTTTAAAACTAGAATTTCAAAACACAAACGTAGCTATGACAACCAAAATCAGATTCCTTCTATTAAAATCATTTATGTATTAGCAAACCTAAATCCTTCAAATTAAATCTTTTAGAAGACCTTGAGATAAATAAAAACAAATATTCAGATAATCTTCTCAACGACCAAATAGATATCAACAATTCTCACTTATTAAACCTCTTTCCTTAGAAAGGTTCCTGTAGGATTGTTGTGAATGAGTTTCCAGGTAAACTTGTTAAATACTTTAGTTAATCCCATATTTAGACAAATTCTTTTTTTGTTTTTATTTTATTTCATTGTAAATAGATCATAATTTTAATGTTAATATCCTTATAAGGCACTGTATAAATTGAAAATTTCTTATTATACCTCCATTCGTTTGACAAAGCTACTGTGTTAGCGAATCGCGTCACAACTTTAAATTTAATATAATGTAGATTTTAACAAATTAAAATTGTTCTATTTCATAATTTAGTAACCACTGGATCAATTTAAAGTTAATTCCGATAAGTTTCTTAAAAACTATAATTTGGCAAACTTATTTGCAGCTATGAAATGAATGTGGACAAAAACAATATATTTATTAAGATCACTCGTTGCTATGCAACCACCAATCGGACAATTGGCAAACGCGTACGTGTGTTCTTCCTTCTCACTCCGATTATTGAATTATATTGATTTTCGGTCTTGTTTCCCAACCCTTTGCCGATACAGCGTAGCTTCAGATGTGTTTGTCAACCTATACAGGGTGTTCCAGGAGTTGGTACCAAAAACTTGAGAGGTGATAGAAAGATTAAAAATAATGATGGTATTTCATATAAAATTGTTTCTTTACGCCCTTCGTTAACGAACTATAGGGCTCTAAAGTTGGTAATGAAAAATTGTTTTTTATTGAATACACCATAAGCGCGGGTAGACGGTGGGAGTAGATGAGACTCTCTACAATTATTAAATGGTTGATTGGAGATTAGTAAAATTGTAACAGTTGATAAACACCATAATTTCACACTTTTTGGCGTAATATACAAGTCTACAACATACTTGTGAACTCAAGTACCGACTAATTTAAATGGTGGATGCGCTAATTTTTGGGTAAGTAAAACTTTTTTCAGTTATAAATGCAACCATTGGCTTTTGTGGACATTTTTAGAGATATCAAGTCCTCTTGTGACATCTCGATAACATTCACGGTTTAAGAGATACAGGCGATTTTATGTCGCACTGAATGTACGATTACAGATTAAATTATTAATAAATCGGTACAGTTTACATTTATAAAAATAAACTTTTACTTTGTTCAACCATAAAAAACTTTAATAAAAGTCTTAGAAGATTGAGGAAATGTGTGGATTTAAGAGGAGCCCATATTGAGCATTTGTTGTAATTTTTTTAAACAGTTTTGACTTTTTTAATGTCGTTAATTACTACAACACACTAAAACTTGGTTTTTCTTACAAAGGTTAACCAACTATTTTTTCGAAAATCGTTCAAAATTCGACAGATATTAATTAATTTTGGAAAAATCGCAAATAATTTTAATCACAAATAAAGAGTGCTTTGAAATTTGTAATAATATTGCTTGGGATACTATGGAAACGTATTAAGAAAGTAAAATGATGAATTTTCCATTTCTGGGACTCAAATTATTGCCAAAAAAATCAAAAGAAATATACGAATATGTAGATTTTATACAACTTTAAGGCAGTCTTGTCTTTTTCTTAAAGAAATTTTGTGGAAAATACACCGAAATTGTTCTATACAAGTGGTATATTGTCCTTTCTAATTATATACAAACCAGAATGGTTGAATGTTGTAGATCATGCCGACTCCATTTAGCTTAGAAGCGCAATTCAATGTCTAACGGGGGTAATAGGCCGAGAAGTAGTTGTTACTTCCAGGTGAACAGTCCAGTTTTTGAAAAAAATTTCAAAACTTCGTAATAATTTAAAACAAATATTTGGTAACGCGCTTCTAAATAAAACAATTTTGAAAGAAACTGCGTTTATCTTAATATTTATTATATTTTTGTTTAATAACAAATAACTAGTGAAAATAAGTCGGGCATATTCGATTTTTAGAAAGTGATACGATTTGCAAGATTCATTTAAGGACCTCTATAATATTCAGTAAAATTCATCATCTTTAGAAACGAGTCTTCCAAATTAAAGTCGTATATGTTGTCAATGAAGGTTGATGAAAACTGAATGTTGTCTCGAGGTCAGTACAAGATATAAGTGAATACCTTGAAATCAATTGCACATTGTTTAATTGAGTTGGAATACGTCCTAAGAATGTTTCTTAGTCGATTTTCTATTTATTATGGACGAATATTTAGTCTATTCAACATAATATCAGGGTAATCTTGTATATTTTGTATATTAATCTCAAATCTGATAATTTAATAATATAACCTAACCCAACCTATCCTATCCTAACCTAACCTAACCAACCCTACATAGGTGACTAGAGATGGGGATACAATATAAAATAAACCATTAAATCTGTGTGTTTAGTTCAAGAATAGTATATTCTTCAAAGAGTGCGAGTTTCAAAAACGAGTGAGCGTAGCATATGAGTTTTGGAATCATCCAAGTGAATATTAGCCATTCTACACAAGTAAAAGACTATACTTTCTCCACGACTAAAAAAAGAAAGCTTCCAGTGAGGATCGAACCCCAATCGTCCGCGCCAGAGTCAACTATTTCTACCACTAGGCTATAGAGCATGTTTATTTTCAAAAAGGTATACATACGTAACATACAGTTTTAATCGAAACCCTTACATTTATGAATGATAATTGGAAGTTATAACTAAAAATAACTACTGTTGTCCATTTTTTCTTTAAATAATACGTAAAATTATGATTCTATCATTATTTTGACGTTTCAAACGACGCGCTGTCAGAATCGATTTGCATTATTTGGTATTTGACGTTTTAAAAGAGACGATTTGAATTATTCATTTTAATTCATTCATGCGGAATTCTGATAATAATAGAATGTGATTGGCTAACGAGAGTGAATTCTTTTTCATTATTCACTGGTGTGAAGAATATATATCATTATGTAGCTAAATATGTAAAAATAATTTGTGCGTTATTATTTAGTCGTGGAGAAATTTGTTTCTGAAATATATCGTATCGATAAACCATTGTAATTTTTAGTATTGATACTTTTCATAACGATATTTTCTACTATTAAGTATTTTAAAATAATATATTTATAACGGTACGTTGTAATGATACTTTACACTGTATCGCCCATCTCTATATATATATGTCAAATTATTTTATGTAGCTACCACTAGAGCTACCACTACCTACTACAGAAATTTATCAATTTTGAGGTTAGTAAGTGTGGATTTATGCAGACACAATTAACAATTATCAATTAGCATTTAACAATTAACAATTATCAATTATAAGATGAACTCATTACTCATTCCACTATGACTCCATTTATGCACACAATTAACAATTATCATTTATCAATTAACAATTGCGAAGTTGACAAACTTTTATCTTATTAAATTAATTGTACCGAATTTTCATCTAGTGCGCAACTAGTACGCAGATCCTGAAATTTATCTCACTTTTTTCATAAAAAAGTGGTTGATTTGGGGTTATGTTGTGTGTCAGCATCATTATTAAAAGCAAAAAAGTCTCATCTTTCTCAAAATTGTTCCAATAGACATGAAAATGTAGGGTTATTGTAAATGTAAATAACCAGAATCTCGGGCTTGTGCGCGTGCTTACTATTTTCTCCTAATTTATAATTGTGTCTGCATAAACTATGGCAGTTTTACTAATTGTTAAATGATAATTTTTAATTGTTCATTGCTAATTGTTAATTGTGTCTGCATAAATCCACACTAATACCAAATTGTTGGGAACTTGCCAATAGTCTTTATATTATATTATTGCAAAATGGTGTTCAATAAAAACAAGATACTTCTATTCAAGAAAATCTATATAAGTAAGTGATACCTAATGTTGTTCAAGAAAAACTTTCCGTTCTTCACTCGTATTATTTAGTTGACTTTTATTTAATAAAGAAAACAGGGGACGTGGACAAAGTATAGTATTCTACGCGCAATATATGGCCAATATTCACTCGGGTTACGTCACCCAGCGTGAATAATGGCTATCATAAATTGCTCGTTTAATAATATACAATTGTGGAAGTGTGGATAACAAAATAAATCCACCTATTGGAAAAATTCTCAATATTGTATACCCAGGAGATTGTCTCTAAGGTATTTGTTGCTTGAAAGTACCTATCAAGGTGAAATTATTTGAATAAAAATACCATTATTTTAAAGTTCGCGCTCACTGTTTTCGTTTCTCTTAAATTCTTTTTTGGATGTCTTAACACTAATAATTATTATAATTTTGTAGAATAATAAAATAAAACGGTAGGTAAGTTATAAACTAGAAGTACCTATTCTATACTAGGATGAATTTTTTGAAGACGCTATTGTATGTTTGGTTGCCTACAAAACGTCAATATATAAGATGTGCGTTGGGTTGCCTGCAGAAAATCGTTGATTAATATAGGTAAACCATGCATTAATGGAGTGTCATTAATGTATAAATTTGTATAGTTTTGAGAACGTTATTATCATATGTTAATACACGGTCGACGGAAATAGTATAGTGTGCAACACGTGGGAAAAGCTCAATTTTTCTCACGAATGTGCGTTTGTGGCACGAGCCTGAGAGGCGAGTGCCGCAGCACACAAGTGAGAGAAATTGCTTTTCCCACGTGTTGCACACTATACTTTTTCTACGACTGCAAATTAATGGATAATTTAACTATTTTAAAGTAGTATATTTTAAACAAAATGATAAAAAATGAAAAAAAAAAAGGTACCATAGTCGGGACTCGAGCTCGGGCCGCTCGCGTAGTAGTCAAGCGCGTTAGTAGGTGATTATACGAGACTTCAACCTCTTCAAATTATACCAAATTTACTTATTCAAAATATACAAAAAATGTATTTTTAATTATTTTTTCATATTGTAACACAAAATTTAGTTGAAATTTCTTCAAACTTACAGAAACACCTTCTCTCTACTTTTAAAACACTACCATTTGGGTAGGTACTTTTAACGTTTGACGTTTTATGACAGGAGTCCAAAGCATTCTATAATCGAGAATTGTGTTGATTTTTCCTCTAACGTACCGAGGCCCAAGCCGTGGGAAAGATTTTTTCCCACGGCTTGGGCAACTTTTCCCACGTCTTAGGCAAAGTGACACTTTGTAGCTTCGTAAAATGTGGGAAAAGGACTATTTTCCATAGCAGTCGTAGAAAAAAATAATTTATAGCATAATTAAATTTGACAGGTTTTTAGTGTCTCTAAAACATCACTCGCATTTATTAACGTTTGCCAATATTTTTTAACCGATCAATTGAAATCAATTTTGATAGATTAGTTTTTTTTTTATCGAGTATACCTCAATTTGTTAAGGTCATTGACAGTATCTTCAACTGTATTTTCAACAAATCTTATGATATATATATATAATATATACAGAGTGGCAAAGTCAAATAATATAAAATTCATTCAACTTATAATAAGAATTAAACCACAATGTTAATATTTGTATTAATAATTTTATCAATAAAACATCCACAAGATATGGAACAAGTGTTTACCGCAAACCAACACAGACATTAATAATTTTATTAGACTAAAAAGCGGAAGAGTCAAAAACATTTTGTTCTGATGATACAATGAATAATATTTACACAACTAGCCATATTTGAGACAAAAAAAAGACACTATACACTATTTCAATGCTATATGGTATTGCGTTCACAACACCTTGAATGTAAGAGCTATACATATACACCACACCGTTCAAAAACGCAGCACGAGAAGCGTTTACCTCGTCGTCTGACTGACAAGTACACTGTCTGTTTTCGCTCTATAGTTTATGAACGTACTCTTCATGTCATCAGTCATTTTTGGTTGAGCGCGAATTTTAAAATAACGACATTTAAATTTAAATAATTGTATCTTTATAGATGATTTCAAGCAGCAAATCTTTTATAGACAATCTCCTGGGTGTACAAAATTATTTTGCACAAGTTTTTGTTGAACTGCTATCTCTGGATTCTCAAATTATTTGAATTAGTCCATTATTGACCGAGGTTAATAATAGAAAAAAGTATTAACACTAATAGAGAAATTCTTGGCTAGAAGAAGCAATAATTGTCAACTTCACAGGTAGCAGTGGAAAAAAATCATAAAATTTCTATTACAATACCTAGTTCTTGTCAATTTCCTTAGCTCTAAATAGAAAAAGAGTACCAATCCTCCTGTGTCAGTGTTACAAACTGTCCTAAACATAATCTACAAGTGGTGTCAAGATGAAAAACTAACTGTAAACTCCCTCAAAACCACGATGGTTTTTTTCACCAAGAAACTATTATCAAGGAGACTGCAGTCACCATATCTTGAAGGGTGGGTATTCCGATTACACGAGAGGCAAAATACTTGGGAGTCACACAAGTTGACTTAGAATCAAATACATACTACAGAAAATAATAAAAAAGGTAGTATAGTCGTCAATGTAACCTGAAAAAACTCAAAATAATGGAGGGAGAAGAATGCAGATATTGTGGCATGGAAGAAGAAACCTCCATCCACATACTTTCCAGCTGCATAGCACTGCAGAATCCTAGAGCACAGTACCTGGAAGATTACTGGATAGAAGAGGATCATTTGCCTAAGTTGAAGCCTGCAGATATCCTAAAATTCCTCTGGAAAATGGGAGTAAAGGCGCCACTAGTTTCAAAGACTCTCCTCAGAAATTGAGTAGAAGTAAGGGGTCACAATAGATCTTTTAGGTCTCAGTGCAGTGCGTCAATCTGCGCAGAAGAATATGCGGAAATTTTTTTGGATTCAACCAAAAATTATCAGATGGCCAAAGTCATCAGACCCATGGATCGTTAATATGGTTGCCAAAGATTCGGCAGGCTGGGGCGATCCAAAAGCAAGAATGCCTGGCTACCCCGTGAGTTATAAGGACAACCCCAACAGCTGCATTAGAAGTCTCGATGAAACTCTATACGAAGCGCCTACAATCCACATCTCCAGATTCTATTATTCTATCTCACATGATAGCTATACGGAACATTATTATTTTTCGAAACTGTTTATAAACAGGCAAAAGAAAACTTGTCTTGCTGTGCTTAGGCAAACATTAAGTGATATTCTAGACAAATGTTGCATCAATACAGAAATATGCAAAAGAGCCAAGAGGCTACTAAAGCAATCAATTCCACGCAGATGAATTCCAATTAAACTTGTCTGGGAGAGCTTGGAGACTCTAGAAGAGCTGGGCAGTCATAATGTATAGTTTTTAGCCTAGTTGGGCTTCTTAGAGGGTAAAGCAACTTTGCCAAGTAGGTGAGGAAACTTCAGCGTGAAGGTCTGACTATGCTGAGATTTTTGATGATTGGAAAAACCACAAACCTCCCATTATATGGAGGTCCTGAGATTTGGAACTTATGTTCCATAAATACAAAAAAATGCGGGAGAGCTCCGACAGCCAAGAGGCTACTAAAGCAATCAGTTCCACGCAGATGAATTCCAATTAAACTTGTCTGGGAGAGCTTGGAGACTCTAGAAGAGCTGGGCAGTCATAATGTATAGTTTTTAGCCTGGTTGAGCTTCTTAGAGGGTAAAGCAACTTTGCCAAGTAGGTGAGGAAACTTCAGCGTGAAGGTCTGACTATGCTGAGATTTTTGATGATTGGAAAAACCACAAACCTCCCATTATATGGAGGTCATGGGATTTGGAACTCTATAATTAAAGAATAACAACATATCTGCAAATTTCGTAAGGAAGAGACTCTTAGTTGCACATTGCTTTTCCAACAATTAAGAATTATCTGCTAGGTAAAAGGTTCTAGTCAACAAATCCTCTGTTTTGAAGAGGAATAACTGCTTCTAGAATTGGTTCCAAGAGATGCAGTTGCATTTGTTTTCGTAGAGAATATAAAGGATACAGAGGAAAAATAATTATCATAATGACAGATAGTCAAGGAGCCATTAAGGAACTGAGCTCTTGTGTAATCAGTTACAAAATGGTGTGAGAATGCCTAGACAAACTCAATGAACTAGGCTAGAATAATACAGTTACCTTACTATGGATTCCAGGACACACTGGAATAGAAAGAAATGAAATAGCAGATGAACTAGCAAAGAGGGGGACTAAAATACCTTTCTGGGGGCCAGAACCCTTTGGTGGAATCAGTCCCAATGTAATATTGGAAGAAATAAGTGAAGCAGAAAGAAAGAGAAGATCCAACTATTAGAAATATCTAGTAGGGTTTAGACAATCAAAGATTCTTCTGGGGGACTACAACCTGTTGAGATGAAATGAATGCATAAGTCAAAGTAAAACTGCGCTAAGAGTTTTAACAGGGATCCTGACGGGACATTGTCGCCTTAATGGGTACCTGAAAAAACTCAAAATAGTGGAGGAAGAAGAATACAGATATTGTGGCATGGAAGAAGAAACCTCCTTCCACATACTTTCCAACTGCACAGCACTCTAGAATCCTACAGCACAGTACCTGGGAGATTACTGGATAGAAGAGGAACATTTACCCAAGTTGAAGCCTGCAGATATCCTGAAATTCCTCCGGGAAATAGAACTAAAGGAGCTACTAGTTTCAGAGACTCTCCTCAGAAACTAAAATACCTTTCTGGGGGCCAGAACCCTTTGGTGGAATCAGTCCCAATGTAATATTGGAAGAAATAAGTGAGGCAGGAAGAAAGAGAAGATCCAACTATTGGAAACATCTAGTAGGGCTTAGACAATCAAAGATTCTTCTGGGTGACTACAACCTGTTGAGATCAAATGAATGCACAAGTCAAAGCACTCCAGAATCCTAGAGCACAGTACCTGGGAGATTACTGGATAGAAGAGGATAATTTGCCTAAGTTGAAGCCTGCAGATGTCCTAAAATTCCTCCGGGAAATAGGACTAAAGGAGCTACTAGTTTCAGAGACTCTCCTAAGAAACTAAGTAAAAGTAAGGGGGTACAATAGATCTTTTAGGTCTAAGTGAATGTTACCCCAGATACATACATACATACATACATTTCATATAAAATTCTTTGGATAACAATAGCTCTTGATATGGTAGTGCAAAAAATAGAATAAAGTTTTGTCAAAAACGTTTGGACTGGTATAAAAATAACAATGAATAAAATATTGTATATAAATTAAAAAATATCCTTTACCGCTGAAAGAGTGTTCAATTTTCCACTGGATCTTCGAATTATTATTACGACGTAATAGATAAAGTCACTAAATAGTTTAAAGATTTTGTACGGAAGTTTATTATTTATTCTTATATTATTATTTTTTCTCGTATAAACAAAGGAAAAAATCAACTTATTTTTCTGCGTAATTACGTCTATGATTTAGCGGTGAAACGATACGGTTAAAATACAAATTGAGCCCGTTAACTTGAAACTTGTCATTCCATCTTAAATTTCGCCATATTTATTATAAACTAGATTCGTTCACTTAGTGACACATTGAATCACTTTCCGAATATACCAGTATATCCAAAACTACACACAGCAACGCAAAAAACTTTACACGAAAATCGATATTCACTCCGTCGATCAACCTGTTGTGTATGTCTACGTGCGTAAATTGGGTCGAAAGAACGAAATCTCAACATACTTTCGCTCGCGCGTTCGCGACAGTCGCAACTCGACTAACTTAACCTTCTCCGTTTGTCGGTCAGTTCACTCTGGAACGCCTCGAACCTTCCGATTGTAGTGGGATTTTTCAGTTACGTCACCATGACGTCGGACCACTAACTTCATAGCGCCGCGCGTTTCGCGAATCTAGATTAGATGATCCTAATGCTGTGGAGCTTCCACGTTATAATATTATGTAGACATAAACTAAAAATTGCCGTAGTGCGGTAAAATATACATAGACACTTATATTGTAACTGTATAGCGTATAGAAAGAGAATGTAAAACAAAAAATTCTATATGTTACACGTGCAAGATAAATTTTGATTGGTTGAAAAGTGCTTGTGTAAATGTTTGGCAAGGCTAGACGAAAATGTCAACCAATCGTATTGGACGTTTCGCAACAAACCGAGCGTTTTGTTGTTTATTAATTTTTTAAGCCAGGAACACATTTTTCTGATGCTCCACCACGCTACGCCACGTAAGGTGTAGTAGATGAAGTTTCATTAATTCAGTTGCCTTATCAAAAGCAAACACTATAGAGATTAGAATATGGGAGAAGCTTGGAAGATATGGCGTGGCGCCACGCCATCCGACGCGACGTCATAAGGATCTGACACCGTGGATTTTAATGCATATTTAAATATTGTGTGTACACTGTTATGATGTAATCCCATCCCACGCGACTCGACGCCATATGACATGGTACGAATGACCTCTTGCCTGATTTTCATCATATTATGATACCACGTCGCGTGGCACGGCGTGTAAGGTGTAGTAGATGAAGTTTTATTAATTCAGTTGCTTCAGAAGCACGAATGTCTTAAGAAAAGCAAGCACTATGGAGATTAGAATATGAGAGGAGAAGCTTGGTAGATATGGCGTGGCGCCACGCCATCCGACACAACGTCAGAAGGATCTGACACCGTGGATTTAAATGCATATTTAAATATTGTGTGTACACTGTTCTGATGCAATCCCATTCCAAGCGACTCGACGCCATACGACATGGTACGAATCACCTCTTACCTGATTTTCATCATATTATGATAACACGTCGCGTGGCACCACGTTGTAAGGAGTAGTAGATGAAGTTTTATTTATTCAGTTGCTTCGGTAGCACGAATGTCTTAAGAAAAGCAAGCACTATGGAGATTAGAATATGAGAGGAGAAGCTTGGAAGATATGACGTGGCGCCACGCCTTCCGACGCAACGTCAGAAGGATCTGACCCCGTGGATTTTAATGCATATTTAATATTGTGTGTACACTGTTCTGATGCAATCTCATTCCACGCGACTCGACGCCATCCGACATTGTGCGAATCACCTCTTGCCTGATTTTCATCATATTATGATGTCTTATGAAAAGCCAGCACTATAGAGACCAGAATATGAAGCAGATGCTGCACATTTTAGTTCTTCTCCCCACTCATCTGTGGAACTACTACTCGCCATAGTGTCTGAGCTCAAACTAGTCTAATTATGATACGTAGCGTTGCATTAAGTCGGATGGCGTGACGTGGTATAACATCAGAACAAGGTGATCCCGGCTTTATTGTTTGTGATTCAAGATTTGTGTATTTAAAGAGTAAAGTAACAGGTTGCGCGACGCGGAGCAAAGTGCGGCGTGCTTTTGATAGCAGAAATTTTACTTTACTCTCGAAAAACACACAAGATTTTTTCTATAGTCCCACGAAAATGACTAATTATTATCTATATACGAATAAAATGACAATAAACTACTCTAGAGCAAAAAAGAAATATTTTTCATTGCATACCGAACTAAGCTGTTCGACTCACTCAAAAACCCTCGCAACTCTAGAACCTTCTTGAATTTACCACTTTCTACGTATGCGGAGCTTCCAGAACAATCGAGAATAAACTATTACTCTGTTATGGAATCTTCTAGAAAGATCGCATTCACCAAAATAACGTTAATGTTGAAAGTAATTGATGTTAATTAAAAATTACTTATTATACCTTAAAAAAATTTGTAGACCCATCGTAGACCTCGACTTTCTCCAGCTTCTTTCTTTATTAGTTCCGGCATCTGACCAGTTAACCGCTACGAAACGCCCATTTTTATTATAGTCGGCGGTCTTTGTTTCCGGCTCCGGATCCGAAACTCCCGACCTACGTCTTCATGAATTTTAACGAGTAACTCGATAAATTTCCCGTAAACAACTCGATTTAGGACCGCGCGCGTAGGTGGATGGCATCATCAACAATATCCTACATTCTCATTTTGCTAAATTCAACCAGCTCTATGAATATCGCTTATTTTATGTGTTTTAATTGAATTTTATTGTATTTGTTGGGAAAAAAGTTAATTAAATTATGTTCATACTAATATTAAATTTAATAAACCGGATTATTTAAGTGTAGCCATATACAAACATTAAAATAATATTTCTAGTCTGGTTTTAGTAGTTTAATAATTCATCCCAAACAGTTACCCCTATTATTGTACACATGCAAAAATAAAAAGATGAACGAATAAACTCACCGTGGACGTATCCAGCTTCTCCAGGAATTGGAGGATGATGACCCGGTGGTGTTTGGTAACTAGGAGTTGAATGCGGCGAGGAAAATGCACTGGAGCAACTATGACGAAGTCCTGTGAACATTTTTAAAGTAGTTATAATCATATTTGTATTGAAAATCCAATATAAGAGTAATCCAGAATGTTAAAAATAATTTATTCCCTTTAAAAATTAAATCGCAAGTTTATGATAAGGGATGACGGTTAAGCGGTAACCAACCCATTACAAAAAATAACAAAACGCGACTAAGAAAGTTTTTTTATTTAAAATAAATCGCAATTTTAACAACGAGTCAACTGGTAACTGGTCAAAGTTTAATTCAAGTGATTCCCTTTGAAGATATTTGATTGCTGGAGCAAGATTAGAATATGTTACTTATTATATAACCTGGGCAGATTATCCCCTGATATGTTACGTTTAATGATGGCAGGTGTCAGTCACGCCCCCAACCATAGAGTCATAAATAAAAGAGAGATGTTGAACGTGTAACGTTTTGTGACAAAAAGTTACCACTAGTGCCTACCTTGGCTACCGTATGAACTAGCATTCAAGGCGCGCACACGAACAATGTTCGAAATACCACTTTTTCACATAACTAGAACTTTTAGCACATCTTCCTTATTGTCTGCAAAAAAAAACGATAAAATAAAAATATCGTTTCTATTATTCTTTTTTGACTTACCTATGATGAGTTATAATAAATCCTATGATAATAATAGGTGCCAATGTTAAAGATAATCAATTTAAACAAATAAAGGCCAATAAGAATTGAATAAAAATAGATATCATATGGAGACTACACGTGACTAACCTCAAATTAAAATTATATTGACATATTGACAATTTTCTTGTGGTAGGAGGCGGGGTTTGTTAGTTCAGTTAGTCGCTGTGATGCACCATACTCAACTGGCTGCGCACAAACTTTGTGGCAGTTTCTTCCATGTTTTAAAACCTCTCTTATTTATCACTTTATGCCTAGGTTCGCCGAGACCGCCGGAGAGGCGTTCTTTTATAGTTCTAATAGAACGGCAGAGAGATCTTTTTTAGGGGATCTTACCTGGTGATAACTGATGGGGAGGCATACCCATGACATGTGGAGGTCCCATGTGTTGTTGCGCATGTATCACTGGATGATTGTGTTGTATTCCTGGTCCAGGTGGTGGTTGCATATTGGACAAGGCATCGAGAGGAGTATAAGATTTCGAAGAAGGCATAGAGTCACTGTTACTCTGCAAAAAAAATGATGATACGTTCAAATTTATTGTAATACATCGTTTTTCGGGGATTTTGGACAATAAAGTGTGGTTAGCTAGTATGGAGTTGATGCCTGAGCCTAAGCACATGGCGGATGGAATCTGCAGCTGTTAGGTAGAGCGTTAACAATAAAAAGGAAGGTGCTAATACAACTTTATACAATATAATGAAGCCAGAAGTATTCTGGAGTACTTCAAGAGTAGCAGAAAACTTGGTTAGAGATGGAGAAATTATGGAATCAGAACATTTCATACAAATAAAGAATATATCTATCCAAATTTTGTTAAAAACTACAGCACTATAGTGAGTTGTTCTCGGAGTTGTTACAAATTCTGCTAAAATAATCGTCTACTGGGAGAGTAATTTATCTTGTCGATTCGATCGCAGCATAAATAATGATCTCTTCTAATCTAGCAGTGAAAAAAATTACATTTACAAGAATGACGTAACGTTTGCACGAAACAATTTAAACGAAAGAAAAAAAAACAACTTTTTTTGCTCTTTCTTAACAACTGGCTATTTTTATTTGAAACTAATTACGATGCCGGAAAGGTATAAACTGTTGTTTAGGCCAATGTTTGGTGTATTGAACTTAAAACATTTCCAAGGTTAAGCGCGACCACTCGCATTTTATAATTTACTAGAAAAAAATATACAAACAGACGACGAATTTTGAAAAATTATGCAACGTTTAAAATAGGGATCCGGATCTGCTACATAAAGTATTATTTTAGTAAAGACAAATATGCAGGAGATATTTTTCTAATTTGGAAAATAAAGTTACCATCATAAGGCTACAACAATACACAATGAAGTACCATTTTCTATTGTTGTAGCATGATGATGGTAATTGTTACCGAAACTAGTTGCAGTTTTTGAGTCCCAACGGACATTAAATACTTTGTGGTTTGACTTTGAGTTTCATTGAACCCTTTATTGAGCTGTTACTTAGTTGGCGGGTTACTAACCATGCCAGTTTCGAACCAGTCCGGAAGTAACTCTGAACTGTCTAGAGCACATGCCTAATTATACTAAATCCATTAATGGAAAATCCTCAATTGGACACCAAACCTTTTAAAATCTAAGTCATAATATTGAAGTTGTATAATATATTAAAACGTTACTATTAGTGAAAACGTCAAATGTAACGGCGTGCTGTCAAAACTACTTCTTATAGAATAGAGGAGTTCAGTATAAAGTCCGTGTGTCCAACAAAAAGTGGTTTTTTCTGATAAGAATGACAGTTAAGATCTACTATTCAAAACATAAGATTTTGCATGTTTTTTATCATTGCAAACATCTATATTGCTATATTGAAATAATGAATACACCCCCGAACTGTATATATCTTGAAATTTAAAATATCTTTTTAGATGAATACTCATCATATAAGTGGCCAATCATTCTAGGAACTCTCGTCATGTCACCATTTCATTTCTGTTATTCAGTCACTAGTTATGTCAAATGTCAGTGAAACAAGTAATTAAAAGAATAGAGATACAGCTAACTAGAAATCCTACAAAAATCCAATCGAAAATGGACATACACGATTAAACGAATATAAAAAAAATGAATATAACTGGCATTTGACATAACTAGTGACATTCAGGGTCCATTCAATGTCCATAAAATTAGCCTCAACAGCCTAGTCCAATCAGATCTAAAATACCTAAAAATTTAGAGCTTTTTATGTGCTAATTAGTTGCCCTAATCGGAAATTTATTGCTCATATACAGGGTGAATCTCGACTAACGGGACGGAGGTTTATGGCGAAAGGGTAAAAAATTTGAAATGTTTGTCACCTTAGTAATTTGTACATCCATATAGGCTACATTTTAAAATTATTTTGAAATATACAGGATGTCCCAATAAAGTGTGGCGTATCAAAGTTATATTTTTTCTTATGGAACACTCTATATTTGATTGCATTTTCTGATTGCAACCAAAAAATAAAGTGATGTTTCATAATGGTTCCTTATACCTAAATACAGAGGGTTCCGAGTTATGCTGACTTTTTTTAAAATGTGAGCATTTCGAAAAACATTGATAACTCATTGATATAATGAATTCTAGCGAATTTCCTCTCACAGCTCAATAGTCGGACATTCCTTGAATGTATTCCACGATTGAGTACTAAACATCTCTTTACAGGGTGTTCAGAATTATCAGTTGAATTATTAGATCATTAAGTTTGTTATAACGGGCTTATTTCAAATGGAACACCCTGTATTTCAATAATCCATCATATTCAAAAAAATGTCCTCTTTCGAATGATATAAGGGTGTCTTATACCTAGGTACTATACTTTTCGCGCAATTTACAATTTTCTTAAATTGTATGGTAAATTGATTTTGAAACATCAGCAATTCTCTCTAAATTTTATACTAATTATCTTGACAAAGATATTGTGAAGAAATAATGCTAATAAATATGCATACTCATTGTTCCTGAGGTACACTAACTCTTTTTTACCGACAAGCATTTGAGTACATAATAAAACAAAAACACATTATTAATTAAGCAAATACATAAATACTACGAAACGAACAACAAATTATTGAAAGCAAAAATTGGAAAGTAACTATGATGGATGCTCCAAATGCTTGTCATCTTATGCAATGCAACACGTGATTCTGGCTCCAAACTATGAACTTACATTATTCATACATACCGGGTGTTATAGACGCGAAAGCGTCCAAAATTATTAATTTCATATTTCAAGATATTTTTATTATAACCCCATTCGAAGAAATCCATCTTGGTCAGTTCTGGTGACCTAGCTGGCCAATTACAAGGACTTCCCCTACCTATCCATTTATGTCTTAATTTTCTATTAAGATAATTCCTAACAGCAGGAGAAAAGTGAGTGGGAAAAGTGATCTGATGCTAAGTCTAATTGTAACCACATTTTCTTTCTGATGCTAAGTGGTAGGTTTTCGAAGAAGATCTAGAAGATATTTTCCAAAAAACTCAAAAATTTTCTTCTGTCCAGGCATCCGTCAAAAACATACGTGCCGATAACATATTGGCCCACCATCCCTACCCAAACGTTTACACTCATCCATTTTATGGCTATTATAGTAATTTGTCATTTATTGCTTTTAATAATTTGTTGTTCGTTCCGTAGTATGTAAGGTATTCGCTTTATGAGTTTTTGTTTTATTATGCAGATGTTTTAAAATCAATTTACCATACAATTTAAGAAAATTGTAAATTGCGCGAAAAGTATAGTACCTAGGTATAGGACACCCTTATATCATTCGAAAGAGGACATTTTTTTGAATATGTTGAATTATTGAAATACAGTGTGTTCCATTTGAAATAAGCCCGTTATAACACATTTAATGATCTAATAATTCAACTGATAATTCTGAACACCCTGTAAAGAGATGTTTAGTACTCAATCGTGGAGTACATTCAACGAATGTCCGACTATTGAGCTGTGAGAGGAAATTCGCTAAAATTTATTATATCAATGTGTTATTAATGTTTTTCGAAATGCTCACATTTTTAAAAAAATCAGCATAACTCGGAACCCTCTGTATTTAGGTATGGGGAACCATTATGAAACATCACTTTATTTTTTAAGTGCAATCAGAAAATGCAATCAAATATAGGGTGTTCCATAAGAAAAAATATAACTTTGATACGCCACACTTTATTGGGACATCCTGTATATTTCACAAATAACTTTAAAATGTAGCCTATATGGATGTACAAACTACTAAGGTGACAAACATTTCAAATTTCTTACCGTTTTGCCATAAACCTCCGTCCCGTTAGTCGTGATTCACCCTGTATAGCAACTGAGAAAATGTTGAAAAAGTTAGCATTGTCATATTATATTACACGGTGAAATCACACAAAAACACTCCAATTAGTTGCTAATTAGTTGCTCCATGAACAATGATCAGAACAATTAAATAATAGCAGACAAGTAAGATTTGATCGATAGATTTTTCCGGATAGATTCAAAAAAGTCTGAGATGGCCGTGAAAAATTAGTTGCCAATTAGTTGCTCTATGCATAATGATCAGAGCAACTAAATAATAGAAGAAAAGTGAACTTTGATCGATCAATTTTTCCAGAGAAACTTAAAAACGTCAGAGATGGCCGTGAAAAATTAATTGCTAATTAGTTGCTCCATAAACAATGATCAGAGCAATTAAATATTAGAAGAAAAGTGACTTTTGATCGATTCATTTTTCCTAAGAGACTCAAAAACGTCTGAGATGGCCGTGAGTCTCTCCGGAAAAATTTATCGGTCAAAAGTCACTTTTCTTCTATTATTTAATTGCTCTGATCATTGTTTATGGAGCAACTAATTAGCAATTAATTTTTCACGGCCATCTCTGACGTTTTTGAGTCTCTCTGGAAAAATTGATCGATCAAAGTTCACTTTTCTTCTATTATTTAGTCTATCCGGAAAAATTTATCGATCAAAACTCACTTGACTGCTATTATTTAATTGTTCTGATCATTGTTCATCGAGTTGATCATGGAGCAACTAATTCTTGGGTTGTTTTCGTATAATTTTACCGTGTAATATTATATGACAAGGCTAACTTTTGAAAAAAATTAGTATTGTAATTATTTTCTCGGCTGCTATATGAGCAACAAATTTCCGATTAGCACATAAAAAGCACTAAATTTTCAGGTATTTTAGATCTGATTGGGCTGGGTTGTTAAGGCTAATTTTATGGACATGACTGAATAACAGAAATGAAATGGTGACATGACGAGAGTTCCAAGTCATGTTAAATTTCAAGATTTACGCTTCGGGGGTGAATAAATTATTTTAATAAAGCAATACAGATGCTCGCAATGATAAGAAATATGCAAAATCTTATGTTTTGAACTGTAGACCTTAACTGTCATTCTTGTCAGAAAAAATAGTTATTTATGCAACAAGTGCAAAAAACACGTTTTGCAAGAGTTGCATACAATATTTTTTCTAAATTCATGCAAAAACTGGAAAATTAGAATATAATATGTCAAAAACCTAACCTAACCTAATTAAACTCAACCCGTTCTTCTTTTTTTGTATCTTCATGGCCTCCACCTTATCAGTACTCAATCATAGCTAGTTCTCGCCTTGACCATTTAAATTTTAAATAATTAAAGATTTTTGCAATAATTGTAACTCGTTGAGACTAAGTAGTAAGATATACATATATTATTGTTGTATTAAAGCAGGATCAGATACTTGCTATGGATTTTTATTCAATTTAAATGTTTATGTTTGTCATTAATCATCACAAAACTGACACAAGAATGACAGATGAGTGCAATAATAGTATTTTATGCAACGAACATGTAATGATAGCCATTAAGACACGAGCATATTGTAGGATACGAAACGAGCCGCAGGCGAGTTTCGTATATAATATGCGAGTGTATTAATGGCCATTACATGAAAGTAGCATACAATATTTTTTCTACTCTGGTTAATAAAAATTATTTAATCAATAATTATTAGTTAAATCAATTTTAAATATAGTTATTTTGAAAATCAAAATTATTTGACAGCTATCAAATTAAGTGTCACTTAATATGTCTGTTCGCCTGCAATAAAAGTGTAGCAATGAGCTATATAATTTTGAAGAATTCAGGTCTATCTGTGAAAAAATACGTATAAAATTACTAAATTTGGGAATATCTATGTATATTGCATTTGTAAAGTGCAAGAAGCATTAAAACATAATTAAAATAAATAAAATCGTATAGCTCAGTGCTATACTTTTATTGCAGGCCACAGACCTGATATAATTAATTTCAGAAATGTCAACCAGGTATCCATGGCTATATACTAAATATTGTGCGAATGTCGCATTCCTATTGGCTTAAAAATCTGTATCATAATGAAAATCTGTATCATAATGAATTTCATTATGATACAGATTTTAGTCTTTTAATAAGTATATTATAAAACAGGAGTAGAAAATAGTATTTTATGCAACGAACATGTAATGATAGCCATTAAGACACGAGCATATTGTAGGATACGAAACGAGCCGCAGGCGAGTTTCGTATATAATATGCGAGTGTATTAATGGCCATTACATGAAAGTTTCATACAATAATTTTTCTACTCCGATTAATAAAAATTATTAAATCAATAATTATTTAGTTTAATTGTTACTTTTGAAAATTAAAATTATTTGACAGCTATCAAATTAAGTGTCACTTTATAGGTCTGTTCGCCTGCAATAAAAGTGTAGCAATGAGCTATATAATTTTGAAAAATTCAGGTCTATCTGTGAAAAAATACGTGTAAAATTACTAAATTTGGGAATATCTATGTATATTGCATTTGTATACTGCAAAAAGCATTAAAACATAATTAAAATGAATAAATTCGTATAGCTCAGTGCTACACTTTTATTGCATGGCCACAGACCTAATATAATTAATTTCAGAAATGTCAACCAGGTATCCATGGCTATATTAAATATTGTGCGAATGTCGCATTCCTATTGGTTTAAAAATCTGTATCGTAATGAAAATCTGTATCATAATGAATTTCATTATGATACAGATTTTAGTCTTTTAATAAGTATATTATAAAACGGGAGTAGAAAAAATATTTTATTGCACTAGTGCAATAAAGTACCACTTTTTGTTTTTTGCGTGAATGTAGAAAAACACTTTTTGTTGGCCATACTGACCTTAGACTGAACTCCTCTATTGACCTTTTATATCACCGAGATCATCGTACAAATCTGAACATTAGGCCGAACAACTAGCAGTACCACGAACCGAACGCCAATCAGGACACTACTTAGGAATGGGCTACAAACGCATTTTTTAATCCTGCCCATTCTCCAACCAGTTTGCATTGATTCTGTCAGCAGTTTCCTAATTCTAAACGTGACGATTGCTGTCAGGTTTCAGCGACATGTTCCAAACGACTAGGTCGTGTGAAAAGTGCCTTCTATGTCATTAAAATGTTGCCAGTAGTTTTGTCAAAATCGTAAAAAATGTCCAACATTTTTAACATGAAAAACCCGGAAAAACCAACTTAATTTTCAGTTTTTTCTTCGTCTTAGGAACGGATAACGTCGATATTAACCTCGATATTAACCATTAATAGTTTATCCGTATATAGAATGAGTTTTAATAGTTATTTATGCAACAAGTGCAAAAAGTGAGTGTTTTTTGCACGCGACGTGAAATTGTCCAACGAGGTCTTTAGGCCGAGTTGGACAACACGTCGAGTGCAAAAAACACGTTTTGCAAGAGTTGCATACAATATTTTTTCTAAATTCATGCAAAAACTGGAAAATTAGAACATAAATATGTCAAGAAGCTAATCTAACCTAATAAAACTGAACTCGTTCTTCTTTTTTGTATCTTTATGGCCTCCACCTTGTCAGTACTCAATCATAGCTGGTTTTCGCCTTGACCATTTAAATTTCAAATAATTAAAGATTTTTGAAATAATTGTAACTCGTTGAGACTAAGTAGTAAGATATACATATATTATTGTTGTATTAAAGCAGGATCAGGTACTTGCTATGGATTTTTATTTAATTTAAATGTTTATGTTTGTCATTAATCATCACAAAACTGACACAAGAATGACAGATGAGTGCAATAAAATATTTTTTCTACTCCTGTTTTATAATATACTTATTAAAAGACTAAAATCTGTATCATAATGAAATTCATTATGATACAGATTTTTAAGCCAATAGGAATGCGACATTCGCACAATATTTAGTATATAGCCATGGATACCTGGTTGACATTTCTGAAATTAATTATATCAGGTCTGTGGCCTGCAATAAAAGTCTCGATAAAAGTGTAGCACTGAGCTATACGATTTTATTTATTTTAATTATGTTTTAATGCTTCTTGCAGTTTACAAATGCAATATACATAGATAATCCTAAATTTAGTAATTTTATACGTATTTTTTCACAGATAGACCTGAATTCTTCAAAATTATATAGCTCAGTGCTACACTTTTATTGCAGGCGAACAGACATATTAAGTGACACTTAATTTGATAGCTGTCAAATAATTTTGATTTTCAAAAGTAACTATATTTAAAATTGATTTAACTAATAATTATTGATTAAATAATTTTTATTAACCGGAGTAGAAAAAATATTGTATGCCACTTTCATGTAATGGCCATTAATACACTCGCATATTATATACGAAACTCGCCTGCGGCTCGTTTCGTATCCTACAATATGCTCGTGTCTTAATGGCTATCATTACATGTTCGTTGCATAAAATACTATTATTGCACTAGTGCAATAAAGTACCACTTTTTCCATTAAATGTGGTGCACAAAAGTGTTGTTTTTTGCATGAATGTAGAAAAAACATATTTTAGTATGTCAATTTCTGTTATTATTTAAGGCAGTAATACAGGATCATAGTTGAAGTGGGATAGTATAAAAATAATTATTTCAGAGAGGAATGAACTTGAATTATTTTGCCAAGGTTAAAAAAATACACAAAATTGCAAAAGGATTTAACAGAATTGGATAGTTGGAGAATTATCTAGCAATAATTCTTTATTTATAAGTATATTGGTGAATGGTGACATAGTCATTCTCAAATAGAGGAGTTCAGTCTAAGGTCAGTGTGGCCAGCAAAAAGTGGGTTTTTCTGACAAGAATGACAGTTAAGGTTTACTATTCAAAACATAAAATTTTGCATATTTTTATCATTGCGAACATCTACATTGTTTTATTAAAATAATGAATACACCCCAAAGCGTATATCTTATCAAGTCACTAGCTCGGTCACTAGTTATGTCAAATGTCAGTTATATTTATTTTTGTTGATATTAGTTAATTAATTTTATATGTTTATTTTTGATTAGATTTTTGTAGCATTTGTAATTAGTTCTTTTCTATTCTTCTTATTACTTTTTTCACTGACATTTGACAGAACCGAGGACAGAACTAGTGACTGAATAACAGAAATGAAATGATGAGAGTTTCTAGAATTATTGGTCACTGATATGTTAATTATTCAGCTAAAAAGACCTTTTAAATTTCAAGATATACAGTTTGGGGGTGTATTCATTATTTTAATATAGCAATATAGATGTTTGCAATAATAAAAAACATGCAAAATCACATGTTTTCAACAGTAGACCTCAATGGTCATTCCTGTCAGAAAAAAAACACATTTTATTGGACATACTGACCTAAGACTGAACTCCTCTATCAAGACACCACAAGCCTAACCTAATATATATTTAAAAAAAAGTAAACTTACATTATCTGGTGCACTATTGGAAGAAGACTGCAAAAGCGCTTCGGTGGAAACAGCTGTAGCAGCAGTTTGAGTATGACTAGTAGCAGAAATCCTATACTGCATCCCGGCTATACTACAATACCCCTCGTGATGCGTCGATCTCGTCGTACTATTCACATAAACACCCGTTATAGTCACGTCCGTATCCTGATTCAATATAACCGACACCTTTTTATTCGGCGTCGAACACACTTCGATCAAATCCCCATCGTCCTCCTTCTTATCTTCCTCCTCCAATTTAATATCCTTATCCAGCAGTTGGAAATACTCTTCAGACGAATTGCTGGTGCAAGAAGAAGAGTCGTCGTTGGAGTATTTCGATCTGTAGGGTTTTTTTTCGGCGCTATAGCTCGCTGCTAGTATAGCGCTGGCGTTCAAGCTGGCCATTCTTTTGCGCACCACCATATCTTTTAGATCCATTACGATTTCGTTTGTTTTGCGTTTTTTCTCGGTGACTTCTTTTTTTATTTTAACTTTTTCAGGTGTTGGGGATTTGATGACGAGGTCGTCTTCATCGGAACTTGTTGAATCGTGCATGTCCCAATGTTTTCCGACGGCTCTTAACCCGGGGACAGACCGTAAGATGCGTGTTGGGGGTGGTGAACTGTCGTCGCTGAAATCTTCATTTTTAACGGTAAAAGTTTCGGTTTTGTTGGATTTTTTTGATTTTGGGTTATATGCGGTTTTATTTGATTCTTCTATGACGTCCAAGATTGTTGCTCTTGTTTCGTTTTCGTATAGACAGTGGACTTTTGCTAAAGCGTTTAAGGAAGCTACGCGGTGTCTTTTTGGACCGTTCCAGAATTTGAAAAGTTTCGTTTTGCACGATTGGTCGTCCGAATTGTTTTTGGTGTTGGGCGATACGCGTTTTTTAAGCACTGTCACTTTCGGTTTTGATTTTAATTTTACGTACTTCTTCTTTTTCGGTTCTTTTTGTTCGACTGTCGACTCGGATTTGATTTCTATGACTTTATTTGGTACAATTTCTTCTTCTTTTATTTCTGTGTCGATTATTTCGGTTTTTACTATTTCCGATACTTTTTCATTTTCGAGGACTTTTCTTCTTTTTTTTATTTTGTTTGATTTTTTCGAAATTCTTTTTTTTGATTTAATTTCTTCATTGACTTGTTTTAGAAGTTGTTCTATTGTTTGTTGTTTTTTTATCTCGTCCTCGTCCAACGACGTCGTAGTTTCCGGATCCTTTTTCGTTTTCAAATTTTTCAGTTTTTTACAAGCACTTTTCGCGGGTTTTATTTTCACGGCCGGTTTAATATTTTTCTTTGGTTTGGTTTTAAGTAATTTCGATAAATTTTCCACTTTTCCTCTATTTTGTGTGATTTCTTTAACCGAAACTTTGTCGAACTTTCTAGGTAGTTTTTTAGAAGCTTTCGTAGTCACTTTCACATTTTTTTCTTTCGATTTTTTCAATATATTCGCGTTTTTCTTAACTGTCAAATCAGTTCGTTTTTCTAACAAAAGAGGTGTTAGTTTTCCTTTTATCACGAAAGAAATCGTTTCTGAAATGGTATCGCGTATAGGTGTCCGAAGATCTGTTAGCGAATTTTTCTTTGAATTTGTCACTTTTTTGGCTGCTTTTAAAATCTTTATATCCGGTTTGGATGGCACAGAACGCATCATGGATTTCCCTCAGGCTCTTTTACATTTTATCCACCATCTGAAACAAATTTTTTCTATATGAAATACATAATACAAAATGTTAGAAAATCCAGATAACATTTATTTAAACTGTAAAAACAATCTCATTTATAGACTGCAACATGTAATTTGAATCAATTCTATATTTTCAGACAAAACAAGGTAAGTAGTTTGAAATATTCTACAACTAAAATTGGACTCAACATCACAAATGATGAGATTATCAATCATTCAAACTATGCTATATAGTACAATTTTCCAGTTAGCCAAAGCAGGAGTAAGTGGCCAATAGCTTACAAAGATAGCTGGACACTCATCTTCATCTTCTATTAAATACTAGATTAAACCCTACCTCCAAATTAACCCTGAACAACCTGAAAATCTATCAGCTCCTTCTGAGCCTCAAATTGGACAGATCAAAATTGTGTGGAAATTCCTAGACATATGAACACGAGTATGAACATGAACATGAACTAGACTAGAACAATATAGTCATCTTAATGTAGATTTCAGGACAAACTGGAATAGAAGGAAATCAAATTGTAGATGAACTAGCACAGAAGGGGACTGAAACACCCTTTTGAGGTTTCAGCTCCAATGTAATATTGGAAGAAAAGAGAGAATCTGACTGTTGGAAAGAAGAAACTACTTCCTAATAGGAATTATGGCCAACTGCACCATTTCTTATTCTGTTCTTTATTCCTTAAGTAAAACTTTGTGTAATTCAACTGCTGAGTCCTAAGAGGATGTTGACAGGTAAACAGGACAGGTTTGGGTAAAATATAAATGTGACACTAATTCTGATAATAAAATATAAATAATATAATGAAGAGCTAGGGTCCAAATTTCAATAATGACAAATAATTGTATTTGAATTTGAAAAATGAGAAAAAGAGATGGGATAATGTGAGTGTTGGATAAAATAACAAGAGAGTTTCAAGCCTCACTTTCAGTTAAGTAGGACTTTAGTAGAACTTACACTTAAATTCAACTTAGGATGTTGTGCAGTCACACACATTTCGTAAGTCTTAATTGAATGATTAAGTTGACCATTAGATTTACTGCATGACCAACTAATCAGCACACACCTATCAAGTGATTTCAATATTATATAGAAAATAGAACCAAAGTAGGCTTGTAATGTAAAAAATGTTGAAAAATGCAGTTATTTTTAATTAAAAGAAATCTGTAGGCTAAACTGATGAAATATCATATTGTTCTATACCTACATTTATGGGGTATAAATTACAGAACAATAAATTAGAAGAAAAACTGAAAGTACCCAATACCCATATATGTAGAATGGCAAGTAGATACAGCTTCAAATGTATAACGTGATGACAAATGGGAAGCAAAAGCAACCATAAGAATGTAAGAGTTTATGGCACCAACAAACAAAATTATTGTAAAAACTATTGAAACAATAGTCAGAATAATGTTGATGCACTGGGAATTTATTACCTTAAATGGTCTTCTAGAAATGTTTGTAACCATTTTAAAAAACAAAGTAGTTTCTGATAACAAAGTTAATTCAATTGTTACGATGAATATGTCAAAGTCTTGGCCAACATTCATTCTTTTATTGTACATCTAACATCCATCCATCTTAGTTTTTTAATTGACATAGGTGTATTTTGTAAACAAAAAACTTACATATATCTCTTTTTACGTAAATTACGATTATACAATGCAACCAAAGAATAATAAACAGTATGTAATTAACATTTTCTTGATTTAATAAGCCATTTATAAAGCAGAATAGAGAAATAAAGACTGTATTGTTTACATTTATAATCTACATGTACCTACATACCACTTTCATTTCAAACATCACACAAATCCACTTGATTGATCCAATTGACTAATATTTATCCACAATAACGTGTTTTAAAGTTTTTTTATTTATATACGAAATTAAGCACGTAAAGTAATGAAATCTCCCCGCCCTATATACGTACTAAACACTTCACAAGAAACAATTCGTTCGCGTTTTCGTTTCTTTTACAATACATGACAATTGACATTCGCTGTCAATTCTTGCAGCTGATAGGTTTGGGAAGGTCATTGACGTCAAAATCTCAATATTTCAAACCACACAGAATATATTTTGTCTATGGAATAGTCCTTTTTCTTTAACCATAGATATAACCTACTTATAGATGGGGAACTAACCCGTGGTGCCCTCTATTTGTACGGGTGGCGCCACCTTGAGAGTCCCGACAGTATGTAACACAAATCAGGTTGTAAATTTTCAATTACACTAAATAAGCAAAATTGAAAACGTAAATTTCATGTACTTTTCTCCACTTTCTTACTTATTAATCATAAATTTTCTTCACAATTCAAGCCAAAGAGCTAACTTTCTAATAATTCATGGTTTTGTATGCTCAAAGAAAATTTCGTGCAAGGAATTTCAACACCAATTTCATGGCAAAATTCAATCACAAATTATTATTTTTTCAAATTTTTTTATTTATTTAAAAATACATCACAATTACAGGAACCTAGGCGTTTTCCGCTCGGGTGGGCCCGGTAACGGGACGATGATTCTTAGACAAATAGTCGGCAAATTCTTGATAAGGCGTCTTAGCAAGAGGCATTTCTTTCCACAAATCTGGTGTCAAGTAAGCGTAAGTTTTGGCAATTGCCGCATAAGTTGCTTTGGCGAAGTTACCCAAAGTACCTGTAGAACCTCTTGCTGACGTATAACAATCCTCAATACCGGCCATCTGAAGAAGCTTTTTAGGTACAGGAGCCGATACGATTCCGGTACCGCGAGGAGCTGGAATCAATCTTACAGTAACGGAACCACATTTTCCAGTTACCTAAAAAGAAATCGTTAATTAAACATTGCAAGGTACGAAAATTCATTAAACAACGACCAAAAATTTCAGAATTCTTAGGCCATCATAGAAAATAAATTTCTCTGGTGGAAACCGCGAAAGAAAAATACTATTCATCATGAAAATAAATAAAAAATTCAGTGATGGTTATTCACTAGAAATAAATAGTTTACCTTGCAGGGAACGGTGTGAGGTTGACCAATCTTGTTACCCCAATATCCTCTACGGACCGGTACGACGGATAACTTAGCCAAAATAATGGCTCCTCTGATGGCAGTAGCAACTTCTTTGCTGCACTTCACACCTAGACCAATGTGTCCTTTGCTGTCTCCAATAGCGACGAATGCCTTGAAACGGGTACGTTGACCAGCACGAGTTTGTTTCTGTACTGGCATAATTTTCAATACCTGTACGAAAATAAAATACATTTTTTATAACCTGTAGCGAAAATCAAGTGTTGAATTTGTTAGTTTGCTGTGAATCAGTCATTTCTGGCCATCATCGGAACATTGTTCCTCTGGTGGAAACCGCGAAAGAATAAAGTTATTCATCATGTAAAATAGCAAAGAATGGAGAAGAATCCTATTTTCATTCACTTGTGAGTTTATTTTCAAGGTAAAGATTTACAATCACACTGGAAAATAGTCTCAATAATAACTCACCTCATCATTAAGGTCAGGCCCAATGAAATGATCAATGATTTCAAACTCTTTGATGGGCAATGAAAACAGGTAGATTTCTTCGAGTGAACGAATTTTTCCATCTTTCACTAAACGTCCCAGTTTAGTTACTGGTACCCATTCTTTCTGGTCTTCCTTACCACGACCACGTCCTCTTCCACGACCTCTACCGCGGCCTCTTGGACCTCCTCTACTACCACCGCGACCGCCACCACCTAAAAATTATCACAGAAAATGTATTGCTTGATGAGAAATATTCTGCTAATTTTCTTAGTAGAAATTGTATTGTGATGAATGGTTGACTTAATACAAGGAAAGAGATATTGTATACTAACCAAAACCACCACGGAATCCACCACGTCCACCGGCTGGAGCTGCGTCCGCCATACTGAAAATAATGTTATATTTAGTCACTAATTAATGCAGATTGGTATAAAAAATATAGGATTTAAGTGTATTCAGATATTCTTGGCCATCATTGAGAAAACTCTATGGTGGAAACCGCGAAAGAATTAAGTTATTCATCATTAAAACTCATATAAAGCAGTAAGTAGAGAATACTACCAGCACGTGTTAAATTATATTTAAATTTAATTACCCTCAAGAGTCCATTTTCAGAACATACCAAAATTAGGTACGAGCCCAAAAATACATCCACCCTCGTGGTGATGATTACGAAACATAATTTCAATACAATATATTACTTTAGTGCAAATTAGATGTGAAGGAAAATATAAAAAAGTTCGAATGCTTTGTAATTAGAAAACTAAGGTGAGGCAACCATTTTGTTAAGACCACGTGTCGTGTTTGTATTTTATATTTTATAATTCCTACTAAGAACTTTGGTTAGTCTATCAACAAATCATATAAAAATTCTGCATAACCATATAAAATATACGAGTACTGAGTACTCATAAATACTTAAAAAAAGAATAAATAAGAAAATACTTACGTTTAGTTCCTTCTTCTTCAACGGTTAACGAAAGAAAGATGTTTATCTTTGATTTTCGACAGATGAAATTGTATTTGTCAGTATACATCGTTTATAATCGGGAATCGTCGAGAGCATTACCAAAAGGAAAGGTATTTCATTGGACGGAATGAAACAAGTAGAAAATATTAACCAATCAAATAGCTGTAACTCACTATACCGGAAATACGTATACGTGTTGTATTGTATTGAAGAAAAGTGGGATATAAACGCAGTGCAGCCACCATCATTACACGATAAAAAAGAATCTACCTGTCTGGGTACAAGCCACAGAACTAAAAACCATACAACCACTTTTGACAATTGACATTAGCAAAGTCAAGTCACGTCGTGTCTTGTATTATCTATGACGTCGTGCTCGGCTTTTAAAAACATTTGTTGTTATTTTTTTCCTAAAATAGTATTTTACAGTTTTACACATGAAACTCGAAATGGATGATATGGACGATAGTACAATTTGTGATTCAGTTGTAAGGGCTTCAAAATATTTACCAATTAGTTCTTGATTCAACGACAAAAATATCTTCTTTAATATCTAGTTAAACAATATTAAACAAACAATCTTATTAAATTTAAGCTATCTAAATCCAAGCAACAAGTTATGTTACTATTTATGTTTGTGTAATGGAAATCTATATTTTTTTAGTCCTCACTGGTGGAAGGGTGCAGGCTTCCAGTACATATGACAGGGACTAATGATTGGCGTAAGAAATGTAACAAGTTCTCATTGTCACAATAATAATAACATTCTCATTGTAGCCTTAGCTGAAATTATAAGTATTAGAGATACCCCTGGACTTAAGGGATATTATGTACACTATGTTGATTGTGAGTATTTAGTATTTATATCTCTATTTTCGAAGTTGGTAGAATCTAATAGGGGTGGACTGCTTAGGTAACATAGAATTAACTTGAAAAATATCACCTTATATGTATGTCTATTGAAAAATTTGTGAATTTTTTTAGTTAATAAGCGTTTGGATGAATGGGTTACAGAAGAATCCCTTGATACACGGAAAGTACATTTTCCAAGGAAAGATGCAGGAGGTAGCAATACAGGTGTATCCACACCTAAAAAAGTACAAATTGGAGGTGAGTAGAAAATTATTCCATACTCTCAACATTTGCAAAATACATTTTTTGTAACAAAAAACATGAAAAACAATTAACCATGTGTAGTAATAGTGGGTAACATATGTTAAACTATAGCAGACATGACCTACAACCTATGCCTCATTCTTTTTGGGAAAAAAATGGGGTCTGAAACCAATAGTAAACCATTATATTATCAATTATAACCTAGAGGAACAATTAAGGAACTTTTCCCTATTTGTCTAGGTGGAGGAGTAGTATCTAGGCCTTCTTCACCTGTAAATAATGTAGAACTATTGAACGGCAATGCTGTCTTGGCAGCAGCTTTGCAAAAACGTATAAATCGAAAAAGAAAAGGTCCATCCTTAGAAAGCGAAGATTCCCAAGAACCTCCGCCGAATTTAGTTGCTGGTCCAAGGCAATCAGGTAGTATGGTATCTCATCACGATGATATAGTTACCAGAATGAAGAACATAGAATTAATAGAATTAGGAAAACACAGAATAAAACCCTGGTATTTTGCTCCTTATCCACAAGTAAGTATGATAGAATTTTGAACTGTCATATTTTGAACTTTTAGTTTGTGGAATCTACCCATATTTCTATTTTAAAGACATTTAAAGTGATTAATTATCAATTTAGAGTTTCAATTTATTTTTTGTTATTAAAGTGGAATTAATTGGAAACTTTTATTTAAAGTTTTATTTAAAATAGAAATTCGATTCAAATGGAAGTTGGTTTTTTCCATACTTTTAAAGAACGCTATTCATTTGACTACATTTTTTTTCCAGAATTTTTTATTCTCTGGAACAGACGATAATTCAAAGAATGTAAATCGGGTAAGTAGGCATATTTATATGTGATATTAAATGTTTAATATTTTCGTTTTGTTATTTAATCAATAATGTTCAGTTTTCTTTACTATATGTGGGATTTTAATAAAGTATTGCAGTAAAATGTTTTGACAGTACTGTACAGTATTAGAGAGATTTTAAGCCACATAAAATTTTGACATACGTTAACGCTAAACGTTAAACTGAGCAAGCGCAGTCTTTCTAAAATAGCGGATGTCATTTTTGATTATTTTAGTTTTTGAAGCCATAACCTGTGAACGACGTTATACGTTAAACGTTATTTTTTTGGTGTAACTAACGTCAAATTTTCTATTTGTTCAATTTGATTTGTACACATTAATCCATGACATTAATTGTGGATAATATAGAAAATATAATAAGAGGCCGAAATGATCAAAGGACTAATAGACCACAACTTTAAGGGGCGCTATTCTTCAAATTAGAATATTTTGATAGCATACATCAGACAAAATTAACGTTAAAAATCGGCGTTGACAAGTTAAAACATTCAAAGATGTTTATGGTACAATTTGGAAGCCAAAATATAATTGAGTGTTAAAATATATAATTTAAAATTATTTGTTCAAAGTTTCAATACATTTTGGATAGTTTTTCATATTTTTTCTTTCATTCATCGAAATAAACATAATACACTTGGCAATTATGTCAAGCCTTACCGCTTAATAAAGTTTCGGTTATTTCCACGTAAATAACGGAGTACGTTATCGCTTATTAAGGTGATCGGTTATTTTTTTACTACTGCGCATGAGCAGAATAACCGATAACGTATAACGTTGACCAAATAAGTGGCTTAAAATCTCTCTATTGTTTTTCTTTTCACCTTTATATGGATTAAGATTTTCAATGTCCACTATAGTGTCAATAATTCAGCTTGAGTCTTGGGGAATACTACTTGTTTTTCACATGAAACTGGATGGTGAAAACGGCTTCCATTCGAAAAATAATGAAGCCTGCATGTGTCATGGGCTAGTAGGTAGTAGTATAAATAGGCAGAAATTCGTTTATGTGCATAGTACATTTTTAATATCTTTTTTTAATTTCAGGAGATGGTAAACCTAGACTGTATTTATATATGTGAATTTTGCTTGAAATACAGGAAAAGCAGAAAGTGTTTGGAACGTCACTTGGCTAAATGCAACCTTCGACATCCGCCCGGAAACGAAATTTACCGAAAAGACAATATATCGTTTTTTGAGATAGACGGCAGAAAAAACAAAGTATACGCGCAGAATTTGTGTTTGTTGGCCAAATTGTTTTTGGACCACAAAACGTTGTACTACGATACGGATCCGTTTTTATTTTATGTAATGACAGTTTTCGATAATCGCGGTTTTCACATCGTGGGATACTTTTCCAAAGAAAAAGAATCTACGGAAGATTACAACGTGGCTTGTATATTGACTATGCCGCCGTATCAGAGAAAAGGATACGGAAAGCTACTCATTGAATTTAGTAAGTTTTTATTTTTATTTTTTAATTTAGCAGTTGAATAAGTAAAAATCACTTTCCTGTAACACATTTATAGTCCTTTAGGTAGTTAAAATATCCACCGAATTGTCTTAGAAATTTTCGGAGTGAAAAATATATATTTTTATGACAATAAACTAGAAAGTGCGCGAGAATCGACGCAGAAGCCAAAAATAGGATAAAAACAATAATGGCGTCATGTGTCAATATTTGTTGACGTTTTCAACCATTAATTCTTTATTTAGGAAAGCCAAAACGTTGGCATAATTGCAAATCTCAATTAATAGAATACATAATCAATCAAATATACGGTTGGAATTAAGCTGATTATTCAGAAATGTCAATATGTAAATCGTAACCATGACAACTTATCCCAAAAACAATCTCACTGCGCAGGCGTATGGCATGAATTCTTATGAAATTTTGAGTGGTAAAAATATTGTGTCAAACAGTAGAGCAGTGAAATGTTTTCAAAATTCATATGAAAATTACCAGTATTATTTTCAGAGTAAATAATTCTCGTACGTGGTTCTTAGTTAATAAAGTCGAGTGATAGTAGATAATAGAGGAGTTCAGTCTAAGGTCAGTATGGCCAACAAAAAGATTGACAGTTAAGGTCTACTGTTTAAAACATAAGATTTTGTATATTTCTTATCATTGCGAACATCTATATTGATTTATTAATAGTTATTTATGCAACAAGTGCAAAAAGTGAGTGTTTTTTGCACGCGACGTTTTGCAAGAGTTGCATACAATATTTTTCCTAAATTCATGCAAAAACTGGAAAATTAGAATATAAATATGTTGGGAACCTAACCTTACCTAATCAAACTCAACCCGTTCTTCTTTTTTTGTATCTTTATGGCCTCCACCTTGTCAGTACTCAATCATAGCTGGTTTTCGCCTTGACCATTTAAATTTTAAATAATTAAAGATTTTGCAAAAATTGTAGTAACTCGTTGTGACTAAGTAGTAAGATATACATATATTATTGTTGTATTAAAGCAGGATCAGATACTCGCTATGGATTTTTATTTAATATGAATATGTTTATGTTTGTCATTAATCATCACAAAACTGACACAAGAATGACAGATGAGTGCAATAATAGTTATTTATGTAACTAGTGTGTAAAGTAGCCTTTTTTTTGACGAATGTGAATGTTGTCGCATGAGCCGCAGGCGAATGCGACAATCACATGAGTCGAAAAAAAGGTCTTTACACACGAATTACATACAAAATTTTTTCTACTATCGAAAACTTTATCAAAATACAGAAGTTTAGGTAATATGCCACTAGAACATTTTCGAAATTTATCATTTTATTTTTTCCACACTATTTGCGAAGTAATCTTCTGATAGATCCATCTTATAATTATAATAATATAAAATAACATCATAGTTTCCTAAAAATATTCAATACTTACATCAAAATACAATTGATTACCCTAGGTATAGTCGGAAGATCTCAATTTAAACTTTAATTGTCAGATTCAATTCACAATTAAAGAAATGTCAGTCACTCACCGCCAACTTATACCTATTCAGATACACATAACTACATACATAATAATATTGGAACTTTTACTTTACGCACTAGTGCGTAAAGAAAAACTCTTTACGCACTAGTGCGTAAAATCAAATTTTACGCACTCGAAAGTGTGTCTAAAGTACCTACTTTACACACGGTAGTAGAAAAAATATTTTATTGCACTAGTGCAATAAAGTACCACTTTTTGCATTAAATGTGGTTCACAAAAGTGTTGTTTTTTGCATGAATGTAGAAAAAATACTGAATACACCCCCGAAGCGTATATTTTGAAGTTTAACATGACATTTTAGCTGAATACTCACCATATCAGTGGCCAATAATTCTAGGAACTCTTGGCATGTCACTATTTCATTTCTATTATTCAGTCACTAGTTATGTCAAATGTCAGTTATATTAATTTTTGTTGATCCTTTTTCGATTTTATTTTTGTAGAATTTCTAATTAGCTGTATCTCTATTCTTCTAATTACTTTTTTTACTGACATTTGACAGAGCTAGTAACATAAATGAAATGGTGACATGCCAAGAGTTCCTAGAATTATTGGCCACTGATATGTTGAGTATTCAGCTAAAAAGTCATTTTAAGTATCAAGATATACGCTTCAGGGGTGTATTCATTATTTTAATAGAGCAATATAGATTTTCGTAATGATAAAAAACATGCAAAATCGTATGTTTTGAATAGTAGACCTTAACTGTCATTCTTGTCAGAAAAAATCACTTTTTGTTGGCCACACTGTCCTTAGACTGAACTCCTCTATTGAAAATTACTTTATGTCGCTTGACATGGTGCAATTTTCTGTATTTAACTTTGAGATGCATGCTTTTTTATTTTTAGGTTACGAATTATCTAAATTTGAAGGAAAAACGGGATCACCAGAAAAACCACTTTCGGATTTGGGACTATTGTCATACCGAAGTTATTGGGCGCAAACGATCTTGGAAATTTTGCTTTCTATGAAACCAGTCGGAGAAAACGAAAAGCCACAAATTACTATCAAGTAAGTAAAAAATTGAAGTAATTTCTAGTCAAAAAAGAATTCAATTCAATGGACGAGTCTTTTACAAGGTTGCTGCCAACATAACGAACAAAAAAATACTGAAAAAGGTTAGTCGCATAAGGAAATGGTTTTTCCAATCTATTTTTAATTTTTCTCATTTGTTTTGAGTTAATTTACATGACAGCTGTCAATACAGGTTTGTTTGGGTTTCGTCAACTGTAAAAAACGAAATACCCCATACTAAAAATACCTCCAAACTTTTCGTGTACAAAATGGGTGGTAAAGGAACTCAAAATATAAAAGAAAAACTAAAAATATATTGGTAAAATAATTTCCTCATGCGACTAACCTTTTTCAGTATTTTTTCGTTCGTTATGTTGGTAGCAACTCGTCCATTGCACTAAATAATTCACTAACCTGTAGGTACACTTCGCGTCATATAAAACTGGTACACTTTTTTTTCCCTATGCAAACCAAACTTAACTAATCAAAATGACAAAAAGTCACATGTGTCAAATTTGACAAAACGCATTATCCACGATGCCAGGGGGTCAAGTTTTGAAATATTTCACAAGTGAATTAGCCAATATTTCGATCAACCCAAGTTTTGAACTAATTTCATGTGTGAAATAAATTCGAATTCGAAAATATTTCACAAATATAATTCGGATGCTGTCAAGCTGTCGAAATGCTCTTTTCACATGCGAATTATTCAGAGATTTTAGAATCGCCGGAATTTGTGTTGTGATTTTCTATATATTTTACGTGAATTTTCTTGTTTTCAATCCTAGTTTGCAGTTATTAGTCTGCTATTTGGTATTTATTATAATAGTTAAGTGAGTGGGTGAGAGTGACACGCGCGAGAACGTTTTTTGAATGAAATGGCTAATTTGGAGGAACTGCAGCAAATAGTGGTAAACAACGTAGTGGACCTAGTGGAGCATGATTTATTATTAACAAGAACAGCACTACATCTTTTTAGGCAAGTTCCTTCCAAACTGAGTGATCGCCAGTTCCCTATAATTTATAAATTATATAAGGAAGGTGCTCGTGAACTAATAAATTTATTACAACCTCATTTGGACTTTGGTAGCTCCTACAAGAATATCAGCTATTGACAAAGCTACTAAGGAATAAAAATGTATATAACCAAATTTTTAAATTCTAGAACTATTCTTAAATTTCAATATTATTTGTAATAATGACATTAGGAGTTATTGTCAACAATATAAGCTAACCTTAGAATTGTGTGAATTTAGCTTGAGTTGAAGTGATTCCAAGTTTGTGACTAGCTAAGTTCTTCTTCTTTTTAAAACCTACTGATCTGATCTTTATAAACAAACAGTCATTTTCTTCTTTTTCTAGATTTTGTAATATCTAAGCGATGCTGCCAAATTAAAAAAGTCAATTAAATTCGTAGCAGTGAAAAAGTATTCCAATCACATAATGACAGCCATATTAGAGTTTATAGTATATATATATATATATATATTGCTGAAAATAACATTGAAACGCTACCATGGGTCGCTAAAAGTCCAGACCTTAATTCAATAGAAAATGTTTGGGGGCTTATGGTAAAAAAATTAAAAAGTTTAAATACAATTCCACAAAACAAAGAACACTTATGGACACTGATAGAAGAAAACTGGGAAAGCTTGAGAGAAGATGAACATTTAACGTTAAATTTAACTGACTCAATGCCTACAAGATTACAAGAACATATCAATAATAATGGGGGTATGAGGGTATGACACGTTATTAATTATTGAATGTAAACTTTCATGGCTTCCATCTATGATCTATTTGTTAGTTCATTTATTTGAAATGTTTTAATTCTGAATTACGTGGATCTCGTGTCCAAATCTAAAACTGTAAAGTTTTCTATTGAAAATTTGTAGTTATTTTTGAAATTATATGGCTACAAATGCACAATTCTTTGATACAGGTTCTCTAATTTTTCTCAATTATGTTGTTACTGAAGCATTAGTTTTCTGCATCTTTTGCATGTCTTGCCGTATTGAAGTGATTTTCTTATAAATAATCAGATAAAGCTTTGTCTAGCTCTATTCTAGTTAAAACTGGTCTTCCATTTCCAATTTTTCCTACAACAGTTTGATCCTTGTCCCACCTTTTTTTAAATCAGTCATCTATATAATTAAACAACCAAATTTTATTTAAAAAAATATTCGAGCCTGTAACAAATGTAATACTTTTGTATTTATTACAATATCACACTATTTCTAAATTTAAGCTAGTTACTGTTTGTGTATAAATGATATAATAGATTTTTATTTTTTCCAATTTGTTGCTCTGCAAAATTTAATTTCATCATTACAATGTACTAACCTTTTTGTTTAGCTGGCATCACTGCCCTAGAAATTATACCATAACAGCTGGTTTAGCATTGACAATTCAACTCATGTATAAAAAATCGCATATGCCTCAGTGTAATTGTCACTTTGACACCGGCAAAAGTTAGCTTTAACTTTTCCAGCGATAAATGCACTTGTGGTTTTTTCACTTATGCATTTACCATGATAAATAATTTGACATGTTTGTCAACAACTTATTGAATTTCTAAACACTAACAATGAGCCGATTCATTGAATTGTCCTGCCGAATTACACTCGATGTTTGTATTGATATCGGGTAAATTTGTGTTGTTCAACTTCTAAACTGTTTCCTTTAGCAATTAGACTCGAAAAACTGTCAACCTAAAAACGCTCCACCTTCGGTGTCGCGTTTTTAATAGTTGACAGTTGTTCTCGTCTAATTGCTAGGAAACAGTTTCTCATTAAACAATCCAAATTTACCCGATTATTTTTTTCACTTGTCAAAATCTGACATTTTGGTGGTTTTAACCAATAGCAATACATTATTCTAGCCAATCATTCGGTATTATACTGATAATTATGCTTCCTCATCGATAAAACCTTGTTTACATCGAAACGTCAAAATTTTACTTTGAATTTGTCATTATTGACAACTAAAAGCGCTTTCAAAAATCCTTTTAAATTGTTGAAAAAAATAATCTTCCCAAATACAACTCGCTCTTCAAATTTTATCACATAATTTTTTATTTTCATCACTCAAACTTGTTTATTTGAGGCAAAAACATTCAAACAAACCGAATTTAGATAAAATCACTCCTCCTAACGGAGTCGTGATTTTATCAAATCGGTTTGTTTTCATATTTTTGCCAAATAAACAAGTTTTCGTGGAAAAGAAAAAATTATCGATAAAATTTGAAGCACTCGTGGTATTACCTTTGATAAAATACAAACCTCTTGTGCAACTATAAGTGACAATTTTCGAAAGATCATTTTACACAACTACAAAAACACTATTTTTGATTATAATAGTTGTACCAGTTTTATATAACGCGGAGTGTACCTTCTAAGTATTTGAAAATTCGTTAATTTTCAGTGAAATATGCGAGCTAACCAGTATAAAAAAAGAGGACGTTATATCGACATTGCAAAATTTAAATTTAATAAATTACTATAAAGGGCAATACATAATAACACTAGGTAAAGAAACGATACAAAGTCAACAGAAAACAATGGAAAGTAAAAAAATTCGGATAGATCCAAAATGTCTTCATTGGACACCGAAAGATTGGGGGAAGAGGGCTAAATGGTAATATTTTAATTAAATAATCTATTCCGATTTCATTCGTTATTTTTTTTTTAAGCCTTGTTCCTGTCCCACCTATCCAGATATCCCGATTCAATTCCGACAGGAGTATTTGAAAGCTCAAATTCCATTCAAGATTTTTATGTTGTTTTGATTTATAATTTTAAAAATAAACTGTTTATAGTTAATTTGTATTTGACAGCCATCGAAAGCAATCTTTTTTCTTCAGCAGCTTCAAGATATACAAGCAACAACATTTGTAAAAATTTATTTTTCATATCACAATACTTGACACTCACAAAGTGTCACATTTTTCTTATTTTTACGTACAGCAGTCCCAAACAGAGGAGTTCAGTCCAAGGTCAGTGTGGCCAACAAAAAGTGGTTTTTTTCTGACAAGAATGACAATTAAAATCTACTGTTTAACCTTAACTGTCATTCTTGACAAAAAAACCCATTTTTTGTTGGCTATACTGACCTTAGACTGAACTCTATTGTTCATTGGTTGAGAACCAAATGTCAGGTAATTAGGCGGTTAATGTATTAAGCACTATTTGTCGCTATGTTTTCCAATTAATAAACATACAATAATGTACATATGGTCTAAATATTTTTGCCAATAATAAATTTTTAACCCAATAAAACTTTTTTCATCATATACGACCTCGATGGTCTGTCGATACTTTCGTCTTTCCATTCCCTCACCGTAGCAGAGCTTGCGCATTTCGAGGAACACAGATATTGCAGTAATGGTATCCTATACTTTCCACAGAAATCTACGAACTTTATGTGTTCCACTCTATTATCGAAATATACACCTAAAAAGTAAAAACAAACTGTGTTAATTGACATTTTCTTTGCAGGAAACAGTAAATAAAGTAGATAACTACAAAACCGCTAGGTTTCTTGTCAAATGTCAAATAAAATTTTAGTTTGTGGTTAGATGTAGGGATGTCACTGTTATCGCTTATTCAACGTTTTATTTATTAAGATTGATGTATTGGTGCAATCTGTACATTTTGTAGGTTATTTCTTTGCACACTGTACATAATTACCTCTACAATGGGGATTAACACAATGATGAGCAGAGTTCATGTAATTGAACAATGTAGATGGTATGTCGCTTCTTTCAAATGGTATGTTATATAATTTGATTACTCTAGCTGATAGTTCCAATAAGCTGGCGGGATTGTAGCTCATTTCGCTCACAAATCTGACAATCAAAGGATTATCACGTAAACTTAGCTGCAAGTGAAAAATATTTTTGTTATTATTATGGATTTTCTTCTTGCGTACTGAGAGAAAATGCTCAGTCATTGTTTATGATAACGCCGAGGTCATGTAGCAGTGCTACGGTCATTAACACATGATTGTTCATGTAGTAGAAAATTGATTAGGATTGTTTTTGCTGATACAGTGTGGCATGTTGGAAAAACTGTTGGACACATCGATCTGTGACTATTTTTTTTTGAAAATCTGGTTGAAAAGCTATTTTTTATATTGAATTGAAATAAATATTAAAACATATCAATCGAACCTCACAAAAAATGCAATTAAGTGAGTACCTACCTCTGTTAAATTTTGTAATGCCACTATTTCTGGTGGTAACGTTCGCAATTTATTTTTGTGAAGAAGTAACGATTTCAATTTATGCAAATTTGCTATATTAGCGGGTAGACATTCGATGTTATTATCACATAATACTAATGCCTGTAAATGCTGTAGGAGTCCTAAAGTTGCAGGTACTTCGGTCAGATTGTTGCCACCGAATGACACCATTTGTAAACTGGAAAAAAAATCATTAATTTATGGTAAGTTTTATATTTATTTGAAAAATCGAACAAAGAATATTTTTAAAACTAATTTAGTGGCGTTTGAAAATATAATTTTTGATAATTTCAACTGTTCATGCCAAAATAAAACGTAGTAAAAGAATAGGTCAAGGGTTATCAGAAATTTGCAATGATATATTTTTTTAAATATTTACATTTGTGCAATCTATCAACATTAATAAAAAAGATTTGTTGAAAAAAAAACAGATGACTCGAAAAATATCTCTTGATTTAAACATTGTTCAAATTCCATCACTTTATTATGAGAGTTTACAGTTTTTTATTTACATTATATAAAACCAATTTTATTTTATAAACACTTATCGGACTTCAAAGTATTTTTATGAAATAATATTCAATATATTTGCAATGTCGACCCGTTATTTGATATCAAAATGTCATGAACTTCAGTTTTTAAATATACAGTCAAAAATACAAAGTAGTAATCAGTAAATAAATATTATCATAGCTGCTCGCTACTAGCTTATAGAAAGTTGCCTGAAAACAGAGTTGAAATGCAAATTTATATAACTTTTCACTACAGCCTACATTATTATATTGTATTATTTAAACGCGATAATCATCCAATGACCTAAATAACTTAAATTGGTTGTATTATGTTCTTCAATTCTTGTTACATATCATTTATAATCGAGTTGAAAGTAATTTATTTAATCTTTAATGTTATATAGAGCCTTATTTATGGATAAGTCAAGATAAATGTGGCAAATAAAAAATTATTTATAACTCTATAAATAAAAAAAGCATATTCCAGGTGATATAAGTTTTGATCCTGATTGTTTTTATTCAGAAGGTCTAAACTGGTGTTATTTACAGTAAGATTGATTAGTTAAATAATCTTTAAGTTTGATGTAATCTAATGTATCAACAACCATTATTGTAGAAACCACTTAATGAATATGGTGGATGCCTTTACAATTCACACCTTAATATCTCAAATATAATAATGTAAAAGCCAGAAATGACACATAATTTACTTAATAATGACCATTAGATTACTTTTGAAATACAGATTAGGATGATTGAAAAAGTGTTTACCTCTGTAATTTCCCAATGTTTCTTGATATTTCCTTCATACCATTACCTCCAAGATATAAAAATTTCAAGTTCGTGAAGTCTAAAATCTGTTCTGGAAAATGACATAAAAGATTTCCACTAAGATTAAGTTCTACTAAAGTTGTGCATTTCTCGAAACTCTTGGGCAATGAATTGTTGGTGAGTAGATTATTCTTAGCTATGAAATTAGTTAATGGAAGATATTTGAATACATCAGGTAGTATGGTAATGCCATTATTACTAATATCCAAAACCTTGGTATTTGAAAACTTATAGATGGAGCCTGGTAAAGTTAAAAGGTTATTGTGATGTAAAATTAACTTTTCAACTAAGGCAAATGATTTTTTTTTATCCAAATATGTTTGAAGTTTGTTTTCTGTCTGTTCTGGGTCCAACAGTAAATATGCATAATCTATTATTTTAACACTATTTTCACTATCACTACTGTCTGATGTATAATATTCCATAGTTTTAAAAGCTCTGCTGTTTGCGAACACTGCCCTGTTAATACTAACAAAACCAGACCGATACAATATCATACAATTAAAGGTCAATGTGTTATCTTACACTTTATACAATGTTATTTTAAATTAAAGTAAACGAAAGCGTTGAAAACTGAAATAAACTGATTACAACATGAATGATTATTTTTAAATTTAATTCAATTCATTTTTCAATTTAATTTTTTCATATTATGCACCATTCTGATAGGTACACTACATCACATTCATATCACATTTCTTTCATCATAGATAATACATGTCTTACATTGTTAAATATCACGCAATTAGGTCATACAAACTAATTATACTGTCAACAATTATCAACTAATTATCTTTAATTTTCTTTACATGTTTTTTAACATTTACATTTTTGTTTATTGTTTACACGTGGTTTACAGGTTTACACCGGTTATCTGTGGTTTACGTTTACACCTGGTTTACACATGACACTTGACACAACGAACAAGGCAGTTCAATAAAACCACAGACAGGATACAAGGAAACAATCTAATTAAATTGAAAGCAATTTACTTTTTTAATCAAAATTTTTAGTTAAATGTTAACCTTTTGTATATAATTAAATTTAATTAATAATTAATTTTAGTGATATCATCCTTCATCCACCATGCTTTATTTTAGTTGCCATGGAAACATTTTACTTTAGCTTGTAAACAAATAAGATTCAATCAATGGATTATTATACATGTTTTTATAAAAAATAGCAGAAATAATTGACTGTAGGCAATGGCCAATGAGAAGGTAGATAGTATACTTAAAATATTAAATCTATATTTATTATTTTGTAAAGTTTTTGTTGTGAATTCATTCTGGAAAACATTTTGTAGATATGCACTTACTTCATACTTTTTTAGCTCCTTTTTCGTTTGGAACAACCCCACGGCCTCGGTGATATTTATATAACATGGCAGAAAGGATCAGGAATGTATTTTGCCACAACTGGTATCGATTCAGTAGTTAATATATTTGATAGATATGGCCAAATACAAGAACGCATTAAACTACCAGCACTATGTACTGGATTCTCATGGGATACCGATGGTGATATTCTAGCTGCTATCAGCCAATCATCACAGTTAATTTTATGGGATACAAATACAACCAAAAAAGATACAATAGATGTAGGACTGAAGGATTATATGTCATGTTTAATTTGGGCAAAGAGAAGTGCAACTCTAGCTGTTGGAACTGTCAAAGGAAACGTTGCAATTTACTATCATAATACCTCTAAGTATGTACACTCCATGACATTATTTGTAATTTCTCTAAAACTACACACTTTTCAGAAAAATTCCAATAATAGGAAAACATACAAAAAGGATAACATGTGGTGCTTGGAACAGTGATAATGTTTTGGCATTGGGATCTGAAGATAGAACAGTATCAATAAGTAATAGCGATGGAGATACTTTGAGAATAATTAACATACGAGCAGAACCTTCTGAAATTGATTTTTCTCGAATGAAAACGGACGAGAGGGATGCTGGAGAAAACACGGTAAAGTATTTTAATAAATTATATTTCTAATTTGAAAAAGATTCCCATTCTTTTAGGTTAGTTTATTGGTGGGCAAAAAAACGCTGTACCTGTATAACCTGCTGGACCCGGATAATCCCGTTGAATTGGCCTTTCAACCACACTATGGCTCTATAATAAAATACAAATGGTTCGGTGACGGATATATTTTATTGGGATTTTCAGCAGGTTATTTTATAGCGATTTCGACGCATATTAAGGAAGTCGGACAAGAATTGTTTCAAATACGTAACCATAAGAATAGTCTTTGTGACATTGCTATTAACGAAGTGACTGGAAAAGCTGCGTCTTGTGGTGACAATACGTGAGTGAATATTTTCCACACAATAATTATAGTTTATTGACATAACTTTTATTTCAGAGTAAAAATTCATGATCTAGCAAATCTCCAGGAAACATCCAGCGTCTTATTATTGGCGCAAGAATCCGGAATCGATAGGATAGATTGGAGCAATGATGGTCAACTATTAGGAGTGTGTACAAAAGGAGGATCTCTCAACGTTTATGTTTCGTACATGCCAATGCTAACATCAGTTAGCTCGCCGATAATTGCAGTGCTTTCCAGTTTAACTGAAATCAGTCTTTACAATCATAGTTCAGAGCAGGTAAATTATTTATTATAAAAAGCTCTATCCATTTGTCTAATTCTCAAAATATGTTTTAACAATTATTTCTTGCAGCCAAAATTAAAACCTATTATAGTCACTTTGGAAATTGAACCGAGTTTTATTGCAGTCGGTCATTATCATTTAGCTGCTGGCATGAACAACAGCGTTTGGTTCTATAATTTACCAAATAGACAAACTGGATCCAATGACGCCCCATTCAAGCTCAAAGAAAGACAATACGTTGGAGCTATATCCAGTATTAGACTTGGTCAGGAATATATTGCTGTTCTGGTCGAAGGAAGACTATTATTACATTTAGTAAGCAACTTGCCAACTATTGCAGTTCGTTTTTAATAAGTTCAAAATTTCAAACACTAACCTGATTCTAGAATTTTTTTATCCCTTTATTATCTCTATAGTTTTGGTAGGAACTCTTGGGACACTCTGTATCAATCAATATATTTGTAGAATACAATTTTAATGGTAAATTTCAGGTGGAATCGTCCAATACGAACCAAGAAGAAAAAGAATCGATAACGTTTCCTGATAATATAAATGAATCGATAGTAATAACTTGCCACGAGTTAACCACGGACTTTTTAATATACGGTACCGACATGGGTAGTATAATATATTTTCATATAGACGAATGGTCCAGAGCATTAGAATACAAACACACTATTGGCATTACGAACATTTACGTGGATCCTGCAGGAACTAGATTAGTTTTTCTTGATATTAAAACGAAAGGTTATGTATTTAACGCTGTAAGTATAAATTATTTCTTGTTATGTACGTATTTTATGAAATTCTTAATAAATAAACTGTCTGCTTAATATTTGTCGCCATTATTGTTTATAGTTGTCATATGGTCGAAACCATAGAAATAGATGGAATAAGAAATTTGACAAAGTACTGACATTTGACACGCAAATTCTTCTCTTCTACAAATTGTGTCCTTTATTGTTGAACTTTCAGCATAATATGTTTTTCTATAGGTGTTCAATGAAGTTGTTCCAATACCAAATTTACCAAGCAAAATACTGGGTATCGTATGGGATAGTAACATAGCAGAAAGAAATTTATTTATCGTATACGATGATAATCATATTTATACCTATCACTACGTTAGTCGTTCCACCAAAGGTAAAAAAATATATTAAAGTTTTCCTTTTGACATAGCAGAGTTAAAACAACAATCCATCGCTTGTGGTTTAAATTACATTTCCTGTTGATATTTTTATGTAGTCTGTTACTTTGTAGGTACTTTCGTGGAACGAATCGGACAGACAACGTTAGTTACCAAACAGTTACCGCTTCTCATGTACTCGGGTGAAATTACGTCGGCTTCTTCCGGTGGACAACTCACGCAATTAACGCTCACCACACACGAAACGTCCCAACTGAACGTCAACGAAAAAGATCACAGTACTTTGGAGGCGCATTTTTATAAACAACTTTCATTGCATAGGTTAGTGAAGTGGTTCCAATAAATAGTTTTGTGTTATTTTTTGGTCTTCGTTAGGTTCAACGCTGCTTTTGAGACTAGTCGTTTGGCCAAGTCCAAGGAAATGCTGCAAAAATTAGCTGAAGAGGCTCTTAAATGCTTAGAAATAGAACTAGGTAAGTAGAATGTTACGCTATCTTAATTATTCAATTCAATTCTTGTCTACAAGAGAATAGAACGTTCCTCGGGGATTATTTCTCTATTTTACTCCACTGCTGTGCTCTTAGGATCATAATTACACATTCTGGAACTCAGAAGAACACTAAAAAAGCTACTATCTCATCAATCATACGAGAACCCTGAAAAATATTGTATTGTATATTGTCTTAATAAAACTTGGAGTAATATCAATAAACTGGCTGCTAAATATTTGTTGCCAGTATTGTTAATAGTTGCTGTCATATGGTCGAAACCATAGAAATAGATGCAATGAGAAATTTGACATAATATTGACATTTGACACGCAAATTTCATTTCTTCTCTTCTACAAATTGTTGAATTTTCAGCTATCTTAACGGAACATTCAAAAAGTCATTATCTTATCAATCATAAGAGAACCCTGAAAAATAATGTATTGTATTGTATTTCTAATAAAACTTGGAGTAATATCAATAAACTGGCTGCTAAATATTTGTCGCCATTATTGTTTATAGTTTGCTGTCATGGTCGAAACCATAGAAATAGATGCAATGAGAAATTCGACACAATATTGACATTTTAGACGCAAATTTCATTTCTTCTCTTCTACAAATTGTGTCCTTTATTGTTGAATTTTCAGCTATCTTAATGGAACATTAAAAAAGTCACTATCTTATCAATCATACGAGAACCCTGTAAAATATTGTATTTAATTTGCTATAATTATTTTTTCCTTTAGCAATCCAAGTATACAAAGAATTAGAAGCAGTTGCAATGGTTTGGAGTTTGGAAAGTATCGTGGAAATAGAGGATTACAAACTTTTATGCGGCTACATAAGCATGTATTTAAGCAATTACGACAAAGCTCAAGAATGGTTTTTACAATCCAGTTATCCTGAGGCTGCTTTAGAAATGAGACGAGATCTATTACAGTGGGAACAAGCCTTACAATTGGCTAGGAAAATGGCTCCCAATGATATCGCTTCAATATCTCGAGAATATGCTCAGCAGTTGGAGTTTATGTAAGTCCGTATGTCTTGATATTCCTTGACATTTCTCAACATTTCTTTGACATTTCTCAACATTTCTTTGATATTCCTTGACATTTCTCAACATTTCTTTGATATTCCTTGGCATTTTTTGACATTTCTTTGATATTCCTTGACATTTCTCAACATTTCTATGATATTTCTTGACATTTCTCAACATTTCTTTTATATTTCTTGACATTTCTCAATATTTCTTTGACATTCCTCAACATTTCTTTGATATTTCTTGACATTTCTCAATATTTCTTTAATATTCCTTGACATTTCTTAACATTTCTTTTATATTTCTTGACATTTCTCAATATTTATTTGACATTTCTCAACATTTCTTAACATTGGAGCTTATGTAAGTAGTTTCAAGATTCCCCTGGTGGTAGAAAATTGAAATTTACTATTCCGTTTGGTGGGGAACTATCGATAGTTCGATAGTCTTTGACATTTTTGGCTTTAAATCGGGATCTTCTGTCAAATATTATGCAACCAGCTTCACTGAAAGTCCTTTAACATACCACTGACGAACCAGGTGGTCTATTTTCAATTAGTTACATTATTTGTCGAATGTTAGATTGTATTTTTTATATAATTATTGATAGACTGAAGTACAATCTCACAAGCTACAAAAAATGACAGTGTTTAAGTAGGTATAGACCCACAGGTATGCAAAAAGTGACAAGTGAAGTAACGAAGTGACAGGACCACAGAATAATAACTGAGCAGTAATCTATCGGTAGCACTCCACCTCTACATTTCAGTTTATTTTCAATTTTAGTGGGAATTACGGTGAAGCATTAAGACACTATGAAAAAGGTTTACAAGATGATCTAAATCCGGAACATACGTTTATTTGCAAAGCCGGCATAGCGCGAACTAATTTGCATTGCGGAAATTATAGACATGGCATATCGATAGCTGTGGAATTGGAAAATAAACAGCTGTTAAGGGAAAGCGCGGAAATTTTGGAGAAAAAGAAGCAGCTTCAAGAAGGTATTATTTTACAGATTATAGAATTGTTTTGTAATTTTTGAGTGATTAATTTTTTAGCTGCTTCGTTATACGAGAAATGTAATCAGTTCGAAAAAGCCTTTGAAATATTACCAATCATCTATGTTAGATTCATCTTCAGATATTACAACTACCTCATTGCGAGTGGATGTAGATGGCAACATCGATGAACAATCTAACATAGATGATTGGTAATATTTCGAAGGCTTTTTCGAACTGATTACATTTCTCGTATAACGAAGCAGCTTCAAGAAGGTATTATTTTACAGATTATAGAATTGTTTTGTAATTTTTGAGTGATTAATTTTTTAGCTGCTTCGTTATACGAGAAATGTAATCAGTTCGAAAAAGCCGCTTCTATTTATATTAAAATGAAAAATTGGAATAAAGTTGGGGAACTTTTACCTAATATAAGTTCTACGAAAATTTATTTACAGTACGCCAAGGCGAAAGAACAAGAAAATGACATAGAACAAGCTGCTTGGGCGTATCATAAAGCAAAAGATTACGACTCCGTTATAAGGTTTGTGATTTTCATTATTTTTTTGAATTACTCAACTTTTTTCGACATTTTTCAACTTTTACCAATATTTTTCATATTTTTCAACATTTCTTTGATATTCCCTGACATTTCTCAACATTTCTATGATATTTCTTGACGTTTCTCAACATCTCTATGATATTTCTTGACATTTCTCAACTTTTTTTGGTATTCCTTGACATTTCTCAACATTTCTCTACATTTCTTTGATATTCCTTGACATTTCTATAATATTTCTCAACATTTCTTAGATATTTCTTCACATTTATCAACATTTCTATGATATTTCTTGACATTTCTCAACATTTCTTTGATATTCCTCGACATTTCTCAACATTTCTTTGAGATTCCTTGGCATTTTTTAACATTTCTCAACATTTTTTAAATATTCCTTGGCATTTTTTAACATTTCTTTGATATTCCTTGACATTTCTTAACATTTTTTGATATTCCTTGACATTTCTCAACATTTCTCTACATTTCTTTGATATTCCTTGACATTTCTATGATATTTCTCAACATTTCTTATATATTTCTCAACATTTCTTAGATATTTCTTCACATTTATCAACATTTCTATGATATTTCTTGACATTTCTCAACATTTCTTTGATATTCCTCGACATTTCTCAACATTTCTTTGAGATTCCTTGGCATTTTTTAACATTTCTCAACATTTTTTTGATATTCCTTGGCATTTTTTAACATTTCTTTGATATTCCTTGACATTTCTTAACATTTTTTGACGTTGCTTCTCATTTCTCAACATTTCTTTGATATTCCTCGGCATTTTTTAACATTTCTCAACATTTCTTTGATATTCCTCGGCATTTTTTAACATTTCTCAACATTTTTTTGATATTCCTTGGCATTTTTTAACATTTCTTTGATAATCCTTGACATTTCTTAACATTTTTTGACGTTGCTTGTCATTTCTCAACATTTCTTTGATATTCCTTGACATTTCTCAACATTTCTTTGATATTCCTTGGCATTTTTCAACATTTCTCTGATATTCCTTGACATTTCTCAACATTTTTTGACATTGCTTGTCATTTCCCAACATTTCTTGGATATTCCTTGTCATTTCTCAACATTTTTTGACATTTTTTGTCATTTCTCAGCATGTTCCAAACATTTTTCTCACATTTTCAAATTGAATTTTCGATTTTGACTTTTTTATTTGGTCAAGGAGGGGTAAAAAATAATATGTTCGAAAGAAATTGAACTAAATTCCTTCTTAAGGTTGCAGTTAGATCATTTAAACAATCCTGAAATAGCAGTGGAGCTAGTACAAGAAACAAAAAGTATCGAGGGAGCTAAAATGGTGGCGAAGTTTTTCTTGGGTGAGTTCATAAATTTTTTACATATTTTGTACTATAGTTTCGTACATAGTTTCATTTTGAACAATTTTTCTTAGTTTTGGACAGTTTTTTATAAAAATTTTGTATATTTTTTCAATTTTTGTAAAATTTTCAATGATAAATATGTTTGAATTTGATTTAGGACTAAACGACACAGCATCAGCCATCAAATTCCTCGTAATATCAAAATGTATAGACGAAGCTTTCAATTTGGCAAAAAAACACGGCAAAATGACGCTATACGGAAAAATTTTATTAGACACATTTTCAGAAGACGATATCAAACCGCAAGATTTCGTTAGCGTAGCCTCACATTTCGAAAGCGAACAAAACTTTTTATTGGCCGGAAAATATTGGTTCCACGCCAAAGACTATCAGAAGGTAACCTAATATACAATGACATAAAAAAAGTACCAGGTTTTCAACAAATATTGCTAATCTAGCTGCTTTTTCTTGTTGTTACATCTTGAAATAAAATTTGGCATGCACTCAGGTTTGTCTCTGTCTTACTTTTGTACCTTCTATTACTCTTAGGCGATGAAGTTTCTTCTGAGAGCAGCCAGATCGAACACCAAAGAAAAAGAAGCTTTAACTGCAGCTATAGACGTAGTCGCGTCTTCTAATGACAATACTCTAGCTAGTAATCTCATAGAATTTTTGTTGGGCGAATCCGATGGCAATCCGAAAGATCCCAAATATCTTTTCAGGTAATTCAATTTCAAATAATAATCATCGATCCTGTCCAATAGAGGAGTACAGTCTAAGATCAGTGTGGCCAACAAAAAAGGTTTTTTTCTGACAAGAATGACAGTTAAGGTCTACCGTTCAAAACATAAGATTTTGCATGTTTTTTATCATTGCGAACATCTATATTGCTTTATTAAAATAATGAATACACCTCCGAAACGTAAATCTTGAAATTCAACATTACATTTTAGCTGAATACTCAACATATTGGTGGTCAATAATTCTAGGAACTTTTGGCATGTCGCCATTTTATTTCTGTTATTTAGTCACTAGTTATGTCAAATGTCAAACCTTAATTGTCATTCTTGTCAGAAAAAACCACTTTTTGTTGGTCATATTTAGACTGAACTTCTCTATTTAAAAACTCTATTCTCGTCCTTCATTCAACCATTATTTTCCCAGATTGTACATGGCAAGAAAACAATTCAAAGAAGCTTCAAAATCCGCGGTTATTATTGCGAACGAAGAACAAATCAACGGAAATTACAGAAACGCCCACGATATTCTATTTGCCATGTGTCAAGAGCTGAAGGAAAACAACATAAAGATTCCTTTTGAAATGTATACTAATTTAATGCTTTTGCACAGCTACATTTTGGTAAAACTACATGTTAAACGAGGACAACATTTGAACGCGGCCAGAATGTTGATAAGAGTTGCAAATAATATATCGAAGTTTCCTTCACGTGAGTAAACACCTTCCTTAGAAGTCTGGTGGTGGATTAACCAACTCCTGTCACTGACATACCATCTTTTCTTTCTGATTCCATATTTTTCATTTGTAGACATTGTTCCTATATTAACTTCAACAGTTATCGAATGTCATCGTGCTAATTTAAGACAAGTAGCTTATAAATACGCAACGACACTAATGAATCCTGAGTATAGAAAAAATATTGATCCGAAATACAGTAAGAAAATAGAAGCCGTAATAAGAAAACCTTCGAAAGCACTTAAAGACGGTGAAACTGTAACGGAACCAGTGGAACCTTTATCTCCTTGTCCTTACTGCGAGAATATGTTACCAGAAACGGAAGTTACGTGCCATAGCTGTAAAAGCAATATTCCTTTTTGCATTGTTACGGTGAGTTGAAATTACATGAATCGGTTGGTAGTCATGTGCGCTGAAGTTGATGTTGGCTACTCCTGAATCTCTAACTTCTATTGCTTTTGTTAGAATCACAGAACTTCAAACATTAGTTCTGTGGTTAGAACCATAGAAATAGATTTAACTATAAATTGAACAATAGCATTTGATACTAAACTGCCATTTCAAATAATGCATTTGAAGTTTAATATAACCTACTTCAAAGAACGCCAATTTTGCATTTGCTTCAACTTCAACAATTCCTATTTACTGTAGTACAATTATTACTTCGTTTATACTGTTATCATTTGTTGTTGTTATCTGTCATGTCAATTTTTGTTAGTTTTTGCTGGAACCACAGACTTAAACACGAGTTCTATGGCTAGGACCATAAATATTAGCTCGAAATATGAAATCATCAAAATTGACATTTGGAACATGCACCCTGACATTTAAATATTTTTGCTATTGTTTATGAACAGAGCTACTGTTTTGCTCGAGTAAATTCCGTAAAAAGAACACAACAACCGGCATAATATGGAAAAGCCCCTGTTACCAACTTATTCTGGTTTTAACACGAACATGTTATTTCTTATTAAGTTTGCACTAAAAGTCATCGGTTAAGAAGTAGGCAGACATAGCAATTGTATGTTTTTTCCAAATTTCCTTTCTATTTCCTGATTTTTTTGTTAATTTTAGGGCCGTCATATAATAAAGACAGACCTAACAGCTTGTCCGGATTGTGATTTTCCAGCTTTATACACCGAATTCATGCAGTAAGTTTTTTTTGAAATCAAATTGTGTTTTCCAGTTATTAGAGACTATTTCATTTTTCAGACTTATTGACAATGAAGGCAATTGTCCGATGTGTTCGGCCGTATTAAACTCGACAAGACTCCAAAAAATAGAAGATTGCAAACAGTATCTGAACATTGAATAATTTTATGCTAATCATTCCTATCCGTCATTTCAGAAGTTGACAAGATGAAACTGATGACTTTAATAAAAATGTGAATTATGCCATTACCACATTAAGATTAAAATTGTCACATCTAGACACTGTTCTCTCTACCTAACCTTTTGTAAATATGACTTTCACCAAAAAACATGAGCATGAGCAGATAGAAAAAACGATAGTTTCATTTAAAGTCACTTTCTGGGCTTTAACGGTATTTTCATACGATACAAGATTACAGAGTGAGGTATGAACAGTTTTCGGAACAAATAAATGCAAACTACAATGTTCAACTATAGCAAAACGTAAAATTGATCCCTTGGTATCAGCAGTAGCTATATTTGTGGTGCAGAGAACTTATGATAGTTCCTATGAATGAGTCTACTGAATTTGATATCTGAGATTAAATTTTTGAGGGATGCAATTATTCAAATTCAATTGTAGATAATTTATAATTATGTTGTATTTTATTTCAGAGTTGATTTATTTTTGTTAAAATTTTAAAATAAAATAATCTGCAACAATTTGTACTGTTTTTTTTTAAATATCATTACCCATTTCTTGTTAAAAATATATTAGATAATGTACAGTGTGGCCAAATAAAATGATTTCGATCACAAATAAATGAGTGCGTGTTGGGAACACCCTTATTAGATACGTCGATTTGTATTTTCAAATACGTGATGACTGCTCGTTTTGTAAGCGAGGCTTACCGACAACCAAGCAAGTTGGTATAACATGTGAGCGCACTTAACAGGTAAAATAGAAAATATTATCAATGTGTGTTGGAGAAACAACCAACTTATTGAAGAAAGGGAGGACAATATTTTGGACAAATGAGGAGCGACATAGCTTACATATGTCTTTTGAAAAAATAGCCAACCTTTCAAAGAAGGGGAGGATTATAATCAGAATAATGAAGAAGAGCATAGCTTACCTATGTCATTGAGCACATACCCTTCAACAAACCGAAAACACTTTGCGCACTCGCCCCATCGAGATGACTGCTCGTTTTGTAAGCGAGGCTTACCGACAACCTAGGAGCAAGTACTTTGCCACAGTGTGGTAATAGGTGCTTCCATGGAGGAAGTCAATAGCAAGCAAGCTGGTACATGCTAGCGTACTTAACAGGTAAAATAGAAAAGATTACCAATGTTTATTAAAGGAAGAATGGACTTGTGAAAGAAAGGCATGACAATATTTAAAAAAATGGGAAACTACAAAGCTCACCTAAATCTTTTGAAAAAAATAACCAACTCGTAAAAGAGAGAGCACATGGAGAAATTATAGGGACCAATTTCTTTTGAAAAGTTGAAGATAGAAGATTGTCCCCCATAGCTGGAAGATGACCCCAGCCAGTAGAAAATATAATCAATCGGTGAAATAATCAACAGCCGATGGAAAATATTCCCCACCGGCTTACAGGATGTTTTCTACCGGATGCACCCTGACAGAAGTTTGTCTTAATACTAGCAAAGTGTAGTAATGAAAATATAGGTACAAACAAGAACAAATAAATTCAATCTTTATAATGTCAAATATTAACAAAATATTAACATCTACCTTTATTGATTACAATAGATCATTTCGAGAATGAAAGAAAAAGTGGAAATTGGTCAATCAGTGTGATCACACATTTTGGTAACCTCTATGTTTTCTGATTTGATACATTTGGTTAGTCTTTTGAACCCGCACGTAAAGAGCTCTTTTGACTATATCAGTTTTCAGGCCAAAAGGCTTTTCTTACCTTATTATTATTATACTATAAAATTCATCAAGATAACATTTCTTTTTTTTGAAAAATATTAGTATGTACCATGATGTGACTTAAATGATTTTTTGAACTGTATATTCTAGTCAGAAGTAATTAGTTTAGTATTTTTCGAATGTAGCGACCGAAAAGTTTTCTTGACCAGAACCCATTCATAATGGATAACAAAGTAGGCAGAATGAGATAGTTTCTATGGTCAATCTTTAACATCGCATTGGTCTCGAGGGCCCCTACGATTTAGTAGTTAGCGGCAGTTAAATAATGTAGGATGGCTGAAAGTGAGCATCGTAAGGCTATGTTGGTCAGCCTCGGAATTCCCGTAGGAATTGTGGATTACGTTCTGGACCATTATTTTCCTAGCCGGTATCGACATAATATACAAGGAAAGAAGTTTGCTCGTTCTCCCCTTTTGTTACTGATAGATTTAATGTTTGACGCTTCCATGACAATGCAATATTTAGTAGTTACCAATTCAACTTTTAGATCAAATAGAACTGCCAATTTTATCGAATATTTTAAATGGTAAAAAGATTGTAGAACATTTATTGGTGATTAGTGATTTTGTTTCTCCTCTGCTTCATTTTGGTGAAGTCTGGAAGGAAAATTGCACATATTCTTTTAAATTTTGATTGAAAAGTTTGGTTGGAAAGCTTTTTTCAACTACTAGAGCTGTGAAGTAGACAAGTATTGCTTCTTAGTTCTTTTATTAGTGGTTAATAACTTTCTCTATTATATTAACATAGTTCAATAATAGACTAATCCAAATATTTTGAGAATCTAGAGATAAAAGTTCAGCAAAAATTTGTGCAATATACCCAGGAGATTGTCTTCAACTTATTTGCTGCCTGAAATTACCTATTAAGATAGAGTTATTTGAATTTAAATGCAATTAGTTTAAAATTCGCGCTCAACTAAAAATGACTGATGACATAAAGTCGAGTGCGTTCATATTCTATGGAGCGAAGACAGACAGTATACTTGTCAGTCAGACGATGAGGTAAGCGCTTCTAGTGCTGCGTTTGTGAGTGCTGTGGAAAAGAAATATTGTATAATGTCAGTTATTTTCAATTTTTGTCTCAAATATGGCTAGTAGTGGAAAAAAATGTATATAAACCACCAATAGTCTTCACCACCTTGGTGTATAGTATACTATTCAATTGCTACTATGGAATTTGGTTATCTAGTTCACTTAAAAGCTTCATTTTACCAAAGTCTACTCTACTAACCACCAGCCATAAAAAATGAAACCATAATAAATCACTAAATTGGATAGTTGAAGCTATAATAATTGAACAATACTATACAATTGGAAACAATTTCTTCAAGAATGAAACGCCCTCTATGCGTCGGTGGTAAATTTTTAAGGAATCGTAACTCGAAAGCAATTAACTCCAGATTCCATTCAAGTTCCGCCTATGCTCATTCGCTAACTTTGCGTGAGTCAGAATAATATCGCTATTGTTTAACTAAATACGACAATTTAGAAGTTGGCAACTTGTTTGCCTTGCGAGGTCTCCATTATTGTCCTTAAATAGATTCAACTTGCCATTTACGCTTTCATTGTTTGAGAAATCTTACAAACTATTAATTAATACTCGATCCATTATTATGATGGAGCTGTTTCCAGCAGCAGATTCAAAGTAGATAAAGAGCGGATTTGATAACTGAATTAAAGGCTCGACATCACACTCTAAGTAGTCTCTAATCAGCCGGAATTTCAAACAATGTCAACTGTGCGTCTTTAAATATCGCGAGCTCTTAAAATTGTTTGAGTTTACTGTTTAGACCCTTTCTTTGTGGAATCTACGTCTACTACTGCTTAAAAAAATTAATTATGTGAATTTTGAAAGATTATTACTTAATAATTATTTCGATATTGACATATTATGATAAATAGAATTACAGAATATACATTGTATATGATGTCTACTTGAAGCGGAATATTTTGCCTAGACCAAATAGTGACCCGTCTTTGTGATTCACTTAATAAATGTGAACAGAAAATATTGATTTATACTATAAAGGATGTAAGTGAGCGAAATGGTACCGAACAAAATTGCCACCTGTTCGAGAATCTCTTGTTTCCTCGGGGTGGTCCTCGTCGTCATCTATTTCGATGCTGCTTGGGCGTAGCAGTCCTGTCTTCGTTATTTCTGCGGGAGGTTTTCTTATCGTCTTGTTGTTTGGTGCCTGTGAGTATCCCTTGTAGTTTGCTGGGTGTTCTCCCAGGCAGTTTGCACAAGTTCTCCATACTTGACACTTGACTTGGTGTTTACTCTGCACTTCTTCTGTCCTCGGTGGTATCCCTGGGGCAGTCTGCGCTTGTCTGCACTTGACACACTTGGTATTCACACTTCACTCTGTACGTCATGGTATCCTTGGCAGTTTATGCAAGCTCTCCGCACCACTTGACACACTTGGTGTTCACTCAATATGTCGTCTGTCCGTGGTGGTATCTTTTCTCTGGTGATATCCCTGGCAGTTTGAGCAAGAATCAGCAGATATAGTTTTCCTTGGGTTTCTTTATGAATGCGCAGTTATACTGATCTTAAAAAAGAGCTGATAATACTTAATTAAGCTGTAATATTTGTATTATCATAATATAATTAATGGGAGAAAAAGTTTAAAAAGTTTGTTTTGTTTATAAAAAGAATCACCCTGAATATATCCCTTATTGTTCGTCTTCCGGACGTCTCTGAGAAAAGCTTTCCTACCCATAAATCCGCCAGTGAGTGAATTCCGGCATGCAGGACATTGCAGCATTTCCAAAAAGCTCGTTAGTTGCCATAATTGCTGTTGCTAATTACAGATTTTTATCAGAGCACGTGCTATAAAGCTAGCGGCTCGTATATTTTTGCCTGCGGTCTTCGAATGGCCCAGTAATTATGAATCAGCATCGCATGTTTAACCCTTTTATTGACTACCGTTTATCATGCCAAGTCAGAAATGTGTATTAACTATAGAAATTGTATGCTGATGCTAACTCTATTCTTCGTTTAATTATTCTATTATACACACCCCGGAATAATCGATTTGGATATTACCAGAATAATGAAAATTATAATTCTAACCTATAAATTATACTTTTTATTTTCATTTCAGTTATGAGGAATAACAAGATTTTCATTTCAGTTATGAGGAATAACAAGATTTTCATTTCAGTTATGAGGAATAACAAGATTTCCATAATTGGACACATATTTTTTAGCACTACTAGCTGTGAAGTAGCCAACTGATAAGCTGAATTTCCCTATTAGTAGTTAATAATTGTCATATGTCAATAATAGACAAATTTAAATAATTTGAGAATTCCGGAAGGTAGTTCAACAAAAACTTGTGCAACATAATTGTTTATACCCAGGAGACTGTCTTTAACATATTTGCTGCTTGAAATTACCTATTAATATAAAATTATTTCAATAAAAATTCTATTAGTTTAAAATTCGCGCTCAGCCAAAAATGACTGATGACATAAGGAGTGCGTTCATGATATATCGAAAACTGAGTGTATACTTGTCAGTCAGACGACAGTGTAAACGCTTCTCTGAATTATTTCCAATTTTTGTCTTGAATTTGGTTATTAGTGGAAACAAATCTTATGGGACACACTGTAACGTTTATATTTTACTTATAGAAATCGTTGTTTGAAGTTCACGGTAAGTTCATCCTTATACCGCTTTAATAGTGAGCACGACTGAAAGAAATCCATTACAAGATTCGGTCGTTTTTTTTCTTTTTTCTTTAACCAGCTATACATCCTCTTCAATTATTCCGTGAAATTCAAAAACCGACTAATTCTTCGTGAAGGTTACAAATTTCAATGACCCAAAGTATAAAACGAGAATCTATGACTTTAGTTTGGCTTTAGTTCGTTTTAGAATTGCCGTACGTGGTTGGGTAAAATGCGGAGTAACCACCTTGTAGAGTGTTTGTTAATTTTTGCTTCACTGACGTGTTCACGATCAGATCCTGTAGTTATTCAAACTTTGAAAAATGAAAAACAGTACGCGGATCAAAATAATTTTGGAGTTTCCACGAATCAAGGTAAATTATAATTAAAAAAACAATTTCGAACAAATATATTAACATTTTTTGACAAAAAATCGGGCTTAAAATTATTTTTGTAAAATATAATTTTTCTCGACGTTCTGTATTAACATTTTTTGTGAAAATATTCAATAATATCAGATATTTTGTTACTAAATAATGTCAGTCGAAATATTGGTTTGGTCTTTCGGAATTTTTACTTCAAAATGAATATTATTTTTCAAATTTTATAGTAGTGAATGTATAATTAATATTTGGATATCGTTTTTCCTTTTTTTTGCATGTGAAACTGATTTTTTAAGCATTTTTGTCCAAAGCTAACGACGAATTCTATGACACTCTTATTAAGGTTTGCGAATAAACTCTAAAAAAGATGAAATAATAATATAAGGAGACGCAAACGCAAAACTTGGTAAAAAAACTTACTTTAAAGAAAAAATAGATAACGAAAAGAAAACTATAAATGACAAAACTAACGATAATGGTCAAAGACTCCAGTTCGTTGAAATTACGAATTTGTCAATAGTTTCAACTAGCTTTATACAACCCATAAAACACAAAGTAGCCTGCAGGCACACAGAAGGAAATGTTGAGAACCAGATAGACCACGTGTCACGAGAAGTATCTGCAAATAAAACAATAGATTCAAGAGCGTAAAGAGTCGCAAACTCAAATACGGATCATTACAAAAATGAAAGACAATTATAATGCTCCAATAAACCCAAGAACATAAGAAATGGGAAAATAGGGAACAATAAGAAGATAAAATTACAGAAAACATTAGACACTTATTACTTCAGATATCGAAAATAGCTGGAAAGAAATAAAAAACGAATTGGAAACAGCACACCAAATAATAGGAAAGAAGAGTAAAGACAAGGAGAAAATGGTGTAGATATGACCAACAGTGTGAAGTAATAGGACGGCAAGATAAATATAAACTAAGATCGGAAAATGCAACATGTAAAAATAAAAGCATTGACTGGCTTAATTGAGGATTTGAAGAAATAGAGGAAGATAGGAGTAACAACAATCTAAAAAAATCCTACAAAAAGATAAAAGCACCGATCAAATGTACGTTCCAATAAAATCACTGGAATAAAAAACAGTATAACCAGCTGCTTCAGGGATTTTTTGCAGATCCAGAAGGTTTTATATGAATAATGTAGATTTCAGATTCCTTAAAACATCCTAACTATCAAGAGCATTAAATATTCTAGCTGACCTAGCGCGATATTTAATACACAAAAATCTGTTGCTACTAACTACGCGTAGAATATTGTTGGAGTGTTTCCTAGAGCTGTAGATTTTGATTTCGTTTTGTATTAACCTACACTCGTAGATAACAGCATCTAGCGTGAATTTAAACTCCTAATTCACAGTCATTAAACTCGTGGAAATTTTCATTGTGCTGCTCCAAGTATCTCAATATTTTCTTGAGCTAACCAATAGGAAAATAACAGATATTTTGGGCATGGAAATTGAGAACGTTCCGTAAGAGAGCCACCGCATGAGCTTGGCTCAGGAGCTGCTGAATTAAGTCAACGATAACTTATCTATTTATGTATATTAGATTGATATTCGCTAAGACCTAAGAGATCTACTTTGCTCTATTTCCCAAAAGAAACCTACAGGCTTCAACTTAGAATCTACTACGTGGATTGGAAAAAATAAGGATGGAAGAGAATAGATATTGATAAATATACAAGAAAAATGGATGGCTTCAAACTCATTCTTCCAAAAAAGCAGGATTAAGTACAAATATTTGTAAAATGCATTATTGAAATACAGATTTGCGTCACGTTGTCTCGAATGTCCCTGTAAAAGTCGATGGACCACTAAAACTGTTCTATGACGCTACCATTGTTCACTAGAAGGTATTCACTAATTTTACCATGAAATGGGATCTGACCTTTGCCTATAGTTAAATTAAGCTATGTACAATCAATTTAAGTGACCTTTTTATATAAAAAAACAATGACAGTCAGGGCCATGAAGTTTAGTGATATTAATCAATTTTATGCTGAGAGGTCTCTTTGGGCTAAAAAAAATAACGAGATTTGAAGCGTCCATAAGCTGAGGACATTTTGAACATTCAATCTGACTGATAAGTGTCATTTTTAAAAGCTGAATTAAACCATTTTTTTAAATCTTTTACTTAACCGTTTGAACTGCCGATGTGTACTATATTATCATTTCCTGATGGTGGATTTTAGCCAGTAGATACACTATTTAAAAAAGCATGCCTTCTACTTGTAACAGTTTTAACTTGCCAACATTTATTTGCTGTATGTCCTTCGTTGATCCCTGATTCATCTAAATTAAATATATTTTTTCTTTGGTTTCTTATTTCTTTTATAGTCTTTAGTCTTTGATTAATTTCTTCTCTATACTACAATATCCTATCTTTCTATTAAAGGGTTTTTCCACCGAAAAGTTTCCATAGAGTGCCTCAACTAGTTTCAGGATAATCCTCATCTTGAACTTTGGCAAGAACTTTGTCTTTTGTTCTAAAAAAGAATAATTTCACTTTCCTTCGATTTCTTTATTTCAATTTTTTTTTAAATTTTGGTTTAGGTTAGGTTAGGTTTGTTGTGAGTGGGTCTATAAGGCACTCCACTGCGACTGGCGAGAGTATATTGTGGCTCACACCTATTCAGATTTCACCACACCAATTCAGCGGATTAGTTTATTTGGTGAATGATATTTTTGATCCGCGGCGGAGCAGGCACAAATATTATGCTCTGCTGTTTCATCATCTTCCAGACAAAGACGGCAAGTCGGATCTTCCCACAGTCCAAGTTACAGCATATTATGAATCAGATTACAGGGACTTGCTAGACAACGTAGGTCATGCCTGCTATAGTCCAACATTTTTTTGGAGACATTCTTCGAATGATGTATAAAAGCCTTTCAAAGGGCCAAGTCCAGGTATTCGGTGATTGTTTGGCCAAAATTATTGAGATGTTAATTGTAGGTTCTGGACCGATTAAACACGTGCAGCTCCCTCCCTTTGCAAGAGAATCTGCCTTCTTGTTTCCTTCCATGCCAGAATGGCCAGGGATCCAAACCAGATTTTGGATTTCCTGGAGGTTTACTAATAATGGCATATAAACCTTCTTTATTCTTTTAGGTATCGCTAACTTTGAAGGGGACGCTGGATTCAACAAAATTAACGAGAAAAATTTATTAAACTCCATGTCGAATGTCCGATACGGCGAACAAAATAACAACAAAAACGATCACTTAAACGCTAACAACTTCAACGCGGGAAATTATTTTAATAAAGGCGGTACGGCAAGTAATGATTTCGAGGATAAAAAGCAGCACCAAAAAGGACATCAACGTAACGGATTCCATAACAGCTATCACAAAGACGAAGTTGGCAGCAATTCCAGTTTTTATGACAGTGGCAGTGATGAGGGTGGTCAACAGATCAGAAAAAGCGACTCAGGTAAGTTGTTTGGGTGATATTGAACACCACAAGTTCAAAAATAGAGCGGAAAGTATTTTTCTAATGTCCTATTGACAGTTCTTGTCAGGTCTGTACTTTTAATATACGTCACAAATGATGACGCACACCAAAAAGAATATTGAATGTACTATAGCTTTTTTTTCAAGGTGCTTATGGAAACGCCATGGAAGATAATAAACAAGGCAATCACCTAGACAGTTCCTATCACGCAAATCAAGGACAAAACCAAGGCCAATACGATAATGCACATTTATACGACGCAGACAATCTCAAAAATCGAAATTACAACAGAAACCAACAATTTGATGATCGAAGAATGGTGAACCAAGGAGGAAATTCATACGGAGCTGGTGGAGCTTACGACGAACAAAGATACGCTAGTGTACCATACCATGGAGGTAGCAATTACCCAGGGAGTGATGGATATTATAGAGGATATGAAAGGAATTATCCGAAGAGGCGTATAACTATTTTTGAAGATCCTAGATATGACCGACATCCAGACCAAATGAGATATAATCATGATAGAGTGGAATTGGATGTTAGACCTGCCAGGAGGCATCCAGATAATTATTTTGATCGAAGACGAAATGATTATTATTATTAGTTTGTGTTTATTTTTGTGATTTTATTTATACAGTTTTAAGTAACGAATAACTGTCCATACTTTTACCTCGAAAAATATTTAATTTTCCCTACAGTAGCCTCAATTCGAGGTGAGAGTATGTACAGCTCCTCATCTCTTACTCTGTACCGATACATCTACAAAGTATTTTAAAAATTTGACTCAAGCACTGGTTCATGCTGATCTGTACTTGGATTGGAAAATATCAAAAGTGCCTTCTTGTATTAGTGGTAAATAAACTTTATAAAATATGTTCAAATATGTAGTAAATAAATATTTATTTGTTTATGTTTTTTTATCAATTATGGTGTGGTGAAATTGAGCAGTCTGAGAAGACCTTTTAGGTAGCCGATTGCTTTTGGTAGAAACTCTCCCTAATAAAGTTCCGACGTTTAAGCCAATCATAGACCAGAATCGCAGATGGCTCAAAAATGAAAGGAGGCTCAGGATGTGAAGTTTACTACAGAGCACTAAGCCTAAGGATTAAGTGGGGAATTGGAAACAATACCAGAGTGGCTCAAGCAGAACTTGCTGATATCTGAATTGACACAACATAATTAACCAGAAACGAAACCCTTCTCCACGTCAGTCCTCCAGGGCCTCGCTGGAGTATTTGCTACTACCACCAAGATCTGCACCGACGGCGGCTCCAGACGGCCTCACGGCCAGCCCTTGGCAAAAACATAACAATCTGCAATGACAGTAGACAAGCCCCATTAGCCTTGAACAGACAACGTGTTATAGAGTGCCACCAAGATTTAGCTAACGCCTTGGTAGATAACAATATTATCCTGAGGTGGGGTAAAGGGCACGACAGGAGTAAAGGTAATCGCATTGCCTATTCTTTAGCCAGGGTAGTGGCTGAACAATTGCGGATCTTGCCAAACGTGACACCCATGCTCAATCCCTTAACATATGGGATGGAATCAAAGGATGCAGTATTGCTAGAATCACCCTGGGCGACTCTGGGAAGCTGGCGCCGAAGAAATTTTTGGCGATGACCAGGAAAAATCTACTTTTAACAGTGGGACTTCTGACTGGCCACTGTCAACTGAGGAAATACCTACATACTATGGGGCTAGTGGACACACTATGCAGGATGTGTGAACAGGAAGATGAAACTGGGTTATAAGGACATTATGAAAAGCCTGGTGAGTCTGATGAGGATAAGTGTAATCAAGAGCGAAGAAAGTCAAAATGAAATAAGGGAAAAAGTTATATCTTCTATTAAATTAACACACTGTATATATATTTTGAAATATAATATTATCTCGACGTATATAAGCACGCTCTTATTTGGCAGCATAGCTTAAAAGAACACTATTAGTGTAACAAGATAATTCTACAAAAAAAAACATCTCAGTCAAGACATTCGTAAACCCTAACCGCCGATTTTCCAATATGGTGACGCCATTCAAACCCTCTTAATGAACAGGGTATAGATAAGAGTGTTCAGCGTTCACACTTCCTACGGCAATTCTCTATAAATTACTCGGTGTAATCGCGTGCCATTTGTAACTCTTTGACGTTGAGAAAAAGCAGGTGCACTCAAATTGCTATTTAACTAAGATTTACTACACACCAGGACAACTGTACGTTCGGTAGTGTGGGGAGTTGCATAACTCCATCAAGTCGAATGGGGTTATTTTAAATTTAGTCATTAGATTAATAGAAAAAACTTAAAACAAACATTTTCTGAGATTATGCAATTCAGATACGCCACTAGTATAAGTGTGAAGTTGTCGCTGTTCCATGTTTCAGCTTCTTCTTCGTCATTCATTGGGATGTGTGGGGGCGTTTGTTGTTTAAGCTGAGGTTACAATTCATGTCCACTATTTTATTATTAAAAGTAATTTTTGTGGAGTTTCTTTTACATATCATCAAATTTTTTAAACCACAAAAAAACATGGAATCCCTTAAGCATAATTTAGTTTCATGAAAACTAACTTTAGACAACTAAAAACTGCAATAAATCACGGTTAAACTAACATTCAGACTGAAGACCTCGCATGTATTGTAAACTGGCCGCAGCGAAAGTTTCCACGTTTTTCACAAACTGCCATAAATCTGTTTAAAATAGGATGTTTTTTTCCAGATTTATTCCCCGTTTACTACTCCCGACAATCGCCGGACGATGTGTACACATTTCGGTACATGTTGACATAAATCATGCTTACCAACGCTGCTTTTATTGATCAATAACGTCAGATAATTTTTTGTATCTTAAAAAACTCGATATTGGTCTTGGTACAGATATAGAGCGTGAGTGGAGTGATGGACAACTCATAATAGTCTGTGGTCATTGGGGAATTCCGATACGGATGGGAAAAATCAATTTTTCATAAATTTTTGATGGCTCAACAATAGATGTATATGCTATTTTTGATGCAATATGAAATTTAGTTGGGTTTAACAGATGAAACAGGGTTACTGGGATGCTATTTTTCGTTTGTTCAGAATCATTTTCTTCTTATGCGAATATATACAATAAATAGCTATGAAATTGACAATTATTGCTCCTTTAAGCCAACTGATGAGTTTGCACCTAATGATATTTAAGTCGACTTAAAATTAAGTGGCGATTTAAGAAAGTTTTGTTTTGCACTATGAACAACTTGTCATTTTAAGCTGCACTTAGCTAAGCTTGGAAAATCGCTCGCTTATTCTCCACTTATCCTTTAAGTGCAGATTTCTAACCTAACATTTTTGTGTTTTGATTGATATATGTCAATGTTTTTCCTGTTTTCGGGTTTTCGTGTTCTGTCTTCCAATTTCAGGTGTGTTTCTTTTAATTTTTTGAAGAAGGTGTTTATGGAGGATGATTTGGAAGTATAGGATATTCTCGAAAATGGATTTCCAAGAACACAGTACAACCGTAAAAATTATTATGAGGAATTGTATGAAAATATTAGTAATTCTTTTTCCCGAACTGTATAATTTGCCGATCTAATTTTCTTATTTGTTTTCCATTATAAACACTTAAATATCAATTGGTGCAAACCAGGCACGTAGCTATAGCTTTTTCATGGGGGGCGGGTTTTGGATTTTTTTCATCTGATAGAAGGAGAAAGCTTTATATTAAAGGCGCCGCCAAAGGCAAAAAAATCGAGTGCCACACGCATTAAAGCAATTTTTCAAGAAAATAATGTTAGTTTTTTTTTAATTCTTTGTTTGACTTGGCTACATCTAAAACTATTTTTAAACATCGTTTTTCGTTTCGCTCCCTTCTGCTGAAAGGGTTATAACCATGTATATATATATATATATATTTTTTTTTTAAAGGAGCCGTCTCTTCGCCGGCGCCACCTCAGCCTCTTGGGCGTATTGCGAATTCTCCTAATGTTCTGACTACAGCCTATTTAGCCAATATTAGCTCATACAGGTTCTTTACTGGTGGGTTGTAGAAGTCTTTTGGAGTCATTTGGGGTCTTCCATATAGTTTTTGCCTTCCGTGGTCCAGCGTCTCACAGTTGCATAATATGTGCAGAGCCATTTCGGTGTCCTTTTTGCATCTCCTGTATGTGAGGTCTCCGTTATACAGTCCTATTTTGTTCAGGTGCTCCTTTGTGGAAAAGTGTTCCGTAAGGAGCCCCGTTATAGTGCGTAGTTAGTTCTTTTGCTACTTTTTCTGATGGTTCTCTCATAAATTTCTTCCCATGTGTTTGCCTGGGTGTATTCTTCCAGTGTTTTTTGTGTTGCTCTTTTACCCATCCTTTTAACCATGACCTAGTGAAGCATCTTAGAATGGTGAAATGGTTCGGGTCCGTTCATCAGTGTTGTCGATCCTGCTCATGCAAGTTTGTCAGCTTTTTCATTGTCAGCGATTCCTTTGTGACCTGGTACCCACTCCACTGTTACACTGTTCCGAGTCGCCAGTCTTCTAAGTTCTTCGCCGCATTCCCATACCAGCCGAGATGTTACCTGTATATTAACTTGGGAGCACCTATTTAAAAAAATGATAGATGATTGAAAATTGAAGCTTTTATTGAAACAGAAAACTAATCTCACAAAACTAAATTTAACCTCTTTCTTCTTTCAACTAAGTTATCCAAGTTATGAGGAATCTATTTTTATTGCCACATCCAAAATTAAATTAAATTATTGTATTTTCTATGGGGGGGGGGGGTTTGAACCCCCCCCCCCTTATATACGTCCCTGGTGCAAACGGCCATGAGAAAGACCAGTTTCAAAGATCCAGCACAACTTGGCTGACCTGTCAATGATGTCATTCTATCTGATATATTTGCGTAAAGCCAACAGAAAGTTGAGATGGTCAAATGTCGTATGTTGTCAAAATGGATCCTACGTCAATGGGCGTGTGTAGCAACGCTTAAAATTAAAATAGAACACCTTGTATATTGTTAAATTCAACCATATGTTAAAAAAAATAGTTTTAATGGTGACATGTTTTGTTTTCTGTAACTTAAGTAAATAAATAAATTAAAAAAGAAGCTAAAACTCAAAAAAGCAATGAACTTAATAATTACATTTTTTTTTTATAACTGAAGATACTCAAGAACTGTCAAAATGCTGATGTTTTTCCGTGTATCTAAGCATTTTTTTGTATTATAAAATAAATATAACAATATTCACTTTTCATAAATAATAGTTGTCCGTATACAACAAGTACAGACCTAACGATAACTGTCGGACATTAGAAAGTAAGACGTAAGTCACATTGCTGCTACAAAAGGTACGCCCGCATCCTATGAATGATGAAATTTCTTCCGATTGACAGGTCGCTCTTGCGCTTAATCTAAACATCAACTATCTAAACATCAACTATCGTTTATGTTTGTTATACATTTGGAATCAAACTCTTGAGTATTATTTGATCACCTTGTATATAATATCGCTTAATGGATAAGAGCAAGATACATGGAAACGACTCTCATGTATACGGTCTTCATATACCTACAACATCATAATGACGGGGAAAATCAAGTATCATTTATAAAGATAAGCGGTTAACTGCCTACATTGAACCTCCGACAGCCGGCATTAATGATCGATGGGGAATCAATTTAGCATAGAAAGCAGTCAATAGGCATGTGACGTCATTTCCTTTGTGCCCTTATCACACTTCTAGTTCATAACCCACGAATAATGGTCAGAATGGAGCAAACACACACACACATTATCAGGAACATTCCACCAAAAACGTATAAAATTCTCTCTGTATGTGCGATGAAATGTTTGTTGGTAAACGGGATGATGATTAGTGAATTTTACACTTCGAATACCGTGCTCCGGATATTACAAAACCGTCAAAAGAATGAATCATTTTCATTGTTCCTATCCGTAATCTGGGAAACTCGTTAATTATATTAATTATTATGAGCACTGATTTTTTTTACGTGATTCGATGTCGTCGAAAAATAGGCCTCTTCAGCAATTTTTTCATTGCTTTAAAATGGCATCGGCCGCAGTAGCAATTGGCCACCCACTCTGACGAATATTGCTAACATAATTTCAAACCTTATGACGTCGCTTGTCCCAAGGTCAAGTGTTCAAATGGACGAGTTCAATATAAAGGAATTGCTGTCATCAAAACGAACAAAAAAATTCTGAAAAAGGTTAGTGGCATGAAGGAGTGGTTTGCAGGTCTATTTAGTTTGGGGTATTTTACATCTTAAAGTTGACGAGAAACTAATGACAGCTGTCAACACATATTTGTTTCTTCTCGATGGTATTTGCAATAATAAAAGCAGTCTCATGAATTACAAACAGAGGTAGAATAAAAATTAGCATCCAATATAAGTACCAGAAACACAAACAGAGACAAACAAATATGTGTTGACAGTTGACATCAGTTTTCCGTCAAATTTAAGATGTAAAATACCCCAAGCTAAATAGACCTGCAAACTTTTCGGGTACAACATGGGTGGTAAAGAGACTAAAAACATGTAATAAAAACCAAAAAATGGATTGGAAAAACCACTTCCTTATGCAACTAACCTTTTTCAGTACCATTTTGTGATAAAGCTGCACATGATGAAAAATTATCAATAAGCTTTCAAATAAACATATTTGCACACTCTAAAAGAGAAAGAAAAATAGAAAAGAGAAGGATTGACATAGAACCACAATTCTATCATCTTCTTTTTTCAAAAATCCTGAGGAAGAATAGGTTATGATTTCATAGTGGATGACTAGTTGTTTAAATTTACTTCCAATTTATATTTCACGACTATTAGATTATTTTATAAATTTCATAAAATGTAGAATCAGAGAGGCTAACTTCATCTTCTACGTAACTGTAGTGAATGTTTCGAACATCCAGGAATTCTCAATTTCCTCAAGTATAAACTAAAGAACTTGTAGAACATAAGAAAACAATCATTCGGCTACTTAGTTTTAGGACACACCGTAAATAATCGCTTATCCTTTAAATATAATTAAAAATGAAAAACGAACAGCTCCGCTAAATATATTGCTTTTCTTTTCTACTTTTAATTCCACGTAATTTAGATTTTTCTGGATTTACATAAGCTATTCGGGAATAATTAGCATAAGATCTTGATTTATTTACTTTTTAAGGAAATTGGATGTTGAATTTCTCAACGTTAATCTGGATCAGGATGGTTAGATTTTAATTGCTGTGATTATTTACCTCCACTCATTTTGGTATCAAGTAATCCTCCCGATATTGGTAATTATTTTCTGAGAGGACTTCGGTTTAATTAAGTAAATTTATCGTTTGTGGCTTATACAATACACTCCGAAGCTTTGATGATCAATAGCACTGGATAACTTTTTGTTGGTAGTGTCAAAAATTTAATAAAAATACCTTTACTCTTGGTAAGATTTGAAAACAAAGATCAGCTAGATGAGTGGTGAATACTTTTTGAAAACAACGCCAAATGTACCTAATTAAAATGGAATTAACCTAAGATGATGATAATTCGTGATGTATGTATGTATTTTTGGGGTAACATTCACTGAAACCTGAAAGATCTATTGTGACCCTCTACTTCTACTTTCTGCGGAAAGTCTCTGAAATTAGTAGCTCCCTTAGTCCTATTTCCCGGAGGAATTTTAGGACATCTGCAGGCTTCAACTTAGGTAAATGTTCCTCTTCTATCCAGTAATCTCCCAGGTACAGAGCTCTAGGATTCTGGAATGCTGTGCAGTTGGAAAGTATGTGAATGGAGGTGTCTTCTTCCATGCCACAATATCTGCATTCTTCTTCCTCCACTAATTTGAGCTTTTTCAGGTGTCCATTCAGGAAACAATGTCCCGTTAGGATCCCTGCTGAAACTAAGATGATGATAATTCGTGATGTATGTATGTATTTTTGGGGTAACATTCACTGAAACCTGAAAGATCTATTGTGACCCTCTACTTCTACTTTCTGCGGAAAGTCTCTGAAATTAGTAGCTCCCTTAGTCCTATTTCCCGGAGGAATTTTAGGACATCTGCAGGCTTCAACTTAGGTAAATGTTCCTCTTCTATCCAGTAATCTCCCAGGTACAGAGCTCTAGGATTCTGGAATGCTGTGCAGTTGGAAAGTATGTGAATGGAGGTGTCTTCTTCCATGCCACAATATCTGCATTCTTCTTCCTCCACTAATTTGAGCTTTTTCAGGTGTCCATTCAGGAAACAATGTCCCGTTAGGATCCCTGCTGAAACTCTTAGAGCAGTTTTGCTTTGACTTATGCATTCATTTGATCTCAACAGGTTGTAGTCACCCAGGAGAATATTTGATTGTCTATAAGCCCTACTAGAAATTTCCAATAATCAGATCTTCTCTTTCTTTCGGCTTCACCTATTTCTTCCAATATTACAATGAAGCTGATTCCGCAAAAAGGTTCAGGCTCCCAGAAAGGTATTTCAGACCCCCTCTTTGCTATTTCATTTCCTCCTATTCCAATGTGTCCTGGAATCCATAGTAAGGTAACTATATTGTTCTCGCCTAGTTCATTTAGTTTGTCTAGGCATTCCCACACCATTTTGGAACTGATTACGCAAGAGCTCAGTGCTGTAATGGCTGCTTGACTATCTGTCATTATGATAATCCTTTGTCCTCTGTATGCTTTATCAATATTGAACTGGGCGCACTTTATTATGGTGTGGATTTCCGCTTGAAAGATACTTGGGGTTTTTCCCAAGCTTTCGGAGTGTTTGGTTCCTGGCCCGAACACTCCTATCCCAGTTCCTCCAATTGCTTTTGAGCCGTCTGTATACCATTAAATATCATTCTGGTAATGGTATTTGTATCCCAGTATAAAATTAACTTATTTCCTGGTAAGATTAAAAAAAAAGATCAGCTAGATGAGGGGATGAATACGTTTTGACAACATTGCCAAATGTATTGAATTAAAATGGAATTAATTAATTTAATATGATTATATTATGTAATTTATTTATTTTATCCTGTATAAATTCCAATGCCCGCCTATGGTTTATTGCTGTTTCAGGGACTCTTACCTATCAATATTATAAAAATATATTATGACCTACAATATTTCATTAATCCTGTGAAAAATTATAAATGCTGTTAATAAATCCAATATTCAAAAATTGTTTGTCAGTGTTAATATTTTTTAAAACTTCTTCTATTAGGTATAATATTTTTATTCCAGAACTGTAAAAGTTATTGGAATCCGTTAGAAGCATCAATGTATCAAAACGATCCATCCATATATATAAATGTGAAGTTTCGTATTAACAGTAAAATTTTAAATTGAATCCAAAGCCAAACAACCATAGATAAAATCATTACTCTAAACTCTAAACTACCCGTTGCTACAAAAACCTCCGTTATGGTTCAGATTGGATACCGTTCGCTGAGAAGATGATCTTCATTGAAATGTTGGCAGACAATAGCTCGGATCGGAAATACTAAACGATAAAACTACCCGAAAGGGAATAGAAAGGCAACCAACGAAGATATGCGGCTTCGATATAGACATAATAACAGATAAAGATTATACTAAACTTACATTTTGTTCTCGAAAACCTCGAAACTCGTTTTGGTTGACACTTTACTTGAGTAATGGACTGATAAAATAAACACTAAGAGAAAAGTTAAATATATCAATGAGAAAAGATAATTTATTAGAGAATAATGAATGCTTTGAAATTCCAGAACGATGACTGAGAAAATTTTTACGGAATTTGTTCGAGCAGATCAGTTGCTCTGTTCACTTGAATATTTTGCGTATTATTTTTAAGCGCTCGTTTTAAACAGAGCTGAACTATCTCTTCCCCCTTGCCCCTAACTGAACTACCTCCAGAGGGGGCTCGGCTCTGATTACTTGCTCCGTTCAGTTGATTATAACCTCAAAACATAAGGGAAACAATCATGATTTGATTGATTTTGATGCGGTTTCAAAATGTGTGAGTACTTATATGGAAACACCAACAATTTCATCACCATAAGATTGAAGGAATGAAACAAACTTATCCTATGATATTGGTGTTAGTTCAGAAGATAAAAAAAGAGCAGAAACGAGTAAAGTGAACATAATTTTTAGTTTTATTCAACTAAAATGATTATTTTAGACATTGATTTATATGAAAGACCTTTAAAACATTGTAAAGAGCATTATCAACCCAACCAAGATGTCTTCTAATTGCATAATTTTATCGTGCATATTTTATGCATTTTTTAGATTGAAGGAAACACAAATTAGAGTTGTATTGCGTTCACCACAGCGTTCACAAAGGCACCACGAGAAACGTCTACCCCATTCGTGTGGCTCAAAAGTAATAGGAGGAGCTGGGATATGAGTGTTGGGGCCAGGAACCAAACACTCTAAAAGCATGGGGTAAACCCCAAGTATATTACAAGCGAAAATCTACGCTGTAAGAAAGAGCGCCCAGTTCAATATTGATAAAGGATACAGAAGACAAAGGATTATCATAATGACAGATAGTCAAGGAGCCATTAAGGCACTGAGCTCTTGTGTAATCTGTTCGAAAATAGTGTGGGAATGCCAGACAAACTAGGCGAGAACAATATGGATTACTATGGATTCCAGGACACACTGGAATAAAAGGAAATGAAATAGCAGATGAACTAGCAAAGAGGGGGACCGAAATACCTCTCTGGGAATCAGCCTCAATGTAATATTGGAAGAAATAGGTAAAGTCGAGAAAAAGAGAAGATTTGACCATTGGAAAGATCTGGTATGGGCATCTGAAAAAGCTCAAAATAGTGGAGGAAGAATGTAGATTTTGTGGCATGGAAGAAGAAATCTCCATCCACATACTTTCCAGCTGCACAGCAATCCAGAATCCCAGAGCAAAGTACCTGTTAGATTACTGGATAGAAGAGAAACATTTACCTAAGTTAAAGCCTGCAGATATCCTGAAATTCCTCCGGGAAATAGGACTTATGAAGCTACTAGAGACTCTCCTCAGAAACTAAGTAGAAGTAAGGGGGCACAATAGATCTTTTAGGTCTCAGTGTGACTGACAAGTACGCTGTCTGTTTTCGCTCCATAGTTTATGAACGCACTCTTTATCTCATCAGTCATTCAACTTCTCAGTTGGCAAGAAGAAGCAATGATTGTCAACTTCACAGCTAATAGTGAAAAAATTATTCTTTATACGAGTAAATGTCTTAACCAATGTATTTAAAGATCTATCAAATAAATAATATCCCGCGGGGAACGAATATATATATGGAGTTAGAAATATATCGATGTCATTTTGAAACTAAATTGTCCCGTATGTTGTGGTCAAGAGTGCGGGCATCAACCTCTGTCCGTCTTGAGGAAGACCAACTAGGAAATGAGAAATCACCGACGGTCTTTACACAGATTAAGGGCCCGCCCGCATTTGCTAACAACCCATTTATTTTCCGTTTCTTTGTGACAAGAAAAATACCGGCGATTACGAGGTAAAATGTGTAACAAAATGTGATACGATGGTTTTTGTTTAGGAAATAAATAGGTGGATAAAGGAACATGAAAAAATAAACTGTCTATATTATCTAGTTTTCGCATTACGTTGGATGGAATGGAAAAAAGTCAAGCGCCACCTAGAAATCGGGAGAAATTACATTCAAAATGGGATGCAGATGCATTGAGTCTTTTTCTATCTAACCGATATTGACCACAGACTTAATTCTTCACTGAGTATTAACATTTTAGATAATTTATTCGGAAAAAATTTCCATTTTGTGCAGTAGCCATTTATAAAAAAATATGAATCCCTCCGAGAAAAGGTTGTCGACGTTATGCCCTTTCAACCAACTACAATAGATACCTACAGAGTACGCTATCAGCAGTTATAAAGTGTGTAGAAGCATAAAGCATTTCTGAAAGCGTACATAAATCAAACTATATCATTCTAATGCAGACACATAAGGAAAAGTATTTTATCGCATCCGAAGAATGAAAAAGAAATACCATCAAATCGCCATTTTAGGTTAGTACAAACCTCTGATAACGGTAACTTCTTTTAGAACTGTCACAGTAAATCACAATAAAAACTTTTGCTTAGATTATAACGTAGAATGAATATATGAGTCCAGTTTTGAAAAATTGTGCAGTTTATTTTCTCCGCATAAATCTCCACTGCATCAAAGTATCAATACACTGGCAGGGTTTTTTCAATTTAGTTTTTTACTATTTCATCAACCAAACTGGTTATTAGCGACAAAAAAAAATAAATTTTCCTACAACCACTATGCAAAACACGCTTTTCTACACAAATTTTTATACGCAAAGCAGGCCTTTTCTCAATTCTTTTGATAACCGTTGTAAAAGTAATGCGAAAAGTACACGCCTTGGCACTTTTCCGCACCGAAATGTCAAACAAAGCTACCTGTGAGCTGTCAACTTTTTTTGACAATTTAACTTAATTGAATTTCTTATTGGTGTACAATTTTTAAATTTAAACTAAAAGTAAGTAAACTATCTATTTCATTATTTATTTTAATTTATTAATTATTAAACCATTAACCTATTAAGCATTATTTTAGGAATCATGAACCAAGATGAAAATAAGTTGTCCAATTCGGATATTGAAAATACTCAAGTTACTGTATTTCTTTCATTTAGAAATGTGATTGTAGAAAAAATATTGTGTACAACTTGTACGCAAAAACTACTATTCTGTGTATTACGCTACAGAATAGAACGTGCTTGAACCATTCCTACTAAAATTTCAAAAGTATTCGAATACGTCCTCAGAAAAACGTCGATCACTTTATTAGCGAATACTGTAGTTGCTGTCTTAGCTGTCAAAGATGACGAATGGAAATATGAAGTTGCAAATAAAAGTTTATACAATATAATGTAGCCAGAAATCTTTAGGATTACTTCAGGAGTTACGGAAAAGTAAGTTGCTTATACTGATACGGATAATGATACTGAACAGTGTCAAAATGAGTTGTTTACAATATAGGGAGGAGAAAAGCAATATAATACAGTAAAAAAAGCGTGAGCCAACTTTAAGTTTGGTCTATGAAATTACCGTTTTTTTCTACTTCTTGTACTTACTTTTCTTTTTAAATACAACTGTACACTTTCAAAAAAGAAGACCTCTTCTTCGGAACTATATAGAGCCTGCGTGAACTTGTTAATTAGACACTGACCATAGTGACGAAAGGAATCTGTTGTGTAAGGTAGAAACGTAAGTGATAATCCATAATATAGATATTATAGTCTGTTTATTATTGTCTGACAGCACGCGAAAAGGTCACAGATGCTAGTCAGGTAGTAAACCATAAGCGTCACCGTTCATCTAAGGAATTTATTTACTATTTAATTTTATACCCGATCTGATATATAAAGGTAATATGAATCTAAATTCAAACGAAGACTGTAGTGTTAAATGTGCATGATGCTGTTGTACATCAAATGCCGGCTGCTACTGTTATAAATATAGTTTCGACATGTTCCAATATGACAGGAGTTAGTGAATCTACTATTTACAGGCTTCTGGAAATATATCTCCACCTAAAAAGTCAACTGGAAGAAAACCACTTGACCTTGATGAACATATGCAAAATACAATAAGACGAAAAGTACACGAATTATATTTAAAATGAAAAATGTTCGTGAACTAATGAAGTACTCATTGACAACAATAACTGAAGAGAACTGGAGAGATGCTGTGAATCATGTAGTTAAAGAAAAAGAGAAAATGTGGGTTTTAGATAACCTCATAGAACAAACTATAGAACCGATAGTGATCTCTCTCGACGAGTCTTCGGATGATTCTTGTACGGCCAGCGAAGAGGAGATTGAATTTTATATTTCCTATAAAATATGGTATGTTTACTTTACTTGACATACATTAATTCATTGTCAATAAATTTGAATTATGAAAATTAAACTATATTTTCTTTAATTAATTTAATTTAATGAAAATGAAAATGTAACTTGTTGATAGGCCTGAACGAATGAATTTTATTTCAACTGTAATGTCGACCGAATCTAATTAAATAAGCAGAATAAACTATATCGTAAACTAACATCTCCGCCACTGCCGCAATATTTATCGTTTATCTGGCATTGTTCAGTTTTATTACCATATTGTATTTTGAGCTGAAACTTCTTAGGATCTCTCTGTAAAAGATAAATTTCTATTTGAATATTTAATGAGGCTACTATGCTGTCAGACATTAAGAAATAAACTATATTAATTTTACAACGAATGTAGAAAAAGTATGTTTGTTTTTCGAGCGTAAAGTAAGTTTGGCAACATCCTTTCTCTATGGGCAATCTGTTATTTTACGCTCTAAATACACAGTTATCTATTTTGTACAAAACGCTGCGGCCTAGTGGTAAATCCGGCACTGCTCATTACTAGCATTATCGTGTGATACAATTTTTTAAAAACATTCTGCATATAGGGAAAATCTTTTATTCGAAATCAATATGAATGCACGCGACATTGTGGGTGAACGGAAAACGAAGAAGATCGATTTAATATATTTTATTGGAATAATGGGAAATGACAACGCAAGGAATTATAGGGTAGGTATGGCAGAAATCGCATTTCCCGAAAGAGTAGGAACAACACACATGCGAAATATTATTCAAACTTTAATCTACTTCCCGCGATTTGAAAACTCCGGCACGTATTAAATTGGACACCAGATGGTAGTTGATATTACATTTTAAAAGGATTTACCAAACCCTATTTCGACATTATTTTTCGTTTAATGAAAAAAAATTGATGTACGATTAAAGAATATTTAATACTGTATCATAATCTTACCAATACATTCACGATATACAGTGATGGGCAAATGTGTGGAACCAAGTAAATATCTCTGGAATTATTAGACATATCAAAATGAAATTTGGAAGGTGGATACTACAGTAGATTGCCTATTTGTTTTCAGTTTTCTCAACAATTTTGAACTTCCGGTTTAACCGGAAGTAATGTCGATTTCAAAATTTGGAATGGAACACCCTGTATATTATTTTAGTTTCTGATGAAACATTTTATTACGAATACAAAAATTGTGAATGTGTTGTGAATAATGACAGGCTTGAATTTTCTTATTGAAAGAAAATAGAGTGTACCATCCTTCTCAAAACACCTTTGAGGAATTATCGTATCCCGGATGTTCTACCATAAACTCAATTAACTATTTTTTTGTCTAGCTGAAACGAATCCTGCATATCTTAATTTTTCTTATTTTTCACTGAAAGTCACAGTATTCTGAGAATGACTTCAGACATAATGCCTCCAACAGTAAACTACGACCTGCCTTATACCGTCCTGATTCCAAATAGAGATGAATGAGTCCTCCGAGAGGATGAACTATTAATAGCAGACAGCTGTTGGTACACAGACGGTTTAAAAACACCTTCAGGTTCTGGTGCAGCTCTAAAGCTTGCATCAGCATCAAATGCCAATGAAAAAAGTACGAGCTGTCAGTGTCATATAACAATGTTGTTGGCGGCTGTTAACAAATGTCAAATGTCAAAATTGAATGTAATATTTACGAAAGGTACGTCTGCATCCTATTTTGAAAGATATAATTTCTCCTGATTGATAGGTTTTGTTTAGGAGCATTATACACAAAAATAGTTTCATTTCCTTCAGTTTTTGGACAAATTTTGATTGAAGGAATCTATTAAGTCGTCTTAAGTATCCAGCATCGTTTTTCTTCGCTAAAAAAAACACTTGGTAACTTGTATCAGATATTACAAAATAACAATATATCTTTATAAAACGATTTTTTATTAAAACACTCGTTTTTCTATTCACTTTTCAAAGATGAAAGAATTCACATACCGAATACAATATGCGTGTCTACCTCTCCAGGTATACAAAGAAGAAAAAAGAACAAGTAGTATGTGATATTGAAAAGTGTCTATTCAGAGATATGAAGGAAAATTCAAATTGTATTCAAATATATATTGCAAGAGCAAGAGCTGACCAGTACTTTTTTAAAGGAAGGTATTTTTCATTTGTGAAAAGGGGACGTTATAGTAAGAATATGATTTAAATTTAATTTAGCGTCTTATAAAAAACGTAACTATATAAGAACACTGACATACTGATTTATCAGTAGACATTTTATTGAAAAATATAAACGTCGACAAATATACAGGTTGGTTTTTTTTATAATATGGTAACATTACTATATTTTAAGTCGCAATAAATACGAAGACAAAAAGGTTAGGTAGTTCAAGCCGCGATTAATATTTTTTTGACCTTGATCCAAGAAATGTCACCCATAGATAACATAATACAGAATGTCACCATCGAAACCCGTCTAAGTAACTCTTAGGCCCGGTTTTATAAGCTCGGGTTAACCCTGCCCCGAGAGTTATCCCATTGACCATCATAGGGATAACTCTCGGGGCAGGGGTAACCCGAGCTTATAAAACCGGGCCTTACTAATAACGTTTAGGTGAGTCAAAAAATGAATACCAAGGTTATACAATATATACCAAAAGGAACAGAGGAGTTCAGTCTACGGTCAGTATGGCCAACAATAAGTGGAAGTCAAAAATGACAGTTAAGGTCTACCGTTCAAAAAATAAGATTCTGCATGTTTTTTATCATTGCGAAAATCTATATTGCTTTATTAAAATAATGAATACACTCCCGAAGAGTATATCTTGAAATTTTAAATGACTTTTTAGCTGAATACTCAACATATCAGTGGCTAATAATTCTAGAAACTCTTGGCATGTCACCATTTCATTTCTGTTATTCAGTCACTAGTTATGTCAAATGCCAGTTATATTTATTTTTGTTGATATTCGTTTAATCGTGTATGTTCATTCTCGATAAAATTTTTGTAGCATTTCTAATTAGCTGTATCTCTATTCTTCTTATTACTTTTTTCAATGATATTTGACAGAGCTAGTTACTGAATAACAAAAATGAAACGGTGACATGCCAAGAGTTCCTAGAATTATGATATGTTGAGTATTCAGCCAAAGTCATTTTAAATTTCAAGATATACGCATCGGGGGTGTATTCATTATTTTCAATAAAGCAATATAGATGTTCGCAATGATAAAAAACATGCAAAATCTTATGTTTTAAACAGTAGACCTCAACTGTCATTCTTGTCAAAAAAAAACACTCTTTGTTGGCCACACTGACCTTACACTGAACTCCTCTATTCCACAGCTCAGATCACAGATCAGAGTAATTACCGCAGCTAAAAATGTCAAGGACTCAATAATGATGTCATCGCATCATAACCATTAATAACCACATATACTAAATGCATTTGGTATTTACCGGTTATTGATTGTTATTCGCCTAAAATAAACTATATAGTTTCGTATATTTATTACAGTCTTTTAAAAAACGAATTAAAGCTTCAAGCTGAGAATTGAATATTTTCTTGGCGTCGTAGAGAAGTTGGTGGAATGTGTTCGATAGTGTTTTCTGTGTTCACCAACTGGGTTGTTTCCCGAATCCATTAGGTATCCATGGATGAGTCGGAAACGTCCTATTCGATGCCTTCTAATTGATATTTGGTCATCCTTCCTTATTGTCATTTCAGGAATCTTTTGGGAGTGTTCAATACATTACTCACTCTTTCGGAAAAGTACTGAAGGAAATAAAATGCAATTTCTGGTTGATGGATTTCAAGGAACTTACTCCAGGTAAGTTTCTTCGAAGACTTTGCGACAGGGAATGGTTTATTAAGACGTTATCCTTGACAAAAACGACAGAAATGTTCTGTCTCTGGAACTGTCTATTCCTGGAACTGTAACTGTATACCTTATAGTAATGGTATAATGGTTTAACCCAGGAACTGTGATCCAGATATTTTTTCGACACAGATTATTTTGATCCAGTAATTTTTATTGTCCAAGGACTGTGTGACCCAGGTATAATTTTCAAGCTAAGCTGCTTGATGTTTCGTATAATTGGAAGCTTGTCTCTTGGTCCCCTAATACCTGTTTACGATGATACTCACATTAAGGTGACTGAAATTCATTCCATTCGAGCAAAATCCATGGTTAGTGTAATGGCTTGAACCGTTGGGTTTCTAAAAAATATCTGTTTGACTGTATCGAGAAAAGTTAGTCTGTGCACCATAGTGGAGACTTGTGAGGAGAAATGCCTTGAATTATGCGCTGTGACTGATACAGGTTTAGGCAAGTCGATATGTTGCTATAGCTGAGTAGTTTGTGGTGTAAATGGTGTGCATAGCGCAGCCAAAACATTTTGAGATCAAAATCTAAATTGTTTTGTTTCTTTGAAAGCTTGTTGAAGGAGTCAACTGGGCGTTTCTTCTTTTTTTATAGCAGGTGAGACTAGTGTTCACAGTAAGTAGCAATGTTGCTTAGAAATTGTTTCACAAAATCTAGTAATGACTAATATACTGCACCGGAAGAGAACTGAGTGACTTGAACATTGAAAATAAATTAAGTTGTTTTATTTTATCGAATCGAGAAGGGATTGTTGATTTAGCTAGTTCTGGTGAGTGTAAGCTCACAGCACTTGGGGCCACATGTAACCCCTTGCCTTGTACATCCTCCCGAGGGGTTATTCTCCTAGGTCATCGTACATGCTGTCCTTCCCAGAATGGTGGACAGATCACTAGGTGACATCTCATTTATATCGTCAGGCGTAGACCAAGACTCACCGGACACACACTCTCTTATTGACGATAACTCCGGACACTCGCATAAGACATGCCTTGTAGTGAATAGACAAAAATATATTTCGTAAAATATATTGTTTTAATTGATAATTGGTCAATACTTAGAAATGCGCGAATTATGTAGTTGAATGAACTACAGGAATTTAGTACACGTCCCTACTGTTGCCAGGTGTTTATTTATTTATTGTAGTGTAAGCATTTTTGGTTAGGTTATAGATTTGTAGACATCAATTTTAATGATTATTAAATAAAGTTATGCTGAACGAATAAGTTGCTTTATTCATTGGAAGTATGTAATTAGAATCAACAGAACCTGAAGATATACTTTGAACATTTTTAAACAAAGTATATCACATGGCGATCCTGCCAGTTCTACAAATTGTATAATAGTTTGTAGTTATGTGTAAGTGACAGTTTGGATTGTGAAATATTATCAATAATATGGGACAAGAGCATTCTAAGGAAGAAATTATCATAGCCCAGGCTGGTAATAGTGGTGGTCTTACGAATACTCCCAAATTAAACGGAGGGAACTCTTTTTCGACAGCGGAGATTCTGGGAATTATTGCATTTGCTGGGTCGTTGGTGACAGTGATCTACTTCGTGATGAAGACATTCAAAAGGCATTTGGAAAATAAGATAAGAAGAGAAATAAGGATGAGTCAAGAGCTAGTATAGTAAAACAGTGCTAGTGAGTGAAACATTAATGGAAGAAGGTATTTTTAACTCTAATTTTTAATTATATTGTATTCTTTTATTTGTACAAATGAGTAGTATAGACTTATTTAATGATTTAAATGAAAGTATTAAGGGATTTAAACGGACCTTAGGTAAAGATAATCAACAAAGGCGTTTTAATTTAGGAGTTAATAAGCAGCAAAGTAGTGAATTAAGTCAGTTTCAAAGAGAATTTGTAGCTTTAAAAAGGGCATTTAATTTAAAATCTCATAGTACAGAAACTACTGATACTGTTAAATCAATTGTGGAGTCAATTGAGAAAACAATTGACGAAGTAAGTAAAAGTTTAGAGGAGAGATTGGCGATTATCATAAATTCAAAGGAGAACTTAATCAATATGGGAGAGAAATTTGATTTAAAAACAGCTTCTAGTTTAGTCCCTGTAATTGACGATACGGAGGAATCGGTAAAACAACTAATTGATGCCATAGAATTATACGATAGCATTTTAGATAATGATGGTAAAAAGTTTTTGATTAAATATGTGTTAAAAACTAGGTTGACACAATGTGCAAAATTAAAATTGAATTCAACTTACAACTCTAATGCAGATTTAATTACAGATATTAAAAGTAATTTGCTAACAAGGCAATCAGCAGCTTCTTTATCGTTAGGTTTACATAATATGAAACAAAAAGACAAATCAATCGACGACTTCGGTAAATCTATCGGAGAGTTAATGGTAAATTTAACACTAGCGCAAGCTGATGGGGATGCAAGCGCGACAAAAATTTTGAAAATTACGAATGAAAAATTGGCTATTAATGCTTTTGCAAATGGTTTACGTAACCACGATTTAAAAACAATAGTTAAAGCACGAAATTATAATTCGTTAAACGAGGCGATAAGAGGAGCTAAAGACGAAGAAATAACGAATAATTCAAATTCCCACATTTTTAGTATGCGCGGTCGATCCAAATCTAGGGCAATTAATAATAGAGATAGAGGATTTGGCCGAGGAGTTAATAATTACTCTCAAAATAGAAATTTTTCCCAAAACCAAAATTATTTCAGAAATCAAAATGCTTCGAGATACCAAAATTCGTCCAGATATCAAAATTTTCCTAGACATCAAAATCGAGGTAATAATCGCGGGATGAGATCTCGTGGAAATCCTTATCGTGCTCCACGCAATTTTTTCTTGCATAATGAAGACCAGAGGAGCGAAAATAACAGTGAAAACGTTTTTTTTCGTCCCTAAAGGTAATGATCAAGATAGTCATGTAGTACTGAATGTAAACGGTTTAAATTACATTCGAATGAGATATCAAAATAGAGATTTAGTTTTTTTGCTGGATTCTGGCGCTTCTATTAGTGTTATTTTTCCATCTAGTATTAGCGAGAATCAGTTTGTTGACACATCAAACCGGATTAAAATAAAAGGTATATCTGGGTCAACAGTTACAATGGGGTCAGCAAATATTTTATTACAGTATGATAATATTAAGATAGGTCATAAGTTCCATGTAGTAAAAGACTTTGAAGGTAATATAAATGGTGTAATTGGATCGGACTTCTTTGTTAAACACTATGCAGTATTAGATTACGAAACATTCATGTTCTATTTTCACGTGAACGATAAGAAAATAGCTATTCCTTTAGAATCCGAACACAATAATTTTACAATAATTCCACCTCGTTGCGAAATAATTAAATATTTTGAAGTCAAACATAAAAATGATAGCTTAGTAGTTCCAGAAGAAATTTCACAAGGTGTTTTTATAGCAGGTATTATTACTAGAGCTTGCAATAACAAAGTACCGGTTAAAATCTTAAATATTAATGATAGAGAAATTACACTTAAAAATTTTAAACCTAAATTAGAAGATGTTTCGAATTTTAACATTCATGAATTTGGAGATATTCCCTTTTCAGTTGACCGTTTAGATAAATTATTAGGTATAATAAATGTTAATGGATTAAGTGAAGAAGAAAAGATATCTATTCACAAAATATGTGCAAAATATGCAGATGTTTTTCATTTAGAGAACGATCCATTTACAGTGACTAACGTTTATAAACAAACAATACATCTAAACAACGATTCAAATCCAGTTTATATTAAACCGTATAGATTACCTCATGCACAAAAATCGGAAATTCATAAGCAAGTAGATAAATTATTAAATGATGGTATAATTGAACCGGCAAAGTCACCATTTTCTAGTCCATTATTACTAGTGGAAAAGCGAGCTATAAATGGTCAAAAACGCTATAGAGTAGTTATCGATTACAGACAACTAAATAGACAAATTACCGATGATAAATTTCCTTTACCATGTATAGACGAAATTTTAGATTCTTTATCAGGAGCAGTATACTTTTCTCACTTGGATTTGTCTCAGGGTTACTATCAAGTAGAGTTGGAGCAAGCTTCGCGACCTTGCACAGCTTTTACGACAGACAGAGGACAATTTCAAATGACTAGGTTACCTATGGGTCTAAAAATTAGTCCTAGTGCTTTTTCGAGAGCTATGACGATAGCAATGGCGGGTTTGAATTACGAAAGATGTTTTGTATACTTAGATGACCTTGTAGTTTTTGGAAACAATTTAACAATTCATAATCAAAATTTAATAAAAGTGTTGCACCGCTTACGAAAAGTTAACTTAAAATTAAATCCACTGAAGTGTGAATTTCTAAAAAAGGAAATATTATATTTAGGACATGTAATATCTTCTGAGGGAATTTCACCAGATCCACAGAAGATTAGTGCGATGCAATTATATCCAACACCAAAAGATTCAAGCGAAACTAAACGTTTTGTAGCATTCGCTAATTACTATAGAAAATTTATTAAGCAGTTTGCTGAAATTGCAGCACCTTTAAACCATTTAAGTAAAAAAGGAGTAGTTTTTCAGTGGACTCCGGAATGCGAAAAAGCATTTCAAACGTTAAGACAAGCATTAATCCAACCCCCTGTTTTAGCCTACCCAGATTTTTCCGAAAGAAATCAATTTATTTTAAAAACGGATGCTTCAAATTTGGCTCTAGGCGCCGTTTTATCAAATGGTGATGATAAACCTATAGCTTTTGCGAGTCGGAAATTGAATAAAGCCGAAATAAATTACTGTACAATAGAAAAGGAGCTGTTAGCCATCTGTTGGGCAGTGAAAAAATTCAGGCCTTACCTTTTTTCTAGAACCTTTTTGATTCAGACAGACCACAGGCCTTTAGTGTATCTTTTTGGAATGGTAAACCCGTCTAGTAGACTTACAAAATTTAGATTAACTTTAGAAGAGTACGATTTTGTTATTGAATATGTTAAAGGCCGCGAAAACGTCGTAGCGGACGCATTATCACGGGTAACAATTAGTTCGGATGATTTGAAAACGCTTTTGTCAGCCAAAGATGAAAATATGAAAGTAATAACAAGATCCCGAAAAAAGGAAATGGAAAAAACCGATAATTCTGAGATTGATTTTAACAATTCTTTAAATGAAAGGCTTGATCACCCTGGAGTTGTAGAATTATTGAAATCACCGATAGAATGTGTCGAATTAAGATTTGTGTGTGCTAATGATTTTAATGAGAAACTTATCAAGGGAACATGTAAAAGAAAAAATAATGATTGCAAAAAGGTTAATACCTTATTTGATAAAAAAGCAAATATTATTTATATAAATCAAGCAACTCTATCAAAGACGGACAGCCTAGGCACATCTTTGAGAGCCTTGAAAGAAATTTGCGAAACTGAAAAAATTCCGGAATTAGTTATAATAAAAAATAAAAGATGCGCATCAATAATAAATGAGTTTTTAAAAGTTCCCAATGATATAAGAAATGCAGGTATAAAAATAACTGTAATTAATAGTTCTCAAAATATTAATAATAAAGAAACACAACAGTTAATTATCAACGACTATCACATGCTCCCAACAGGAGGTCATACCGGTGTTAATCGGATGTACAAAAATATTAAGAAATTGTATTTTTGGCCGGGACTTCGAAAAGATATTGAAGACTTTGTTAAGCGTTGCGATGCTTGTCAAAGACATAAGTATTCTAAAAATACAAAACATCCATTACAAATTACAACTACTGCTACCTCAGCTTTTCAGAAAGTTTTCCTTGACTTGGTTGGTCCCTTAGATCAAGACAAAGAAAATAATCGATACATCCTGACGTTACAGTGTGATTTAACTAAATTTGTCGAGGCATATCCGATACAGAATAAAGAAACTGTAACAGTTGCTAAAGCATTTGTTGAAAATTTTATACTTCGTTTTGGCATACCCGAACAGATCTTGACGGATAAGGGTTCCGAATTTATTTCTTCCACTCTCGAGGAAGCTTGTAAATTCTTAAAAATTCAAAAACTTAACTCTACAGCCTATCATCATGAAACTGTAGGAGCTTTGGAAAATTCACATAAAAATCTCGGCGCCTACTTACGCATATACGCGTCAAATCATGTTAGTGATTGGAGTTCTTGGGTTTCTTTTTGGTGTTTTGCATATAATAACACGGTTCACACAGAAACGCGTTATACCCCTTACGAGTTAGTTTTCGGAAAAGCTAGTAGATTGCCTTCAAACGTGTTAAATGATATAGACCCGATCTATAACTTCGATGATTATCCGAAAGAATTAAAATATCGATTGCAAGTCGCTTGGAATGACGCGAGAAATAATTTGTTGGCATCAAAAATACATCGTAAAGCGAAATACGATACAAAAATAAATATTGTTAATGTTAAAGTAGGAGATAAGGTACTAATTAAAAACATGGGTAGTTCCACAAAATATGATCCTCTGTTCAAAGGTCCTTATGAGGTCATAGAAAATAAAAATAGTAACGTAGTTGTGAAAATTGGAAATAAAGATGTAGAAGTTCATAAAAACAATATTAAGCTTTATAATTCATAATTCTGTTTTAATGTTAAGTAAATCATGTAATATAATTTTGTTGTACTATGTATAGGATATGAAAATGAATTAGATAATTTACAAAACCTGATATGTCTTTGTGTAATTATAAAAAAAAAAAAAAAAAAAAATATATATATATATACTATAAATTTTTTTTTTGGTCAGCGAGGGAGGTGTAGTGAATAGACAAAAATATATTTCGTAAAATATATTGTTTTAATTGATAATTGGTCAATACTTAGAAATGCGCGAATTATGTAGTTGAATGAACTACAGGAATTTAGTACACGTCCCTACTGTTGCCAGGTGTTTATTTATTTATTGTAGTGTAAGCATTTTTGGTTAGGTTATAGATTTGTAGACATCAATTTTAATGATTATTAAATAAAGTTATGCTGAACGAATAAGTTGCTTTATTCATTGGAAGTATGTAATTAGAATCAACAGAACCTGAAGATATACTTTGAACATTTTTAAACAAAGTATATCACAGCCTGACAGTTTCATCTTCCTGTTCTTACATCCTGCATAGAGGTGTGTCCACTATCCCCATGATATGGAAGTGTTTCCTCAGTTGACAGTGCCCAATCAGAAATCCTAGTGCTAGACGTAGGTTTTTTTTGGTCATCGCCAAATATTTCTTCGGCACCAGCTTCCCAGGGTCGTCCAGAGTGATTCTAGCAGGACTCAAACCTTTGATTCCATCCTATCTCTTAAGGGATTGATCATGGGTGTAATGTTTGGCTAGTTCCGCAATTGTCAAAGTAATTTCAAGTTTTCAGATGAAATACGCATTCCTCGAGCTGCCCAAGGTTTATTTTTTAGTCTTGATGGAGCGAAGAGGGAACTACATTGAAAAGTATCACGAAAAGAAGTAATTACCAAAAACTTATTTATTTAATTGTAACATGAAAGAAGCTATTAAGAGCAGAAGTTTTGTAAAACCACGCATTCGATAAACTCCAACAAACTCAATATACGACCTCACATATTCGTCTAACCAAATAAAACAAAACACCACATCAAAGTTATAAGAAGTTATGGTATTTACACCTAATTTGCGTTGTTTAAAGCCGCTTAAACCTTCAACTAGAGCTTCTCAAAAAAGGAAAAAGTGTTAGCGCCCAGCCCAGCAGCTGGAAACCTCTTGACGTTGGCGGTGATCGAGCACCACGTGCTCCGTCACGTGTTGTGGACGCCTTCATCGGAGAGTGGCGGCGAATATAAAGGGCGGGATACGAGGCGGCGTTGGAGGCGGATACCGGAAAATCGATCAGGAGGATTTTTTGATAAGAGATGATAATTTTACCAGAATGGAGAAGGGGTAACTTTACTGAAGGAAAAGTTGAATGTGAGGTGGAAGTTAGAAGTTTAAGATGAAGTTTAATGGAAGTAGAGATATGATAAGGATATATAAAAGTATGTGGTGGGCAGGTATTTGTTGACATAGGCGGACTAAAAAAAATTCTAGGGATCTATTAACGCTACATAATCCAAAATTTATATTTTACTTGAAATGCAGAACAAATTTGAACAAAAAATGATAACTAGCGCTCAAAATAAAGAAAAAAACAGATATACATAACAATAGGTGTCAATTACCTCAACTCTTATTAAGATTAATTGAAATACGTAAACGCTCTTAATTCAGTTACGTGTATGTGTTGCCGTAAGTGTCTAATGTACGCGAGAAGTTGAGTCGACTTAATGCAATTAGTAAAACGAGATGCGAAAATCCGTGAAATGAAGTGTATGTCAGCTTATGAGATTCATCAACCACAGAGAATATAAAAATATCTTTCTCTTCTCCTCCACGTCATATCCTCTTCTCTACTAACGAAAGGAGTTGTGGGAATGAGAACATAAACAAAATCACATATTTTTAAGGAAGGATTGCTGTTGTTGTTCTTGTTTTACAATTAAATAATCAATTCAGATGTTGGTTTCAAGCAAATCGTGCGTTATTGAACCCTGTAGACTGGTTAACTTTTGCACATTCGAATTTTACGTGGGATTTTTTAACCTAAAAATTGTTTTGCTAAGCTTAAACTCACTGTACACATTCAAACTATTTTCGCTAGTAAATAATTCCCGTATCTCTAATTTTATTTTCCCAAAAACCGAAATGCACATTTATTTTGTGCGAAAGTTTGATAATGTTAATTTGGAATAGATTTAACAGCGAGTGTCGAGAAGACGTTATCAGTTCCGTGCACACGAAGCCGTCCTCTTGATGCATGTAATTGGACTAAACAAGTTCAAAGCTGCGAACTAATTCATTGCAATTACTATATTGTTTCTGAACATTTCATATTTATTGTAACGTTTTATCCGTATTTCTTTGTACAGGGTGATTTATTAACGTTCGATTGATATTATGTCGAATAATATTGAGCGTTTTTTAATTCGATTATTTCCCTCATCTGTCAACATGTATTCGTTGATATTTAAGTCAGACAGTACCTGAATATAGGCTACAGTTTATACATGCATAGCTTACTACGCCAAATGTGCACTGGATGTCAAATCAAAATAGAGGAGTTCAGTTTAAGGTCGGTATAGCCAACAAAAAGTGGTTTTTTCTGATAAGAATGACAGTTAAGGTCTACTGTTTAAAACTTCAGATTTTGTATATTTTTTAACATTACGAACATCTATATTGCCTTATTAAAATACTGAATACGCCCCCGAAGGGTATATCTTGAAATTAAAATTGACTTTTTAGCTGAATACTCAACATAAGTATCAGTGGCCAATAATTTTAGGAACTCTTGGCATGTCACCGTTTCATTTCTGTTATTCAGTCACTAGTTCTGTCAAATGTCAGTGAAAAAAGTAATTAGAAGAATAGAGATACAGCTAATTAGAAATGCTACAAAAATCTAATCGAAAATGGACATACACAATTAAACGAGTATCAACAAAAATAAATATAACTGACATTTGACATAACTAGTGACTGAATAATAGATATGAAATGGTGACATGCCAAGAGTTCCTAGAACGATTGGCCTCTGATATATTAAGTATTCAGCTAAAAAGTCAATTTAAATTTCAAGATATACTCTTCAGGGGTGGATTCATTATTTCAATAAAGCAATATAGATGTTCGCAATGATAAAAAACATGCAAAATCTTATGTTTTAAACAGTAGACCTCAACTGTCATACTTGTCAGAAAAAACCACTTTTTTGTTGGTCACACTCAAGGATATTAGATGAGAATAGGATGGATTATTCCCATAAGAGCAACGCTAGCCGTTTGGGTAACCAGTGACGTCACAGCAACGTTCTTTTGTCGACATTGGTGTTCCATCAATTATATGTCTATCTTCTTTTTCTCTGTGTAGTAAACAAAGACAGATTTCGAACTGTATTGTAATAGTGTAACTATTGATAATTGCAACAGCTGTTTCTAAGGCGAAACTCTTCAAGGATATTAGTGTTGTTTTATTTTCATGTTAAAATACCAGTTTTGTCCTATTATATTTGCTGATTAATAAAAATCAGTATAAAATTGAATCAGCCATTTCAAAAACCTCATAAATCACACAATTCGAGTTTTTTTAGAAATCAATAAAAGCTATTTCATACACTTATACTTTTTTACTCTAAATTTAGTACATATTTGAGTTGCAAAAAAATAAAATATTGAATAACCTACCTACACAGTTTATAAATAATAATAATGAAAGAAACTTGAAAAACTGATCATGACATGTTGTTTTAGCAAAAAATAGGGTAAGTGGAACATAATTTAACATAGTAAATAGTAATCATTTTTTTATTGCTTATTGAAAATTACACTTAAAAATTTGTCATGTGCGTAAACATATTCTCCATCATTCTTATCCGGATTATCTTGAACATTTGCAGTTGGCCAAATAAAAATGCTATTACATAATGGCATTATGTTTTTCCAGAATACTATCCCCTGAACTAGCTTTTAAATCGCCCAATTAATTATTATTTAAGGTAAAAGGAATATTGACTTACATGATTTATACCCAGAATGATTTTAACATAAAAAAAACATGTTGAAAAATTTTGCTTATACATTAAATACTTTATTTTTTGTTATTAAAATTTAAAAAATAAGTAAATAACACCACACGGATTTCACAGTTTCATAATTCGCGCAAGGCGACGCGCGCATAGGTAACCAGTGACGTCATCAAACTCGGCTGACACTTTTCAGCTTTTGATCAATCCTATTCTCATCTAATATCCTTGGGTCACACTGACCTTAGACTAAGCTCCTCTATTAATTGTCGTTAGGCGATTTTAGGCGGTGGACCTGTGATAACTTTGGTTATCCTCAGGTTATTCCTAGGCTTTATCCATATAGATAATCCAAAACACCTGACACATAGAGCAGAATTGAATTGAGCTGAATGGCAGACGACATAACAGCAAACAACAGAGGTGCTATTCGAAGCAAGAGCAACTTGCTTAAAGCAGAAGTAAATTGGAAAAGGAGATATCTTATCTCGTGCTTTTCGCATTGTATGGTCTATTGTAATTTTCGAATTTCTTATCCACAGCACAGCATGTTCCATTTCTATTTCCCAATGTCACTTACCTTACATGTCAAATGGCTACCAATAAAACACGATGAACTGGAGTTCGATTTCTTTCTATTTCTATGGTTGGAACAATCGATGTTAAGTATTGTGCAGGAGACCACAAATTCACCACATGTCTGAGTTCTATTTAATTCGATAAGTAAATTTTCTCAATTCTCTAGTGTGTCGTTTTAGGAAACTTTGAAATACTTCTAGAATTTTCTGGTCTCTACTCATTTGGAACTGTAAGTAACAGACTTCATGGTTGGAAAAACAAACATTAGTTCTGAAATGTGACTCAATTAGATACTTGATGTAGCTGTATAATAATCAAAGAAAAATCTTTTGAAAGAAAAACTGACAACTGAAAATTGTTTAAATAAAATTGATTGATTATGGGAGGGATATTTTGCCATATTATAGCAAAGAGACCCTATTTTTTATTAAAACCTGTACAGGTACAACGAAAACAGACTTACTTGTTTATATTTTTATTTATATCTCAAGGAAGAGAAGCATTTGAATATTTTACAGTTTACAATAGAGGTGGAGGAGAATTCATATCCTTGATTCCGTGTATAGAAAACAAAACACACGAACCTTTATCTAGCCAGCTCACATAACCATCCCTCCCTACTCACTCTATAGTTAATTATAGTATCCAGCTTTATCTGACTTTTAATAGTAGACCTTTAGAGCTTTAACAAAACAATTCAACAAAAATCACATGAAAAAAAGCATTCAACGACATCTATTGTCCCTTATTTTGCGTCTCCATCTTCTCCTGAATCCACTCCTCAGCCAGGATATCAAATGACACCAGCACCGACAAAAGCAGTAACATGCTTATGCCCTAGAGTATAAAAATCATCTCCACTGACAAAAAAAATGTCCCACTCAAATTAGGTTAGGTTCTATGTGAGTGGTGCCACCTCCACCGCGACCTTTGTTAGGTCTAATGGGATCACAATTCACCCTAAAAGCCTGTGCTTCTGATGATGTATTACTTAGTTGGTCTAACAAAAGTTGTTGTTGTCCCAAATTTGGTTAACTCATCACATCTGTAAGGCCCTGTGGATTCCCATGATTTTAAGAATAAATATTGACTTTCAGGTCCCTCAATAACAATTTTTCGATATCATATCTTTCGACTTTTTTGGTTAATAGCCTTGAGATTAACTTTTTGAGAAGCTGGTGACTTTTCCCCATGGGAATATCGATTTTTCTGAGTTGACAAAAGCATGCAGTATTTAATGAAGATGAGAACAAACATTTACGCTTTTTGAATCCATTCATTTTGTATTTTTTCTCTTTTGTGGTAGAATCTGCAGGACTGCCATCTATAATTTTATTCTGTTAAGATATCCTTGTGCACTGTAAATAATTCTATACCTTTAATTGGAATACTTGGAATTGACAAACAAAGCATTACTTTTTTATTAAAATAATTGGTCAATATTTCTTCCTTGTCAGATTGAACGTCTTCTACATCTTATCATCTATCGAGAAGATTCTGAAAAGACGTTCCAAAGTTGTGGACCAGTATGCAAGAAATTTGGACTGGCTAGTGTCTATTCACCAGATGGACCGCTGTGGTAGTTGGCTATTTTTAATAATTGGGCCAACTTTATTGAGACAGGGCTCGTATTAAATCCTCAATATCTACATACACAGACATCGTCATTAATTCTGAAATACTAGTATCTAGATATTTCATTATAAAGGAAAGTTTACATAACAGAATCGCGTATATCCTAATTGTGTCCAGTGTAGTGACATTTGAACTGAACGCAACTGCAGCATATCTAATCTTTATTAATGGTGTACTTAATTAGACCGTGTCAGTTGGTGTCAATGCAGGAAAATCTAACCCTAATCCCCGGACTGAGATTGTTTATATTAACGACGAGGATTTCGGATAGTTTAAAGGGATATAAGTTGATTGATGCAGAAAGGAGAAAAACAGATTCTATGAGGATGTTTAATTGAATGATTTTACTTCATTCATTTTAGTCATTTGAATAGACTTAATCGCAATAATCTACAATAATTTCTAAAGAGCATTGCTAGATCGTTTCTTGACAAAAACTGTGATTTAATAAAAGCTTCTCCCCCAAAGAGCTGTGGGACCTCTCCTTTGGTTGGGGGGTCGGGTAGTTTCTTTTCGATCCCATCTGTTCTTCGACTAAAGAAACCTGGTGATAGCAACCACAGATGAGAATCAAATAGCGGTCGATACTAGTAAGGGTCGTGTCTGATTGGCTAGAATGTTTTAGGATTCTTTAAAATTAATGTACACAAAGTAAATAATAAGTTTGTTTAACTCAGCTTTTCCACACTTATTAACATTAAAAACTATATCTAGGTGCTTCAAAATATTTTTCAATTTTGTTCCTCCATTCTTGAAATCTATCTGGATTTTTCCGTATCTCCAGTTTTTCGTCTATTTTCATATATTCGTAACTATCTTGTTTCACTTTGGGCCATCTAATATTTTCCAGTAAAGGGTCGTCAAACGGAGTGGGGTTTCTTAAATAACAAATAAACTTGTAAGTGCAGAACTTATAACATAACCTTATAAAAAAAGTTCCTAAATCTTCTTCTTCTATCCGTTTAATGGATGGGAATTATTTTATACAAAGTTAAATTTGTTATACAGGCTGTTTCACGACGAGGTAACAATATCTACATATTATATTGGTGATTACTAATACAATTTCTTTAAAAAATGACATTAGATGGAGAACAAGTTATGGTGAATTAATGGAAAATATCTTGACATACATGTCACCGGTTATAGACACCGTTACACATAAGAAAAAGCTTGCCAGCTGTCTAGCGCGGTTGTGAGGCATGCGCAAATATCTAGAATAAGTACCAGCAGTGTTACAGTTCTCATTATATCCACAATTTTGATAAGTTTTCCGGCTCTCCAGGTGGCAGTATCCTCGCGCGTTCAAAATGCCCAAAATTGGAAAAATAAATATTTTAACTATGCCAAGTATAAAACTGTACCATCTATAAAGGCCGCTTGACATGGTGCAATACAACATGCAATGAAATGCAGGACGCAATATTTTTTGATTGAAAGCATGCGCAATTGCAATTTATTGGTTTGAGGCCATTTCTATTACATGCAAACTGAAATTCTAGGGAGAATTCTAGTTATTTTTGGTTTAACAACCAACCAAATGTCATATGCTGTATTTTTGTGTTGCTTGCAATCCCTTGCATGTTGTATTGCACCATGTCAAGCGGCCTTAAGTGTTAATTGTCTTCGCTATGGCAGTGAGTGCTGTAACTATTTTACTTACGTGTATTTTACAAAATTTGACCACATCCTTAACATTCTTCTTCTCATTAATAGGTCCATATCTGAAGGAACATGATTTTCATCCACTTTAAAGTTGAATAACAAGGTTAATTCTTCGGCGTGTGCTGTTTTTCCTATATCTAAGAAAATTTATTTTATTCAGTAGAAAACGAACATTCTAAAAACATTTTACAACGTAATCGGTTTTAAAAAGTATTACACATAAAAAATGTCGATAGTGGCCGGCAACTATTAGTGTCTGAAAAGAATCGCGCAGCTAAATTACATTATATATAAAAAGAATGCTTATCTGTCTTTCGTGTGAATTCATCTAATGTATTTTCATCCGCGAGTATGGTCCATTTAATAACCAGGAGGAGTAATTTGAAAAGCCTTACTCACACCACTGTTACCAGATTAGTTAGAAAAGGGTGTATTACGAAAAGGTAGTCAACAGTCGTGTTCCAAATCTATTAAATATACCTTGATTGATGAAAAAATCAGCCAGCCACAACCATAAGTTGATTTCTCGTCTGTTCAGTAGATTATTTAGATGTTTATTGTAGATATAGATGAATATATGTGATTTTTGACGGTCCTAAATGACCTTACATTGTTTTACCGGACTAAGCGAAGAGCTGGTACTCGAAGTAGAAAGATCCATAATTGCATATATTCAATACAATTGCTTACTGAAGTATTTAAAGGAACAGTTTCAATGAAACTGAGTGAAAAATAAAATAACAAGAGTGGATATTATGACAAAATTAATTATATTTATCTGCTAGAACTATAAAAAATGGAAATTATCAGCTGATGTCAATACTAGAAAGTGTTGTGTGAAACTGGGCGCAATTATATTTATCTGTCAGAACTATCAAAAATGGAAATTATCTGAACAATTAGAGGTCTACAGAATTGCCAACTTAAATCAAATTACTCCTCCTGGTTTTTAAATGAGGTATAGTAGCCAGCTACAAAATGTCTCGCCGTAAAGCGCTCTTAGACTGGTTGGTATTTTTTCGAGTTATCGGCGATTTAAAGTGAAAAATAAAAATCGTCCCTTTCGAAGAATAGCACAGCTTCTTCAAATTTAAAAAACACTACGTTAACACTTACCCTTAAGCTTAGAATTTTCATGCCATTTCCAATTGTTTAAATCAGTTATTGGGCCCAAGTAACCAAACTCGTAAGAATAAACATCTGCGAATTTCGAATGAAGATACGCAGTTATCTTACAAGGCATGCTAAAGGTTGTATCTCCCAGGAACTATAATTAAACAATATCGGGTCAGAGGAACTGAATTTTGCACAAAGCGAGACCAACCCTAATTTTTTCATTCTATAAACTTTTACTTCTACATGCTGGAGTTCATATAATAACCTTTTTGGTTATATATCAGTCACAAACGATGACGCAGACCAAGAAGGGTATTAAGTATATGAACTCTAGGCTTCTTGCTTAAAGTCTTTACAGACCCAAATTAGATTAGAGTTTGCAGGTTGGAATTATTTTCAAATTTCACGTCCATATTGTCAATTTATTATGTTTCTCAGTGTAAGCCAGATTGAGCTGTCACCTGTCAAGGTAATTTTCGCCTGTATTCACTTCTTGTAAGTATTATTTATTAAAGTACACTCAATCGACTGAGCTCGAGTCGTTACTACATGACTCAATAATTTTCGACACAATATTTAGTTTGTTATTTAATTAGTTTAAAGTTTACTGAAATACGTACCTTGATCATACCAGTTAAGTTGGCACTGAATAATTGTTGTTTAATATAAATATCCTTAAGTTCTTTAATCATTAAAGAAAGATTTTCTTTCTTGACACTTATTGAGGGATCTATCACATTTATATAGCCCAAGTCGGCCATTAATGCCAACGATAATACGTTCGTTGTTTCTAAAACATCAAAGTATTTGTTTATTTGTGGAATATGGAGCCAAAAATAGAAATAAAGAACGGAACACAACATTTGGTGACCTTTACTCTGAATAAGAGTTATATTTACCTTTTTTTTCTTCGTCTGTATTCCCTATCAAAAGTGGTACATGGTTGGAAATACCGTTTTCGAAATTCTCATGCATCGGACCAACAACATATGCATTTTCATATTGCGGATTCTCAACAGTTGGAGCCCATAATGGTGTAATTGGAGAATATAAAGGAAAAGTCAACAAATCACTACGCTGTAAGAAATATTTTAAAGGAATTTTCATCACTACCATGCGGTTTTTGTATCAAGTTTTGTTGCTAAATTATTATAGAAAAAGTATAGTATGCAACTTGCGACAAAATGGGAATCATTTTGTGCTTATTGCATAGTATATTATATTTTTATCGAGTAATAAAGATTAATACATAATTGACTTACTTCATAGTAAGCTTTACAAACAACATCAGCTGGCAAAGAACGTAATAATTTTAGCAAATCTTCAGAAGTGTTTTGAGATGCTGTAAAATCTTTGCTCAGCATCTCGCCTACTTTAAACGCTATTTCCCGTGGATTATGTATAATACTAATGGGCTGTAATGCGCTTCCACTTTGCACTATTGCTGCTCGAAAAAGTCCTGAAAATATAATTTAATGTTATTATATACAGTGTGACCCATTTTTAATGGAAACACCCCCATAAAATTTGAAGTTTTAAGCGGATTTTGATAATTTTTTTTTGAAATGTCAAGTACTAAAAGTTCTACCTTAGAACAAAATTTGAAATGTTCATTCCAATTTTCAGGGCATACTACGATATTTTTTCTTAGTCGAAAATCGCCACTGGATTTAGTATGCCTTTAAACATATGTGACCAAATTTTCATGGAAAAATATTTATTAATAACAAAGTTATGACAATTCAAAAACTCGAAAACTCACACAGCTAATAGTCACAAAAAACAACAGATATAGCCATAAGAATATTTTTTTATGATTTCAACAATAAAGTGACGCCAGATGAGAAAGAAAACAAATAACTTTAATTTTTTTAATCAAAATAACGGAATTACATTCAAGTTTGGCGTAAATTAACTATAACTAAGACCTAATTGATTTTTCAATTTAAATCTTAGAAATGATATTACAGAAAATTTACGCTATATTTGTTTTCATCTGGCGGTACTTTATTGTTGAAATCATAAAAAAATATTCTCATGGCCAAATCTGTTAATATAGGGTGTTTTTGTAACTATTAGCTATGTGAGTAATCGAGTTTTTGAGTTGTCATAACTTTGTTATTAACAAATATTTTTTCATGAAATTTTGGTCACATATGTTTAGAGGCACACTGAATCCAGTGGCGTAGTGATTTTTTCAATAAAAAAATCGCTAATAAAAAATCTCGATTTTCGACTAAGAAAAAATATCGTAGTATGCCCTGAAAATTGGAATGAACATTTCAAATTTTGTCCCAAGGTAGATCTTTTAGTACTCGACATTTCAAAAAAAAAAAAATTATTAAAATCTGTTCACAACTTCAAATTCTAGGAGGGTGTTTCCATTAAAAATGGGTCACACTGTATATTGGAAGATAAAAATTGACATGGAAGTGAGTAACTCCTTTGCGCTTGCATTAATTATGTCATTTTCGGAAGGATTTATAAATATGTCGTATAAACTTTTAATTCTAATTTTAAATTCATGAGCTTTTAACCACACTGATAAATAATATACCCGCAAATTACACATTGCAATAGAATCTACTTCAAAATCAGAATCTACAACGGAAAACATGCATTATCAGCGCTCTTAGGGCTTGATTCATGTACATTTTATTCTCATGTGTAGTCATATATCTGTGGTTTTGGCCTTGTTCGTAGTTAGTACAAAGCCAGCCTTATATAGTATTCAGTCTCATCGGTTGGCAATACATTCTTAGCGGAAGCACGCGGAAGTGGATAACGTTGAATGTCAATTGTCATTCGTGGGATTATGGTTATGTTCGTTTTAGACTACACACATGTGGTGTTATGATATAAGAAATATCAATCAATGACGCCCATCAACTCACCTTGTGTTTTCTGATTAAGTACGTGATATGATACCATTGCTGCCCCAGAACTATGTCCTCCCAATGTAACTTTCTCAGGATCTCCTCCGAATTTGTCAATATTTTTATTAACCCATTTCAATACCATGTATTGATCCTTGATGCCAATATTTCCGGGAATTACACCATCATCTGTTGTTAGAAAGCCTAAATAATAAAAACGGGGTTTAAGTGTATCATATGTGTGTGTACAGCACCTTGCTTTGCTCATAAACGTTGTGAAAAAGAACTAAAAACAAAATTTCACCACAGCGGCGAGTCGAACCGCCATACTTCGGCTTAAACTGTTTTTCCCGTGCTAATTCCATTAAATCAGAGCGAATTTAAAAAAATTGATAAACGTTATTTGGTAAAAAAGTTATCTCGCGTTTGACAGTTTTGTACAATCCCTTTGTCGCATCTTATGAATAACACAGTGTAAACATTTATACCAAGATTATTTTACCTAAGCTGCCTGATCTGAAGTTAAAAGAAACAACTAAAATATCTTCATCCACCAAATATTTATAATCAAATGCTGTAGGATTTCCGAAAGTAAATATTCCTCCATATATGAAAATAAATACGGGCAAAAGTCCATCGGTCTGATTATTCGCTGCATCTGGTAACTAAAAAATAAAATAAACACACTGTAATGTTTTTTTCTCCACAACTAAATAATAACGCACAAATTATTTTTACATAATATTTAGCTACATAATGATATATATTCTTCACACCAGTGAATAATGAAAAAGAATTCACTCTCGTTAGCCAATCACATTCTATTATTATCAGAATTCACGCTTAAATGAATTAAAATGAATAAATCAAATCGTCTCTTTTAAAACGTCAAATACCAAATAATGCAAATCGATTCTGACAGCACGTCGTTTGAAACGTCAAAATAATGATAGAATCATAATTTTACGTATTATTTAGAGAAAAAATGGACAACAGTAGTTATCATTCATAAATGTAAGGGTTTCGATTAAAACTGTATGTTACGTATCCCTTTTTGAAAATTAAACATGCTCTATAGCCTAGTCGTGGAAATAGTTGACTCTGGCGCGGACGATTGGGGCTCGATCCTCACTGGAAGCTTTCTTTTTTAGTCGTGGAGAAAGTATAGTCTTTTACTTGTGTAGAATGGCTAATATTCACTTGGATGTGTTGGAAACTTCATCCGCGTGAATAATAGCCATCATTCTGCACTCGTTGAAGAATATACTATTCTTTATGTTCTTCTATAGTCTATTTTTATGTACGAGAGAGTAATAAAACCTAATTTTCAATGCAAAACTTATTACAGTCATATAGGAGTACTCAATAAAGTATTGCTGGTCTGGATCCCTGACCATTCTGGCATGAAAGAAGACGAGAAGGTGGACTCTTTTGTAAGGGAGGGTGCCGCACTTGTTTCTATCGGAACAGAACCTACTAAAGGCTTCGCAATAAGTTTTGCCAAACAAATACTAAACACCTAGACAGCTAGAAGAGCCTTAGACTTCTGGCATAATTTTCCAAGATTGGTTTATACATTCTTCGAAAAATATCTCCAAAAAAATGTTAGGCATTTATTTACGTTGTCTATCAGGCCTTTTAACAGGAAACTGTCATCTGAATCATCGTATGCTAAAACTTGAACTGTCGGAAGATCCGACTTGCCGTATTTGTCTGGAAGATGATGAAACAGCATAGCAGCATGTACCTGCCCCACCGCGTTTCGAATCAGGTATCTGATTTTTGGTAGGGTCTCTCTCTCGCCCTCGGACCTGAAATATCCTTCACCAAATAAACTAATCCGATTTGTTAAGACGCTGAATTTGTTTGGTGGAATCTAAATACGTGTGAGCCACAATAGACTCTTGGAAGTTGTGGTGGAGGGCTTTATAGACCCACTCACCATACACCTAACCTAGTAGAGTCATTTTAAATATCATTACAGAATAATATTAATATTTCATAAATCTATATAAGGTCTGTTATAACCATAAGCTGTACAGAACAATAGAAAAAAGTTTGGATAGACCAAAAGCCCTGCTTGGCCTGTTGACCAAACCGTTAACATATTCTAATGAAATCAGTGGTTTTTTTCACTTACACGTGGAGTCATCACTGTCAAATAAAGACAGTCCTCACTGATTCTTGTATCTTTAATCATACCTCTAGCATCACCATCTGGATATCTTAACATGCATATTTTTGTTGTTTCCGTTCCATCTATTACCCCATTCCATTTATTTGGTAAAACGGGTTCCTATAAAAAAAAAACAGATTTAATATTGGATGGTCAACTTAATCCACTGAAGGAAGAAAGGATGTTTTTCCTACATCCGTGAAGGGTTCCGCAGGGAAGTGTATTGGTGCTAGTCCTATTTCTACTATACAGTAAACTAGAGACATCCCGAATCTATAATATAGCTTCTTTTAGCCAGATCGATATTTGAACAAAGTTTTATAGCAAAAATGGCTTCGAGGAAAACCTGGAAGTTGTTTACAAACTTATGGGTGTACAGCTGGAGGACGTAGTTAAATTGAGAAGCCAAATTATGCAGAATCACTATGGAAAAGCATGACGTATAAAAAATAAAAGGAAGGGTAGGGTGGGTTCTACTCAATCAAAAAAAATCGAAGTTAAATTAATATTAACTTTTGTCCACGACCACCTAATAATAAGTCAATATTTTACCTCCTAACAAAAGGTATATGGTACCCATATATCTATCAACTGTCGTGAATTATGGTTCATAATACACTGTAGTGTATTATGAACTAGAGATGGGGGTACAATATGAAATAAATAAACTATTAAATCTGTGTATTTTGTTCAGGAAATTTGTTTCTGACATATCGAGGGCTAAAACGCAACTAACACTTTTTTATAAAATAGGATTTTGATGGCTCAGACTTCAATTTTATAAGCACCATGTATGTGTGAAAGGAACTAATTTTATGAAAATTTTCAACCTGTTAAAATCAAACAAAACAGTAACTCAAAAGCTAGATGCTATACGTAACTCAAAATAGTTTTTTTTGTTTCCTGAACATTTTACGTTTTGCGGGTTACGAGGTCCTGCGTTTTAGCCCTCGATATATCGTATCAAAAAAATATTGTAATTTTTAGTATTGATACTTTTCATAACGATATTTTCTAATATTAAGTATTTTAAAACAATATATTTATAACGGTACGCTGTATTGATACTTTCTACAGTATCGCCCATCTCTATATATGTCAAATTATTTGATGTAGCTACCACAACATTTTGAGGTTAGTAATATGCCAAATCGTTAGTGACTTTAATTTATTAATAAATACATTAAGTGTCGTGGACAAAGTATAGTATTTTACTCGCAATTTATGGGTGACTTGCGCCCTTCGCCTGCGGCTCGTGACGCAAACGTCACCCGTCGTGAATTATGGCTATCATAAATTGCTTGTTTAATAATATACTATTATATATACTATTATATATATATAGAACAGTAGATATAGTAAGTTATGTGTGTAGACAACAATAGTTTCAATAGACAATTATTTAGATATATAAGTTGAATTTGTTTATAATTATATGCATTTCATTTATATAGTTTAGTATTATTATAATCATAGTTATGTAGTAGTCCAGTTCAGATATACCTAATTAATATTTTAAGTTTAATCCTTTTGATTCTTGATGTATTTGTAGTTTGTTTCAAATAAATACTTTTCTCTTTTTAAAAAGCAATTTTTGAAGAGAAAATATATAATTGGCGCAGTCATAGTAGGATTCGTGCGAGTTTTAAACGGAAGAAAATCCTTTAGTGAAATTTCGAAAGTTTAATAACTTTTAACGTAACGTGATAAGTTATCGTTTTAAGCGCGAATACGAACATTGTTTCATCGTGAAACAGAAGCAACTATAATTCCATTCATCGGAACTTCAAGAATCAAGGAAGAAGAAAAGAATTTTGCCAGCCAGTTTCTTCAGGAAACGTAAGCGCCAAATAATTCCTTTTCTTGCCCTCCTTAGCCTTTCTTTGGTCTTTGAGGATAGTATAATTAATATTCAAATAATATTTAAATAATTTATGAACAATTCACATATAAAAGATATATTAGAAACTTTAGTAGATTCAGTAAATTCACTTAATTTAAACGAAGAATCTGATATTGATATAAATACAATGCCTACTGTACCAACTAAGATTAATTGGGACCTCTTTAAACAAAGAGTAAATAATATTAAACCTTTTAATGGTGATTGCGATTATTTAAATAAATTTTTAACAAGATGTGAAAGTTTAATAACTTCTTATAATGTTTTTAATGATCCTGAATTAAATGCTCATGTATTTGAATATATACAGGAAAAATTAGAAGGACGTGCAGCTTCCATGGTAGGAAATAGGATTGAAATAAATAGTTGGGATAAATTAAAGCAAGCTTTGTTGCAATGTTTCTCAGATAGACGAGATTTAAATTGCTTAGTTCAAGAGTTAACTAGAAGTAGACCTCTTAAAGGTAAACATTTAATTGACTTTGGCGGAAGAATTCAATTAATTAGAAGTAGAGTAGTACAAAGAATAAGCAATGATATAAATATGAGTCAAGTTGAAAAAGAGTGTCAAACTAGTCATTATAATAAAACTGCATTAAATACTTTTATTGCGGGATGCAGTGGTACATTGAAAAATAATATGCATCTGAAAAAACCAGAAACTTTGGAAGATGCCATGGGTTACGTAACAGAATTTGAAAATTTTGAAAAAATGTATGGAAATTTAAATGATCGATTTTATAATCAAAATAGATCAAATTTCAATAATAATGAACAGTCATATAATTTTTCAAGAAACAATTCAAATAATTATATTCCAAATAATTTTCCTCAACGAAATAATAATAATTATTATTATCAACAAACAAATCATAATAATTTTCAGAATCCTTCTCAAAATAGATCTTTCTCAAATTTTCGAAGAAATAATAATAATAATAATCAATTCCCTTCTCAACCTATAAACATACAACCAATTCCACAGAATAAAAAATATTTCACAAATCGTCAAGTATTCGGACCTCCTAAGAATGTTTTTAAACCGAATCCAATTCCAGAAAATCAATTGCCAGCACCAACACCAATGTCTACATCGACAAGAAACCCTTCATATCAAACTAGAAATCGTTATAATAATAACAATAATCATTTTAGAAATTTTAATCCAAATCAAAAACCTAATTTCATATCCGAAGAATTATATTCCAATCAATATGCCGATAATGATTTAGAACTTGAAAATAATAAACCAATCAAATTACCAGATGAAAGAAACCGTAATGAAAATTTTTGTATACCAGACCCATCCAACAGGAAAAAATAATTGAAATAAATATTCAATCTGATAATGCTTTACCATACATAGAAATTAAAGAACCTAAGTTAACATTATTAATAGATACAGGAAGTACGAGATCTGTAATTAAACCTTCAATAATTGAACAATTTTATCCAGAAACAATTTATCATTCTAACATTACATTATCTACTAGTTTAGGTAGTAAAACTATAAGATATCAAGCATTAGTACCAGCATTTGAAGAATTTAAAGATAATAACCATTTCATTGATTTTATTTTATATGATTTTCACAATTTTTATGATGGAATAATAGGATTAAAAGATTTAATTAAAATAAATTTAAATATTGATCTTATTAACAAAAAGTTAATAAGTAAATCAGTAGTGATACCATTTAAATATAGAGAAAACAATGATATTGAATATTCATTTTCTATAAATGCAAATGAAAGATGCATAAGACAACTCCCTGTCAGTGTAAGTGATGGTGAAATTTTAATAGAATCTCAAAAAATCGATAATATTGAAATCCCTCAAACCCTCTCACGAAACATATTAAATGTAAATGCACTTGAAACAGCATCAGTTGATGTTAACTTTGATGAAAATTATTTAATTGATATAAATCAAATTTTAGAAGAACAAAATTTTGAACAACCTTTACCTATTTTAGATGACGTAGAATTGACGGACATGTTAGACATATATGACGAAAACAGAAAAAATGAACAGAATAAAAAAATAAACATTATTTCTGACATAACAATAATACCAAAAACCTTAATGACAAATGACGACGAAATAGAAAAAACTATAGAAACTATACATAGTGCAAAAGAAAATCCAATATTAAATATTCCTATTTCAGAAAAACCTTTAAATATGTATAAAAATCAAATTTATCTTACACTTGGAGAAATATATGATCCTAAAATAATACGTGAAAAAATATTCGATAATGTTAGACTATATGTAACGATACCAAAATTCAATAGCGAACAAAATATAATACGGTTTGTTAAAGATTATGTTGACCCCAAACAACATTATGCCCTTTATTTTCAAAATGATTTACTCATGAGAATGTTTGTAGTAACAGCTCAAAACATGTTTAGAAACTCAGCTTTTAAATTTACTCATTGTTCAAAAGTTTTAACAGATATAGAAACCATAGAATATAGCCATATTTATAAATCAGGACATAGAGGTATTAATGAAGTGAAGAAATCTCTTAGTTTATCATATTATTGGCCCAAAATGAATGATGACATTGAAAAATATATTAATAATTGTGAAACTTGTTTAAAAAATAAATATGACAGAAATCCCCCTGTAATAAAATTCAACTTAACACCGACAACATCAAAACCATTTGAACATATACATTTAGACGTATTTTATATATCCAATAAATCATATTTAACGATTATTGATTCATTTTCACGATATGGACAAGCTTACCCCTTAGATACTATAACTGGAGTATCTGTAGTCGATAAATTACTAGACTTTATATCACACCATGGATTACCCCAAAAAATTACTACAGATCGTGGTAACGAATTTAAGAATTTCGATTTAGAAGATTTTTGTAAACTACACCATATCCATTTACATTTCACAACTGCAAAGAACAGTAATTCAAATTCCCCTGTCGAAAGATTCCATTCAACCCTAATTGAACATTATAGATGTTTACAAGAAGAAAATAAAAATATGCAGCCTAATCAATTAATAAAAAATGCCATCTTCTGTTATAATAATTGTATACACTCCGTAACAAAATATACCCCATTTGAAATAATTAAAGGACATATTAATAATTCTGATCCCTTTGATTTAAACGATCACCTTGTAATTTCAGCATATGTACAAGATCATAAAGAAAACACTAAGAAACTTTATGAAAAAATAAAGCAAAATAATGAAACTATTAAAGAGAGAAATATTCAAAAAATAAATGAAAAACGTAGTGATCCCCCAGACTTTTCAAACGAAGAAACATGCTATGTAAGAACTAAATTCAGAAACAAAAAATCACCTAAATTCAAAAAGACTAAAATAATTAAACAAAAAGGAGTACTAATAGAAACAGACAAAGGAACTTATCATAAAACTTTAACACGTAAACCAAGACATAAAACAAAACAATTGTTACAGGAATCCGACAATGAACCTCCAGATGTTACTGACAACGACATACATAATACTCCAGGTACTTCAAGTACACAGCACTGAAGAAGACATAACAATTACAAAAATTGAAAACTTTCTCCTTCCTATCCAATTAGGAAATTCTAGAATAATATATAATAAACGCATACTTTCTTACATTATGTAGATTTAGATTTAATTATTGAACAAGCAAATAATCTTATTAATCATTTTAATATAGTAAAAAATAGTATAACCATAGTTAATGTAAGTAATCCTATATCATATCATGGTTTAGCACAAAATATGTTGACTAGAACCGAATATTTTTAATCAATATTATTGAAACTAAATTAAATAATCTCACTCCCCATATTAGAAATAAAAGAGGATTATTAAACGTAGTAGGAAAAGTTGATAAATGGCTTTTTGGAACCCTAGATGCAGATGATGAAATTAAGTATAATACTGCAATAGATTTATTCAGAAAAACATAATTCAAGAAGTAAATTTACAAACTTCTTTATTTAAAAAATTGATAGAAAATTATAATAAGTCTATAACTGTTTTAAGTAAAAATCAAGAAACACTTAAGAATAATTTAGAACAAATACAAGGATCATTTTATGAAACAATCAAAACTCTAGAAAGTTATTTAAGTTTTCAAGGTATCATTTCACAAATCAATATAGATTGTCAAACAACTATTACTTTAGTTGATAATTTGGAAAATGCTATAATATTTTCAAAATTAAACTCTCTACACAATTCTATAATTTCAAGTTCTGATATATTCGACATGGTTAAATATTTACAAAATTTATATGATCCGAAACAAATTCCTAAATTTGAAAACATATTAACTTATTATCAATTCTTAGGCACTCAAGTATCTATATCAAAATCAAAATTAATTTTTGCAATTCATGTACCTATTTTAAAAGACCAAACCTATGAATTTTACCATTTATTTCCTGTTATCCAAAATCATAAAACATATACGCCTTCTTTCCCTTATTTGGCACGCAAGAATGAAGATATTCAGTTCGAAAAAGAAGAATGCCCTTTGTTAGAAAATACTTACTATTGCCGACAGAATCCTATATCTCAAGATAATTGTACAATACAATTATTACAAGGAGAAAATCCGATACATTGCCACATCATAGAAGTAAATGTTCAGCAGTTAATAGCAGTACAAGTTACCAAGAATGAAGTTCTCATTTTACCAGAAAAATCACAACAAATATTTTCAAAATGTAGAATTAATCAATATATTCAAGTCACAGATCCAATACTCATCAAAATACCAGATTCATGCGAAATATGGACCAACAATCAAAAATTCATTAACAGAATTCCAATTAGCAACGGCAAACCATTTATATTACCAAAATTAGAAACAAAAATGTTAATTCCCTCAAGAAACTACCAAACGCCAAACATAACGAAGATTGACTTTGAAGAACTTAGAGAAATAATTAGTCAAATTTCAAAACAGCTTAAACCAATTACAGAAATTCGAGACAATCAGTATACAACAAGTTTATTTGTAACAATTTTCACATTAATAATCACTTTCATTCTAATAGTTATTATAATTAAATTTAGAGTACAATTAAAAAATATTTTCAAAAAGATACAAAAAGAAGAAAAGAAGCATGAAGAAAAAGAAGAAAAGAAGCATGAAGAAAAAGAAAAAACGAAGCATGAAGAAAAAGGAATTTCGAAAATACACTCCGTGTTTCTCGAAACTTAAAGAAGGGAGGAGTTATGTGTGTAGACAACAATAGTTTCTATTATATTATAGAACACCTGCAAATCTGCTGAATAGACAATTATTTAGATACAATATATTATAAGTTGAATTTGTTTATAATTATATGCATTTCATTTATATTTTTATTATTTATTTATAGTGTATAGTGCAGATACTTGGATGCAACTGAAAGAAAAAGCAGAAAGTGATCTTGTAAAAATTTTTGATTGCTTTAAACAAAAAAAGTTATCCGTAAACTACGATAAAACTTGTTACTTACCTTTTACATGTCTAGCTTCTTTTTTACCTCCGTATAACTTTTTAAATATACAAGGTCATAATGAAAATATTGTATTGCATTCATCAGATAACATTAAATATTTGGGAGTAACAATTGACAGTCATTTACGATGGAATTTTCATAGTAATCAAATACAAAAAACACTACGCAGTATGTTGTTTAAATTTAAAAACTTAGCGAATATATTAGACACTCATCAGTTGAGAAAACTATACTTTGCGCTCATAGAATCTCGTCTGAGATATGGGATATTGGCTTGGGGAGGTATTGCAAATACTCACCTTAAAAAATTAGAAGTCCTACAAAAACAGTTTTTAAAAATAGTTTTTAGAAAACCAAGATTGTTTTCATCTGATATATTATATAAAAATAATAAAGTAATGGATATGCGGCAGCTTTATTTTTTTAACATTGCAGTACAGCAATTCAAGAAAAGGGGATTTCTAGTTTATGTAGATCATGCACATAATACCAGATACAAAAAAGAGAAATCCCTAAAAACAGTATTTACTCTAAAAACTGCTACAATGCGATCTCTTGAATACTTGGCCAATAGAGTGTACAACTACCTCCCAAAAGAGATAAGGGACGCAAAAAGTGTTTTTTCTTTTAAAAAGAAAGTTAAAAATTACCTTTGGTTAAAAGAAAGATCTGCAATTATAGATCTAATTGAACCAAATATGATTTGAAAATATTATAATGTAATATTATTAAATGTAGGTACTTATTTTAGTCCTTTTTTAGTTTTAGTCCTTTTGTTTTAATGTTTTCAATTCATAATCACAAAAACTTTTTACATATTCAAATTGTATCTGTCACTTTTCTTATGTGTTTTGTTTTTATTTTTTGTTCAACACTATTTATTTCACTCATTGTAAGTACTTACTGTTACCGTTGAGTGATAAATATTTATCACTCAACGCTGTTACGAACACCGAGCTAACCATGCCTTAGTTTCCCCACACTCAGGCATTGCCTTAAGCCGGCTACTCACTACGCGATACTTGGCAAGTACTTGTACTTGATCATGTACATGTACAAGTTCAAGTAAGGTCGATACACTACGCGGCTACTTGGCAAATGCCAATTTTTGCGGATACTACAAGTACTTGTGAAAGATAATTACAACCATGGAAATTGATAGTGAAACAGAGGCAGCAGCAGCAATATTTGCTAAATAAAGTTGAATGTCATATCTCTTAAAAATATACAAACTTAAGAGAAGCTATAACATTCACTATTTACTAGTTTTTACTTGTACAAACTTGTCGAATTAGTGTGGCGCTGCTACTTGACTCGCTACTTGTTGCCTTTGACTTGTTCAATTTACCGACTGCGTACGGCAAGTACAAGTAGCTTGCCGATTTCCATGTTAGCTTCGTACACACTACTTGTAATATGCCAAGTACTTGCCAAGTACTTGTCAAGTTCCGCGTAGTGAGTAGCCGGCTTAAGTGGGTAAATCGGTTTGTTTGTCAGCCAGATATCAAATTATTCTCATAAAATTATTTTATTTGTCTTTGTAATCTTATTTCTATAATTATTTTGTAATTGTTTATGATGATGAATAAACTTATTATTATTATATAGTTTAGTATTATTATAATCATAGTTATGTAGTAGTCCAGTTCAGATATAATTAATATTTTAAGTTTAATCCTTTTGATTCTTGATGTATTTGTAGTTTGTTTCAAATAAATACTTTTCTCTTTTTAAAAAGCAATTTTTGAAGAGAAAATATATAATTAGTATATTCTTTTTTTTGATGTGCGTCATTGTTTGTAACATCCGGGTTTTGTGCGTAATCTAAGCGTCAACAAATCAAATTTTTTAAGTCAAAGATTAGAGTTAACGTTTGTTTAAACGGTTCATTATTGTGATATATATATATTGATATAAGTGATTGTTTTCCTCCAATTCTCCCAAGAAACCATCTATGGTTTGTGACGTATATTCGGGTTTTGGGTATGTCGTTTATTTTATTTGCTATTTTGACACATATCTAACCCTAAATTTGATAAATAAAATCATCAGGATCGCATTCAGCAAAATTCGACAAGGTTACGAAATTAATAGTTACCAGCTTCTTTTTCTGACTGAAAATACTTGAGAACTTTCGAAATGCTAATGTTTTCCGTGTATCTAGGCTATTTTTGTATTATTCGAATAAATATAACAATAATATTCATATTAACTTTTCATAAATAATAATATTGACCGTGAACAACAAAGTACAGACCTGACAAGAACTGTCGGTGGGACAGTAGAAAAAGAGGTCAGACACATTGACAATACGAAAGGTATATCTGCATTGAGTTAACTGTATAAACCCTCACTTCGTGGAATCTACTCATCATATGGTTTTAAATGAAACTAACTGTTTCTAAATGACTCCACAATATATTTGAAAAAATGTGTAAATTGCAAGTAAATTGACAATTGTTTCGATAAATATATCATCATCAGAATATCTATGATCAGAATGACAGAAGTTACTTTTGACATGATGTATACTTGATATATATTTGGCTAGTCCAAATAGTGCCTATCTAGTGATTGACTTAATATATATGAATAGAAAAAAGAAAAGAAGAATTTTCAAATAGTAGCTTTGATATTATTAGCCCTATGGGGATATTCTGGATATCTTTGTCCCATTTAAGATCAGTATAACTGTGCAATGATATAGGAAACCAGGAAAACTATATCTGCTGATCTTTACAATTATTACTTAAGAAGACAGTTTAATAATGGAGAACTTCCTAGATTCAGCTGTTCATTGAGGACTTCATATTGTGGGTCTGTTAAGTGTCTTCTAATTTCTAATTCTTCAAAAATAACCCCATTAAGAAAATCTGGGATATACAAACTTAAATGTCCGGATTGTAATGCTGTCTATCTTGGTCAAACCAGTCGTAATTTTGAAATTAGGTAGGTACAGTGAGCACTTACGAGCATACAGATTGAAACAAACAGATAAATCACATTATGCAAAACACCTACTTGACACTAAACATTCAGTAACACCTAACACAGAACCAGAAATACTACATGTTTGTGATAAGAAGCAAGAACTGGACTTCCTTGAAGAATTAGAAATTAGAAGACACTTAACAGACCCACAATATGAAGTCCTCAATGAACAGCTGAATCTAGGAAGTTCTCCATTATTAAACTGTCTTCTTAAGTAATAATTGTAAAGATCAGCAGATATAGTTTTCCTGGTTTCCTATATCATTGCACAGTTATACTGATCTTAAATGGGACAAAGATATCCAGAATATCCCCATAGGGCTAATAATATCAAAGCTACTATTTGAAAATTCTTCTTTTCTTTTTTCTATTCATATATATTAAGTCAATCACTAGATAGGCACTATTTGGACTAGCCAAATATATATCAAGTATACATCATGTCAAAAGTAACTTCTGTCATTCTGATGATGATATATTTATCGAAACAATTGTCAATTTACTTGCAATTTACACATTTTTTCAAATATATTGTGGAGTCATTTAGAAACAGTTAGTTTCATTTAAAACCGCATATCTGCATGCCTATTTTAAATAAAGAAATTTCTCACGATTGATAGGTCGCGCTTGCGCTTGATCTGAACATCAACCAATCAAATTTTGAAAGTCAATGATTAGGATTGATGTTTGTAATAAATTTAAACGAACCATTATTGCGATATTTTGATTAGGATTAATCAAAGACCTGACTTTTTTTGCATTTCTTTCCACGTAATGTGTTAGAAAGACATTAACAAACGATGACGCACACCAAAAAGGCTGTTGTATGAACAAAAAATATAAATATATTACCGCAAATCTTAGGTTTCCCACTGGAGGAGCTGCATACGGTATATTATGGAACCCGTAAAACGGTTTGCCAGTGTATGAATGCGATAATTTCCCAAGTATTTCACCGTCTTCAATTTTCACAATGGGAGATTTCTGTAATGAGAATATTCAATTTTAAAAACGACTGTATTTGTACAAATACACAGAGGTCGTACCAAAACCGACTTTGGAGATTATAGAAGGGGTAAGGATAAGTATTGTACTCTCTATATGATATAATATGTCTTCTTTTTAGTGTGGGAATAGTCACTTTTCAGTACTAGTGCGAAAAGTAAACTTGTTAATTTTTTAGGAAGCTTACTGACAATTGAATATTTAAAATATACATTTTTGTATGGTTGTATGGTTGTACGAAATAACTGGAAAAGTGAGGAATTTATTAGAATTCTACTATAATTTTTAATAAAAAAAAATTTCAATAATTTTCTAATAGCACTGGTATGAGCCTCATCAGGTTAATGTTAAATAATAATAATTAATTTGTTGGTATGTATTTAATATTAAATTTTTCTCCACGACTAAATAATAACGCACAAATTATTTTTACATATTTAGCTTCATAATGATATATATTTTCCACACCATTGTATAATGAAAAAGAATTCACTCTCGTTAGCCAATCACATTCTATTATTATCAGAATTCACGCTTAGATGAATTAAAATGAATAAATCAAATCGTCTCTTTTAAAACGTAATTTTATCTTTCCGGTTTGGAAAGAGGTTTTTTAAAAACTGTATTTACACTTAGTACAATTACTTTAATGAAATATTACAATAATAACAGATTACAATAATATAAATAACTTGTTGATGTCGCAAACTATAATGAATTTTCTTGTCCGCTTCCCTCTATATATATGTAATTAGGTCATTATCTTTAATGTGGACTTTCCAGTTGATAATGACTTAATGTTTATATAATTCCTCCCTCCTTTAGCTCAGAAAATAAAGGGTCTTTATTTGCTGATTGTGATGCTGGAATTATGGGGTTTCTTTGTTTCTTACATCTAAGTGGCATCTTTTTCTTGATGATCTTAAAATATACTATTAAACTAATTATTATTAATATACATATGATTATTAGAATTGTGTTAGTCCAAGGATGGTATCCAGGTATTTCCTTGAGCTTGGGTAATTCTATATTATGGACTATTGTTTCAATTTGCTTGATCTCTGTGTTGTCAATAGAATGGAGATGTATAAGTGGAAGTTTTTTCGTGTTGATCGTGAAATTTATTGAAGGTAATTCGAATACTTTCTCTTCATGCAGAGTTTCTTCTTCTTGGTAAATTTCACCATTTGCTATTATCGGACACTCTCCGATAGTAATAATTGGTTTCGTGATTTGGTAGATTCCATTGTTGTGACAGGTGGTCTCTACCTTTATTGGATTGATAGGGATGGCCAATACTTGGTAAGAGTTTATTTGTACCAACGTATCATTGTGCAGTTTTACGTGAGTACTTTCACATTCAGTTTCTCCTGTTTCTATTAACTTTACTAAGCGTTGCTGTCGATTTTTCGGTAGTAACTGAACGGGGCAGTAATAGTTGTCTTCAATTTCGGGGCATCTGGTGTGGTTGGACCAGTTTTCTTCTGTGTTGAATAATAGGAAAGGTATATCATCAGGTATAATGACAAGGTTATTTATGGGTACAGGGAAAAGTTGGAAATATCGGAAGTTGTTGTTTGTTATAGGAATATGAATTTTGAAAATGATCAAACCCTCCTGAATAATTACTTGAGTCGAAAATAGATTGTAGTAATTTATAGGATTTCTTAGAGAAGGTACTTTTCTTATTTTATACTTGTTATTAAGTGTTATTATAATTTTTTGTATATTATCTATGGAAATAATGGAATTATGCAAGATGTTGAGTTTTGCAAATGCTATAGCGGTTTCAATATTATTAATTAAATTTTGTGTATCTTTTAAATGATTAATTAGATTTTCAATGGCAATGTCCAATGAGAAAGCCCTTTCAAAATTAATTAATTTGTCTATTTCTTTTGTAACTAATTCTAATTGTGTTTTTAAAATATTTTGGTTTTCTTCTAAAATGCTAAAGTGTTTGGAGTATTGTTTGGTCATGTCTTCTAAAATTGTCTGATGTTCGTAAAGAGTGAAATTGAGTTTGTTCTGATTTTCCTTAACAGTATTCAAATTATAGTAAGTTATAGTATTCTTCATCATCTATATCCAGCGTACCAAAAAGCCATTTTGATATCTTCCCGACCGCGTCTACTAATGCTCTTTTTGGCCTATTGTGGTCATTTGTAAACATTTGAAGTTGATTTATAATTATTCTATTTAAGTTTATAGCGTAATCAAATTTATTATTAAGTAAGATGGAAAGATGATTGTTAGGGGTGATTAAGTCTCTTCATGTTAATAATTGATTCAAAATCTTGGTACTAAACTCGAAGGGTTGGGTTAAATTGATATGATATATGAAAGTGTGCTTAGAATTTATTACTTTTGCTTGTCCAATTTGAACTGGGAGTATCGGATTTTTGATTTCTTTAATTTCTAAGTTTTGATACCCTTGCATTAAGAGGAGTATCATCATCGCTGTAATCGCCTTCATTCTTTTTGGTACCTGCAACAAGACGTTGAGGTTTAAGAGATCTCATGTGATAAACTCGATCATTTGTTTTGATTTTGTTATCTCCTAAAATTTCGACATTTGATATTTTCTGATAAGGTTTTTTCGCTTTTTCCTGTCTTGAGTCGGTTCCTTTTAATTGGTATACAGGACGGTTTGTATCGATTTTAATTTCGCGTTTTCTACATTTATTGGCTTTTTCTAGAGTTTTCTCTTGGGTTGCTGTGAGTTTATTGGTAATGAGATCGCAAAGTATATTTAGGTTTTTTGAATGTTCTTCTATGTATTGGGTAATACGTTCATTTTCGTCTCGTTCAAATGGATTTTTATAATCTAATTTGCCTTGTAAAATCTGAAATGGTGTATAGCCAGTTGATGTATGTATGCTACTGTTATACGCAAGGAGTGCGTAATTCATTAAGTTTGTGATAGGCATGCTAGGTTTTTCTTCGCGTAATATCCGCAAACTTTCAATAATCGATGAGTGAAATCTTTCGCCCTATTACTGTTGGGGTTGTATGCAGTTGTATAATGAATTTCTATTTGATGAAGTAAACAAAGATCTTGCCAAATGTGGTTCCTGAATTCGACTCCGTTGTCACAGGTTATTTTGTTTGGAATTCCGTAATGACTTATAAATTGAACTAATTTATTTGCTGTTTCTATTCCACTGGTTGAGTTGATGGGGTAGGCTTGTCCAAATTTTGAAAAGCTGTCTATTATTGTGAGGAAATTCTGATTACTGAATTTAAAGGTATCTATATATAAATGCTCTAGTGGGTTTGTTCCTATCGGGGTTGGTTTAAATACCAGTGAAGTGGGATGTCTTTCATATTTTGATGTTTGGCATTGGTGACATGTATTTACGTAGTTCATCACGTCTGCATCTATATTAGGCCAATAGAAATGTTTTTTTATTGCGGCTATGTTTTCGTTTATTCCTCTATGATTAGTTTTTGTTTCATGGTAATATTTTATCTTTTCCTGTCGTTCTTTTTCATCTATAATGTCAGTAACCATTTTATTGGAAATGATTAATGAAAATGACTTGCTTTTAAACGAAGATGTCATAAATCTACAGAACGGAATTTTTAATGTTTCATTTTTGAAAAGAAGGCAGTATGTGACATTTGGTTTAGTAGTTTCTTTGATTAAGGAAAGGTACTGTTCTTCATTGAAATTTTCTTGAGGCAATTGCCAAAAATATCTATTTTTATCAAAAATTTTCAGAAATGAGTATTTTGGTTTCTGTATGTTGGATGTAGAAATAATAATTTGGTTTTTATAGACGTTTATATTTCTTTCCGTAAAAGGGATTTCTAGTATAGGGTTTTCTTGACTAGTATGGACAGTTTCTAAATCATCTGAACTTTTTTCAGTCATTTGATCATCCATCGGGATAGTTATGTCCTGTAAAACCATGATTTTTTGGGTTCCTTGTTCTGTGCTTCCATTAGCTCCTGTGGTTATCTGGTTTGTTGGTGGTATTTCTCTGTCAATGATGTCATTTATAGTTTCCTCTGTAATACATAGGTCTGGGTTTGCATCTAAAACGTGTGAAGATTCTTCTATTCTTACTGGTGTTCTTGGTACAATTTCGTCGGTGTCTAAATCTAGAAGGTCAAATGAATTTCCAGGGCTCTCAGATTCATAGGGAAAGAATTCGCTTGTGTCCAGATTCATGATGGTCGATAGGTTATCGTCTGTTTCCATGGGGTTTATTTCAATGCGAGAAAGAGCATCTGCATTTGAGTTTTGTTTTCCGCGTTTATAAATAATCTCGTAATCATATTCTTCTAATTTAAGTTTCCAGCGTATAAGCCTGGAATTTGGTTCTTTTAGGGAGAATAAATATTGTAAGGGTTTATGATCCGTTATTATGTTGAACTTTGTTCCATATAGATATGGTCTAAAATACTTTACAGCGAAAACTATGGCTAGTAGTTCCTTTTCTATTGTGCTGTAATTATTTTCAGCTGGGTTTAAGGTACGAGAGGCAAATGCCACCGGTAAATCACTACCAATGGGGCCTTGTGATAACACGGCACCTATCGCAACGTTAGATGCGTCTGTTGTGACGTTGAAAGGTTTACTAAAATCTGGGTATTGTAAAATTGGATCATTCATTAGAATATTTTTACATGTCTCGAAACTCTTAATGAATTCTTGTGTGTGTATGATTTTCATACCCTTTTTCAAGCAAGATGTAAGTGGTTTAGTGAGTTTTGCGGAATCCTTTACAAACCTTCTATAGTATCCAATAAGTCCGAAAAATGATTTAATTTGCTTCGCTGTTTTTGGAATTGGGTATTTTTGTATAGCAGCAATTTTCTTCGGATTCATTTTTATTCCGTTAGGTGTAACTACATGTCCTAGAAATTCGACATCTTTACAAAGAAATTCTGATTTATCTAACTGGATTTTAAATCTCGCGTCTTTTAGTTTTTGAAATACTTGTTTCAGATTATTAATATGTTCCTGAAGAGAAGTAGAAAAAATGATTATATCATCCATGTACACGAAACATATTTTATTCTGTAAGTCTTTTAAAACATTATCCATTACTCTTTGAAATGTAGAAGGACTATTTTTTAATCCCATCGGCATTCTTAAGTATTCGTAATGCCCATTTTCTACATTGAAGGCAGTTTTTTGTATTGAGTTTTCCTCCATCTCTATCTGGTGGAATCCAGATGCCAAATCGAGTGTTGTAAAATATTGACACCTCCCTAATTTATCTAGGATGTCTTGTATGGAAGGAATGGGATATCGATCATTTATTGTTTTCTCATTCAATTTCCTGTAATCTACAACGATTCTCCATTTCTGCTTTCCACTAGCGCCTAATTTCTTGGGTACTATCCATATGGGTGAACTCCAAGGGCTTTCCGAAGGTCTAATGATACCATCTTCCAACATTTTATTTATCTGCTTTCTTACTTCCTCCTTGTGGACGTACGGGTATCTGTACGATTTAACGTGAACAGGTATTTCGTCCTTTGTTTTAATTTCATGTTTTATTTTATTTGTGAATGTTAATTTGTTGTCGGGATAATGAAAAATCTCTTGAAATTGATCAAGGAGTAATTTTAATGCTTTTTTTTCTTCTACGTTTAAATGATTTATACGAAAATTTTCCAATAATTTTTTGTTATTAGTTTCCTTTTTTATTTCCTTATTTGATTGATAATTAGAACAAGTGATTTGTTCAATGGAAAAGCATTCAAATATATCATTAGTAAATGGTTTAGCGAACGCGTCGAAAAATGTATAATTAATTTTTACTAATTGGGCGTTCGTACTATTATTAATAAATTCAATTGTAGTTAAGTTATCTTTCACACCTATGATACCGGATGGTATTTGGATAGTTTGTTGGGAATTTTCCAATCCTTCTATTAAATAATTATCGTCTGGTAATGACGTTTTAATTTCTTTTAATATGGAAGTCATTGGGGAAATTTCAAATTTTTGAGTGTGGAAATTTTTCCTATAATTAAGCGGAATTATTTTGTAATTGTTTGTTAATGTTTGATCTAAATTTAATTTTAATTTTCGTAGGTCTCTTATGCCGATTATGCCATCGAAATAGTCGTGAAAGTCGAATAGTACGAATTCTAATGTTTGATCAAATTTGTATTCTTTCAATAATGGAATTCTGGCTTTAAAGTGAGCTTGGCGGCTTCCCACACAAGTAATTAAGGGAGTTGTATGACGTATGATAGATTCTGAGAACCATTGCTCTGCTATTAAGGGTCTCAGGATAGAAGCATGACAACCAGTGTCAATTAGGAGTTTTAAGGGAATTGGATTTTGCAGTTCTATAAATGGTAATGAGTTTGGTGTGAAATTATTTAGGGTTATCCTTTTGAAGTCGGGTTCTGAATTTCGTGAAAATTTTGTGATGAATAGTCATCAAGGTTATAAGAAGTTTCCTTTTCTGTAGAGTTACAATCAGATACGTGTTCGTGCCTGTACGGATAATCCAGGTCGTCCGTCTGACAATCATCAGGTTTGTTATCCTCGATGTTGTATAATTCTTGAGAACTAAAATTTGGGGGTCCTCGACATATGAAGTGATTCTAATGAAGTTTCGTTGAAAACTAGGATTTCTCGAAGTGGTAGACATGGGCTCTGGTTTAAATGTGTTTTTTCTTGCATTTCTTGGGTCAAATACATTTTTCTGTTTCCCAAAGACTTGTTCGTTGGTTGGATATCTTCTCTCTATTTGTCGCGGTTGAATATCAATTGGTTGACTGGGGAAATCTTGCTTTGACGGTCCAGGTTGATTTTGAGGGTTGGTAAAATTTCTAGTAACAGGTAAATTGCGTGGGAATTTAGGAGAGTTTGCGTTATAGGATGAAGGTTGGTTGTAATAAGAGTTTGGGTTGAAGTTGTGGTGATTAAAGTTTTGTTTGGATTTGAATCTTGAATTTGGATTCATACTTAGAGAATTTATTCTTTGATCGTTATAATATTGCCTGGTAATGACATCGCATGCGTCTATAAAACTTTCAGGGTTTTTTATATCTAAAATTGTTCGCGTTTTCTCGTTTACATTCGCTAGTAATATATCAATAGCATTTCCTTCATTTTGCTGCATTAGGACTTCTTTGCGTCCTACGCTAATGTTTTCTGAGTTTATTTTAACTTCTAATCTAGACTTAAATTGATTGATTCTATCTATGAAATCCAAAATATTTTCATTTCTATCTTTAGTTAGATGTAGGAAGTCTCTTGTAAGTGTTTGACGATCAATTCTATCGCCAAAATGATTCCTTAAACTTTGCCTAATAAGTGGCCAGGTTGTCAGGTCTGGACGGCACATAACAAAATTTAAGACATTTTGTTGTAATTTTGAACATATCACATTATATGTGAAATCATTCAAGGTATTGTCTGACCATACGTCATATAGAATTTATCGCATCTTTGAATGAAGCTTTCTAATTGGATTGAATTTCCATTAAAGGTACGTAGAAATTCTGCCAATGCTCTAGCAGCTTGAATTGTGGGAGTATTTCTGTTTTCAAGTGCCATTTCACTTATATTTCTCACTAAATCGTCTATATCTAATGACATATATATTTAATTTTCTCAAAATAGAATTCCTTCGTATGAAAATCTCTTGAATTTAAATATTGTCTAATAATAACGATTTGCTATATTATACTGAAACCTTTTTTTAAAATGATATTGTTTTATCACTATAAAGATTTTTTCTTTTGATTCTGTTTGCGTGACTCACAGTAATTATACAAGAAAGAAATTTCCAAAATACAGTTGAGATAGGATATAAAAGAGAGGAGTTTCAACACTTACTCTGTTTTCTTGGTTTCTTCAAGACAAATGGTCAAGACCAACGGCTACTGCTGCAACCTTCTTGAATCCTACTGACTGCGCCAATTTTATCTTTCCGGTTTGGAAAGAGGTTTTTTAAAAACTGTATTTACACTTAGTACAATTACTTTAATGGAATATTACAATAATAACAGATTACAATAATATAAATAACTTGTTGATGTCGCAAACTAGAATTAATTTCCTTGTCCGCTTCCCTCTATATATATGTAATTAGGTCATTATCTTTAATGTGGACTTTCCACTTGATAATGACTTACAGCCGTATTAATAATAAAATTTAGATCATTCTAACTTGACATTTATATGTATTTTTTGGTTTAAATGTCAAGTTAGAATGATCTAAATTTTATTATTAATACGGCTGTTAATGTTTATATAATTACGTCAAATACCAAATAATGCAAATCGATTCTCACAGCGCGTCGTTTGAAACGTCAAAATAATGATAGAATCATAATTTTACGTATTATTTAGAGAAAAAATGGACAACAGTAGTTATTTTTAGTTATATCTCCCAATTATCATTTATAAATGTAAGGGATTCGATTAAAACTGTATGTTACGTATCCCTTTTTGAAAATAAACATGCTCTATAGCCTACTGGTAGAAATAGTTAATTTTGGCGCGGACAATTGGGGTTCGATCCTCACTGGAAGCTTTCTTTTTTAGTCGTGGAGAAAGTACGGTCTTTTACTTGTGTAGAATGGCTAATATTCACTTGGATGATACCAAAACTCACTTGCTGCGCTCGCTCGTTTTGGAAACTTCATCCGCGTGAATAACAGCCATCATTCTGCATTCGTTGAAGAATATACTATTCTTTATGTTAGCTTCTGGGATTTTTTTGCGCATGCTAGTAGAAAAAAAATATTGTATCTAACACGTGCTTAAAGTTACTTTTCTGTTCGCGATTGACGGCCGAAAAACATATTACTAGTAAAACAACCATATTTTTTAAATGAATACTTAAAATATACTTACCTCCCAAAAAGCTAATGTAAATAAAATATTTGAAGCCAAAATTATTAAAATTCGGAACATTCTAACAACCGAAAACATAAATTAATCAACAAAAAAGATCTATATGTCAATGTTAATAGGTCTAAGACGAATATGGAATGAAAAAAAATATCAATATTATATTAACCTTAACCCTGGCGTGATTACTAAGTCGGTGGGTTATCATATTTTAGTTACAATGTTACATTATGAACAGGGCAGTTTTTACAAGGTATGAGGCCTAGGCCAAGGTATCGATGGGGCCCACAGTAAATGAAGAAAAATAAAAAAAATTTCTAATATCAAAAGTGAGCGGCGAGAGGTCATTTCGGCATTAAAATTAATAAAAAATGATAATCGAAATGCCATGTTAAATCCTCAATTTAATTATCTTTCGATAATGTTTATAGAATCATAGGTTTCGACGACATAATTTCTGATTTCGCTCACAAAAAATCGTGAAAAAAAAAATTGTTATTCAACGTTTCTATATTTTATAATAAATATTTTTTAAAAGAATGATTTTTTCGTTATTGGTGGGCTCGCAACATGACCGGGGCCCTAGGCCCGGGCCTATTAGGTCTTTGCGTAAAGATAAAGATTGTAAAGAAATGGGCGGAGTAGAATTCAATGAGACCTCTTGCGGAAAAAATTGTAATTGTCGCAACGAGTATAACAATTCGTTTTGCATTGTTTTTGTATTATATGCAAGTCAACGTATTTACCGTAAATTCGTAATTTATTTGTTTAATTTTGTGTCAGTGACAAGCTCAAAACTGTGTTTTTCTATTCAACTCAACTGTCATAATTTCTAAGGTTATATTCTTATATAATCAGAGATATTATGTAAGAGGTTATGTTATTCTATTTTTTGTTTTCATTGCACTTTTATGAAAGTGTCACTGCTTTCCTCTATAGGTACCATGCAAAAATATGTGGACAGCATTTAAAACTGCCTGTCCTTCATTTATGCACCTACAAGAAGGCTCAGCATTTACAAATTCAAATAAACTATGAATAGTCAGTGTATACCTAATCCATAGTTACAAAAACAAAGAGAAAATAAGTCGGTATTAAAGATTTAAAATATTACTAAATACAAACGTACCTTCCCTGTAACTTTTGTAGATATGACTATATCAAAAATAAAATAAAAACACGAAATCAGACCTAAACTTGTTTTATTTTTGACAAATATCAACCATACCTATTACTCCAAAAATAAATATATTAGGAGTCAAAATTTAGTTTGAAGTACTAAAGCACAATCAAAGACAAAGTAAAAGTTTCACAAAACACAAACTGAAAATAACTAAAACAGCAAAATAAAACCACTTAAATATCAAAGGGCTTATACGGCAGCTGATTTGTTTTACTCGTTGCTAAGATGACATTGACATTTCTACTTTTCCCAATTTGCGTTAATAGAACAGTAACTTGCGGAAAGTATATACACTCAGCGTCAAAAAGATCCAGTCACCAACAACTTGACACATCTTCAACAGTGGATATCTCTTGGAGTAATTTGTAACAGAGTAAATTGTTAATTAATTTGCATTTGATATTTTTATTAAATAATATCAGCATTTCAAAAGTTTAATGAACACTCTGTAATTGAAAAATAAACATGGACGCTATAGTGGAAATTTAGGCAATTAGGCGCTCGTCGTACAATCTGGCGCACTGATTGATTTCACAAAATTAAAATCGTTATGCCACTCCGCTAATATGTCGACATTAGAATCCATTTGCTATGTCAGCTGCTATTAACATACAGAGTGACTCTGAGTTTCCATTTAACCAACTCTAATAACAAAATTAAAAATTTTTTGTTTGTTATTTAGAAGAAATTAAACCATATTTTTTTTATATTCGATCATTCCCTTGGTAACCTTGCCGATTGTCTTACCAATTTTTATTATTTGAAAGAAATAGGGCATGTCTGACAGTTGACACTTGGCACTAATCCAGTGGTGAAACAATAAACATAAACACGATCAGAATTATTAAACAACCAACAAATATTAATCTATATCATATATTATTGAATAGGCAAGCACAATAATTAAAATAATTTAAAAAAACACTTAAGCAAACCCAACTAAACTCAAACACGATCTATCATTATAAATTAGCAAAACCTCACTATTAAGTAGGTAAATAAATATAGACCAAATCGCGAGAAATCGTTGAAAACAGTTAAAAAGCACTTAAGAGACTAAAAATTGCACAAATACACTCCAATATACAGTAGAACAAAAGTTAGCTCAAAATTAGTTCATTTTCCATTCTATTCTAGTCAAATATTGACCGAATCGCTAGAAATCGTTGAAAACAAATAAAAAGCACTCAAAAAGACTAAATAGTGCACAAATACACTCCAATGTACTGTAGAACAAAAGTTAGCTCGAATTTAGACTATTTTCCATTCTATTTCAGTCAGATATTGACCAAATCGCGAGAAATCATTGAAAACAGTTAAAAAGCACTCAAGATGACTGAATAATGCACAAATACACTTCAATATACAGTAGAACAGTTAGCTCCAAATTAGACTATTTTCCATTCTATTTCAGTCAGATATTGACCAAATCGCGAGAAATCTTCGAAAACAGATTAAAAGCACTTAAGAAGACTAAATAGTGCACAAATACACTCCAATGTACTGTAGAACAAAAGTTAGCTCGAATTTAGACTATTTTCCATTCTATTTCAGTCAGATATTGACCAAATCGCGAGAAATCATTGAAAACAGTTAAAAAGCACTCAAGATGACTGAATAATGCACAAATACACTTCAATATACAGTAGAACAGTTAGCTCCAAATTAGACTATTTTCCATTCTATTTCAGTCAGATATTGACCAAATCGCGAGAAATCTTCGAAAACAGATTAAAAGCACTTAAGAAGACTAAATAATGCACAAATACACTTCAATGTACTGTAGAACAAAAGTTAGCTCGAATTTAGACTATTTTCCATTCTATTTCAGTTAGATATTGACCAAATCGCGAGAAATCGTTAAAAACAGTTCAATAGCACTTAAGAAGACTAAATATTGCACAAATACACTTCAATGTACTGTAGAACAAAAGTTAGCTCCAAATTAGACTATTTTCCATTCTATTTCAGTCAGATATTGACCAAATTGCGAGAAATCTTCGAAAACAGATTAAAAGCACTTAAGAAGACTAAATAATGCGCAAATACACTTCAATATACTGTAGAACAAAAGTTAGCTCCAAATTAGACTATTTTCTATTCTATTTAAGTCAGATATTGACCAAATCGCGAGAAATCGTTAAAAACAGTTCAAAAGCACTTATTGTTTTACCACCGGCTTGCTGTCAAAATAGTTTGTGACGTCACGTGCACATGCCCCATAAAAAAGACATACTCATTTGTGAAATTTTGGTTAGTAGTTAGTAGTTTTCTAACCTCAATTGGATATTAACTTGATCTATATCTTTAATTGTGTTATGATTTCATTATTTTTAGCATTTAAATTATATTTTTAATTCAATTATAATTGAATGTACCTATTTAAATTTTTCACAGTAGGTATTGTACAGCACGTCGTTGAAACGTGACCAACAAAACCACGACACACTCCGTGACGGTTTTGAAAATGCTTTACGCAATTAACAAACTTGATTAAACCTACTGGGTATTGGATTCTGCGAAACAATAATCTCAATAATTAGTTAATTAACGAAAGGTATTTTGAGTGACAGCTAAAATGTGCACGTAAAGCGCAGATATGCGTGGATTTGTGTGCCGCCGACCACAATGCCATAACAAGCACATCCGCCATTTCGGTTGCAGCTGAACATGATATGTTATGAATGTCATAACCATAAGTGCGCAGATTGACGAATTTTGGGTGATGGTATTCACAAGAATTATTTAATTTGATGAAATTAGTAGAGAAAGATGGAGAATAATTACCATACCAGTGACGTAGGGACGTTTCAAGCAACACTTTTAAGTAAAACGTGGTATATACAGATTATCCAATTATCAGAAAAATACTCACAAACAGTTTTTATTTATGTTGATGATGGTACACCGGAAATTATTATAAAACCTCCAAGTTTTATACTTTTATTTGATTTAACTTCAATATTCAAATTCGCTACAACTTTCTACTTCACTGTGTATATTTTAACCATATTTACAGTCGAGCAGCCTCATTTTTTAGTTTACTGGCGCTACAAATTCCTTTCGTCTTTCTTATAAGCTCTAAAGGATTTGCATAAGATTATTTTAAGCTGGCACCCTTCCAAATGTAAATCTGTTTAAAAGTAAAGAAAATCCCGAGTTTGAAACTTACCTTGTTTTAAATACACCTTTTAATTATAAAATACATACAATACTGTTAGATTTTCTCTTTAAACTAAAGGATTGTAGTAGAAAACTGATGGTGACATCATCTTTTAGGAGATAATTTGCAATGCGTTATCGATAGTCCGATTCCAAAATTTATAACGGCTTAGATAAGTATGGAGCAGCAATTTAAAAGATATATCTTGCAGCCCGTTGCTATGCAACCACCTCACTTGCTATTGGAAAGCGCGTGCGCATGTTCTTCCCTCTCACTTTGACTATTGCCCAAAATTAATTATCCAGTGGTGTTTGCATTGTCAATTTTTATAATTGATTTTTGAATTTTGTGTGGCATTTCAAAATTTTTGCTTGGTATTAATAAATAGGAATCTTGGGAAGTCATTGCATAGCCAAAATAGATAAGTAATTTCTAATGTTTTAGATACCTTCTTACTTTTCAAAACTTTGACTACTTTTACTTCTACATGAAACTCCTAAATTAAGGCTATTTTGAAAGAAAAAACTTCTTCATCAGTTAAGCCCACCCTGTACTTTCAAAGAGTTAAATCCCAGAAGCAAAAGTTTGGATTGAAGAACAGGAGCATTTATCGAATAAACTTGGCATCCACCTGGTCGTTCTCAGATTATTTAAGCGTTTCTTAATACAAGCCATTATTTAAGATTGTAATATGCTAATTTAAATCTTCCACTGCTTTCTTAATAATTTAAGAGAAATTAGTGAGAACAATCCTTCCCTTGCCATTCGAATATCCTTTAAAGAGGTTTATAGATTTTTTTAAGGGAACTAAAAAATATTAAAATCACTAATTTCAACATTTTGATAACAGAGTAGGTAATGAAAACTTTATTCAACCCCTTTGTCAATTGAATTATATTTCGTTTCAAATTATTTAAAAAATGTTTCCTGCAATATCGTCGTATTTAATAAAGAGCGTCACCAATAGATATCGCAAAGTAATATTTATTCTAACGCATTATGATTTTTTAAAAATATTTTTTATAGCCCGAGAAGTAGTAGTTGTTGTTCCAGTTCCTTGTCAGTAAATTCCTTTCTATCTGCCACATCGTATGATTGTATGATCTGTTCTCATACTTGGCACATCTTTCGCTATTATTTTACATCAAATAGGGAAAAGATGACAGCTTATCGTGTGTAGTTTGTACCTATGTCCAGAGTTATGTTGGAGCATTCGTCAAAAAAATTGAAATTGTTCACTTCAATTGCCGCATTCGCCAAATATTAGGAATACTATGGTTATAGTTGTTACTTACACTGATAAATACCATTTTTCATCTCAGAACATTTTTTTTTCTAAACTTTTGTGAAAAAGTTAGTGTGGAATTATTTCGCGATATAAACTGCTTGTATCAGACCCTTATTTCTTGGAAAAATCGAGTCAACATACAATGGAGTATGTCAAATTGTCTGCTGAATGGATTGCCGAACGATCTATCTATCATATTAGTCGAGTTATGAGCATCTTTAGTTTTGAAAAGTGGATTTTCGAAATTTCATGACTTCATTTGAAGGGGAAAGAATGATTTTATACAAAAACCGACTGTGTCAGTCGATTTTTCGCGTCAAAAAACCCTTCCAGACAAATTTTGAACAATTTTCATATCGAAAACGTTTTTTTTTGTCAAAAATTTTTAAGCAAGTGGTAGGTATGGAAATATTTCATGTAAACTGCTTTGTGCTAACTTCTTTCCTGGGCGGAATTATGGACTCAAAATACACTGGGATATGTAAAATTTTCCGCTAAATCGATTGCCGAAGACTAGAACGTTCTATTCATCATATTAGGCGAGTTATGAGCATCTTTGGTTTTGAAAAGTGGATTTTCGAAAAATTCGTGACTTCATTTGAAGGAGAAAAAATGATTTTATACAAAAACAGACTATCAGTCGATTTTTCGCATCAAAAAACTCCTCCAGACAAATTTTGAGCAATTTTTATGTTGAAAACGTTTTTTTTGTCGAAAATTTTGAAGCAGGGGTAGGTATGGAAATATTTAATGTAAACTGCTTTGTGCTAACTTCTTTCCTGGGCGGAATCATGGACTCAAAATACACTGGTATATGTAAAATTTTCCGATAAATCGATTGCCGAAGACTAGAACTTTCTTTTTATTATATTAGGCGAGTTATGAGCATCTTTAGTTTTGAAAAGTGGATTTTCGAAAATGACTTCATTTGAAGGAGAAAAAATGATTTCAAACAAAAACAGACTTTGTCAATCGACTTTACTCATCAAAAAACCATTCCAGCCGGATTTTGAGTTTTTTTGCCAAACATTTTAAAGCAAGGAGTAGGTATAAAAATATTTCGTTAACTTCGGTATTGATGAGAATTATTGACTAAAATCCACTGGAATATGTAAAATTTCTTCCGCAATCGACTGCTGACGACTAGAATATCCTATCCATACCGTACTGTACTATATATTTTATATAAATACTATCAATATTAACATTTAAATATTCAATTACATAAAACAATTAATAAAGTGCTCTTTAATCTCAATAACACAAATTCCCTCGATATCATAACCATTTAGAGCAGAAACTGTTGACTATAATACACCGAATGGCGGCCGGTAAACTTACCAATTAAACTAAAGACATTATTTTCCTAATTTCATTGCTATTCCATTAGAGGAATGCGTGATGCGATAACTGGATATATTGTGGTCACTGATTGTGAGGCTTCGGGATCCTCTGGGCAACCATTAATGTGCTCAGAGCTAAGCATACTGGTCCCAAATGCTACTAATTATTCCCTTATAACTTATCTATCTCGATTTGTTACTCGTAGAAGTTTTTCAATTAATTACGTCGTAGGCTTTAATAGTCATAATAATTTAGTGGGTGTAAATTTTGATTTTTGTAAATAATATTCGTGAAAAAATCATATACTTTATAAAGGTTGTCCCAAAAATTACTACTCACTGAAATTAATATTTTGAAAACTTTGTAAAATTCATCTTTGTCGCTTTTAACCAGCATGTTTGATGCGATAGTAAAAACGAAATAAAAAGTAAACAGCTTTTCATGAAAATAATAATGGAAATGGTATAACTTCGGACAATTTCAAATAAGTATAAATAGTGAGCCGTCCAACGCGGAATCCTCCAAAAGAATACAGCCTAACAAAAACCCCTCCAGGATAAATCACTATCTCCCGACGTGTCAGCTCTCGCTAAACACAGGTAACAGTTAGCTGTAGTTCGGGATCATAACGGGATTAGCTAGGTCTGAAAATTTATGGGCCTGATCAGTCCGAATGTGAATATGGCGCAGAACCATTTCTCTTAATCCCTTCTGACTATCAATTGTGGGATTTTTGCCTGAATCATTTATTACTTTGAAATCTTTTTATTTACGTTAAAACACAGGTGCTGGTCCAACATGTAGGATTTAAAATAAGCTGATTTTTATGATTTATTCTCTTCATTACCGTAACTACCTATATTATGTGATCGTTATTTTGTTATAAAATGTATGTAGAATAAACGATTATACAGAGAAAATATAAAATGTTTTGCTCAAAATGGATATTCCATCAAAAATATAACATGTGAATAAATATCACAAGACCCAATTATACAGTAAAACCAATTTTTTGCTGTTGCCTGATTTCGTATCGAATTTGTTTGAAAAGATATACTTTTTATCATACTATCTTGGAATTTTATGGCCCCAGCTCAGCTTTAGTCTGACCCATAGAGTAATAAATAAAAGAGAGGAAGAAACTGACACAAAGCTTGTGCGCAGCCAGTTGAGTATGGCGCATCACAGCGACTAACTGAACTAACAAACCCCGCCTCTAACCACACGAAAATTGTCAATATGTCAATATTATTTTAATTTGAGGTTAGTCTGTGGGTTAGTCACTTGTAGTCACCTCTGAACATATCTATATGATATCTATTTTCATTTAATTCTTATTGGGCTTTCAATATTTTAATTAATCATCTTTAACGTTGGCACCTATTATTATCATAGGATTTATTATAACTCATCATAGGTAAGTTAAAAAAGTAAAATAATGGGAACAGTATTTTTCATTTTATCGATTTTTTTTGCAGACAATAAGGAAGATTTGCTAAAAGCTCTAGTTATGAGAAAAAGTGGTATTTCGAACATTGTTCGTGTAATATTGGTGTGTGCTTCAAGATGTATCCAGGTAGATTGGTGTATAATTGTGGATTATTTGTTTGTCTGTTCTTACTTTATTTTTATTGACTGTTTTTGTATTATTTTCGATATTTTATTGTATGAAAAATGTTGTTTGAATAGTAATTTCTCACTAGCAGAGTTTTTTTTCTCCTATTCCTACTAATACAAGATGAAAACTTCCAAATTCAAAAAGTGCGCGTCTTGAACGCTAGTTTATACCAGTAGCCAAGGTAGGTGCTAGTGGTAACTTTGTGCCACAAAAGGCTACACGTTCAAAATCTCTCTTTTATTTATTACTCTATGGTTCGACCTATTGCCGGCTACCACGCAAAGGCATCGTGAGGAAGCTCATGTCCGAATGGGTCCAGGTCTTTGAACGAGATTTAAGTATGGTTTTATAGAGCTTTGATTGCTTTGACAAGCAATTTTCAGTAATTGATGTTCTTCCACACCACTTGGTTCCAATTCGCTAATAGCAATTGAGCTATTCGAGTGGTTTGTTGTCTTTCTGACCTTCAAATTCAATCCAATCGCCTGAGCAACAGATTTAGTCCATCAATTTATTGTATGTCTTCCAACAGGTACATTGTTTCATTTATCCAGTGTCGATTTGGTTTTAAGAACAGTCGTGGTGAGGTAATATTGTTGCCTCGTTTTGATATCAGTTTATTAAAAAGACATAGATGAAGGCTGCTCTGTACTACTTGTACAGCTTTTGGAACCAGCTAGACACGTTTTACTGAACATCGGATTGTATTCAATACGATTTGTTAGAGAATTATCGTTATTTTTCTCGATTTGATTTTTTTATAGTCTTCTCCATTAATTTTTTCCATGTTGAGCCCATACTTCTTTAAAATAACGTATTTATTTTTGTCGCAAAATATTTGGTATAGAGGAGTTCAGTCTAAGGTCAGTATGGCCAACAAAAAATGGTTTTTTCTGACAAGAATAACAGTTAAGGTCTACCGTTCGAAACATTTTGCATGCTTTTTATCATTGCGAACATCTATATTGCTTTATTAAAATAATGAATACACCCCCGGAGCGTTTATCTTGAAATTTAAAATGACTTTTAGCTGAATACTCAAAATATCAGTTGCCAATAGTTCTAGTAATTAGAAAGGCTACAAAAATCTAATCGAAAACGGACATACACAATTAAATGAATATCAACAAAAATAAATATAACTGACATTTGACATAACTAGTGACTGAATAACAGAAATCAAATGGTGACTTGCCAGAAGTTCCAAGGACTATTGGCCACCGATATGTAGAGTATTCAGTTAAAAGTCATTTTAAATTCCATGATATACGCTTCGGAGGTGTATGCATTGTTTTAATAAAGCAATATAGATGTTCGCAATGATAAAAAACATGCAAAATGTTATGTTTTGAACGGTAGGCCTTAACTGTCATTCTTGTCAGTAAAAACCACTTTTTGTTGGCCAGACTGAGCTGCTTTATGGCTTCCAATTATCGAGCTGGTTATTATGGTATTCCCACATGCACTTTTAATGATTACATTAGTAATTTTTACATGATTCATTTCAAATGACACAAAATGGTTTTTAGAACTGTGAAAAATTCTCTAATTTAAATTGAAAAACAAATAATATGAGCATATTCAATATATCCAGTAGCTTCAAGCGTCTTCATAAACGATAACTTCGCCTAACAGATCCGCGAACAAACTCAAAGTTTCCGCCGAAGTCAAATAACAGTATTAATATCTCTCCCATAAGGTATTGTCAAAAAAGTTTTAGATCTAACAAAGCTTCTAGAGCGACCATTCAAATACACATTGACATTCCGACCACATGAAAAGCTTTATAAGCTCAAAGCTCCATAAACTAATTTAAGTGGTCCATTGTTTGTCATTTGTCATATAATTTCCCTCGTTCTGGATAACTTTGCACTGCTACTGGCAACGCATAATGTGTTCTCCCTGGAGAGAGAGAAAGAGAAAGCTTGAAATAAAGCTTTTTGCATCAATCATTCAATTAGTGGCTTAATTGTGCTATTCATTTTGTTTGTCAATTCAAATAATTCGTCTTCGCATTCATCAATTTGCAAATTACTCGAATTAACCTCGTTTACTCATTTCCTTACGCCTCGTTTGCTGGCTTTTATTTACTAATTCGATGTTTTTGTTCGGTACAATTTACACCACTTTGATTTTTTTTTTCATTTCATTTTATTTGAAGTTCTCCTTTTGTTCATTACCGACAGAATAATTTTATTTAGCGTAGTGTATAAAGTGAATAACAATAGTTTGTTGTAGACTCCGCTTTACATAAGAAGCCACGTGAAGCTGCACTTGTATGCGCGAGCTTGCTGTCAAAACCAGCGCCATATTGTAAAATTGATACATTCAAACACAACGTCAAATGTCAATAATAAAATTGACAGAGTTTGTAACTCCAAAGGCATAAAACATTAATTACCAGACAAACTTGCTGTCAAAACTGTTATGTTTTTTATATAATACTTCTAGTCTTAAATTAAACCACTTTACTTTGAAAACCTTTTTAATATTTGACATCAATCAAAAGTAAAACACAGACTACTCTTCCCTGACTGCTTACTCACAATACGTCTGTCGTTGCTAAAGTTACTCTCGCGTTATTGTAGTAAATAGTCAGATATATAATATCTCTTCCCCCTTTTGATTAATTAACAATGCTTAACACAAATAAAACTAATTAATCTAAAAACCTAGAGGGTCTTTTAATCACTCTGGAAGATCTTCTTACCGGTGCTTCCAGTGTGGTTTCACTGACACTAGTTGTACTTATATTATTCCCGGGTTCAACAACTTCAGTATTCTCAGTCACATTATTTTTTCCCTCATTTGTAGGTAATAATGGAACTGTGACATTATTTGGTTGTGACATTATGTCAGAATTTGGACTAGGTACAACAGAATTTACATTAGGCAAAATACTTTTATTTCGATTTTCTGATGTTAAGGCCAAGTTGTTTTGAGTAACATTTACTCCCATCATTAAGTCATTCCCATCACCATATTGTTCCATTTTTCTTAGATGGTCTATGTGTACATGACGAACGTGATCGTCTACTGTTAAAATATACGTAACAGGACTGACTCTGACTTCAACAACTCCTTTAGCCCAGTTGTTCTTTTCACCCCGTACATTTTTTACATAAACTTCTTCCCCTATCTGAAATTCTTTAAATTTCGATATATTATTACTATTGTTTCTTTTTTCTAGCAGTTTAGTTTGCTGGTCCTCGACTTTTTTATTAAAATTTGGCTTTAACAACGAAAATCTAGTTTTAGGTTTTTGTCGCAACATGACATCTGCTGGAAACATTTGTGTGGTGCTATGTGGCATATTTCTGTAATAAAATAGAAAATTGTCTAATTTTTGTTGATTTGATAAAGTATTTGTTTTGTCATCATATATTTGTTTTAAAAAATTATTTTTAAATGTTTGAATGCACCGTTCTACAGTACCATTTGAAGCTGGATGTACAGGTGGAGATTTCGATACTTTAATACCGTTGTTAACACAAAAAGTAACAAATTCTTCCGAATTGAAGGGAGGTCCATTGTCAGAGTGTATTTCATCTGGTAGTCCAAAAACTGCGAAAGATTTCCTCAGACAAGCTATAACATTAGATGCATTCGTAGAATTTAGAATCCACGCATCAATCCATTTACTATGTGAATCTATTAAAATAAGGAAGTTCACATAAGACTTTTTGGCAAGATCTATATGAATGCGTTGCCATTTTTTCCAGCACCAGGACCAAGATGTTAAAGGTGCATTTGGCACATTGTTTGCATTCAACTGGCAGCATTCACAAGACTTAACTACTTGCTCAATGTCTTTGTTTATATTTTCCCAGTAGACATATTGTCGTGCCAAAATTTTCATCTTAACAATTCCTGGGTGCTGATCATGTAGAAGCGTCAAGACTTTTGCTTGTAAATGTTTAGGTATAACAACTCTGTTACTATACATAATGCAATTTTGATCAACATCTAGGTACTCTTTGATACGGGAATAAGCAAGGAATTCCTTGTCCACAACTTTTGGCCATCCCTGGATAATAAAATCTTTAATTTTACGGAGAACTCTATCTCTACAAGTTTCCTTCGCTATATCTTTGTGTGATAATGGTAATTCTTGGACCATTGAGAAATATTTAACAGTTTCGCCACTCTTGTGATCTCCTAGGGGCAAACGTGAAAGGGCATCAGCATTCCCCATTTTTTTACTCTCTCTATAGTGTATCTCATAGTCATACATGGATAGCTGCACTGCCCATCTTTGGACTCTGGCTGCAGCCAAAGGTGGTAATGACTTAGAAGGAGACAAAATGGACTGCAATGGCTGATGATCATTATATAATATAAAGTGAGTTCCATAAATATAATTGTGAAACTTTTTAAGTGCAAATATTATACTTAAGGCTTCTTTCTCTAGTTGGCTATAGTTAAGTTCCGCTTTAGACAAGGTAGCGGACACAAACATTACCGGCCTTTCTGATCCATCAGGTAAAAGGTGTCCAAGGACTGCACCTATACCATAGTACGATGCATCAGATGACACAATAATAGGCAATTTTGGGTCAAATGGCATCAAAATATTTGCATTAGTCAGTAGTTGTTTGCTAGCTTCAAATGTCCTGTCAACCTCCTCAGTCCATCTCCAAGGAGTATCTTTTTTTAATAAACTATATAATGGTTTCATTTTTTCTGATAATCTTGGGATGAATTTTGAATAAAAATGTAGTAAGCCTAAATAAGATTGTAACTGCTGTTTATTATCAGGTTTTGGTGCATGAACTATAGCTTCAACTTTTGTATTACATGGTTCGATGCCCTTTTCTGATAGTTCATGTCCCAAAAAGATCACCTTGTTGACAAAAAACTTACTTTTTTCTACATTCACTCTGACATTAAATTCTTTGAAACGATCTAAAATTATTTTTAGTTTATTGTGCATTTCCGCTTCAGACCTTGCAGATACTAGACAGTCATCTAAGTAGCAATGTACGCCAGGTATATCTTTCAAAATTTGGTCAATAACTGACTGGAAAATGTGAGGTGCGGATTTTACCCCAAAAGCTAATCTTTTGTACCTATATAGACCGATAGGTGTATTTACTGTTAAAAAACGTCTGCTGTCCTCTCCCACCTTTAATTGAAAATAAGCATTTTTTAAATCTATTACTGAAAACAACGTACCCCCTTCTATCGAAGCAAATATTTCTTCAATAGTGGGTATAGGGTAATAATTATCCTCCAATACCGGATTTATTGTCTTTTTGAAATCTCCACATATACGAATTTTACCCGTTGTTTTTGGTACTATAACGATAGGACTAGCCCACTCAGATGTCTCTACAGGTTCTAAAATATCATTTTTCACTAAATCCATAATTTCTTTCTCAACTTTGTCTTTAAGAGCAAAAGGTATTCTATAAGGCTTACTGAACTTGGGTGAAGCCCCTTCTTTTATTTTAATATTTGCAACAAAAGCCTTGATACTCTGATTTTTATTGAATACATAATTATAATTATTTATTAAATTGTCTAATAGCACATTATTTTCTGCATTTATCTTATGTATCTCATGAACAGGATTAAAATATGTTTTCCATTCTGGAATTAATACATTTAACCAAGACCTACCTAGTAAACAAACGTTAGATGTAAAATTAACAATTTTCACATTCAATAAGGCTCTAATATTCCCAAATTTAACATTCACATTGGCTTGCAAAATATCATCTTTCGCTGGCCCAAATAAGGTTTTTAATTTAATATTCGCTCTAAATAGATTTACAGATGGAAATAATCTTTTAAACATTTCATAAGGTATTATTGTGCTATCTGAACCTGTATCGACTTCTAGCTTAACTAACTTATTCTCTATAAATACCTCTAACACTAATGGTTCGCATTTTGAATTTCCTTTCAATTGATGTACCTCTTCCACTTGATTACACCAATTGACCTCAAAATCATCCTCCTCGACCTCTTCATTTTCCACAAAGTTAACTCTCCCTTTACATAATGGTGATTTTGAGGTGTGTCCTGTACTTTTGCATGTAAAACAGATCCATGCTTTTGCCGGACACTTAGTAGGATCCTTGTGATTTCGAAGACATCTTCGACACGTATTTTTATCCAGCCTGGCTTGACTTGCATTGTCTCTAGAATGTGACGGCATATCTTTATTTTTAGTGTTATATTTTGACCTCCACTCTCTTTCAACTTTATTGACAGTTTCTGGTTCCATCGCTTTCGCCTGTCTCTCTGCCAGTTCCATACTTAGTCCTGTTTTACATGCATTCTCGTATGTTAGATTTTCTTCGGTTAACAACTTCTTCCTTATTGCTTCGGACTTAAGCCCACAGACAAATTTGTCCCTGAGCGCTTCTTGCAGAAATGCTCCAAACTGGCAATTCTTTGACAATTTCTTCAACTTTTCCATGAAAGCCATAAGATCTTCTCCACTATCTTGCAAACAATTGTAGAATTTGTATCTCTCTGCTATCACCAGCTTCTTCGGACTGTAGTGTGATGTCAAGGAGTTTTTTATCTGTGTAAAACTCGTTGAGCTGGGCAATGCCGGCGAAAGTAAATCTTTTAATACGTCATATGCTTCTCCTCCGACCAAAGTGAGAAAAAGGGGTACCTGCCGGTTTGGTGGTACCTCATTACATATGAATAACTGCTCCATACGTTCTAAGTAGGAGTTTATATCAGACTCTTTGGGTTTGAATGCCTCAATTGAACCAATTAATGCCATGGTTAAACCAGAACAGACTTACTTTCAACAGGTAATAAAAAATTCGTTACTGCTGAACCACGTGGTAATTTTTCTATGACAGATTAGACCAAAATATTCTTACGCTACTCCTGTTTGCTTGGATGATTATGGGCTCCAATCCATGATCCTCGTCGCCAGTATGTTATGTTTTTTATATAATACTTCTAGTCTTAAATTAAACCACTTTACTTTGAAAACCTTTTTAATATTTGACATCAATCAAAAGTAAAACACAGACTACTCTTCCCTGACTGCTTACTCACAATACGTCTGTCGTTGCTAAAGTTACTCTCGCGTTATTGTATATACAAAACCAGCGCCATATTGTATAATTGGGACATTCAAACACAACCTCAAATGTCAATAATAAAATTGACAGAGTTTGTAACGCCACAGGCATGAAACATTAATTACCAGGGGTGCGTTCGAAAACTTGGTGTGTCGTATAAAAATCACACAGTAGCCGTTCGAAAAGTCGGAGTGTATACAAAAATAGTACGCGCAGTAATAGTTCGAAAAGATGGTTGCCACATACTGGTGCGCGCACCAAACACTCTAGTCCCGACTAGGGTGAAATTTAAGCTGACAAATAAGTCACATATATTATGACATCTTAAGCATTTGAATTTATTCTGCCGATATGAACTTTTAGATGTCAATTATTAATTTTAAATTCTTAAATTAATTATAAAAAAGGAAAAGTATGGAACAAGTTACATTGGGGAAAGGTAGAAAATAAGCAGGATTCCAATGGCAATAGGCATGATGACAGTCACTAAGAATCACCAAAATATTGATTTGATATAATTATTTAAGATACAGAGATTCTACAGAAATCACTTATTTTTCATTTTCATGTGTGATTACATTTATTTTAGGAAAAATATAAGCACAAAATTTAACCATCCGCCATCTTATCTCAAACGCCAATCAGAAGAGAGTGACGTCATATTTTTGCAAATACCCATGATCCGACCCGAACCAAATCCGAACATCTGTTTTGTCGTCTTTATATTATCTATGGTTTTGTATTTCCTTTGTTGCTATTGGCTTTTCTTGGTTCATGTGATATTTTCTCGTTATAAACTATTAAGTATCTCTGTTTTTATTACCACAAAAAACCGTTTTTGAAATTATGTTTATGTATCAAAAGAAACTTTTAACCTGCAAACTGTCAAGTTTGACTTTGACGATTTTACTACATGACACAGATCATAGATAACCTATCGATAGTTGACACTGTTAAGAATTGATGACGTCATAGAAGGACGCCATTACTATTCTAGCGTTTTGGCGCATAATTTAAAATGTGTTTTTAAAAGTTGAATTTTTCCTTTAAAAACATCTTTTTTTACAGAAATAACATTCATTGTAGATAAAGTATATACCTACGTGAAAACATCGTGGAGCAGTTTTTCAAAATCAGTCATCATGCCTATTGGTTAATTTTGGACAAACCTAGACACCCTCTTTTTTATTAATTCCAACATTGGAGTCTCATTGTCTTATCTTCACTATAGAAGCTTTAGTTAAAATTATTATTATTCATAATTATATTCTCTGCAAATCTTTTGGAGGTAACCCTAGCTGCAGCCAAAATGCATTTTCTTTTTAAACATTTTCGCTGCTCGTTCATTCCTTAAATCAATCCAAAATCCAAGAAAATATTCAGAGAAAGATTTGATGATTTGTGATTTGAATGACTGAATTTCCAATTTGATTTGTCAACAACCAAACAAACATAACCTTGAAAAATGTTTGACACAACAAACTCCATAACCGTTCGTAAACCTAGAGCGAGCTTAGCACACCGAAGTGAGTTTTTACCCCCACTCCTTGGAATAATTTTCATACCAACAACCAGCTTCTCGAACGCAGCCCAGGCGAACCTGCTGTCAAAACCAGCGCCATATTGTATAATTGTGACATTCAAACACAACCTCAAATGTCAATAATAAAATTGACAGAGTTCGTAACGCCAAAGGCATAAAACATTAATTACCAGAACTTGCTGTCAAAACCAGCGCCATATTTTAAAATTGAGACATTCAAACACAACCTCAAATGTCAATAAAAAAAATTGACAGAATTTGTAGCGCCAAAGGCATAAAACATTAATTACCAGGCAATTTTGGTTTCTGCGCATGTCATTTGTTAAATTTCACGTGGCTTTTTCTTATGTGAAACGGATGCTAATATTTGCAAGTACTATTTTCGACTACAGCCATACTTAAAAAATGCTTAAAACGAATAATTAGTCAAATAAACCCATTTAGAGATTATAATAAGGCAGATAGTTGGTAGAAAGTAAGTTCCAAACACAAGAGCAGTTCTTTTTACTGTTCAAGGACTTATGGCCGTTTGCACCAATGGAAGCATAAACTTAGAACAGCTAGGGCGAGTTTAAAATTTAAAGGTCGCTTAGTTAAAGTTTAGTTGCACCAATGTTTTTGCTCTGCTTCTTACATCAGTGGTTAATACCTGTCAACCTCGCTATTTGAGTTGAGTTTCATTAATTTCTCTATGGTTTCTGGTGACTTTTCGCTTTTATGGTTTAAAGTAACGTATTAAAAGCTGTTAAGAGTCAATTTTTTGAAAATCAAAGGATTCTATTCTTGATTTTCAAATAAGAGAATTGTTTATAATGTAAAACAGAGTAAAAAATAAAAAAATCAGATCAGCAAATTATACAGTTCATCAGGAAAAAGATTTGATAATATTTTCATCCAATTCTTTATGATAGTTTTCACGGTTGTACCATCTTCTTGGAAATCCATTTTCAGGAATATCCAATACTTCCAAAAAATCATCCTCCATAAACATCCTTCTTCAAAAATTAAAAGAAACACACCTGAAATTGGAAGACAGAAAACGAAAACCCGAAAAGTGGAAAAACATTGACATATTATATCAATGAAAACCCAAGAATGTTAGGTTAGAAATCTCCACTTTGAGTGGAGAATAAGCGAGCAATTTTCTAAGCTTAGCTAGGTGCAGCTTAAAATGACATGTTTTAATTCGACTTAAATATCAAGCGATCGTTTGTTCTAAAAAAATTAAACCCTCAGCATTGTTGATGCTAAACGAAAAAAAAATCATACAATACGAAATTTGAGTATGAATCAGCAAATCAAACATATATAGATAAACGCAAAAAGAGAGAAGGGGGAATAGTAATGGCGCGGCAAATTTTAACTAACAAATTGGGGGAGATGTTAACTGAGCGTAGTTATCTCGCATTATTTTCGATATGCAGAATTGTTAATTAAATCGGTTCAGAAGCATATTTACATGACAGCAATCTGTCTGCTACACAACACACAGTGTCGGTCGCGGCTTTTAATTATCTTGTGCATCCTTGCGTATTATATTAATAATATGTATTTCCAAATCATTTTCATCCTAAAGTTTTCGGTGTATGAACGCAAGAAGTTTAATGTCGGAGTTATTTTCTAGTTTAGTTTTCCAATTATTGTCCCTGTCAACGAACTCTATTCTGTTTCAAAACATGCTTATACAGGATGTTTAATCCACAGGAAAAGTACTTGAACAGACACAAAAAGGCGGTCCTAAAATATTATATTTAACAACTAGTCTTTATAGGAAAACTGGAAGAAACGTGTACCCATACAGGCTAAGTGGAATGGCCCGCTGTATCACCTTATCTAAGCCTATTAGGTATCTTTTTTTGGAGTTACTTAAAATCCCAAGTCTACAAAAACAGACCTGGGAATATCCGTTAACTACAAGACCGTTTTTACATTCATTAACGTAAAACTTTCCATAAACAATTTTCATTCCTTTCTGCTTTATTTTTGCCCACCCTGTACCAATTTGAAGTAACGTGTTATACATGTTTGTTGTGTGGTTTATTTGATCTAAAACCATGCATCCTAAAATACTTGTTGGTGTTAGAAGACAAATTATTGACAATCAACGCAGTCAGATTCAAATTTTGTGTTAACCTGCAAAATGTGAAAACGCTACGATACTGATTTGGAGTCGTATGTCAATTTAACAATATGGCGCTGACTTTAACAAGTTCGCGCATAGGATTTAAACTTCACGTGGCTTCTTCTAATGTGATATGTATAAAAGCATTAACATAAAGATATAGAGGATGTACATTGGTTTAGAGCGCTTTTAGACGAGACACTTTTTGGCCGGCTACCATAGGCCATTTAATAACCAGGAGAAGTAATTTGAAAAGCCTTACTCACATCACCACAGATTATAGAAGAGAACAGATACGAATGCCGGCAAAACATCAAAGGATTTTCAAATCCGATTTCAATGACCTTGGACCTTTAACTCGGTATGGCCGCGATGTTGCCAGTTTAAAATATTTTCAGAATTTCTTACCGAATTGCAATGTTGACTTGGAGACAATAACAATTTCCAGTGCCGGTTCTTTATTTTATTTTTCTTTCCGAATGAAATTTATTTTGACAATCTATGTATGAGTAATACACTCCCCCGTGATGTTTATTCATTTTATAAAAATAATATACTAATATACACTATTTCCAGTTAATATTACCACAACCTACAATCGATTAGTCAAATAACACAAATAATATCGCAGATTAATAACTTCAAACTGAAGTGTCAAAACTGACGTTTTTATTTTAATTTTTGAGCCAAACCGTCACAGTTCATGGTTGCCAAAGATGGTTTGTGAAAAAAGTATATATTTATGGTAGGATTTTTATACATTATAATCTTTTAAATTGTAGAATTCTTTTAATGTTGATGAAATTGATTTAAAACAAGTAGTTGTCGAGTATTTGTATCTGTATAACTATCACACTAAAAATAATGCTTATAAAATATTCGACGCATAATCGTGAATTGAGGGAAATATGGTGCAAATTGATAACCCTGTTGAAAAGTTTCGCGAAGAGGCCCGAACGGAGTCGACAAACGACGAAGGACCTTTAAATGGGTATGTCCACCCATCTCTCTCTTTTTTAATGTTCTCTGTCAAGCTTTCGCATCTGTTCTCTTTATAATCTGTGACATCACTAAAAGTTGCCAGATTAGTTACTAAAGGGTGTGTTCCGAAAAAGCAGTCAGCAGTCGTGTTCCAAATCTATTAAATATGCCTTTATTGATGGAGAAATTATCCACCCATAGCTATAGGTCGATTTCTTGTTTGTTCCGTAGATTATTTAGATGTTTATTGTAGATATAGATGAATATATGTGATTTTTGACGGTCCTAAATGACCTCACATTGTTTTACCGGACTAAGCGAAGAGCTGGTGCAAGTAGAAGGATCCATAATTGTAGATATTCAATAGAATTGCTTACTGAAGTTTTTAAAGAAACTGTTTCAACGAAACTGATTGAAAATAATTAAATAACAAGAATGGACTAGATGACAAAATTAATTATATTTATCTGTCAGAACTATCAAAAATGGAAATTATTAGAGGTCTACAGAATTACCAACTTAAATTCAAATTACATCTCCTGGTTTTTAAATGAGGTATAGTGTTTGGTAAGAATACGTGTTGTTTAATATACAATGTGTACAAACCAACGTAGGGCAAAAAAATATATATTTTTCGAAAGTATTAAGAATTTAGTAGGTCTAGCAATATAAATATATGCAAACGGAGATTTAGTTAATTAAAGCTTTCAGATGAGTTTAGATCGTGTAAACTCCAATTAAATATCGTAAAACAAAGTAATAAGCACTTAAGAGAGGGTTGTGAAAAGAGAGAAAAAGGGTCGGGGACACAATCATAGCGTAACCCTTTATTAGATCGCTTAAATTAGAAAAGCCAATCTCGGCTCATTCCGCAAATGCCATCCCCCAATTGTAAAGTACACAATCACAAATCTGAGTTTTATTTTATAGTGGATGCGCTTCCGAGTCACTTTTTGATCCTTTTAATCATTATTGTGGGATAAAATAAATGTTTATAAGTGTATAAATATTATTCAACATAGTTTATTTAATCAGTCAAAATCGAAATAAGTTGAAAAAAAAACTTGATAATATAGGGAACCCTTTAGCGGAATCAGCACCAATTTAATGTTGGGAGAAATAGGTGAAGCCGAGAGAAAAAGAAGATCTGACCATTGGAAAGATCTAGTAGGGCTTATACAATCAAAGATTCTTCTGGGTGACTAATACCTGTTGAAATCAAATGAATGCATAAGTCAAAATAAAACTGCGCTGAGGGTTTTAACAGGGATCCTAACGGAACATTGTCGCCTGAAGAAGCTCAAAATAGTGGAGGAAGAAAAATGTAGATTTTGAGGCATGGAAAAAGAAACCTCCATCCACATACTTTCCAACTACACAGCACTCCAGAATCCTAGAGCACAGTACCTGGGAGATTACTGGATAGAAAAAGAACATTTGCCTGAGTTGAAGCCTGCAGATATCCTGAAATTCCTCTGGGAAATAGGACTCAAGGAGCTAGAAGTAAGGGGGCACAATAGATCTTTAAGGAATCAATAAATGTCACCCCAAAAATACATACAACTAGAAATAGTCTATCGATATCAAAATGTAATGTTTTGATTCCGTTGCACACAAAAAGTGAATAGTCCCCAGTACTATAATGCGACATAACAAAAGACTTCGGTAGTGCTTATTCACGAAACGAAATATAATTTTGCAAGAATGTTGATATCCAAAAAGGTAAACTCTACATTAAAAATGTATACAAACTTGAGGAATTTCATTAATTATTTAATTATTGTTGGTGCTGAGTGATGTCTTAGTTTCTTTCGTTTTCTTTTGTTGTTCGCGTTGATATTGAAATGCTTTCCGTTGTGTACATTTATAATTGCTGTATTTCTTTTTTTAAAGCTTATCTTTTACTTTAATTAAAACCTTGTTTTATTATTACAGGGAATCGTAATTATTATTTCAAGCAAGCTTTTCATAATTCATTTAATGTTTCATTTTAAATTCGTTATTTTACCTAATTTTCACTTTCTTTTTTTGTCTTGGACGAATATCTTGGAAAGTGGAAACTACGCTTCTTAAAATTTATCAAAAACGCGAAAATTTAATACTCATTTACAAAGCTGAGATGGTTTTTTGTCAATATAGAATTTTGGTTAAATGTAGGGATGTCGCATAATTTATCAATGTGTCAAGAGTGACTGCCTTTAGTGGCCGCGCGCTTGCACCAAATGATATTTAAGTCGACCTAAAGTTAAGTGGCGCCTTAAGAATGTTTTTTTTAGCACCATGAACAGCTTGTCATTTTAAGGTTAGAAAATCGATCGCTCAATCTTCACTTATCCTCAAAAAGGAGATTTCTAACCTATGTGTATGTGTATGTGTGTGTGTTTGGGGTAACATTCACTGAGACCTGAAAGATCTATTGTGCCCCCTTACTTCTACTTAGTTTCTGAGGAGAGTCTCTGAAACTAGTAGCTCCTTTAGTCCTATTTCCCGGAGGAATTTTAGGATATCTGCAGGCTTCAGCTTAGGTAAATGTTCCTCTTCTACCCAGTAATCTCCCAGGTACTGTGCTCTAGGATTCTGGAGTGCTGTGCAGTTGGAAAGTAGGTGGATGGAGGTTTCTTGTTCCATGTTCTTGTTCCACAGTATCTGCATTCTTCTTCCTCCACTAATTTGAGCTTTTTCAGGTGCCCATTCAGGCGACAATGTCCCGTTAGGATCCCTGTTAAAACTCTTAGCGCAGTCTTGCTTTGACTTATGCATTCATTTGATCTCCTTAGGTTGTAGTCACCCAGAAGAATCTTTGACTGTCTAAGCCCTACTAGATCTTTCCAATGGTCAGATCTTTTCTTTCTTTCGGCTTCGCCTATTTCTTCCAATATTACATTGGAGCTGATTCCGCAAAAAGGTTTCTAACCTAACATTCTTGTGTTTTGATTTATATGTCAATGTTTTTCCTCTTTTCGGGTTTTCGTTTTCTGTCTTTCAGTTTCAGGTGTGTTTTTTTTAATTTTTAAAGAAGGATGATTATGGAGGATGATTTTTTGGAAGTATTGGATATTCCTGAAAATGGATTTCCAAGAAGACGGTACAACCGTTAAAACTATTATGAAGAATTGGATGAAAATATTAGCAATTCTTTTTCAGGAACTGTTTAATTTGCCGATCTGATTTTCTTATTTTTTCCTGTGTTTTCCATTATAAACAATTCTCTTATTAAGAAAACAAGAATAACATCCTTTGATTTTCAAAGAATTGACTTTTAACAGCTTTTAATTCAAACCACAAAAACGAAAAGTCACCAGAAACCATGGAGAAATTAATAAAACTCAACTTAAATAGCGAGCTTATGCTTCTATTGGTGCAAACATACATTACTTACAAACGTTAACCATAATCTTTGACTTAAGAAATTTGATTAGTAGATGTCCAGACTCCGCAAAAACTCGACTTATCAATCGGGAGAAATTGCTTGATTCAAAATAGGATGTAGATGTACTTTTCCTAGCGGCAATATCCAAATGACAGTTCTAGACTCTGTATATGTCCTTGTCAATGTTGGTATTGAAATTATTTATTAAAAACATCGATAAATAACTCGCCCTCATCCTTACTAAAGTTTCGTGTACAAATATCTTCAGGCCAAATAAATATATTATTTAGCAATTATGAAAATTAATAAACGTCTTAATAAATTTAGGCTGTTTCCGCAGTTATTTCACAGCTTCCAATTATCAAGACATTCTTGTGGTTTCATAAAGTCAACTAAACGTTATAAGAAGATGAACGCTCTGTGAGAGAAACGCAAAAGGACTCGATCGTTATTTAAATTTAATTTTGAATTTGTAGTTCGTAGGTTTGAATGGAAATAGAGAAATCTTTCAATACAGTAAAAAGGTGTAAGGAAAAGATGGACACAAAGTAGTTTGACCTCGGCCTTCAGAGAGTTGCCGCTGTAGTTACTTTTGTTAAGGATGACATGGGCTACAGCATATTGAAATTTTAGCAGTTTTCGCCGAAACCGGAAGTACTTCTTGTGCTATATGCCCAGACAGACAATGAATTACATATATAAGTTAAACGGGGCATGCAGCCCGAAAAGCCCGTTCTTATAACGGTCTACTTTTTGGAATATAATTTTTTTCTTGACTGTCACTTTTTACAGTACGAAAAGGATACTTTTATCACGAAATCTTCAAAGCCATATGCCAAGTTAACGAAATATTATGAAACGATTTAAAGTAATTTATCCCAAATTTATTTTCCATTTACTTTATTCTTTATTCTGTAGGTTCTTGGGTTGATCTATTTAGAATTTTCCTTTGTATATTGTGTAAATGAACTACTAGTTATAAAGTAATATATCACGTTGGCGTCCAAGACCGCTTTCCCAACATTAATACGAAACTAAAGTCCATATTTTATCATCTCGATTTATCTAGAATGAAAATGCATCGAGAGTAGGTTCGAAGTCACTGCGGGTCTATACCAGTAAAGAAGGGTCTCTGTTATAATGGGGTAAACCGCGTTGTTATGCGCTGATTTCACATCGTTATCAGATAGAAATCACCCCCACAGACACCACTTCCCGCCAATGTTCTCTCTAAGCGAAATTTGTGGCTGTATTACTACACTTGCAAAAAGGCAGTTATGTTTGATAAAAATGTACGTTTACCGAACCTGAATGTTTTGAAAATTAAAAAAAACAAGCAAAAAAATATCAATGAGATGTTCAAAAACTCAATTTTTTGACATATTCAAGAAAATATCTATTTATTCGTTAAATTATATTTACAAAATGGTGTCTGGTTGTGTATTAGGCAGAAGCAACAATGTATAAATATTTCTGTTTAGAATACATTGTCTCTTGGATATATTCAAACAGTTTGACATTTTAGGAGCTAGTCATTTTTAACGAGGTGATTCATCCGAGCTGAATTTTTCGTATCAAATAATGAAAACTTAAGCACAAGCACGATCTATGCTATGTATGTATTTTTGGGATCAATTGTGCCACTTTACTTAGTTTTTGAGGAGAGTGTCAGCAACTAGTAGCTCCTATAGTACTATTTCCCAGAGGAATTTCAGGTAATATGCAGGCTTGCAGTTGGAAAGTATGTGGATGGAGATTTCTTCTTCCATGCCACAAAATCTACATTTTAGGTGCCCATTCATGCAGCAATGTCCCGTTAGGATCCCTGTTAAAACTCTTAGAGTAGTTTTACTTTGACTTATGCATTCATTTGATGTCAACAGGTTGTAGTTAGATCTTCTCTTTCTCTCAGTATTACCAATTTCTTCCAGTATCACATTGGGGCTGAATCCGCAAAAAGGTTCAGGCCCCCAGAAAGGTATTTCAGTCCCTCTCTTTGCTAGTTCCTTCTATTTATTTCAGTGCGTCCTGGAATCCATTGCAAGGTAACTATATTGTTCTCACCTAGTTCATTGAGTTTGTCCAAGCATTCCCCCACCATTTTGGACATGATTACACAAGAGCTCAGTGCTTTAATGGTTGCATGACTATCCGTCATTATGATAATCCTTTGTCTTCTGCATCCTTTATCAATATTGAACTGTGCGTACTTTCTTATGGCGTGGATTTCCGCTTGAAAGATACTTGGGGTTTTTATCAAGCTTTCAGAGTACTTGGTTCCTGGCCCGAACACTCCTACGATCTAACCTCAATCTAATTACCGAGAACTACTAAATAATCTATAAATCGTGATGTTAAATTCATTTCATCACCACGTGACCATTTGTCACTATGCGCATTTGCACAATTGCGAAGAATGTCAAGACCCTGGTCTACAGTAACTAATGGGTCGATTCTGAGAAAAGTTACAGAATCTGTAAGATATCAAGTCCATAAGTTTGCCTTGTAACCATTACAGATTTTTGCTTACAGATATGCTCAGAATTGACCCATAAAACCCATTTTCACACAGCACGGCACTGAAGGTGGAGGCTCAGACTTTGCTGTTTTCATTTCTATCCTTGTTTTGGAATGAAAGAATCGTGTTAGATGCTGGTTGAACATATAGTGATTTGTCGGTATATAGCGGGGTTGACAGTGTTGTCATACATCTTAAGTATCAGAATAAATACTTCTCCCAAGTTATTTCCCAATTTATGTTCAAAAACCATCCTTTAGGAAGTAAGTAATTAACAATAATCACGTCTGGGCAATACTATTAAAAGATTTACGTTTTGTTCTTAATTAAAGACGTGGCTAATGAACTGCTCAATCGATATAATCTATCATCTGGTAACAAATTTAATTCCGACTTAATTTATTCGGTACTTAATTTGTAGCAGCTATTCAAGTCCGCTAACTAGAAATAAGGGTATAAGGATGGTTTTTATGAGTTTTATTTTAAAAATAAATCAAAAGCACCTTGTGTTGGGAAAAATAATGAATCTTGCGTTATGTCAGGTTTACACGCCATCTCGAATAATTGGTGTGTGCATAAAATCAAAACAGAATGTGAAATTATAAAATTAAGCTTAACAAATTCATATATTTCGTTACAAGTGCAGGAAATAGGCTTTTCCCGTATACGGGACGGGACAAGAAGACGTGCAAGCACAGGAAAACGTCTGTGGATGTGTAGTGAACGATATTTTTCAAGTTACTTCTAATGACTTACTTATATAGTTTGCTGGCGCGTTAAGCTGCGTCCATACCGAGTCGACACTGTCGATCGACTCTGTCTATCGACGGTTGTTGATCGACAAGCGACAAAACTGTATCTGTCCACACCGAGTTGACAGAAATGTTTGTCGATCAGTCGAAATCAACATGTCTGACGAAGATTTGAATATTTTTTACAAAAAATCGGGTCCAAAATTTGTAAGGAAGATACCAATTATAGACGCTACATTCTTTAGCAATTTCAATTCTTTAGCAATTTCCACAGGTTTGTTTTTAATTTGTATGCCTCAATAAAGGCTATGACTTTGTCTTGTTCCCATTCCATTTCTACAACACACGGCAATGATGTCAACAATGCAAGACGTCACTGAGTACTCAGTTTGTCGCATGTTGAACGTCGAAAACACGTTCACACACTAAAGTCGATCGACTGCTCTTTGATGTTTACCGACAAGCGACGGAAAACAAATCGACATGTCGATCGATTAATTTTGTCGATTGCCACGTACACACTAAATCGACAATGTCGATAGACAGAGTCGATCGACAGTGTCGACTCGGTGTGGACGCAGCTTTAGTGTTTTATAATGTAAATTGTCCTTTCAACACACGAATTTTAAGTAAAAAAACATATTTCAACATCAATTTTTGTGAGAACAAAAAAGTGTCGAGTGAAAGAGAGTTAAAAAGTGAGCCGTTTTATCAGACGCTAGCTAGCATTTACTTTAACGTCCAACTCGTGGAGGTGAAATGACAAAATAACAAATATGTAATATGCACTGGGTATGCTGAGCTTTAATAACCATTATCTCATAACAACGGCATTTAGCCTGTGAATTATTGAACAGTAGATGGCACACATGCCGTTCCGATACAACCCCTTCATTAAACTGGATGCCATTATTATTTATCTGGCCATTACGGTCTTTTATAGCCTTTTTAACACCTATATGGCTATCGCATGATTGAATTGGACACAATTTTTTGTTTTGTTAACTTCGTTTTCATCGGTAGTTATAACCTTTGGACCGATTCAAGCTATTAAAATATGTGCTTGTTGTTTTTGAAATTACGATTGTGCAGGTTAATCCTGTAAATGTTTTTAATTTTTTGTAATTATAACTTCAATTGTTTGTGGGAAGGATATATTAGTTTGTAATTTTAAATATATATTATATTGCCTAACGAAAACACCAGAAGTGAAAAGCTTAATTTGGGATTGAAATCATCACTTGGTTCATTGCAGTGGAAAATATCATCTTCGATCAAAAGCAAGCCTACGAAGCTAAACTATTGAGACTTTATGTAAGAAACCAACAAAAACTCGAGTAAATTTAAAGTCCAAACCATTCAACCAAGAGTGCCACTACAGGAAAAAACCATTAAAGCACTGAGCTTTTGTGTAATCAGTCCCAAAATGGTGTAGAAATGCCTAGACAAACTCAATAAACTAGACGAGAACAATGTAATCACCTTACTATGGATTCCAGGACACACTGGAATAAAAGGCAGATGAACTAGCAAAGAGAGGGACTAAAATACTTTCTGGGGGCCTGAACCCTTTTTTGGAATCAGCCCTAATGTAATATTGAAATAAATAGATGAAGCTGATAGAAAGAGAAGATCTGACCATTGTTAGGATCTAGAAGGGCTTATACAATCAAAGATTGTTCTGGGTGACTACAATATGTTGAGATCAATTGAATGCATAAGCAGTAAAACTGCGCTAAGAGTTTTAACAGGGATCCTAATGGGACATTGTCGCCTGAATGGGCACCTCAAAAAGCTCGCAATTCGAAATAGTGGAGGAGGATTGATGTAGATTTTGTCGCATGGAAAAAGAAACCTTCATCGACATACTTTCCAACTACACAGCACTCCAGAATCCTAGAGCACAGTACCTGGGAGATTATTGGATAGAAGAGGAACATTTACCTTAGTTGAAGCCTGTAGATATCCGAAAATTACTCCGGGAAATGGCACTAAAGAAGCCACTAGTTCCTGAGACTTTCCTCAGAAACTAAGTAGAAGATAGTAAATTAATCTGAATCGTTTGCTTATGACCTCATAGGTAAAACATTTTTTAACCGTTCGGCAACTATAAATTAATATGACATTTGACACTTTTGACTGATCTATACCGATCATTTAATTAAATTACTTCGTCTGATCTGTGATCATGTTCCACATGCACTGTATGTAATCAATTTCGTCTCAATATGGTCTCAATTACCGAATTAATGATGCTGAATTTGAAGTCGAATGTCAATTTCACAACATGGCGCTGGTTTTGACGTTTGAAGTTCTCATGAGAAACGAAGACTAAAGGTGGATGAAGTCTTATAGGCTTCATGAACATATTTATTGAAATTATAATAATAAATTAATAAATTTCTACTTTTCTTAATGTAGAAATGGATTTAACAAAAATATCAAACTCTGCATAGAGTATAAGAAAGTAAATGTCATTTTCTGCCTTACTTTATACATTTCCGTACCTCAGTGAATTCGATTACTATAAAAGTTATTGAGACCAAGTGAATTTGCATTAAATAACGAACATCGTTATACCTACATAGCAATTTCAGATTTGTGCCAAAGGAAAAATTGCAACTCTCCCTTTTGTGTGTACTTTCTCTGTTGGCAACGCACCACACAACAATATTTCATCTCCGTCTTCTATGATGAAATCGCTATCGGGACCATCTTTAATTTCAGACCTTGTTAACTCAAACTTACAACAATAAACCAGTTATTGAGGGGATTTTTCTTTTGTACTCAAAATTTAATTTTTAGTAACAATATAAAGTCAGAAATAAATTTCTTCGTTCGTTTTGTTTTCGAGGATTGTTCTAGATAATTTACGAAGAAAATAGATTTCGAAACAGCTTTTACTGGATGACATTACTGAAATCCTAATGTCACTCGGATGAAAAGGACTTTATTTCGGATTAAAAGAAAGCTATACAGGCTGGTAGATAATTGAAGAAATCGCAATATGCATGTGTAATCATGAAATTTTTTTTATTTCCTTCAATTTAATCTCGTAAAAGCTCATTTAAATCGATCCAGGGCTCTTTCACTGATATTTTCACGAAGGAATTGTTTTAAATAATAGAATAATAGTCTCTTTTTTGGTCCGAGATGGGAAACTCATGTTCGACTGGGTCCAAACCAGTACCACACAGTGTTAGACTCATTCCGAAGCCACCTTAAGCTCGCCTTTGAATAAATACCCTAGCATACTTCAAGACGGGTGGCGGTCCCTCAAACACCCTCCGTCATCTTTTCCGTTCTATCGCTCCTTACTCTCACATGCCATATAGAGTTCTTCTCTTTCTCTAATCATATTCTCTTTTGCGCCACTTATCTCCATCCATTCCTCCTCGTCCCTCAAAATTATCTCCACCATATTTTCCCAATAAACATACCCTAGTTCATTTTCCAACTTCTTAAGCACTTCCTCGTTCTTCCAGCATCTGAACATATGTCCCACATCAACCTCTACTTCACATCTCTCACACACAGTGTTCCGTTTTCCAATCTTCTGGAGGTAACCCACACTCGACCCGTGAGTACTGGTCAAGAAGTAGCTCACCTCCCTGTCCACTCAATCTCTCTTGCTCCTTATCGCCCCTTTTAGAGCGCCCTCATACTTATCCCATTTTTTCTCCATTTCCTCATCCATCCATTCCTGTACCATCAGCTCTGGTCTCACCCCTCCAGCGTTTCTGTCTGGCTCTAGCCATCACGTCTTATGGATAAGACCTTGACAGCACCGCTGTTGCCAGTCCCCCCACTGTCCTGTATCCCTGCATTACCCCCAGAAGTATCCCTCTCTACACCCGCAGGAGTAGCCTAACCCTCGCATTCACCTCTGGAATACAAGTCCGGTAAATAGGTGAATGCTTAAGCAATTCATATTTTAATACCTTGAAGAATTTAGAATCTTCCAAATACTTCAGTGAGTAGGTTTGTTTTGGCCCTTTTCAACCAATTTATCGATTTATTGATAATTTAGGCACCACCAGACCTTGGCGCCCCAGTCTTTGCTCTACCATTTATGTGAAGAGACCGAGCTTCTGCGTCTATATTATTTTCATGAGGTCTTTCTTAGAGACATCCTCCATTTGGAGCTTCTCCTCTTGCTATTGTCTAGAAAACTGACTAGAATTATCATATGCACGAACCACATGTTTTATCTAATATTGAGTGAGATGTAGTCCACTAGTTTAGCTTGGAGAAAACTGGTGAGGCTTAGGCAGAAGGTCTAGCGGAATCAACTCTAAAGACTGGGTCTGTATGACACTCCACTTTGTAGAAGATGTAAACAGGAAGATGAGACTGTCGAACACATTCTCTGTAAATGTTGTACACTCTCCAGGTTTTCTGTATTCGGCGAGTACAGGCTAACACAAGCCAGCATGAGGGAGCTTACTTCCGGCTACGTTATCGCCTACTTCAAACAAGTAGGCTGAATGACGAGCTTGAAGGAAGTCTGAGCCTCAGAAGGATGCACAATGGGCCAATTGTGGTCTAAGTGCTGTGGCCACCTACACATCAAATTCTTACAGATACAGAATGGGTAAGATTTTGAAAATAAAAGATAGATCGCGTGAAGCGTACTACTATTTAGTGATTTATGTACTGGATGACTTCTCATAGGCGAATTAGCTTTAAGTAGTTGAAGGTTACTAGTAATATTTGAGTATATGTCAGTGAATTTATCCATTTGCAATGGGATGACAGGCGTATGGATCGATATACACCTTAGGGAGACTAGAGATACATATTAGAAGTACCTAACATGCATTTGGTAGCTCACTAAAGAGAATAACAGATTCTCACATTCCACCGTACAATAGATAAATTTGTCTGCTCCAAACAGTAATTGCCAACAATTAATTTTCCAACGCCGGACTTCTTATTTTTTTTTGTTTCTAGAACACAAAAGTAATTTATTTCTTTGAGGTAGCAAGAAAAAAAAACGTTTTTGTATGTGAACTAGTTATCCTCATCAGTGACGGCGTGCGCTCGCCCTCACTTGCTATCGAAATGTGCAAGTAATCTGACGAGGAGTCTGTTAATGTTTCCCTAGCGTGTCATTATGCGGTGCTCTTATCGCTGGCTGGGCCACTGATTGCTTCATTTCAGACAATTGCCTGTTTATATTCGTCGTTTGCAGACCGCAACAGAAAACCAGTTCTCATTTTCTTTTTTCCTTATAGAATGAAAACTGGTTTATGTTTTCAATATATCAAATGTAGAAGATAACACGTATTCAAATGTTTATTGTGGAAAAAAATTTTAAAACTTATTTAAATGAGAAAGAATAGTATGGAGATTAAATGAATAGTCGGGTGCCAAAGAGGCTTTCGATAACAGAAAAATTATAAATGGTCAAAGGGTCGAAATTCGCAAAAATTGATTGAGCTGATTACAACTATAGAATGTGAACATCAGTTATTTCAACACTAGTAAGCAAATTAATAGTTTTTAACTAAGCACAGCTGTGCAAAGTCAATAAAACTTATATTCCAAGATTCCGTTATAAGCAGACATACTTAAAGATACAGGTGAAGCTGGTAAAAGCGTTTTAGAAAATATTCACTGAAGTACAACAAGGGAATTTCCATTTGGAACTAAACACCGTAAAGAAAGTAAGTAGATATGCAGTTGTAATTTACAAACAAAACAAGCAGTAACAAAAGATTCGCTAAGATTATTTATATGAGCTGTATCGCCGCAAGCTACACGACTACGTGAAAACCAACAAACAATGACTGCTATGTATTTCTCAACTCTAACCCTTTTCACAAAAGAATAATTCACTCTACATAATACTTTTTACCTTGATGAATTATAAATTATCTCACTTCATCTTTTTGTCTGCTACACTCGCTTGAAGCTTGAATATTTCAAACAAGTTCTAACAGATTGAGTCATTTTTGAGAATAATTTGAGAACAAAAAATTACAAAAAAATATTAAATACCATTCCAGAAGGCTGGTCCAAGAACTAGCTCTTCTGGATCGAAGCCTCTAATAGCTAAATAAGTATCAATTTTTGCTGTTTGGATTTATCTCCTTAACTCTTAGTTCCAATTCCATTCAAATATTTTCTCTGTGGAAGCTTGGACAGTCGAAAAACGTGTGAACTGTTCGTCGTTTTCGTCGTTCTTTTTCCGTTAGCTTGTTTCATTGAGCTTGTCATTTTCACTCCAGAATCTCCTTTCCGTTCTCCGAATATTTAAAACTCTCTTCAGCTTCTCTAGATGAGCAGATCCTAGTAATTACTGTCAAGCTACAGCAGAGATTGTGCGATATGCACTGGCCAATATGGATTTCACCACCACATATAAAAATTAACGTTTAACGCTACCAGGTTCACCGAGGTTTGGTATTAGTCTTGATAACTTTGCTACTTCATCATCTAATTTTTTGACGGCGCTTTACGTGCTCCCCAGAATTTTCTAGATGCTCAATGTAGATGTGGATAATTGGACAGGGTTATACTCTGCGTCACTCCTTGGGATTTCTTTAACCTCCACTTTCTTCTCCTACGTCGAACCTTTTGAAAAGACTGCGTTGGTTTCGTGTGCCTCGAGTTCCAGGTCGTTAGCTGCTCATAGATTGATAGATTTTATGAGGTGTCTCTTGGCCTATTTCACTTCTTCTCAGATCTATTGTGGTCCTCTAAACTCTAGATTATATTCTCAAGCACGACTATATTAGTCTGGAGATTATTCAGAAAGCAAGGAGTGATATATTTTTAAGTACTACTTTTCAAACCCTTTCCAAAGAAGTATCGCGATACCACCTTTGCTATTTAAAAAATCTAAAGAAGTAGCTGTAAAGTTTCATTTTTTAGTTCGATCTGCTATAAAAGCCTGTTGATCAATTTTTTTAAATCAATATTTATTTTTCCAAAAATATTGTATGTATGTGAAAATTATATTCAGAGTATAAACCTTGCAGTGTAGATTTTAGCAGCCCTTATGTCTCATTTCGGTATTCCGTGGAGCATGAAAGCTATTTTTAAATCCTCTAACAGGATTATATGTTCTGTTAGTAGTTTATAATAGAGGCATTAAGAAGTTGGATGCCGTAATCTAGCTCTTTGAATATAATGTATGCAGACACTTTACGTTGTTTCCTAGTAGGGATTATATACTTTACCGTATAAATTGTGTGAGATATCCAATCAGTTGTTGAGGATCAAAACTTTAAAGTTAGTTTGTTTTGTTACCGACGATGAAGTCGGTAAGTTTCAAGTTAAATATTGATATAAGCTTGACAGTTACCTGGTCAGAATTTTATGACTGTATTCTCTACGAGTGACAATAGAGGAGTTTAGTCTAAGGCCAGTGTGGACAACAAAAAGTGGGGTTTTCCGACAAGAATGAGAGTTGAGGTCTACTGTTCAAAACATAAGATTTTGCATGTTTCTTATCATTGCGAACATCTAAATTGCTTTATTGAAATAATGAATACATCCCCAAAGCGTAAATCTTGAAATTTAAAATGACTTTTTAGCTGAATACTCAACATATTGGTGGCCAATAATTCTAGGAACTCTTGGCATGTCACCATTTCATTTATGTTATTCAGTCACTTAGGTATGTCAAATGTCAGTTATATTTATTTTTGTTAATATTCGTTTAATTGTGTAGGTCCATTTTCGATTAGATTTTTGTAGCATTTTTACTAAGCTGTATCTCTATTTTTCTAATTACTTTTTTCACTGACATTTGAATAACAGAAATGAAATGGTGATATGCCAAAAATTCCTAGAACTATTGGCCACTGAAATGTTGAGAGTTCAGCTAAAAAGTCATTTTAAATTTCAAGATATACAGTGCGGGGGTCTATTCATTATTTTAATAAAGAAATATAGATGTTCGCAATGATAAGAAACATGCAAAATCCTATGTTTTGAACAGTAGACCTTAGACTGAACTCCTCTATTACGGTGGAGAACGTGTTCTAAAAGAAATGAGAGAACGGGAAGACCTGACAGACGATGTCCTGTGCTGACTTATTATTATATGATACAAGTTTTGCTCTTTACCCTCTTTCCAGTTTTTGTTCTTTATATTCAGGCACTCCACCCCACCATTTCAGATATTCTCTGTTCTTCCACTCGTTCTCTTCTTGGTTCTCTCTCAAAATGCTGATGTTTTTCCGTGCATCTAGGCATATATTTGTATTATTTAAATAAATATAACAGTAAGATTAATATTCACTCTTCATAAATAATGTGGGGCATTCGAAAAAGACGCAAGACACATGCTGCTACGTAAGGTACGTCGGCATCCTATTTTGAATCACCATATGTAAAAATTCAAGCACATTAAGCAAATATTATCTTCCCAACCAAACCACTAGCAGAGTGTCGGAAAATCTATGGACATTTCACGTTTTTAGTAGAAATTAAACAAAGCGCCAACAATATCACCGGCCATACATCAAAGGTCGTTAATTATTCCGACCATTTTAAATACGCGTCATGCATACCTACGACAAATCAACACGGGGATTTCATTTAATAGACCTAATTTCATGTGTAGTCACGAGTGAATTCGATGTTGGTGAATTTAATTTGTAGATTGTTTCGTTGTTTCCAATATATAAGCTTTTTGTAAACAATGCGCTAAATTAGAATTATTAGTAGGTACTTGAAAATCACCAGCACCAACTTCGATAATATTCAGCTGATTAACTGTCTTTTGGCATTGACATTTGACATTGACAGTTGAGTTAGTTAATTATGGAATATAGTTTATTCAATAACCTTCTTGGCGTGCGTCATAGTTTTTAACGTATATCCGGGTTTTCGATATGTCGTTTATTTTATTTGCTATTTTGACATATAGCTAACCTCAAATTTAGTAAAATTCGAAAAGGCTATGAAATTAATAATTATCAGCTTCTTTTTCTTGCTGAATATACTTGAGAACTTTGAAAATGCTGATGTTTTTCCTTGTATCTAGGCATATTTTTGTATTATTTTGATAAATAAAACAATAAAATTGGTATTCACAATTCATAAATAATAATTAACAGTAAAAAACAAAGTACAGACCTGACCAGCATTGTCAGTGAGAAATTAGACACATTACCGCTACGAAATGTGCGTCTGCATCCTAATTTGAATGGTATAATCTCTCCCGTTGATTAGAGTTAACGTTTGTAATACATTTAAGCGGCTCATTATAGTGATATTTAGATTAGGATTAATCACAGACCTGCCTTTTTTCCATTTCTTCCAGCGAAATGTGTTGAAAGGACATTAACAATCGATGACGCACACCAAAGAGGTTATTATATAAACTCTAATACTATGTACTGTGACATATAAAGTCAAACATACTCCATAAACTCTCCCAAGCCAAGCTTGTCCTGTCCTCCCGATCGGATTGAAAAAATAATAAGTCCGTTATATCATTTAGGGACTTAGAATGGCAGATAACGAAGGGAAATAAAGTAAGTGATTAAGTATTTAAACATAGTAAGTGTTGGAGCGAATCGGACGTTTTGTGGCGAACCGAACATGTCAATCAGCTCCATTTCACACTCTCAGTCCTAACAATGGCAGTATCAAATTGCTGGAAAAGCCAGTCTATCTCGCTCACTCACAAAAACGCTTTTCTGAATTTCCGAATTAAAATTAAACTGATCGTTCGCCATTGTGGAAGATCGTATTGAATTTGAAGGTTTAAGTAATCAAGTCGGTGACAGATCATTTTTTGTTGTAATTAAGTATTGAGACTAAAACTGTTTTAGATGAAAAAGTTTATAACAAGAAGATAATAACAATATAATTTAATAATAATAATGAATGAAGATAATTGAGTTTTGGTAAAATTAAACAATCTCACCTAAACATAATCAACAAGTGGTACTCTACATATCATTGGCCAATAATTCTAGGAACCCTTGGCATGTCACCATTTCATTTATGTTATTCAGTCACTAGTTATGTCAAATGTTAGTTATATTTATTTTTGTTGATATTCGTTTAATTGTGTACGTCCATTTTCGATTAGATTTTTGTAGCATTTCTAATTAGCTGTATCTCTATTCTTCTAATTACTTTTTCCACACACATTTGACAGAGCTAGTGACTGAATAACAGAAATGGAATGGTGACATGCCAAGAATTCCTAGAACGATTGGCCACCGATATGTTGAGTATTCAGCTAAAATGTCATTTTAATGATATACAGTTCAAGGGTCCATTCATTATTTCAATAAAGCAATATAGATATTCGCAATGATAAAAAACATGTAAAATCTTATGTTTTGAACCGTAGACCTTAACTGTCATTCTTGTCAGGAAAATCCAGTTTTTGTTGGTCACACTGACCTTAGACTGAACTCCTCTATTACGGTGGAGAACGAGTTCTAAAAGAAATGAGAGAACGAGAAGACCTGACAGCCGTTGTCCTGTGCTGACTTATTGTTACATTATACAAGATTTGCTCGCTATACTATTCACTCGGTCCACTGTAAGTTTTAAAAGTTTCGCGCCATCGTTAATATTTTATATACTTGGGACTTGCGAACATGCTCTGCGAGATCTTTCTAACACCCGCGATGCACACTACTCCTCTTTAACGGTCAATAGCTAAGCTATAACTTTAAAAGGCGCTGCATTTAATACAGCGCAGCGTGGCTTACGGTACAATTATCAATTTCTGGTTTAAGGATTTATGTCGTAGCAATTTTAATGTAATGGAGTGCAGGTGTTTCTGTTTCTGTGTATTGTTGACAATTATTACTTAAACTGTGAACTATGAAGGTGGTTTTCAATTTAATGAATATGACGATATTTTTTAATATAAATATGAACACCTTAAAATGTTTGCCACGAGCCGCCACTGGGTGCTGCTGCTGTTTTTACATGTTCGCTACGGTGTAAATCATTTCTAACGCTTGTTACACCATTTTCAAACAAGTATGTTAACCATTTATTCTGAAAAAGCTGATCCACTCAACACGTTCACCCTACCTTAAAAAATTTGCTCCTTTCCATACAGTTTTTTTCACTTAAAATGATTTTAAAAAAAATTTTACTTTTACTATAACCAAAATTAAAACATTCTGTATTATATCGCTGTAACTTTATTCTGAAAGAGCTGATCCACTCAATTCGTCAACTCTACCTTAAAAAATTTGCTTCTTTCCATACAGTTTTTTCAACTTCGAATGATTTAAAAAAAATTGACTATACTATAATTAAAATTGAAACATTCTGTATTATATCGTATGTAACTTGCTGCAATACTAATAAAAGCAGAATTGATAACAAAGTTTTTTCTCTAACTAGCCTATGTCATGAAACTTAACGAAAAACAAGCATCCCAGACCCTTATAAATATATCAGCTTTTAAATCAGAACATAAAACACGAAAATCGCACAATATCAAATATTCTTTCCACAAAACCCGCATTATTTTACATTTATAACTCTCTGAAAATCCAACAGTTATCAAGTTTTCGCAACATAAAGTCGGTTTCAAAGTAAGTAGATATCCGAAAATGTAGTATCAATGTGAAAATGTGATGTTAAGAATGTTAAGACGAGACCAATACCGAATACAAATACATATTTTAGAGAGAACAGCCACGACGAATAGACAGTCTGCGCCATTGAACACCGTCGTCGTATTTAAATGTAACTATCGCGTCACACATGAATGACTTTGATCCGGAAAATCATCGAAAAGCTCCAAAAATTTTGTTATGTATTAGGTGTCTGCAATTTCTTGGCGTCGTAAAGTTATTTATCCCTATGGACTTTCAAAAAATATATATTTTACAATTTTTATATATAATACACCAAGGTGGCTTACAAATGTCTTCACACCTTGTGTGCAAGAGCTATATTTATACACCAAAGTGCTCACAAACGCACCACGAGAAGCGTTGAACTCGTCGCCAGAATGACAAGTACACTGTTTTCGACATATTATGAACGCACTCATGTCATCAGTCAGTTTTGGTTGAGCGCGAATGTTAAACTAATGGCATTTAAATTGAAATAATTTTATCTTAAGGTAAGTTTTCCCACTACTAGCAGTGAAATTGACATATATTGCTTCTTTTAGCCCATAAAGGAGTTGAATTTCTCTATTAGTGGTTAATAATTTTGTATCAATCATGGATTAATTTAAATATTTGAGAATCCAGAGATAGCAGTTCAACAAAAACTTGTGCAGCATAATTTTGTATACCCAGGAGATTGTCTTTAACATTATTATCATTATCATTATCATCATTAGTTTAAAATTCGCGCTCAACCAAAATAGACTGATGACATAAGGGGCACGTTCATAATCTAGGAAGCAGATAGTGTACTCGTCAGTCAGACGCTTCTAGTGGTGCATTTGTGAGTGCTGCGGTGTATAAGTATAGCTCTTAAATAAATAAATAGCTTGTAATTTTATTACTGTAATTACTATTGCACCAATTACGAAGAAAAGCATCTCAAATCTTATCCAGCGCCATAAAAGTATAAAAACCCCATCATATAACCATGTACAACGATGGTTCGTTGTTTCTCCATTCAGATCCCCGGCTCTATTAGCAGCAAACATTATAACAGTCGATTAATATGTATATGGCGTGAAGGCGAATAGCTTTGACGAAAAATAATTAGCTCGGAGAGAAAAATCGGTGATTATATTTGATCCAGGCTTTCGGAGAGGGCGCAAATTGCCAATCTTGCTGAGAGTTGTTAATTGGTGGGATTACAGTCGATTCGTATGCAATACGGCCCTTCTGGTCTTAGTGTTCTTACTTATTTCGCATAATAACGCCAAATAATACTTAATTTTGGTAAGAGTTATATTTTTAGTTGAATATCTTTGTATAGGAACTTTACTTTGGCGTGAAATTGGAATATTTTATGGGTTTTCAATGCTATTTTATTCAGACAAATTCGAATATCTACATAACTGAATTTTCCAAAAGAGATGTTTGTTTTAATTTCGAAGTAAACTTATATTTGTCAATGACATTTTTGGAAAATAATTCCACTTTAATAGCCCATTTTATGTTGAGGTTTGAGCACAATAGTTCTTTTAGTACTCAGAAATTATAGCTAGAGATGGCTCTAGCTATAATTTCTGATTTTTTTATATCCACTTAGCTGTGATGCAAATCAATAATTTAGATTTCTCTCAATTTTTTATAATGAAATGCGAATAATATCGAGTTAAATGATATATATAAAATAAAAATCTGATATAAATTCCGCTAGGAATAGAAAAAATTTTACATACTGCACGACGAAGTATTTTCACTAGTCCTGAACCTTATAGCCAGCCTCCGGTATCGCTCGGGCGCGAATTCGTTCTAAACGTTACTTACATCCCCTATAGTATAACAATAACTACTACACATTTTAACTATCCCACCCTCAAACTTCTTTATTCCCAATTTCTTATTGAAGGTAGTTGCGTCAATATCTTAAGGCCTAGCCAAACCGACTTAAAGATACCATATGTATTCAACGAAGCCTGTCTGCAAGTTATGTAATATCTTCTAATTACAAACCAGAAGGGTTGGGGTTCTGTAGCAGAATAGCAACATACAAAATAGCGGCGGAAAAAATACCGCTGGACAAAAACGGCGGCAGACAAAATAGCGGTGGGCAAAAACAGCGCTCGACAAAATAGTGCCGCCAAAAATTATTAGATATGCAGTATGCAAATAGAATATAGCATAAATGAACATACATAATATATCGCTTACCGACCAACTAAAACAGATCAAAGTGTAGATAGCTGGAAAATTATTAGATATCAATAGAATTATTATAGTTTCCCATATTTTAGTAGTTGATTTTCCAAGGATATTTGGTCGCATTGCTATTTTGTCGTCCTCTATTTTACGCGCCGCTCTTTATGTCCTGTGTTATTTTTGTGCGGCACTATTTTCTCCAGCGCTATTTTGTCTTGTTCAGTTTTTGTCAAGCACTATTTGTCCGCCGTTGTTTTTGCTCTGTGCTACTTACTTTAATGCGGCGCTATTTTGCCCACCGCTCTTTTTGTTCAGTGTAATTTTTATTCGGCGCTATTTTGTCTAGCGTTATTTTGCCCGCGCTCTTTTTGTTCTGCACGCTGCTACTTTTGTTCCTCGTTATTTTTGTTCCTCGTTATTTTTGTTCTGCGCTATTTTGTCCAGCGTTATTTTGCTCGCTCTCTTTTTGTTCTGTGTTATTTTTATGCGGCTCCATTCTGCCCGCTGCTCCTTTTGTTCCTCGTTATTTTTGTGCGGCGCTATTTTGTCCAGCGCTATTTTGCCCGCACTCTTTTTGTGATGCGCTATTTTGCCCGCCCCTCTTTTTTTCTGTGCTATTCTCATGCGGCGCTATTTTGCACGCACCTCTTTTTGTTCTGTGCTATTTTTATGCTGCGCTATTTTGTCCGCCCCTCTTTTTGTTCTGTGCTATTTTAATGTGCGCTATTTTGCCAGCCCCTCTTTTTGATCTGTGCTATTTTTATTCGGCGCTATTTTGACCGCGCACTATTTGTTCTGCGTTATTTTGTGCGGAGCTATTTTGTCGAGTGCTATTTTGTCCGCGCGTCTTTTTGTTCTGTGCTATTTTAATGCTGCGCTATTTTGTCCTGCGCTGTTTTTGTCAATCGCTATTTGTCTGCCGCTATTTTAAACGACGCTATCCTGCTACAGACTCTCAAGGGTTGGATATACTTTTTACTTTATTTCATTTCTTCCAAATGTATTTCAATGTTTGTCCGGTATATAGCACGTTATTTCTTCTCACTTAAGTTTTTTCAAACTCTTTCTTGTTCAACTAATATTTTTATAATTTGAAACTGTAATTTCATTATTATTCTTAGTGTACAGTTTTTCTGTATCCGAAATATAATTCCATCCAACTATATCGATACTTTTTGTGTTGTTTGTAAAGTTTATAGCCCCCGGATTTGTCATCAAAGAAAAAAACAAAACTAAATCGTTTATCTGCATTGTATTATATGAACTTTTTAATCGTCTTACAGCTAGAAAAAAAAGGACATTAGTTTCAGGACTCGAAGATCGACAAATCCCTATTCCTAAGAGAATATAATAAGAAATCTTTCTTCGGTCGAAACAAACTTTGTTTCCGGTCAGACTGAGATGTGATGTTTTTACAAGCTGGGTTGTCTACATAAAAAGCCAACATTGTTGTCGAGTTAATTCCCCTTCAGTCTTTCACAATTATCTCCGATTACAGCGCCATCAAAGTTTCGAAGTAGACTAGCTCTTACTTTATGTCTTTATGGGTATTTTCGTGGTTTTCGAACTTTATAGTTACAGTCTTTATATTCATAGAAAGTTTCAACCATTGTTTTGTTTTTGGAGAATTAACTCAAGGCTGCGGTTATGTTTTAAAGCTCAATATTCAAATATAAACAAAGTTGATAACATTTAAGGAGATTATTTTGTTAAAAGATTATTTAAACTCACCAGTACTCAACTACGTATTATTATATTCAACTTTCTCAAACATACCGTTTATAGTAACACCGTCCGGTTAATAAACACCGGCTATCTTGATCTTGAGACGTTATTGTATATACGACCCAATTTAGTTCTTTGGCTAAAGTCTCTCGGGTAATGTTAAGGAGGAGAAACGCCCAGCACCCATTTCCTTGTCTCTGTCTTTGTTCAATTTCAAATTGCGTTGACTTTACAAACAATTCTGGCCATTGTTATTCTTATCAGATTTATAATTTTATGGGGTAGTCCCAACTTGTTCTACAGAGATGATAATTAAGTTTCCACTATGAGCGGAGTTGTATCAAAGAGAGAATAAGTACACAATAAAAAATTTATTGTTAATGATGAGAGAGAAGGAAATTGTCTTCACAAATACAGATACAGTGCAAAAAGGTAAAAAACTAGTACAGAAAACAATCTGAAATTGGTTATTGAGCACAAAACAATTGTTTTTGGAGTTTGTCAACTTTCCATTACCCTGGTAACATCGCAACTAGTTAAGCTCAACTGTATTTCGCTACTGTACAATCCCATATAAGTCAAGACGTCCAATATGTCTAATATCTCCTCGCGCATTGCACCTCTGCCTGAGGTATGCCATTTGCATGTTTAGATCTTTCGGTGTACCATATTTGTTTCCAATAGTAGTGGGTTAACTGGGTTCTTCGTCAATACAATCCTTTTTGTCTCCGAATGGACTATAAGAAGGACATCTCCTACTTAGTTCGTTCCTTGCAACAACGAGTGTTCTGATCTAGCTCTTATCTGTTAATGGATACCCAGTCTTTCCTATACATGTATTACAAGACGTGAGATACAAGAAAAAGTGTATGCCATGACGGACTTCACCACCTTGTTGTATATATATCTCTATATGTATCTGTTGATTAGGGAGGGCGAGTTCAGGTCCACAGCACTTAGGTTACTTGTGACCCTTTGTAGGTCCTCTCGAGGACTTTCCCTTTCAAATCATCGTCTATCCTGTCTTTTTCAGGTAGATGGACAAGTCACTAGCCCAAGTAACAATGAACGCTGATTTATTGAGCCTGAATAATGAGATGAATAAGCGTCGAATCAGTCAATATAGATGCTATTATACAGCAGCATTGATAAAGCTGAACTACATACTGAATAAGTGCCTCTTCAGCCAACTTAGATGATATTTTTCAGCAATATGCTTATGTAGCTGAACATAGGTTGAATAAGCATTCCTTCAGCTCACTCAATCCGGTGTTGTTCAGCTTGTTATGACTTGCTGAATACAGGCAGAAGAAGCGCTTACACTGTCATCAAATATTTTATTGTTCAGCTATTTAAAAATGGCTGAACATGAGCTGGTAAAGCGCTTTTACAGAAATCTAAACAGCTGTAGTTCAGCTATTCTTAGTCAGCCTAATATGCACTGAATAAACCCTTCTTCAGTTAAGTTAAAAGCCACTGTACAGCTCTTATCAACAGAGACTGAAAAAGTACACTTGTTCAGCCAATATTTCAGGTTATGTTTTATTTTATTATGTTAAGTGACTGTGAACTTAATAAAGTATATACAGAGAGAAATGAATAGGTCAATACAAAAATATATAAAAAGAGTAGAGCCTACCATAGAAGATTGAAGAAGAGCCTAGAGCATTGCGAAAGAGTTCTGAGACAACTATATTCCAGTACAATAAACACAATATCGACATCACCATCATGTAGTAGTAATATTACAACAGCTACCGATTAATCGATTTATACTATATGACTATATCCAGGTTATAGGCGGCTGTTCAGCAGCTAATGCCATATAGATTTACAAATATCATTTTTCGCAAACACTTTGCATGTGTTCCAATGGTGCAGAGGTTAGAGAATAATCGATTGATGAATGCTGAATCTATGGGTTCCAGGTTCAATCCCCACCGAGGAAAGGAAGAAAAACAGGAAAGTAAAAATATTTGTAATTTGGAGTATAATAGCATGTAGTAACTGTGGTAATAAATATAAATGAATAATATGAAAATCATGAATTGAAAAAAAAGTATAATTCATATTAATTTGTTTTTGCTTTGAAGGTAAACTGAACAAGAGCTGAAAAATTGAGCTGAATAGCTTTTTCAGAAATTTTATTTAGCTACACAACTGCATAAAGGCTGAACTACAAAGACTGAATAGGTAAGAGCTGAAGAAGCCATTCTTCAGATATGTCTGGCAGCTATATAGAGTTCAGAAAGCTGTATAAATTCTCCACTTTTGGGTGAATAAGAGCTTAACAAGGGCTTATTCAAAATAAGTTTGATACCAATATTCAGCTTTAGACTGAATAATAAACCGCTTAAGCGCTTTTTCAATCAATAATCAGCATAAATTGTTACTTGGGAGGTATCGTCAGATGTAGGGCAAGACTCTTCAAGCACACAGTCTCTCATTTACGAAAACTCCGGGCATTCACTTATGCCATGACGGACAGTTCCAACTTCTTGTCCACTAACCCCATTGTGCGAAGGTTCTTTATTTGACAGTTGAGCGTTAGTTTTTCCTGGACATCGACAAGTTCCTCTTCGACGTCTGTCATTCCGTATATCGATTGAACAATATTGTTTTGTCACAGCCTGCATTTTCAATTAAAATATCCTTGTTTGGTCAAACAATAAATTACAATTATTTACATCTGACCATCGTAATTTCCTGCAAGCCACAAAATAGTCATGATCCCCCGAAATTAAAATAACTACATTATTACAGGTCGTCTGTAGAGTTAACGCCAGACAGGAAAGACTCCGGAGGTAACTAGATAATGTGTGGGCTACAGCTTCAGCTAATGACCAGAGTGTCCGGTGATTTATTCCTGGGCTCAGATTCCGGCGGTATCTCCGTTTGACTGTGTTTATACCAGCACGACCCAGCACACTTTGATATATTCGAGGGCCTTATTAGGTCTAATTCTGCGTTAACTCAATTACAAGTGTTGGCCAAGGCGTAATTTATGTTTTGAATATATACGACGGCGGCGGTCTCGTTCGATCGTACCGTCTCTCTAATTCTTCTCTACTGGTGTTTCACGTTCAGTTAATTATACTGGAATTATCGGAGGGAAATGAATACGTGTTAAATCGGTATTTACGGGTAATCTATTAATGAGTTTAAACATTAATCCGTTGATAATAATTGGTGTTAGTTTAGTTTAATCCTCCTCAGATCCCACTATCATAATTATTGATTGAAAATGATTCTAATATAAATAACAGCATTATTTATAGCAGAGTACAATAAATTATTGTTAATTTAGCAAATTTAACAATACCTAATGTTCATTTGTGAACAATTTATTTGGATCAATCAATTTAACATCAACCAAGAAGGTTTGGATATGCTAGTATGTTGGTTCTATCATCATCATCAGTTGGTTTTTCAGTGAGTCTAGGCTGTCCGACTATTGCCTATCTTTTCCTGTCTGATGCTTCGCATAGTGTATGCTTGGCTTTTTTTGTCTCTTCCAAATATTTTCTGATAGCTCCCACTATCATAAATATCGGTTAAAAAATGATTCAAATATAAATAACAGCATTATTTATAGCAAAGTACACTAAATTTTTGTTAATTTAGCAAATTTAACACGACCTAATGTTCATTTGACCAATTTGGATCAATCAATGTTACATCAACCGAGAAGGTTTGGATTTGCTCGTATGTTCGTTCTATCATCATCATCATCAGCCTCTTAAGCTTTTTGTATCCAAACTACCATTCATGGACTCTAGTTCCGTTTACAAGCATGTACATGACTATCTTTTCCTGTCTGATGCCTCGCACAGTGTATGCTTGGCTTTTTTTCCCTTCACAATATTTTCTGCAGGAAAATTCTCCGTCGTATAGTCAATAGCCATTATGAGTGGATGTCCTCTCATTGGAATGTGACCCATTATTGTTCTCATTCGATTTCTGTTATTCTTGAGCTGTTTTTCAGTTTTGTGATCTGACTGTTCTTCAATTAATGGTATAAAGAATCCTTTCCAATTTGTCTTCGTTTATCCCAGTCTCTTGCATCAAATTTAGTCCGAGCCCTTTCTGGTTACTTTATTAACCTTTTTTGTTACTTTCGATTCAACAGTCTCTTGGAACCCACATTAAACATATTTTGTTGTATTCTTTTCAGCATTTGCCAGGCAAGATATCGCTTTTGAGTTTATAAGACTCAACTGCCCCTGAAAATGTATCTGGTATATAAGCAGTATACAGAAACAGTTCAAAACAAAAAATGCTTTACACTTCAGTCTCTCATAGAAGAAGAAGAATTGATGTCTGCTACGACAGTTTCTTCTATCCAAACTTTCCACTCTACACCTCCTAACGTCAACTGCCGAATATCCTTCGTCGAATCCCGGTAGTAGTTCCTGTATTTCTCAAGAATATGCAAGTCAAGTCAAAACCAAGACAAGAAAGGATGGTTAAGCAGAAGGACAAAGGTAAGGAAAATTTATGATCCTCAAAAATATTCTCAGGAAAAAAGGGTTTGTCAGAGAATTGAAAAAATGAGATTATCAAGGAATCATTCGATATGAAATATTCTTCTTTATATTGGAAATAAATTGTAGGTGAAATGAGCTATTTTCAATGTGGCAACCACTGTTTGGCTTAGACAGTATTTCCCACATAAAAAAATAATGTTAAAGGTCGGAATTGTTTCCTGTGAATAAATTATACTAAAGTTTTATCTTCCATTTAGTACGAAAGTGTCAAGTTAGAATGAAAATAGACGTTGGAAAAGTTTAGAATTAGATTAGGAGTTGACGGCTATAAAACAGATCAATTTAAAGCTTGTCAAACTTGTTCGAAACAACACTTAACGGAGTACAAGTAGAATTGAATATTGTATAATAAAAGTGACCAACAACTTCTGACGAACACGATCTTTTTTATCGACTTGGAAATAAGTATCAATTGTGAAACAATTTAGACGCCACTACATTATTTTCAAGTGTGAAGTTTCTCTAAAATATTCGATATTTTGATATGTAACGTAATTTTTATAACAATCTGATCAGCAGAATGAGATTGATAATTAATTTCAAAGTATGTATCTACTCAGATTCTTCTTCCTAATCCCAATCATCTGTTCCTGATATTTTCACGGTTTTGACTTCTTTTGTCGTTTACATGTCCACTACCAGAATTATCAATAACATCGATAAGAGTACGTATTAGCTTGCGGACTGCAGATTACAGGTTTTCACTCATACACCGATAAAAATATTTTCATTTGGCTACTTCATATTGAAAGCTAGACAAGCAGGCTCCTTCATTGGAGTTGGTAGTGGTTCCGTACCATGTGGGTCGAGCATATGCAAGCTTCCTTCGAACCACGTTTGATTTTAAGATCGATTCCCACATGTCAGTCACGTCTCAGTACAGCAGCCATTCTGTCTCAATCTTTGACACCATCCAAACACTTGGACCGTTGGTTGTAAGCGCTCACCCAACTGTACAGAAGCTACTATTCACTGACAGAACTTTCATCGCCAAACGAGGCTCACCAAACCTGCTCGGCCTCACGAAGTGTGGATTGAAAGCTTTGGCATGAGACCATTCTATGCGTCGTGGCATGTCAGATTAACCTAATCGAATCTCATGACGTGTGGATTGAAACTTTGAACTGAGACTTGCTATTTTACGCGCCTTGGGATACCGAATTATCCTACCTTCCAAACAATTCGTCTTTGGTCTGTCAATGCTTATCTACCTGGGTATCTATTCAATAAGAATTTGCAGTTCTAGGAAAGCGCTTTATATAAAAGTTTACTTTTCTATGAGCTCTAAGTTTTTAGTGACACCCTGCAGAGCAACTACTTAGACTCACACGTACATTTTTCATTGTCTTTCTTGATCAGTGATTGGGATAGGGATACAAATAAGAACACAGAAATTTCTTGGATATAATTTATTTATTATTACCTTTGGTAAGTTATTTGGTATAATAATATCGTGTACAGTTTCAATTTTGTACTGCAAATCAAACTAAACATTGGCACTTTAATGAAATACAGTAAACAGTAATGTTCTCAATTCAAAGTAGTCCAATAATTGTTACAATAAACAAAAATAGGTTATTTCACCTACTTATAATAATCAATTTTATTATAATAGTATTATACGAGAGAATAGACGAGTGTGCTCAATTAGAATGAATAGAACTTTGTTTTTGTTCCATTTGCCAACTAAAATTTTCTACACATTGCAATAATATCGGATTTATGGCTGGTGTGTAATTTTTAATAATCAATATTTTGTTTTTTTGCTGGGTTCTTAATATTTATACTTGAAATTTCATAAGATCTAATTCCTTTTTGTGGGTAGAGCAACTTTGTCTCTTGAAGTGAATAATTATAACTTTTGCGAATATTTTATTCAAATACTTTGTCAAAGCGATCACACTGTATGCTGTGAATGACCATTTATAGTCAATATTTATTTTCTGTTTTTTTTTTCTTCAAATACTCACAGAATTTTTTGTATTATCCACTTCAATTTCTTGAATATAATCTATATTCGTGGACGTATTTTTCTTTTATATAAAAATTACACACTACCATTACGCCACGCAGGTAGTTATGAACAACTATTTTGCCATCTTTGGTATTTTAGTTCAATAATACACATGGGTACAACAATATTTCGTTACGTTGAATTTACAATACTATGTCGAGTCAATGAATTAGGCAACGGGTCAATTTTATCAACAATTTGATTGGTATTCTATGGTTATCTGAAAAATATAAATAGTACAACCATCTTAGAGTAATCATAGGAAATCTCACTACACAGATATATCATCTCTGGAAGATGGGCAAAGTTGACAGTGGACGATGCTGATGAAACGGCGGAACATAACCGCCAATTCCATGATAATCGACTGCCAAATTATTAAATACCTAATCCTATTTCGAGAGTTAGGAAAGATGGAAAATTCAAAAGAGCGTGATGGAATGAATGTATCATCTTGAATATTTGAATCTAAAGTCGAAATTTTTTAATATATCTGTAAAAATAAAGCATTCAATTATTCGAAAATAAAATAAGAAGAAATGGGATCCAAATACCATCACCAGACTTTGTATCTTTCAAGCGGAAATCCAGGCCATATGAAAGTGAGCCCAGTTCAATATTGATAAAGGATACAGAAGACAAAGAATTATCATAATGTCGGATAGTCAAGCAGCCTTTAATGCACTGAGCTCTTGTGTAATCAGTTCCAAAATGGTGTGGGAATGACTAGACAAACTCAATTCACTGAGCGAGAACAATATAGTCATCTTACTATGGATTCCAGGACAAACTGGAATAGAAGGAAATGAAATAGCAAATGAACTAACAGAGAGAGGGACTGAAATACCTTTCTAGGGGCGGGATCAGCTCCAATGTAATATTGGAAGAAATATGTGAAGCCGAGAAAAAGAGAAGATCTGACACTTGAAAATATCTAATATCAAAGATTCTTCTGGGTGACAACAACCTGTTGAGATCAAATGAATGCAAAGTCAAAGTAAATATGTGCTAAGAGTTTCAACGGAGATCCTAACGGATCATTGTCGCCTGAAAAAGCTCAAAATAGTGGAGGAAGAAGAAACCTCCATCCTTATACTTTCCAACTGCACAGCACTCCAGAATAGAATTCTAGAGCACAGCACCTGGGAGATTCATGGATAGAAAAAGAATTTTCCTAAGTCGAAACCTGCAGATATCCTAAAATTCCTCCGGGAAATAGGAGTAGAGGAGCTAATAGTTTCCGAGACTCTCCTCAGAAACTGAGTAAGGAGGCACAATAGATTTTTTAGGTCTCAGTGAATGTCACCCCAAAAAATACATACATTATAAATAGTTTCCACGAATTAAAATTTTCTGATTAATCCAACTCTTGTGTCCTATTATTTCAACATATTTAAATTGATTACTCGGATTAATTAAATTCATCAAACGAAACTAGTTTTAAAATCTAACGACGGACGACAAACTACAACAAAATCATTTCAGCCAATTAAAATCATTATCATTATTATGGTGAATATAGTCTACATGAGATTATTTCCAGTATAATAATCATTTCAAATTTTAAAACGCATATGAATGCAGGATAATAGTTATTTGTTCAACTAGCCAAGGCGGTAAATCTAATTCTCTGCCGTGTGAAACATATGATTTTTTCTACGATTGTTTGTAGGTACAGTGTGTTTTAAGAAAAATCTAATTAAAATGAAAACTTTTTTGTTTTTAATATTTTCAATATTTAAATCGTATTTTTTAATTATAATTGTCGATTAATCCTTAAATTGCCTACATAATAATATCTACAAAAAAATAATAATTATAATGTTGAATATCGACAATAAAAGTGTGTATAGTGAAGTTAGCCTATACAGGGTGTCGCATTAGAAACAGTCCACCTCAAATATTGTTGACGGGGGAGGTTTTTGCGCAAACCTTTTCGAAAACAAAATCTTCCAAAAACCTCCACAGCCAACAATATTGGAGGTGGACTGTTTCTGATGCGCCACCCTGTATAATATATGTGATGTGGAAGTGATTTTTTGATTCCATGGGCCAGCTTAAATCGCATCATTGCAGTTGAAAAGTGTCTGGGTTGCTTTACTGAATAGTTTAGTTGAAAATTAAAACAAAATTTCAGGAAAAAATAGACGCCTATTGATTTAAATTGTTTCACCGAAAAATAATGGAATAACCAATCAAATTTTGAATACAAAAAAAACGGTTTTTTCTCAACAAAAAAGCAAGTTTTTAATTTAATTGTTGGACAATATACAAAGCGAAATTGGTGCATTTACTGATTCATTGAATGTTTCTTTTCATTTAAAAGGAACTAATTATCAATTAGTGGAATGTCTGAAAACTCTAACACTTCATATTGCACAACTTTCAATAGTGGTATACATTTTGAGCATTAATTTACAACCTATATTACTATATACAATTTATGACATAGTTGGAAGAACTGGATGAACCTCATAATTCAAAATAACATTTTTATGGTCATTTTTGAAATTATTTTATAAATAATAACATAAAATGTGTATCTTGAAACACTAGATTTCTAACAAGAAAAGACCTATCTACACAAATTATAGACATAAAGTGAAATTAGGTTGATAGTCAAGAGTTTCTTGTGTATTTGTTTAAACATTACCCTTTACTTAATGACTTTGATGACACCTCAAGCAATATAACGCTTTCTAGTATTTTTTTAAAGTACCTATATTGGTGCTACTTTGCAAAAATTAATTTACCAATTTTTTAAATCGAATATTTTAGGAGGAAAATGAAAATAAAGAATTCCTAAATGTTTGCAGCTTTCATTGCAAATCGTCCTATAACTGAAGATGAATTTAGCAGCTTTCTTATTAGATTTTTGATGATATAATCGCTAGTTACAAAAGAGCAATTGGCATTTACAGAATTGTATTCACTGTCTGTCAAAATTTGGGGGTCGAAAGCGTGCTGAACCCCCCTTTAAAATTCATAATAAATAAAAATAAATGAGCCGTAATATTCCCAGTTATCATATCATATACATGTGTCTCTTATCAATTTTCATAGATTTACTACATAAAAAAAAAAGAATTCAAATATTCAAATAAATCCCCCTGTATCTTTTTTGTGTGCACTTTGGATAATGGTTTGTAATGTTCAGTCAACCTATTTTTATCCACAAAATATGTGGTATAATTTATGAACAATTTGGAATATTGAACATAAATATATCCAATTTAAATTGAAACAGAAATATCACAAATTGCAAGCTGCCCTTGATTCTGGAAAATAACTTACACCTATTAGTTCTTCAATATGTTGTTTGTAGACATTTGTACAACTATTTTGCTTCGCAACCCACCTCATTTCGCTTGGAATCGTATTATTTTATATGTCAAGTTGATATATGCTTCCTTCTAAAAATTCGACCAAATTACTCACGACCAATTGATTCTGATCCCCGAGGATTTATTTTCGGGATTGTCTGTAAATAAATCTGCAAAAAAAGAAATGGAAATCCCATAGCTGGAACTGAAGATTGCTTATGAAATTTATTATTACAGTTGTACATGTATCCGTCGTTTGGGTTTTGGATGTAATATTTTTCATTTTAATGTCATTTCTGATTCTACTAAAAGTATAGCTTATGAATAAGTTAATTTTTCATTCAGGTTCATCCAAATCTTCGTTTTTAACATGGTAATAACAAATTAAAAAAGTTAAATCACAGTAACTAATACTTTCTTCAGCTAGCAGCTCCTAATGAGAGCGATCCACTTTTCAAATGTCCGACATTTTGAAAATTTTGATTAGCTATTGAGCTCGGTGGCGGTTGACCAGAGCCCATGTTGTTATTCAAATCTCCATTCGATGAGGATACAAGTGGGCGATGTCCATTGATTAGATGATTAGGAAGAGTCACCTGCAACAAAAAGAACTCATTAATTAACATGTTTCGAACGAATTCCAAGCAATTCAGACATTACTGATTATAATTAGTGTTGAACCTTCTTATCTGCTTAAATTCGAAATTTTCTGGTGCTCTTTCTTTGAATTTGAAAAAATTTTCTATTGCTCACTTTCGAGCCATCCAATTAAGTTGAGGCTACAAAGAAGTGGTAGTTGAGAAAATTTTATACAATATTACCAAACCAGAATTCCCCTGCAGTGCTTCAAGAGTAACAGAATACTTGGTTGAAGATGGAGAAATTATAGAGCCAGTACATTTGATACAAATTGAGAATATAGCAATACTGATAATTCTGGAAAAGTTTTTTGAAGCTGGATCACAATCCTCTACTAATACTGATATCATTTTTCCAAAAATCTAACGAATCCTTCTTTCTGTAGATGTTTAAGGTCCGGTTTAACCTGGTCTAACCGAAAACTTTTTTTTTGTACTTAAAATGAAATGTCAGTTGTCATAATATACAATTATGTCTCAGTAAGTTGAAACCATATGGGAAACTTTTTTATTATTAATTTTAGGAAAAAAATGTATACTTCCTAAAAAGTTCTGCATGTTCTAAAATCTAAAATACAATCAGCAGATATCAATTTTTTTCAGTAGTGTACGAGGTATGCCAAAAAGTATGAATTTTACTCAAGTGTAAAGTATAGCTTTTGTTAGGAGGTAAAATATTGACTTGACTTGACAATCATAAGCGAAAATTCCACCAACAAACAATAAACCCAATGGAAAAATAAATTTTGTCCAAAAACAAGGAAAAAAGAACTGGTTTCAGCTGGACACTTTTCTCAGTGTGTTTTAAAAGGACAATTTTGGCATCAGGCAAAGCAAGCGGTAATTCCGGAGATTTGTAGTCAAGATATAATGCGGAAGAAGTAAAAAAAACATGAAACAATTATTTTTTGTATGACTTCGTAAAATTTTTAATCGTTTTTTTATCATAATTTATGAGGATTGAAGAATAACCGTGACGAATACTGCTCGAGCAATTGCATACAATCGATTATTTCGACGTAATTGTTAATAAAGACCAGTATAGCTACGTTTTCGTGATTTTTCATAGATGACGTCACGTACAATATTAATTTCGAAGAGCAATTGAGTGTACGATATTTTTTGTCAGTCCGCCAACACAAATATACTCGATTGTTAAACCACGCGAGAAGATGCCACGTATCACACGTATGAAATGTCCGTGTGAAAAACATAGTGTGTCCAAATCTAAGTCGCAAACAGACATGATCACGGTTAGGCCTCGCGATTACAAAGCGAAGCATAAGGGTAGAAGGGGGTATTTCTCGATGCCAAAAGAAACTCAATATACTATAACCATTGTCTAATATAAAGCTATAACTTACCGGTGGTATAGAAGTTTGTCGCTTAAGATGAGACAGAGGTGGAGGATTGTAAGCCATATTTGCGAAAACTAGCCGCTCTTCATAATCGTATTCGCAGAGAATTTTATTTTCACATAAATAGAATCGATCTCCAACACAAAATCTGAAAATAAATGAGAATAGTTTAGTTTTAATACCACAAATAAATGATTTTTGTTGATAAGAAAATATTTATGAGGGATATTCAAAAAAGATTTTTGTAAATACTCTTGCTGTGACAAATCTTGTCTTGCGAGTGTACGAGGTGTTTGACAGGGACCACAGATAACCTACTATAAACACATTTGAGATGTTTGTGCCCAAAAAAAAGATTATAGCTTTGGCGGGGTATTCAAAATTACCGCAATTTTATTTTTATCGCAAAATGACATTTATGGTTCATTTTTTGATATGTCATTCAAAGTTACTTAACATTAGATTGATATTACAATAATAACAATCAGGGGTGCGTTCATAAACGAATGTACAAAGTAACACTTTACTCTGTAATGGAATTGGTTGACATTTGAAATGGAGCACATTGTAACCCGTGATTCATGAACGCATGGTAACATATTTACTGTCAAATTTTAACTGTCGTCGAGTTTTAAAATTTGATGATGAACCAAAACCAAAGTAAAATTGTAACATTGGCAGCTGCATTAGGTGCAAAATATCTTTCATTTGATGATATTGACGATGAGAGCGATAGTGACGACGAGGAAGAAATGTTAATAGTTTCTCTTGAAAAAATAAATAGTACTAATTAAAATAAATTGTGAGAACTTGGGTAATTTTATATCTATAATTCTTTCTCTTCTTCCATGCCTCTCCTCTTTTTGTTGCTTCTTCTTTAAGATATTTCAATAAAGAATTATCCTGAGAATATAGTTAAAATAATGTATTGATACATATTGATTATTCTTGAGCTCTTTTAAAAACTTTGTATTTCTAACCGGTTACAAAAACTACGACTTATTTGACAATTTTGGAGAGTGCAAACTCGGATAAAATATTACCACGCTCCATACCGCGGTCTAGAAATGTGTACATTGGAAATGTCAAAGTATATTTATGAACGCTAGGAAAGTAGTTACAGAGTAAAAAAAAATCATTTATGAACGATGGTTGTCAAAAAAGTGTGAGAAATGTGTACTCTGTAACGTTTATGAACGCACTCCAGATAGTCAATTTAAATCAAATGAAATGTCAAAAATTGTACCACATAATGCCTGATGTGGAATAAATAAATTATAAATATAATAAATACTAAATTAACGTTCTAACTAACATATACTGTTGTGGAAATTTAATGATTCCAAGCTTAGAAAACAGTATATTATTAGAAATTGTTATTTATAGATGAAAATATCCGACAAAGAGCAGTAATTTTTGCAATAATACCGTTGGAATTAAAACATTTTATTGTCACATTATTAAAAAAAAAGTCTGACCGAAAACAAAACAAAATCTAATATAAAAAGCACAATAGACTAATAAAGCACAATCGGAAACAAAAACTGCAATTATACACATGACAATATATCGCATAGGTCAGTCAGTAATGCAGTTAAATATATTAATAATTGCAAACAATAAAAGTGGATTATTCCGCATGGATGGCAACTGTAATATTTCAGCAAACTGGAAACTGAAATGCAAAACAAAAAGAGAGACGAAAGCAGTGTACGAATATACTGAAATACAGAAACGAACGGAGCTCGTCTGGACAATGTATTTCATTTAAAAACATTATACGAGGACATCCGACTTTCGGAATTTAATTAATTTTTAACAGACCACAATATACACATTTCGAAATTATATTCATTGTCTGCGAAGTAATGTTCTAAACGAAATAAAACTTCTGTGCATATATATACATGTATATAATAAACCAACAAGTACAAATATACGAAAAGCGAAATTAATGACCAGATAATAATAACGGGCTTACTGTAACTCTTCCTCTAAGGGAAAGCCTCTATTTAGAGGCCGTTAAAAATTCAACCAAGGCTAAAATGAAATCGGTATTTGCTAACCACATTTCCCTTAAAATTTTAAAGGATTTCTGTAAAATAGCCTGTTAAAACTATTATTTTTAAAGGGATGCTATGCCTTTAAATAATAACGGTAACAAAAATGGTGTATGTAGATGTTGCTGGTGAAGACTTGATTGGAGAATGAATGGCAAACCTCTTAAAGTAAGATGTATCTACCTACTTTCATTCCAGAAGCTTCGCGTCGTCTATATAGGCGAAAAGTTTAACTGGTGGGATCTTCAGCAGTTGTGATGGTGGTATTATTTCCACTCCAAAGTGCTTTCTTTTGAGTCCTCACGAGATTAGAGTATGTGAGTAGGTGTATCATCGTGAGGTTCACATTTTTGCACGTAGGTTCACTAACTTTGCCCATCCTGTGCAGATTCTTCCTCATGGTACAGTGTCCAATCACCAGGTAGGTAACTGTCTTCAAATTCCTCTTACCCAGCTTCAACAGCCTGGACGGAGTTCCTTGTATAACTTATTCAGTAGACTTCTAGCATTGAGGTATCTTTCTGTCAGCCGTTTATTTGGGGTGGTATTTCTTAACTAGTCATTTCCCAACTTCCCCTTTTATGTAACTCTTTGTAATTCTACAAAACTGTTCCTTTATATAGAGCCTTCTTTAGCTTCCTGCTCTGCCATTTCATTCCCTGCAATCCCCTTATGTGCCAGCACTCATATTACAGACTATTTGTTGTCTCTTGTCAGCATGTTAAAGGATTCTTTACAGTTTTTTAACGGTTTGGACCTGGTTGTTCGATTGCTGATATCTTTAAGCAGAGCCTGGATGTCAGTGAACATTTTTTGACCAGTATATCCTCTTCTGATGTTTTCATCACAGTTGTGTACTGGCCAAAGCTAAGAAACAGTTTCTTTCTAGGTCCAGTTATACCAACCCTTTCGCTTTTCCAAGGAAGTGTCAATAATGTTAATTGATGTGATAGAAGTGTGTGAATATGTATAACTTGTAATAATTTCATGCAATAAACCAAAAACAGTTATTGTAGAGTGATTTGTGGGTTAGTTTACCATCGAATACAAATGTACTTCTTCTATCTTCATTAACTTTCTCTTATTTTTCATTAAAGCTGGCTAGCTTAGCTATTAAATGACAAAAGCGCTGTTGCCAGTAGATAATCTTGTTAAAAACTTATTTTTTAGAGGCCTCTAAATTTTAAAGGATTGGTTACAGAATAGAGCCTTTATTCTTTAAACAATTTTAATGTATGTGTGATAAATTTCGTATGTTTGTAAATGTAAGACAGCAAATACACTTCCAAGATATAAACCCTGATTTTGTAGTCCGAATAAGGAAATTGTATGAGGATATCCGTAGTGAAACAATCACAAGACGGTCCTCACGTTAGAGAATAGGCCACATATCTATCACAATTCAAATAGACGTGGCGCTTGGATGCAAGAATGATTTCCCTGATGGCTTATAAAGTGTTCTTAAAAGACAAAGCGTGGACCAATTTCGTGTAAAGTCCGAGAGGTAAGCAAAAGAATTCGTTCAAGTAGAAACGGATATGGTAAAAGAGAGAATGGCACATATTAAATGCCGTTTCTGAGCCGATGGACTTTTAGAAAATGTTTTATTTAGCTAGTCGATATAGAGTGTGTCAAATACGACTCGGAGGAGCGATTCGAATTTAAAATTTCAATATGTGTATGGGTCAGTGGTGAAAAAAATTGGAAATAAGATATTTGAATAACATGGAGCTTGCAAAATGACTGTTATCCAGAAATATTTATTATTAAGGAAGTAAACGCGAAAGTGTAGAGCATTTACTCAATTTAAGTTGGATAGCTTAAGAAATATTTTGACCAGCAGCGTCACTAGAGTTGTTGTTTGAAAATATTTTCAAGTTAAAGTTGTACTGTACTTCTATGTACAATTGCTAAAGGACCACCCTGTATACAGTGCGCTGTTATCATTATTACAAGAAGTTCTGCCTCTTTAGTCGCTATCTTTCCTCTTTTATCACTGATCTCTTCCACTCTTTCCACTGATCTTCCTCTTTTTCTCATTTTGCTTTCCTCATCTTCCTCTACTTTATCTTCCTTCCTTGCATTTTATAAGTATTTTTTTTAATGAAAAGCAGTTTTCTAACTTATTTTATTGTTCTCCCTTTCCCTTTCACATTTATTGTTTTATCTCATTCTTCCACTTTCCATCTCCCTCCCTTTCTTCCGTTTCTTTCACTGTTATTCCTCCTCTTCCTTTTTCGGAATCCCTCTTTTGATTTCCTTGTTCTTATTTTTGTTGTTTTCTTTTCCGCTTCCATTTTTTTTTATCTCCTAGTATATATTTCCCTGTTCTGCTTCTTGTGCATCTTCCTGCTTTTCTCATTATTCATCTTATTTTACCGCTTCACAATGTTTTTCAATTTTTCCTCTTCCAGATCCTTTTCCCGTACCTTCTCCTGATTCATCTTTTACCCTATTTTCCCTCACTTCTTCTCTTATCTTGACTAATTCCATATACAGCTTGTCTCTGTTATAATCAGTTTAGGCCTACACAGTTATCGGAATGTTTTATCCACATAATGTCCATTATTTTCTGTAATAGTATTCACACGTTCGATTCATTGCAGGAGAAAAAAGCGATTAAAATATATTTAATTCATGATGTCGTTGAAAAGACATTTATACTCTTGCAATAATGGTATAAACGTTTCGCACATCTAAATGTAACCATCATAGCCCATGATGATAGCTGCATTTCCGTTGATTACTTTTTCTTTTTTCCTTCTGCTACTCACTAAAACTTTAATAATCAAGTTTGAGTCTGAGACGTATCACATTGTGCTTCTGAGAGTTGTTCCGTCCCAAGCAAATTCGTTTACAACCCGCTTGTTGCATTTTACAATCCAGTCATTTGCACAAGTCGTTGTCGAGAAGTGTTATGCATAATCTTCGCATGATCAAATCAACTTCCGGAAATTCAACGGATAAACTTACAAGCTAATTTTTATACAAATGATTCGTATCTTAACGTATCACAACCTATACATTTATGACCAGCTTTAGGTTAGATTTGGAGCTGAAATTATGTGGATATGTCAGTCGAAAGATTCACTCTACAGTCGTCAAGTCTTCTTTTATTCCTGACTTGATACTAACGTGAAATAAACAACACATTTCAATGTTAAAATAAAATCTGACAGTGTAGATCTACAAATCGTCAGGGCAGGCAGTTAACGTCTCCCCAAGCGTTTATTCCGTCGTCTGACTAGCACGTATACCGTCCATTTTCACTTCTCATCTTACCCATAGATTATAAACGTACTGAACTGAACTTCTCAGTTGGCTTGAAGACGCAATAATTGTCAACTTCATAGAGTATTATTGGAAAAAATCATTTACTATTGGTACTGTATTGTTATGCACTGGAATATAAGGAAATGAAATAGCAGATGAACAGGGGGACTAAAACACCTTTCTGGGAGCCTGAATCCTTTTGCGGAAAGATCTGATAGGGCTTAGACATTTGAAGATTCTTCTGGGTGACTACAACCTGTTGAGATCAAATGAATGCAAAGTAAAACTGCGCTAAGAGTTTTAACAGGGATCCTTACGGGACATTGTCGCCTGAACAGGCACCTGAAAAAACTCAAAATAGTGGAGGAAGAAGAATGCATATATTGTGGCATGGAAGAAGAAACCTCCATCCACATACTTCCCAACTGCACAGCACTGCAGAATCCTAGAGCAGAGTACCTGGGATATCGCTGGATGGAAGAGGAACATTCACCTAGCCTACAGATATCTCGAAATTCCTACGGGAAATAGGACTAAAGGAGCTACTAGTTTCAGAGACTCTCCTCAGAAACTCGCTGTTTCTTGTTAGTTTCTTCACGTTCTGGTCAATTTGGTGCGGCAGCCGGTCACTAGACAGTTGTCACTAGTAACTAGAACTTCGGCAGCACGATTTCATCCCGCCTCATCCCTTTCGCATGGCAAATAACATGACAGGCGCGATTTGAAGTATTTTTCAAAACCTCAATTGAGTCATGGGGCTCACCGCTGCCTCCTTTCGTGTTCTGTTCGTAGTTATGTTCTCTACTGCACCTTTCACGCTACTCCACTGGTATTCTCTATAGTCTATAGCGTGCATTTGATCAAAACTTTATTAATCGCGTTGGTAAGTTTTAATAGAGAAGAGCAATAATTGAATGTTTTCTGAGTGTAAGAGTTTTTTTTCGATGAGAACGTGGTCTTTTATTTGGTTGAACGTTGACCAAAGCATAATTCAACCAATACATTTTACAGTGGAGAATAACAATTTACGCGTAATTTTTACGGTTATGAAAAGAAGACAATAGTTTGGTAATATATTATGTAATTTTGCATTCGTTTGCGGCGTCGTCCAAACAAAACTGTTAAAGATATGAATTACCCTCGCAAACGCTCCACCACTTTGTTTCCAGTGATAATAATTCCAACTACAATGGCTTTCACATTGTTTGAAACAATGATTTGCCGCTCTCGGCCCAACTACGGCCGGCACTTTACCTGATTGTCAACTTTTGTAACCAACAGATAGCAGTACTGCACCAGATTTAATTTGTACAAACATAAATTTAACAATCAACTAAACAATGGACGGTTTATCGCGATGTTCAGATTTTGACTTTATGGGTAGCAGTTAGGTGGAAATCGAGGCTCATAAACGAAAATATATGGAAGAGCTTTGTTGGTCAGGGCATTATAGTTATATCTGTATTCCGCAGATTTAATGGGGCCACAATGTTCGGTCATTTTTGATGTAATTGAAAGAGACTTTGAAAATTGATATTGTTGACTACTACTCTGTTGTCGGCTGTTGGATTGTGGATCTAATTACTCGTATTTGAATACAGACGCTGATTTATCTTTGATGGCGTACTGGCTTTAATTAATCATCAGTATATATAAACATTAACGATACATAAAAGAACTAGAGGGCCCGACAGATGTTGTTATGGTTTCTAAAATATCTTGAACGGTGTATATGGTGCAATTACCATAACGTGTTCTTCAGTAATATGTGTCTAATAACTCGCAGAATCCGCATTCCATCATTAAACCGTACTTGGTTTATTAGTAATCTCGAAACTTACGTGGAGTGTTCATATTTGTTCATATTTATAAACTTTCTCTAAATAAAGCTTCTTCCGAAACCTATTGCTAACTTCTATGTCCGACACATACTTTTGAATACACCTTCGTGGTATCCAGATTTAACTCGAGATCGTAAAATGCTAGAAAAAGTGCAAAGACGCACAACCAGATTGTCTTTTGCTAGATTCTACGTAGAAAAATAACTTTTGAAGCCAGGACATACAAGAAATTGTAACAATAAGGAGTGAGAAGGGAGTAATCCACCCTAATAAACGGATTTAAAAGCGCATTAGCGTTAGCCACAATATCTTAGATTCAAAGGCTTGATGATGATGAAGTACCTAACTGAAGAGAACATCCACAAATGGATAAACCACCAGGCGTTGCGCTGGTTGTATGAAACCCCAGGATAAAGCACGCTAAACCTACTATGTCAAAGTCGAGAAACGACGAGAATGATGGTGGGAATGCCGACCGGACACTGTAGGCTGAGAAAACATATGCACATAATTGACCTAGCAGAGGACAGCCTATGCGGGTTCTGCCAAGAAGAAGGTTCTGCCGGGGAGAAAACGAAGCCGCTGAGCACAAATTCTGTGAGTGCGAAGGCCCAGCAAAGGTTGGGTTTCACTCACTCGGGTAAAAAAAACCGATGGCAGAGAGCTTACTCAAGGGAGGCGGTATCCAGACTAATAGGTCTAATAAAAAGAATAAAGCTCTTAATATAAGGAGGACCACAATAGATCTGCAAAGGTCGTAGTGGGATACGACAAGGAGCTACTCCAATTCTAACCTAATCTAACCTCATAAGTAACAGAATTTTCTATATTTGAAATGGTCTTCCTCAACAAATAATCAACTCGGAAAATAATTTCAAATATCAAATAGACTCCTATAATTTCGATCTGTAGTTTTTTAGGCTCAGTTATTGTTTTATTTATATTTTGTAAATTATTATAGACAAAATAGGACTTGCCGTTATCATGTAATAATAATAATAATGAGATATACATTGATTTTAAACATTAATAAGTAGTTAATAATTATTTTAACGTAAAAATTTTGACATAAATGGAATATCTGTTGAATATAATCATTTATAAATAAACTAAATAGTTAATTCTTCAAATTACATCAACATATAGTAAACAAACACGCCAGGTAAAATTAACACTTTATGAAAACGTCCAATAAATTATACCCTATTTACATTTCGAACTGTTTGCGTCTAATTTAGCATCTTACGACCTGCTTAACATCCAACACCTCCTTACGCTATCATCATGGAACCATGAATTGTAACGTAACTCAAATATTTAGATCGTACTGTATATAATATAAATCACTTTTGGGCCGTCTTTAAACCCTATCTGTTTGCAGTTTCTAACACTAACGATCCTTTGTAACTAATATTCATGAAGATATTCTAGAAACTCACTTAAATAAATAAACTAGGTGTTCCGCAATTGAATGAAAACAATCTTGTCCTTGGTAAAATTAATTCTAGACTCGATGAATACAATCTACATATTAATTTAACTTTATATAAAGACTATTTTTTCTACTAATAGCTGTGAAATTAACAAATATTCCGTCTTCTAGTCAACTGAGGAGTTGAATTTTTCTATTAGTGGCTCACATTTTTTTTTCTTTTGTTAATTTAGGTTAATAATGGACCAATACAAGCGTTTTGAGAATCAAGGGATTGTGCAACAAAATTTAAGGAGCACCTTGTTCGACCTGGGAAGCTGACTAGAAAAAACGTACGTTAAAAAGTAGGATTTCTGACTGGCCACTGTCAACTGAGGAAACACTACCATACAACGGGGCTTGTGGGAAGATGAAACTGTCAGTCCTATGTGAGGGCCCGGAATTATCGTCAATGAGAGAGTGTGTGTTCGGAGAGTCTTGTCATACTTGACGATACCTAGTGACTTATCCACCATTCTGGAAAGGACAGGGTGGCCAACTCCTCGGAAGGACGCTCAAAGGGTCACATGTGGCTTAAGTGCTGTGATCCTTCCTCGTCTCCATAATTATATTGTATATAATATATTATCGATAACCCAAATACCATTTTTCAATGTAAGGTGTAGGGTGAAATATTTCCCCACTTTACAACATATTTTTCTTATATTTGGTCGTAATGTTTACCCTGTTGTGCGGTGACGTCTTCAAGAACAAACTTGGCCCATTGTACTTGTACCTTTTCTTTTCCAAGGCTGCTGTTCCATGTTTCACTCAATCTTCCGCGTTTTAAATTCTTTTATTCATATTTATTGACTCCCATACTTGATCAACTTGTCTGAAACTTGACATTCCTTGTGTCGATTTTATTATTTTATTTCTAATTTCTTATTTTTTCATATTATCTATTCTTTTGACCCCTTTAACTCATAATTCATTTCTACTGCTCGTATTTTGCTCTTCTGTCTGCCTGTCAGTGTCCATGATTCACAACAAAACGTCAAAATTGGTCTATAGGTGCTCTTAAATACATTTATTCACGTTTTCTTTCATATCTCTTTTTGGTTCATTGCGTAGTACAATTTTAGTGTTTTTTGAACTCGTTTATTTCTTGTTCCATTCTTCCGTTCTCTTGTAATTTTATTTGCAGCTTGTTACTTGTACAATTTTAACACTGTCTACTCTTATTTACATGTTTTTATGTTCCTTTCTTACTTTATTTCCCTTCCTAAGATGGTATAAATGATTTAAGATTAGTCCCTAACCTAACCTAACATTGTTTTGATTCAAAAAAAAAATTGAAAAAATAAAAGTACCAAGTAGCATTTCACTTCATACTTTTCCAGTTCTTATCTATTAATTGTATTAAATCCACCACTTTACTAAAATATCTAACAGAATATTTCTAGTTGAGAAAACGTGCGCTCCCAGTGAGATTTTCTTCAACTAGTAAAAATTAATATGTTCATGAACACAAATGATTCTATACGTCGTTAGCTACGGCTGAGCTCGGGTAGTGAAATATGTGTGAGAAAATCCACACTCGTGAATGGTCATTTTTGTTCCGTTTCGTGCGGTGCCAGTTTCTCTATTTAATGTTTTGGTTCAAAGACTAATTTCAGTGGAGCTGCGAAAGTTATTATGTTGTCTTTTAGATTACTCTTATCTTATAAATTGTAACAGAGACGTTTGTTTCGCAGGCTTATTTATACAAGGAAAACTATCTATAAATAAATATAATTATTATACATTTTTCCAAAATATTTTAATTGCGATTTCAAGGAATATTTCGTAATAAATACAGCAGATTGTGCTTAATAGGTAGCCCAGGTACTTGAACCACATCTTTGGACCATTTCCCATGTTATCTACTTCCATTCCAAAAGCTTCATGTCTTTTGTATACCCCACTAGCTTGACTTACTAGTAGTTGTAATGGTTGTATTATATCCTCACCAATGTCCTTGTAGGTTCTGCCATAAGCAGAGTATATGAGTAGGAGTTTTATCAGTCACCAGATCGGTAACTGTCTCTTACGACACTCTCCCCACCAGTTGAACTGGTTTGGAACACTAGCCTATCCTCAAACTACCTCATTAAGGCTGTACTTATCTCTACCAACTTATCAGAAAAAAAATTCAGTCCGAGTTCATAGGAACGAAGCCATGACTGATAATAACTAGCAAATGAAAAATATCTTGGGATGAATGGCCCGCAAAACAAAGGACAAGCTTAATGCAAGCCACGGTCTTTATCAAAGGACATTCAAATCTTCACTAAACACTATACTCAGTGTCGGTTGAGTTGGTCGTCTTTGCGCAGAAGAAGATGAACCGCTGGTACATATTTTGTGCTATTGTGTGGATGCTGAACGAGTAAGAACAAAGGCTCTAAGACCCGTTGACTGTAGATTATCCTTTCATCTTTGAGAAGATTTAATTGGAAGTTTTTCGCAGTGGACGGTTCTGAAAACTCACATACACCATACCAAATCGAAGCAGCATTCAATTGAAATTTCGAGTACTAGACAACTCAGTTTTTGGTTGTACTGTTAATGTGAAATGACAATTATGTTTCTCTCATGGTAAACGATCTTTTCTTTTGGTGATCCACTCCAAGAAGTTCATATCTCCAAAGAAGACAATTTGCAAAGCCGGCAAGCTGTGGTTTGAACATATTGGACAACATCCCCAAGAGAAACTTCTTATTTTGTTCCACCCCACCTTTTTTAAACTCTTGAGTATGATTATGCACTAGGTTTGCTTCTACTGGATCTGTTAAATTGGTGATGCAGGTAAGTTCAAAAAGTTGATGCCTCCATAGCTAGTACACTGACCCCGCCCGATATAATATATTGTCTTTCTAGTGCTAGTGGTGCTGGTCAATGTCTGCTATCTGTATATCCTATAAGGAATCTCTGAGCGTTGACTTGGTATTGTCTTCAAAGGTTTCACTTCCCAGATGTTTGTTTTCAATTTATTCAGTGGTGGATGGAGTCCACAGGCATTTATTAACATTTTTGGAAAAAATTAAGAATTTTAGACGATTAGAGATCATCCCGTCATTTTTAATAGTTTTTGATAGTCTTAAGCTTGGTACCTTTTTCATGAAAATATTTAATAGATATTAAGTAGTAGGTAGTACTTTAAAGATACGTAGAAAAGTTACTATTAATCTATTCAATCAAGGTATTTTCTTTTAATTATTCACTGAGTTTTTATGAAAATTTAATGTATACCACACATTCCGGTTTCAAATAATTTAACAAAATTGAATATCCCGTTAACTTTTCCTTCCTAATCTTCCGGTATTATTAATAAATGATTTTGGAGAACAAAACTAATTTGCCGCCTCCGCCGCCTCTCTTAATTTCAATAGCTACTGAAATTTTAAACAAATCCCCCATTTTGAGCAATATTCATTATAGAGATATGTATTCCGTTTTTCGTCCGGATGAACTCTTTGATTTATGTACTATTATCGCTATTTAGTTCGCGTTAAATCCCTATTGTTCTCGTGATTTATTACCTTATCATCTCGGAAACAGAAAGATTTTTTTATTTGGTATAGAAAAACCGGCCTTATACCCCTCTATTAAATCTTTTTGTTCGCAGAGTTTATACGAAAAGCAGACTAGAGGTGTACGAATTTGTCCAGTTTCTATGGAATGTCTCAAAGTTTTTATTTGATACTCTTGTCATTTCTTAACGCTGTGTCACACGATCAAATAAGTTTGCTGTCAACTATATTGTATACAAAAAATGGGAAGATTTAAATTTAACAAAATTAGTTGCTTTTTCAAAAGTTTCTACTGAGCTATCAACAAACTTGAAGGTAAATAGAAGATGCAGACTGTACAAGATATAATGCAAATCGATTCTGACAGCGCGTCGTTTGAAACGTCAAAATAATGATAGAATCATAATTTTACGTATTATTTAGAGAAAAAATGGACAACAGTAGCTATATTTAGTTATAACTCCCAATTATCTTTTATAAATGTAAGGGTTTTGATTAAAACTGTATGTTACGTATCCCTTTTTGAAAATAAACATGCTCTATAGACTAGTGGTAGAAATAGTTGACTCTGGCGCGGACGATTGAGGTTCGATCCTCACTGGAAGCTTTCTTTTTTTAGTCGTGGAGAAAGTATAGTCTTTTACTTGTGTAGAATGGCTAATATTCACTTGGATGATTCCAAAACTCACTCGCAGCGCTCGCTTGTTTTGGAAACTTCATCCGCGTGAATAATAGCCATCATTCTGCACTCGTTGAAAAATATACTATTATTTGACAACAAAATAGAAGTCACCTTGTATAAAATGGTACCTACCAAAAAAAAATCTTAATGAAAAAAATATGTTAATTCCGGGACAATGAAAGCATCTCCTTTAGAGTCTCAATACATCCTAATACATCGGATCATTGACAAGTTAATTCATCCAACTTTGAGGACCATTTCCACATCTTTAGGAACCTTTGCATCGAGTTAATTGTAACTGTTTCCTCGTCAAAAGCAACAATTTTTACGGGGTATAGCTGTCCTTCATAGGATAGCACTTTTTTCTTGAGCACATTCTCAAATTTTGGTATATTTGGAAGATTTTCCTTCGGAAAAATTATCAAATTGGATTTATTTTCCTTGCTTTTCGATGCAAAATCAATGTCATCTGAAGAATTGTCTTTGAAGACTTGGGGATTTAGCTATAGAGGGCTAAATTTAGATTTAACAAAATTAGTTGATTTTTCAAAAGTTTCTACTGAACTATCAACAAACTTAAGGTAAATAGAAGATGCAGACTGTACAAGATATGGTTAAAACAACATATATCATCTAATGCTAATGGTGTCCTATCCCTCCGTGCTCGCCATTTGTGCCGAACAGTATTTATACACCGCAGCCGAGTAATTAGAAATGGACAGAAGTGAAACTAAACCTCGACGGGGGTGTTTGGATAAATCCAACGCAGATGTTACATGTTTTATAGATACTTGTTACTGAACTAACACTAACTTGCGGCAATTTGTCATTTTGTTTTTCTTCGACTGATTAATCGTTAACAGTTGTTCGGAAATTCGGAATATTGGTCAGCGAATTGTAAGAGAACGTTTTAGTTTTAAGAAAAGTTTTCGTTAAAACGAATCATATGAGTATAATGTGACTAATATGGATTGCGGTTAAAACTTTGGACTATACAGGGTTATTCAAAAACGCAATTGTAACTAAAACTTCACAGGTCATTTTAGTAAAGCGTGTCAAAGTCAAAGAACAAAGTTTGTTCACTAATTAGCAGCAATTACTCCCCTGGTTATATGCCACAAAGGACTTTGGAGTGTAATTCAATGATAGTTTGTTGAAAAAATTGAGCAGCAAACACAAAGAAGTGGTAATGAATAAGGAGATAATAAAAATGAAATAAACACAGAACTGGTAAATGTAGTAAATTATATTAAAAGAGTTTTGTGGAATGGGCAGTAACAGTAATCTTCCCAATCACTAGACAGCAAGTATGCCAACTTAAATTCAAATAACTTAAAAAAACAAGGTTTAGGGATAGGATCCAGTGGAGTGCACGCTCCTTAGCGCTTTTTTGCTTATTTTGGAAATGATTCAAATTAATCTTTTGATTTTGGGTATTAAAATGTATTTTGGAGAACTTCCTATATTCAATATACTTTTTATGCAGTTTTTTTCAAATTTGTTCGTCATTTTTCATTTGTTTTTGTTAGTATACATCTCTAGTCTTTCCATAGATATAAGAAAAGATCTAGGGGGCCAATAGGGACATTTACAACGTTTTGATGAACGAAGGGGGAGATGAAAGAGAAAGAAGCTGGAAAGCTTAGCTCAAAATAGAAAAGAATGTAAGAAATTCGTGACGGCTGAGTTACTGCAACTCATACTTTACCCCTAAGTGGTAAAAGGGCTTTAGGATTATATAATAATATAGTAGGTATATATCTCAATATGTTGAGTTGATAATAATAGTTAAGAAAAAGTCATTCTTTATTAGTTTTTGAAGCCTCAAAAAAGGTTATGGTCCAATTTGAATTCATCCCAACGCTACATATGACATTATCGACTTAACTTGAGAACTAACAATAAAATGTCAGATTACTTTATAAACACACTGTATAGAGAAGCAACAGTATCAACATAAAATTAGTCATAAACGATAGGACAATTGAATATAATGAATTTATTGGATAACTCTGGTATACACAACATATAAGTAACAATTAATAGTATATTGCAACCATTTATCATAACTCGTAGATTAACTCTGTTTAATGTAGGCGCCGCCATATTGGAGCTGATTAGCTCCTATTTATTATGACTGTCATGAAACATCTGAAACACACTCGATTTATACAAATGTTAAAATTATAGATTTTAGCATTAAAATGACTAATAATACGGGAGTGTGATTCATTAGACTTACCGTATGTGGAACACTGCGGGATTAAAAGATCAATTTATTGAAACAATTTGACAATTTCTCTTATTTATTCAATAAATTGTATGATTAACGATTTTTAAATATTCAGATGTTGTTTTAGGGTTAGTATTATACGTAATGGAGTCTATAATTTTACATTAACTAGGACCTTTCAATGGCTCTGTAGCAGAATATCGCTGGACACAACAGCTCAGGACAAAATAACACTAGACAAAAACAGCGCTGAACAAAAACACAGCGCTGGACATAAACAGCGCTGGTGAAAATAGCGCTGGACAAAATAGCACTGCGACTAAATAACGTGAGTTGAAATATCCTTACAAAATTAACTATTACATTGTGATGTGACTGAAAAATCAATTTTCAAAATTAATCTTAATATAAAACAAGGTTTCTTTGCTTTCGTGAATTTATAAGATATTGTCATGATATTCTAGTTGTTTACAATTTGAACTGTCAGTTGTGAAGCGATATTTGTTGAATTAAGATGAAAAATATTGATAATCGTTTGTATGAACTTATAAACAGTTAACAACACTGAGCACTGTCAGCTGGCGCTATTGGTGGCGCTTTTTTGACCAGCGCTATTTTGTACAGCGCTGTTTTAACCTAGCGCTATTTTGTCACGCGCCGTTTTTGTCCAGCGCTGTTTTAACATAGCACATTTTTTTTAATGCGCTGTTTCAACCTATCGCTATTTTGTCCTGCGCTTTTTTGTCCAGTGCTATTTTGTCTAGCTATGTTTTAGCCTAGCGCTATTTTGTCCAGCACTGTTTTCACCTAGCGCTATTTAGTCCAGAGAGATTTTGTCCTGGGCTGTTTCAACCTATCGCTATTTTGTCCTGCGCTGTTTTTGTTCAGCGCTATTTTGACCAGCGCTATTTTGTCCAGCGATGTTTTAACCCAGCGCTATTTTGTCCAGAGCTATTTTGTCCTGTGCTGTTTTTGTCCAGCACTGTTTTAACCTAGGCTATTTATGACCATTTTTTCCAGCGCTGTTTTAACCTAACGCTATTTTGTCCTGCGCTGTTTTTGTCCAGCGCTATTTTGACCAGCGCTATTTTGTCCTGCGTTGTTTTTGTCCAGCGCTATTTTGTCCTGCGCTGTTTTAACCTAGCGCTATTTTGCCCCTTTCAATAAATTGATCAATAGTTATAATCGACCCCCTTTGATTTGGTTGAATTGTGGCTATAAGTTCAATTTTATCATTTTACGGAGTTCCGCCAAATAAAAAAATTAAATATTCAAAATTTCACAATTTTTTTTGTCTTTCAAACTTTCGTTTTAAATATCTCGAAAACTATTGCAATTGAAAAAATTACCTACTGGATACTTAAATACTGCAAAAAGAAGCTGAAATTATTATTCGTAATCAACCCACGATATTATTAAAAATTGAAAGCACTCACCTATGATTACACTGCTGACATGCGAAGCATTCCAAATGATACACATTACTTCTAGCCCGCATAACCATTTCGAACGCAGGTATAACTTTCGAACAAGCGGCACAGTAACCGGTATTACCGAAAAGTCTTAAATAATCTCTTTTGCACAAAATTAAATTGGCTTTAGTATACAAAGTTGAACCGACCTCGCCAAGTCTACAATCACAACATCCACATTTAAGACAGTCTTCGTGCCAAAACATATCGAGTGCTTTCAGTAAAAACCGTTCGGTTATTGGTTTAAGACATCCAGCACACTCTTGGGAGGTTTGTCCAGGCGTCGACTTGGTAGCCTCTGTCTTCGACACGTCCATCGTCATCATTAGGCCGTTAGGCCGAGACTTTACCTGAAACCAAAAAAAAACATCAATATTCTACTTAGTTACAATATTACAAAGTTTGAGGCTATTTTTGCTGGGTGGAAGGAGAGAGATATACATGATACTACCGGTCAGAGGCTTAGAGTCCTCGGCACTTCATCCCTTAGGCTTTTTTTATACTTAGTTCTACCGTTTTTATGAACAGATCAGTAGCCTTTATCAGGCTCAACAGTCTTTTTCACTAAATCATTCTTGGAGAAATCCTTTCGGATGATATAGTCCTAGGAATCTTTATCTCCAATGAGATATATGCTTCACAGTCAAAGATAATGGAGAGTAAACCCGTTTAGTAATTCGTTAGTCAGCTTCTCCAAGGGTTTTTTCACCAGGAGGTTGCTGTGTTCCGGTTTTGTGATACTTAAGAGTTCTATTGGGTTCCCGAGGAAGGTCTCAGTGACTACAAGTTCCATTGGACATATTGGTATTACTATACAGGGCTGGAGGTTTCTTCTTCTGTTCCACAAAATCTATATTCTTCTTGATACAAAGCTCGAGCTTCTTCAGGCGAGACTATGTGTTTGGCTGGTGAATTGCTGACTTTTTAATATCTGCATAACTAATATGAAGTCGCCTTATATAAAAATTGTACAGATGTGGTAAGTGCAACAGGAGTGTTCGAGCCAGAGGAACCAAATACTCCGAAAGCATGGGAAAAATCCCAAGTATCTTTCAAGCGGAAGGAAATCAACGCCATAAGAAAGTGCCCCCAGTTCAATATTGATAAAGGATACAGAGGACAAAAGGATATCATAATGACAGATAGTTGAGGAGCCATTAAGGCTGAGCTCTTGTGTAATCAGTTCCAGAATGGTGTGGGAATACCTAGACAAACTCAATGAACTAGGAGAGAGCAATACAGTTACCTTACTATGGATTCCAGGACACACTGGAATAGAAGAAAATGAAATAGCAGATAAACTAGCAAGGAGGTGGGACTAAAATACCTCTCTGGGGGCCAGATCCCTTTTGCGGAATCAGCTCCAATGTAATATTGGAAGAAAGTGAAGCAGAAAGAAAGAGAAGATCCAACTATTGGAAAGATCTAGTGGGGCTTAGACAATCAAAGATTTTTCTGGGTGACTACAACCTGTTGAGATCAAATGAATGCATAAGTCAAAGTAAAACTGCGCTATGAGTTTTAACAGGGATCCTGACGGGACATTGTCGCCTGAATGAGCACCAGGAAAAACTCAAAATAGTGGAGGAAGAAGAATGCAGATATTGTGGCAAGGAAGAAGAAACCTCCATCCACATACTTTCCAGCTGCACAGCACTCCAGAATCTTAGAGCACAATACCTGGGAGATTACTGGATAGAAGTTGAAGCCTGCCTGAAATTCCTCCGGGAAATAGAAGTAAAGGAGCTACTAGTTTCAGAGACTCCTCAGAAACTAAGTGGAAGTAAGGGGGCACAATAGATCTTTTAGGTCTAAGTGAATAATACCCCAGATACATACATACATACAAGTGCAATAGTCGCTGCATGAGTGATTATTATGGCCTACGTAGCAGACAGGAATGCTGACCTTGGTCTTATCGGCTCTCCTTCTGTGTCTTTGTCTTTGACCAATGTAATCCCCGTTCATTTTTTAAGCCTGGTAGTAGTGTGTCTGCATCGTAAAGTTATTAATGCCTTGTGATGGCTGAGCATTGATTGTTAACCTTTCTTGTTCATACTAGATATCAACTATATTTAGAATGTTATAACACAAAATATTTATTTATTTACAATCATAATAATTATCATTAATGTTCTACTGTGATTGAACCATGGATCACTTTGTTTCAGAAAAAACGAATTGGCGTTAAAAAGTGTCAATAAAAAGAAAAAAATACAAAAATAACTGATTGGTAGTGCTTATAAAACTCAGAAGTGAACACACTTAGTACTTACGGATGTCATGAATTTTAATTTGTCAACCTACGACATTTCAACTATAGAAAAACTAGTCCATCCTATAATTTCAATTCATTTGCGGTGTTCTACTTAGCATTTTTTATATAAAAAAGAGAAAAACCCATAGAGAAAATGAATAATGTCGATTTGAAACGAAATAAACTTCCTTGACAAAATATTAAAGTATATGTGGAAGTAGATTGAATTCTTTTTAGTTGATTACAGCAGTCAATTTGGATAATGGGTAGATATCTGATATATGCAGGGCGCTCTAAGTGTATTACACAGATAGTGATAGGATATAGTAGTATTGATGACGTCGACGAACTACTACTTACAGTGGCGGGGAGGATATTTCATTTCTATTTTCCATTTTCTATTTTCCATTTTCCTATAACTGTTACATTTCGATATAATTTCTATTTTATTTGAATACTTATATTTACATTGGGTATACTATGTTTCAGCCACTTGAAGTTTGCCAACCGTCTTGGGCATTAATCAAAATCCGCCATTTCATGCCGACAGCAATTCCACAATATGGCGCTGACTTTAACAAGTTCGCGCATATGCCTGCAACTTCAAGAGGGTTCTTCTTATGTGAAACGAAATGTTTCAATAACGTTTTCATAGTCTTTACAGCATTTTCATTTTCTCTTTTCTCTCACTTTTTTCTCAAGCGATATTGTTAAATATTTGCTAATTCAAACATATTAATGATATATCACATCAATTATTGATAAAATGTTGAACTTTTTAAAAATTATCACCCTACACTTACTTTTTATAATAGAGCCATTGACTTCAAACTTTAAATTTAGTTAAATAACTGAAAAATGACTCTGTAACGATCCTACAGCTTAGACAACACAGCATACAACTAAAAAGCGATTCACTGACGCCACACATCAAATACCAGGAAAATATCTTGGACAAAACATATATTATAGTATCAATTATATTCCTCAATTGAATTTAATTCAGGCTGAAGAATGTTAACTAGGGTTTAGGCAAAGAGCCACCTCATAAAATCTATCTACGTTCATCCATATTTCGCCAAACAAATACAGTTTCCATGTTTAAGGACGACAGCCAAACATTAGCTGTACAATATACATTCAACATTGGATCTTTCGCCAGTCCGAACCTCTTCATATAATTATTCAGACAACAATGACCTGTTAGATAACGTAGTTCGTGATTGCTATAGCAGTGGAAACATTCTTCAAAGAATGCACCAATACCAATACCAATTAAACTAGTACATTCAGTACAGGTTTGGCAAAATTTAATAATTATACCAATAGCAGATTTTTATCCAAAAGCTGCAGGGAAATCTGCTTTTTTATTGCCATCCATACCAGAATAGTCAAAGATCCAGACATCCAGTTGGGATTTATGTCCTAGCTCCGCGACTGTATTAATCTGCACCAGATCCTGAGGGTTTTTAATTCATCTATGTGCCCAAAACTATCTGCACTTAGTACTTCCTCCTTGTTAAAAGCCTAGTCATTTTTGTTTCGGATACTTAGTGTGTAAAAAGCTATTCGTAGGAGAGGCCTAAGGGCCAAGGGCCAGAGCCTTTCTAGGTATCGTTCATACAAGTGCTGTGCTTTCACGTTCCAACTGATTATGTATCGTTCTTGGAAGTTCTACTACGCTCTGTATAAGCCTTTTTTGTGCATTTGGAAATACACAACTATCCATGTACTCCATTTTTTTAATAATGAAAATTGTATTCAAAGTTTTTGTTCAGAAATCAAATCATCTAGCAAATTATACGACGCAACAATTTTGCGAGTCTATTTGTATCGATCACATTTAAAAAGTCGACTTAACCGAACACCCCTCATCTTATTTCCTGTCATTTTATAAAGCACCTATTATTCTCCACCTCAAAACTGTCAAAATTAAAGCCTATAACCCTGGATATCAAATGATTTCCCCTTTGTGTAACTTCATCTAAAATTCAAACACTCAACTAATCAAATAATGTAAATGTATTTCAACCTCGCATGTTAAAATTCTAGACTATACCCTACGAAATAAACTTTAATAGAACAATGAGCACCATCTAGCAGCGATCTTACCGCGTCGACTTAACTTGTTAAGATCGCTTCCATTTACAGACACGCTGTTATTGATTTTAATTGCGACATGTGGCTAAATTCTCTCTGTAGGTATCTGCCGACGTGGTGTTACATTTTTTTCCGTTTAGAGACGACACAAACGTGTAGGTGAAAAATCATTGTCTTTTAATGCTCTAAAAGAATTTGTCATAAATAAAATAGAATGTAGAAGCATTTTTCTTTTCGTGGATACTCCAGACTATTGACATATTTAAGGAACAAATTGATTTGTGAATAAAAACATCGAAATTTCTTTATACAGGGCTGAACAAGTGAGAAAAATGTGGTTGACACCTTCGTTATCGATCCGTTTCCTATTACATTGTAAACGAGTGAGGTATTAACATCATAAATAGTGGTAGACTGGTCCACGTGCTGCAGTTTCACTTTCCAGAATCAGTGAAAGCAATTACAGCTCTAGCCTCGCTATTAGGATGTCTTCCATTTCATTTCCTTCAATATCCTTGTGCCCCTGTACCTAGGCAGCCCCAGATCAACAAATTTAATACATTCCAAACATGAACCATCGAAAAAATTCTCAAACCACCCATGTCCGTCACGTACTTCGAAGGTTTATGCTTACAAAGATGATGGGACATATCTAACCAAGCACGTGATAAGTTTCATTTCATCCCAGTCGTTAGTTTGTCCCAATTTCCATTGCATTCAAGCCTGTATGCATCCATTCTCGCTTCCGCCTTAACATGCAAAGCAGAAAGAGCAGCTGGACTGTTTCTTATGCGCAAACTGGCAAGCAGCTTTAAAATTTGAACTTAAACGTGCTCTGACCATAGTATATTATAGTCAAAGAGTTTAAGAAGCTGTAGAATCCATCTAGACTCTATACCAAGAACGTGGTCCAATCTGTAGATGATGAAAAAGAGGACGACAAGAGAGCTGCTGTGATCTATGTCTGAGGTTAAGAAAGTACTGACAGGTGACAGCTGATAATTATAAATTTTTACGTAGTTTTTACGCTTGACGCCCTCTAGCGTCAAATGTGGTCACGTTGTATGAATTAAAATCATAGATTTAAAATTAGAAAAATAGAGCGCTATCTGAAACCATAGGTGGTGCATTTTAATATCAACATTGGCGCATGAGAGTTTGTAATACCTGACAACACTGTAGGATTTCCTTTGATCTGGTTTTGGTTACCAGAATAGGGCTCCATATCTGACTATATGGGAAAGACGGGGGACATTTATTGAATAAGTATCTTGTACAACTAATTTGGAAAGCCAAAGAATTGTTACTTGTAAAATTTAACAACACTGCAGTAAAGTCTTGAAGTTAAACGTATAAGGTTCAAAAACTAGTATCATGATTTGTGAACCAATGATAGTTTACCACGAATGATGGTGTTAGCTGCACTAAACAGTTTGTTTGCTCTCTACATAGGGCGATTTGAGAGAGCTCGCACACGAACTTAGAAATAGTTTGGACGTATCAAACTAATGTTTCGACAAGTGTATAACGACCTTTAAATAAACCAGGCTCCATTTGTAGAATTGGCATGAAAAAAATGTGCAGTTAATATTAATTTTGGTTTTGTAATGTTTCACTAGCTGGCAACATTCATCCCAAAACGTTGGTCTGTCATAAATATCTTATGTAAAAACAATCGAAAATAATGTCCACTCTGTATACATTTATATTGTTACAATATCCAGTTTTTCATTTTGTTATTTAATTTAAAAAGGACTACAAACTACTCGAAACATTTTAACTAATAAGAATTGGCCATTACTATATTACAGATTTCTGCAACAATAAAAATAAAATGGAACTGGACAAGGCGATGTCAGTGGCGTACTCCGTGAAGAAGAAAAATCAATTCATATCATTAGAACTGATAAAATACGTTTATTTGATATTGCAGCTGTTCTATATTTGAGTCGATATTTTCAAGAAACTAATTTCTGGTAAAACCAAAAACAATTTTAAAATAATTTAAGAATAAATCTCGAAAAAAGATACCAAAAAACGGGTTTAAAAAACTGTATGGAAATAGTAAAAACTGTGAGAGACAGAACAATTTCGGGTTAATCGAAGAGCCTTTTTTCAAGATGTACAGATTAGGTAAACTTTATATATCAAAGAAATACAGTTAAGAATAGAGAAAATAAAGATTGAGAATTACGCGAAAAATCAACAGGAATACCTTCAGGAAGCGTTTTTCAACCGAAATTTCACCTTTTATATTTTATGCGACACACCAGAAGCAAGATAAATCACTCTGGTTAACTTTGTAGACGACGCTGGATATGAAAATAGGAATTTAAATAACGTCAAGATGAAAAACAAATATTTTTTTCTTGCCAAGGGTCATTGTCCATTTAGACAGTAAATTTGTCAATAATAAGTTGTTTAGGATGCTGGATTACATTTGTAGACACAGGGTTCTTTCAGGGTGGCTAACCCACAGAAAAGGCACAGCTAGGAAATATTATTGTTCTCACTAAATATTTTCACCTTAAAATAGGTTCCTTTTATAACAAAAACCCACAACTATACTTCTTATCGGTTTCGTCATTCTTCACTATACCACCAATAGGTAGGCAACCACACTATTCAAATTAACACAGTATTTGCGATGGAATATCGAATGACAGGCTAGTTAGCAAACTATTAATACACCAAAATTCCTGCATAACAGAGTTAGAATCAATACTTTAACGCTAATTATTATTATGGAACAAGTGAAATGTCTCGAGTGTCTCAGGTAGTTTGTTTTCAGACATTCGCAAAGTTACAAACAGACAGAAACATGTGTAGCTATAGACTCTAAAATTGGAGTTGAATAAAGGTAGGTGTGAGATACCTCTGGACCGTAACATAAAACGTAGTCGAAATCTCCAGAGATACGTACGAGGAGTATAAGAAAAGTAGAAATATGAAAATATAATAATATAATAAATGTTTTATGATGCAATTTGATTGAACAAAACATCTACTAAGAGGCTTACAGCAACAGAAGTTTGTAGGGTATGACATGGCAACCTTCAACACAAGGCCGATATCCTAGTGGTCTAATGAGAACGATTTGTATGCCTACTACAATGGAGGAAAGTATGAAAGTATAAAGCCTGCTTCAAGTGTTGAATATATTTATAGGTGAACTAAATAAAACTGCAGGAACCAAACACTCTGAACGATTGGGAAAACCCCAAGTAACTTTCAAGCAGAAATCCACACCATAAGAAAGTGCGCCCAGTTCCATATTGATAAAGGATACAGAAGACAAAGGATTATCATAATGAAGGATAGTCAAGCAGCCATTAAAGCACTGAACTGTTGTGTAATCAATTTCAAAATGATGTGGGAATGCCTAGACAAACTCAATGAACTAGGCGAGAGCAATATAGAAGACACACTGGAATAGAAGGAAATGAAATAGCAAAGATGGGGACCGAAATACCTTCTGGGGGCCTCAACCCTTTTGCGGAATCAGCCCCAATGTAATATTGGAAGAAATAAATGAAGCCAAGAGAAAGAGAAGATCTGACCATTGGAAAGATCTAGTAGAGCTTAGACAATCAAAGATTCTACTGGGTGACTACAACCTGTTGAGATCAAATGAATGCAAAGTCAAAGTAAAACTATGCTAAGAGTCTTAACAGGGATCCTAATGGGACATAGCCGCCTGAATGGGCAATTGAAAAAGCTCAAAATAATGGAGGAAAAAGAATGTAGATTTTGTGGTATGGAAAAAAAGCCTCCATCTTAGAGCACTGTACCTGGGAGAACACTGAATAGAAGAGTGTGATAAACTAACTTCTCTTTATTTTGACTTTAATAATTTAAACACATTTTTATAAAACCCCATTTTATTTACTTCTATACTAGTTGAATGCACCAATTATAATAATCTACAATAATCCATTTAACCTAAAACATTATATCAAATTCGATCTATCAGCGCAAAGAACTTCAGGTAGCAAAAGTGTTATTGCTGATTAAACAGTATACACAGGTCAATAATACTATACCTGAAGTCGATGCACTTGATAGAGGAAAGTACTAAATATCTAAAATAATGAATATCATTACAAGAGAAACATTTTCCCCCAAGTTTTTTTTTTATTTAATACAAACATGCCCGCATCAACTACTAAGAGTTATTAGCAGGAGGACTTACACAAGTAGTATGTGTTGTATAATATGTGTTAAAAATAATTTTTTAAATTTTGTTATACAAATTAATGTCTTTGAAATATTTAATTAAAGCACTTGTGTCTTTGGTCAGCACATTTTTGAATACCGCACTTAAATTATTCAGTCTTCTATATCGGGAATATTCGGGACACTCTAGGATGATATGTTTTATGGAAAGAGGAACATGGAAATGTATACAGTCTGGTGCTGGTTCTTTGTTGAAAGTTGAAGCCTTCAGATATCCTGAAATTCCTCCGGGAAATAGGCCTAATGAAACTACTAGTTTCCTAGACTCTTCTCAGAAACTGAGTATAAGGAATGTCCGAACCCCTTAAATACATACATATATACATGAATTGTTAGGCAAAATACAAAAGTTAATAATACCTCGAGGCAACAAGTTGAGATTAACATATAAAGACATACAGCACTTGCGTTTTGAATCATCGACGTTTAAATTATGTAAAAGTGAAAGTCCCGAAAAGGACGCTCAATACTGATCAACGTCTAGGTACGGCACTGTCTAGACATCTTCAATAAAATGATAAAATAGAATTTTATCAATCGCTTTGATGATTATCCAAATGAGTAGGTGGACAAAGTGGTTCAATCGATCAACGGTCGGTTTCTATTAATCATAACGATTTAATTATCTTATCATCTATATATCGACTACGTTCTGCTTTTAATTAAACTTGTGTGTTAAGCTAAAGTGATACCATGTCATTTGATCTCCGAGAGTTTCTATTTATCGTAGAGAATAACATTTTCATGTAACTTGTGAATGACTAATTCATTGAATAAAAGATTAAATTCCTGCCTTAAAAGGAAGTTGCGCGGTCTTCATCCAGGCCGGAGAGTGTTATAGATTGGTAGATGAAAAGAGACAGTGGATAATGGAATAATGGAATAAGTATTTGAACACTCAGATAACTAGCCAGTAATTCTGCCAATGTTATTGTGTGCTATTAAGGAGTTTTGAAGAAAATTTCTACACGAAATAAGTGATAAAAATATGCAGTCTTCTACACATTGAGGATATAATCCTCAGGAATGACACTACATCCTCTCAGAAAAAGGCCCTAACAAAATGATCACTTGAAACTACCACTGGCTTTTCTAAAAATAAAGGACGAATAGAGACTGACACTTCATTGGAGGGTACACTCATTGGATTTTTCTTAGAACTGATATAGATGTTACAAAAAGTCATTTTTTAGAAAGTGGAAATGGAAAAATAGGCTTACATTCCATTCAAAAAGAGGGAGACAAGTATTTTACGATGTTAACAGTTGCAGCTGGCAACAATAAACCAATAAACCTAATAAAAACCCATAAAAATCCACTGAAACCAGTAAAATTTCATAGATTTTTGTACTTTTTAGAAGATTTGGGTTAGTTTTTGTCGTTGTGATTTCTGGTTCCTTTTTTTTATTTTCATATTTTTATTGATTTTATGGAATGTGTTTTATTTTTCTATTAATCCATGATTTTTTCAGGGATTTTTAATTGAATAATGTTGTTTTTAATGGTTTTTGTTTGATTTTCATTGTAGTTTATCATATTGAAGTAAGTTTTCATCATATTTCATCAGTTAACTGTCAATTTTTGTTACATTTCATTGAACTGGAATGGCCTACGATTGATTTTTTGTACATAAATTGTTATGGTTTCTCTAAATCTAAGTGGTTTTCCAAATTTCTACTTTTCTTCATCGTAATTACCTCATTATATCTATAGCTTTTCTATTTTCCTGCAATGCTATTTTCTCTATTACAATTACCGATTTTTTTGTCACCATTGTTATTTATGTGACTAATTTTAATATTTATGTTAAATTTTATACGGTCCTAATCACTCCTTCCTAAAACAGGTACATTATTTCTACATCTAAGTCCTTTTATGATCGTATAAAGTTCAAATGGCTCCCATTATGTAACGTCATAAATAAAACGCGTTGTAAATCATCGTTAATTTCCAACATACATTGAAGCACAGGAAAAATTTAACCACTGCTTCTTGCTATATTTTTATATTTTCCATGCAATCCTTGTTTAAGATATAACACAACAAGAAATAAATGAGAATAAAAAAATATTGCGGAATGGATAGATAAATTTTTACGGTAATCCAAAAGGATGTATCTAGGGCCGTTAATGGTTATTTAGGAAGGGCACTGTCGCATCATGCTTCAAGAATCTTTTTGATATTTAGTGCGGATAAGGTTATAAATGCGACAGCATGGTTATTGTGCTGTATTTCGTTGTGGTTTATAGTTTCAGTTGTTTTAAAAGCATACAGTTAACAATTTTAACTTAATGGCATGTTTTGTGTTGGAATTAATTCTTTTTTTTATTATTTCAACTTGTTTACCTAATGTCCTTTACAGGTGTTTGACTTGAGTTGTTTTTTGACTTTACGTGTTTTTTGTTCAGTTATTTTAGTCATTTCAACTTTCGAATCGAGCTCACTGGATTCCAATACTTGATTTTTTGGCATTTTATCAATTTGAATATCAGTTTTATATAAATCTGTCTTTCAAATAGATTTGAGTGGTTTGATGTATGAAAAAAATTAACAAAAACACTGATGAATACACCACATTCAACATCCAGAAGAGAACCATTTTTGTGTTTAATATATTTTTGTTTGTTTAGATTCACTCTTGTTGCTTTTAATAATTTTTGGTCTACTTTTATGGTTAATTATTTGTTTTTATTACCTTTGTCTTCAGTTTTTATTATTTTAAGTAGATTTAAGCGAGATTTCACTGGATTCTTCTCATCTTCAGTGGACTTGAATGATTTTTGGTTAATATTTCTTGTTTTTAGTGGTTATTGGTTGTGATTTTTTATGTTTTCAGTGGTTTTCCTTAGATTTTAGTGAGATTTAGTAGTTTTAAGCAGCTTTTACTCATAGTTACCTTGTTACCTTACATAAAGTAGTTAATTTCTCCACGACTAAATAATAACACACAAATTATTTTTATATATTTAGCTACATCATGATATATATTCTTCACACCAGTGAATAATGAAAAAGAATTCACTCTCGTCAGCCAATCACATTCTATTATTATCAGAATTCACGCTTAAATGAATTAAAATGAATAAATCAAATCGTCTCTTTTAAAACGTCAAATACTAAATAATGTATATTGATTCTGACAGCGTGTCGTTTGAAACGTCAAAATACTGATATAATCATAATTTTACGTATTATTTAGAGAAAAAATGGACAACAGTAGTTATAACTCCCAATTATCATTTATAAATGTAAGGGTTTCGATTAAATCTGTATGTTACGTATCCCTTTTTGAAATTAAACATGCTCTATAGCCTAGTGGTAGAAATAGTTGACTCTGGCGCGAACGATTGGGCTTCGATCCTCACTGGAAGCTGTCTTTTTTTAGTCGTGGAGAAAGTATAGTCTTTTACTTGTGTAGAATGGCTAATATTCACTTGGATGATTCCAAAACTCACTCGCTGCGCTCGCTCGTTTTGGAAACTTTATCCGCGTGAATAATAGCCATCATTCTGCACTCGTTGAAGAATATAATATTAAACTTTTTAGATCGAAATTTTAACATAAATTTTCATTACTTTCCATGCAGCCTGGTAAATAAATTGGTGATGAAAATGATATATTATAACAGTTTAATTGCGCGGCTGGTATAAAAGTTTTCCATAAGCCCTCGTATAAAACATTTCACCTGATTTTTATTATTTGGGGTTAAAACATTTGTATCCATAAATAATATTGAAACACTCCGGCCTGTACGAGCCAGATCGCCTCAAGTTCTGTCGACGACTTTACCAATTAGTTAATTATATTTTACTTTCAAGACTCGGGATTAAAAACAGGTTCAATTAACTAAAGTACTGGATTATAAATTCAATATCTGCAATTGCAGAATCGATTAGCAAAATTCATAATCAATCTTAGCATTTCAATTATGTTTGGGCGAAGATCAAAGAGAGTTTAATTTAATATTCCAATCAATGTTACCGATTAACTCGTACTAGGCATTGGTTACAGAAGTCATGGAAAAAAGTAATTGAAATCCTTTGAAATTAGTTTTCATTTTTTTAATTACTTCCGGCGAATTATGTACTCAGTTTATATCGAGAAAATTAAGATCCGTACTGGAACCAAAACATTATTTTTTATATAGAAATTTTCAACTGTCAAATTGCTCCGAATCGAATCGTACCGCGACAGAAGCACGCATGCGTAACGTAAATGGATCCATTTTGAAATATGGGGGTCTTTTTAGTGGGCGAGTTAAAAACTTTTGTAAACTATATCTTGCAGCGTATCAAATTGAAGAGCTTGTTACAAATATCTCAAATATATGATTTTTATTTATACTGATTCGCAAATAATTATGTTTCGTATAGCAATTGTGTGAGTGGAAGAAAGGAAGCTATATGTATGTATGTATTTTTGGGGTAACATTCACTAATTTCTTGGAAATTAAGCCACAATATTTTTAAATTCTTTATTTCAACGTATCAGTATCGTTCCAGCTATCGTTGTCAAGAAAAATAAGTAAAAATTGATTTTTATCCCTAACTGACACAACAAATTTTTTCCGTTGTGTCAGTTAGGGATAAAAATCAATTTTTACTTATTTTTCTTGACAACGGTAGCTGGAACGCTACTATGTGGATGGAGATCTCTTCTTTCATGTCACAATATCTGCATTCTTCTTCCTCCACTATTTTGAGCTATTTTAGGTGCCCATTCAGGCGACAATATCCCGTTAGGATCCCTGTTAAAACTGTTAGCGCAGTTTTACTTTGACTTATGCATTCATTTGATTTCAACAGGTTGTAGTCACCCAGAAGAATCTTTGATTGTCTAAGCCCTACTAGATCTTTCCAATGGTCGGATCTAACCTAACACCCATCGCTAACTGCCAACATTTATTCTTTCCTCTCTTTCAACCAGTTTTTTTCATATTCTCCTTGTTCTAGTGTAAATCGTATGTCGCCAAAAGGCTTTTTCCATACCTTAAGAGATGGGATGGAATCAAAGGATGCAGTCTTGCTAGGATCACCATGGGAGACCATGGGAAGCTGGCGCCGAAGAAATATTTGGTGATGACCAGGAAAAACCTACGTTTAACAGTAGGATTTCTAAGCCCTACTAGATCTTTCCAATGGTCGGATCTAACCTAACACCCATCGCTAACTGCCAACATTTATTCTTTCCTCTCTTTCAACCAGTTTTTTTCATATTCTCCTTGTCGTTCTAGTGTAAATCGTATGTCGCCAAAAGGCTTTTTCCATACCTTAAGAGATGGGATGGAATCAAAGGATGCAGTCTTGCTAGGATCACCATGGGAGACCATGGGAAGCTGGCAACGAAGAAATATTTGGTGATGACCAGGAAAAACCTACGTTTAACAGTAGGATTTCTGACTGGCCACTGTCAACTTGTGGACACACCTCTATACAGGATGTGTGAACAGGAAGATGAAACTGTCATGCAGGCATGTTTTATGCGAGTGTCTGGAGCTATCGTGAATAAAAGAGTGTGTGTTCGGTGAGTCTTGGCCTAGCTACAACTACCGATATAAAGGAGATGTCTTCTAGTGACCTGTCCACCTTCCTGGGGAGGACAGGATGGACGATGACCTAGGAGGAGAACTCCTCAGGAGGATGTACATGTAGTCTAAGTGCTGTGAGTCTACGCTTACCCTTCCTACTCTACAGATACAGAAACAGAAGACTTTTTGCAATCTGTAGATTAGAATTTTTGTTTGAATTTGTGCGTATAAAATAAAATATTACCGAGTATATTCCGTAAAGAATAATTAGGAACACGCATGTCAAAAATGTGTTTGCATGTTTGACATTAACACCATTTGAACGTTGTTACAAAGAAAGGGTTAAAACCTACCTAAAGGGTGGGTTTATATATATAAGGATCGTTGAACTGAAATTATTCTCGTTCTTTTTCGAAACGAAATACTGATAAGTCTTGTGATAAGCGTTGAGTTGTAGTCGAAAGTAGCAGTGGAACAACCCCGTTAATTAAGATTGTCACTTTACCGTATAGCGACGGGTAAATTTAGGTTTTTAATTATTTTTGTTGAGCATTTCCTCAGTTAGTTCATTATATAAAATTTAATTAAGTTTGCGTCGGTCCTAATTTAACGCTCCTAATCAAGTATAAAGTTTTTTTTTTTTTCGTTTAAATAGCTGCTCACTTGAAGGCAGGATAGACGTACGTGCTCGGAAAGTTAACTGATTAATTTTTTAATGGCATTTTTTATGCCTTCACTTAATTTGCAAATCTACTAAGTTATTATTTTAATATTTATTGTAATGAAATGTCTATTTTAAGGATCGGACGCAGTAAATGAGGCCAGGAAATTATTTACAACGAATAGAAACATTCAAATACAGAGCCCGAATTAATAGTTCGTTTATTGTAAAATAAAACAATTTAAGTTTGTTTTAAAATCTACATGATATTTCAACTTAAAGTTGTGACGCGTTTCGCTAATAATTTAGCTTTAACAAACGAATAGAGGTATAATAAGAAATTTTCAATTTATACAGTGCCTTAATACTAAATTATACAAATATTAACAATAAAATTATGATCTATTTACAAGGAAATAAAAGAAAAAAGAATTTGTCTAAATATAGGATTAACTAAAATAGGTATTTTACAAATTTACCTGGAAACTCATTCACAACAATCCTACAGGAACCTTTCTAGATAAAAAGGTTTAATAAGGGAGAATTGTTGATATCTACAGTCGACAGAAGCAAACATGAGCCCTGGTGGGCGTGTCCATGTCGCTGTAGTTGTATTATTTTAACAAATTACTAATGTTCGTTCGTTAACATTAGCACCCGCTTGGTTCGTTGCGATGAAATTCTTTTAGTTCGCATATTTTCCGGGGCTCATGTTTGCTTCTGTCGACTGTAGGTATTTGGTCGTTAAGAAAATTGTCTGAATATTTGTTTTTATTTATCTCAAGGTCTTCTAAAAGATATATAATTTGAAGGATTTAGGTTCTATATGCAAAATTTCAAAATTTGAATCGAGAGAGTGCTGGTTTGCTAATAAATGATTTGAGTAGCTGGAATCTGATTTTTGGTTGTCATAGCTTGTGTTCTGAAATTCTAGTAATAAAATTCCTAAAAGTTCTACCTATATAAATTTTATCACAGTTGTCATTACCACATTTTAATTTATAAACTCTTGATTTATTTAGTTTTGAAGATTTGGATTTGTTGTTTTTAATGAATTTGGATAAATTGTTATCGGTTTTGAAGCGAATATTCAAGTCTAAAGTTTCTAAAAATGATTTCAATTTCAAAGATGGTATTCCAAAGTATGTTAAGCTTTTAAATTGGTTATTTTTATTTTTATCAGAATCAAATACGTGTTCTAGAGTATGTCTTTTTATTTATGATATTGTCAATTAAATTTGGATCGTAATTATCCAAAGTAGAAGAAAGGGGGCACAATAGATCTTTCGGGTCTCAGTGAATGTTACTCCAAATACATACAAACATACATACATAGTGATGGGTGTGTGTTCAGTGCCCCCTATTTAGATCTTCTTCCACTAATCTCGGCGTTAACCAAATAAGTTATTCATTCCATAGAAAGTACCAAACATTCTGAACTGACAACGCTGATTGGTAGATTGGTAGCTGGTATTGAGCACGCGCCCAGCGCTAACTGCACACAATTATCCTTCTGTATTTCCAGTAGTTTTTCTTAAATTTTTCCTGTCGTACGTCCTTAATTTCTAATTTAACTTCAAATATTAAAACAATATTTACATATACAACACATTATATGGATGCTTTTGTAGAAGAAAAAGGACAAAAAAAAAGGAAAGCTATTATACCTTTTCCAAACAATACTTAATACTAAAATGAAAAAACTTTCTATAGTAGAAGTCTTGAGTTTTCCAAAGTTGTAATGTAAATACTGTAATAAGCACCATCCTGATAGGAAAGACCCGGAACCGCAATAAAAGTTGTTATCTTTGATTCTTCGTGTTGTCTTTAGTGTCATAAATTTTTCAAATCAGTTTTCTTTGTCTAGTTATCGTTGTTTATGTGTGCGCTTGGATTGGATATCGTTGCTAAGGAAAAATAATGTCCTTATTTTTTTGACGCGAATCCGAACGTTCCTAAGTTTTAAATGTATTTCTCGGCAGATGCAATTATTATAACAAGCTGGGTTTATGGTCGCTGGAGCTTTATAACGAAAATAACCCATTTATTATGATAATTGATTATTTTTCAATTATACCAATTATTTTAAAGGCTTTAGATATATAGAGTATGTAGGTATACAGTTAAATTTACCGAATAATAATTTCCAATGGCAGGAATATTGGGGAAGAGGCAAAATTGTAAAAAGGGTACTCTTTACACTATTTTCCAAGGTTTCGGGATATCTTCATTTCCATTTCCAAGGGTAGCATTCGAGATTTTATTACAAGTGGTTTTTTAAATGGTAAATACATCCAACAAAAAATTGATTTGAATTATTTAAACAAATAAATATCTAAATGATGTCAAACAAAATGAGTGTGATCAAAATAGGGTGGCACTGAACACTCGCCCATCGCTGACTGCGAACAATTATTCTTCTCTCTTTTTCATTAGTTTTTCTCATATTTTCCTAGTCGTTTTGGTGTTCTCTGTTATCTGCTATTTAATATCCCATTATGTTGTTAGATTATTATACGTAGTTTTTGGTATTAAAAATTCACAAAACTTCAAAAGTATATACCAATGACGGAAGCCATAAATTATTAACAAGACACCTACTTTGCTCGCTATAATATGGTTTCTAATAAGGTCGTTGTCACATGAATTTTTCAATAACGGGTAACATTAGACAGAAGCAAATTACCTTGAAGAATAATAATTCACGTGCAGGTAAAGAGCTGTCCGAGACGTTCAATAATAAGAGAAAAGCTGATTATGGTTAGTGTATTAATAGTAAAAGGGTTGAAAACTATCTTAACAAAAATTATGTATACATACTGGGTTGACATTAACTGAGACCTTGAAGATTTATGGAAGAGATATATTTCTGTTATCTGCAACTTTATACAGGGTGCCCCATGAGTTCGTACCAAAAACTTGAGAGGTTATAGAAAGACTAAAAATATTGATGGTATTTCATATAATAGTATATTCTTCAACGAATGCAGAATTATGGCTATTATTCACGCGGATGAAGTTTCCAAAACGAGCGAGCGCAGTCGTGGAGAAATTTGTTTCTTTACGCCCTTCGTTAACGAACTATAGGGCTCTAAAGTTGGAAATGAAAAATGGTTTTTTATTTACAATTATTATACCTATAGCTGATTGGAAATTAATAATATTTTAACTGTTAATAAACACCACAATTGCACACCTTTTGGCGTGATATACAAGTCTACAACATACTTGTAAACTCAGGTACCGACTAAATTAAATGGTGGATGTGCCATTTTTTTGTAAGTGAAACTTTTTTCAGTTATAAGTGCAACAATTGGCTTTTGTGAACATTTTTAGTGGTATCAAGTCCTCTTGTGACATCTCGATAACATTAAGGGTTTAAGAGACGTTAAAGCCAATCTCCTGAGTATACAAAATGATTTTGCACAAGTTTTTATTGAACTACTATCTCTGAATTCTCAAAATATTTGAAATAAAAAAATTCTCTGCGTGTGTCAGCCCATTTGTTCAATGTAAATTTTTAAATATTGATTTTTCACATATTTGTTATTCTAAAAGTATTATGTTTATTTAGTATATCCGATTATACCAAATTGGACACGGAACTTAAATTTATCCCGAAACGCAACTAATTAAAACAACACTGATTTTAAAAACAAAGTACTCCGCCGTAGTGGATGAACACACACACACAAAATTCCAACCGTGAAGCTATTAATAAATAAATATATCCGAAAAATAATAAAATTTCGTCGGCAGCACAACGTACATGAATAATTATTCGTTCGGAAAAAAACAAATATTGATAAAGCAGCGCGTGCATAATTTCAATTTTATTACTCAAGGTATATACAATAATTATTGGTTATATTGGAAATTTAATACAATCAATAAGCACTCAATAAATATTTTACCCAACTTTATAAAACAGTTTTATTATAGCCGTTTGCACCAATTGATATTTAAGTCGATTTAAAGTTAAGTGGCGCTTTAAGAAAGTTTTGTTTTGCACCATGAACAACTTGTCATGTTAAGCTGCACTTAGCTTAGCTTAGAAAATCGCTCGCTTATTCTCCACTTATCCTCAAAGTGGAGATTTCTAACCTAACATTCTTGTGTTTTGATTTATATGTCAGTTTTTCCTGTTTTCGGGTTCTTGTGTTCTGTCTTCCAATTTCAGGTGTGTTTCTTTTAATTTTTGAAGAAGGATGTTTATGGAGGATGATTTGGAAGTATTGGATATTCTTGAAAATGGATTTCCAAGAAGACGGTACAACCGTAAAAACTATTATGAAGAATTGGATGAAAATATTAGCAATTTTTTTTCCTGAACTGTTCAATTTGCCGATCTGATTTTCTTATTTTTTACTGTATTTTCCATTATAAATCATTTTCTTATTTAAAAAAACAAGAATAAAATCCTTCCATTCTCAAAAAATTCACTCTTAAAAGCTTTCAAATGGCTTTCAATACGTTACTTCAAACCACAAAAACGAAAAGTCACCAGAAACCATAGAGAAATTAATGATACTCAACTCAAATAGCGAGAGGTTGACAAATGTATTAAATACTTAGCTAAGAAGCAGAGCAAAAACATTGGTGCAACTGAAATTTAACTAATGACGAATTCGACTGGGGAGCATGATCCAAGTGCACGGCCTACCCCAGTTCCATTCGCATTTTCTCAGTGCCTTGGAAAAGTTGCTCCAACTCGGATCCGGTGCAGTTACCAAGCGGCACTAAAGAAATGCAAGCCACACCAATTCAGTTCTCAAGCAGACGTTGATTCGACTGGGATTGACACGAGACAACTATATATATCTAATCAAACGAATTTAAAAATTGAAAAATACAAACGTAACCTGGAAAGTACTGATAAACATAGTACATAATAAAGTAAAAAAACAATATTGCAAAGCAAGAGCATTAATTATAAAAAGTCGGTAATGAAATATTTAGCTGGACGAAATTATAAGTAACATGAAATGGAAGATTTACAGTTAACAAGCTCGTCATCCAAGAAATCACTCTCGCTGCTCGATGATAAGTTTAGAAATTCTTCAAGTGCCGCCATCAACTACATTTCTATTTGTAGGTTGTGTTTGCCCCTAGAACTGTACTAGCAGCACAGTTCTAAAATTTTGCTCTAAGTGTTAAAAAACCGCACCGAGTGCAAGCCAGTCGATTTCTCACCGGACCGCACTAATTTCAGGGTCACATATTATACAGATCTGACGAGAAATGTCAGTGCAACAATAGAAAAAGACGTAAGAAACATTACCAATACGAAAGGTACGCCTGCATCCTATTTTGAATAATGTAATTTCTTACTTACTGGAATATTATTTGCTGTTTAATTCTGTTTTTGACATTTAAAGTTGTCACATTCATGATAAGTTGATAAATAAGTTGCTAGTTTTTATTAAAACAATTTTTCAACTAGACTGTAACATGTAATTTTTTTCCCACATGTAGACAGATCGGCGTTGAAAAGGAGTTTCTTCGTTGTGTTTTTGCCCTTAGCGAAGTCGTTGTAGCGATTTTTCTAGAGTGTTATAAAGTTACAAAGACCCACAGTGGCCTTTAATAAGTATTTCAATTATGTAAGTCTTCGGTAGTTGTCTTGATCCCACCCTGTATTCCCCGAAGCGTAAATAGGTAATGAGATGATAAATTGAATGACTCTAATCTGAAATAAATAAGCGGAAGGAGGAGAAAGCGAAACAGAATGAACTAAGTGGCACTAAACGAAGTAAGTGACGGATGGGAGTGGAATAGAGAGGGAAGATCTCTCGATAACGGCGAAGACAGAGACGGACCGTAGACGAGGCTACATAAGCGTGAAATTGATCGCCTTCTTCAAGAGACCACCGCGCTATTTCGAGTCGACGATGTTATACAAATCCAAGTGATTGTATATGTCGATCAATTCTTTGTTTCTTTTGAGTTTTTGAATTGAAATTGTTGTTTTATGGCAGCCGATCTAGAAAATTAAAGAGACTGAGCGTTGGAGATAAAATTGAATGTAAGTTAAAAAAAATAAATGAGAGCTTTTTGGATGTAATAAAGTGCATGCACGAATAAAGTTAAAAAAAATTAAAAATGGTTAAGCCTTGATTACTTACAGACTCTCCTCAGAAACTAAGTAGAAGTAAGGGGCACAATAGATCTTTCAGGTCTTAGTGAATGTTTCCCCAAAAATATATATATACAAACCAAATAATAGACTATGATAATTAGCAGCAAATTTCATTTAATAATACACAAAACTTATTTTTTCCATTTTAGATTTTATTTCTCTACTTTCTTCATACATCAACAATATCAAACTTCATTTCTATCGAATAATTTCATCTCAAATATCTTTCTTGGAATATTTTTAGTGTTCCATACTAATAAATCGACGAAAATGAATTTAGTTCACCAAGCGTCTCTTGGGCATTCATTACAATCCGAAATTGATTTCACATACACTAATTAAAGCTCCCGGCTATGATACAGAAGCAGATGTTTTCATTTAATTCCAAGTTAATAAGGAAGAAGTTAACGATATATTATCAGGCACGTATCCAACGTAAAGTGTAATAGAAGAAGAGAGATGAACAGGTATGTATTGAATCTAAAAGTTTGATAAAAGAAGAGAAAAATTGACATAATAATTATTTTTGAATGTAAAGCAGTATCTCGTCGTAAATCAGATTTAGGAATTTTAACTGCAATTTCCGATTAACCACGAGATAGGAAATACCAGTATTAGCTTGCTGGGTGTGTCTAAACAGTTTAGGAAATTCTTAGCTTGACATCTTTCGGTTGTCATCTTGGTTGATACAAGTTTAGCGCTTTCAGAAAAGACACTTAGTGGCCGGCTAAGTACTAGAATTAAGATTCAAGACACAAAATGGGTCCCGTAATAAAGAACCTTTCACACGAGACAGTAGTCGTACACGTCTGGACACACTAGAGGTGGAAAGACACAGTGACCGGACACGTAATAGTCACGTATTCCACACCTGTGTATCGTGTGAATGCGTCTATTTATATTAATGTATTTTTAGCCGCGCGATTCTTTTCAGACGCTAGTAGCCGGCCATAAATTGTCTCGTATGAAAGCGCCTACCTTGGCTACTGGTATGAACTAGCATTCAAGACGCGCGCTTTTTAAATTTGGAAGTTTTAAGCATACGCGTTATATTGTATTGGTAGGAGTAGGAGAAAAAAACTCTGCTAGTGAGAAATTACTATTAATACAATAAAATATCGAAAATAACACAAAAACAGTCGATAAAATTAAATAAGAGCAGACAAACAAATAATCCACACTTATACAGAGACATCTTGAAGCACACATCAATATCACATGAACAATGTTCGAAATAATTTTCACATCACTTTTAGCACATCTTCCTTATTGTCTTTTTTGACTTACCTATGATAACTTATAATAAATCCTATGATAATAGTAGGTGCAAATGTTAAAGATAATCACTTATAATTGCACAAGAGGTTTGTATTTTATCGGGTAAATTTGGATTGTTTAATGAGAAACTGTTTCCTAGCAATTAGACGAGAACAACTGTCAACTATTAAAAACGCGACACCGAAGGTGGAGCGTTTTTAGGTTGACAGTTTTTCGAGTCTAATTGCTGAAGGAAACAGTTTAGAAGTTGAACAACACAAATTTACCCGATATCAATACAAACATCGAGTGTAATTCGGCAGGACAATTCAATGAATCGGCTCATTGTTAGTGTTTAGAAATTCAATAAGTTGTTGACAAACATGTCAAATTATTTATCATGGTAACAAATGCATAAGTGAAAAAACCACAAGTGCATTTATCGCTGAAAAAGTTATAGCTAACTTTTGCCGGTGTCAAAGTGACAATTACACTGAGGCATATGCGATTTTTTATACATGAGTTGAATTGTCAATTTAAATAAATAAAGGCCAATAAGAATTGAATAAAATATATATCATATGGAGACTACACGTGACTAACCTCAAATTAAAATAATATTGTCATATTCACAAATATTGTATAGTTAGAGGCGGGGTTTGTTAGTTCAGTTAGTCGCTGTGATGCGCCATACTCAACTGGCTGCGCACAAACTTTGTGCCGGTTTCTTCCATATGTTTTAAAACCTCTCTTCTATTTATTACTCTATGGTATACACCAGGCTCGAAAAAGTTCGAGAACAGCTCGAGAACTTAGTCTGTACCCAGCTTTAATAATTGAGATCTTTATTTAAAAAAGTTGGATTGGATAAAAGGAATGCAGGTGAAAATAAAATTCTATTTATTTATTCGTAGTAAAAAAGTGTTTTTACAGGAAATTGACGAGGTTGATGGTATTTCCAATAAAAAAATTAATTAATCTGCATACATCCTGTGCGGCGACACGCCTATTTAAAATTAATTCAACTTTTTCGTAAAAACAAAACTGTGTGTATGGGTTCATTTGCAACTTTGTAAAATTAAAAGTTTTATTGTAGGAAGTTAACTGATGCATAACGAAAACTTTTCTCTTAAAATGAAAACAGTTTTAATTAGACAATGCTTTCAAATTAATCGAAGTTTAGAAAAACAATTTAATTAGCTGTAAAATATACAGGGAAATTAACATTTTACTATTAAGCGTAACATAATGAAGTTTATTATTATACGGGGATATAAACGAATCGGGATTAAAAAGAAAGAGAGACAGAAAGAAGGGGGGAGCGCGAGAAAGAAAAGCAGAGTAACAGAATTTTTAATTTTTAAGGTACTAAAACGAAATAGGTAGTAATTTTAATTAAAAAGTTGGAAAAAGTATCTTTTGTTTTACTAGCAGAAAGAAGCAAATAAAGTTTAAAAGAGTAGACGTTTTGTTCGCGTAATTAGGAGGAAATTAAACCCTTCCGATGGTCATCGCGAAGAACACTCCAAATTTTAAGTTTACACAGATTTATTCGACTTTTTATTGAGATAACTTTTTTAACGTTCCACTGATTCGAGCGGAAAAAAAATTAGACCGAGTGAATTTGCTCACAACTTTAATTGTGTTTAAATTAATCGCTCGCTTACTCTGGCTTTCGTTTGATGTTTTCCAGTGTAATTAATCAAAAACCAATTTCCGCATGTTAACATTCCTGTCTTGATTAAATCTATTATCAGATTATAGAAAGAAAAACTGTTCTTTAGAAATTAAAACTCAAATTATGCAATCACCTTTTTCATATTTTTGTGTCCTACATCGTTTAATAAAACAGAAATCTACACAAACTCATTGGTACTTTTTTGAGCTCCATTTGACTGTTTTTCCATGACACCACTCATACATATGAAGACGTTTTATAGTGGAAAGCTATGACAAAAGGCACTAGCAGCAAGAAACTTACTGGATTTATGAAGATCTCTGCCCAAGGAAACACTCCACCTGTACGAAAAGTACTTGGCACCAAAAAATAACCAAGAATCAAAGAATCCAGCCTGTGGGTGCCAGCCAATTATGTTGATGAAGGTATTCATTCATTCCCTGAATCTTTGTAGCATTTCCTATGTTATCTACTTTCATTCCTTCGTGGGGGATGGATTTTGAGTAATTCTAATGATTTTATTATTAGAGAGATATTGCTGTGACAAATCCTGAGCGATGTTATTACCGCAGACGTTATATTTACAGTTGAGCATGCTCAGAATGAGTTCGAGAGACCCGTTGCGGTAATATACCGTTAGCGCATCACGTTATTTACGGCAGAACAACACCTCACGTGAAACGTTGCGCTATTCTACTTCGGACAGAATCGTATAGATCCGGTAGCGGCGGTAGCTGATCGGAAACCTTTCGAGGTTAAGTTGTTGTTTGTTATGATAGTGAAGTGGAATGTTTGTGATTTTGTCTTAGTCTTTGTAAGTTCCCACAGACGCAAACGCAAAGCTACTTTGTTGTATGTCACTGTGACAGTATCTATTAATAGATAGCAGTTGACAGGAGCAGTACTGCATTCAACTGCATTATGATTGCATTTAAAACGTAGTAAGAAATTGAAAATATCTTTGAATTATCAAACTGGTCTGGTATATTTCGTTGAAATCTATTTTTATTTTCGGAGAGTGAAAAAATTCGATCTCGACTTGTAATGGACATGTCAGATTTATATGGAAAGTCCAGAGGTCATTTCCGGAAAGGATAAAATGGCACTAAAATCAGTCTCTTCCGATGAACGGTACATGTACCAAAGTTTGTTGGAAATAACAAATAACTTTATTCACCCTAGTGCATTTTGGACAAGCTTTTAAAAGTGTTTTTATTTAATAAATTCAAAAGAAGAATGGAAGACACTAAGAGAACTAAAGAGTCACGAAAAGATACCCGGAATTAGGAATACAATTCCCGAAATTTAAAGACTTCTCACAATAAGATGGAAATTCAACAATTTAAACGAAAGTCCAAGCATTTTAGTTGCAAATTGAATAATAAATACAGGACGTTTTATAGAGATAATCAGCCGTATTAATAATAAAATTTAGATCATTCTAACTTGACATTTAAACCAAAAAATACATATAAATGTCAAGTTAGAATGATCTAAATTTTATTATTAATACGGCTGATAGAGATTATCGTGAAATTTTTTGGTCTGATAAGCAAAACTGTAAACGAGAAGCATAGAGTAATAAATAAAAGAGAGATGTTGAACGTGTATTTGTGGCACAAAGTTACCACTAGCGCCTACTTTGACTACTGGTATGAACTAGCATCCAAGACGCGCGCTTTTTGAATTTGGAAGTTTTCAGCATACGTGTAATATTGTATTAGTAGGAGTAGGAGAAGAAAAACTCTGCTTTTATACAATAATATATCGAAAATAACACAAAAACAGTCAATAAAAATAAAATAAGAACAGACAAACAAATAATCCACACTTATACACCAATCTACCTGGAGACATCTTGAAGCACACACCAATTTCACACGAACATGTTCGAAATACCACTTTTTCACTTAACTAGAACTTTTAGCAAATCTTCCTTATTGTCTGCAAAAATAAACGATAATATGAAAAATATTGTTTCTATTATTTTACTTTTTTAACTTACCTATGATGAGTTATAATAAATCCTATGATAATAATAGGTGCCAATGTTAAAGATAATCAATTTAAATAGAAGAAAACCAATAAGAATTAAATAAAAATAGATATAATATAGATATGTCCAGGAGTGACTACACGTGACTAACCTCAAATTATATTGACAATTTTCGTGTGGTTAGAGGAGGGGTTTGTTAGTTCAGTTAGTCGCTGTGATGCGCCATACTCAACTGGCTGCGCAGAAACTTTGTTTTAAAACCTCTCTTTTATTTATTACTTTATGGCGAGAAGTCTTCCAGTAACGGAAATGTAGAAGTGTAGACAATAGCGACATCTTCACCTCCAACTGCAAACCAAAATTCGAAAAATCTGACGTGTACTTGGAACAATAAAGTAATATCACAGTTTCCTATAATATTGTCTTATTTAATAAAGCGTTAGAGTAAAGGGATGCCAATAAAAATTTTTCCTGGTAATTAAAACGTATTAATTATTCAAGCCAAACACCAGAAAAAAAAATTCATCAATCACGAGCTGGAATAAACTTTCCAGGAAAAATAAATCTCGACGGTTTGTAACTAAATTGCCGTTCAGAATTCGTGGCGGTTATCTTTACCGCTTAGCATTTGTGATGGATAGTAGAGATCTGTTATTTTCCTCTCCTAAAGTTGGAATTCTGACATAAAGCAATATTTAATAATCTGAGTTTACAAATGGATTTCGATAAGGAGAATTTCTGTCAGCTATTGCCCACTGTTATCTTTCCTGTGTTTTAGACACACACACACACACAATCACTGGAAGGTTTATAATTTAATTCGAAGAACTTTTTCTCTTCTCGTATATTTTTCTTCTCTGAAAAGCATTCATTTTTCATACCCCCCAATGACCCGCGCACTTTCGTATACCTACTTGAAGTAAAAAATTCAATCCCATCAAAAACATAACAATACGTTCCGTAAAAGTATCTATAATAATAACTTATTTCCGTATAGATGGGGCCAGGATGTTGTTTCTAAAAATCTTTGTTGTTGTATGCGAGCCTACTTTAATATTCATTTTAATTGTTTTTTTTTGACAGGTGACAGAAGGACGGACAAACAGATTTAGAATCATTGGAACTTGTGAAGAAGTGATTTGACATTTCTTTTTGGTGTGCGTCATCGTTTGTGACGTATATCCGGGTTTTGGGTATCGTCGTTTATTTTATTTGCTATTTTGACATCTAGCCAACCTTAAATTTGATAAATAAAATCATCAGAATCGTAGTCAGCCAAATTCGAAAAAGCTTTGAAATTTATAATTACCAGCTTCTTCTTCTAACTTTCAAAAGGTGATGTTTGTTCCGTGTATCATATTTTAAAAGTATAGGCATGACTTGCCAGAAAAAGACGTAAGAAACATTGCCGCCACGAAAAGTACATCTGCATCCTATTTTGAAATCTCTAATTTCTCTCAATTGATAGGTCGCGCTTGCGCATAATTTAAACATCAACTAATCAAATTTATTGTGATATTTTGATTAGAATCAATCACAGACCGGCCTTCTTTCCATTTCTCACAACGTAATGCCTTAAAAGGACATTAACAATCAATGACTTACACCAATGAACTCTATAATAGTTGTGTTTTTAACAATTGTTCTTTTAGTTTGTGAAATAAAGTTCTATTGAATTACCACTCGAGCTCAGATCCAGCAGTATATTTTTTGTGGTTGTTTTCTTATACTTACTTTCATATAGGTAATTTAACACGATTTGTTCTGACAAAATCACTCGAGCTATACGCTCTCGTGCTCCCGTTTAATTGGCAATGAAATTAAGTATTCGAAAACAACCACAAAAAATATCCGACTAAATCTGGAGCTCTTGTGGTATTAACCACGACAATTCAAATGAAATTTAGCTCTCGAGTGAACGAAGAAACACTCAAAAAATATAAAATTATACTGAAGATTTTGTTTATGAATACAATAATGAAGAAGTCTTTTGAGCCACGAATTTCCTTTGAAACGAGTGACTAAAGATGTTTTTGACAGACTTGTCGATGGTTTATATTAATTAGCATTGAAAATGGATGCTGTATACGTGGATGCATACCTTTTGCAGACTGCGTTTGACATAAGAAGAAGCCACATGAAGTTTGCCAACTGTCTTGCGCAGGAGTCAAAATTGGTCTTGTTTATCTGTCGCCTGTTACAGACATTTGAGGTTGTGTAATGGGTTACCGGTATATTAGAAATTATCTGTCTTGACTGTCACTGTAGATCCCGATCTGCCGGTTATTGTAGACTCCCATATTATTTGCCTTTGCACATATCATTATTGCTGAATATGCCTGCTCTGGTGCCGAGCTCATTCCTTGATCCGTCTGTGTACCAGATCAGTTAATTCGCTCTACTGAGTGGTGGTGCGTTCTCTTCCTCAAGCTCTTTTCGATCTTTGATAACAATCTCGAAGTCCTTGCGAAAGATATATCTGGTGGTGATGTAGTCTGTTAAATTTGTCGTCATCCACATGCCTTACTTCTGTGTGTCCTCTCACATGATCCACGTCATGGTCCTAGTTGGATTAGAGCTGCCCTGGCTTCGCTTATTATGACATAGTGAGCGGAAGAAGGTCTAGCATTGTCTTCAGCGCCGCTGTAGGAGTGGTCCTCATTGCCCCTGTAATGCCAATGCATGCAAGTCTATGGACCTTGCTTAGTTTCAGCGTCGTAAAGGTTCGTCTAATCTTTATCCACTAGACAAGAGTAGAGATACTGGGGATGACAACCATTTTGTACAACCGGAGTACCATGCTTGGTCCAAGTACCCATTTACTGTTTCTTAGTTATCATTGTCTGTTTTTGTAACGTATAAGCCGTGTAATATTTTTGAACTATTCCGTTACACATTGCACCGAAAAATAAATTGAAAACCTTTTAATGCCCCGTTCGATTTATCGATTTTCCAAATCGTTTTATTATTGTAATTAAAGAAGCAGCCACTCAAAAAAAAGTATAATCAACCAGACCACGCACCGCTTCTTCATCCGATATCTCAATTTTATCTATATTTGAATATTCATACACGGTTAAAACGAAACACATAAATCTGGTTTGCGAGAGGAATCCCCGCGCGGCTAAACTTTACTTAATAGCGTATCGATCTTTCGACGTTAAATAATCTATATTTGAAATCACGATGGCGTATATCCAATTAAGTATGTCATCAAGAGTACATAACTTAGTTGAATAATTCATGAAAGCAGCTTTCTTACCTTAAATCGTGGTGACACGCCACCAACAAGAAACTGTCAAGATGCAAATGCAATTAACAACTAAAGTGCTTCGGAAAATAATTACAAACAGCCGAACGAACCTTCTAGAACGTTTTACGCTTTACTTAAGTAAGAAGGATAGATGAAATTGAAAGCAACAATTTTAACCTCTCGCACCTAGCGGAGTGTGTGAATCGTTTGTCGCGTTCATCTCAACAAATATTATTAATATTTAGTTATCAATTGACAGTTGATTTTACCTGATTATTTATTTACGTTTCTCGAAACCAACAGAGTTGATAATTATTGCTTCTTCTGTTATTAACCTATTCAAATATTTTGAGAATTCAAGGATAGTAGTTCAACAAAAACTTGTGCAACATAATTGTGTATACCCAGGAGATTGTCTTTAACATATTTGCTGCTTGAAACTACCTATTAAGATACAATTATTTGAATAATAGTTTCAAATTCGCGCTCAACCGAAAATGACTGATGACATAACGAGTGCATTCATAATATAACGAAAACTGACAGTGTTCTTGTCATTCAGATGACAGGCTAAACGCTTCTCGTGGTGCGTTTGTGAATCATTTTTGTCTTAAATTTGGCAAGTAGTGGAATAGTATGTTCTTCAACGAGTGCAGAATGATGGCTATTATTCACGCGGATGAAGTTTCCCAAAACGAGCGAGCGCAGCGAGTGAGTTTTGTAATCACCCAAGTAAATATTAGCCATTCCACACATTTAAAAGACTATACTTTCTCCACGACTAAAAAAAGAAAGCTTCCAGTGAGGATCGAAACCCAATCGTCCGCGCCAGAGTCAACTATTTCTACCACTAGGCTATAGAGCATGTTTATTTTTTAAAAGGCATACGTAACATATAACTACTTATTTGTCCATTTTTTCTCTAAGTAATACGTAAAATTATGATTCTATCATTATGTTGACGTTTCAAACGACGCGCTGTCAGAATTTATTTGCATTATTTGGTATTTGACGTTTTAAAAGAGACGATTAGATTTATTCATTTCAATTCATTTAAACGTGAATTCTGATAATAATAGAATGTGATTGGCTAACGAGAGTGAATTCTTTTTCATTATTCACTGGTGTGAAGAATATTTTATATCATTATGTAGCTAAATATGTAAAAATAATTTACTAAAGTTATTATTTAGTCGTGGAGAAAAATAGTTCTGTAAGTTTGAGCAAAAAAGAAATCTTGGACATGATAAAAATGTACGGCATGTCTGGCTTGTAGAAGAAGTTCCATCATATTGTTTCATTTGAACTGGCATGGCGTGGTAGAGAAGGTTCTTAATGTTTATCATTTCAAAACAAAAACGAACAATAAGGAGTTGACGACTACAACTATGAAGTATAAATCTATAGCGTGAACTATATTCTTCAGGATGATACGAAAATATGCCGATTGGGGTGAACAAGATGTCTAAGTGGATAAAAGAAAATGCAAAGATGATATTAAAGAAATTGAAATGACCAACCATTCCGCACGATTGACTACTTTGATTGACTAATTGGATAATGATCATTATTCAAAGAGATTGGGAAAGTATCATTAATTTTTAACATACCAGAGCGAAACAATGTTGGAAAATCTTCCACCCAAGGTATTTTTGATTTTCAAAACTTCAATAATAACGTCATCTGTAAGTTCCGAGATTCTTCTTGCTTTTTAAATCAAACTGAAATGTGAAAACGGCAGCCATTGAAAATGATAAAGCCTAAATGTGCTACCCTTCTAATACTACTTTCACCTAAGGTTTGAGAATAATTGAAAATTAAAAAAAACCAATAAAAAAATCCAGAAATTTAATCTAATTTCTTCACCGAATATAATCAAGATGGCAATTAAAAAATGTAACCGGCGCTGACAGGCAACTAGGTTTAGTATTTTAAACAAATTAAGATTTACTTTCTTGAGAATAACAGCGGAGACAGGAAGACACTTGATTTCACTTTCTTCTTTAATCACACAGTTATTTTAAATTACATCTTGAATAAGCAAATTCATTCTGGAATTAACTTGCCATTAAGCTGTTATCAAGTTGATATATTATGATTAATATCACTAAATATTCTTCAATTATAGCGGGTAACTTTTGAGAAAAGCTGATTTGTTTTTATAAAATGAATGAAATTGTTACAGAACGAATTTACCTAATAAAAGTGAGGAATTGGTGCACATTTATTAATTATACAGAGTGTTCAAATAGTTTTTGAGATATATTCTGTGCAAAACCTCGTGGAACACGCTGTATATTTCAAAATGTAACAATTTGATCAATTCTGACGAAAATATTAATAAATTAACAAAAAATGCTGTTTACAGTGAAAAGGTTGTCTGGAAAGCATTTAATTGCGGAGTAGAATTCAATGAGACCTCTGGCGGAAAAAATTGTGATTGTCGCAACGAGTAAAACAATTCCTTTTGCATTTTTTTTGTATTATATGCAAGTCAACGTAATTACCGTAAATTCGTACTTTATTTGTGTCAGTGACAAGCTTAAAACTGTGTTTTTCTATTCAACTCAATAAACTGTCGTCATTTCTGAGGTTATATTCTTATATGGAAGAGGTTATGTTATTCTATTCTTTGTTTCCATTGTTTCCTTTTATGAAAGTGCCACTTATTATTTCCTCTATAGGTACCATGCAAAAATATATGGCCAGCATTTAAAACTGCCTGTGCCACATTTATGCACCTAGAAGAAGGCTCAGCATTTACAAATTCAAATAAACTTTGAATAGTCAGTGTATACTTAATCCATAGTTACAAAAACAAAGAGAAAATAAGATTTAAAATATTACTCAATACAAACGTACCTTACCTGTAACTATTGTAGATGTGACTGTATCAAAAATAAAATAAAAATAAGAAATCAGACCTAAACTTGTTTTATTTTTGACAAATATCAACTATACCTATTACTCCAAAAATAAAAATATTAGGAGTCAAAATTCTGTTTAACAACACAAAATACTAAAGCACAATCAAAGAAAAAGCAAAAGTTTCACAAAACACACACTGAAAATAACTAAAACAGCAAAATAAAACCATTTAAATATCAAATGGCTTATACGGGCACGGCCGCTGATTTGTTTTACTCGTTGCTAAGATGACATTGACATTTCGGAGCGCCATCTATCGAATTCTACTTTTCCCAATAGTTATACTATTTCTATTCACTATTATTATAATTACATTGTTTTTCATAATTACTATCCACAAAATGAGAATTCCAACTTATATCCCCAATTGAAAGGAAACAACTCAATATTTATGAGATAGATTGTATTCTTCTCACTTGCTATAAATCTTGGAACTTTCAATTAACCTAAAAGCCTAAGAAATGACAAAAACTCTTAAGAAAGGTATTATTACTGGATACTGGTTTATATAAATTGACTTTTTAGCGGTTTTGTGAGCCAGAAGAATCATATTTTATAGATAAAAAAGGGTCCGGAGATGACAAAATTTGAAATTGTTAGAAGCTTTAAGTCAAAATTTCTTTTTTAAATATTATCGGTTGATATAGGTTGGTAAATTTGTTTAACGCTATTTATCGATCACAAGCTAAGCTAATATACGTTAAATTTCAATTCAATCTAACAACGCAACTTCCTTGCGTTCTCCTACTACCTTGTTCTCATCACTGTAGCATTGAGCAAGCGATTGCGCCCTCACCTTCTCTCCATACATATCCGAGCTATTTTATTCTTTGTCTCTTTATTATTTTTACTATATCTTCCCCATTCATTTCTCTTGGTATTTCATGATTCATACATTGGCTGTATTTATAGTCGTCAGTTTTTATTAAGAGTCAATATAGTGGTGGAAAAAATATGTTTCAAACAAGACCATAATAATCTGCAATGATTGGACAACCGTCTCTTTAAAATAAGGTTCCAACTCTTCACCATCTCGATTATTGTTTCTTTATTGGATATATTTTGTAAGATTCCAATCCGAGTGGTAGTAGCCATCGTTTACACCACATTTTCTAGAAGTATCTGTCCAGAAGCCTGAAACAATCTCTCGTGGGAAAATAAAAGTTTTTTGGGACACAAAAAAAAAACCGCTTCTTCCGTCTAATAACTTACTATCAATTCCAAGTTATAAACATAAATGTTTTGGATTGTTAGAAGATTTATTACGTAGACCGATGCCTATGATTCAGTCTAATTTGGTTCATTTAAATCCTCGTTATGTGTAATTTTGCATTTCACAGCTAATTGTAGCTAATTTGATAATTTGCCCGTAGGTGCTGCATACGGAAATTGTAGTTTAGGAAAGAAAAACAGATTTATGTATAGTTCGGACCATTTGGTGGATTGTTTTTACACAAATGAATCTTTTATCATGAAGCTGCTTTTAAAATTTTAAATAAACGAAACTCTAGCTAACCATAATTGAACTTTTTTATTTTTTTAAACACTTTCGTAAGGTAGCAGCTTAATTATATCATATTATAATATATAATTGTAATTGTAAGTATAACAATTACTTGACAATTAAGCAATGTAACGTCTATTTTGCATTTCGCACAAGATCGACTCTAATCGTCACTACATCGTGGAAACTTGTAAGGGTGTGGTTAGGTACATTAGTTTTTATTTTTATTTCATAACACTTCGTAATTCCAGCCACTCAACTAGAAACAATTATACTTTTATCACACATCAGGCACTCACCAATTATTTTCTAAATTCTCCTGCTCACAGAATAACAAATACTTACAATAAATTGTCCAGTATCGTTGAAATAGATATTTTTCACCACAGTGCAGATTTGATTAAAAAACTACTGAAAGACTATTTTATGCAAATTTAATTTTTGTTTTATTACCTACTCTTGTTCTCTCTTTTTTGTATATATACTTGTTTTTATTTTTATTTAATGTAGTTATATGATTATATTTAAATTTTCCTTTTATCTAATTTGTAAAATTATTTGTAACTATTAGTGGATGCTTTTATGGGTTTGTCCTGTTTGTATCCCAAATAAATAAAATAAATTAAAATAAAATAAAATTTTATCCTAACGTGTCAGTACTATAGGCTTAGCTCTTGTCTAAGACTGTTCTTGTCTAAGGTCTGTTCCAAACGCAGTCAGCAACTGTCAGAAACGATCGCGTAATACTTATCACATATTGCGCCATAGGAGTTTTTTAAGTGCTACTTGAGTTCGGTTGCGAGTTGAGCAATATGTTTTGGGTTGATACATCTTGTATTTTGTATGCCACCAAGACATTCGCAAAAAGTCACTTAGAAATAGTAATATATGACCACAGAATACTAATTGCTAAAACCACTGAAATTATTTCTTATTACAAACAATTTATTGTTTTTTTTTTATTTCTTTTCAATTTTAATAAAAAAAATGTTTGCTAATTTTGTACCTTCAATGTCTAGATTGTTTAAATATAAATGATGTTTCAATAAGTATTTAGTTCAGTTAATGACAAAGATGAATAAATACAAATTGAAACGTCATTTCTACTGAACCAATCGAGTAATGAGTCCTCAATTAACAATCCCATAGTTATATTACTGTTAATAATCTATTTAATTATCATTATTAATTGATTTAATCACTATTACCAACCATTTCCATTGCTATAATTAACGGGTTCAATTATAGTAAGGGAAATAGTTAGTTTATTTAGTTTTCTGGGGTAATTGATTTTTGCTTACTAGCGGTTACTGTTTTTTATCGGTTATTAAAAAGTTGACGGATTTTGATTATTAAAACCCTTTTTATCGTTAAATTAAGCCGCGTTTACACGACCCCATTAGGTGGGCAGGTAACCTGGGGCAAGTAACCTTTCCCGTGTAGACGACCACGCTTTTAAATCACAGGCAAGTTCCCTTTCAACCTGCCTGGCTGGTCGACTTGCACGAGGAGTAGACAACCTGCCCCCTCACCACTCGAAAACTATATCCGCCTTGCACTGATGACGTCTGGACAACTTATTGAAGAGAGCAAGTTATTTAAGTTCAAGAAGTGCATCAAAACTCTTAGCAAACATGCTCAATATTCTGCTGGTTCTTCATTACGCAGTTCTGTTAGTAACTGGACAGATGCACCACGGGTATCTCTCCTGTTAAGTCGCTCTATCACCCAAAGTTTTTTCTTTTCCATTTCACTTTTTCACTTACAAATTCCAGTATGTACTTTCTGGCTCGCTTGCAGCTGACGTCGTGTGAATAGGGTCAACGGTCACCAGTACAGTAACTTGCCTCAGGTGACCTGCTCCAAGTAACCTGCTACCTACTGGGCCTTGTATAAACGCGGCTTTATTGAGTCCAAATACGTATGAAAGTTTGTACCATCAACTACTAAATTGATAATGCTGATTAAATATCTTGCTCAGTGTAGGTAAGAAGGTTGAAAACTATCTTTAATACGTCATTCTTTTTTTTCCATTTTTAAAATTGCTTGTTCCAAACAAAAACATAAACGCAATCAAAGATTTATATCAACTGGACTAAACAATACTTTAATTGAAGTTAATACTAATGGTGCGATTTCGGCACAAAATTTTCCGTCTAAGCAGCACTTTCTATAAAAGTGATTTTACTTCTTAATTTAAGTTATGGAGCAATAACTTAGAAACAGTAATCTAATAAAGCAATATAATTCGACCGTTATAAGTGTCGATTCCTATAAGGAATCGAAGTTAACAAAGTGGCCAGGCCTTTTAACGAAATTGAAAATATTCTTAGCGTGGATGAAGCACTCTCCTTATAGACAACACAAAACAGCCTGCAGGACCTTTCAAATAAATTACTTTTATCGAAAATTTACCATTTTTTTACTCTTGGAATATTGGGTTTTTTTTAATCCGTCTCGAGATACGTATTACATATCGCAGGTGTGATATTTTTATCGATGCCAAATATACAGATATAGACCCAGGGAGATACCAAAGCCCACGAGCACAATGCCATACCATTACGACGTCATTTCAGGTATGCCATACTAACCAAAACGTGATCCTTGGTAACAAAAATTTCAAAACGACATACCTCTGGGGTGTTGCCAACTGTCAGCCACAATGGGGCAAAAATGTCACTTTTAACAAATGGGGTAAACGACATCAAATTAAATTCACTAGGGCGAGTTGTACCAAACACCTAAACTCGGTTTAATGATAACTGATGTTTAGACTGTGTCTGATTGATGTATTTATTATCAACAATTACATCAGTCTAATCATCAGTTAACATTAAACCGAGTTTAGGCGTTTGGTACAACTCGCCCTAAACAATAGAGGAGCTCAGTCTAAGGTCAGTGTGGCCAACAAAATGTGGTTTTTTCTGACAAGAATGACAGTTAAGCTTTTCCATGTCTTTTATCATTCTGAACATCTATATTGCTTTATTAAAATAATGAATACACATCCGAAGCGTATATCTTGAAATTTAACATGACGTTTTAGCTGAATACTCAACATATCGGTGGCCAATAATCCTAGGAACTTCTGGCAAGTCACCATTTCATTTCTGTTATTCAGTCACTAGTTATGTCAAATGTCAGTTATATTTATTTTTATTGATATTAGTTTATTTGTGTATGTCCGTTTCCAATTAGATTTTTATAGTATTTCTAGTTAGTTGTATCTTTATTCATGTATTTACTTATTCCACTGACATTTGACATAACTAGTGACTGGATAACAGTAATTAAATGATGACATGCCAATAGTTCCTAAAATTATTGACCACTGATATGTTGAGTAATCAGGTAAGAAGTCATTTTAAATTTCAAGATATACGCTTCGGGGGTGTATTCATTTTTTTAATAAAGCAGATGTTCGTTATGATAAAAAACATGCAAAAATCTACCGTTTTGAATGGAAGAGCTTAACTGTCATTCTTGTCAGTAAAACCCACTTTTTGTTGGCCACACTGACCTTATACTAAACTCCTCTATTGAGCAGCCTTCCTAGTACACTATAAAAAGAAGTATACAGTATTTAAAAACAGCATGTCTTCACAAATGAAGCTCCAAAACTATCTGAATATTGGCTTAAAGTGTCACTTAACCTGAAAATTAATCTACTCACGGGATGTTAATATTGTCGAGGCCGTTCTTTTCTCGCAATCTGGAATAAACGTTGATACACTCACCTGAAACAAAAAGAAAAAAATTAGATAAAAGCTTAACGTTGTAATTGCAAAATTATCATGTAAAAGCGACTTTAAATCAATGCGTAACTTTATAACGTATAATTTAAATAATCTATCAATAGTAAATGGAGGTTAAATCGATCGATTGATTTTCATTTAAACTAAACTATCTTTGGTGTATTTGATTTCTATTTAGTTTAAAAATAACGAAATAATAATCTTGTCAGTAATGATGTAAAGAAAAAAGACAAGCCTTCACACACTATTACTTAAACAAGGTTTTGGTCGCGAGTAAAATGCACAGTGGCGTGTCATTTTGAAAGGGTTTACTCAAACTATTTCATGGAAAGTGCTTTAATAATCTAAATTATGTACGTAATAATTTTTCATGGTAATAAGTTGAGTTTATATGAAATATGGAAGCTTATAGACAAGTGATTTAAAAATATATATCTAGAAAGGATTTTGAAGTTTAAATAAGTTTTCTACTACAGATTATAAGGGCAGAAAATGAACTTTGGCAGTCCAAGACTATTGCATGAGAAGAAGTAGGAAAGCGAAGGATAGGAGTGTACGGGCTAGGAACCAAGCAGTCTAGAAGCTTGTGAAAAACCACAACTATCTTTCAAGCCGAAATTGACACTATACGAAAGTGTGCCTAGTTTAATATAGGGATTATCATTATGTCGGATAGTCAAGCAGTCATTAAAGCACTGAGCTCTTGTGGAATCAGTTCCAAAATAGTGTGGAAATTATTAGGAAAACTCAATTAACAATCCACCTTATTGTGGATTCCAGGACACACTGAAATATAAGGAAATAAAATAGCAGATAAAATAGCAAAGAGAATATCAGACCATTGGAAAGATCTAGTATAGGGCTTGGACAATCAAAGATTCTGTTGGGTGACTACACAAAACATCCTTCAAGAGAATCTTCACCTTACATAGGTACTCTTTCCCGTAATGTAGACTTTCTGATTTTTGTAGGTACTCTAGAAAAATCAAACGTATTCATGAGAAAACTTTTAAAATTCAGTACAAATCTTAAAATTGTTTCTCACTGCGACGAAATAAAAATCTTTTTTAATAGTGACATTGCTGTAAATCATAAAGCGATTATCAAGAAATTATTCCATTTTTTTCGAAACCCCAAATCCCAGCTGTATTTATTAAAGCTTATAATTTGTTTAAAATTATACAAACTTCCTTCTTTTCTTCTCTCGAGAAATCGTTGAAGCATTAATCGTTATGGTAAATATTTAAATTTTCTCAAGAAACTAATCCTATAGAGTGGGTGGTTTTTTAATACATCCAGAACCCAACATCTGCCACTAACTTTTGTATCTACTTGTCATCTGAAGTTCCTCAGATAATCGCCTTAATTTGCTAAATGACTTTTACAGCTGTTTAAATAAAAATATCAGACGGCACAGGGACGGACTGAATGGGTTTAATATAAAAAATCAAAACGAATATTAAAACAAGAATTTGAAAACCGTTTATCAGATATTTTTTCACGTGGACACACAGGGTAGCCCGAAATAGGACCTATTAGAATCTATGGTAACCTTTGAGGAAAAACGCAGTAGCACGTCGATTTTTGATTTGAAGGGGACACTTTATTCCGCCGTATAACCACCAGCGTGAGAAAGCATCATCCCAATAAATTTAAATGGCATTAGGGGTCAAGTAAACTCGAAACCCTTAAAAAAATCTTGAAGACATTTAAAAATTTAGCCTAATATAAAGAGGCAGGTGGTGTTATGTAGATTTATTTTACTGTTGAGGGATCCCCACTGAAATTGGCATTTCCGGTGACCAATGGATCCATATTTTTCCATAAGTTATTTGACTGGAGAAGTGTATTTGCAATTGCTAGAAGATGTCATTGACCCTACCTTGACTAACATTGAAAATGATCATCTGGTGTTTTTTCCATGGCCCTTGATTGGGAGAAGAGATAGCATTGAATGACCAAGTAATAGCCATGGTTTGCTTGAGATACAATAAAATTAATGTCGAAACCAAAAAAGAGAAATATTGATTCCCTACGTTTCTTAGTAAGAAAACTGGGATTAAAATGATTTCTTGATTTGATTGTTAAGACTTAGTACACCCCTGATTGCCTGTCCCTAAGCTACATCTTTGACAAACTGAGAAAAGGGCGACGTATAATATACTAATGACGATGCTGACAAATATTTGTTTCAGGAAAGTTCAGATATCCGACAAAACTTAATCTGATGAAAGATTTAAATTTCTTAGCAAAAACAGTTGACATTTATGGTATCGATATTTGGTAATCGATTCAAAATATCGATTGTTACTGCAAAAATACAACTACAGCGACATGGACACGCCCACCAGGGCTCATGTTTGCTTCTGTCGACTGTATGTATATATTTTTAGGGTAACATTCACTGAGACCTAAAAGATCTATTGTGCCCCCTTACTTCTACTTAGTTTCTGAGGAGAGTCTCTGAAACTAGACAGAAAGGTATTTCAGTCCCCCTCTTTGCTAGTTCATCAGCTATTTCATTTCCTTCCATTCCAGTGTGTCCTGGAACCCATAGTAAGGTATTGCTCTCGCTTAGTTCATTCATCTTTTGGTTCAGCAACTATAGCCATCAGGTAATGCGTTGATTATTATTCGGTGGTAATGTCTAGCATGGTTTCATGTAAAACTTTTTGGAAAAATATTTATTTAAATACCGAGTGATTCAACAATTTATTGAGAGAGTGTTGATAAATTATTATTGACAAATATAGTGTAACGTTTATTTTAATTTATATTCACAATTACTTAATTTATATTTACAGATTTATATGAAATAGGTACTGTCCTTAATTAATAATTTATATTTATATCATACACTAAACACACTAACTATATATAATTTATAAGAGAGTTACTTAATAAACTGAAGGCGCTGGATAGACTAGAAAGACAAGTGGGAGGGCGCGGGGTAGGTAATTCTCTCGATGGTTCTCGACTAGTGAGCGGAGGAGTCATAGTCGTCTCATACGGGAATTTCACTAGGGCACTCGCGTAACAATAGTTTACCTTGCAAAATGTGCAAGTGCAAGTGGCCATTACATAGAAAAACAATATTTTCTAGAAGAGGTTGGAGACATTATTGAGAAGAATACAGATCTTTCAAAACAGCAAAGACTTTTTGGACGTGTCGCGAGCTTTTCGGGAAAACGTAATGTCATATTTCGATTATATTTACAATTACTATAGTAAAATCGTTTATATTTGCTCCTGATTGGCTGGTTGCAATGACCTTCCTTTTAGTTCGCATTGTTTGCTGCCGCTGACTGTACTGGTCATATCGAAAGGTTGTCAGACTAATTATATTAGGTTTGTTCCAACAGCAGTCAGAAACCGTCAGAAACGATCAGAGAATAACTGGTCATAGCAAACAACGAGTTATTTCCGCGTAATTCCTATCACTGATTGCAATGGTCGACTATTCTCCGATCGCTTCTGACGGTTTCTGACTGCGGTTGGAACAAACCAATTATTTATGCAGTACTGGTTTGGGGAAACAACACATCGCAGCAGTTATTACTACTTTTTGTTGACAATTCTTAGTCATAGTTCTAACTCAGTTCAAAATAGGAATAGCAGAATAATTCTTGATCACGGTAACAACTTCTACCAATACTTATTCTCTTATTTTATAGACTCACCATTCTTTAAATAAAACTAGTGCACATAAACGAGAATTTTTTCCTGGCGACACAACTCTTACATTTTGTAAATATAAATTATGATATCGTGTTAATATGGTCTTTGATAAACAACGCATGTTACCGTCATATTTAACAAAAGCGTTAACCATAAGTTAACATAGTTAATGATCTTTGAATAAGGGTAAGAATTCTAGCTAAGGTCATTTTCTAGCGGATGCGGGTAATGCCCCCTAGAATTAACACGGTAGCTTTAACGGTATATATCTAAATTTTTAATCCTGAACCGCTTAGGCTTCTCTAGCATGCAATCGATGAAGAATGAATATTAACAACGTTTGCTTTTCATCGACTTAATTATATATTTTTTAATTAACACTGAAAATCGCGACAATCTGTATTAAAACATGTCAAGGCTGAGCTTTAACGTGAGTTATTAACTATTTCTAAAAGCTTTGTCTACGAGGGTTATTTATTTTTAGTAAAACTATTCTGGAATGGACTGTTTGTCGATAGTATTTAGACATGTGAAGTTCCATACGTCAGAAACCCTCTTTTCTGGCTCCATCTGACAAAATCTTTATAACTAACTTGTATACAAGGGCAGGAGTTGAAAAAAGGCGAGGAAAACAACTGTATAGTGCAGGAAGTAACAACAGATCAAAAAGAGTAACCTGGTGGATCTGGAGATACAAGAGGTTGAAAAAGTTGGTTGAATAAGAAGTAACAAATCATATGAAAACGAAAGAAGAATAAAAATTTATATCCAACCTGTGTATTGATGTATAAATGAAATTTTTGGGTTTGTATAGAGGAGATTAAAATCTTATTTTCGATGCAAAGAGACTAGCAATATGTAAGAACAAATTCTAAGTGAATTTAATGCTTACCTACCGAGGAAGGTCTGAAGCGTCGAAGAGTTGACCTATTCGGTACAGTTTGGACTCCAGATGTCATTGCCTGATTTTCAAAAATATTTTCTTTACCCCGTCTACAATAAAAGAGAAAAAAACTGTCACGAATTGCCTTCTAGAATCATCTACGAAACTAAATTATAATATCAGCGGGTGTTCGAATTTCAATACATTTTTTACTGGAAAATAATAAGAATAATTGCGATTATTTTTGGATATAGCATATCTCTAGATAAGTAATTTGTTCAAGGAGAAGCATTTTTTTTTAACTTGAATCATTACTCCTGATTCTTCTGATTTTATGATAGGAAAGAGGCTAGGACAGTTCTGGACCATGGCGTAGGCGCTAGCATGGGAATCTTCATCTGGAAATAATCGAAAACGAGCTATTCAAATTCATTTTTCTTGGAGTGAGGGTTGACGTGAAAGTAGTGTCACCTGTCAAATGTCACCACCAAACGTCTAGTATCACATGGAGCCTGTCAAACGTAACATGTCTAACGTTTAATTCAAGCTGCCCAATTTTAGGTCTACCCCAGGTCTACTTCTGAAAATGTCCTGGAGCTGTAACATGTGACGTAGCACTGACATGTGACATCCAACGAGTAGCATTTGACGTTTGACGGATGTACAAACTTCTATGATGTGATCCTGGGGTGCGTTCAAAAACTTGGTGTGTCGTATAAACATCACACAGTAGCCGTTCGAGAAGTCGGAGTGTATACAAAAATAGTACGCACAGTAATAGTTCGAAAAGATGGTTGCCACATACTGGTGCGCGCACCAAACACTCTAGTCCCGACTAGGGTGAAATTTAAGCTGACAAAAAAGTCACATATATGACAGCTTAAGCATTTGAATTAATTCTGCTATATGAACTTATAGATGTCAATTATTAATGTTAAATTATTAAATGAATTATAAAAAAGGAAAAGTATGGAATAAGTTACATTGGGGAAAGGTAGAAAATAAGCAGGATTCCAATGGCAATTGGTTAATTTTGGACAAACCTAGACACCCTCTTTTTTATTAATTCCAACATTGGAGTCTCATTGTCTTATATTCACTATAGAAGCTTTAGTCACTATTATTATTATTCATAATTATATTCTCTGCAAATCTTTTGGAGGTAACCCTAGCTGCAGCCAAAATGCATTTTCTTTATAAACATTTTCGCTGCTCGTCCATTCCTTAAATCGATTCAAAATTCAAGAAAATATTCAGAGAAAGATTTGATGATTTGAATGACTAAATTTCCAATTTGATTGATTTGTCAACCATAGATAAATTGTCAACAACCAAACAAACATAACCTTGAAAAATGTTTGACACAACACACTCCATAACCGTTCGAAAACCTAGAGCGAGCTTAGCACACCGAAGTGAGTTTTTACCCCCACTCCTTGTAATAATTTTCATACCAACAACCAGCTTCTCGAACGCAGCCCTGTTGAGTATGTTGGAAAACTTGTTGGGAAATTAACTTTTTCTACATTCATGCAAAAAACAACACTTTTGTGAACCACATTTAATGGAAAAAGTGGTACTTTATTGCACTCATCTGTCATTCTTGTGTCAGTTTTGTGATGATTTATGACAAACATAAACATTTAAATTAAATAAAAATCTAGAGCAAGTGTCTGATCCTGCTCTAATACAACATTAATATATTTATATCTTACTACTTAGTCTCAACGAGTTACAATTATTGCAAAAATCTTTAATTATTTAAAATTTAAATGGTCAAGGCGAAAACCAGCTATGATTGACTACTGACAAGGTGGAGGCCATAAAGATAAAAAAAAGAAGAACGAGTTGAGTTTGATTAGGTTAGGTTAGGTTTTTAACATATTTATTTTCTAATTTTCCAGTTTTTGCATGAATTTAGAAAAAATATTGTATGCAACTCTTGCAAAACGTGTTTTTTGCAGTCGACGTGTTGTCCAACTCGGCCTAAAGACCTCGTTGGACAATTTCACGTCGCGTACAAAAAACACTCACTTTTTGCACTTGTTGCATAAATAACTATTAAAACAGTTTTTTAACGGTAATGAATTCTTTGAAGTGTTAAGAATCGACCACGAGTTTTTTAATTTCCTAATTTTGACTTGTTTACTTTTGACAAGGCGTATTTTCGGCATAGAATTAAAATCATAAACAATGGAGTTGGAGGTTGGGTTTTTTTTTGTAAATTTCTTCAGTTTAAAAAATATTGATTTTTTCTTTCTCAAAAGCCTCTTATTTTTAGACACGGGTATTGTATGGATCCATCTACAATTTGAGTGTGAGTAGAAAATGTCCTATTTCCTTATCTAAATAAAAGTTGGAAAATGTTGTTGGCATAGGATGATTATCTTTATTTATGTGAAGAAACGAAAAAGTACCTTATTTCTGAGATTCTCCGGATATCGTCGTCAATCATTGTTCGATCTGTTTACAAAGACTTGACCACATTTCTTTTTAAGTATTCTTTTTCAATTTACCGAGAGTTCGATTGTTTTCAACTCGAATATTCCAAAACAAATTAAATTTTCACAGACTCGAGTTGCTGTTGAGTTTTTTATGGTAATTTGGTTGTTTTTTTTTTTCTTACATTTTCTAATATCCACTCAATTCAAAGATATAAATTCGAGGACTTTACGTGTTTCCAACAAAAGAATTGCTGTAATAAAAGAAGCCTATTATGAACTGAACTCCTTGGAAAACTTTTTATCATCGATTTTTTTAACTGAATAACAATTTATCAAATTTTACTTTGAATCGTTATTTCGATGATTACTTTTTGACGTTTCTTAAAACCAATGAAATGCTTCTTTATTTGTCACAAGGGTAAGGTCCAACCAATTATGTCATTATTATAGTGGGAATAATTCTCTTGTGAGGGAAAAATCACTGTGGCTTTTATTTGCCTAGCAAGTGTCAGATAGTTGTCAAAATAATTACCTAATTGTGTCAACGCGATATAAAAAATGGTTGAAAATTATCGGATTAGTACCTTTTTTGGTGCAGAAATAACAAAAAAGATTTTAGAAACTACTTCTAAAAATTCTCTAATAAGTAATCAGTCTATATGAATTCAAGACGTTCACCAAAGAATTTCTAAATCAAAAAATAATCTAGTTGTCAAATTATTTTCAATTTATTCTCACTCTCTTGTTATATTATTACTGATAATTATAATTCACTGATTCATGTGAAATATACAGCGTGAACTATCTTTTAGTGAATATGTCGTCAGGATCCTAAGCTTTATTTACATAAAACTATCACTTCGGATAGTTAATCAGCCATAAAAGCACTGAGCTCTTGTGGAATCAGTTCCAAAACGATGAAGGAATGCCTAGGCAACCTCAATAAACTAGGCGAGAGCACAGATTATAAAAGAGAATAGATGCGAGAGCGTCTAGCGCATCTAGCGAGAGCTTGACAGAGAACAGTAAAAAAGAGAGAGAGATGGGTGGACATACCCATTTAAAGGTCCATCGTCGTATGTCGACTTCGTTCGGGCTGCTTCGCGAAACTTTTCAACAGGGTTATCAATTTGCATAATATTTCCCTTAATTCACGATCATAGGTCGAATATTTTATAAGCATTATCTTTAGTGTGATGTTTATACACATACAAATATTCGACAATTACCTGTTTTAAATCAATTTCATTAACATTAAAAGAATTCTACAATTTAAAAGATTATAATATATAAAATTCATACCATAAATATATACTTTTTTTCACTAACCATCTTTGGCAACCATGCACAATAACCGTGACGGCTTGGCTCAAAAATCAAAATACAAAACGTCATTTCTGACACTTGAAGTTTGAAGGTTGTCAATCCGCGATATTATTTGTGTTATCTGACTAATCGATTGTAGGTTGTGGTAATATTAACTGAAAATAGTGTACATTAGTAGATTATTTTTATAAAATGAATAAACATCACGGGGGAGTGTTTTGTTCATACAGAGACTGTCCAAATAAATTTTATTCGGAAAGAAAAGTAAAGAACCGGCACTGGAAACTGTTATTGTCCCCAAGTCAACATTGCAATTTGGTAAGAAATTCTGAAAATATTTTAAACTGGCAACATCGCGGCCATACCGAGTTAAAGGTCCAAGGTTATTGAAGTCGGAATTGAAAATCCTTTGATGTTTTGCCGGGATTCGGATCTGTTCTCTTTTATAATCTGTGGCGAGAGCAATAATCTTTACTATGGATTCCAGGACAAACTGAAATAGAAGGAAATGAAATAGCAGAAGAGCTAGCGAAGAGGGGAACTGTGACACACGGGTATAGTTCTAGAAATTCTGCTGAAGGCGCTGGATAGCCTAGAAACCTCTCGACAAGTGGAAGGGCGCGGGGCAGGTAGTCTCTGGATGGTTCTCGACTAGTCTCTCATACGGGAATTTCACTGAGGCATTCGCGAAACAGTATCACCCTTTTGGCAGCTTGAACATTCTTTGTCCTGCAGTACCGTGGCTTTAGTTTGCGAAATAATTGAACAATCTTAGGTTGAAATATGTGAACACCGTTTTAACTGTTATGCGTCAACCATTCTTATTGACATGAAAAGTGTGCGGAAGACAAATATTTTACTTTAAAACTAAAGATACGCTTGTGCCTCCGAATTATTTGAAACATATAAGTCGTTGAGGGTGACAAAATTAATTTTATTTCAAGTAATGCAAGCAGTTTCCACTCCAAACAGCCGCATCCACTTAAATTTTGACTGTTTAGCGCATATAGTCGTCATATGGTCCATTAAGAAAATTAATTTTGCAATTACGAATATTACGACTATCCTCCATAATTACTTTTTTAATAAATTATACACCTTCATAGTTAAATATAGTAGCGTTGTGTTATGTGCTTATAACGTTCTTCTGTTATAACAAGTCATTTTAATTAAATTTCCTCCATTCACTATAATATGAATATTCCCCTCTTTGGTAATTAAACAAGACACACGTCATCCGTTCTGAAGGGAAGAGAATTTCACAAATTTGATCATCCTGTTAGGATCCAACAACCTTGGTTTAGGTATAGACTAATTATTCGTTGATTTCAGTTTTTAAAATGTTTTTATCTCAAGGTTAACGCACCTAAGCGAAGTTTCATTGTAAAGTTACAAATTCACAATAAATTCTATAAATGGATGGTGTTCGAAAAATCTTCTACTCGCTGTAATATTTTAACGTGCATTGTTCCAAATGTCGAGATATTTGAGGATTCCTCTTGAAATATTCTATACAGTAGATGGAGCTGGTGCCGTTAATTCTAAAGAGATATTATAGCTTTATTAGCTGCATTGAAAAAACACTTTTCCCTCAAACCACCCTCGTAGACTATTGGAAATATTTTGCTATGAAATTTTATCTTTAACAATGTTACAATAATCAATATGATACTTGAATATGGAAAAATCACAAATTCTTGTTACCAGTGGCGCCCAACGTGGGGCTAAATGGATATATAATAAGCTCATAGTATGTATGTAGTTTTGGGGTAACACTCACTGATACCTAAGAGATCTATTGGTCCCCCTTACTTCTACTCAGTTTCTGAGGGGTCTCAGAAACTCATTCAGTTCTATTTCCCAGAGGAAATTCAGGATATCTGCAGGCTTCAACTTAGGTAAATGTTCCTCTTCTATCTAGTAATCTCACCGTTACTACGCTCTAGGATTCTGGAGTGTTGTGCAGTTGGAAAGTATGTGGATGGAGATTTCTTCTTCCATACCACAATATCTGCATTCTACTTTTTCCACTAATTTGGGCTTTTTCAGGTGCCCATTCAGGCAACAATGTCCCGTTAGGATTCCTGTTAAAACTCTTAGCGCAGTTTTACTTTGACTTATGCATTCATTTGATCTCAACAGGTTGTAGTCACCCAGAAAAATCTTTGTATAAGCCATACTAGATCTTTTCAATTGCTTTAATGGCTGCTTGACTATTTGGCATTATGATAATCCTTTGTCTTCTGGATTCTTTATCAAAACTGAACTAGGCGCACTTTCTTATGACGTGGATTTCCGCTTCAGAGATACTTGGGGTTTTTCCTAAGCTTTCAGAGTGTTTGGTTCCTGGCACGAACATTCATATATGAGTTCCTCCTATTGTAAGTGAGCCTTCGCTGTTTTCAATACGTCTGCTGATATCTTCCATGGACAACGACTTTACAAATACTGTCAACTTCAGATAATGTCAAGAGATAGGTATACAATACAACAGTATCTTGTAATTTTTTACCGAGCAAATCACTTATTTCTTAGCGTTGTATTCATCCTAGCACTAGTTTTCGGGACACTTTTCATTATAAAATATAAAATGTGCTATATTGGAAGTGCCCTGTATAAAAATTACAGATCACAACTAAATTTCAAGTTAAACTGTACGTTCAAATAATTTCATTTGCAATATTATTCTTTTCCCTCGATCGGTTTTAAACTAATAACTCAGGAACACTCAAAACCAATATTCGCCCAAATTATATTAGATCTTCTAACTAATCTGTCTAGAAGTTCTTGGCTTGACAAGAACGAGAGCGAGAGACAAAGCAAGAGAGAGAAATAGAGTAAGGATCCCAACGCTAAACGAAACAAAGCAATCTCATCAGGCGATACCATCGAGCATTATGACGTATTATTAGCGCATTACGGCTATTGGAGAGCGATTCAATTATTGGAATTGCGCCGTTGCGGCTCGCCCGCAAACTACGATCAAATATCAGAGATTTTCAGGAGAGATTACCTTGTTTTCTTTCTCTACCGAATTCACTTCACTTCTGCTTCCTTTCGCCTTCTAACAGATTTCTTACTAAATTTAATCAAAGACTTTTAGTAACTGATGGGCTATGAATAACTGAATGTAGTATTGAACTTTTGAAAATTATTAGGTCGAAAAAAAAATCGTAATTTCCAATTATAAATAAAACAATCAAAGCAGACTTCAAATGAATATCAATGGACCGTTTCAATAGATGCTTTTAAATATTACTGAACATTTCTCACATTGTGCAGCTTTGTTATATAATGTTGCCGCCGAGATTCTCGTCTCTCGTCTCGTCTCGCCCTCTCTCGACGAGACGAGATAAGTACCCCTCTCTTGCCGAAAAATTCTCGTCTTACTCTACTCGAGCAAAAATAATTTTATCGCTGGCTAAAATTGGTGCAGGAGATATGGATCTGTCGCACTAATGGGCTACCCTGCAAGTTAGTAAATATCATTCAAAGTTTTAACGCATTTAGGTGAGGTTCTGTTATATTTGACATATATTGCACAAAATTAATGTCAAATATGATAGAACCTAACCTAAACGCGTTAAAATTTAGCTTAGTTTTTACTATATTTGGTTAAAGTGAGACGAGACGAGAGAAGGTCGTCTCTCGTCTTGTCTCGCCCTCACTCAACGAGAGGAGAGACACATTTTATCTCATCTCGTCTCGCGGCAACACTATTTGTTAATAAAGTTCACAAAATTTAATACAAAAGCAATTCAAAGCTCGCGCTTGTGTCCAGGTTTTGTTGTAGGTCCTTTTTTGTCCCCGTCACAATAATCAAATCGTCTGCAAACGCTTATTTATTCTTTGTAAATGTCTGTAGTCGTTTTCATATTTTTATAATTTCATTCATTATCAAATATTTTTGATGAACTGTCCTATTTTCTACAAAGTTATATTCCGATTAGACCCGCCGTCTACGAAACTCTACTATATTAATGTATTTTAGCAATACCTCAAAACTAAATTAACTCTGTGCAAGATTCATATCTTTTAGGAAACTACAAGTACTCAGGAATAATTAATTTGAATTTACATTGAATTTTGTATGAAGTGAATTGATTTAATATCAGCGACCATTGCAATTTTGGTTCCTATGTATAGAATTAACACACAGTTGGAAATTATCTCAAATGTTAAACAGCAATTCCAAACTGATGGTGCAAGAAAAATGAAAATATAAGAAGAAGAAGAACTGCTACCACTAGAAAAGCAGAGACGAGGACGAGCGAAGACATTGTCTTTATCTATACAACCAGAAGCTGTACGCTGGGAGAAGTGGTGAATCCTGACGGTTGACAAACTCCTTTGCAGTTTGACTGAACTAGGAATATTCTGCCAAGGATGCCGATGATATTGTCATAACAGGAAAAGATTGGAAAACTGCCTCTGTGACATCGTAGTAAAAAAGGGTCTGCACTATACAAATACCAGTAGGTTTATTGCCTTCACTTAAAAAATCATGAAAATTTCTACGTTTGGGTTTTCGGATACGATCTTTCCAACTAAAATATTTTCAAAGATGGCCGACTTCCGGTTCTACCGGAAGTCGACTGTAACTTTGTTATTTTAAATAGAACACCCTGTATATTAATACATTTTTGAAATCTACGTAATATTTTAGTATACTTTTGTTTGAAAACTTTTTTCGAAAATGCACACTTTTTGAGTTATTGATTTTTTTGTAGAAAATTTGACCGTTGCAGACCCTTATAAATTAATTTTTTTACGAGGGGACCCTTGAAGATATTAAAATGGTTTCTCTTCGGTTGCCTTAAGCAAGGTCAAACGTATTCGAATCTATGTAGAAAAAATTTTCATTTTATACAGGGTGTGTATAAAAAGTGTTCAAAGTTTAACTTCATAAATATCAAATTTCTTCATTTTTTTAAATAGAACCACCCTGTTTTTCTATTTTAATGCATTCGGGGGGAAAAAATAAGGCAAGTTCATGTATTTACAGAAAACATTTAATATCTGGATAACGGTAAGGTTGTGGTATGGGAAAGTATACATGAAATTGCCTTATTTTTTTCTCCTGAATGCATTAAAATAGAAAAAACAGGGTGGTTCTATTTAAAAAAAAATGAAGAAATTTGATATTTGTGAAGTTAAACTTTGAACACTTTTTATACACACCCTGTATAAAATGAAAAATTTTTCAACATAGATTCGAATACGTTTGACCTTGCTCAAGGCAACCGAAGAGAAACCATTTTCATATCTTCACGGGTTCCCTCGTAAAAAAATAATTTATAAGGTTCTTCAACGGTCAAATTTTCTACAAAAAAAATCAATGACTCAAAAAGTGTGCATTTTTCGAAAAAAGTTTTCAAACAAAAGTATACTAAAATATTACGTAGATTTCAAAAATGTATTAATATACAGGGTGTTCCATTTAAAATAACAAATTTACAGTCTTTGAAAATATTTTAGTTGGAAAGATCGTATCCGAAAACCCAAACGTAGAAATTTTCATGATTTTACTATAAGTATTTTGCCATATACAGATAGTTTTCACTCGTCGTGGGACACCCTGTATACCGTTCAATATGAAATTCTGGCTGATTTTCGTAACAAGATAACAAGAATAATACGACGATACAAAAGGGAGAAAATTATACAAGTAAGGTAAAAGATAATCTCGGTTTTCAGACGAAAAATACTAATATAATTCCGGCAAGGAGACTTAATTAAAGTAAAGATATCTTTAATTAACGAATTCATACAACATTGTAATTACATTGAGCCAGAACTCAACTTACAAGCAATGTCTCCGTTCGAAATAAATTGAGACAATTCTTACTTACCGATACGTACAGAAGAGGAGTGGTATATAATGAACATTTCACAAACTAGGCACTACAAAGCAATGATGTCGCCAGTGTCCCTGAAATATGATATTCGTTATCTACTTTTCGAAATTGCTGTTTGCAGTTATAGCCCGGTAGTTTTTGGATGTATTGTGAAATTATTCGAAAGCTTTCATTCAAATTAGATATATTGAGGTTGATTTTTCGCGACAGAGTAGAAACAACAAGGAAAATTTAAGATAAGATGCAAATTTTGTTAAACTGATGTCGAAATTGTTGTCAGGTCAATAAAATGTCCAGCTAACAAAGAGAATTAACAGAATTTACAGTCAAATGTGATACAACCTATTGAAAAACAGATAAAATAATCAAATTTACAGCTAAAATAAAGTTAAACAATATTTAAAGCTGAAGCTGAAAATTTAAGTAAATTCACAGCTAAAATTCAACAGAATTTATAGTTGAAACAAAATCTACAGCTCAAACTGAGTGTAATCAACAGCAAAAGTTGAGAGTTCATTAAAATTTACTGCAGTATATGAAAGTTTACAGCTAGAATTGATCATTTAACAAAATTTGCAGCTGGAACTTAACATATCTCGAAAATAACAGTGAAAATGTAACAAAATTTGCAGACAATTTAACAGAATTTAGAATTAACACAGATGAGTTAACAAAAATTCACAGCTAAACATATTTTATAAAAGAAAATGTACAGTTTGAACTAATAAGTTACCAAAAGTCATAGTTTTGAGTTTGGATTCAACGAAATTAACACCTTAAAGTGAAAATTTTTGAAAATTTACAGCCAAAATCAGGGCTGTTGCAAAATTTGCAGCGAATTTCACGAAATTTGCAGCTATAACTTGAAATTCACAGTTAAAACTGAGAATTTTGCAAAATTTACAGTTAAAATTGTATAGCTGGAATTACAGTCTAAATGGTAAATTTTAATAGTCCCATTTTATAACATTTACACAATGGATATTCAACTGCAATTATCGCCAGAGATGACCAGCTTAACTGCTATGACTGGATTTGGACTGGTTAGCTGCGTAGAATATTTCAATTCCTAACCGCGACCTATTCATCGGATACTTTAACAATAAATTAAAAAATTGTTCCTAACCAATCGATGAAGAGGTTATTTTTTGTCTTCCACATTTCTTTGAACCGTTTTTTTAATATTTTCATGCTTTTAGGGCATCGGTTGACGCCATTTTTCATCCAATAATTCGAAATTCTCAACGCCATTAGTTTATATGAACCTAATAGATAAAAATTGTGTACGAAATAAAAAAAATAGCAAGTCCCGGTTTAAATTGAAAAGTCCCAAGTAGATTTTCATACCATTTTCTAATTTTTAGAGATTTAATCAGAGTAAAAATAAATTGTCCAGCGCGACGCATGATATCTTTTCCATTACTGCGAATTTTACATATTCATGCATGAGATCCCTCGTCAACTTCCACAAATTAAAAACGCAAACCTCTGTTGTTATCTTTTGGGTTATTCCGCCACTGTATCCTCAGATCTGTACCCACCGGACCGACCGGCCCGGTCGACCGACGCGACGCGTCGCGACACAGCTGGCGCTCATAACTTCAATTGGGAACAGTATGGGGAACAACGGTAATTAAGGTAATTAACTAAAACTGCAATTTGGGGTATGCGTCAACCATAAAATAACGATCGATATATTTTTAGAGGTTCATAAATATTCCTTTACTCTGACAGTTGTGCCATTGCGAAGAGAGCGAAGAAGCGAAAAGGTATTTAACGTAAGGTTGATTCCGGATATGTTCCAATGGTCTTTATAACCTCATGTTTAATTTTAAAAATGGTCGTTAGTAATACCGAGTGTTTTTAGGTAGATTATCACAACCGCAATCAGATTTACACCATGACCAATGTTTGCTATGACCGGTTATTCTTCTACTTCTTTTTCTCATTCTTGGCCTCTTGCTTTGCAGCATCTGGCCAATGTCTGGTTCTTCTCTGATCTTTTTTGACTGTTTTGATTGTGGTTCTAAGTGACCTATTATTATACGTAGCGTAATTTAAATTAAAAACAATTATTTGCTCTATTTGGGAAAAAAATTAGTGTGTGAAGTAGTAATTAGAAAAGACATCATCAATATACTCTTGGCAGTTACAGTGGGAGACCGGATTGATTCACCAGAAATCTAACATAACCTCACCCTCACCCTGGGTCCAATGTAACCCTAGGTACTGTTTCTTGTTCTTCTACTTTGGGACAACTATGCTTTTTACTAGTCCTTGTAAACTTGCTTTTCCCTTATATGAGATACTTTCAGGACCTGGCTGTTGGGAGCCAGTATAATATCCAAGGTGCTGTGTTCTAGGATTCTGAAGAGCTGTGCAGTTGGATAGTATGTGGATGAAGGTTTCTTCTTCCATGCCACAAAATCTACATTCTTCTTCCTCTTTCTTCTTCCGATAATTGGATATGGTAAATTTTAATACAGTGTGAGTTTTAACTATTGAACGCCTTAATGGTTTTGGATCAAATAATAATTTAGATGGTTTCAGGGTCAATTCTAAAAGAAGTGGTTAAAAATTGAAGTGAACTCGTTGTTTGCTCTGGCCAGTTATTCTCTAATACATTCTGATAGTTTTAGATTGCGGTTGGAGCTTTTGTGCTCCAAAATCTATAAAGATCGTGTTCACTTTGTATAACTGCTAGAATGGTCCAGATATTTGCGTATTCTAGGGAGAGTAAGTAGCACTAAAATGTATACGAGTAAGAGGGAGAGAAGGGGGAATTACTAACCATATGCGGCATCCTGCTGACGTTAATTGAATTCCGTGTTTGTGGATGCTTATTACCAAATTAGCAACGCTTAATTACCGATATGTTTTATTAGTAAACACAACTACTCGCTTACATTACATACATTAGGCTGCATTAACGTTCAAAGCTTTACACAAGCGCTAAGCGCTGGCCTTCTATTTAGTTTGCGAATGTTTTGGAACAAAGCTATACTCTCGAAATATGTATTTTGCTTTGTTGGTAGCCTAATTAATATAAACCCGGTGTGTGTGTGTGTGTGTTGATTGTGTTATTTAGTTGAATAAGAGGTAATTATTTTACGTGGATTAATAGAGGCGGAATTAATAAATCTAGTTTGGTATTTGGATTATACTTAGTTTTGTGATTTAGTTGTTTAACTTGTATAATGAGAGGTTTTACACTTGTCGCTTTTAATCTTAACGTAATTAAACTGAACATAGAAAGTTTATTTACGTTGGGAGTTAGTCGGTAGGGGATATAATCTCGGTATACTGTTAACGTTCACATCAAACTATTCTTTGTTCAAATTTGAATATATATTGAGTGAAATTACTACGCACGGCAGTTCTACACTTAGGGTGCTTTTTTATGTTCGCTCCCGTCGGACACCCGCCTCAAAATCTTACTTATGTCCAAGAAATAACTTGAAAATTTTAGCTCCTAATGTTAACTCCAAGTATTCGCCAAAAGAGTCAACAGTAAATTCCATTTTAAAACAATCCGACAGCATTAAATAAGGACAAGATAAAATCAGATATTATATTTTGAATGAGAATATTTTAAGGCGTTGGGCGAGTACTTAGAGTTAATATTAAGGGCTCAAATTTTCTGGGGACTCTTTTTTAAACATTTCCAATAGTATCTTGAGTCGGGAGCGGAAATAAAATAAAAAAGTTCCAAGAAAAAGCAGCCTATAATACATATCAGTAGGTTTTGTGATCAATATATTTAGTTATATGTCAGTGACAATAATATTGGTTGGAAAATTCGTGTACATGGTTCAAAAACATTTTATATCCAATCTAGAATGTGTCTTAAAAATGGCTACCAGGAATTGTGAAAGTTGGCATTGAAAAACCTCGTCGTTGGTGTCCCAGAACATGGATCTTGGAACGGAGATGTATATGAAGATGCTTTAGTAATTGGCAGCAGATGACTTGTCATGTCATGTACTTTAGACATTTGTATCTTGAAAATGAATGAACACCAAAAAGAAGTATTAAGCTATGAAATCGACAATGGATGAATAATTATTGGAGTCATATATCAAATAAAATTAGGTTAGGTTATCATATAAACATTAGCACGTTCAGCAGAGCTAAAAAACGATGAATCACTCTAAAAATTGCTACTCGATCAACGCGACAATTGTCAATTTTTACCAACAATTGGCGAAATTTTTTCGCTTCGATTCGTTTGGGAGGAGCTATTTGGAAAAATTAATAGCTAGTGGGGACACAGCAGACAACATTTTCTATATTTTTATGAGGTGACAAAGTAGGCATATGTTGTAAGGTATAATAACTATTAACTTCAGTATCAATCAGTTGTTTCTGTTATGTATTTAAATGTGTTTTTTATTAATTACAATTGTTTGTTTATTATCAAATTAAAAAAAAAAAAACAACAATTTTGTTTCAAGGTTATCAAGATATTTATCAATTCAAAAATTCCTTAGTGAATAAAAATCATTATTTAAACAAACCCATAAAATATACTGCAGAGGTTAGATTCTGATATTTATAAATTTTTTGTAGTCGTCTCTTTTTTTTTCATTTCAATTTCGTATATAGCAAGCAGAGCCTCGGTTTAAATGAAATATTGAGGAGCATTTATATTTCCATTTCGGAACACCTGTCATACATATCATAAAACGATTAGGATGTTTAGAAATAATATAAATGCTCGCCTTTTTCGAGCAGCCTGTCTCAAATTAGTTCTAACCCTCGTTTCCTGTCAACTTAGTCATAATATAATGATTGTTAAAGGTGGTAGGTGTGAAATAAAACTTTATGACTATTAAGAACATCTTGATGTCTTGTTTATTGTAAATCATCAATATTTTATAAATACCTTCGTCGACGACGGCTCTATAAATAAGCGAGCAAATGGTGAACACATGGTGTTGAAATATACATTAAGTTTGATGATTAGCGATGAACATACACTGATTATTCGATACAAGCTAAAAATTCAACATTTTTTCACAAAAGAACGCTACAATAAAACTACTCATATTTTTTTAACAATCCAATTATAATAATTTATCATCATACACCATAATCTGAGGTACAAAACTTGTTTTAACTTCAAAACCCTTTCTAGGTATTTTCATTAAGTAGTTTGAATAAGCCCTCTCAAAATGATACGCTACTGTGCATTGCACATCTTATAGCGCTTTCAGACGAAACACTTTGTGGCCGGCTACTATTGCCTGAAATAGTAGCTTAAAATACATTAAACACAAAGTATTCCTTATCTGTGTCTCGTGTGAATGCTTCTATTCCTATTAATGTATTTTTAGCCGAGCGATTCTTTTCAGACACTTTCTGGCCGGAACTAGTGTCTGAAAAGAATCGCGCGGCTGAAAATACATCAAACACCACGCATTTCTTATCTGTGCCTCGTGTGAATGCTTCTATTTATATTAATGTACTTTTAGAAGCGTGATTCTTTTCAGACACTTTGTTGCCGACTACTAGTGTCTGAAAAGAAACGCGCGTCTAAAAATACATTAAACACAAAGTATTCTTTATCTGTGTCTCGTGTGAATGCTTCTATTCATATTAATGTATTTTTAGTAGCACGATTCTTTTCAGACACTTTCTGGCCGGCTACTAGTGTCTGAAAAGAATCGTGCGGCTGAAAATATATTAAATACTACGCATTTCTTATCTGTGTCTCGTGTGAATGCTTCTATTCATATTAATGTATTTTTAGCAGCGAGATTCTTTTCAGACACTTTCTGGCCGGCTACTAGTGTCTGAAAAGAATCGTGCGGCTGAAAATATATTAAACACAAAGTATTCCTTATCTGTGTCTCGTGTGAATGCTTCTATTTCTATTAATGTATTTTTAGCCGCGCGATTCTTTTCAGACTCTTTTTGGTCGGCTACTAGAGTCTGAAAAGAATCGCGAGGCTAAGAATACATTAAACACAAAGTATTCCTCATCATTGTCTCGTGTGAATGCGTCTATTTAATATCAATGTATTTTTAGCCGCGCGATTCTTTTCAGACACTAGTAGCCGGCCACAAAGTGTTTCGTCTGGAATCGCTTTTAATACGTCTTTGATCCAACTCGATCTTCAACAAAAAATTAAAAACTATTGTGAGACATTCTGTCAACTAATCACTTATTAAATCTATGAGAACCAGGGGATAGTTGTTTACAGAATGGATAATTATTAATTCTTGAATTTCAACAAATGTGCATTATTTTTAAAATATTGTATTCTGCTGTTAATTACTCTGGAAAGTCGTAACCATAATCTGAATTTTTAATTTCAAAAAGAGCAGTTACGAATGAAGTTTTGGATCCAGTTTATACCCCAGGAGTAAAATTGAGTCATCTCTAATTGCAATTAATCTAAACAAAAATAGTTAGGACGAAGAAAAATAAACTTTTATTATCCCTATAGAGAAGGACTGAACAATTTCTTCCTTGTACTATAGACAAGTTAAAAGTTACACTGGAAAAAATGTTTTCAATACTTAATGAACTTTAAAAAGTTTAAGAGTTTTTTATAGTCTTTGAAGAAGATAAGTTTGTACCAAAACTCATGTCATGTTTGACGTTTCTATCTAAATAACTCTTACTAAGGATGAATGACGACTGGAAAACCAAGCAAATATGATGTAAGGTGAAGTAGGTAGAATGGGGTATATGGTGCCCGAATAAGAAGAAGAAAACTGTAAAGAGGCTTATAGCACGAAATAAAAAGAAATGGGTGGAATTTGTTTATAATTAATAGATCCCTTCGGGCCGCCTTTATTTGGAAGTATTTTTTAATTACAGAAGTTGTAGGACTCATTTCTGGCATCGAAGAGCAATTTATAAAAAAGTTTCCTACAGATAAAGAAAGGAGAAGAACTTAATAAGGTTGTAAGATTTATAAACATAAAAATTGATATCTTCAAGACAATACAAATAAAGAAAGTAATCCTTTTAAATCTCAAAATATTATACAAACACGACAAATTAACTTTTATATTTTGCCGTATGAATTTATAAAATGTTTTTATTGGATAATACGAGTTTCATGGACTTTAATGAGGCAGATTTTTTTTTCTAAAACGACATATCTCCGCCGAGTACCTTATCCGCCGTTTTTCAACATATTTTGCAAGTATAATTTTCTAATTTACATAAAAATCTCCTTCCTAACGCAATTAGTGCACTTAATTCATTCCGTTTTTCCCATTTGTCTGGATTAGCGGTAACTGATCGTTATACGAAGCCGAAACGAGAGAATCTGGAGCCGCTACCCTTTAACGATGAACATAGATTAGGATGCCAACTCTACTCATGATACATGAAATTTTAGAACAACGTACGAACACGTAAAAATGGCTGACAGATAAAAAAAAGTTCAATCCTTTTTGATGCCATGAATGGTTGTACTATGGAACCGAAACGATAAGGCGGAAACAAAAGCTATGGACAATTTTTTTTTCTAAAATTCAACACAATATCGGATTTGGTGAAAAAGTTTCATAAATTTATTTGTTCTTGATGAAAGTTTTGCTTTTGAAAATATGTAAAGGTAAAACAAAAATATTGAAAAAAATGTTTTTATTTTCATTGTAGTAAAACATAGTGGAAGCTATGATTATGGATACGAAGCAAAAGCATTTAAACGTAGAAATGGGCAAAATGGAAAGTAGAAATGTTAAATATGGAAAGAAGAATATTGAAAATTAACGGTAGAATAGAAAATACGATAAAATTTTACTACATGATGAATTCGGCATTGTTAATTGAAAGAAATTGATAAAAATTATAAATATAGATGTGTTTAATACAGCTTGAGGCCTCCTTCTCTAAAATTTAGAGTAGTTATAAGTTTTATAAAACGGTTCCGTACCTGTAAATGCACCTTTCTAGCCTTAGGTGGTCTGCCATTTCATTCCCTGTAATCCCTTCACGTGCAAGCACCCTTATTAGAGACACTTTATTGTCTCTTTCCAGTATGCTAAGGGATTCTTTACAGTTTTTCACCAGTTTAGACCTAGTTGTTTGATTGCTGATAGCTTTTAGCAGAGCCTGTCTGTCAGTGAAAATGTTCGTATCTGCTTGAAACACAGTTGGGTATTGACCAAGGCTGAGAGAAAGTTCCTTTCTAGGTCCATTATACCAGCCCCAGTGCCATGGTTTGTTTTGGATCAGAGAATTACCTGGATGCGTCACCAGTTTGGATGGGATGATGATATTCACTATAGCTCAGTGAATATGTTCTCCGGTATTATGCTATCTACGCTACACCACCTTGTAACAAAAGTGACCAGTGAACTAAAATTATGTATGCACTTGGTCATGTATTGGTTGTCTCCACATTAACTCATTATTTTCCTTAAGTGGATTTATCCCATTTAAAAAATTGTCATCCATAAAATTTGGTAATGGTCATAGTCATATTCAGTTGCATTAAGAAGATAAATAACTCGACAACTCTCTCGCATCCCATCGGAATAATAACCGACCCTATAGTTTTTATTTTGAATTTTCCTCGGAAATATAAAGCAGTAAATAACGGTTGAGATATAAACGGATAACAGCATGCATGATTCCGTCCGGCACAAATATATATTATATAAAAAAAAAACAACAAGAGAGAGGCTGAAGTGGACGGACCTGATCTTATTACACTTTCCTTTTCAATTTTGTTCCTCTATTTGAGCGGAAAAAACAAATATGTTTTTCTCGACTCCATTACAGTCAGACGCGGTCGGTAGAGCCACTTTCAGGTAAATCCCTTTGAGTATACCTTGATTTAAATTGATACTGGATGTTCGAAAATTCAGTTTGGAGGCCATAACTTTTGCTGCACAAACATACTGGTAATACACTGAAAATTTGTTATCTGGTATACACGTTTCCGATAATGTAATCCTTGCAATTTATTAAATAATAACTTCTTTCCACTTTTCTTTAAATAAAACTTTAGTATGATTGTTTAACAACTAAAATGTCGAGAGAATTAGAAATGCGGATGTATGTACAGTTGGTTCGTTGGATCTTTTTCCATGAGTCATCATTAATATACAAACGCAATACATCAATACATTAAATAACACGTAGGTCGTAGTTGTAAACAAAGTCTTTGGTCTGTCAACGACGTCAACGTACAGATTCGCGTTTAACCTATCGCCGACATTCATCATATGGCTATTTCTGTTTGTTATATTACGCTGTAATGGAACAAACGGTTTCATTTCGGGGGTTAAGATTCTGTGAGTAAGAAAGAGACGTAATACAAAAAGTAGCTTGTGAATCATTTCATACATGGGGAAAGATTCAGCGAACAGACTGTATGTATGTATCTGGGGTAACATTCGCTTAGACCTAGAAGATCTATTGTACTTCTACTTAGTTTCTGAGGAGTCTCTGAAACTAGTAGTTCCTTTAGTCCTATTTCCCGGTGAAATTTCAGGAAATCTGCAGGCTTCAACTTAGATAAATGTTCCTCTTCTATGCAGTAATCTCCCAGGTACTGTGCTCTAGGATTCTGGAGTGTTGTGCAGTTGGAAAATATGTGGATGAAGGTTTCTTCTTTCATGCCACAATATCTGCATTCTTCTTCCTCCACTATTTTGAGTTTTTTCAGGTGCCCATTCAGGCGACAATGTCCCGTTAGGATCCCTCTTGAAACGCTCAGCGCAGTTTTACTTTAACTTATGCATTCATTTGATCTCAACAGGTTGTAGTCACCTAGAAGAATCTTTGATTGTCTAAGCCCTTCTCTTTCTTTCGGCTTCACCTATTTCTTCCAATATTACATTGGGACTGATTCCGCAAAAGGGTTCTAGCCCCCAGAAAGGTATTTTAGTCTCCCTCTTTGCTAGTTCATCTGTTGTTTCATTTCCTTCTATTCCAGTGTGTCCTGGAATCAATAGTAAGGTAACTATATTGTTCTTGCCTAGTTCATTGAGTTTGTCTAGGCATTCCCACACCATTTTGGAACTGATTACACAAGAGCTCAGTGTCTTAGTGGCTCCTTGACTATCTGTTATTATGATAATCTTTTGTCCTCTGTATCCTTTATCAATATTGAACTGGGCGCACTTTCTTATGGCGTGAAGTGTCCGTAATTCCTTCGCTTATACGTTTGAGCAACAGTTTTCCAAAATCAACCTGCTCGTTCAAACAAAAATATCAATAGAGCCATTTATATTGTATAACCCTGTACAAAAAAACATTTTTTGCAACACAAGAAAGCATTTAAAACTAATTACACTTGAAAAAAGTGATTTGTAACAATTAACTTAAAAAAAGACGTCACTTTCTCAGTTCTTTCTAGTCTGAGAAAAAAAAAATGAAACCGTCTCGCTTAGAGTGCAAAGAAGTGTTACTGGACCACTCACCCTATTAATATTCTAAAGAGGGTGGCTTCCCTTAGCATGTAACTCTGCTTTTATTTTTAACATAACTGATGTTTCCCTAGAGGAGAAAATTGATTTGTTGTGGTGACTTTGTTTAGAAATTGTTATTTTATTTTATCCATATAAGGGGGATTTTGTTGTAAATCTCTTTATAATTGATTTTTTGAACTGCGACACCGTTTAATTCAATATCTGTCAAGGCATATAGCCCAAGAAGTAGTTGTTTCTACTAAGTGAACGGTCATATTTTTTGAAAATATTTCTGGGCAGTATGTAACAGTAGGAGACTCAAAACTAACAAAGAGCCTGGAGAAATGATAAGAATAATAACACAATGGACTCCTCTATGGCCGAGAGGAAGGGGAAGACCCAGAGAAAGTTAAAGTAAAAAGATAGAAGAGGATACAAAAACGATGGGAATCAAAACTTGAGAGAAAAATGCAGAAATAGAGCAGAATGGAATAAAATACCCTGTGAAGCCAGGACATACAAGAAATTGTGAAAATAAGGAGTGAAAAGGGAGTAATCCACCCTATTAAATGGATTTTGAGCCAGAATCTATAAGATTTAAAGCCTTAATGATGATGTACATAGTGTCCTTGTTTGTTGTTATTTGCTGTAAAGTTTTAATAAGAATCCCCTTTTTCAAATTAAACAGATAGAGCATTATTTTAATTTTTCGACAGCAGCGTTTAAATAATAAAAAAGAGAGCTCTCTTGTAAACCGAATCCGTTAACGTACTGTATCAACATCCTCTTTTAAACCATTTTGTATTTTACAAAACACTTTTTAGAAACATAAACATAAACGTCTACATTCATGGAGAGACGTCCTAAATGCCTCTTTGTCTAAACTACACATAACATTTCCATTGAAACAAACATATATATACCTACCTGCCTTTATTATATAAAAGCAAATATAAGTCAGGCTATATTCAAAACATTAAACGACGGTTTCTCTCTGTATATCGTAATTGAAATCATGGCGTTAAATGAAATTCAAGTAAATTAAGATAGGGGCCTTTCGACTGCAAGGGATAGTATCGATTTAGATTATATTTCTCTCTCGACATACACTCACGCACAAAGACATATAACTAATTAAAAGATCATTTTATTCTGACAGGCAATCCCTCTTTTGACTAGTCTTGTTATAAGGGGTAGCGTGCACGTTATTCCTTAATATTTATATAAAGGATGTTTAGTATACAGGGTGTTATAGGAGTTTGTATCGAAAAATATTATTTGTACATTATTTGTTAAAGTAGTCGCAGGTAGAATGACCACCAAATACTTTGATTTATTAAATTGAGCATAGGGAGCATACGCGGCTGGCTGGACTAAAAATTTTAGGACCCAGTGACACTTTACACCCATACTCAATCCCTTAAGAGATGGTATGGAATCAAATGATAACCCTGGGCAACTCTGAGAAGCTTGCACCAGAGAAATATTTGGCGATGACCAGAAAAAACCTACGTTTAACAGTAGGATTTCTGACTGGCCACTGTCAACTAAGGAAACACCTTAATACTATGGGGCTAGTGGACACACCTCTATGCAGGATGTGTGAACATGAAGATGAAACTGTCAGGCATGTTTTATGCGAGTGTCCGGAGTTATCGTCAATAAGAACACACGGTGAGTCTTAGCCTACACCTGCCGATATAAAGGAGATGTCTCCTAGTGACCTGACCACCTTCCTGGGAAGGACAGGATGGACGATGACCTAGGAGGACAACATGTGGCGTAAGTACTGTGAGCCTACACTCACCCTCCCTACTCTACAGATAATAGGTTTGTTCCAACCGCAGTCAGAAACCGTCAGAAGCGATCAGGGAATAGTCGACCATTGCAATCAGTGATAGGAATTACGCGGAAATAACTCGTTGTTTGCTATGACCAGTTATTCTCTGATCGTTTCTGACGGTTTCTGACTGCGGTTGGAACAAACCTATAGATACAGATACACTTCATGAGTTTGTTTGTAAATACAGTGCATACTTTTATTTTTATTCTTTTATAAATTTTATAGCACGATTACAGCTTGCACGCTACTGAGTATTCCACATTGGTTGGGTATTCGCTAGAACGTGCTTAACCATTGGATGTCGAATATGGTAAAAGCTAGTATATAGTTAATATGGTTTAAACAATTATGATTATTATCCTCTACAGTTAGTCGCATTTCACGTTAGCAACACTTCAGCTTTTGATAATAATCGGTTTCTTGAGAAATACTTAAGCATTGATTAAAAAAGAAAAAAATATTAACCCTCTATGTACAATGAGGCGTGCGTGACTAATTTTTATGCATAAAAAAAAACTTATTATGGAGTGACCATGAAATTAACAGTTACTGGAATATGCGTTATTAAAATATATAAATATTTATTCATAGTAGTTCATTGGGGTGGTTGAACGAATAGTGTGAATTTGTCAATGATTTTCAATTTTACACATTTGATTTCTTTATTGAAATGTTGATAAACAGTTGGTCAAGTCAGTGAGAGTTTAAAATTTGTGAAGTGTCGCCATCTACATTTTACTCAATAATGTCGTCATGTTTCAATTTGGAAAACTGAAATTATAGTTATTTATGCAACAAGTGCAAAAAGTGAGTGTTTTTTGCACGCAACGTGAAATTGTCCAACGAGGTCTTTATGCCCAGTTGGACAACATGTCGAGTGCAAAAAACACGTTTTGCAAGAGTTGCATACAATATTTTTTCTAAATTCGTGCAAAAACTAGAAAATTAGAATATAAATATGTTAAGAACCTAACCTTACCTAATCAAACAACCCGTTCTTCTTTTTTTGTATCTTTATGGCCTCCACCATATCAATCATAGCTGGTTTTCGCCTTGACCATTTAAATTTTAAATAATTAAAGATTTTTGCAAAATTTGTAACTCGTTGAGACTAAGTAGTAAGATATACATATATTATTGTTGTATTAAAGCAGGATCAGATACTCGCTATGGATTTTTATTTAATTTAAATGTTTATGTTTGTCATTAATCATCACAAAACTGACACAAGAATGACATATGAGTGCAATAATAGTATATTACGTAACGTGTGTGGTAAGAAGCATTTTACGCACGAATGGAAAAGTTACGCACGATGCCGCGTTGCGGCGAGTGCGTAATTCCATGAGTGCTCTACAACACTAGTTACGTACTATACTTTACCTACGACCTACTTCTACATGTATTTATACTCTTATTAATGATAATATTTGAATATCAACAATATTTGGCTATTTCTGCGATTTCCATGATAATATTAAATCCATCTCACTTTCACTCGACATTTTTTAATTGAATAAAGCTTTCCACAAAATACACAAACCAGTTATAAGTTATAAGGATAATAAAAAAGTGTTTTAAAAGTTTCTTGACAGTTCTTACGCAAATCGCTATTGCAGCCTATACCTAAGTTTGATGTTTTGACGGCTTATGTCAGATTTTTGAATAAAATGGCGACGTCTATTGACAGTTGCTAAGATGTTGCTAGGGAAGCCGTGCGATTTACTTTACAGCTGTGCGTTTTTTTTTACCGTGCGTAATAGACGTCATTACATTAGCACCGACTGTGTGTTATTGACTGGGGAGGTCGTAGGTAAAATATTTTATTGCACTAGTGCAATAAAGTACTACTTTTTGCATTAAATGTGGTTCACAAAAGTGTTGTTTTTTGCATGAATGTAGGAAAAGTTATTTAAGAGCATTTTCAAACAAGCCACTTTGTGGCCGGCTACTAGTGTTTGAAAAGAATAACGTGGCTAAAAATAGGTATAAAAACACGTAATCCTTATCTGCGTCTCGTGTGAATGCGTCTATTAATATTAATGATACTTTGTTGTCGCCTACTAGTGTCTGAAATGAATCGTGCGGCTAAAAATACATTGATATCTATAAATAGATGCATTCATACGAGACACAGATATAGAATACGTGGTGTTTGATGTATTTTAATCTTCGCAATTCTTTTCAGACACAAAGTGTACCGTCTGAAAGTGCTCTAATTTTACCATGTTATTGCACTGGTAATAGTGGTGACACTTACTTAGACTCCGTGTCACGTAGGAAGAACCCACTTGAAGTTGCAGTCGTATGCGCGAGCTTGATTTCTGAAACCACCGCCATTTTGTTGAATTGACATTCGTTTCCACATTTTGTATAAATAATAGATTATACTGAATGTTATTTAAAGAATGAATAAAATGACATATGCCTTTAGAAGCAGCATGAAAATATCCGACTTCCACAAAAAAGAACGTAGAATCATCAATATTTCAAAGAACAATCATGAAATGACGGACTTTAAGCAGAGATCTTTCCTAATAGTAAAAAGAAAGAAAATCTTTCTTGGGGTGCATACGGAAGGATGTAGTTTCCAGAAAATAACGATTAGTGTTTCAGTGTGCCTGTCATAAAATTTTAATGAGATTCTAACATACAAGTATATTTGGAAATTATTTATTTTTGCAATATTTTGATATATGTATATAACTTTTAGTTTTAAGCAACGTCTTGGGGATATGATTTTTAATTACGAAGATCCTCCTTCTCGGGACTATTGATATATAAACAAGTGACAGAAAACTTGATTTATATCCTTAATATCCTGATGCGAAATTTAATTTTCGTTTTAAAGATTTTTAAAATTAAAAAGATCGTAATATAAATGACAGTGTTATGACGTGCCGAGTTTTTAACTTTTCATTATTAAAAAATATTATTTCTGGATCTGCATTTCGATGTGCCGAGAGTCTCTAGCTGTGACTTCTTATATGAAAAATTAAATTATTACTACAATCTCTTCATGATTTTTTTCCGTTTTTCCTTTGATTAAAAGTGTACGAAAATTTAATTAATTATGTTAACAGGAATGTTTGAAAGGACGTTTCTCAATTATATTTTTGAAATAACTTGAAAATTTTCTATGCAAATGCCAATTTATTATCACAAATGATTGATATTCCAGTTGTTTGGTAAAAGTTTCTGACAAAAACATAACAATCTGCACTGATAGTAGACAAGGTGTTATATCGGAGCTAGTACTAGAGTGCCATCAAGATTTAGCTAACCCCTCGGCAGATAACAATATTATCCTGAGGTGGGTTAAGGGGCACGACAGGTAAAGGTAATCGCATTGCCGATTCTTTAGCCAGGGAACGAGTTGGACTAAAAATTTTAGGACCCAGTGACACCTACGGCCTGACGACTTCGACAATTGCGGAACTAACCAAAGGTTATAACCATGCTCAATCCCTAGGATCACCCTGAGCGACCCTGGGAAGCTGGCGCCGGAGAAATATTTGGCGATGACCTGTAAAAACCTACGTTTAACAGTAAGATTTCTGACTGACCACTATCTACTAAATACCTAAAGTATCGTCAATAAGAAATGTGTGTTCGGTCTTGGCCTACATCTCCTCCCAGTGACCTGTCCACCTTCCTGGGAAGGACAGGATGGCTGATGATCTAAGAGGATAACTCCTCGGGAGGATTTAAAATGGGTCACATGTGGTCTAAGCACTGTGAGCCTCATGTGGTCTAAGCACTGTGAGCCTACACTACTCCCTACGCTACAGATAAAGATTGTAGATCAGTACAAGCTCTATGAGGTGAATCACGGACTGAAGAAAACACCAAAATCAATACATGTCTTCCAGTACCTTCACCTCCAACTGCAAAGCAAAATTCGACAAATCTGTCAATAAATCGCGTAGGTTTAAAACAATAAAGTATTATTAGAGTTTCCTGTAATAATAGTTCACTAAATTTCTACTTAATTAGAGTTTAAAGACAAGATCTGATAATTTTCTTGAATAAACTTAATAACCAATTTATTGACATTAGACTTTTTTGCCCCCGTCTACTTGAATTTCCTACATATTCGATATAAAACACCCTGTACACATATAAATGAAATGAAAAGAAGATATGATAACTTTAACTAAAAAGATTCGGCTAATTTTCTCCTGGTTTACTTGAGTAACAACTTCATAAAGTGTTATTCTACAATGAAATTTTTGCCAGGCGAACTAATTTCGATCAAGTTAAATGATAAGGAGTAGTTACGAGTGGTTTCCAACTCTGCGGTGAAATTAACTCTACCTGTCGAGACAATGATCTAAATAACCTAAAGGCAATTTAATAAGGAAGCAGATACTTGACTCATACTCCAAAATATCAGTGGTTCTTGTTAAGTTGTTGTGTAATTAACGTACTCCACAAACGCATTTTTCCTTTTCAAGACTTCTCTTAAATAGAAATATTTAATGGAAAATATGAACCACTATTAGATTTTAAGGGAACAGCGACATCGGTTGACATGTCAGTATCGATTATGAAGGCTGCCAGAGCCGTCCCATTCGATTTGAACTGGCTTGGTGATAGCCATAATTAACCATAGCCAACCAAACAGCTAAACTTTGATAGGCTGGAAGCATGGAGTAAAAAAGAAAGGAATAGGAGCTGGAGCACACAGAGCTAGACCCAGATGCAATGTCCACGCATCATTGAGCAAGTTTGCATCCGCATTCCAGGGAAAAATCTACTCTATCAATACTTATTTGCAGATCAACAGGGGCTATAGAGACCAAAAGATCCTTGGGCATCTCCCAGACAGATCTAGCCTGAGCTGGAACACCCTTAAAAAATTCTTAACTACAATAGGGTCCAGGATATTGTAGGCAATGAAACAGCAGAAACCCTAGCAAAGCTAAGGTTTAAAATAGGTAAAGCCGAGAGAAAGAGAAGATCTGACCATTGTAAAGATCTAGTAGGGCTTATACAATCAAAGATTCTTCTGGGTGACTACAATAAGTCAAAGTAAAACTGCGCTAAGAGTTTTAACAAGTATCCTATCAGGGCATTGTCGCCTGAATGGGCACCTGAAAAATCTCAAAATAGTGGAGGAAGAAAAATACAGATATTGTGGCATACTTTCCAACTGCATAGCATTCCAGAATCCTAGAGCACAGTACCTGGGAGATTACTGGATAGAAGAGGAACATTTACCTAAGTTGAAGCCTGCAGATATCCTAAAAAACCTTCAGAAAGTTTCTGAGACTCTCCCCACAAACTAAGTAAAAGTAAGGGAGCGAAATAGATTTTTAGGTCTCAGTGAATGTCACCCCAAGGAATACATACATGCAAGAGCAGGAAAAAGTATTTCAAATTTGCCGCGCACCCAAGCAGCGCCATTAGCGGAGGTTTTTCAAGGAAGTGATCTAGAACTCTCTTAGTACATATACTTGGGTCAATAGTTTTATCTCTATTCTTGGTAAAATATTAATGATCTAAACCATTCTTGTTTATTTAAAAATAAAACTAAAATTCTGACTGACACATTATTACAATATGTTCCGTGGATATAAAAATACCGAGTTTTTAAAGAGACAAAAACTTTTTTCCATTTCACAAAAGAAAAACGTCGCCTTATCACCTGTGTAATGTTCACCGACAAATCATTGAAAATGTGTGACACGACTTTCGGTGTAAGTTTGCTCCCGTTTTCGAAAATAAATGTCTCGGACGTTGAGCATTTATTGCCCGATCGCAGCCATTAACGTTAATAGTTCCTCAGAGAATTTACCTACCCACAAATAATCTGGTTTCAGTACTGAATTCTTCCCATCGCAAAAAATTGGATATCTCGAACACGCTAACTAACTAAGCTGTATGCTTATCCAAACGTCTCAAACATTATGATACGCAGCGTTTAAAAACACTGCAAATTGGTCAATTAGGTTATTATTTAGGAGCGAGTTTAGGACTTACAGGGTGTGAGAGTATGTGTGGGTAAAAATCGAGTTTAAAGGTTGTTTTTTTCATAATAAATTGAGAAATTTTGGTTATACGAACACAGTAAGTGTCTGTTATGTCTGCTATTTGTTTTGATACATTTATCAATCCATACGTTTCATGAAGGGTCGTCTGATATTGGATCGGACGTCCCTTCCTGGATATACAGGGTGATTCATTACTAATTGAAAATAATTTAATAGTAGAATCCATAACTTATGAAGATTTAACCAACATTATCTAAATAAAATGTGGCTGCCCATTTAGTTAGGATTCTACTATTAAATTATTTCCAATTAGTAATGTGTCACCCTGTATATTAATAATAGTTCTATTCATTTATGTATTTCATTACTGAGCCAAAGAAAAATTTGACACTTTTTGTTGAAATTGAGGTAATAAAAAATGTTAATAGTTGGAATCCATGGATAGAGAATATGTAAGTAGAGGAAAAAGTGTAACAATATAAATATAGGGTGTCCCAATACTTTGTACTAAAAACTTGGGAGATGATAGAAAAAGTAGATATATAATCATGGTACTTGATGTTGGAATTTTGTATTACGTGCTTCTTTAATGAGCTATAGTGCTCTAAAGGGAATTAAAAATGGGTTTTCATTCGATTATTGAGTGGTTTACTGAAAATTAGTAGTCGCTACACTTTTTGACATCATAAAGAAGTTAACACTACACTTGTGAACTCAGGTACGACAAATTTTTGTTAAATATGAAAAGTACAACTAATTATATTCGAAATTTTGACAGATTCCGAGCTATACAAATCAAAATTCACATATAACATTTGAATACACAAAAAAATACACAAGAACAAGCAAATATTTTTGCTGATTGATTTTTTTTGAGAATTTTGCAGCTAGTTGTCTAGTCTAGAATACTCTAGCTCTTCAATAAAGTGGGGTTTAGTTTTATTTAAAAAAAAGTAGCAAATATCTTCAATTCCCGACTTTAGAACCCTATAATTCGTTAACGATGGGAGTAAGAAAAAAGTACCTATCCTCTTCCAAGTTTTCCCAAGGCGTTATCGCTATTCTTGTTATTCGCTTCACCAAAAAAAAAAGTTAATGCATTCGCTTTTTTTTTGTTTTTTAAATAATTCAGTTCACTAAGCAATATTTCTGCAGAAACGTGTTCAATAAACTATTAATTACACTATGTTCCGGAAAAACAATTTAAAACTAACGCTCTCGAGTACTTGAGAATGTATAAAACGAAGGGTCAATACTCCTGATGGTTTTTATTCAGCCCAACCGAACGGAAGCTCATCTAATTGACCAACCTCTCGAGACACATTTCTTGGAGAGCTCCCCAAGAAATATCGACCGAAAAAGTCGACCATTTTAAACCTATATCCGAAAACGAGGTAATGCCACTTCAAATTATCACTTTGAAAAACTAAAATTCATTAAAATTGAGGAAAAAAATTAGTAATAGGTTAGGTTAGGTTAGGTTAGGTTAGGTTAGGTTAGGTTAGGTTAGGTTAGGTTGGGTTAGGTTAGGTTAAGTTAGCACCCAAGATCTGATCTAATCTAATAGTTCAATTCAAGTTCTCAATTGGGCTTTAAGGCAGCATGTGATGTGTTAAGCAGTCTGTACTAGATTAGATTAGAATTGGATTGGCTCTTGACCTATCCCACTACGACCTTTGCAGATCTATTGTGACCCTTCCTATATAGAGAGCTTGATATTATTTTAGCTTCATTCTTTTTAATAGACCTGTTTGCCTAGATACCGCCTCCCTTTAGTAGCTTTCTCTACTACGATTATGTGAGACCTCATAGAGTAAGTTCTCTAGATTTGACGTTATCCGTTATCCGAAAGTAGCATGTTTCCCTAGACATAAAGCATGTGATATGTTAAGAAATCTGTGCTAAGTACCTACTCTTTGTCTTCGGAATTCTCATACATTCAAATACTTTGTATATCATCAAAGCGGTCAATTTATCTACAAATGTTTTTTCAAGTTTGATCATGATGAATGTATCTTTCGAAAAATCTAAAAATACTTTTGGTATTTACTAAAATCCTTAATTAGTCGAAAAGCTCAATCAATATAACTCTCGATAAAATCATCTGAAATGTCAGCACATTATTATTTTATAAGATTTTCAAATGATCCGTGAAAAGTGAAATTCCTTTGCGAGCTACCAAATTAACAGTCGACATTTTGGGTGTGATAATTTACGACTTCAGACGAAAAAAATTGAATTGTCCCTTAAATATATCGCAAAAAAATATTTCAGTAATGATTAAACCGATCCAAATCAAGTCATTCATTAAAAAAAATACAGATCACTCAAACAAATTCTTAAATTCAACATAACAAAAGTTGAATAACTATGATTTTACTTGAAATATACTTGGGGTTTTTCACAAGCTTACAAAGTGTCTGATTTCTGGCCCGCACCCTCCAGGTCCCATTCTTTCTATTTATTTTGAGCAGTCTGTGCATTATTTTCAAAGTAATGGTGTTTACTTCCCATTCCTTCTTGTTGCTTAATTCCGCAACGACTCCCTCTCTACTTTCCACTCCCATATATTCTGGTGTGAGGTTGAGAATCAATTCCATAATGGTTCCATGCCATTGGGCATGTACTTGTTGCTCGTGTAATGCATATACAGGCTAGTCTTTGAATCTTTTTGTCTGGTTGAAGTTGGTCTCACATTATACATCCAGCTCAAGATTTTTGGGTCTCAGATCCAATTTCTCCCTGCCAGATTCCTGCAAACCATTATGCCAACTTTCTCTAAAGCTACAGGATCAGTTGTGATGAGTCTGCAGTATCTTTATTACCTTCGTTGCTATTTTTTTACTAGCTGGAAGTTATATACTTAAATATTATGTATACTGTCATTCATTATTTCAATTGTTTAGTTCCGTATGCTCAAAATATTATGGGAAGAAGATTGTAGATCCTGTGGTATGGAAAAAAAACTTCCTCCACATACTTGCGATTGAAAAAGAATTTAGAATCATGGGGCATAACTCCCAATAGACTTCTGGATAGAGAAGGTACACCTACCTAAACTAAAGCTTCTAGATTTCCTGAAATTCATCTGGAAAGTAGGTCTAAAGGAGCTGTCTTTGATACCTTCCAATAACTAAGTTCTTTTATATAGAGAAATCTGTGGTAAACAAGATATTTCTCCAAAAAATCTATAACTATAAAAAATATAGTCTCAAATATATTTACTACAAATACAGAGGTAAGACAAGGAGGCTAAGTTTCTTTAAGACATGTACAGTTCAAGAGAAAAGAAATTCATCCTTCACTGAGATTTGATTAACTGTACCAAAGAAATTCCTGTTCAAAAGTATCTATTTTCTATTTCGATGTCCTGTATAATGTCCTTCGTATTTTGCGGATACTTTTAAAAATCAATAGAAGCACCAGGACGACACATAAATATACAGTCCTCAAAGAGGAGGTAGTACATTATTTATAAAAGACGGGGACACTCTACGTGACTACATCACAATGTACTTAGCCCGCTTGAAAAGGGCATTGAAGTTTTCGTCTTCTCTCTAATTGCTGTAATAAAACAAAAAAAAAGGTAACTGATATCCGATACGGTGCAGATTACCGATTCAGGGTTCCTGTTTTTTTTATGTTATTGAACTTTTAACAAAGGTATACGTATCTATTAAAAATTTTAATTAAGTGTCGAATGAAATTGATTCAGTGCTTCAATAAAAACGTAATTTCAGTACTTATAGTACGGAGGATAAAGTTGCGAGTTAGATATATTTTTACATAAAGTGTAATTTTAGTAGAATTTATACAGTGCGTGTATAAAGTAACTATTATTAGTTGAATAAATCATGAAACTATATTTGCCGAAAATGCAGTTTTTATCCTTTTTATCTTCCTCTATTAATTTGTTGAATTCAATTTACCAAAATAGATTAATTTTCCAATATACACACGTACACCTATTCTATCCTCAGCGTCTATCAAATGTTTTGTTAAACAGAAGGAAAGTCCTCTTTCCACAATATCCAATTACCCTAATTGCGCTTACTAACATTTATCAAAGGCAATTATAATTTAGCTGTGAGACTAAATAACCTTATACATATATAAGTTCATTATGTTTATTCTGTTGGATTTAAATCTTCCTTGCTGCTCGCAGTCAAGTTTGTTATTCTTACTAGGTATAATTGTTTTCTTTCGAGCTAATTAATTGAAATATCACTCCAAATATTCCAACTAGGAATATACTATGTATAGTTATTCGGAAATGCGTCGAAAACTTTGACAAAATTATTCATTCATGAAATATGTGTAAATCTGATACAAAATTGTTTGAAAACAAGCAATGAGTGAGAGAGAAAAGGACTTTGTTCCTTATACGAAACTTAAAGCAGTAAGCGATTTTTTTTCTGTTGCAAGTGGCTTTGCTTTGAATAAAGATATGTACTCAAAATTATCAATACAAATGGTACTATTTTTATTTCGTGTTCTGGCGAAATGGAGAGAGATGCTGTGAAAAATTCTCGTTCTATTCTGCGTAGAATTTTTGTGAAGTACAATTTATTTTAATAGGTATGTATTATAAGAGCGCTTTCAGACAAAACACTTTGTGGCTGGCTACTAGTGTCTGAAAAGAATCACGCGGCTAAAAAATATACTCATTCACACGATACACAGATAAGGACTAAGTTTACGGTCACTGAATCGAAGTGTCTCTCCCCCCCTAGTATCCAGACACACTACATAAACTTCAATTAGTACGTTCAAACGAGACACGCGTTTCCAAGTGTTTCCTTACATGGTTGGATGTCCAATGGATATTTAAAAAAACATTTATGTTGAATTAAATCAGATACACGCTGTACGACTTGTGTCTCGTCTGGAAGCGTTCTAAATTGTTTGGAAATTATGTAGAGCAATTCTTTCTATAAATCTTTTTTTTAATTAGGTGAAGCATGCTCCACTTGAGTTCCTCCTAAAGGAGCACATGGATGATGACACCGTTTAGCGAGATTTTTAATCATTGTGTCAAAAAATAACTCCACCTTCAAACTTTTGTATAATGTATATCCCTGCTGTGATTCTTCTGGGTAACTACAACCTGTTGAGATCAAATAAATGCATAAGTCAAAGTAAAACTCCTAAAAGAGTTTTAACAGGGATCATAACGGGACATTGTCGCCTGAATGGGCGCCTGAAGAAGCTCAAAATAGTGGAGGAAGAAGAATGCAGATATTGTAGCATGGAAGAAGAAACCTCCATCCACATACTTTCCAGCTGCACAGCACTCCAGAATCCAAGAGCACAGTACCTGGGAGATTACTGGATATAAGAGGAATATTCACCTAATTTAAGGCCTGCAGATGTACTAAAATTCCTCCGGGAAATAGGATTAAAGGAGCTACTAGCTTCAGAGACTCTCGTCAGTAACTAAGAAGTAGTAAGGGGACACAATAGATCTTTAAGGTCTCAGTGAATATTACCCCAAAAAAATACATACATACATACATCCCTGCTGTAATTAACTATTTACTGCGAATCCAGAATTTTCCTAACATTGTAGCAAAGAGATGTAGAGCTCTGCCTTTTTTCTCCAGAATGAATTGAAATTTTCCGCTTCCTTTGCCTCCTTGTAAGTTTCGTCCTCAAATCGATTGATTTTACTACTGTACTCATTCTAGCGAGTCGTAAAGGAAGTGAAAAGCCAGCCAGCAAGTGTGTTCATAAACAGTTAAATTTTCCAATCTTTATCTTAAGATGCTTATAGTTCGTCAACAATGAAGTACCATTATTTACAGCCCCTCCTAAATTTGGCACAAACTCCCAATAAACCCTCCACACACAAAAAAAACATTTTAAATTGATAATATTAAGCACATCTCCGAAATGTTTATAAAGCTCATTATACTTGAGCCAAATTGTGTCTCGAAACGCTAAATTTGTCAAGCATTAATCGGGGCCGACGCTAACGTCTTAATTTTGTTCAGTAGTCCCATTTCGCTTTATCTCTCTGTGTATTTTTGATATTGGCTTCGAAATAAATGTATATATCTACAGCGTCAGCGGAAACGGCTAATTCATAATTTCATTCGTTTTATCTGCCTCCATTTTCATACATCCCGAATAACTTATGGACGCGGCGCGTTAAGTTCATAAACCTTTTAAATGTGAAATATAAAAAAAATAAAACTAAATAATAAATTTATCTTGTAATAAATATACAGTCGATGTGGTATACAGGGTGTTATTATAGGTCGACGAGATATATTTTCGGTATATTAAAATCTTAAATTGAGTAGAAAGGTATAGACCGGCCTTGTACATGTTTCTGACATTCGCCAATATGTGATCTACAGTTTCCTCTACTAGGTAACTAAATCTACACATGGCTACTCCTTTTTCCATCTTCATTAGCTTACAGACAGATCTCTGTCTACGGCTTTGACAGTTTGTCATTAGAGTTAGAGACCTGTTTCGCCTGTTTTTGTCTGGTTGAAATTTTCAACCATTCTGTATCACCCACTTTCTTGTGGATTGTTTATTGTCGATATTATGACGCTTCAGAAGGTTTGTGGTCCAATAAATAGCATTGAAGAAGATGCAAGAGTTGCCGAGCAAGTTCAAGGCAACAAAACAAGCTAATACTTGCTTAGAATTGATCTCTATAGAATTGAGAGCCTTCCGTGCAGCCTGGTTGTCTTTTAAGATAGCAACAGAACGATCTATTTATCCTCTAGTCTCTTCTAATTCCTACAACGCAGTGCTTAATTGCCGTCACTGCCACTTGGATAGTTGTGAAGTTTTTGGATAGACTGAAATAGATATTTTTGTTCTAGCCATACAATTCGTGGTCATATGCCTACATCTATGTATATTGGGGCTGTCCATATACCAGTTCGGCTCAGCTTCATCATTATCTGGTAGATATAGTTTTCGGTACTTATCACTAAGGCTATCGCTTTCACCTGTCGATTTCTAGCAATCTGTGGTTAGGAAGAAGAACATTTGGTAAAGGATTGATTAATTTTTCCTGTTTAACGTTTTCTTTTCAAAGTTGACTAAACTCAACAAGATTTTCTCTGTCAAGAGCGTTTACTCCCATGTAGAATATTTTAATTTTTTGCACACTCATATAGAATATTTTTATTTTTTTCAACTGCCAATTTATTTTTATAATTTTTCCCGAGATTTTTCCTGACACCGTCTCTGTCGCTAAGTTTTGCGCGTTGATGTTGCTCCTTCTTTTCAGTTCTATATTCCGAGCTTATTGGGAAAAGGTGGTCATAAATAATATATACATATGTATGATTGATTTCATTGCAAAATTGAAATCAACTAAGTATAGTAGGTATGTATCAGTTTAATTGGAAAGAGTTAATTGAAATTATTGTAACCTATTATTGTACACAGTTCGAGCCTTAGAATGAGTTGATGTCAAAAGAAGTCTGGCAAAAATATATCAATAATAATAATAGGTAAATAATTTGAGGAGCTCTACGGTACTGCGCAGTACTACAACCAATCAAGTGACTTTAATGATACCAATATTAAACAGTGAGTCACATGAAATATTATTTTATATAGAACTACATTAAACGAGTATAAAATAGGTATCACATTAAAAAATGTAAAAACCCACAACAGTTATTTAGTAGAGACATATTTCAATTAAATGGAAAAGAAAAATGATTTACCTATAAGAAATCAGTTTTATTTATAGGACAATTTTTATTTTTAAGTTTATCGTACCTATACACTTTCAAGTGCAAAGGATGAAGTAAATCGAATAATCAAATACACTCTGTCATTTTCGGCAGTATTCCCTAGCGTTTTTTACCCACTACTTAGCAGTTTATCACAAATCGAAGATATACATTTCGTTTCTCTTTATCTCTATTTTAAAAATCGGACTATCTATAAGGCATCCAGACCTATTGCAAAATTTTGCATAAAAAAATTGCATTTCCAGTAGCAGCCAAAGTAATTGTCCCATGGTACCTGTTCTTTGCCCACATAAAGTTCATACAAAGGATTTACTTTCTACGAAATTTCAACGCTATAACTTGAAAAACGACGTAAATATAAAATTTTGAAAAAATTACGAATTTTCCAGTTTTTCCGAATTTTCTTAGCTTCTAATTATCCAATAGCTTCGCTGAAAAATGCAGTGTATTTGTATTTTCATCATCTACATTTCCTCTATTGACACCATTACGATTACTCACGAAGTTTTCGTGTTATTAACAAAAAACTAAGAAATCACAATCCGTTTTCTAGGTACCTACTTGGATTTTTTTCAAAAACTCACTCAATTTGCTTGGTCTATTATATTATTAATGTACAGATCCAAAAAACACTATTTAATATTACCGTAACAAAAAATATATGTTTTGTAAACAAATGCACGTGACATTGTGAAAAATCATTCAAATAAAGTAATAAACAGCTATTTGTACTTACCCCCTTAATTTTGACGAGCTTTTTACTTCGCAGGCACCAAAAAACACAGTCTACAAACAAAAACACAACCAAATAACAATAACAGTTCACAATATCAAAAAAACTTGGAAAAAATAGAACTTTAAACGTCTATTTATCGTTTATTATGTAAAATTACTGAACTTGAACGATCATAACATCAACAATGCGTAAAGTCATATCGACAAACGATATTTATGAATTCAAAAAAAACGAGTAGCAGCCGATGCTACTACTATGAGCTTTCGACTCTGAATGAATCGGAGTAATCGGACGCGAATACGGGGGTATCCAGCGAGAACTTGATAGTCAAGTGCACAGAGAAAGCTTTCGGACGAATTTTCGCACGCCTGGACATTCTAACGCGCGCAAGCCGGTATTAGGGGACGGCCTAGGAGGAGGTGGCAAAATTCTGGAAAATAGAAGAGGTGGTTACTGTTCGAGTATCTCGTTTTCAAATGTACAGTTACATTGAACATAAGTTTTGATACCTACTTACCCCGCATATCTACACATTACTCCATCATGGAAAACAACTTATATTTGTATACCTTAGAATGCGCAATTTGCACCTGAAAGCCTATAAAGATCTGAAGATTTCGCCCGAAGCTTTGTCTGTGTTTGCTGATGTTTTTTTAATGTGATGTAATATTCCGTGTGTATATGGGAGTTTCTCAAATAAGAAAATATGGGTGCGACGTAAGAACTAACCGAAGCATTTAAATATTTTTTCATGCTGTTTGTTATTATTAACGACAAGTATAAAAAGAGCAAAAGATTCTTCAAGATATGTATACAGGGTGCTTCACTTTCTTTCCCTTATATTCATTTTTCATTTTTGTTGTAGCTTAGCGCAGGTAGTTTTTTGTAACATAAAATGTTTTAGCTTAAAGTAATTATACAGATATAAAGGTATCAGTGAGGGTCCAGTAGCAAATTCTGTCATGTATATAGGAACCTGTAGCAAACTCTGTCAAAATGCTCTTTGTATTTAAGGTATTAAATAAAACGAAACTGTCACAATCTAAGGCATTTGGATTTAATATCGGCTTCTATAGCAAAACATGCTCTATATTCATTCATGTGAGATGAATCAGACGTTCTTGGCTCATTGTATTTCCCAACTCACTTTTAATACGTTTTATGTTTGATTTCAACAGGTTGTTGTAACCAAGAAGATTATTTGATTGTCTAATTTCTACTAGATCTTATCCAGATCAGTTGCAGCTGCAGCTTCGGGTGGATGGGTTTGAAACCTCATTTTCTAGTTAAGGTCATACTATAAGCTTTCTCTGGGCCTTCTTCTATGTGCATAAATGAGGGACAGACAGTTTTAAATGCTGAATGCTGGCCATATATTTTTGCATGGTACCTATAAAAGAAATAAGTGACACTTCCATAAAAGTGCAATGAAAACAAAAATAGAATGACATAACCTCTTCCATAATATCTCTGATTATATAAGATTAGAACCTCAGAAATGATGACAGTTGAGTTGAATAGAAAAACACAGTTTTAAGCTTGTCACTGACACAAAATTAAACAAATAAAAAACGAATTTACGGTAATTACGTTGACTTGCATATAATACAAAAACAATGCAAAACGAATTGTTTTACTCGTTGCGACAATTACAATTTTTTCCGCCAGAGGTCTCATTGAATTCTACTCCGCCCAATACCTTTAAATCCTCACTAAGCACGGCACTGTTAACGGAATCTGCGACCCTTGTTGTGTGTACTGTGCTGGAATTGAAGAATCTATTGAGATGTTGGCTTCAAACAAAGTGTGTTGTCATTTTAGGGTCATTTTATTCATCAAGTCTGTTCCTTGATCGATTGCCCGAGCTTTCCAGCCAACCTGTGTATACTTACTTCATCGCGAGTCCGTATCCATTAGGAATAATTGCACTAATTGAGTGAAACTTTCTAAAACGATGGAGCACTATATATAACAAGAGTCCTACCGTTTTATAGTTAGTTTAGAAAGAACATGCAAACCAACTCTTGATAACATGTCTGGACAATTAGACCACAATTATATTATGCGTAGTGAAATGTGTCAACTTTTTAATAAGTTGTAGTCGTGGTTCATATTTTTCGCTTAGGTATCGAGTTTTTTTATAAGAAAATAAGGTTGTTGAAGCTGCTAGACTAATTCAAATATGTTGAGAATCCAGGGATAGTAGTTCAATAAAAATTTGTGCAGCATAATTTTGTATACTCTGGAAAAGCTGTTTGAAATTACCAATCAAGATGAAATTATTTGATTTTAAATGCAATTAGTTTAAAATTCGCGCTCAACCAAAAATGACTAATGACATAAGGAGTGCGTTCATAATATATCGAAAACTGACAGTGTACTTGTCAGTCATACGACGGGGTAAACGCTTCTCTGAATTATTTTCAATTTTTGTCTTGAATTTGTCTTTTAATGTATAATATACTTTTATTTTTTATGGTTGTGTTACTACAAAAAATCGCCCTTGGAAAGAGTAATATTATTATTATCAATTTCTCTATGATTCTGTGTACGACTCGAGCGAGAGCGGGGACCAGTAGAGACGAGCAGGCCTGTCAAAAAATGCAAGGTTGCCCCTAACCTAAGAAATTACAAATTAAAACAAGAAACAATAAACAGAGATATTCGGAGATTCAAACCTCCAATAATAAATATTGATTTCCTTAAAAAGTACTATTTTTCTCAATATTGAGAAATTCCACAATTATATTTCGCACACCTAGTATATTATTTCTTTAATTTAATATTATTTGCTCAAACAAAAAACAATGTAATTAAAATATCTCATTTTGACATGTCCCTGGTCTTTTATACGGTACTCCCTTTGAGGTATTGTGTGTATACGTGTTTGTCCTCTCAAAATAAAAAAAAATTATAATTGAAATATCTCACATATGTCCTTTCCTCTGACGTTCTATGTGGTTTTCAAAAGCTTAGCATTGTAATGGCTGAATTAGAAAACATATTCAAAGCGTTTCCGTAAAACCAGAACGGAATTTCTGTAGGTATGGTTTTTTCTATTTCGTTCACAATCGTTTCGACGTTTTGTAGATGTAACTTAAATTTGGTAAATGGACAGAAAGCAATTAAAAATACACCGTTAAAAATGCTACTGGAGTACTTAATATTGAAATTTCTCAATTTCAACGTTTTGCCACAAAAAAAGAACCAGTTTTGACCAGCAACTTATTGAATTGTGAAACTCTAACAATAAATACAATGAGTTTGACAGATGACATGGAACAGAGGAGTTCAGTCTAAGGTCAGTATGGCCAACAAAAAGTGGATTTTTCTGACAAGAATGACAGTTAAGGTCTACTGCTTAAAACATAAGATTTTGCATGTTTTTTATCATTGCGAACATCTACATTGCTTTATTAAAATAATGAATACACCCTCGAAGCGTATATCGTGAAATTTAAAATGACTTTTTAGCTGAATACTCAACTTATAAGTGGCCAATAATTCTAGGAACTCTTGTCATGTCACCATTTCATTTCTGTTATTCAGCCACTAGTTATGTCAAATGTCCATTAGATTTATTTTTGTTGATATTCGTTTAATTGTGCACGTCCATTTTCGATAAGATTTTTGTAGCATTTCTAATTAGCTGTATCACTATTATGACATGCCGAGAGTTCCTAGAATTATTGGCTACTTATAATATGTTGAGTAATCAACTAAAAAGTCATTTTAAATTTCAAGATATACGCTTCAGGGGTGTACTCATTATTTTAATAAAGCAAAATAGATGTTCGCAATGATAAAAAACATGCAAAATCTTATGTTTTGAATAGTAGACCTTAACTGTCTTCTTGTCGTCGATTGACAAGGATTTCTTAGGTTCCGTGTCATGTGTCAATGCTTGGGTTACCGGATGTGAGCGGAAGTAGACAAGTCTGTCAATATGATTATTCAGTCAACATTCAATCCCTTTCGCACACAGCAGGATACTGTGGAATCTGTTACCTCAACTCTGTGTATTTTTATCTATGTTTTGGAATTAAAGAATCGTTTTAGATGTTTGTTACAAACAAAGTGAGCTGTCAGTATAGCGGGCTATCTAACTAATCTGTTAAATGATCGATATTTACGCAGGAACGACCTGATTATCTGCTTGTCCATTCCTGGCAAAACAAACACATTTTGTGTAGTGTCAAAAGATGACAGATGACATATGTCTAAGTTTAAAAAACTGAAGAGGGTTGAAATAACTTTCGTGCCTCCAAATATATCTCTCCTAAAAATCCAATACCCGCTCTATAATAATTTATTGCAGATATTTAAATACGTTTCGAACCACTAATGGATAAAATTTAAAATGCAGTAAATTATTATAATGAAGAATAAAATAACGCTCAGATATGATATTTGATGGCAACTTTATGGATTGGTATAATAGAGGGGTGACTATATAGCGTTGGTAGAGAGAGAGGCAACTTTTCGAGCAAAGGTGGGGTCAGTGAAATTACAAATTAAATTCAAAGTAGAAAATGTAATCAGGAAACTTAATAATGGCAAAGCAGCAGGAGGAGTTGACATTTCGGGTGAAATGTTAAAGTATGGGGGAGCTAAAGGTAGTTGAACGGCGGTGTACTATGCTCTTTTTTTTTAAATTAGCGTCATGGACTGAAGCACTGTTGACAAACTTATTAATCTTAACACTATCTATAGGCTAAAATTTGAATTCTCTAGTAAATGCATCAGATTTTAATATAAAATTGTGCCTCAAAAGAATTAACAGTTTGACGGGAAAGGAAAACACAAAAATTTTACTTTTTCTCTATCAAGTCTGTACAAATACCGCGTGAGTCACAGAAATTAGTACACCCTATAACCATTATTTAAACTTTTCGTTCACTTTTAAATCGTAATAAGAAAAAAATTAGTTCCAATGTGGTGACAAATTACAAACTCATTATTTTCCCGGTTGATCCTTGCATTATAGCTTCTTTTCCACCTCCCATCAGTTGCTTTTTCTATTTCACAATCTCTCCGACTGCTTCCTTTCTCCTCTCCCTATCATCACCCCCTTTCTCATTTTTTTCTGCTGTCTTCTTTCCATCTCTCTTCGACTCCTTCCTCGTGTCTTTATATATCAGTCTCCCTTTGCTTCTCTTTTGCTCAAACCTTTCATATATTAGTCCAGTCGTTCCTATCTCCATTATCTTCTCCCCACTTCATTAGTTCTGATATATTTTTTTGGCATATTTCTCCTTTCTGTCTCGTCTCTTTATTCTATGTCCTTTTCGTTTCTTTCTCCTTTAAGCTGCCATTTTCTACTATCATTTTATTAATCAATTCTCTTTTTTGCAGTTTTGTTCCTTCCCTTCTCACACCATCGACTACTCCCTCTTTATATTTCTCACTGTCCATCTTCTTATCACTATCTACAACAGGTCTCTTTCTGTCTCTTCTCTCTTCATCAGCTCTGCTATTTCCATCATCACTTTTCCTCTCTTCCTCGCCACTATTGGTAGGGCTCTTTATTCTTTATCAACCCCAACATTCACGGACTCGGAACTTCGGTTTTACGTCTTTTCCGAAAGACAGTATATCTACATTATACTTCGTGTCCAATGGTACAATTCGTGTGAGCTGTGCTCTGCTATTGGACACCTATCCAAGTGCTTACCGCACTCGACACTGCTTCACTGTAATTATCGCATCAGCGGCGCTCTACATTTTGTATACATTGAATTCAACAAGCAATCGAAAAAAAATTTATTATTATAGTCTTACACTTGGAAACGTAGATATTTGAACGACGCAAAACAATGGATTGAAACGTTTTATAGAATATTGTCGGCTAACCATTTTTTTTTCAGTTACACACAATTTATTACATTTCCTTAATCTCTGAGGATTTTTATCGGTGAAAAATTGATCAGTGCCGTCGAGTGTCGATAAATTCCTACGTAACCCTTAACGCTTAAATCGCCACATAAATTTCAAGGCTACTGGGCATATCGCTGCTCACTAAGATTCTGTGATAAATTGTCATTTGGATTAACTTACACAGACACTCACATAATGTTTGTATAAACTCACTTGATGAAGCATAACGGGCAAAATTGAAAGGTTTGATATTAAACTAGATTTAGAAATTCTGCAGAGTGATTAATCATTTCCAATTGAGCAAAACAAGGTGTATATACATATTATTGTTACCCTTTTCTATATCACAACTGTCATATTGCTAAACAGGCACAACGTATAAGCTCTGCTGTTTTGTTTTATCATCATCAAGGCAAAGATGGTAGGTCGGATCTTCCAGCTGTCTAAGTTTTACCATTTGGCATCACAATAGAGGAGTTTAGTCTAAGGTCAGTATGGCCCTACAAAAAGTGGTTTTCTTCTGACAAGAATGACAGTTAAGGTCTACCGTTCAAAGAATAAGATTTTGCATGTGTTTTATCATTGCGAACATTTATATTGCTTTATTGAAATAATGAATACACCCCCGAAGCGTATATCTTGAAATTTAAAATAACTTTTTAGCTGAATGCTCAACATATCGGTGGCCAATAATCCTAGGAACTCCTGGCAAGTCTCCATTTCATTTCTGTTATTCAGTCACTAGTTATATCATATGTCAGTTATATTTATTTTTGTTGATATTCGTTTAATTGTGTACGTCCTTTTTCAATTAGATTTTTGTAGCATTTCTAATTAGCTGTATCTCAATTCTTCTAAATACTTTTTTCACTGACATTTGACATAACTAGTGACTGAATAACAGAAATAAAATGGTGACATGCCAAGAGTTCCTAGAATTATTGGCCACTGATATGTTGAGTATTCAGCTAAAAAGTCATTTTAAATATCAAGATATACGCTTCGGGGATGTATTCATTATTTTAATAAAGCAATATAGATGTTCGCAATGATAAAAAGCATGCAAAATCTTATGTTTTAAGCAGTAGACCTTAACTGTCATTCTTGTCAGAAAAAAAACACTTTTTGTTAGCCACACTGACCTTAAACTGAACTCCTCTATTGTAGTGCTGTGGGGCTGTGTTGATACTATGCTTAAGAATCTTGAGAACAGAAAACTCCAAACTAAAAGGTGTGCAAAATACTTTTTATTTATTGAAAACTATTAATTTGTAATTTTGTTGGGAAAATTTGGTACATATAATTTAAATAAAGTTCAACAAGAAAGCCTTAGACTTTATTATTATCAACATTAGTAATAATAATATCTTTTCTACTCACTATAAATGTTCACAATGATGCCGTGCACGCAACTTTGTTTGATTTACTAAAAGTATCTACACTATTCTTCTTCTCTTTTAAGTAGAAAAAGATTGAGTATTAATCGAATGCAAAGAGTGATTTTTTTGTGAATTTAATATTAAAAAACAACAAAAATTAATACTACGCAACCATTTGACATTCCCTAAATATATTCGCCTCCGAACCCAATTGGACCGAATCAACGCTAATTTTCCAAAGCTTTTCAGCGCTTTCTTTGTCGAGTGCATTCGACGAACACCAAGCAACTTTGCATTCTGCATAATACAAACCGGTTTCATTGGCGCATTCGTCACTTACTGCGCAATAAATTTGAGTTTGTGCGCCTTGTGTGGCGTTTTTTTGAAAAATGCCACAAAAATTGTTGTATATCCAAGTTAAACCTGGCCATATAGAACTGAAGTGTCTTGAGAGTTCGGTACGGATAATTCCTGGATGAAGTGAGTACACATTTACGCCTGATACGTTGTTTTCTGTAATAAGAAATATTGCTATAAATAACGAACACCTTGAAGTACTCGCTTGGAGCGAGCAGGGGAATTACCGCGAGATATTTACTTGTCTACATTTTTTCTGTCAATTTATTTAACTTGTTACATGTATATGTATCGGTGAAAATTTAAAAGTATCATTACCTTGTAATCGTCTTGCTAATTCTCCCGTAAACAGAATGTTCGCTAATTTACTTTGTTGATAAGCATGCAACGAGTGGTATTCTCGTTTTTCAAAATGAATATCATCAAAATCTATTCCCCCATACACTAAAAAAAATTTAAATACTTATATTAAAGCTTTCTCCCCAACTTCTGCTAGATATTTTCCTGTAATTCGCCTGGCCTATAGGTACAGTATTCTGTGAAAATTTCAGTTAACTTTAGACGTTGTCGAAGTTATTTTAGATTAAATCTATAATAGACATAACCTATAACTCACTCCAGTGTATGACAGATGACACATTAACGATTCTAGCGGGTGCGCTCTTACAAATCTTCGGTAATAGTAGCATTGTAAAGAGAAAATGACCCAAATGATTGGTAGCAAATTGCAATTCGAAATTATCGACTGTCTTTGAATATGGACACATCATAATTCCAGCATTATTTATCAATAAATTGATTTGATCTTCTTGCTTCATAAGCAAATCAGCGCATGTTCGAACTGATTCCAAGCTACTGAGATCCAATTTTACGACTTTCAATTTGCCTAGATTAGTACTATTTGCAAATTCTTTTTTAATGTCGTCTATTGCTTCATTCGCCTTTTCCGAATTTCTACAAGCTAGTATTACTGTAGCACCTGGAAAGATAGATAGCTTAGAAGTACTGGAAAAGCTTGAGTTCTAATTTGTACTACATCGCGAACTGAGCCCTATGCCGTGCCAAGTTTTGCATAGTTTTTGGGAAACCCAAGAAAGCATGTTGCCAAATAATATCAAGGGTGAAAATTGTCCACTCAATAACTGGTTAGAATTTTTGAAAGAAACTGCTATACTATATATCTAACGACGTTTTGGTGGACAAAATAAAAAATACTGAAGACAAAACTAACAGCAAGAAACAACAAACTCAGAGACAAAAGTATTTACATTAAAAAGAAAAGATGAAGGAACGGCATTTTTGATTTTGGTTTGGTTTGGTTTTGGTTAGTAAAACAATATTTATCAACACTTACCTCTTTTATAAAAATCTTTAGCGGTATCTTTACCAATTCCTGTATTAGCTCCGGTTATTACAGCGGTTTTTCCATCAAGTCTGTTAATCGAAGTACATTTGGTACTAAATAATAAACCCATATTTATCACTATATTACGTAAAACTTTGTCATACGCCAACCAACGATCTACAACTGGATTAACCATAAAAAACGAAACCGACTAAATGGATTACATTACAATATTGAATGAAATACTGTCGTTGTTTTGAAAGGTGATACTGTAAATGATATTGTTGAGGTTTCTGGATCAAGTTCATGAAATATTTTCAATGTGAGTTGTTTATTCACCAAAAGAAAACGATTAAACTGAGATGAAGGTTGTTTTAAGGAAAAATTCAAAAAATTGCGCTGTTTTTATGCGATGCTGATCATTGCCAAAATCAACGGCTTCTGTGTCTACAATTGCATAACATTATGCACCTGGCAAGTTACTGAAGTTGGCATATGGTGCAATACATGTAATGTAATGTAATGTAATGTAATGTAATGTAATGTAATGTAATGTAATGTAATGTAATGTAATGTAATGTAATGTAATGTAATGTAATGTAATGTAATGTAATGTAATGACTCTATTTACTTTTCCGTTACCAACCAACTGATCGTTTCCAATTAAATGATACCTATCATATTATTGCTGATTGTGTGGTGTTGTTATTTGTGATTTGTCAACCGATAGTGATGCAGTTTTTGTCTGAATCAGAGCTTCACTCAATTGCATTATCTTCATTTAAAATAATAATAAAATAAGTCTACATATAAATACTTTTTTTGGGTTAATATCTACTTTTTGCTTTCCATTCTTGGCTGGGTTAATACCAATGTTGCAATGTCAAAGAGCATGGAACTTCTTATTGAATTGTTCCATGTCAAACGGCCTTGAAAAATCGTTGGAGCTATCGCCACTATTCCGCTGAGAACTTCTACCAGCCCTGTCCTTTAAGATAAGTTCTAGCGTGCTTATGACTTGGATTTGGAGACTCAACAAGCCACAAATAACTTAGCAAAACCACATTTTTTCGATATGCAACAAAATGTCCTTAAATCTCTCTGGGATTTGAAATATGGTACCTGGTAAGTTTTTTATTGATGCGCTACTGATATTACGTCCGTATCAAGGGATATCTTAAATGATGCAAACATTTTACGTGCTATCACGTATTTGAGAGTAAATTGCGACGTTTTAATCTCTGATAACAACAACAATGAATTCAAAGAATGGAAGAAAATTAAAGCCATTGTGTTCAAAGAAATTTATGGATTCGAATTGAATGGTCAATCCGAAAAATAATAGAGAAAGCTCGACCAGGGGTTTTATGAGATTATACTATGTCTAATATGTACGGGCTTTAACGAATAAAATCGCCGAAAAAAGAATTGACCCCCGAAACGAGATTTTTTTCATGTAAACTCTCCATTCAGTGAGTGGACTTAAAAAAGTAATGTTTCATTTATCTGGAAAATGTATTTCTAAATAGAGGAGTTCAGTTTAAGGTCAGTGTGGCCAAAAAAAAAGTGTTTTTTTTGACAAGAATGACAGTTAAGGTCTACTGTTCAAATCATAAGATTTTGCATGTTTTTTATCATTGCGAACATCTATATTGCTTTATTAAAATAATGAATACACCCCCGAAGGGTATATCTTGAAATTTAAAATTTCTTTTTAGCTGAATACTCATTTTTTTTAGCCACACTGACATTAGACTGAACTCCTCTATTTATATCACTGCAAAAGATTTCTCAGTTTACCGGGTAGGAATCAAGTGAAAGCATTAAAACCGAATAGTAATAAAAAATATTTATTTTTCCCCCTTTCTTCTACATACTTCCCGAGGAAAATCTCAAAAACTAGTAATAGTAGCATGTCTTCTATCCAGTAATCTTCTAGGTTTTGTGCCAAGCATTTTAGGTAGAATACTGCAAAAAGAAGAATTTTCAGAATTTGAGGAGTTATTATTTGACTTGAAAAAGTAGTGGGGAAAGCTAATAGACTCCGTTTCACATAACAGAAGTCACGTGAAGTTTGCCAATAACTGTCTTGCGCAGACATCAAAATTGGTCTTCTTTATCTCTGTCGTACTATCAAAGTCTATATTATAGACTTTGGTACTATGTTATCCATAGACTGGAGAACATAGTACGAGCTGTATCAAAGGACGTGGTAAGCATGGGAATAGACTAGACGGTTGGGATATTTTTTCAATAATCTATACGAGGTGCCAATTACAGACATAATGAAATGGTTTAACCATTAGATGAGAGCTGTCAAGGAAAAGCAGATACATAGTTGTTGTTGTATGTGTGTGTGAGAGAGATATTTGGAATTAGTAATAATCTTCATAAGTATGTGAAAAATGGCCTTTTCGTTTTTCGCCATGAGTGAAAGTAAATCAACAGGCATGGGGAAGTTGTAGAAAATGAGGAAATTATAAAGCTCTGTTCTTTCTAGCAGTAGATCCTTGCATGCAAGAAAAAACTATAGTATCTCTGAGAGATAATTTTAGCTTGGGTATCTTAAATTTTGGTAAGAGTTAGTGGCATTGACAGAAGAATTAGTAAATTGGTTGTTTTTTTTGAAAATATAATCAATAATCTTTTGTAACATTAAATAAGATTTTTTCCCGCCTTTGAGCTATATAAATTGAAAAAATATATATTTTTATTTAGAGTACAAATATATACAAAAGAACATCTATCAATTTAATGGGAGGAATGTTAATTGAATGAACAACTGTATGGAAATAACTGTTTTTCATTTTCTTATCAAAAAATATGAATACCGAAAGGTCTTTATCGACACTTCACACCCAATTAATTATTATTTTTAATATTGGACGAAAAGAAAATGAATAAAAATAATTTAATTCAATTACATTGATTAAACAATAGAAATAAAAATGACAGGATGAAAGCGTACCCCGCAATTTGATTGACGTTAGATTCGGTGATAAGAAAAGCAAAATTAATTTGAAATGTAGTCGTTTACGCCTGACTTTTTAATTATCTTGTTTGTGGATAGTGACAATTTGATGATCAATCAATTTCAGCGTTGTACGAGATAAAAATATTGTATAAGCAGGCTTGTCGCGAAAAAATAAATTAGCATTTTTTAATTACCTCATTTTATTATATAATTCAATAAATTTGTATTTTTTTCTTGACAATTATTGGAGTGAAAAGAAGCAGCAGCGTCATTTTTTGGAAGTAAAAGAAAATAGAATGAGTGTAATATTTTTTTGCCAGAAATAAATAATAGTATATTCTTCAACGAGTGCAGAAAGTTTTGAAAACTTCATCCGCGTGAATATTAGCCATTCTACACAAGTAAAAGACTATACTTTCTCCACGACTAAAAAAGAAAGCTTCCAGTGAGGATCGAAACCCAATCGTCCGCGCCAGAGTCAACTATTTCTACCACTAGGCTATAGAGCATGTTTATTTTCAAAAAGGAAAACAAAACAGAAAAAAAAATTTTGTGATGCTGTTGAAATTTGTTAAGAGACATTTGACTGGACACTGCACCATTAGAAAACATCTGCTCAGAAAGGCAGATGGATGATGAATTTTCCAACACTGGAACCCCTCCAGAGCAATCTTCACAATCGTCCAGGAATGTTAGGCTTTTTCCACTCAGTTAATAATTTACTATTAAAATTTATTTTCTTAAAAATAGATGTTACAAAGCACGCACTAATAATAATCGTTCTACTGGTCCCTTCCAACAAAACAATTACCTCTAGTGGCTTTGAAAGTCAACCAAAGTATAATTAGATTATAAACTCATTCGATTATTGTCTTCCCATCCGTACGCAAAAGCTAGACTGACTATACAAAAAATAAATATAATGTGTATAAAGTCGGGACAGTTACACACAATAAATGGGTAATAGGGTGGCGAAGAATCATCCCTTTCCCACGGCTTCGCCCTTGATGCGAATTAGACCTTACATAAGCCGGATTTATTCGGTCTTTTGGTCTTTTTAAAATGCGTGTGCCGCTTTGATTGATTTCTGGTTGGATCTGGCAGAAACGTGTTTGCTGGTGCGTCTATTTTTTTCTTTTTCCGTTGTCGCCTTAGTCTATTCAATAAAGAAATATTCCAGAATATTCTTAAATAGGTTTATCAACAAAAAAAAAGGTGACAAAAGAGCCGAATAAAATTATTGATTTATAAAATGTGTTAAGATTAGAGGTTTATTAAATTATTGATATATTGTGTGTATGTAAATTGCATAACGATCGATATAATTAAAAATTAAACACAAAATGGGTGCTTGAAGGAATGGAGGAACATGATAGTGTTAAAGTTCATATAATAACCTTTTTGGACGAAATAGAAAAAAAAGGAAGGTCTGTGATTAATCCTAACCTCACAATAGATTAGAAAAAGACGTAAGACACATCGCCACTACGATAGGTACGTCTGCATCCTATTTTAAATGACATAGTTTCTTCCGATTGAAGGGTCGCGCTTGCGCGTTATCTAAGCATCAACTAATCAAATTTTTTAAGTCAAAGATTAGGGTTAACGTTTGTAATACATTTCTACACGACTAAATAATAACGCACACATTATTTTTACATATTTAGCTACATAATGATATATTCTTCACACCAGTGAATAATGAAAAAGAATTCACTCTCGTTAGAAAATAAATGATTAAATCAAATCGTCTCTTTTAAAACGTCAAATACCAAATAATGCAAATCGATTCTGACAGCGCGTCGTTTGAAACGTCAAAATAGAATCATAATTTTACGTATTATTTAGAGAAAAAATGGACAACAGTAGTTATATTTAGGTATAAATCCAAATTATCATTCATAAATGTAATTGTTTCGATTAAAACTGTATGTTGCGTTTCCCTTTATGAAAATAAACATTCTCTATATCCTAGAGGTAGAAATAGATGACTCTGGCGAAGACGATTGGTGTTCGATCCTCACTGGAAGCTTTCGTTTTTTAGTCGTGGAGAAAGTATAGTCTTTTACTTGTGTAGAATGGCTAATATTCACTTGGATGATTACAAAACTCATTCGCTGCGTTCGCTCATTTTGGAAACTTTATCCGCGTGAATAATAGTTACCAATTTGCAATCGAATATACTATTAAACGACTCATTATTGTGATATTTTGATTAGAATTAATCACCTGCCTTTTTCTTCCATTTCTTCCAACGTGTGAGATGACGCACACTCAGAAGGTTATTGTATGAACTAGAACATCTATTATAGTATTCAAAAACTACAAGCTTTTACGTAAAGTTTGTTCAACCATCCTTAGCCGTTACGCATTCTGCTGTTTTACGTTTGTCTTATTTAATTATTTTACACTTAACCTCAAAATTATGATCAATGACATATGTTAAGCATTGTTTTGAAAATATGACAACTGAGTTGTCAACAGTGACAAATAAAATGTCTGTTGATGTTAGTTAAGAAAAACATTAATGACGTCAAAATTCCGTAGCATCCATTTCATGAACAAGAGAACAAGATGGCCAATGTATGACGTAACGGCAAAGGATGGTTGAACAAACTCTCCCTACTATCTACTTGGATAATATCTAAGCCAATTTAGAAAAAAAAACTTGTTACTGAAATGCATACCCGCTCCTGAATTGAAACTATCGATCTTTTAACAAAGTATGTAAAGTTGAGAAAAGATGCGATTTGTAAAAAAACTTTCTTGGCGTGGAAATGGATCCTTAGATATGTATCAGTTTTCTGTGGGTAGATAAATCGCTTGCTTGGTGAATTTAAGCAAGAATAATGGAAACGTGAATGAATAAATTAGGAAATAATAGTGTAGGTATTGTAATTAACATCTTACCTTGGAGGCCAATACAAAATAATACGTTTAAATATATTGAAAACACTCAACAGTCGATCAATGAAACTGCGCATTTTCATAACCAAATGAATCTATGTAAGGATCTTTCGATTGTTTCTACCTTCGACACTAGAGGGAGTAATAAATAAGAGTGTAAAAAAAGTTTTGTTTTGATAACCCAAACTGACCAGGTAACGAGGTAACTAGGATAACGAGTGTTGAAGAAGATGCAAAAAGAGAGTCAATGGACATATATAGTTTGGCAAGTTTATTTGAAGCTACGGGGCATCGGTAAGAGGAGAGGAAACATGACGCATATCTGTCATAAACGTACCAATGGCGTACTGTTCCTATTTTATGGAGTAAAACTGAAAATACAAAGGTAACTGACAATACCAACTTCACTGGATAAATCAATCTGTCTATTTCAATTGACGAAGTGAGATGGGAGAACACACGTATGCGCTTGCCAATAAGAAGCATGAAAGTTGAGGTATCAATGGCTCGAAGCCTGAATGTGAAGCACTGAAGCTTTTGACATATAAACTAGCACGACTACGGCGCCCAAGAAATGATTTCTCCAAAAAGGTTCAACCAGGAGCACATAAAACCTTAAAGATTGGTGTAGAGTACTCGAAACAAAGATTAATACTACGAATTGCTTGAAGCCAACATTGGAAGCTTTATTCAATTTTACACCGCAGATGTCTTATTATAAATTTTTTAAAAGTACGTTACTGATATTTGTTTCATATTTCGGAGACATTTTGGTGTTTATATTAGTTAAATTGAATACAGAACATTTTGGACCAAAGACAAAGATCTTAAGCAATCGATGTGTCGCTTGTTATTCAGAGTATATAATAATATATATGTATAAACGCCGAGCATTGAATACACACCTTTATATGTCATCCACCGTAGTGTTATCAGCATATTCCCATGAGTGATATATGAAGGGTGACTATGAACTGAGATATAGTAAACATTTATCAATGCATTATAGGCATATATAGGGCTAAGATACGCGTCCTAAAACGATTTATTGCGTGCTTGGAAAGTTTGCTTGCAAATTAAACCTAATTTTATTAAGTGTCGTGCAAAAGTTAATTCATTTGAAGTAAAAATAGAAAACTATACATTGATTGTTGTTTTAAATGACTTAAATGAAAGAGTTTTGGTGTGAAATAGTTGGTATGACGTTTTTAGTGAAGGTTTCTTTATTTTTTTTGTTAATATAGTTGAGGAAACGTCACTCCTCAGCTGTAAATTTTCAAAAATTCTCTGTTTAAACTGTGAAATTTTTAAAATCTCCAGTATTGGCTGTAGGTCCCTAAGTTAATGAAATTAGCTGTGAATTTACAGTTAAATTATTGCCCTTGGCTGTAAATTCCTCTAAATTAGTTCAAATTCAAGAACTCCCAGCTTCAGCTGTACTTTTTTTTTAAATTTTTTGTTCAAGCTGTATTTTCACTCAAGCTATTGGCAACAGCTTTAAATTTAATGCAATTCTCAGTGTTATCGGCAAACTTCTTGAAATTTCTAGTTTAACTGGTGAATACAGTTAAATTCTTGCCCTCAGCTGTGAATTTCTTTAAATTCCTAGACTCGGCTGTAAATTTACTTGAAACTTCTACGCCTCAACTATGAATTTCCAAGAATTCCCAGTTTAAGCTGTATTTTTTTCAAATTCCCTGTTAAAGCTGTATTTTCACTGAAACTTTTGGCAATAACTTTAAGTCTACTACAATTCTCATTGTTATCATCAAATTTCCAGTTTCAGCTGTGAATTTCTTGGAATTTTTGTACTCAGTAGTAAATTTCCTGAAATTCTCAGTTTAAATTATGAATTTTTTTTTAAATTACCAGTTCAATCTGTAAATACGGTTAAATTCTTGTCCTCAGCTGTAACTCTAAATTCCTGGCCTCGGCTGTAAGCTTAATTGAAAATTCTACGCCTCATATTATGTATATTTCCAAGAATTCCAGTTTAAGCTGTAATTTTTTAAATATCCTACTGAAGCTGTGTTTTTACTGAAACTCTTGGCAACAGCTTTAAATTTACTACAATTTCTCATAGTTATCAGCAAATTTCTTGAGATTCCCAGTTTCAGCTGTGAATTTCTTGGAATTTTTGGAATCGATAGTAAATTTCCTGAAATTCTCAGTTTAAATTATGATTTTTTTGAAATTACCAGTTCAAGCTGTAAATACAGTTAAAATCTTGCCCTTACCTGTAAATTTCTCAAAATTCCCAGTTTAAGTCGTAATTTTTTTTAAATTTCCTGTTGAAGCTTTTTTCACTAAAATTATTGGCAACAGCTTTAAATTTACTGCAATTCTCAGTGTTATCAGCAAATTTCTTGATAATTTCAAGAAATTTGCTTGAGATTACCAGTTTAAACTGTGAATTTTTTGGAATTTTTGGACTCAGTACTAAATTCCCTGAAATTCTCAGTTTAAATTATAAATTTTTTTTAATTACTGGTTCAAGCTGTAATTACAGTTAAATTTTCGCCTTCATCTGTAAATTTCTTTAAATTCCTGGCCTTGGCTGTGAATTCACTTAAAAATTCCACGCCTCAAATGTGAATTTCCTAGAATTCCCAGTTTAAGCTGTAATTTCTTTTAAATTTCCTGTTCAAGCTGAATTTTCACTCAAACTCTTGACAAAAGCTTTAAATTAAAGTAAATTTCCTAAAATTCTCAGTTTAAATTATGATTTTTTTTTAAATTACCATATCAAGGTCTATTAGTGATAGTAGATATCCATAAATGACCAAAGAATTTTCAATTTCAGTCAGTGTATTTCTCACAGTTGAATTTCCACTCTCAGTAATAAAAAAAAACAAAATATTGATCGAATATTTCCTCAAAAAAGTGATGGTAGTACAAGGGAATACATGGAGAGAGTCTGGAAAGATTTAGTTTCAAATGCAAACCAAAACTAACATGTTCGATATCAGTTTATGATAATTGTGTGTAGTTATAAAAGCCAAAATAAGCATTCGTAGACCGAAGCGTGCGTGAAATATTAAAAGCAGATCTGCAGGAGATAGACGGCACGTGGCGTCTGTGGCTACTGATACCGGATGGTCACGTGGCCGTGGATTTTCGAGTTTATTGTTTTCAATTATTTTGTTAGAGGGACACATTGTGTAAATTTGATGCGAACGAATTTATACACTATACAGACTGTCATATTTGAAGATGCAACTTTCATTCGATTAGACGAAACCTGTATTTTATAGAAATTGATTGTTAATGTCCTTGTAACACATTACGTTGGAAAAAACGAAGAAAGGAAGGTCTGTGATTAATCCTAATCAAAGTATCACAATAATGAACCGTTTAAAATATGTCAAAGTAACAAATACATTAAACGACATACCGAAATCCCGGATATACGTCACAAAAACGATGACGCACGCCAAAAAGTCTATTGAATGTACCATACTATATAATGCGGTCAATTCAAACAGTTAATTATCATCCTGGAAAGCCAACACCACATCTGCAAAACCGAGTTCTAAGTAATTAAATCTCACTTTATCATATAGGCATTTGTTCCTTTTGTATCATTTACCTGACAGCAGACTACTAACTAACACTCTAAGAGGTCAGACTTGTGTGTACGCGTAAATTAATTACGTTAATTCTAGACCAAAGCAGACAGACTGTTTAGGGAGATCAAGTTGGCACAATGTTTTGGAAATATGAAACTGAAAGGGAAGTGGATGATGCTTCGGTTGTTGATATATGGAATTAGCGAATTTACGTTAAGGCACTTGTTGTAGACTGGAATTATAGTTATTTAACTCAAATATGGCTCGTTACAGGATCTTATATCAAAAAGAACAGTACGTTCATTTTCTTTATCTAATATTTAGTGTTAACTGCACCGTTGCATATGCTAGTCTATAACAGGCGTATGAATTATCCAAGCATGGAGCAACGGAGGTCATGATAGGGCCAGAACCTTCCTATGGAATTGCTAAATGCCCAACTAAGGAGAGCATCCACAAATGGGCAATGCGCTGGTGGTATGACAAAGGACAAAGGACAAATGATTCCTAAAAAGCCATTCGACAAAACTGTCACATGACCTACTATGTCAAAGTTGGAGGAACGACGAGGATAGTGGTGGGAATGCTGACCGGATATTGTAGGATGAGGCCTAGCAGATGACAGCCTATGCAGGTTCTTCCAGGAAGAAGACAAAACCGTGGAGCACATACTCTGTGAGTGCGAAGTACTAGAAAGGGTACGGTTTCGCACACTCCGAGAAGAAAAACCAAGGGCAGAGAGCTACCTAGGCAAGGGAGGCGGTATCTAGGCTAATAGGTCTAATAAAAAGAATAAAGCTGGATATCGAGCTCAAAATATAAGGAGGACTACAATAGATCTGCAATGGTTGGAGTGGGGTAGGACAAAGAGCCACTCCATTTCTAATCTAATCTAATCTAGATGATTTGGAGGACAGATTTTGTCAATTTTTTCGTATGAGTTAGATCTCCTTATCTAGTATCTAACTTTGATAGTTCTTCAAAATCGAATTATCTTTTTATATTAGTTCATAAAACATATAATCAAAAAGTGGCTAGCTTCATCTTTAGGTTTGTGACGTATCTGTAGTGAGAGTTGCATATTTAGGTATACTTAATGTTCAGTATTCTTCTGAAATATTCGGATAAATAAAAAAAATTTTGTAATTGGGTATAAGCGATTACTTTTTCCGGTGTAAAATCACATATAGGTATTTACCGTAATAAATATCTCTTCCTTCTGGAATTCGTAAGACATAAAACTTATATTTAACAAGTGCCATTCGGGACGTATATCCTCTGCTTTACTTGTTACCATACTGGGAATACCTATTTGCAAATCAGGGATTACGGAAACTTACGCTTCTGAAGTTCGATTCCCGAAGGTGTAATCTATCGAAGCGTCCCTTCTTGCGGGCGTCGCAACGCCCATTAGGCGCTCCTGGGATTGACCTTTTCGAATATCAAAGTCCTCGCCTCGACATTCATCATCAAATTATGTGTCCCGCTGGTTATGATTTTCAAATTGGTTGAATTATAATTTACTTAGATATATATCTCCAGATATGGATACCTGCCGGAGTTTGGAATTTCCGATAATAAATTAATTACATATAACGCCCCTCGGTTCGTACTATGATGATGAGATGAGAGTTGAGGAACGTCATTTTTAGAATAATTTCGAGTTTGAAGGTTTATAACGGTTCGAGGGTGACTGCGGAATAACTTTCTGAGTTATGTATATGTTTACAAACTAATTTTACGATATTATTTATAGGCTAGTCAACAATTTCAAAAACCTATTCGATTCAGGATGTATTATCACATACAAAATTATTGGAATTGCTATTAATAAATTAAGATGAATAAATGATAGCATTTAGGTTAGGTTTGTGGTGAGTAGGCTCTTCTTCTTTTTATAAATTGTTATGGCCTCCCATCCTATAGCACATCCATGAGTGTTAAGTGAGTTTATAAGAGTCTGTTGTGGCGTATTATGATATTTTCGGTTAGAGGGCGGGAGAAAGATCAAACAACAGATATATATGGTTCATTCAATAGCCTATTTGGTGTGCGTCATCGATTGTTAATGTCTTTCTAACACATTACGTCGAGTGAAATGGAAAAAAGGAAAGGTCTGTGATTAATCCTAATCAAAATATCACAATAATGAACCTTTTAAATGTATTACAAATGTCAACCCTAATCATTGACTTACCAAAATTTGATTGGTTGATGTTTAGATTAAGCGCAAGCACGACCTATCATTCGGGAGAAATTTCTTTATTTAAAATAGGATGCAGATATATCTTTCGCATCGTCAATGTGTCTTACATCTTTTTCTACTGCCGCACTGACAGTTCTTGTCAGGTCTGTACTTTGTTTTTCACGGTCAATTATTGTTTATGAAAAGTGAATATGAATCTTATTTGAATAATACAAAAATATGGCTAGATACATGGAAAAACATCAGCATTTTGAAAGTTCTCAGGTATTTTCAGTTAGAAAAAGAAGCTGGTATTAATTTCATATCCCTTTAGAATTTGGCTGAATGCGATCCTGATGATTTTATTTATCAAATTTGAGGTTAGATATGTGTCAAATTAGCAAATAAAATTAACGACATACCAAAAACCCGGTTATACGTCACAAACGATGACGCACACCAAAAAGGTTATTGAATAAACTCTACCTGATTCGAGTAGCAGTGGGACAAACGCTATTTCCTCTGCTATTTCATCATTTTCCTCACAAAGACGGCAAGACGGATCTTCCGACAGTCCAAGATGAGTTCCAAGCCATTTCCATGCCTTATAGTACGATTATTCAAACAGAGTTGCCTGTTAGACATCGTACGTCATACCTACTTGTTTGGAAACATTTTTCGAAGTATGTATATAAGCCTTTCAATAAATAAAGTGATCATTGGTCTCACTATGACAGTTTACAACCAGCTAAGGATTTTGGGTTACTGTCCCAATAGAATATTCAACTTCAAATTTTGACCGCATATTTTTTGGGTTATATAATAAGTGGCAAATAGGTTATTCAAAAATAAGACTATCTCCGCTGATTAATTATGCAACTCATAATGCAGATAGGTCACTAGTTCTCCATTTGTTGTTCCATGTTTCAGTTATGTCATGTTGACATTATTTTGACATCTGTAATTACCGTTTACGTGTTAAAATCGAAGAAACGAATATAGTAAGAGTTTGTATTTGGTTGGCTGAAGAATTATTTTCCATTTTTATTTGTGTACTGTGCTACTATGTCTGGATTTCATGAATTATTATGAAACCAGTATTCATATCTATGAATCTCCTTTTCGTTTTCCTCCGACAAGGACGATTTTCAATATCGTCCTCCATTGTGAAAAAAAAAAACACTGAGATAAGTACGTCAATTTCAAATTTAACCTCATGTAACTATTTCCTTTATGAGAGTTTTTGGTCGAACCTGTTAGTTTTAATTTTTAGAGTAATTTCTGTTTATTTTTCGTTTGATTGTACAACAGAAATTTAACTTAATACTTTAAAATTCCAATTATTCAAAGGTAGGTACTTAGATAGGTAGTTTACAATTAGTTAGATGCCGAAGTATTTGTTGGAACAAGTGTGTTTAATAACTTTCTACTTCAAAGCATACTCACGTACCTGGTATTTACTATCTTGAACACTAGTTTCTAGTTAGAATTACTTGAGAATGTACAAGATGCTAAAAATTTGTTTGGTGAAGTTGATGGAATTTCTGATACGGATTCCAATACTCTGGAAAATATACGAGGCGACATTTTTTTAAGTGAAAATTCAGATTCCATACATATACATTAATGTCTTTTTCTTTATCATATAGGTATATTCATTCATTTGTGAGTTTATAACAATTTCCATCAAATGGAATTTTTGAAAGGGATTCATATTTCGTTCGTCACACATCATATTTGGCTTTTCACCGATCTTTCTTGCCTCGAAGCCTTTCTGGTCCTTTCTACACTGTAATAGCATAGCAGTATTTGTATTTTTTTCACTGGAGAAAAAATATACATGCATAGCTGTAGTGCCTGTATTGGATAAGACACCAATAATCAGAGAAAGAATAAGAAGTCAAATGTCATCATCACCTGACAAGTTCTAAAAGTCACCTGATTTGACAATTGAAAAAGGTTATGTTTTTCGAAAAATAAATATAGTGAAAATTCTTACAGTTCTCATATTTTCATAAATCAAATTGACTTTATAATGGATACATCTATGAGTCCTTATTCAATATTCAAAACGATTTTAGCATATAGTGTTTTTATCTTAGCTTCACCTATTATTACGTTTTTTGTGTCAAAAACTGTTTTTGACGGTAAGTAATTTCAATAAATAGTAAATGAGATAAATACTTATTCACTAAATGCACAGTGTCACCTTGTGTTATTTTCATGCTCAACGAACGCTCTATTATCAAAATTTGTACCCATTTACTATTCCACTAAAATTTCTTCTTACTTTCCTTACTACCTCCTCTTTATAAATTTTAATTCATTTTTATTAACCTGGATTTATATTATTTCAGGTTTCTTGGGTGCCTCTCCTTTAACAATAAACATTTCATCAGCAGTTTTAGCAGTGGTGGTATTACATGTAGCAGTAGGAATGTATATATTGAGAGCATATTCAGAGGCTGATAAAGTTAAGGAACAATAATTAATATGTATACTTTTATTTTCCCACATTGCAAGAAAGTGTACTTTTTATATTACTTATATAAGATACCAATGCTAGTAGTTGTAACTTGAAAACAGTACAAGAACATTACATGTAAGTAAAATATTAGATAATAATTATACAGTTCAAAACAATATAATACAAAACATATATTTTTGCACTCTCTGTGCTGCATAATATATGAATTATGATGACAAAAAACAGAAAATCTAACTATTAGATTGGTAACTTCAACACAAAAATTATAAAATTGTACTTTCTTGTTGTGTGGTAATATTTGTTAAATATTATATAAAATTAATTGTACAATTTTACATTAAATGTTTTTTTTCTACTTATGTATTTAAAAATTTTTATTCTGAGGATATTTAAATAGTGATGTGATAGAGTTGCTTTTAGTCAGTAACTTTCAGCAGCTGAAGTCATCAACATAAGGTTAGTTTTCCTGAAGGTTGTCACATTGTTGAAAGTGTATACTGGATACCTTTTGGGAATAATAACACCATTCTCTTTCTTCTACCACTGGTGAAGGGAAATTTCCGAATAATTTGTCATGTTAAGGTTCATGTTGGAGCTTATTTCAATCACCATTTTGTGCTTTGGCTGACAGTACCTTCCTATTATAACTGTTATGACCAGCACTACATAGATCAGTGACAAATAAAAGAGCATCTTGTAAAATAAATGTTCTAATTTATTTACCAACAATACAAATATTTAAAACATTATAAGTAATATGCATGAGAGTGAGATAATTTAGCATAATTTATTAAAAAAATATTAGTTTAGTTAAAATGAGAATTAATAAGTTTTTCAATTAAGAGTTAAATATTAAAAAATAATAAATAATTATTTGTACAATTTAAAATGTATTTAACAACAACATATTAAAAATCCTAATCAAACAAATATTTAGTAATACATATAAAATATTGGTAAGTCTGGTTCAGACAAGAAGAATATGTTTTAATACATAGGTATGGAAGAAAACACTGGTAAAGAACATAAACCAGAAAAAAAATGGTGGTAGATATAAATGCAATAGTTATGGATGAATCTATTTAATACAATAATGATAATTCTAGAAGTTATATGAATAATTCACAATTTTTATTAGTTTTTTATAAAGCTAATATTTCTATCCCAAATTTGGCGTACATACCTGCTAAAATATATCAGTTTTCAAATCGATACCAATTAATTAGAGATTTTCCAATTAATAATTAAACCTATTACAAACAATATGTTGAAATATAAAATACACTTTTACTATTTTTCTTTAAACAAACTAAAATACCTAATGTTAAGATATAACATAGCTTATCCTAAAAATATCTGTAGCACCAATACCTTTAATACTAGTAGTTGGTTAAGATCTATCTTGATGAGGAAGACGAACTTGCTTCGTCTAAAAAATTTGTTAAATGTAAGAGTTGAAATGTCGAATTTATTTCAATTCAAAATACCTTTAGTTGGAGTTGTTGATTGAAATACATCTTGATTTGGTAGTTGAGATGGGATTGATTGATTTACTAATACCTATAAAAAAAATAAGAATGTTCACAAACAAGTTGAATTAATTGTACATTTTCTAGATATATACACTTACTTCTGTAGCATCACAAATAGTTGTATCCAAAATACCACCAACAGCACCTTCTTCAGCATTATCTTCGTTAGTTATTCCACTTTGATCAGCTTCTGCTAGATCTCCATCCTGTGGTCAACAGAATTTAATGTAAATAACTTCTCAATATGCAACCACATATAAATAGATACTGACCCCTTTATTGATCGTTATTGAATTCAATACTTCCTGATTCGAATCAGTAGAAGTGCAAACATTGTTGACATCTTCAGTGAAACGAATCATTCCTAAATGTTCGTAGACGAGGCAATTTGTAGTTTCTAAAAGTTGCATTTTAACTTCGCTCAACCTAAAAACCGTTTTCTGTATAGATTCACTTCAAATTATTTTCGAATACGCTTACCGTTTACCGAAGTACTTTTCTAATTCGGTGTTTAGTGACTGATTCAAATGATTGCGAAATATTGCATCTTTCGCTACTTCCTTGAAAGATTCCAAACCGAATAAAAACCTTTTCAATGCAGTTACAAACTGATTTTGAATTACAACTTCTTCGTTGAGTTCTAGGAAAAGTTGAACTTCTTGAAAAATGTTGCTGTAAGTTGTGTAATCCTTAAAAACGATTCAAAATTATTGAATGAACTTGCTCCAAAACAAGTGTTTAGTTCTGTGGTTAGACTGGTGTTGTTAAGTTCTGTGATTAGAACTAGTGTTTAGTTCTGTGGTTAGAGCTAGTATTTAGTTCTGTGGTTAGAGCTAGTGTTTAGTTCTATGGTCAGATTAATTGACAAGATAGTTGACAGGTGCATAATTTGAGATTTCACGAATTCGTGAAACTTGAGTTCGTTTCAAGATTTTTCGATATTGGTGACAAATTTAGGCTAATTCGACAGTTGCATTTTAATTTTTAGATTATGATACACTCATTTAGTAGTTTTTCGTGAACAAAATCTTCGTTCCGTGTAAAAAATCTTCGGTAGTTATCACTATGTTTACTTTTGTTACATTTTTTGTATTACGATGACGTCTGAAGAGTTTAATGTAAGTAATATATTTTTTTATACTATACTATCGATCGTTCAACTATTTAAGTAAATTTTGTGTTATTTCTTACGATTTACGTTAATACTTTTAGTCAAGTAATGGGGAAACTTTTACCCAAACTTACCTTACGATTGGCGTTTTTGGGGACGATTTAAAATCGATACAGTTATTTCTAGGGTTAATATACTTACATTAATACTGGAAGAATTTGAAGAAGTGTTTATATCCAGCGATGGAACCGATTGTGAGGAAAAATTTCGACACTTAATGGCCTGAAAAAATACAATTCTTATTAAAAAACTATCTCGATATAATTTAAATAACCACTAACTTGCTTATTATCGTTTTGTGTTGTTATTCTAGAAGGCGTTACGTTTCTTTCGATCGATTGTAAGATATTGAATCTTCCGTTATCCGATTTAATCATCTGTAGATCTCTGAACAACTGGATTAAAAATTCCGGTCTATTTTCATTTGCCGATATCAATGTTGCAACTTCCTTATAAACGTTTTCTCGCATTTCTTCGAAAGCAGACCTAGAACATCGAAATATGTTACAGGGTGATTCAAATACACAATCAATCGGAACTTACTTTGAAATCTGCGAGGCATCGGCGACATTTTCCATTCTTTCGTTGCGTCTTTTGGATTCTGGATGAACATGGCTACCACCGGAAATATCCGAATGCGGTACGGAAACGTCATTGTTGGAATTCAAATGTATGGGAAGTCCGAAATAAATTTCAGCGTCGTCTTTGTGAACTACATCTTTCGATGGAGATTCTGTAGCTTGCAAATTCCTCATGGGGTTGTTGATATTCAAAATGTCGCTGGGAAGAACACTGGAGAATACAAAATAATAAAATTTTGATGTGTCTACTTTCAAAATGTTTTACAGATTGCGAAAATCCTTATGAACATCCCGCCAGCCTCGGGAAATAAGTATACACCACTAAGTGATGACCGCGCACAATTATTCTCTCTCTCTCTTTCATATATCCTTGTCGTACTTGTGTAAGCCGAGGCGAGGGTTCCATAAGGATTTTCGCAATCTGTACATAATCGACACTTACCCAGTTTCTTTAACTGCCATTCCTTGAGGTGTGTTTTCTTGTGAAGTACTCGTAGAATCCAGTTCGGAATTGCTTTTCGAAAAGGATATAAACGCGAAAGGATTTACGGCCGGTAGGTTTTGTAGTACTTCGTTATTTTTAGATGAAAGAAGATTTTGTCGAGAGTAACTGAAATTAAAAAAAAATGTACCAAATAAAATAAACGGATGTGTAAAATTTTTTTAAAAGGATCCAGCACTATAGAGGGACGCATCTTATGCTATAATTATGGTGAAGCAGCGGTGTAAGTACATCGATGGGTGACCACAGAGCACAAAACATTGGGTGAGTAGCATATCACAGTTTGCATTTTTATACCAGTTTGGACCATAGAAAAATATAATATAATGAGAGTTGTCAACCCTGCAGTAACAGTTGGCATCACGTTGATCGAAGCGCACCCCGAAGGGATGTTGGAACTAATTTTTGAAGGCGGGATATTTAAATTGGTTAGTTTGGATTGTGGGTAGGTAAATTTTACAATTTGTCTAAAAATTGTTTATTGTCTATAATTATTTCATTACAAAAAATAAAATTATATTTTATTTTTTCTAATGAAATGATTATAATTAATAAACAATTTCAGGACATATTATTTAGATAAATGAGAAATCAACACAAATTTGAATTTTTTATTAAACTGCACATAATAACATGACAAATAATCTACAACTATATTATCAATTTATGAAACATTTATATATTATTAATCTCAAAAGAACATACTTTTACTACTTACATTATATTTAGGAAAGTTAATCCAGTATCACATCAAATTGCACATTATTTCAAAATTATTCACAAAAACTGCAAAAATTTCAATAAAAAGGAGTTAGAAAGTAGATTCTCCAGACAGGAACAGGTCTGAACCAAAATAAATAAAATGCAGTACCATAAGTTACAAATAAAAAATAATTATTATTGTTTACTAGTTCTCTTGCAAGAGTAAAACAAATCTAATAAGTATTTCGCATAATGAACCTGTAAATGAATTATTATCAAAATGATCTTTACACAACCTTTGATCCTTGGATTTAGAAGGAAATCCTAAAATTATGAACCACTGTTTACTTTGATTAATATCAGATGGGAAGTTTGAAATAGTATATTATTCAACAAGCATATAATGATGGCTATTATTCACGAAGGTGCGACATAAACACCTAAGTGAATAATAGCCATTATATACGAGTAGAATACTATACTTTGTCCACGACTGAGTTACCTGTTTAGGTATGCATTTTTTGTCAAACTAAAACAGTATAGTCTCTACATTTATTTAACTTATAACTTCTCACCTTATTGAACAAATTATATATTGAATAAGTATTCAATTCATTGTCTAATTCACTTTTCATATTACATTTTTTAGTAATATCAATCAAACACTAGTATAGTTATTTGAATTTTTGCAATTAGCAATAAATTATTTAAAACGTCACTTCTGCCTTTGACATACATCATACACACTAGATAAAATAATTCGATCTACTCCTATATATACAAATCCTTGATAAAATAGTGCATATGTCTCTATGGCCTGATGGTTTGGTGCTCTAACTTGGGATAGCGAGGTCGCAGGTTCTAATCCGGGTCTTTATGAAAATTTTTAATTAATATTGTGTCGTTTGTAGGAATAATCTTCAATATAATTATACGTCAAGTGACCTTTTCATTATACACACCTATTATCCACGGGTGTATTATGCACGTCATTATACTTGAAGAAGCACACGTAAAATGTTAAAATTATCAAATAGTCGTGGACAAAATGTTTTATTTTTACTAGGAAGAGGCCAAAAATATTTACATTTATGACGAGTCATATCTGGTGATGATATTTGGAAAGTTCACTTACTTTTATTTCCTTTATAAGAACTAAAATCCTAAATAAATCTAGTAAGTAAAATAATCCTACTCACCATTCTGTTGACACTTTCACTTTGACAAGCACAAGCTAGATTAACACCAGCCAATGTATGATTAATTTTGTATATTATCATTTTTATTCACTTAAAAGTTGATATACCAGGATATTTCATAATATATATCGACTTTGAAGGATAAAAATTGCAGTGTAATGTAATTTATAATATTTTAAACTATTTTATTCCATTTCCCTTATGTAAAAAGTCTTGTAGTTCTCGCGACCGCAGCGACTCGATGCGCGGGTGGTTGCGCAGAAACGTTATGCCGTACACCTCCTGTGCTTCAATCCGTCTCTTTTTTATTTTGTCTATGGTTTGGACTGTCTTTCGAGAGAGACGTGAAACTGAACTGTATTTTGAGCTCGATAAAGATCCCTACCACTGGTTGGAACATTATTTAATGACAAAAAAAACATTATTTAATAAATACCTTCTAAAATTGTCCCAATAATTGTTGGCTCTATTACCCGGAACGACTTGGTTATTGAGGGCTTGTCCAGACCAAATATGATGTCCGATTGTCGTCGACAAGTTGGGTTCAGTCGGATTATGTTGAACGTTTAGACTGTTGTTATTGTTGAGACAATTCAACGATATATTCGGTAGAGGGCAGTCGAATTGTTCGGGCAAGGGAATGGTGAAACCACCCCCACCGCCGTGTTGATCTAATTTATGATCGGTTTGGTGAATTGGTCGATTCGGAGATGACTGAGGATTGGTTTGTAGTGACGGTGGAGAATAGTTGTCACCGGAATTTTTCAATCGTTCCTGTAACTGTGAAGGGAATAAAAAATATATACAGTAGTGTTAAAAAACAATTTTACAAATACTTACCACCGATACGTTACTTTTCACCGCTGCCAATTCCCTCTGTTGCATCCAAAGCATCTGATAACACTGATTCAATGTATTCAACATAAACGACTGCGTTTGAATGGTGTTATTCGTGAGCCAATTGTAGTAGCTCGCCATATCGTTGTTCACATTGTTGCAAACGTTCGGAGGAAACCATTGCGGAGGTACGTCCGCATTGGGAATAGCCGCATTGGGGTTGGAACGTTGCGGATGCGGCGAGCTATGTCTTTGTGGAGACGGTATCAGATTATTTCGCAGTTGTTGGGTATTGGAAGCGTGTTCTTGTCCAACTTGTTGCTCCAACATTGAATCGCACATGCTACGGATCATTTGTAACTGTTTTTGAACCTGAAAGAATGTTATTAATATAAAAAGTCATTAAATATCATGAAATGGTTTAAAATTGAAAAATGATGTACCTTATTCGAATTGGAGTTTTGTTTGTTTGAACTACTGGGTCTGTTTGAGAATGTTTTTAATATAAAAAGTCATTAAATATCATGAAATGGTTTAAAATTGAAAAATGATGTACCTTATTCGAATTGGAGTCTTGTTCGTTTGAACTACTGGGTCTGTTTGAGAATGGTTTTAATATAAAAAGTCATTAAATATCATGAAAGACTGAATGAAATGGTGGAAATGAACTACTGGGTCTGTTTGAAAATATTTTTAATATAAAAAGTCATTAAATATCATGAAAGACTGAATGAAATGGTGGAAATGAACTACTGGGTCTGTTTGAGAATGTTTCTAATATAAAAATTCATTAAATATCATGTAAGATTGTATGAAATGGTGGAAATGAACTACTGGGTCTGTTTGAGAATCTTTTCAATATAAAAAGTCATTAAATATCATGTAAGATTGTATGAAATGGTTTAAAATTGAAAAATTATGTACCTTATTCGAATTGGAGTCTTGTTCGTTTGACCTACTGGGTCTGTTTGAACGACTGGTCGTGGCTCCTACGGAATTACTCCTAAAATGTATCTCAGGTGCTTGAGTAGGTCCGTTCAAAGGTTGATACTCGCTGGATTGTCCGTAATTGCGATGAGAATTTTCAGACTGACAGTTCATTATGCTTGAAGGTGAATAATTCAAAGAAGGAAGTGACAAAAAATTGTGTTTGACTTCTTGAAAGTTATTTACTTCATCCTGGCAGTCATCACTAAAAATATATATGTACATACGACACCAAAAAAGCTGTAATGTAATCATTAAAATGTATAAACTTGTATTTTACCTGGAAAACCTCTCTGAATCACTATCTTGTGATATAATTGAAGCCCATGGTTCATTCAAACCATTAGCAATTGAACTAATATCGGATTTTGTATCGATACCGACATCTTGATTTAAATTTGAAGCATTTCCTGAAAAAGGTTATAAAAATTCTACTCAATTTACATCCTCCTTAATCTAAATTCTCTCCACTGTATGATACAACAAATAAAAAGAAATTTTACCTTTATGTTTTCCCATAAATTCTACTAATTCTCTCTTCTTGCATTCGAGTTCAGTTTGCAGAGCAATTTTTTGAGCAATACTTGACATATTGGCTTTATTCGTTTGATTGCCTCTATCTCTATTATTCAGTTGCTTAGGTCTGGTGTCGTGAGCTGTAATTTTTTTATTTACAAACATATTACTATCATTATGGATTCGAGAATGTAATTTCGGATTTTTCACATCTTTTTCTCTAGTTTGTTCTAGACTCGAACATAAATAGCAGCTCATTTTTCTGTCATCATAAGAATTGTTGGTGTTTTGTAATATATCTGGTATTTTGACAACTTCTAACATATCCTTCAACTTACCCAATTGCTCTTTCATAGCACAAATTTTTTTACACTGATTATCTGAAATATATTCAACATTTTTTCACCATTACACTAGTTTTTTGTCACTCTTACCTGTATCTTCATATGTATCTCCGAAACTGTGTAGCTGTGCCACCAAACGGTCTATTTGAAACTTCCTACTTTGCAATTCAGTTAATTTTGTATGGAGTTCGGCATGTTGAATTGCAAGTTCTGAATCTGTGCCATCCAAAGTTTCAAGCAATAGTTCACTCTCATCATGGCTGTTGTGCATACTCATTATTTGGTTGTGTAAACTGTCTATGTTAGTAAAACTTTTGTCTGGATTAAATACAGTTTGAGGATGGGATGTCTTTTTTAATTTTTCTGTTCTTTCCTTAGAAACTGTATCAAATTCAATGTAGTTTCTAGTATCTCTGTTTGATGGATTATGAACACCATTACCCACTAAAATATATTCATTTATTTATAAATTCATGATACTGCATTTTTTCTTACCTTCCAGTAAGAGATTGCTTTGGTTTTGACTTGAGGATCCTTGTTTATTTTCAGATTTTCTACGTAAGGAGTATCCTCCCTGTTGGCATTCTTTTAAAATTCCCAAATTATAGCCAACATTATCCATATTAGCATTTTCTTCATTTTTTCTACATGAGAAAGAACCTTCCACTGAATATTCATCTGCTCTACTTTGAATCTACGAATAATTATAAATCCACTTGAAAAATATGTTGTTCACATTCTCACACAAAGAGCTTATAGAAAGAAAAAAAGTTTTTGATTGTACCTAGTTAATTTCTGATCTGTCAGTACAATTTTAAAGTTTAAATCCCAATGCAGCTTACCTGCTCATCTGGTTTTTTCATACTTTCCATTAAAGAGTTTGTAACTTTTAAATACTCATGAATCTGGTTTAGTTTGTCTTCTATTTGCTTTTTATTAGGACACTTGGTTATGTTATCACATTTCAAAGTAGAACTGGAGGAATTTCTTCTTGATAATGGCGAACTGGGATTTGATGATCCTGTTAACACATTACATATTACATTTTTTAATATAGCGAAATCTTTAAGTAAACACTTACCAATTGAGTTTAATGTAACATAACTGATTTGTGGTGATGAGAAGTTTTGATCTTCAAGAGTTGATTCAACAATTAACTCTTTAACTTGATTGCTTCGTCGTGGATTTTTGATTTCTTTAGAGGAATCTCGAGATGGATAGCAATCACTGGACTAGAAACACAAACAGTATATTTACATTAACATTCTTAGGTACGTACGTACTTTTAACTATATCAGACTTGAATAAAAATGATACAGTCTAACAAGTCTAGAAGATAATACAAAACTTACACTATTAGACAGACTTCTTAATCTTTCAACTTCAGTGAAAGTTCGAGAATAATTATTCCGTTGTTTAGGAACTGTTCCAGTACTTCGTTTATTTGCGTATCGTTCTTCTTCAGACATTTTTAACTTTAAAGGTTCACTTTTTCAATGGTATTTAAAGCTTTTGGGTTTTATTGAAATATCCCATACTTTTACTTTGACAGATGTAGTAAACAATGGGTATAGATTTCTCTATGGGGTATAGGTAGTTTTAATCTTCCTTTTTTAGAATTATAACCACAGAATACATTATTATGTGATTGTTAAATCAATACAAGTAATTTGCGTAGCTGTGGGCATGCGCATTAACCTTATATCAGACCCGGACTTTCCATTTTTAACAGAATCACTTTTTTCTCGTTTTTACTTATACATTACTTTTTTTAGTAGGTACAAGCTTATATCGGCAAAAGGTAATAATATAATACTATATATTTCCGTGTACTTACAACTAAATGAAAACTTCTCTTGGAAACAATGTTATAGTAATAACCTAGAAGCTAAACAGAATATGTATATATAGATATAAATATGTTATGAAAATATCTACAATTTACAAATTGAGAAGGTATGCATATATGATATATAGGAAATTTATATAAAAAGTTAACAAATTGAGAATATCCTCAGTGTTATAAATGTTTATTACCATACAATACAATGTTGTCATATATTTCTATTTAACATTAATACTTAGCCTATATATTGTCTTCACTTATCTTCATCATATTTAATTTCTACAGTTTCAGTTTTAATTTCAATCTGATCATATGCTTCATTTATATGCACATCATTACCTTTTCTATTTAAATCATTACACATTTTAGATTGTTCATAAGCATCCGACTCATTACTGTCATTACTTTTTTCAAAATTGTTGAAGTCTTCTTTTTTCAAATCTTTTCGTAATATTAAACCTAGAGTATTTTTTGGCATGCCAAGCAAATTAGCTCTTGCAGATAATGAGAGATCAGGATAACGAATTAAGGATTCTTTTACATAAGGAACATGAATTAATCTGGACATGGTTCTGCATCTGGTTGCAATAGGTTTATTAAGCAAATTACCATCTCTGAACAGCTGGCATTCCCATCTTTTAACAGTACTGTGTTTTGGATATTGCATCTTAAATCTAATTAGAAAGTTTTGTTTTAACTGGTCATAGGACATTCCCGTATACACTTTTTCATGGTACCAAACTGCAGCTACTATTTTCTGTTCTAAAGTATAACTCGTTAAATTGTATCTTATTGCCTTATATGGCGTTTTTTGTTCTGTAACCGAATCGGTATTCATGTTTAGATATTAATTCAGAACAAGGCAATCTTGCATTGAATGTATTTTGTCCACTACTCATTACATTACACTAGTAAAGAAATCGAAACATAATAATATACAACTTATAATAATATATCTTAATGTAGGATGAGAAAGTTTATGTTTTAATAAATTATTTTTCCTTCTAGCAAGAATTTAACAATAACACATCCATGACACATAACATAACTGACATAACCATAGATAATACACGACACGACATAACCCATACGTAGCACCATAGATAACATAATACCGTAGCACCACCAGTAATCTATGAGCACCACATCATGACCAAGGCCACCTCTAACACAAGGCCGGAAACCTAGATGTGGCAACGTGGCACGACTTTCAAATAGAGGGCCGATGAAAACGATTGTAGGCCTGAGAAATATGAAATAAATCAGGCTAAAAAACATTTTAAACGAATAAAAATCGAAATATATATGGGTAGACCAAAGAAAATAATACTGCAAAAGGTATTTTATTGATAAGAATATAAAATATGAATAAAATCAGCCTCTACAGCTGACGAGACATCACCTTAAAATAAATATAAATCAACTAAATACTGAATTAATTATGCTCAATTCTTACCTAGATTATCATTTATTCATTCAAATAGTTTTATACTACACCTGACATATGGTTCATCATTGTCAAATCCAATCAAATATAAATATATACAGTTTGTTTGTTATTGACAGTCACTTCTCTAAATGAGCACTCAATTTAGATTTAATCTTCACAAAAATTCACTATCACATCACTGTTTAACCATTCTTCTTGTTCCTGTCCTTTTTCTTCCCATTCCAGGATTACTTATTGCAGCTGGATTCTTCTCCACTGGAAGATATTTCGAGAGATGGGGAAATATTTGTGGTATTACATTTTCCTTTACACAGGTCTTTTCCTTGTAAATGTCTTCAGATCACCATACTTATCCTTGTACACATCAGTGAATGAAATTTGATCTTTGGGGAAATATTTAATACTGAGTTTAATACACACTGAAGTTTGACTTAGTCCCCAATTTGTATGTAGGATCCTTTCTTCAGTTTATCACTGGGTGGAAACTACTGTAATAATAATATATCCTTCACTGTTGAAATCTATACAACTTTAGTACTGAACATTTTGCAGACATCTACAACAAAATAAAATATTTAATAGAAGTGTTACTTATTAGTCGAGTTATTAGTTTATGAGTAAATAACTTTATTGGCTTAATTTATATACTTCATGTATGTTTAATGTGGCTTGATGGCTTAACAAGAATCAGAAATTGTGTAATAATATAAAAATTAGTCTTGGTTCAAGTCACTTTTAAACAATTTCAATCAGTTTAAGAAAATTCTTAAACATCCTTTATTTGATACAATTACCATGTTATGCCTTAATTGCTTTATATTTTATATGAGTCCACATACTAGAGAGTATGTTTACAAATTATACTGATGCTAAAATCTTTTTATTTATATATATTAAATATCTTACCTAAAAAACAAACGGATGCAAACAGAAGTCCTATGTTGAAGTTGTCAGTCTGTAACTGCGAATAACAAGCACCAAGTTCATAAAATCAATTTAAAAAGATTGTACACACTATCACAATCCTCTGATCATCTATTACATATCACGAATTATAAATACAGAGGCACTATAAACGTAAATAAATATTATTTCACGGTCTCGTCATGATAGAAGTCTGACCTGTCTGAGTCTGATGATCAGCCCGCTCTACAAAGTTGCCAAATTTCAGCATTCCGGCCTAGTGTTGTAGGAGGCGTTGATCATGACACCACGGTGTGTTTAACACTAAGTAACCACAGATCAACACTAAGTGACTCTGGGGAGTGAAGTCTGTGGCATAAGATTGTCCATTTTTCCAATGTCCAGAGTTATCTATGGTCCAGAGTATATGTAGGGTTAAAAAATAAAAAATAAAAATTTTTTGGAAATATATTGAAAATGAGTAATAAAAAGGAAATTGAGAAAGAGAAAATAACACAAGCAGTTGTAGTAGCAGATATATTTTCAGATGAGTTCGTGCCTATATCAAATTCAGTTCCCCATGTTAGTATTTGTGTAATAATTAATAGTACTAATTTTGATTTTATTATAACCACAAGTATTATATATAGGTAATGAATGCAGAATAACTATTATCCAGACTGCATTTTTGTCATTGCGCGAATGTGCGATAATAATATTAATAAAGCCATATGTTTAGGGTTATCTTTATAAAAAACAACTATTAAAAGAAAGTAGTACTAGACTATAATTAATAGCTGTATTGTTTAATGTGTAAATACTTAGAGTCTTTACCCCCAAAAATAATTAAAATTGTTTGCCAGTCTATAATATGAAAATTTATTTTTAGGCTCTTTTACCAGTTTTAAACAAACCCCTAATTGATTACACTTTGGAGTTTTTATCTCTTGGTGGAATAGAAGAAGTCTTTCTATTTTGTTGCAGTCATGCTGATGAGATTAAACAACATATTAAGTAAGAAGAAGCAGTCGCTGTATCAATTTAAATAAACGCTGTATTATAATTTGTTTCAGCAAATGTTTAAAACTTAAAGATAGCTGGATAGTAACTATGAAAGTTGTTGTGATTGTATCAGAATCATGTCAGTCTTTTGGTGATTGCCTCAGGGATTTAGATGCAAAAGGTTTGATACGAGGAGATTTTGTTTTATTAGAACCTGGGGTAATGTCCAATATACCACTATTACCACTTTTAGAGAAACACAGGTAAACATGCATATTTAAATTATCTTATGTCAACTTGGCTCCCAATTTTCATAAGATATGTTACTATGTTAAAGATTGAATAAACTTTTTATAAGAAGTTCTGTGTGTAATAATATATTTTAATTTCAGCAAAACTGTAAAAAATGATAAATACGCTGCCATGACAATACTTTTACAAGAATCTGGAATTGGCCACATTGGACGACAATCAGATGAAGATATTTTATTGGCTACAGACAATACCAATAGAATTCTGTTTTTTAAACAACTCAGTAAATCTGAAACAAGAAAAATACAGTTTCCAATAGTAAGTTATCATCATCATTAGTATATGCAAATTGAATTATTTTGTCTGTGAGTGTAATTTTAAATTTTAAAACGTTTTAGGAAATGTTTTTGGAAAATCCTACTGTGAATCTGTTACACAATTTGAAAGATTCTCATATTGCCATCTGCTCACCCTCAGTTCTTCCATTATTTTCCGATAATTTCGATTTCCAAACAAAAGATGACTTAATCAAAGGATTGTTAATGAACGAAGATATTCTAGAAGGTACAATCTACACTCATGTCCTGCAAGGTAGTCATTTTGGAGGCGCTATTACTTCATGGAAAATGTATCAATCACTTAGGTATTTATTTAAAACTTGATGGTACACAAATTTTCAAGAAAAAAAATGCCGAAAGTTCTTTTTTTCCTGTATAAGTGCAAAAATTTACCCTAGAATATAATCAATTTTAAAATGTAGGGAGTACACTTTTCAATAATTTTTATTTTCAGTCAAGAATTAATGAGAAAATGGATACATCCACTAGACCATCATCGAAAAAAGTGAGTACGTAAAATAGATCAAATCATAAATTCATGTGCTGTCAATTCTATAGAGTTATAGACCATTCCAGAACAGCTAACTTTGACTGACCACAGAATCAGCTGAAGTTGAAGTTTGTGTGTTTTGGCACATGTCATAAGTCATGCACTCTTCACAAAGTCTTGTTGTCAAATTTTTTCCGTTGTGTCAGGGATAAAAATCAATTTTCACCTATTTTTTCTTGACAACGGTAGCTGGAACGCTACCGAAACGTTGAAATAAAAAATTTAAAAATATTGTGGATTAATTTCCCAAGAAATTAAAAAAAAGAAAATACAGAAGGTACAAAAGTAAATTAATGTCCTATAGGATAGCAGGCCATTGTAATTTACTAGAAGAAGAACCAAACCAACCTAGAATATGACATTACATTAATGACAGTTGCACTATTTTAATTGATATCACATTAGGATAAACTGTTAGAATTCCTATTTTTTCTAGTTTTTATAAACGGTAGCTGCATATTAACTAAACTAATTGTAGGAAGTGATCAAAAAATCACAAAGTACAAAAGTAAATTGAAACTATAAAGCTGGCTGGATGTCCAAAAGGATAGCAGGCCATTGTAATTTACTAGAAGAAGAACCAAACCAACTTGAATATGACATTACATTAATGACAGTTGCACTGATGATAAATAATTATTTGGATAAATTTTAAACTTGTAATTTGATTGTTTTGTATATAGAACGCTTGTTTATATTTATTAATATTTGCTGTATAATGTATTATTTTCAGGAACAAGATTTTTAAAAATAACGTGATCATTGGAACCGGTACGCAAATAACAGAATCGTCGACCGTTAATAAATCCATCTTAGGACCGAATGTAAAAATCGGTAAAAACGTCACATTAAATAATTGCTTCGTATTCTCCGATACCAAAATAGAAGACAACGTTTCTATTCTACATAGCGTCATAGGTCCCGAATGTGTGATAAAATCCAACAGCAAAATATTCGCAGGAAGCATTATAGGAAAAGGAGTTGTAACTGAGAATGGTGCGACGATAGAAAATCGATTGGTTCAAGCTGATTTACCCGAAGATGGTAAGATTTTGAAATTTCCTTCAATTTTAATGTACGTTTAACAATAATTTTTAGGTGAAGAATTCGTTAAACTAGGAAATAGAGCCTACGTATTAAAACTCTCTTCCGAAGAAGAAACTGATGTGCTGTTGTCAGCTTTATGTAAAAAAACGTATCGATTACGTATTAACGATGATGGAAGTGACGAGGAAGATGAAGATGTCGAGGATTTCAGTGATAGCGAAGAAGATTTATCTTACACTCAGTCACCGGTTCCTGACGACACTAAACGTAAGCTATCCCTTTTCAGAATTTCTCAACTTAATTTTATTTTCCATTGTTAGTTATTATATAAAAAAAACACACAAAAAGCTGCATTATTTATAACAAATTTAAAAGGGAATAACTACCAATCAATCGCCTCGGAATCACTAACCTTTACCTTGTTATTAAACTTATATTTAAGAAACCTCAAACACACCACTAAAAGTTACTAGATTAGGAGAGTGTTCCGAAAGGTTCGTGCTCAAAAACAAATGTCGAAACTGACAAATAGCGTTGTCAGCTCTATCAAAAGTGCTGTGTGAAACGGGCGGCTATCTGACAGAAATGACTGCCAACTTAAGACGAGTTACTCATTCTCTATAATCTTCCTTCTATCCACTCCTACCTCTCACATCTAGTTAGATCTGTAAATAATCGATAAGAGGTTGTTTGAGTTAAACCTTAACAACAATTTATCATCATAAATATTGTATAAATAATTGTATATATTAATTTTTAGTATTCTTTAATGAAGTCATTGATAGTCTAACAAGAGGTTTCGACGACAATCTGTTATGCGATAATCTAATTTTGGAAATTAACTCGTCACGTTATGCGTACAATGTTACTGTCAAAGAGGTGAATATACATTTTTTTCTTCTAAATTTCATTTTTATGTGGTGCTTTTGTTTATTAAAAGTTTAGCTTGAGCTGTAATAAAATTATTATTAAATTGTTTAGTTTTGAGGTGAGTAGATCTGTGGTATTCTCAGTAGTCCATTCAGTATTGCCACTACAAAATGTTCGGGTCTAAAACGAGTGGCATTTTTAAATTTCAAAGATTTCTAGATGTTCCCAAATATGTAAAACGTACCGTGTGCCACGCTGCGCTGGAGTAAATGCAGCGAACTATCCTGTTAAAATCACGACTTGGCTTTAGACCGTCAAGTGGGAGCAGAGCAATAACTGATTCTATATTATTTTATCAATAACCTAAATTTATTTTAATTATACGAGGGCGCTACATATTTATTTCTTTTAGGTAAATTTCAACGTAGTCAAAGCTATTTTGTGTATCTCCGTGAAGGAGCCTATTGGTGTTCAGTATTTCTCTCACTTATCTCGTTTATTGTCATACTTTTCTCCAGTCCTCAAGAACTACCTACGTAACGAATCCGCAATGCTGGATAGTCTACAAGCGTTAGAGGTAACAATTTTTACTTCCCGTCAACTATCAATCGTTAATAGACAAATGACAGTTGAGGGTAACAGATACTACGCGGGAAATTTGAAAAATTAGTTGGTAGTTTTATTTAAACATTTTGGTTTATTCTAGGAGGTAGCAACGTCAAATGAAAACGTTAACGATAAATGGGTGATCGCTATTTTACAGCACATGTACAACAAAGATTATATAACCGAAGAAGTCATATTAGATTGGTTTAATAAACTCGATAAGTCAGGTAAATTTGTAAATCAGGTTAAACCGTTCGCCGAGTGGCTTCAAGAAGCAGAAGAAGCGTCTAGCGAAGAAGAAAGTGATTAGATGTTTATTTTGAGAAAAAAACGAAATTACAAAAATATTTATCAAACTCTTATGACTGTTATTTTTTTTTTATTTAAATAAACTCGCGTTTGAACTTTTTTTTGTCAAGCTAGAGACTTTTTAAATGAAATAAATATTCTCCCTTGTCGCTCGTAAAAGTTTCCAGACCGCCAAATTCTTTAGGTTTACTAGACGAAGGGAAAATAGGCAAAAATGCGCATGCGTCGTATTTAATAGTTGTATGTACAGTCGACAGAAGCAAACATGAGCCCCGGAAAATATGCGAATTAGAAGAATTTAATCGCAGCGAGCCAATCAGGAGCCAATGTAGCGAACGTAATTCGTAATTCGTTAACATAATCGAAATAATATGACCGAGTGATTCCATCAACATACTTCATTTTATTCATGTTTAGTGTCTGTATCAGTTTTGTCAATGCGAGGGTAATCTTATTTCATTTTTGATTCAATATAAATTTTTTTATTGATATTTAGAATTAAATTTTTAGCAAGTTTGACGTTGTTTACATATCTCTTAACAGTTGACATTTATGGTATCGATATTTGGTTATCGATTCAAAATATCGATTGTTACTACAAAAATACAACTACAGCGACATGGACACGCCCACCAGGGCTCATGTTTGCTTCTGTCGACTGTAATGTAATTTAATAGTTAAATAGCAATACAAGTAATTGGCGCACACTTTGGTTCGATGGATACTGGTTAGTGTTCTCTCTACACAATGATGGATGTTAACTGTAGCCTTTGTATTATGCAGTTCTACTAAACACTCATTAATTGATTTGGTAAGCTCAGTAAGTTTTGTTTTAATCTTAAGTGTCTATTTCAGATAATCGCAACACTTATGATAGTAATTGTATTTTAAAATTTGTATTTTTCAGGAAAGTGAACAATTAACAGCATCCAAGTTTAGTTTGTTGTAATATGAAAATATTACAATGCCATGGAGGAACTGTTGGTTTTATTAAGATTACTTTGTGAGTATACATAATTATTATTGATAATCTAACATTATCCCAAAGTGAAAGTGTTACGAATTTAACTGTTGAAACGAATTAGTCGTTTCAACCTTTGCTACGTGGAATCTTTACCTGATTCTTTGATAAAATCTATCATTGTATTATCAATCATAATTTAATTTGGACACTGTATATTATTGCAAGGAGTCATGCAACTGACCAGACATTAATGCATCTATGGTTGCATAACTATTAGTATTGTAATTGTCATCTCTATGGTTTAGATCTGTGGAAATTGGTATGACATTTATGCATTTTAGTTGCATACCTATTAGTGTGAGTGTCATGTCTATCTTATATTCTATGTTTTAGTTTTGTGGAAATTTTCATTTCAGCTAAAAAGAGCGCACCTTGTCTGACATTAAATCTTTGATCTTTGACATTTTATTTGAAATGGCGTCGGCCTAAAAAAATCTCTTATATTTTACAATTTTTGTGGAAGATTATTAATATGGAAGGATGTTTCCGCAAATTAAACTTTGGTAACACTTAATATTATCTTTCGGGAATTACACTTTATCCAGAGGCGGTAGAAGAACATTAACATATGTGGAAAAAAAACATTTATATCTTTTTATTAAACTGTAAAAACAATTTATATATTTCTATACCAGTTAACAATGATTCACATCGTTGATCACTCTCAGAAATTTTATTTACCATTAAAATTATAAACTTGAGCCATTTGGTTATTTTGTTTTTCTAATAGTTTCCTCTCAGTAATTGTGAATTTTTTTGTATTCTAGATATTCTCTGTAAGTTGTCTTCGATACAGTGAATAACTAGAGTACCATTCTTGTTGGACCAGTAGGATGTCGTACAGTTGATGGAGTTGACATTATATGCAGATGTACAATAAGCAATTAAAGCTCCTCCAGACTTAACCAATATCTGTTTCAGTCATGATCCTTGGTAAGTACAATTTATAAATTCAAGTAGTTCAAATGAATATACTGCTGCTAGTTGAAATCATTTTAATATTTGTTAGTTTTTCATTTTTTTAAAGATTATTATTATTTCATTGGTGTACAATTTGAAGTTCTTTTAAATCATCCTTATTTGTTGAGAAAGTTTCTATTAAATTAAAGTTCCTGCAACACCAGCTGATAGCAATGGTGTTCAAAATTTCTATATTCTTAATATATTCAAAGGTTTTATCCTTTCTTCCTCCAAATTTGAGTTCACGAGGCTACAAACATATATTGCTATTTGGCTCTAAAAGATAATTTCACAATAATGTGTAGGTACACCAAATATATTCATAAAGAATTACCTAACCACTTACAAACACTTTTCCAGTTTGTTTTTGAGAAAATGCCATATATAACATATTTTGCCTGGAAGCTAATAGAGTTGGTTTAATGAAAAATACATATTAGTCTCTCTAGTTCAAATAGTTACCTATCTTGTGATTGACTTTGACTTGACAATAGATATGAATAGAAGAAAAGAGATTTATCTGTTCATTGATAACTTGAGATCATGGGTTTCTTATATGGCTTTTGATGACCAATTCATCGAGAAAATCTAGTTCTTGTTTCTCATTACAAATATGCAGTGATCCAATTCTGTGTTAGGTGTTGGCTTGGTATCAAGTAGATGTTTTGCATAATGTGATTTATATAGTTGCTTTAATCTGTATGCTCGTAAGTGTTCATTGTGTCTAATTACAAATTTCTAATGGTTTGATCAAGACTTTTTCAATTGGGTTAGCTTCGTTTTTACTTAACTTAACAATTTGTTCCACAAAGTGAGAGTTTACACAGTAAATTCAAAAAAACATTTCATATTAAAAAAAAGTTTGGTACTTTAACTTTGTCAGTTAAATTTTTCCCAAATCTATCTTAACTAAATCTAAATCATGACCTTAACAGTTTTAACAAAATAATAATTTCAACCATTACTTTGTGGAATATTTCTTGAAATAAAATTAATCGTTGTTGTGATGAATCATAGTATAACCTATATAGTTTTATTTGGATTTTGGATACTCAATATTATAAATAAACAAGTAAACATGTTTAGTTGCCTACCTAATACTTCTATAAGCAAGTAAGAGGTATGCAAGTAAACATGTATGTTTGGTTGCCTACCTGATACTTCTAATGAATGACCTCTCTATCTTATTGGGAAAAGTAGAATTCGTTAGGTGGCGCTCCGAAATGTCAATGTCATCCTAGAAACGAGTAAAACAAATCAGCTGTCGTATAAGCCTTTTGATATTTAAGTGGTTTTATTTTGTTGTTTTAGTTATTTTCAGTGTGTGTTTTGTGAAAATTTTGCTTTTTCCTTGATTGTGCTTCAGTATTTTGTGTTGTTAAACTAAATTTTTACTCCTAATATTTTTATATTTGGAGTAATAGGTATGGTTGATATTTGTCAAAAATAAATAAGTTTAGGTCTGATTTCGTGTTTTTATTTTAATTTTGATGTAGGAATATCCACAAAAGTTACAGGGAAGGTACGTTTGTATTGGGTAATACTTTAAATCTTTAATACTTACTTATTTTCTCTTTGTTTTTGTAACTATGGATTAGGTATACACTGACTATTCAAAGTTTATTTGATTTTGTAAATGCTGAGTCTTCTTCTAGGTGTATAAATGAGGAACAGACAGTTTTAAATGTTGGTCATATATTTTTGCATATTACCTATAGAGAAAATAAGTGATACTTTCATAAAAGTGCAATGAAAACAAAAAAATAGAATAACATAACCTCTTCCATAATATCTCTGATTATAATAAGAATACAAACTCAGAAACGATGACAGTGGGGATAAATAGGAAAACACAGTTTTAAGCTTGTCACTGACACAAAATTTAATAAATAAAGTACGAATTTACGGTAATTACGTGGACTTGAATATAATACAAAACCAATGCAAAACGAATTGTTTTACTCGTTTCGACAGTTACAATTTTTTCCGCCAGAGGTCTCATCGAATTCTACTCCGCCCAATAGTATTCTATGAATCGCATAACTATGACAGGTAACTTTCAAGTAGATGGCAGCATCGAACAATATTTGTATGAGTGACCTCTCTCTATTGTAATGACAATTGACATTTTTGGTAATTGTGATATCTATGGTTATGTTATGATTACTTGTTAATTTTATTTGGAAACTTTGTTTTACAATTAAAAGCAACCGAACAGGCATTGTAGGAAGAAATATGTATCAATTTTACCCGTAAAAAACCAATTGACTATTACTCTTTATAAATTTCTTTGTTTTAAGTGTGATTATTTTTTTCCATTTCAGATTATGATTTGTCTGCAAGTTGTTTCAATAACTAGAGTTTCATTTTTATTGGACCAGTTGGATGTTGTAGAGTAGATGGTGTTTATATGCAGATGTTTAATCAGCATTTGAAGCTCTTCTAGACTTAGCTATTACCTGATTCAGTCATAGTCCTTGGTAAGTCCTATTAACAAACTTGGGCAGTTCTAGTTGAAATATTTTTAATATTTGTTTTCGAGAAATGCTCACTGATGGATATGTAACATCAGTTTGTTGTTACTAGATTTTACTGGAGAGAATCCATTCGTTCGAAGAAATTAAGAGGAGGAAAAATATTTGGTTGTTTGATGTATTTCTAGCTGCGCGATTCTTTTCATACACTAGTAGCCGGCCACAAAGTGTCGTCTGAAAGCGCTCTAATACATTATTCATGATACCTATTTCCAACATTCGTCACTAGATGTGCACCACCGAAACAACTTCCAATGTAAGTTTACTCAAATTCACCTTTTTTTAGGATGTCAAGAAGTGTCAGAGTGAGAAAGAGTTTCAGCAGATCGTAGAAACAGCGTCTGTGTTGTACAGAAACAAACGCTGCAAGCAGCAAAGTTGTATCAATCCCTGGCGCCTTAGCTATTAGGATAACTGTGGTGATAAATGAAATTCCCTTTTGTACATTTAGTTCTTATATTTTTTTTGAATAAAACGAATTTGAAAAACTCCTTCGTGTTATTCATTTTTATTTATCGGTGTACAGCCAACAATTTCCTTTAACAACATTTTTTTTCAAAAATATCTGACCGACTGTTAGCGCCATCTATCGGCCAGTAGAAAAACTAAAAAGAAAGTTCGGGGGTTTGCCGATAGGTGGCGCTAGACGTTTGTAGTGTTGCACAAAATGTCCGATAGGGGGCGCTGATCAATGTAGTAAAATCAGCGACATCTGGTGGTGACCCCTCCAAGTTGTGATAACCGGCAGCGCCATCTATCAGACAGTAGACAAACTAATAATTAGTTCGAGGGTTTGCCGATAGATGGCGCTGCCGGTTATCACAACTTGGAGGGGTCACCACCAGATGTCGCTGATTTTACTACATTGATCAGCGCCCCCTATCGGACATTTTGTGCAACACTACAAACGTCTAGCGCCACCTATCGGCAAACCCCCGAACTTTCTTTTTAGTTTTTCTACTGGCGTATAGATGGCGCTAGTTTCTATCACTAGTTATATCTGTCTGAAAATGTTTATGATAGTACAGAACGGTAAAGTTGAAGAAAACACAATATTCATAACAGTACAATCTCTTTAATATAAAAATTTTCTAGTTACACAGATATAAAAAATACAAAAATTTGGAAAATATATACCCAAATATAAAATTCCTTGATACGGCGGACTACGAACTCGCAGCGCTGCTATCACCCTCCGTCGTCATTTTTCAATGCCCATGGACGTCTATGGTTCCGATCATCACATGAAAAACAGAAAAATTGTTGTTGGGACAAGTAGAACACCCAAAGTAAGAAATTATATAATTTGCGATTATGTCGACATTTCAATGTTGGATTACTACAGCCAAGAAAGATTTTGACAAACTTTAACTGATAAAGTTGAAGTACAAAATTAAATTTTAACATGAACGTTTTTTCATGAAACAAACTATTCCCTTAGGCCCATTGTTATTTCTACTTCCGGGTATTGTTAGGATATCATTAATAATTATGTATACTTACTGTCAATCCTTATTAAATCATACAGTTCCTTTATTCTATTGTCGTAATATTTTCATATTCCATCGAAAAAAACTTAGATCGACATGCTAATGTTGTTTTTCCTTCACTTTCCTAAAAAATACACAAATTACTATTAATAAGTGTTACCTCAGATATTTGAACTTATAATAAATCCTACTGAGGTCACCAAATCAATTAGTGAGTTTAACTCACCAGCAAAACAATTACTATTTAATGAAAACAACATGTCACTATGACAAGAAATGAAGATAATTGGAACAGATGTAAAAGATATTCAAGTGACCTAGTTATGTGCTAATATACAGGTAGGTACTTACAGCACTGCATTTTTTAAAACATGCAGCAACTTCAATGATGTGTAAAAAATTTTATAACATAATTAATAATAGACTTGCAAAAATGATAACTGATGTAATGATAAGATGAAGAGGCGACTACAAATATTTTGAGTTACCTTTCTAATACGTATGCAACCAAACATGCATTAATGTCTGTTCAGTTGCACTGTTCGGGCGCAATACTCTTCGCTGCTTAGTTGTACAGGGGGTTAAAATGAAAGGTGTATTCATGCAAAAACATTAGAACTAATAGAATAAAACCATGTGATATGTAATGTAAATGTTCATGCAAGAAGCTAAGAAATGAGGATTTAATCTTTGTAGTTTTATTTTCCATATTTTCTCAAATTATGCTTGGTTATAGAATTTTTTCAAAAATCACATAGCAAGGGTTGAAACTACTAATTTAACAGTTTTATTCACAATATTCCAGTATGTTCATTTAAACTAGTTGTATTTATAAATCACACTTACCAAAGACCATGACTGAACTAGATAATGGTGAATCCTAGAGGAGCTTCATTTGCTTATTGCACAACTGCATATAAAGAAACTCCATACTCTTCAACACCCCTACTGGTTCAATAAAAAAGGTACTTGCAGATAATATCTAAAATAAACAAATGTTCAAAATTATATTACAAAGGAAATGTATTGAACCAATTGGCTTTTTTGAAAGAATACAAATTTTAATAGTAAACAAATATAGTTTGGCAGACCTTATTTCCTCATTTGGCGCATTAACTTGAACAATTTTCTGAGTATTTAAGAATTAAAAGAAAGGTTTCAACGTTTATTTCTACATACGTATCTGTTCTTCTACCGCCTCTGGATGATGCGTAATTCCCGAACGATAATATTAATAGTATCACCAACAGTTTGAATTGCGCAGAAATCTATTAAAATAAATGTTCTTGCACAAAAATTGTAAAATGTAAACGACGTGTTGAGTTGAGTCTGACGCTATTTCAAATCAGATGTCAAATAGGTGATAGGTGAGGTGCGTTCTTTTTAACTGACATGAAAATTCACACAAAACTAAATCATAGAATGATACAAGATAGACATGACACTCACACTAATAGGTATGCAACTAAAGATGCATAAATGTCATACCAATTTCCACAGATCTAAATCATAGAGATGACAACAATTACAATACTAATAGTTATGCAACCAAAAATACATTAATGTCTAGTCAGTCGCATGCCTCCTTGCAATTTCCATGTAAATGTCCTAATTAAATTACGATTGATAATACAATGATCGATTTTATCAAAGTTTCAGGTTAAGATTCCATCATTATTTCTTTTTTTGAATAGACCTATCCAGAACACGTGACCATCTGACATACAAAATGGCCGTTGGTAGACACACAAAAAATCATTTACCTGCGTTTTGCATAGGTGCATAGTTTTTTTTCTATTATACGTGTTTAAAGTTGAAATAATGGCTTGTTCCAATAAAAGTGATTATCTATTGACGTTAGAGAATGACTGTAAAGAAATAGCCATAAGATACAAGGAACTGCTGTACTGCAGTTTAGTTTCTGTGAAATATTTTCTTTTGATCGCTTGTATCCACCTTTTTCTTCTGATCTTTGATAGTTCATTCCATTCAGGTTTGTGTGGATAGTGTAATTCACTAGGTATTCGATAAAACAGTATCACGATCTCCTCGACTTCCACAATTAACCACACAACAAGTAGTAGGCATATTTTCTAGTTTCACACTGAATTATTTATAATTAATCACAATACAATAAAGAACTGAACCTTTAGATTAAAGAAGACCATAGAAGACGAATAAATTGACGGAACTAAACAGATTTCACATACAATAATATTATATCAAAAGATTTGTGTGTCTACCAGCGGCCATCTTGAAAATCATTTGACAGCATCTTGGATAGGTCTATAATGTGCAAAATTGTTTGTTACAGTCGAAACTTATTAAAACGCGCAATAAACTATAAACTTTTTTTCGAAACACGAACAAATATTAAAATGATTTCAACTAGCAGCAGTATGTTCATTTGAACAACTTGAATTTATAAATCAGACTTACCAAGGGCTATTACTTAAGACTGGGTGAGCTTCAATTGCCTATTGTGCATCTGCTTATAATATAAACTTCATCTACTCTACAACACCCTGGTGGTGCAAGAAAAAATGATACCCGCTCTAATGATCAACAATAGCTTGCAGAAAATATCTAAAATAGAAAAGGAAAATATTCAAAATCATTAAAAAGAAGACGTAGTGGAACAACAAAATAACCAATAGGCTTAAAATGAACAACTTTCTGAGAGTGATCAAACGATGTGAATAATTGTTAACTAGTATAGTGATTTATACCTATCTGTTTTTCTACCGCCTCTGGATGAAGTTTAATTACCGAACGATAATATTAGTATTGTTACCGAAAGTTTAATTCGCGGAGATATCCATCAAAATAAATAATCTTCCACAAAAATTGTAAGATATTCATATGAGAGATTTTTCTAGGCCGACGCCATTTCAAATAAAATGTCAAAGATGTAATGATGTCACTAATGTCAGGTGAGGTGCGTTCTTTTTAACTGACATGAAAATTTCCACAAAACTAAATCATAGAATAATACTCCGATTAGAGATGACACTCACACTAATAGGTAAGCAACCGAAAGTGCATTAATGTCTGGTAAGTTGCATACCTCCTTGCAGTTGTATACTGTGTCCAAATTAAACTATTCCTGATAATACAATGATCGATTTTATCCAAGAAGCAGGGAAAGATTTCACTAAGTATAGTTGGGAATGCTCACAGGGCACTGTAGGCTGAGGAAACATATGCATACAATTGGACTAGCAGAAGACAGCCTATGCAGGTTCTGCCAGGAAGAAGACGAAACCGCGGAGCACGTACTCTGTGAGTGTGAAGGCCTAGCAAGGTTGCGGTTTCACTTATTCGGAGAAGAAAAACCGAAGGCAGAGAGCTACGCAAAGGAGGCGGTAACCAGGCTATTAATGGGTCGATTCTGTGTTTTTCGTAAGAGCTTACGAATCTGTAGATAACGAAAGTTCTGTACTGAATAGTTAGATTTCTCTATGGTATAGTTACAGATTATCTTACAGACATGCACAGAATCGACCCATAAGTCTAATAAAAAGAATAAAGGTGGATATCGAGCTCTAATATAGGGAGGACCACAATAGATCTGCAAAGGTCGCAGTGGGATAGGACAAAGAGCCACTCCAATGTTAATCTAATCTAATCTAATCTAGTGGAGCTACCAAGGAACATGACGGTGAATCTTACTGGTACCAGAAAAATGGTACTCTAATAGCAATGCTTAATGTATGTTCAGTTGTTTGCTGCTTATAATTGTATACAGAGTGTCGAAATTAAATGATATTTGGATATACAATGATTGATATTATTTATAAGAGTCAGGTTAAGATTCCACGTAGCAATGGTTGAAACTAGTAATTTGTTTTTACAATTAATTTTCTAATAACTTTATTAAAACGCGTAATAATAAACTTTGGAAGATATTCTGTTTTGATTCTTAGATATTATTATACAGGGTGAATCACGACTAACGGGACGGAGGTTTATAGCGAAACGGTAAAAAATTTAAAATGTTTGTCACCTTAGTAGTTTGTACATCCATATAAGCTACATTTTAAAATTATTTTGAAATATACAGGATGTTCCAATAAAGTGTGGCGTATCAAAGTTATATTTTTTCTTATGGAACACCCTATATTTGATTGCATTTTCTGATTGCACCCAAAAAATAAAGTACTGTTTCATAATGGTTCCCTATACCTAAATACAGATGGTTCCGAGTTAAGCTGACTTTTTTAAAAATGTGAACATTTCGAAAAAAATTAATAACTCATTGATATAAAAAATTCTAGCGAATTTCCTCTCACAGCTCAATAGTCGGACATTCGTTGAATGTATTCCCCACGATTGAGTACTCTTTACAGTACTCTTTACAGGGTGTTCAGAATTATCAGTTGAATTATTAGACCATTAAATGTGTTATAACGGGCTTATTTCAAATGGAACACCCTGTATTTTAATAATTCATCATATTCAAAAAAAGTCCTCTTTCGAATGATATAAGGGTGTCCTATACCTAGGTACTATACTTTTCGCGCAATTTACAATTTTCTTAAAATTGTATGCTAAATCGATTTTAAAACGTCTACGGTTCTATCTTAATTTTATTCTAATTATCTTGACAAAGTTATTGTGAAGAGAAACAGTGAAACTGCTAATAAATATGCACACTTGTAGTTCCTGTGGTACACTAACTCTTTTGTTGCCGATAAGTATTTGAGTAATTTTATTATATTCGTTTAGCCAATACCATCTTATATAGAGTTAGTTTAAGCTAAGATGAAGAAATGTCATTTTTTTATTTATATTTCTGCTAAAATATATTGTGATGTAGAAAAAATGAATATGTTTAGAGTTTCTGTATGCTATTGATAATTTCAAATCATTATATATTCATGTGATTCTTAGTGTCTATTTTAAAATCAGCCCAAACTTATTCAGTTTTTTGTTACAGAATATTTTTTATTTTGTTCTAATTTTTTAATTCCATAAACAGCTTACTAAAGTAGGATCCTTTTAATTCCTTTAAAATAAATCATATAATATCAATTGCTATTCAAAAAAAATGTGTGTCTCGTTTGCTGAACATTAAAAAAATGTCTATATACTGCGTGTGTGGTATTTCTCACATTATCTCCGGCAGACATTGACACATGCAACATACTCGAGATTATTGGCGCCATATGTCTTCTGTTTATACATTTCGTATTAACATTTCAAGACCGTTTTTATTACTTTGAATAATCTGAGATGTTTTAAAAAGCGACTAAATGCTACAACATACACGTCTAGTCGGATTTAGAACAATAATTATAATTCGGTCTTATTGTAGTAAAAAATACTTTTACTTAAAAATAATTCCATCAAAAACTGGTAAGAAGCAAAATGTCCATTCGCATAGCAATACAGAATCATGAGTGGATTGGCAACTTTAAACTTTCTAAAATAATAGGTTAGCAGCGAAAAGTTCTCGCAGATTCATAACATAAATGAGAGATAATTATTTTTTTACATTCATCCTGTGAGATAAGAAAATTGTTTTTGAAACAAACTGGCTTATCAGGCGTATCAGCAAAGAAAGTAAGACGCTTCATGTGGATAACTCCACGTATTGTTTCATTTGTTAAAATATTCTCAAACAGGACTACGAAAAATACTTCTAGCAGATGTATCTAATAATATGTAAGATCGACGTACATCTATTTTACAGTTTAAGCAGTGCATTTGCACAATGACAAATTACATTATTTTCATATCGTTCGTTTTAATAATAACAACTGCCAATTCCGATTTTATTATCGATAATTTTAATAATTATAGTGAATTTTTGAATTTCGGAAGGAAAAAGTTGTATAGTTCCGATAAGATAACATCGGAAAGTGAATTTAAATCAAAGATCGATATATTAGGTGATATATTAAGGACTTATACGGATTCTATTACAAATTTTACCAAGTTAGATATCGTTTTTTTGATAGACGCTTCATCTAGTGTAGGTGAAAATAATTTTAAGAGTGAGTTGAAGTTTGTGAAAAAGCTGCTCAGTGATGTTATTGTTGATTATAATCATGCCAGAGTAGCTGTAGTGACATTTAGTTCTCCATCTAATATAGTAAGTTGTGATAACTACAAAAAATTTATAGTTTTTTTGAATTTTATCCGAGCTCATACGTAACTGCTATTTTTTTTCCTTAAGAGCCTTCTTTAGCTAGTTGGTCTGTCGTTCCATCCCCTCAAGAGTCGGCACTTTGTTGTCTCTTGCCAGCTTGTTAAGGGATTCTTCACTGTTTTTTAAGAGTTTAGACCTACTACTAATACTACTACTACTAAATGTGCAGGCGAGCCTTGTCCTGGACAAACTCAAACCAAGGTTCCGACACTGAGGCCACTGGCGGGCCCATTGTGCCATTCCTGCTACCTAGACATCCATGAAGCCGAGCCCTTCAATAAAGGCCACAATCTTTTTCAATGGATGTCTGCTTGTGTCTCCAGGGCCATAACAGGGATTCCGAAGATTCGCCTGCGCAATACAATCCAGTGTGGACACTCTAAGGAAACATGGACTGACGTTTCGTCAGTCATGCCGCAACCCCTACATAGGGAACTTTCCTCTACTCCTAAGTTGTGGAGGTGTTTCATCATACAGCAGTGCCCTGTTAGGAGTCCTGCTATCTTCCTTAGCCTACTTCTTGGTAGTTTAGTAGCTGCCCTAGCGTGTCCATCAGTCCATCCCTTCAGTAGAAGTTTGGATTGTCTCTATAGGACCCTGCAGAGTATTCCAATGAGCGAGATGCTGATTCCTCAGCCACTTCATCGTCTCCTTGCGTATTTTTTGGTTTGATTACCGGGCCGCAGAAAGGAGCTACCGCCCCTTCCGCAGCCAGTGCATCCGCCATCTCACCTTCAAAACCAAAGTGGGCTGGAATCCATTCTAGCCGCACCACGTTGCGCCTTGCAAGATTAGCAAGTCGTTTTCTATATTTGTTAGCAAGTCCTCCAACCCACTCAGGTCTCATTGCAGATAATATGCAGATACACCATCACCCAATCGTATACAAACTTTTGTTCTTGGTTTCCTGGAGTAAATTCCAGCCCCTGCTCTATCACCGGAGCATGAGCCATCTGTGTACCAGACGGTCCCATTAGGCTGTGTATTCCTCTCTTTTTCCCAGGACTCTCAATCCCGAATCATGGCCCTGTATGAGGTAGTGAAGTAGTACTTACGCAGGCATTGGTCAGCCGCTCGAGCCAGAACTGGAATATCTTTCAGGAGCCGGAGCTTCTTGACGTGCCTGCACTCTTCCCCTCTTCGCACGTATCCCAGCCGTTTCAAGCGCAGGAAAGCCCTCCCCGCCTCAGCCGCGATCACTTGGTGAAGAGGCCGAAGACCAAGGATCACTTCCATCGCAACAGTTGGTGTAGTCCTCATGCAGCCAGTTGCCCCTAAACTGACCACCCTTTGAAGGCGTGTCAGTTGCGATCTATCGTTGACCAAGGTTACCCTCGGCCACCAGACCAGAGCCGCATATGTGAGCATAGGCAGCATGATCACTCTATTCTATAGAACCGTATGATGGTTTTGGGGTTCAGTTCCCACCTCGGACCAATGGCTCTCCTACAGGCCCAATATGTGTTTGTCACGTAGCTTAGGCGACTATCTAGATGAGCCTTCAATGTCAGTGATTTATCAAGGATCACTCCTAGATACTCCACCTTTTCAACCACCGGCAGTGGTACTCCATCAAAATTTAGACCCTCAGGACTTATACCTCTCTACAGTTTAGACCTAGTTGTTGGATTGTATTCACCTACTGTTTTTTTTTACTTTTTAGTACAAAAATATTGACCAGATCGGAAGAATTTCGAAAAACTACAACAAGTGTGTCCTATTGAACAAACAATTGAAAGAAGTAAGATATAGAGGAGGCGAAACCTTTACTTTTGGAGCGTTTCAAAAAGCTAAGGTAAACGAATGGTATACAGGTGGTCAATCTAGATTAATAACGAAGACATGGTCCATAGGGAACTTTAAAATTAGGACGGAATAAAAATAGTCCAGACCAACACTACCAATTTTTGCAAGTTAATTTCTATTTTAGGAAATATTAGATGCATCGAACAGAACAGACTCCAAAAAAGTAATTTTTCTTATAACTGACGGTTATTCTAATGGCGCAGATCCTGTACCAATAACATCAGAACTCAAATTAAATTCGGTGACAATTTTTACTATTGGAATCAAAAATGGAAACTACAAAGAGCTGTATGATATTTCGTCCACTCCTGGTCAATTTTATAGTTATTTGTTAGATAGCTTTAGCGAATTTGAGGGTTTAGCAAGAAGAGCTCTTCACTCAGGTACGTAAAATTTGATGGAATAGAGGAGTTCAGTCTAAGGTAAATGTAGCCAACAAAAAAGGTTTTTTTCTGACAAGAATGACAGTTAAGGTCTACAATTCAAAAGATTTTGCATGTTTTTTATCATTGCGAACATCTTTATTGCTTCAATACAATAATGAATACACCCCCGAAGCGTAAATCTTGAAATTTAAAATGACTTTTTAGCTGAATACTCAACATATCGGTGGCCAATAATTCTAGAAACTTTTGGCAAGTCACCATTTCATTTCTGTTATTCAGTCACTATTCATGTCAAATGTCAGTGGAAAAAGTAATTAGAAGAATAGAGATACAGGTAAATAAAAATGCTACAAAAATCTAATCGAAAATGGACATACACAATTAAACGAATATCAACAAAAATAAATATAACTGACATTTGACATAGCTAGTGACTGAATAACAGAAATGAAATGGAGACTTGCCTGAAGTTCCTAGGAATGTGTTGAGTATTCAGCTAAAAAGTCATTTTAAATTTCAAGATATACTCTTCGGGGTGTATTCATTATTTTAATAAAGCAATATAGATGTTCGCAATGATAAAAAACATGCAAAATCTTATGTTTTGAACGGTAGACCTTAACTGTCATTCTTGTCAGAAAAAACCACTTATTGTTGGCCACACTGACCTTAGACTGAACTCCTCTATTAAATAAATACCAATTCTTATTTCTGAGACATGTGATTCTGTATAATATATAATATATAATAACTGTTTATAGATTTAAAACATGGAGACTACATTCCTTTGGGATACAGTTCTGCTTGCAACAATTTATGTAAAGATGGCGATGACTGTTGTGACGAGAAAGCTATGTGTACATGTGGGACGAGTACTGGACATTACGCATGCGTATGCAAAGCTGGTTATTATGGATCCGGATTGAAAAATAATTGTTTCCGTGAGTATAATATACAATAATTGTATGATTCATTTATACCCTATGATAAATCAGGGATCTTTCGAATATCTCGCCTTGAAACTTATATAATTAAGATAAAATTGATCTCTTTTAATGACTGTCAAACACAACTAAATTATGCAAATTGCTCAAAATTTGACAGTGGTTTATTAGAGATAATCGCATTTAACGTAGACCTTTCTGGAATGACGTTGACTTGAGCAAGCGCTGAAGGGCACACAGTTAGACTTTAATTAACAATTAGTTCTTAAAGTTAAACCCCACAATTTTTTTTATGTAATACTAGTTCATTATTGTGTTTTTATTGCTTAGTTACTAACTATCTAATGTCGTACTTTATGACTCGGGCGGGTATAAAGAGAAATAATTTTTCATCAACATCTTTTACGTAGTTTTCTTGCATCCAATTTCCAATAATTTTGCTCAAAATTTGCCTGGAGTGGTTTTTTGATGCGAAAAATCGACAGGCACAGTCTGTTTTTGTATAAATCATTTTTTCAGGTAGACAGATGGACAGACAGACAGACAGACTTACTCGCTCTTCTTTTTCGCTCTTTTTTCATGCTCTTTTTTAACTCTTTCAACTCACTCTTCTAACTCGCTCTTCTTTTTCGCTCTTCTTACCTGCTCTTTTTTCTCGCTTTTCGCTCTTCTAACTCGCTATTTTTACTTTAGAGGTAGTGCTTTAAAACGGGACACCATCAGCAGTGTATAGTGTGAGTGCTCTAAGGCTTGTTAGTGTACCTATATCAGTCAATTTTTATCCATAAAACGCAAAATGGCCGACCTATAATAGTCATGTATTCCGGAATGGTCTATTGAGTGGGAAATTCGAAAAAGTGAACTAAAACATCTAAAAAACATAAACATTTTTATTTAGCCTGTGAACCAGGAACATATTCAGATGGACCAAATATATGTTTGCCATGTCCTGATCCTTTTCACACTACAATTTCACCGGCTTATGGAATTGACAGTTGTCTTTGCAAGGAGGGATATAAAGCTACCGGTAACAGAGAATGTAAAGGTAAAGGTATTTTGTCTTTTTGTTATATTTTCAAAGTATAATCACATTGTTGATTCCTTTATTTATTTATGTCGCGGCAGGTTAGGCAAGTATATTTCAAGCGGAAATTGAAGCCATAAGGAAGTATGCCCAGTTCAATATTGGGAAAAGTAGAATTCGATAGATGGCGCTCCGAAATGTCAATGTCATATGTCATCCTAGCAACGAGTAAAACAAATCAGCCATTTGATATTTAAGTGGTTTTATTTTGCTGTTTTAGTTATTTTCAGTGTGTGTTTTGTGAAACTTTTGATTTTTCTTTGATTGTGCTTCAGTATTTTGTGTTGTTAAACTAAATTTTGACTCCTAATATTTTTATTTTTGGAGTAATGGTTGATATTTGTCAAAAATAAAACAAGTTTAGGTCTGATTTCGTGTTTTTATTTTATTTTTGATATAGTCATATCTACAAAAGTTACAGGGAAGGTACGTTTGTATTGAGTAATATTTTAAATCTTTAATACCGACTTATTTTCTCTTTGTTTTTGTAACTATGGATTAGGTATACACTGACTATTCAAAGTTTATTTGAATTTGTAAATGCAGAGCCTTCTTCTAGACGCATATATGAGGGACAGGCAGTTTTAAATGCTGGCCATATATTTTTGAATGGTACCTATAGAGGAAATAAGCAACACTTTCATAAAAGTGCAATGAAAACAAAAAATAGAATAACATAACCTCTTCCATTATCTCTGATTATATAAGAACACAACCTCAGAAATGATGACAGTTGAGTTGAATAGAAAAACACAGTTTTAAGCTTGTCACTGACACAAAATTAAACAAATAAAGTACTAATTTACGGTAATTAAGTTGACTTCCATATAATACAATAACAATGCAAAGCGAATTGTTTTACTCGTTGACAAATTACAATTTTTTCCGCCAGGGGTCACATTTAATTCTACTCCGCCCAATTAATATAGGGATTATCATAATGTCGGATAGTCAAGCAGCCACTAAAGCCTGAGCTTTTGTGGAATCAGATCTAAAATGTTGTGGGACAGCCTAAGCAAAATCAATCAACAATATATGGTTTGTTCCAACCGCAGTCAGAAACCGTCAGAAGCGATCAGATAATAGTCGACTATTGCAATCAGTGATAGGAATTACGCGGAAATAACTCGTTGTTTGCTATGACCAGTTGTTCTCTGATCGCTTCTGACGGTTTCTGATTGCGGTTGGAACAAACCTATTGTTAGTCACCTTACTCACCTTACTGTGGAACACACTGGGGGGGGGAAATGAATCACCCTTTTGGGAGCCTGGACTCTGGACTGCGGCATCAGTTCCAATGTGAAATTGGCTTAGATCAAAGATTTTGCTGGGAAGGAGGAAAAATATACTCTGTGAGGTGGAAGAAGAAGTATGTAGATGGCATACTCGCGAATTGTACAGTAATTCGGAATCCTAGTGCAAGTGCACAACATCTAAGAGATTGCTGGATAGAAGAGATAGAGATAGAGAAGGCTTCTATTGTCATTCGTACGTTAGGACTCAAAAAATCTCCATATTAAAAGTAGATTTATTTTATGCAAATAACCAATTCAACAATAATTTGTCAATTATACAAATAAAAGGTCAATAAACACATCAATTTTTTTCAAATATTCAATTGCAAATAGGTCAATTATACAGGAATTGGAGGACCAAATCAAATTGCCCCGAATTTATTGATTGATAACTGAGGCGAATCAATTGGCTTTTTTTAAATTAACACTTCTTGCGTTCGATATTGTTCTATTAAAAAAAAATTTAATAATAATGAAGGTTCCGTTTTATGTATACTGCTTATTGTATTTTTTAGAATTGAAGTGTGCAAAAATAACGGCGCCAGAAAATGGATATTACGTTAAAAACAAAATGTGTCCGAATGTTATATACAGTGCGTGCGGAATACGATGTGAAGTTGGATATAATTTGATAGGAACCAGCGTCAGATTATGTCAAAAAAATGGTACTTGGAGTGGTACAGACCCGACGTGTGAGAGTAAGTAAGATTAAAATGAGTGAAGTAGGATAATCCGTTATTTATAAAATGCGACATAGGGTTCAAATGCATTTCTAATTTTCTTAAATTTGTTCTGGTTTAATAAAAAAATGGATAGTTGTGTTTAAAAAAGTAGAACGCCATTTACATATCACTTTCCAGTAAAGTCTATCTAATGTTAATTTGATGACCCATATTTTTAATCCCATTGAAGAAAAAAGTCGCCCAGTGGCGTGCATAAATTTTTTTTATAAATTCGAATATTGTGAAATAATATTTCTGTTCGTTTTCGCTTTAAAAAAAGATCCGTAACAGTGCCTAGTTTAATTACATTATGAATCGTTGTAAGCCCGATTCTAGTCAATTCGTGAATTCTCGCGATAGCCGCATTATCAGAAATTACAGAATTTTCTTTTTTTAAACACGCGTACATATTTAAAACAACGCGTTGACACTGAACATGTTAATCTTTGTTTTTAAATTCGGCCCTATCATCATTATCATTTATTGCTAAGTCATTTGCTTGTGGCGCCAAATTATTAAATTCTCGCGCATCATCTGGGACTGTCGTTTTAAATGGTCTCCAAAATTCCATTCTAATTAATTACAAATGAATTATATTCACAAAGCTTACCCTAACGTCATACGAACAAATAAATATTATATTGAAATCAATTCACTCAATAAACATTATATTATTTATTCATTAAACTCACTCATCCAAGAAATAGATACTACTATATTATTTTAAATTGACATATAAATATACAAACAGAATTGGCCACCCTATCCCATGAAATTTTTTATGTTATAGTGGACTCTTCAATATTATAAGCAATATTTTACTCGATGATTGGCGATATTGGCCACCTGCAGCTGCGGTGCCAGATATTCAAAATTTTCTTAAATATAGCGGGCATACATGAAGTTGTTCTAATTAATTTCTCTTTTTATAACAATTTAGAGCGACTTTTTTTAATGATTACAAATAAGTTTCTATTATGTATTTTTTATTAAATATTTCCAAACTAGCTTTCTAAGAACATCACGAGCTAACAGTATACTGAAATAATGGGAAACATATGTATAGTGAGCCCAACAATTCCAGAAAATATATCTGACAACATTGATTTATTTTATGGTCCTCAAATTGAAATTGGATAAACTTTACACGCCCAGCTCTGACTGCGCACAATTATTCCTCTTTCTCTTTCAAGTATTCTTTCTCATAATTTTCTAGTACTTCTGTAAGGGGAATTTTCGGATATATGCAGTCTTCAAGTTAGGTAAATGTTCCTCTTCTATCCAGTAATCTCCCAGGTACTGTGCTCTAGGATTCTGGAGTGCTCTGCAGCTGGAAAGTATGTGGATGGAGGTTTTTTCTTCCATGCCACAATATTCGCATCCTTATTCCTCCACTATTTTGAGCTTTTACAGGTGCCCATTCAGGCAGGCGACAATGTCCCGTTAGGATCTCTGTTAAAACTTTTAGCGCAGTTTTACTTTGACTTATGCACTCATTTGATCTCAACAGGTTGTAGTCACCCAAAGGAATCATTGATTGTCTACTAGATCTTTCCAATGGTCATTGGTCAGGTCTTCTCTTTCCTTATGTTTTTGGTTCCAAGTGTTTGGTTCCTGGTCCGAACACTCCTATCACAGTTCCTCCTATTGCTTTTGAGCCGTCTGTGTACCATTGATTGGCAATAAGTATGAAAATTTTAATTATTTTTTCCAGTTAAAACATGTAACAGTTTGGATACTCCGAAAGGTGGAAAAATGGAATGTTTCCAAACGGATACTCAGGAAAAATTCAACAGTAATCTGACGAACCTTCCAGTTGATACATCTTGTACATTTTCTTGCGACGAAGGCTACATTTTAACCGGTTCGAAAGAAAGGATTTGTTTACCTATATCCAGATGGTCGGGGCTTAAAACACTTTGTAGACGTAAATATTCATATTTCTACTTTTATATTTTTTGCGCTTTATCATAACGTTTTCAGCAATCAAATGTAAAAAGTTAATACCGATTAATTTCGGAGATATCGAACCAGAATCTTGCAAAGTTGGTAAACAAGAATTTGGCAAAATCTGTCGAACTGTATGTAACAAAGGATTTAAAATTGAAGGACCCGAAGAAAAGCGATGTAATAAAGAAAAAGGAAATTGGGATAGTAAATTCGAAGAAACAAATTGTATAGGTAAATTATCCTATCCATTTTCAATATTTATTGAGTAATTTTTTATATTTTAAACATAAAAATCCATATTTATGGTTTTTTTTTAAACTTTGTTACTATATTAAGAGAACTAAACTTGAAACGATACCGTCCAGGTATAAAAAATCACCAGTTTTTACGAGGCAGCAGCGAGAAAAAGGGTCGATCTAAAATCCTGAGACTTACAGGAACCTAACCGAATATGGGAAAGAAGTGTGGAATGGTACATATCTACGCAAAGAGAAAAGAAGAAAGGAAAGACAAACAGAGAGAACTTCAACGAAATACAAGAAGAAATCGAAAAGGATGTTTGGTTAGGCAAAATTAGCCAGATCCATTCAATGTAGCTAATATGGTTTAAAAAGATGATGTCAAAGTTTTTGGGGATTACCAAGATAAGATTCCAGAATCCTAGAGCACAGTACCTGGGAGATTACTGGATAGAAGAGGAACATTTACCTAAGCTGAAGCCTGCAGATATTTTGAAATTCCTCCGGGAAATAGGACCAAAGGAGCTACTAGTTTCAGGGACTCGCCTCAGAAACTAAGTAAAAGTAAGGGGGCGCAATAGATCTTTCAGGTCTCAGTGAATGGTACCCCAAACTAAGTTGGAAGACACACAAAAGATTACAACTTGGACAACAATGCTTTTCAGGCAATACAGAAGAGTAATGGGCTAAACCTGGGCCATACGACATGAGGAGGTTCACTGGCACAACTGAGATCCAAAGACAAGGTCATTTTGGTATTACCGGGGACGGTCTTATTGGAACCCATTTTTTTTGTCAAAACGTGATTTTACGTGTAGTTTGTAGCACCTATTTTATTTCTAGCAACTGCATATTCACATTTCTACTATTTTTTCAATAATTTTGCAATAAAACTTCATACTTTTAGACATCACGCCTCCAATAATTACTTGTCCTAAGAATATATCGATAAATTCTCTACCAGGAAAGAAATACGGTCATGTTTCTTGGGACGAACCAATAGCAACAGGTACAACAATGAAGAATTTACAGTGAAAAAATGTTTACTCAATCACCATTGCAGATAACTCCAAGATTAATGTATCCATTTGGACGAGACCAGCGGTTACAGATACCAAACGCGCCAAATTCGAAATCGGTATCACTAAAGTGACGTATTTTGCTCAGGACGTTTTTAAAAACAGAGCCAATTGTTCGTTTACAGTTACAGTTGAAGGTAAACTATTACGTTATTTCTTTAACTCTTCTTTATCACGCAACTTTGAACTGACATAGTAAAGTTGAGGAAAAATATTGTTTCTTTTAGCAATAAAATTCAATTACGTTTTAGATAAGGAACCACCGATTATTGAAAACTGTGTGGATCCCCCAACTTTTCTCACAACCGAAACAAGCGGTGCGAACGTTACTTGGGAGGAACCTCTGGCGTTTGATAATTCCCAAATTGTTACAGTAAGTAGAATACAATGAACACGAATGATAATTAATTGCTTTAGTTCATCGAATAAAGCTCTCTTCCAAATCTGTTGGATTGGCAGACATTAAACGAAACTCTTGGGACACCCTGTCATCTACAGATTGCGAAAATCCTTTCGGAACCCTTGTCATACACAAGTGCGAAAAGGAAACTATAAGAAAAAAGCTTGAAAAAGAGATAAAGAATTATTGTGCGCGGTCATCATTTTGTTTCACCTAGGGGTGTATACTTATTTCCCGAGGCTGGCAGAATGTTCAGACAATGTTACCGGATGGAAGCGTTTAAGTACATGTCCTGATAACCGCGCACAATTATAGTCGGGAACTGGCTAGTTAAGGACCTGGTGACTGGACAATGGAACCTGAGAAAGCGCATCTGCAAAGTTAGTGACCTATGTGCAGGAAATGTGAACTCTACGATGAAACACTCTGCTTCTACGAGACCTTACAAGGACTCAGAGAGAAGCACTTTGGAGTGGAAATAACAACAACCATCGTTGAGCACTGAGTCCTGGACTGACCCAGACTGGTAGAGGAATGAACAAAATGATCTGGCAGAACACATTAGAGTAAGGTGACATTCAGCAACAACATATGTTGGAACAAAACCACTTTTTGGAACCATAAAGAAAATGGTTCAAGAACAAAATACAAAAATGGGTACAGTGGGAGAACACAATCATACAGTAAGATCTTTATAGGTGACTCATGTGTTAAATGGGACAAAGACCTACTGCTTGAGGTTACAGGTTATCTAACGGGCTATGCACCGGTGAAAGATATAAAATGAGGCTGTATAACCTAGACCTAATTAGTCTACACGAAGATATACCTACAGGATGAACTCAATGTGGAAGTAGAGCAACCAAAAAGGGAAAAAAATAGAAAGACGTGAAATAAAAAAAAATCTGTTTGTGTTGAATCGATTGCATTTTATTTGTCCTTTACAGCTGAACAAATCGATTGAATTTGGATTTTTTGAAATCGGCACTACAGCGGTAACTTACACAGCTTCTGATAGTTCCAATAATACCAATACATGTAAATTGAATATAACTGTGGAAGGTAAGCTGAGTCTCGTATTTATTGTTGCTATTTGGTGGAAGAGTTTTTAAATAATTTGTTTGCGATTTATTCCAGTTTCAAAATGTGAACCTCTGCCGGATCCACCGAACGGTAAAAGTCGATGTACCGAGCAAATTGAAGGTATGCAATGCGTTATCGTATGCGACGAGGGGTACAGTATACCCATCAGTGAAGTAGCCGAAAAAGGTTTGTTATTTTATTTACTTTCAATCTAATGGTTAACGTAAAACTGCGATTTTAACTTGCAACCGGAATAATGATCTTTTTCTACTTCCGTCACAAAAGCCGCATCTAAAACATTCGCAAAATATCACCTTGAACCTGTTTGAAGTGCCTAAAGTCACATCTCGTTTATCTTTTGTTTATTAAACGTATCTTCTTTAATTTATATTTCATATTCCGTGATCATTTTATAGTTCTGTGTTATTTAATTTTTCAATGACACGTGTCAGTCATTATTTTTTCGACCTTCGTATCGTTTGTCAGCGAATTTTGGATATGGAATATAAAAGACTATGATATTATCAACCTTTGTGGAAATTTTAAATGAGGGACATCGTTATATGGCTTTACAGTAATAAAAAGAAATTCGTATTTTTTTCGAAAATTCTTATTTTTCCATTTTTTCGAACCTCGTATCGTTTGTCAGCGAATTTTGGATATGGAATACGAAAGACTATGATATTATCAACCTTTGTGGAAATTTTAAATGAGGGACATCGTTATATGGCTTTACAGTAATAAAAAGAAATTCGTATTTTTTTCGAAAATTCTTATTTTTCAATTTTTTCGACCCTCGTATCGTTTGTCAGCGAATTTTGGATATGGAATACGAAAGACTATGATATTATCAACCTTTGTGGAAATTTTAAATGAGGGACATCGTTATATGGCTTTACAGTAATAAAAAGAAATTCGTATTTTTTTCGAAAATTCTTATTTTTCAATTATTTCGACCCTCGTATCGTTTGTCAGCGAATTTTGGATATGGAATACGAAAGACTATGATATTATCAACCTTTGTGGGATTTTTAAATGGGGGCAATCGTTATATGGCTTTACAGTAATAAGAAATTCGTATTTTTTTCGAAAATTCTTATTTCTCAATTTTTTCGTCCCTCGTATCGTTTGTCAGCGAATTTTGGATATGGAATACGAAAGACTATGATATTATCAACCTTTGTGGGATTTTTAAATGAGGGAAATCGTTATATGGCTTTACAGTAATAAAAAGAAATTCGTATTTTTTTCGAAAATTCTTATTTCTCAATTTTTTCGTCCCTCGTATCGTTTGTCAGCGAATTTTGGATATGGAATACGGAAGACTATGATATTATCAACCTTTGTGGAAATTTTAAATGAGGGACATCGTTATATGGCTTTACAGTAATAAAAAGAAATTCGTATTTTTTTCGAAAATTCCTATTTTTCAATTTTTTCGACCCTAGTATCGTTTGTCAGCGAATTTTGGATATGGAATACTCAAGACTATGATATTATCAACCTTTGTGGAAATTTTAAATGAGGGACATCGTTATATGGCTTTACAGTAATAAAAAGAAATTCGTATTTTTTTCGAAAATTCTTATTTCTCAATTATTTCGACCCTCGTATCGTTTGTCAGCGAATTTTGGATATGGAATACTCAAGACTATGATATTATCAACCTTTGTGGAAATTTTAAATGAGGGACATCGTTATATGTCTTTACAGTAATAAAAAGAAATTCGTATTTTTTTCGAAAATTCTTATTTTTCAATTTTTACGACCCTCGTATCGTTTGTCAGCGAATTTTGGATATGGAATACGAAAGACTATGATATTATCAACCTTTGTGGAAATTTTGAATAAGGGACATCGTTATATGGCTTTACAGTAATAAAAAGGAATTCGTATTTTTTTCGAAAATTCTTATTTCTCAATTATTTCGACCCTCGTATCGTTTGTCAGCGAATTTTGGATATGGAATACGAAAGACTATGATATTATCAACCTTTATGGAAATTTTAAATGAGGGACATCGTTATATGGCTTTACAGTAATAAAAAGAAATTCGTATTTTTTTCGAAAATTCCTATTTTTCAATTTTTTCGACCCTCGTATCGTTTGTCAGCGAATTTTGGATATGGAATACTCAAGACTATGATATTATCAACCTTTGTGGAAATTTTAAATGAGGGACATCGTTATATGGCTTTACAGTAATAAAAAGAAATTCGTATTTTTTTCGAAAATTCCTATTTTTCAATTTTTTCGACCCTCGTATCGTTTGTCAGCGAATTTTGGATATGGAATACTCAAGACTATGATATTATCAACCTTTGTGGAAATTTTAAATGAGGGACATCGTTATATGGCTTCACAGTAATAAAAAGAAATTCGTATTTTTTTCGAAAATTCTTATTTCTCAATTTTTTCGACCCTCGTATCGTTTGTCAGCGAATTTTGGATATGGAATACTCAAGACTATGATATTATCAACCCTTGTGGGATTTTTAAATGAGGGACATCGTTATATGGCTTTACAGTAATAAAAAGAAATTCGTATTTTTTTCGAAAATTCTTATTTTTCCATTTTTTCGAACCTCGTATCGTTTGTAAGCGAATTTTGGATATGGAATACGAAAGACTATGATATTATCAACCTTTGTGGAAATTTTAAATGAGGGACATCGTTATATGGCTTTACAGTAATAAAAAGAAATTCGTATTTTTTTCGAAAATTCTTATTTTTCAATTTTTTCGACCCTCGTATCGTTTGTCAGCGAATTTTGGATATGGAATACGAAAGACTATGATATTAGGCGGTCCAACCGCAGTCAGAAACCGTCAGAAGCGATCAGAGAATAGTCGACCATTGCAATCAGTGATAGGAATTACGCGGAAATAACTCGTTGTTTGCTATGACCAGTTATTCTCTGATCGTTTCTGACGGTTTCTGACTGCGGTTGGAACAAACCTATTATCAACCTTTGTGGAAATTTTAAATGAGGGACATCGTTATATGGCTTTACAGTAATAAAAAGAGATTCGTATTTTTTTCGAAAATTCTTATTTTTCAATTATTTCGACCCTCGTATCGTTTGTCAGCGGATTATGGATATGGAATACGAAAGACTATGATATTATCAACCTTTGTGGGATTTTTAAATGAGGGACATCGTTATATGGCTTTACAGTAATAAAAAGAAATTCGTATTTTTTTCGAAAATTCTTATTTCTCAATTATTTCGACCCTCGTATCGTTTGTCAGCGAATTTTGGATATGGCATACGAAAGACTATGATATTATCAACCTTTGTGGAAATTTTAAATGAGGGACATCGTTATATGTCTTTACAGTAATAAAAAGAAATTCGTATTTTTTTCGAAAATTCTTATTTTTCAATTTTTACGACCCTCGTATCGTTTGTCAGCGAATTTTGGATATGGAATACGAAAGACTATAATATTATCAACCTTTGTGGAAATTTTGAATAAGGGACATCGTTATATGGCTTTACAGTAATAAAAAGGAATTCGTATTTTTTTCGAAAATTCTTATTTCTCAATTATTTCGACCCTCGTATCGTTTGTCAGCGAGTTTTGGATATGGAATACGAAAGACTATGATATTATCAACCTTTATGGAAATTTTAAATGAGGGACATCGTTATATGGCTTTACAGTAATAAAAAGAAATTCGTATTTTTTTCGAAAATTCCTATTTTTCATTTTTTTCGACCCTCGTATCGTTTGTCAGCGAATTTTGGATATGGAATACTCAAGACTATGATATTATCAACCTTTGTGGAAATTTTAAATGAGGGACATCGTTATATGGCTTCACAGTAATAAAAAGAAATTCGTATTTTTTCGAAAATTCTTATTTCTCAATTTTTTCGACCCTCGTATCGTTTGTCAGCGAATTTTGGATATGGAATACTCAAGACTATGATATTATCAACCTTTGTGGGATTTTTAAATGAGGGACATCGTTATATGGCTTTACAGTAATAAAAAGAAATTCGTATTTTTTTCGAAAATTCTTATTTTTCCATTTTTTCGAACCTCGTATCGTTTGTCAGCGAATTTTGGATATGGAATACGAAAGACTATGATATTATCAACCTTTGTGGAAATTTTAAATGAGGGACATCGTTATATGGCTTTACAGTAATAAAAAGAAATTCGTATTTTTTTCGAAAATTCTTATTTTTCAATTCTTTCGACCCTCGTATCGTTTGTCAGCGAATTTTGGATATGGAATACGAAAGACTATGATATTATCAACCTTTGTGGAAATTTTAAATGAGGGACATCGTTATATGGCTTTACAGTAATAAAAAGAAATTCGTATTTTTTTCGAAAATTCTTATTTTTCAATTATTTCGACCCTCGTATCGTTTGTCAGCGAATTATGGATATGGAATACGAAAGACTATGATATTATCAACCTTTGTGGGATTTTTAAATAAGGGACATCGTTATATGGCTTTACAGTAATAAAAAGAAATTCGTATTTTTTTCGAAAATTCTTATTTCTCAATTATTTCGACCCTCGTATCGTTTGTCAGCGAATTTTGGATATGGAATACTCAAGACTATGATATTATCAACCTTTGTGGAAATTTTAAATGAGGGACATCGTTATATGGCTTTACAGTAATAAAAAGAAATTCGTATTTTTTTCGAAAATTCTTATTTCTCAATTATTTCGACCCTCGTATCGTTTGTCAGCGAATTTTGGATATGGAATACTCAAGACTATGATATTATCAACCTTTGTGGGAATTTTAAATGAGGGACATCGTTATATGTCTTTACAGTAATAAAAAGAAATTCGTATTTTTTTCGAAAATTCTTATTTTTCAATTTTTACGACCCTCGTATCGTTTGTCAGCGAATTTTGGATATGGAATACGAAAGACTATAATATTATCAACCTTTGTGGAAATTTTGAATAAGGGACATCGTTATATGGCTTTACAGTAATAAAAAGGAATTCGTATTTTTTTCGAAAATTCTTATTTCTCAATTATTTCGACCCTCGTATCGTTTGTCAGCGAATTTTGGATATGGAATACGAAAGACTATGATATTATCAACCTTTATGAAAATTTTAAATGAGGGACATCGTTATATGGCTTTACAGTAATAAAAAGAAATTCGTATTTTTTTCGAAAATTCCTATTTTTCAATTTTTTCGACCCTCGTATCGTTTGTCAGCGAATTTTGGATATGGAATACTCAAGACTATGATATTATCAACCTTTGTGGAAATTTTAAATGAGGGACATCGTTATATGGCTTTACAGTAATAAAAAGAAATTCGTATTTTTTTCGAAAATTCCTATTTTTCAATTTTTTCGACCCTCGTATCGTTTGTCAGCGAATTTTGGATATGGAATACTCAAGACTATGATATTATCAACCTTTGTGGAAATTTTAAATGAGGGACATCGTTATATGGCTTCACAGTAATAAAAAGAAATTCGTATTTTTTTCGAAAATTCTTATTTCTCAATTTTTTCGACCCTCGTATCGTTTGTCAGCGAATTTTGGATATGGAATACTCAAGACTATGATATTATCAACCTTTGTGGGATTTTTAAATGAGGGACATCGTTATATGGCTTTACAGTAATAAAAAGAAATTCGTATTTTTTTCGAAAATTCTTATTTTTCCATTTTTTCGAACCTCGTATCGTTTGTAAGCGAATTTTGGATATGGAATACGAAAGACTATGATATTATCAACCTTTGTGGAAATTTTAAATGAGGGACATCGTTATATGGCTTTACAGTAATAAAAAGAAATTCGTATTTTTTTCGAAAATTCTTATTTTTCAATTTTTTCGACCCTCGTATCGTTTGTCAGCGAATTTTGGATATGGAATACGAAAGACTATGATATTATCAACCTTTGTGGAAATTTTAAATGAGGGACATCGTTATATGGCTTTACAGTAATAAAAAGAAATTCGTATTTTTTTCGAAAATTCTTATTTTTCAATTATTTCGACCCTCGTATCGTTTGTCAGCGAATTATGGATATGGAATACGAAAGACTATGATATTATCAACCTTTGTGGGATTTTTAAATGAGGGACATCGTTATATGGCTTTACAGTAATAAAAAGAAATTCGTATTTTTTTCGAAAATTCTTATTTCTCAATTATTTCGACCCTCGTATCGTTTGTCAGCGAATTTTGGATATGGCATACGAAAGACTATGATATTATCAACCTTTGTGGAAATTTTAAATGAGGGACATCGTTATATGTCTTTACAGTAATAAAAAGAAATTCGTATTTTTTTCGAAAATTCTTATTTTTCAATTTTTACGACCCTCGTATCGTTTGTCAGCGAATTTTGGATATGGAATACGAAAGACTATAATATTATCAACCTTTGTGGAAATTTTGAATAAGGGACATCGTTATATGGCTTTACAGTAATAAAAAGGAATTCGTATTTTTTTCGAAAATTCTTATTTCTCAATTATTTCGACCCTCGTATCGTTTGTCAGCGAGTTTTGGATATGGAATACGAAAGACTATGATATTATCAACCTTTATGGAAATTTTAAATGAGGGACATCGTTATATGGCTTTACAGTAATAAAAAGAAATTCGTATTTTTTTCGAAAATTCCTATTTTTCATTTTTTTCGACCCTCGTATCGTTTGTCAGCGAATTTTGGATATGGAATACTCAAGACTATGATATTATTAACCTTTGTGGAAATTTTAAATGAGGGACATCGTTATATGGCTTTACAGTAATAAAAAGAAATTTGTATTTTTTTCGAAAATTCCTATTTTTCAATTTTTTCGACCCTCGTATCGTTTGTCAGCGAATTTTGGATATGGAATACTCAAGACTATGATATTATCAACCTTTGTGGAAATTTTAAATGAGGGACATCGTTATATGGCTTCACAGTAATAAAAAGAAATTCGTATTTTTTTCGAAAATTCTTATTTCTCAATTTTTTCGACCCTCGTATCGTTTGTCAGCGAATTTTGGATATGGAATACTCAAGACTATGATATTATCAACCTTTGTGGGATTTTTAAATGAGGGACATCGTTATATGGCTTTACAGTAATAAAAAGAAATTCGTATTTTTTTCGAAAATTCTTATTTTTCCATTTTTTCGAACCTCGTATCGTTTGTCAGCGAATTTTGGATATGGAATACGAAAGACTATGATATTATCAACCTTTGTGGAAATTTTAAATGAGGGACATCGTTATATGGCTTTACAGTAATAAAAAGAAATTCGTATTTTTTTCGAAAATTCTTATTTTTCAATTTTTTCGACCCTCGTATCGTTTGTCAGCGAATTTTGGATATTTGGGCTTTACAGTAATAAAACGAAATTCGTATTTTTTTCGAAAATTCTTATTTCTCAATTATTTCGACCCTCGTATTTTTTTCGAAAATTCTTATTTTTCAATTTTTTCGACCCTCGTATCGTTTGTCAGCGAATTTTGGATATGGAATACGAAAGACTATGATATTATCAACCTTTGTGGAAATTTTAAATGAGGGACATCGTTATATGGCTTTACAGTAATAAAAAGAAATTCGTATTTTTTTCGAAAATTCTTATTTTTCAATTATTTCGACCCTCGTATCGTTTGTCAGCGAATTATGGATATGGAATGTGAAAGACTATGATATTATCAACCTTTGTGGGATTTTTAAATGAGGGACATCGTTATATGGCTTTACAGTAATAAAAAGAAATTCGTATTTTTTTCGAAAATTCTTATTTCTCAATTATTTCGACCCTCGTATCGTTTGTCAGCGAATTTTGGATATGGCATACGAAAGACTATGATATTATCAACCTTTGTGGGAATTTTAAATGAGGGACATCGTTATATGGCTTTACAGTAATAAAAAGAATGTCGTATTTTTTTCGAAAATTCTTATTTTTCAATTTTTTCGTCCCTCGTATCGTTTGTCAGCGAATTTTGGATATAGATTACGAAAGACTATGATATTATCAACCTTTGTGGAAATTTTAAATGAGGGACATCGTTATATGGCTTTACAGTAATAAAAAGAAATTCGTATTTTTTTCGAAAATTCTTATTTTTCAATTTTTTCGACCCATATACCGTTTGTCAGCGAATTTTGGATATGGATTACGAAAGACTATGATATTATCAACCTTTGTGGAAATTTTAAATGAGGGACATCGTTATATGGCTTTACAGTAATAAAAAGAAATTCGTATTTTTTTCGAAAATTCTTATTTTTCAATTTTTTCGACCCTCGTATAGTTTGTCAGCGAATTTTGGATATGGAATACGAAAGACTATGATATTATCAACCTTTGTGAAAATTTTAAATAAGGGACATCGTTATATGGCTTTACAGTAATAAAAAAATGTCGTATTTTTTTCGAAAATTCTTATTTTTCAATTTTTTCGACCCTCGTATCGTTTGTCAGCGAATTTTGGATATGGAATACGAAAGACTATGATATTATCAACCTTTGTGGGATTTTTAAATGAGGGACATCGTTATATGGCTTTACAGTAATAAAAAGAAATTACAATTTTTTTCGAAAATTCTTATTTCTCAATTATTTCGACCCTCGTATCGTTTGTCAGCGAATTTTGGATATGGAATACGAAAGACTATGATATTATCAACCTTTATGGAAATTTTAAATGGGGGACATCGTTATATGGCTTTACAGTAATAAAAAGAAATTCGTATTTTTTTCGAAAATTCCTATTTTTCAATTTTTTCGACCCTCGTATCGTTTGTCAGCGAATTTTGGATATGGAATACTCAAGACTATGATATTATCACCCTTGGTGGGATTTTTAAATGAGGGACATCGTTATATGGCTTCACAGTAATAAAAAGAAATTCGTATTTTTTTCGAAAATTCTTATTTCTCAATTATTTCGACCCTCGTATCGTTTGTCAGCGAATTTTGGATATGGAATACTCAAGACTATGATATTATCAACCTTTGTGGGATTTTTAAATGAGGGACATCGTTATATGGCTTTACAGTAATAAAAAGAAATTCGTATTTTTTTCGAAAATTCTTATTTTTCAATTTTTTCGACCCTCATACCGTTTGTCAGCGAATTTTGGATATAGATTACGAAAGACTATGATATTATCAACCTTTGTGGAAATTTTAAATGAGGGACATCGTTATATGGCTTTACAGTAATAAAAAGAAATTCGTATTTTTTTCGAAAATTCTTATTTTTCAATTTTTTCGACCCTCATACCGTTTGTCAGCGAATTTTGGATATAGATTACGAAAGACTATGATATTATCAACCTTTGTGGAAATTTTGAATGAGGGACATCGTTATATGGCTTTACAGTAATAAAAAGAATGTCGTATTTTTTTCGAAAATTCTTATTTTTCAATTTTTTCGTCCCTCGTATCGTTTGTCAGCGAATTTTGGATATGGAATACGAAAGACTATGATATTATCAACCTTTGTGGAAATTTTAAATGAGGGACATCGTTATATGGCTTTACAGTAATAAAAAGAATGTCGTATTTTTCTCGAAAATTCTTATTTTTCAAATTTTTCGGCCCTCGTATCGTTTGTCAGCGAATTATGGATATGGAATACGAAAGACTATGATATTATCAACCTTTGTGGAAATTTTAAATGAGGGACATCGTTATATGGCTTTACAGTAATAAAAAGAATGTCGTATTTTTTTCGAAAATTCTTATTTTTCAATTTTTTCGTCCCTCGTATCGTTTGTCAGCGAATTTTGGATATGGCATACGAAAGACTATGATATTATCAACCTTTGTGGAAATTTTAAATGAGGGACATCGTTATATGGCTTCACAGTAATAAAAAGAAATTCGTATTTTTTTCGAAAATTCTTATTTTTCAATTTTTTCGACCCTCATACCGTTTGTCAGCGAACTTTGGATATAGATATAGATATAAAAAGAAATTCGTATTTTTTCGAAAATTCTTATTTCTCAATTATTTCGACCCTCGTATCGTTTGTCAGCGAATTTTGGATATGGAATACGAAAGACTATGATATTATCAACCTTTATGGAAATTTTAAATGAGGGACATCGTTATATGGCTTTACAGTAATAAAAAGAAATTCGTATTTTTTTCGAAAATTCCTATTTTTCAATTTTTTCGACCCTCGTATCGTTTCTCAGCGAATTTTGGATATGGAATACTCAAGACTATGATATTATCACCCTTGGTGGGATTTTTAAATGAGGGACATCGTTATATGGCTTCACAGTAATAAAAAGAAATTCGTATTTTTTTCGAAAATTCTTATTTCTCAATTATTTCGACCCTCGTATCGTTTGTCAGCGGATTTTGGATATGGAATACTCAAGACTATGATATTATCAACCTTTGTGGAATTTTTAAATGAGGGACATCGTTATATGGCTTTACAGTAATAAAAAGAAATTCGTATTTTTTTCGAAAATTCTTATTTTTCAATTATTTCGACCCTCGTATCGTTTGTCAGCGAATTTTGGATATGGAATACGAAAGACTATGATATTATCAACCTTTGTGGAAATTTTGAATAAGGGACATCGTTATATGGCTTTACAGTGATAAAAAGAAATTCGTATTTTTTTCGAAAATTCTTATTTTTCAATTTTTTCGAACCTCGTATCATTTGTCAGCTAATTTTGGATATGGAATACGAAAGACTATGATATTATCAACCTTTGTGGAAATTTTGAATGAGGGACATCGTTATATGGCTTTACAGTAATAAAAAGAATGTCGTATTTTTCTCGAAAATTCTTATTTTTCAAATTTTTCGGCCCTCGTATCGTTTGTCAGCGAATTATGGATATGGAATACGAAAGACTATGATATTATCAACCTTTGTGGAAATTTTAAATGAGGGACATCGTTATATGGCTTTACAGTAATAAAAAGAATGTCGTATTTTTTTCGAAAATTCTTATTTTTCAATTTTTTCGTCCCTCGTATCGTTTGTCAGCGAATTTTGGATATGGAATACGAAAGACTATGATATTATCAACCTTTGTGGAAATTTTAAATGAGGGACATCGTTATATGGCTTTATAGTAATAAAAAGAATGTCGTATTTTTCTCGAAAATTCTTATTTTTCAAATTTTTCGGCCCTCGTATCGTTTGTCAGCGAATTATGGATATGGAATACGAAAGACTATGATATTATCAACCTTTGTGGAAATTTTAAATGAGGGACATCGTTATATGGCTTTACAGTAATAAAAAGAATGTCGTATTTTTTTCGAAAATTCTTATTTTTCAATTTTTTCGTCCCTCGTATCGTTTGTCAGCGAATTTTGGATATGGCATACGAAAGACTATGATATTATCAACCTTTGTGGAAATTTTAAATGAGGGACATCGTTATATGGCTTTACAGTAATAAAAAGAATGTCGTATTTTTTTCGAAAATTCTTATTTTTCAATTTTTTCGTCCCTCGTATCGTTTGTCAGCGAATTTTGGATATGGAATACGAAAGACTATGATATTATCAACCTTTGTGGAAATTTTAAATGAGGGACATCGTTATATGGCTTTACAGTAATAAAAAGAATGTCGTATTTTTCTCGAAAATTCTTATTTTTCAAATTTTTCGGCCCTCGTATCGTTTGTCAGCGAATTATGGATATGGAATACGAAAGACTATGATATTATCAACCTTTGTGGAAATTTTAAATGAAGCACATCGTTATATGGCTTTACAGTAATAAAAAGAATGTCGTATTTTTCTCGAAAATTCTTATTTTTCAATTTTTTCGACCCTCGAATCGTTTGTCAGCGAATTTCTGATATGGAATACGAAAGACTATGATATTATCAACCTTTGTGGAAAGTTTAAATGAGGGACATCGTTATATGGCTTTACAGTAATAAAAAGAATGTCGTATTTTTTTCGAAAATTCTTATTTTTCAATTTTTTCGACCCTCGAATCGTTTGTCAGCGAATTTTTGATATGGAATACGAAAGACTATGATATTATCAACCTTTGTGGAAATTTTAAATGAGGGACATCGTTATATGGCTTTACAGTAATAAAAAGAATGTCGTATTTTTTTCGAAAATTCTTATTTTTCAATTTTTTCGTCCCTCGTATCGTTTGTCTGCGAATTTTGGATATGGCATACGAAAGACTATGATATTATCAACCTTTGTGGAAATTTTAAATGAGGGACATCGTTATATGGCTTTACAGTAATAAAAAGAATGTCGTATTTTTTTCGAAAATTCTTATTTTTCAATTTTTTCGTCCCTCGTATCGTTTGTCAGCGAATTTTGGATATGGCATACGAAAGACTATGATATTATCAACCTTTGTGGAAATTTTAAATGAGGGACATCGTTATATGGCTTTACAGTAATAAAAAGAAATTCGTATTCTTTTCGAAAATTCTTATTTTTCAATTTTTTCGTCCCTCGTATCGTTTGTCAGCGGATTTTGGATATGGAATACGGAAGACTATGATATTATCAACCTTTGTGGAAATTTTAAATGAGGGACATCGTTATATGGCTTTACAGTAATAAAAAGAAATTCGTATTTTTTTCGAAAATTCTTATTTTTCAATTATTTCGACCCTCGTATCGTTTGTCAGCGAATTTTGGATATGGAATACGAAAGACTATGATATTATCAACCTTTGTGGAAATTCTAAATGAGGGACATCGTTATATGGCTTTACAGTAATAAAAAGAAATTCGTATTTTTTTTCGAAAATTCTTATTTTTCAATTATTTCGACCCTCGTATCGTTTGTCAGCGAATTTTGGATATGGAATACGAAAGACTATGATATTATCAACCTTTGTGGAAATTTTAAATGAGGGACATCGTTATATGGCTTTACAGTAATAAAAAGAAATTCGTATTTTTTTCGAAAATTCTTATTTTTCAATTATTTCGACCCTCGTATGGTTTGTCAGCGAATTTTGGATATGGAATACGAAAGACTATGATATTATCAACCTTTGTGGACATTTCAAATGAGGGACATCGTTATATGGCTTTACAGTAATAAAAAGAATGTCGTATTTTTCTCGAAAATTCTTATTTTTCAAATTTTTCGGCCCTCGTATCGTTTGTCAGCGAATTATGGATATGGAATACGAAAGACTATGATATTATCAACCTTTGTGGAAATTTTAAATGAGGGACATCGTTATATGGCTTTACAGTAATAAAAAGAATGTCGTATTTTTTTCGAAAATTCTTATTTTTCAATTTTCACGACCCTCGTATCGTTTGTCAGCGAATTTTGGATATGGAATACGAAAGACTATAATATTATCAACCTTTGTGAAAATTTTAAATGAGGGACATCGTTATATGGCTTTACAGTAATAAAAAGAATGTCGAATTTTTTTCGAAAATTCTTATTTTTCAATTTTGTCGTCCCTCGTATCGTTTGTCAGCGGATTTTGGATATGGAATACGAAAGACTATGATATTATCAACCTTTGTGGAAATTTTGAATAAGGGACATTGTTATATGGCTTTACAGTGATAAAAAAAATTCGTATTTTTTTCGAAAATTCTTATTTTTCAATTTTTTCGACCCTCGTATCATTTGTCAGCGAATTTTGGATATGGAATACGAAAGACTATGATATTATCAACCTTTGTGGAAATTTTAAATGAGGGACATCGTTATATGGCTTTACAGTAATAAAAAGAATGTCGTATTTTTTTCGAAAATTCTTATTTTTCAATTTTTTCGTCCCTCGTATCGTTTGTCAGCGAATTTTGGATATGGAATACGAAAGACTATGATATTATCAACCTTTGTGGAAATTTTAAATGAGGGACATCGTTATATGGCTTTACAGTAATAAAAAGAATGTCGTATTTTTCTCGAAAATTCTTATTTTTCAAATTTTTCGGCCCTCGTATCGTTTGTCAGCGAATTATGGATATGGAATACGAAAGACTATGATATTATCAACCTTTGTGGAAATTTTAAATGAGGGACATCGTTATATGGCTTTACAGTAATAAAAAGAATGTCGTATTTTTTTCGAAAATTCTTATTTTTCAATTTTTTCGTCCCTCGTATCGTTTGTCAGCGAATTTTGGATATGGCATACGAAAGACTATGATATTATCAACCTTTGTGGAAATTTTAAATGAGGGACATCGTTATATGGCTTTACAGTAATAAAAAGAAATTCGTATTTTTTTCGAAAATTCTTATTTTTCAATTATTCCGACCCTCGTATCGTTTGTCAGCGAATTTTGGATATGGAATACTCAAGACTATGATATTATCAACCTTTGTGGAAATTTTAAATGAGGGACATCGTTATATGGCTTTACAGTAATAAAAAGAAATTCGTATTTTTTTCGAAAATTCTTATTTCTCAATTATTTCGACCCTCGTATCGTTTGTCAGCGAATTTTGGATATGGAATACTCAAGACTATGATATTATCAACCTTTGTGGAAATTTTAAATGAGGGACATCGTTATATGTCTTTACAGTAATAAAAAGAAATTCGTATTTTTTTCGAAAATTCTTATTTTTCAATTTTTACGACCCTCGTATCGTTTGTCAGCGAATTTTGGATATGGAATACGAAAGACTATAATATTATCAACCTTTGTGGAAATTTTGAATAAGGGACATCGTTATATGGCTTTACAGTAATAAAAAGGAATTCGTATTTTTTTCGAAAATTCTTATTTTTCAATTATTTCGACCCTCGTATCGTTTGTCAGCGAATTTTGGATATGGAATACTCAAGACTATGATATTATCAACCTTTGTGGAAATTTTAAATGAGGGACATCGTTATATGGCTTTACAGTAATAAAAAGAAATTCGTATTTTTTTCGAAAATTCCTATTTTTCAATTTTTTCGACCCTCGTATCGTTTGTCAGCGAATTTTGGATATGGAATACTCAAGACTATGATATTATCAACCTTTGTGGAAATTTTAAATGAGGGACATCGTTATATGGCTTTACAGTAATAAAAAGAAATTCGTATTTTTTTCGAAAATTCTTATTTCTCAATTATTTCGACCCTCGTATCGTTTGTCAGCGAATTTTGGATATGGAATACTCAAGACTATGACATTATCAACCTTTGTGGGATTTTTAAATGAGGGACATCGTTATATGGCTTTACAGTAATAAAAAGAAATTCGTATTTTTTTCGAAAATTCTTATTTTTCAATTATTTCGACCCTCGTATCGTTTGTCAGCGAATTTTGGATATGGAATACGAAAGACTATGATATTATCAACCTTTGTGGAAATTTTAAATGAGGGACATCGTTATATGTCTTTACAGTAATAAAAAGAAATTCGTATTTTTTTCGAAAATTCTTATTTTTCAATTTTTACGACCCTCGTATCGTTTGTCAGCGAATTTTGGATATGGAATACGAAAGACTATAATATTATCAACCTTTGTGGAAATTTTAAATGAGGGACATCGTTATATGGCTTTACATTAATAAAAAGAATGTCGTATTTTTTTCGAAAATTCTATTTTTCAATTTTTTCGACCCTCGTATCGTTTGTCAGCGAATTTTGGATATGGAATACGAAAGACTATAATATTATCAACCTTTGTGGAAATTTTAAATGAAGGACATCGTTATATGGCTTTACAGTAATAAAAAGAAATTCGTATTTTTTTCGAAAATTCTTATTTTTCAATTTTTTCGACCCTCGTATCGTTTGTCAGCGAATTTTGGATATGGAATACGAAAGACTATAATATTATCAACCTTTGTGGAAATTTTGAATGAAGGACATCGTTATATGGCTTTACAGTAATAAAAAGAAATTCGTATTTTTTTCGAAAATTCTTATTTTTCAATTTTTACGACCCTCGTATCGTTTGTCAGCGAATTTTGGATATGGAAAACGAAAGACTATGATATTATCAACCTTTGTGAAAATTTTAAATGAGGGACATCGTTATATGGCTTTACAGTAATAAAAAGAAATTCGTATTTTTTTTCGAAAATTCTTATTTTTCAATTTTCACGACCCTCGTATCGTTTGTCAGCGAATTTTGGATATGGAATACGAAAGACTATAATATTATCAACCTTTGTGAAAATTTTAAATGAGGGACATCGTTATATGGCTTTACAGTAATAAAAAGAATGTCGTATTTTTTTCGAAAATTCAATTTTTCAATTTTTTCGACCCTCGTATCATTTGTCAGCGGATTTTGGATATGGAAAACGAAAGACTATGATATTATCAACCTTTGTGGAAATTTTAAATGAGGGACATCGTTATATGGCTTCACAGTAACAAAAAGAAATTCGTATTTTTATCGAAAATTCTTATTTTTCAATTTTTTCGACCCTCGTATCGTTTGTCAGCGAATTTTGGATATGGAATACGAAAGACCATGATATTATCAACCTTTGTGGAAATTTTGAATAAGGGACATTGTTATATGGCTTTACAGTGATAAAAAAAATTCGTATTTTTTTCGAAAATTCTTATTTTTCAATTTTTTCGACCCTCGTATCATTTGTCAGCGAATTTTGGATATGGAATACGAAAGACTATGATATTATCAACCTTTGTGGAAATTTTAAATGAGGGACATCGTTATATGGCTTTACAGTAATAAAAAGAATGTAGTATTTTTTTCGAAAATTCTTATTTTTCAATTTTTTCGACCCTCGTATCGTTTGTCAGCGAATTTTGGATATGGAATACGAAAGACTATGATATTATCAACCTTTGTGGAAATTTTGAATAAGGGACATCGTTATATGGCTTTACAGTAATGAAAAGAATGTCGTATTTTTATCGAAAATTCTTATTTTTCAATTTTTTCGACCCTCGTATCGTTTGTCAGCGAATTTTGGATATGGAATACGAAAGACTATGATATTATCAACCTTTGTGGAAATTTTGAATAAGGGACATCGTTATATGGCTTTACAGTGATAAAAAGAAATTCGTATTTTTTTCGAAAATTCTTATTTTTCAATTTTTTCGACCCTCGTATCGTTTGTCAGCGAATTTTGGATATGGAATACGAAAGACTATGATATTATCAACCTTTGTGGAAATTTTGAATAAGGGACATCGTTATATGGCTTTACAGTGATAAAAAGAAATTCGTATTTTATTCGAAAATTCTTATTTTTCAATTTTTTCGACCCTCGTATCATTTGTCAGCTAATTTTGGATATGGCATACGAAAGACTATGATATTATCAACCTTTGTGGAAATTATAAATGAGGGACATCGTTATATGGCTTTACAGTAATAAAAAGAATGTCGTATTTTTTTCGAAAATTCTTATTTTTCAATTTTTTCGTCCCTCGTATCGTTTGTCAGCGAATTTTGGATATGGAATACGAAAGACTATGATATTATCAACCTTTGTGGAAATTTTAAATGAGGGACATCGTTATATGGCTTTACAGTAATAAAAAGAATGTCGTATTTTTCTCGAAAATTCTTATTTTTCAAATTTTTCGGCCCTCGTATCGTTTGTCAGCGAATTATGGATATGGAATACGAAAGACTATGATATTATCAACCTTTGTGGAAATTTTAAATGAGGGACATTGTTATATGGCTTTACAGTAATAAAAAGAATGTCGTATTTTTTTCGAAAATTCTTATTTTTCAATTTTTTCGTCCCTCGTATCGTTTGTCAGCGAATTTTGGATATGGCATACGAAAGACTATGATATTATCAACCTTTGTGGAAATTTTAAATGAGGGACATCGTTATATGGCTTTACAGTAATAAAAAGAAATTCGTATTCTTTTCGAAAATTCTTATTTTTCAATTTTTTCGTCCCTCGTATCGTTTGTCAGCGGATTTTGGATATGGAATACGGAAGACTATGATATTATCAACCTTTGTGGAAATTTTAAATGAGGGACATCGTTATATGGCTTTACAGTAATAAAAAGAAATTCGTATTTTTTTCGAAAATTCTTATTTTTCAATTATTTCGACCCTCGTATCGTTTGTCAGCGAATTTTGGATATGGAATACGAAAGACTATGATATTATCAACCTTTGTGGAAATTTTAAATGAGGGACATCGTTATATGGCTTTACAGTAATAAAAAGAATGTCGTATTTTTTTCGAAAATTCTTATTTTTCAATTTTTTCGTCCCTCGTATCGTTTGTCAGCGAATTTTGGATATGGCATACGAAAGACTATGATATTATCAACCTTTGTGGAAATTTTAAATGAGGGACATCGTTATATGGCTTTACAGTAATAAAAAGAAATTCGTATTTTTTTTCGAAAATTCTTATTTTTCAATTTTCACGACCCTCGTATCGTTTGTCAGCGAATTTTGGATATGGAATACGAAAGACTATAATATTATCAACCTTTGTGAAAATTTTAAATGAGGGACATCGTTATATGGCTTTACAGTAATAAAAAGAATGTCGTATTTTTTTCGAAAATTCAATTTTTCAATTTTTTCGAACCTCGTATCATTTGTCAGCTAATTTTGGATATGGAATACGAAAGACTATGATATTATCAACCTTTGTGGAAATTTTAAATGAGGGACATCGTTATATGGCTTCACAGTAATAAAAAGAAATTCGTATTTTCATCGAAAATTTTTATTTTTCAATTTTTTCGACCCTCGTATCGTTTGTCAGCGAATTTTGGATATGGAATACGAAAGACCATGATATTATCAACCTTTGTGGAAATTTTGAATAAGGGACATTGTTATATGGCTTTACAGTGATAAAAAAAATTCGTATTTTTTTCGAAAATTCTTATTTTTCAATTTTTTCGACCCTCGTATCATTTGTCAGCGAATTTTGGATATGGAATACGAAAGACTATGATATTATCAACCTTTGTGGAAATTTTAAATGAGGGACATCGTTATATGGCTTTACAGTAATAAAAAGAATGTCGTATTTTTTTCGAAAATTCTTATTTTTCAATTTTTTCGACCCTCGTATCGTTTGTCAGCGAATTTTGGATATGGAATACGAAAGACTATGATATTATCAACCTTTGTGGAAATTTTGAATAAGGGACATCGTTATATGGCTTTACAGTAATAAAAAGAATGTCGTATTTTTATCGAAAATTCTTATTTTTCAATTTTTTCGACCCTCGTATCGTTTGTCAGCGAATTTTGGATATGGAATACGAAAGACTATGATATTATCAACCTTTGTGGAAATTTTGAATAAGGGACATCGTTATATGGCTTTACAGTGATAAAAAGAAATTCGTATTTTTTTCGAAAATTCTTATTTTTCAATTTTTTCGACCCTCGTATCGTTTGTCAGCGAATTTTGGATATGGAATACGAAAGACTATGATATTATCAACCTTTGTGGAAATTTTGAATAAGGGACATCGTTATATGGCTTTACAGTGATGAAAAGAAATTCGTATTTTTTTCGAAAATTCTTATTTTTCAATTTTTTCGAACCTCGTATCATTTGTCAGCTAATTTTGGATATGGAATACGAAAGACTATGATATTATCAACCTTTGTGGAAATTTTGAATAAGGGACATCGTTATATGGCTTTACAGTAATAAAAAGAATGTCGTATTTTTATCGAAAATTCTTATTTTTCAATTTTTTCGACCCTCGTATCGTTTGTCAGCGAATTTTGGATATGGAATACGAAAGACTATGATATTATCAACCTTTGTGGAAATTTTGAATAAGGGACATCGTTATATGGCTTTACAGTGATAAAAAGAAATTCGTATTTTTTTCGAAAATTCTTATTTTTCAATTTTTTCGAACCTCGTATCATTTGTCAGCTAATTTTGGATATGGAATACGAAAGACTATGATATTATCAACCTTTATGGAAATTTTAAATGAGGGACATCGTTATATGGCTTTACAGTAATAAAAAGAATGTCGTATTTTTTTCGAAAATTCTTATTTTTCAATTTTTTCGAACCTCGTATCATTTGTCAGCTAATTTTGGATATGGAATACGAAAGACTATGATATTATCAACCTTTGTGGAAATTTTAAATGAGGGACATCGTTATATGGCTTTACAGTAATAAAAAGAATGTCGTATTTTTCTCGAAAATTCTTATTTTTCAAATTTTTCGGCCCTCGTATCGTTTGTCAGCGAATTATGGATATGGAATACGAAAGACTATGATATTATCAACCTTTGTGGAAATTTTAAATGAGGGACATCGTTATATGGCTTTACAGTAATAAAAAGAATGTCGTATTTTTTTCGAAAATTCTTATTTTTCAATTTTTTCGTCCCTCGTATCGTTTGTCAGCGAATTTTGGATATGGCATACGAAAGACTATGATATTATCAACCTTTGTGGAAATTTTAAATGAGGGACATCGTTATATGGCTTTACAGTAATAAAAAGAAATTCGTATTCTTTTCGAAAATTCTTATTTTTCAATTTTTTCGTCCCTCGTATCGTTTGTCAGCGGATTTTGGATATGGAATACGGAAGACTATGATATTATCAACCTTTGTGGAAATTTTAAATGAGGGACATCGTTATATGGCTTTACAGTAATAAAAAGAAATTCGTATTTTTTTCGAAAATTCTTATTTTTCAATTATTTCGACCCTCGTATCGTTTGTCAGCGAATTTTGGATATGGAATACGAAAGACTATGATATTATCAACCTTTGTGGAAATTTTAAATGAGGGACATCGTTATATGGCTTTACAGTAATAAAAAGAATGTCGTATTTTTCTCGAAAATTCTTATTTTTCAAATTTTTCGGCTCTCGTATCGTTTTTCAGCGAATTATGGATATGGAATACGAAAGACTATGATATTATCAACCTTTGTGGAAATTTTAAATGAGGGACATCGTTATATGGCTTTACAGTAATAAAAAGAATGTCGTATTTTTTTCGAAAATTCTTATTTTTCAATTTTTTCGTCCCTCGTATCGTTTGTCAGCGAATTTTGGATATGGCATACGAAAGACTATGATATTATCAACCTTTGTGGAAATTTTAAATGAGGGACATCGTTATATGGCTTTACAGTAATAAAAAGAAATTCGTATTTTTTTCGAAAATTCTTATTTTTCAATTATTCCGACCCTCGTATCGTTTGTCAGCGAATTTTGGATATGGAATACGAAAGACTATGATATTATCAACCTTTGTGGAAATTTTAAATGAGGGACATCGTTATATGGCTTTACAGTAATAAAAAGAATGTCGTATTTTTTTCGAAAATTCTTATTTTTCAATTTTTTCGTCCCTCGTATCGTTTGTCAGCGAATTTTGGATATGGCATACGAAAGACTATGATATTATCAACCTTTGTGGAAATTTTAAATGAGGGACATCGTTATATGGCTTTACAGTAATAAAAAGAATGTCGTATTTTTTTCGAAAATTCTTATTTTTCAATTTTTTCGTCCCTCGTATCGTTTGTCAGCGAATTTTGGATATGGCATACGAAAGACTATGATATTATCAACCTTTGTGGAAATTTTAAATGAGGGACATCGTTATATGGCTTTACAGTAATAAAAAGAAATTCGTATTTTTTTCGAAAATTCTTATTTTTCAATTATTTCGACCCTCGTATCGTTTGTCAGCGAATTTTGGATATGGAATACGAAAGACTATGATATTATCAACCTTTGTGGAAATTTTAAATGAGGGACATCGTTATATGGCTTTACAGTAATAAAAAGAATGTCGTATTTTTTTCGAAAATTCTTATTTTTCAATTTTTTCGTCCCTCGTATCGTTTGTCAGCGAATTTTGGATATGGCATACGAAAGACTATGATATTATCAACCTTTGTGGAAATTTTAAATGAGGGACATCGTTATATGGCTTTACAGTAATAAAAAGAAATTCGTATTTTTTTCGAAAATTCTTATTTTTCAATTATTTCGACCCTCGTATCGTTTGTCAGCGAATTTTGGATATGGAATACGAAAGACTATGATATTATCAACCTTTGTGGAAATTTTAAATGAGGGACATCGTTATATGGCTTTACAGTAGTAAAAAGAATGTCGTATTTTTCTCGAAAATTCTTATTTTTCAAATTTTTCGGCTCTCGTATCGTTTTTCAGCGAATTATGGATATGGAATACGAAAGACTATGATATTATCAACCTTTGTGGAAATTTTAAATGAGGGACATCGTTATATGGCTTTACAGTAATAAAAAGAATGTCGTATTTTTTTCGAAAATTCTTATTTTTCAATTTTTTCGTCCCTCGTATCGTTTGTCAGCGAATTTTGGATATGGCATACGAAAGACTATGATATTATCAACCTTTGTGGAAATTTTAAATGAGGGACATCGTTATATGGCTTTACAGTAATAAAAAGAAATTCGTATTTTTTTCGAAAATTCTTATTTTTCAATTATTCCGACCCTCGTATCGTTTGTCAGCGAATTTTGGATATGGAATACGAAAGACTATGATATTATCAACCTTTGTGGAAATTTTAAATGAGGGACATCGTTATATGGCTTTACAGTAATAAAAAGAATGTCGTATTTTTTTCGAAAATTCTTATTTTTCAATTTTTTCGTCCCTCGTATCGTTTGTCAGCGAATTTTGGATATGGAATACGAAAGACTATGATATTATCAACCTTTGTGGAAATTTTAAATGAGGGACGTCGTTATATGGATCTACAGTAAAAAAAAAGAATGTCGTATTTTTTTCGAAAATTCAATTTTTCAATTTTTTCGACCCTCGTATCGTTTGTCAGCGAATTTTGGATATGGAATACGAAAGACCATGATATTATCAACCTTTGTGGAAATTTTAAATGACGGACATCGTTATATGGCTTCACAGTAATAAAAAGAAATTCGTATTTTTATCGAAAATTCTTATTTTTCAATTTTTTCGACCCTCGTATCGTTTGTCAGCGAATTTTGGATATGGAATACGAAAGACCATGATATTATCAACCTTTGTGGAAATTTTGAATAAGGGACATTGTTATATGGCTTTACAGTGATAAAAAAAATTCGTATTTTTTTCGAAAATTCTTATTTTTCAATTTTTTCGACCCTCGTATCATTTGTCAGCGAATTTTGGATATGGAATACGAAAGACTATGATATTATCAACCTTTGTGGAAATTTTAAATGAGGGACATCGTTATATGGCTTTACAGTAATAAAAAGAATGTCGTATTTTTTTCGAAAATTCTTATTTTTCAATTTTTTCGACCCTCGTATCGTTTGTCAGCGAATTTTGGATATGGAATACGAAAGACTATGATATTATCAACCTTTGTGGAAATTTTGAATAAGGGACATCGTTATATGGCTTTACAGTAATAAAAAGAATGTCGTATTTTTATCGAAAATTCTTATTTTTCAATTTTTTCGACCCTCGTATCGTTTGTCAGCGAATTTTGGATATGGAATACGAAAGACTATGATATTATCAACCTTTGTGGAAATTTTGAATAAGGGACATCGTTATATGGCTTTACAGTGATAAAAAGAAATTCGTATTTTTTTCGAAAATTCTTATTTTTCAATTTTTTCGACCCTCGTATCGTTTGTCAGCGAATTTTGGATATGGAATACGAAAGACTATGATATTATCAACCTTTGTGGAAATTTTGAATAAGGGACATCGTTATATGGCTTTACAGTGATGAAAAGAAATTCGTATTTTTTTCGAAAATTCTTATTTTTCAATTTTTTCGAACCTCGTATCATTTGTCAGCTAATTTTGGATATGGAATACGAAAGACTATGATATTATCAACCTTTGTGGAAATTTTGAATAAGGGACATCGTTATATGGCTTTACAGTAATAAAAAGAATGTCGTATTTTTATCGAAAATTCTTATTTTTCAATTTTTTCGACCCTCGTATCGTTTGTCAGCGAATTTTGGATATGGAATACGAAAGACTATGATATTATCAACCTTTGTGGAAATTTTGAATAAGGGACATCGTTATATGGCTTTACAGTGATAAAAAGAAATTCGTATTTTTTTCGAAAATTCTTATTTTTCAATTTTTTCGAACCTCGTATCATTTGTCAGCTAATTTTGGATATGGAATACGAAAGACTATGATATTATCAACCTTTATGGAAATTTTAAATGAGGGACATCGTTATATGGCTTTACAGTCAGATGCAATACGCATTTATACAGATGGTTCAAAAATGAATGAAGGCTCAGGATGTGGAGTTTACTCGAGAGCACTAAGCCTAAGGATCAAGTGGGGAATGGGAAACAATACCAGCGTAGTTCAAACAGAACTGGCTGGTATCTCAATTGCCACAAAAGAACTAACCAGAAAAGGAATTTCTGACAAAAACATAATAATCTGCACTGATAGTAGACAAGCCCTATTAGCCTTGAACAGACAACGTGTTATATCAAGACTAGTACTAGAGTGCCACCAAGATTTAGCTAACGCCTCGGCAGATAACAATATTATCCTGAGGTGGGTTAAAGGGCACGACAGGAGTAAAGGAAATCGCATTGCTGATTCTTTAGCCAGGGAAGCCGCTGGACTGAAAATTCTTGGACCCAGTGACACCTACGGCCTGACGACTTCGACAATTGCGGAACTAGCCAAACGCTACACCCATGCTCAATCCCTTGAGAGATGGGAGGCAATCAAAGGATGCAGTTTTGCCAGGATCACCCTGGGCGACCCTGGGAAGATGGCGCCGAAAAAATACTTGGCGATGACCAGAAGAAATCTACGTATAACAGTGGGATTCCTGACTGGCCACTGTCAACTAAGGAAACACCTCCATACTATGGGGCTAGTGGACACACCTATATGCAGGATGTGTGAACAGGAAGATGAGACTGTCAGGCATGTCCTATGCGAGTGTCCGGAGTTATCGTCGATAAGAGAGTGTGTGTTCGGTGAGTCTTGGCCTACACCTGCCGATATAAAGGAGATGTCTCCTGGTGACCTGTTCACCTTCCTGAGAAGGACAGGATGGACGATGACCTAGGAGGACAACTCCTCGGGAGGATGTACAATGGGTCATATGTGGCCTAAGTGCTGTGAGCCTACACTCACCCTCCCTACTCTACAGATACAGATACAGATGGCTTTACAGTAATAAAAAGAATGTCGTATTTTTTTCGAAAATTCTTATTTTTCAATTTTTTCGAACCTCGTATCATTTGTCAGCTAATTTTGGATATGGAATACGAAAGACTATGATATTATCAACCTTTGTGGAAATTTTAAATGAGGGACATCGTTATATGGCTTTACAGTAATAAAAAGAATGTCGTATTTTTTTCGAAAATTCTTATTTTTCAATTTTTTCGACCCTCGAATCGTTTGTCAGCGAATTTTTGATATGGAATACGAAAGACTATGATATTATCAACCTTTGTGGAAATTTTAAATGAGGGACATCGTTATATGGCTTTACAGTAATAAAAAGAATGTCGTATTTTTTTCGAAAATTCTTATTTTTCAATTTTTTCGTCCCTCGTATCGTTCGTCAGCGAATTTTGGATATGGCATACGAAAGACTATGATATTATCAACCTTTGTGGAAATTTTAAATGAGGGACATCGTTATATGGCTTTACAGTAATAAAAAGAATGTCGTATTTTTTTCGAAAATTCTTATTTTTCAATTTTTTCGTCCCTCTTATCGTTTGTCAGCGAATTTTGGATATGGAATACGAAAGACTATGATATTATCAACCTTTGTGGAAATTTTAAATGAGGGACATCGTTATATGGCTTTACAGTAATAAAAAGAATGTCGTATTTTTCTCGAAAATTCTTATTTTTCAAATTTTTCGGCCCTCGTATCGTTTGTCAGCGAATTATGGATATGGAATACGAAAGACTATGATATTATCAACCTTTGTGGAAATTTTAAATGAGGGACATCGTTATATGGCTTCACAGTAATAAAAAGAATGTCGTATTTTTTTCGAAAATTCTTATTTTTCAATTTTTTCGTCCCTCGTATCGTTTGTCAGCGAATTATGGATATGGAATACGAAAGACTATGATATTATCAACCTTTGTGGAAATTTTAAATGAGGGACATCGTTATATGGCTTTACAGTAATAAAAAGAAATTCGTATTCTTTTCGAAAATTCTTATTTTTCAATTTTTTCGTCCCTCGTATCGTTTGTCAGCGGATTTTGGATATGGAATACGGAAGACTATGATATTATCAACCTTTGTGGAAATTTTAAATGAGGGACATCGTTATATGGCTTTACAGTAATAAAAAGAATGTCGTATTTTTTTCGAAAATTCTTATTTTTCAATTATTTCGACCCTCGTATCGTTTGTCAGCGAATTTTGGATATGGAATACGAAAGACTATGATATTATCAACCTTTGTGGAAATTTTAAATGAGGGACATCGTTATATGGCTTTACAGTAATAAAAAGAATGTCGTATTTTTCTCGAAAATTCTTATTTTTCAAATTTTTCGGCCCTCGTATCGTTTGTCAGCGAATTATGGATATGGAATACGAAAGACTATGATATTATCAACCTTTGTGGAAATTTTAAATGAGGGACATCGTTATATGGCTTTACAGTAATAAAAAGAATGTCGTATTTTTTTCGAAAATTCTTATTTTTCAATTTTTTCGTCCCTCGTATCGTTTGTCAGCGAATTTTGGATATGGCATACGAAAGACTATGATATTATCAACCTTTGTGGAAATTTTAAATGAGGGACATCGTTATATGGCTTTACAGTAATAAAAAGAAATTCGTATTTTTTTCGAAAATTCTTATTTTTCAATTATTCCGACCCTCGTATCGTTTGTCAGCGAATTTTGGATATGGAATACGAAAGACTATGATATTATCAACCTTTGTGGAAATTTTAAATGAGGGACATCGTTATATGGCTTTACAGTAATAAAAAGAATGTCGTATTTTTTTCGAAAATTCTTATTTTTCAATTTTTTCGACCCTCGTATCGTTTGTCAGCGAATTTTGGATATGGAATACGAAAGACTATGATATTATCAACCTTTGTGGAAATTTTAAATGAGGGACATCGTTATATGGCTCTATAGTAATAAAAAGAATGTCGTATTTTTTTTCGAAAATTCTTATTTTTCAATTTTTTCGTCCCTCGTATCGTTTGTCAGCGAATTTTGGATATGGAATACGAAAGACTATGATATTATCAACCTTTGTGGAAATTTTAAATGAGGGACGTCGTTATATGGATCTACAGTAAAAAAAAAGAATGTCGTATTTTTTTCGAAAATTCTTATTTTTCAATTTTTTCGACCCTCTTATCGTTTGTCAGCGAATTTTGGATATGGAATACAAAAGACTATGATATTATCAACCTTTGTGGAAATTTCAAATGAGGGACATCGTTATATGGCTTTACAGTAATAAAATGAATGTCGTATTTTTTTCGAAAATTCTTATTTTTCAATTTTTTCGACCCTCTTATCGTTTGTCAGCGAATTTTGGATATGGAATACGAAAGACTATGATATTATCAACCTTCGTAGAAATTTTAAATTAGGGACATCGTTGGATGGCTTCACAGTAATAAAAATGTCAAATGTCATAAATTTGAAAATATAACCCATAAATAACGTATTTCGTAGAAAACTACACGTCTTCACATAATAAGAAAACGATAACTATCACTTTTGTCGACAAGTCGTGTAGAATAGAGTCGATAGTAGAATTCTATAGTATGCAAAGTCCCAACAGTCGATCCACTTTGCTCCACTCGTTCCTCAGACAACTCGTGACTAAAATTTGACGCTTGGTGCTTAATATCAGCCCCAGTTTAAAACTATAAAAAATAGAACAATGGAACAAATTTCAATCCTTACTGAATATATTTTTCAACTTTTTATTTTCATAGGAAATGAAGCGCAGTTTTGGTGCAACAATTTAAATCCAGTTTGGTACAGCCAGGATGAGTTGCTATTTACAGAGTGTTCAGGTAAATAATGTTTTATGCTGGACTCGTAATTAACGCTCTAGATAATTTTATTTGTAATGTCATTAATCCCTTCTCCTAAAGTAATTTCGAGTAAGTTTAACACCGATCTTTAACGTTTCAATCTGACTTCATACGAGCAGCTAATTGCAGAAAAGCTCCCACTAATAAGAGTGTATATGCCTTCGAACGGGCAGAGTCGAGCTGTCAATCGATAAGACTGAATACGTAAGTCCATAAGTCAGAACTCCGTGGATCGAATCCCTTTCATGGCAAAAATGTTTTTTATCTTCTTTTTCTTATTTTTTGTGGCCGTTTGCACCAATAGCTTAGAATAGCTATGGCGAGTTTAAAATTTAAGGGTCGCTTAGTTAAAGTTCAGTTGCACCAATGTTTTTGCTCTGCTTCTTAGCTAAATCTCAATCATTTTTCTTCCCATTTTCGAAAACATATCAAAAAATTCCTTTTCGTCCTCCTATTTTCGTTTAGTTGCGTTTTTTTTAAATTAATTTGTTTTTAGTTACGGAACTTCCAGAAGAAATACAGACCGGAGAAGTTGTTATATCTGACGATGGATACTGCAGCGACATACAAAGTGCGGAGCAAGTAAATCCCGAAAAAATCCTTTTATTTCCTTTTTAATGAAGTGAAAAAAATTTTATTTCAGCTTAAAAACGACGTGAATTTTCTAATAAACGAAGAATTTTGCGTTGATAATTGCACTTTAGACACTGAGGTGGAATGTAACAACGAAATACAAAAATTGGAAGAAAACGGGAAAACAATGGTAAAAAGAAACGTGGAAAATGAACTACTTCTTAATAATAGAAAAAGGAAACATAAGAAAAAAGTAAAAGTAAAATTCCAACTTAAACACAGACATGGCAACGCGACCAAACAACCGTTAACAGATTCGAAATTTGAGCTTAAAAGCGGTCGACAAGCAACTCTTCATTACAAAACAAAATTTATTTGTCCAATTGGGTTTATTCAGAGAGGCAAACGCTGTGGTAAGTTAAAAAATATTTAGAGTTCATATAATAACCTTCTTGGTGGCCGGATGCTGCAAAGCAAGAGGCCAAGAATCAGAAGAAGAAAAAGAACCTTCTCGGTAACTAAATAAAATAAACGACATACCAAAAACCCGGATATACGTCACAAACGATGACGCACACCAAGAAGGGCAATCGAAAGTACTTTACTATTTATATTTATTTACAGTACATTGTCCAAGAGGAACGTTTCACAATCTAACAAGAAGTGCCTGTCAAAGTTGTCCGTTCGGTCAGTATAATAATAAAACCGGAGAAATTTCCTGTATCCATTGTCCTGAAAATTATACAACTGGCAGAACACGATCAAAAAAATTCAGCGACTGCAAAGGTAATAGTACCAAGGTGGTAACGACTATTTTTATTGACAGACCCTACTTACTTACTTTTAGTTTAAATTTAAGAATAAAAAATTCAATTAAGTTGAATTGTCAAAAAAAGTTGACAGGTCATAGGTAGCTTTGTTTGACATTTCGGTGCGGAAAAATGCCATAGCGTGTACTTTTCGCATTATTTTTACAACAGTTATCAAAAGAATTGAGAAAAGGCCTACTTTGCGTATACAAATTTGTGTAGAAAAGCGTGTTTTGCATAGTGGTTGTAAGAAAAATTGTTTTATTTCATAATTTAATTTTATATTAATAGGTAATTTCAAGCAGCAAAATGTTATAAACAATCTCCTGGGTATACCCAATTATGTTTCACAAGTTTTTGTTGAACTATAATACCCCTGAATTCACAAATTATTTGAATTTGTCTTTTTAGGATATTTCGAGGTAAGATCTGGCACTTTAAACTCCCAAACGTTCTATAAATTCTATAAATTATCATTTAATAAATATACCAGATTTAAAAAAAAAAAACAGTTTTCTTTTAGAATAGTAATAATTTTTTGTGTTTTTAGAAATGTGCCCACCAGGTACACACGCTAGAAGAAAACTTCAAAGAATTCATAAACTTAATCACAACGTAACCATAGAAAAAATAACAGTAAAGCCTTTTTGTACGACTTGTGGAGTGGGTTAGTATAACATAACGTAAGACATCATAACTGAACCTTCTTAAAAATGATTATTCCAGGTTATTTTCAATCGGGTTATGGAAAATTAAAATGTATCCCGTGTCCAATTGGTTACACCACGACTAGTATAGGAGCGACGAATATTGATCAATGCATACCAACGGCGGAAGAAATTTGTAAAAGTGACATTTGCAACAATGGGACTTGCGTCAAAATTAACAATTACGAATATACTTGTAGTTGTTTTGATAATTACATAGGTAAGTGATAATTAGGAGTTTTTATTGTGAGGAAACAGTCTCATTTACTTGTCGGCTCTAACCACAGACATATAATGTCTCTAACCGAGTTTCGCGTGCAATGGCTCCGTTTCGCATAAGAAGAAGCCACGTGAAGTTCGACAACTGTCCTGCGCAGAAATCAAAATCGATCTTGTTTATTTATGTCGGCTGGGACTCTGTCAAATTTATGACATTTGACGCAATAAAAATAGCAAAACAAGTCGCAATCAGCTTCGACGCAAGAAACATGAAAGTTATTATAGGGTTACCCATGTCGATGGTTATGTCAGAAATAAAAGAAGAGTTGTTTATAGAGTACAGAGTGAGATTTTTTTGACTGCCGTCGAATGAAATAATAGTTATCTACTGCAGAAAGCGACCGGTAGAATTTATAATTCTATAGCTACAGATTTGAAGTCGAATGTCAGTTTTACAATATGGCGCTGGTTTTGACAACAAGGTCGCGCATACGACTGCAACTTCAAGTGGGTTCTTCTAACGTGAAAGAGACTCTACTTTGATATTAAACTAAGAGGAGCGATTTGAATTTGTCACAATATAACACAAACTTAATAATTTAAAATTTTCAGGTACCCATTGTGAAAAAAATTTAAATTTGTGTCAATCTCAACCTTGCTATAACGGTGGAAGTTGTATTTACGACAAGGACCGATACACTTGTTCTTGTAAAAACGGATATACGGGAAAATATTGCGAAGAATCCATCGATATTTGCAATAAAACTTGTTTAAACAACGCTATTTGTTATTTAGAAGATAACGGAAGCTCCTCATGTTTATGTCCACCTAGTAAGTTTCTATAAGCTTATAATACATAATTTATTACAAGTTTTTAGTGGCATATTTCTCACTTACGCTGTTCCAAATTCCAGATTACACCGGAGACATGTGCGAATTAAAAATTGACGTTTGTGAAGATAATTATTGTGAAAATAACGCGACTTGTTCAGAACTAGACGGTCAGTTTCACTGTAAATGCGTCGATGGATTTATAGGATCACGTTGTCATATATTACCATGCGATTATATACCATGTGGTAGTTCGAAAACGTGCGTTAATATTCCAGAAGAAAATGCGACCAAAAACAGCTATACGTATGTAAACTTTATTGTTTATTAATTATATTTTTCCGTCGACCGATTTTAACGTTCTCAAAACTAGACAATTAATCAACGATTTTCTGCAGGCAACCCAACGTACATCTTATATATTGACATTTTGTAGGTAACCAAACATACAATAGCGTCTTCAAATGAATCCTAGTATAGAATACTTCTAGTTTTCGATTTACCTATCGTTTTATTTAATTATTAGTGTTAAGACATCCAAAAAAGAATTTAAGAGAAACGAACACAGTGACATTTGAACCAGCGACCATCTCTGTTACATTTCATGACATTATTTATTTTTGACAGTATTTACTCATGAAACAAATGAATATTTTTAGTTTTTAAATATTGAGAAAAACGAATACATATGATACAGTCAACGGACAAGCTTTGTAACTAACAGGAGTATTGAAAGGGATCTAGAATGTTAATAGCCCTCATTAATACACTTGTTGGTTAAATAACTATTTCTACTAGGTACTAGCTGTAAAAGTTGACAATTATTGCTTCTACTAGCCTACTGAGAAGTCAAATTTAATAATTTTTTCAAGGTCAATAATGAACTAATTCAAATAATTTAAGAATTCAGAGATACTAGTTCAACTAAAACTTGTGCAACATAGTTTTGTATGCTGGGGAGATTGTCTTCAACATATATTATTCGCTGCTTGGAATTACCTATTAAGATTAAATTATTTTAATTTAAATATCATTAGTTTAAAATTCGCGCTCAACTAAAAATGACTGATGACACAACGAGTACGTTCCGAATTTTTCGAAAACTGACAGTGTACTTTTCTTAGTCAGACGACGGGGTAAACGCTCCTCGTGGTGCGTTTGCGAATTATTTTAATTATTACATAATTTTAATTGTTTTTTTTTTCATATTTTCAGGTGTGTATGTCCAGAAGGTTATACAGGCGAAAACTGCGAAGAATTAATAAATCACTGTATGGACTCCCCTTGTTTAAATAATGGTACATGTAATAATGAGTTAACAAAGTACACTTGTACTTGTTCCAGTTTATATTTTGGCAGGGATTGTGAATTCAAAAGAAACACTGAATACACTTTTAATTTTAACGAATATAGTACAACTAATTATATAAAACTAAAGCCCTTCATGCAGAATCTAACCGAGGTAATAGACAAAACCTGTTTCTGGATTTTTGAAAATACAATTTATTATTTCAGATTACTGTTTGCCTTTGGGTGCAAACATTGGACGAAGTGAATTACGGAACTATCATGTCATACGCTACAAGATATAACGATAACGCTTTTACATTGACTGATTACACTGGGTAATATTTGACACTGTCAAAGTTAAATATATAGTTGGCAACGCCGAAAGAGGGAGCCCAATAAACAAGATGTATACATGTATTTTTGAGGTAACATTCACTGAGACCTGAAAGATCTGTTGTGCCCCCTTACTTCTACTTAGTTTTTGAGGAGAGTCTCAAAAACTAGTAGCTCCTTTAGTTCTATTTCCCGGAGGAATTTTAGGATGTCTGCAGATTTTAACTCAGGTAAATGTTCCTCTTCTATCCAGTAATCTCCAAGATAATGTGAACTAGGATTCTGGAGTGCAGTTGGAAAGTATGTGGCTGGAGGTTTCTTCTTTCATGCCACAAAATCTGCATTCTTCATTTTGTAACAAGTAAAATATAAACTGGATGAGTGACAGGCCACCGGCCATCTTGTCTATTGGCTTTCCTTTCTCGGAGTTTAAAATATTATTCATTTTCACAAATCATGTTTCAGTCTTGTACTTTACATTAACAACAAATACATCGTATCGGATATACATTTAAATGATGGAATGTGGCACCATCTATGTGTTAAATGGTCTCAAATAAACGGTAGCTACGAAATATTTGTCGACGGAAAACGAAACAAATACGGCAGCGATCTCTCATCTGATCAATACATACAAGGTAACTTTTTCTAAATATCATCACATTTTTGTATTTAAAATTGGCGCTCCTACAATAATACGGTCGCTCACGCATGCGCTAAAGGTAAAAACACTGCAGACTAGCTTTCAAGCAATAGAGGAGTTCAGTCTAAGGACAGTATGGCCAACAAAAAGTTGGTTTTTTTCTGACAAGAATAACAGTTAAGGTCTACCGTTCAAAACATAAGACTTTGCATGTTTTTTAACATTGCGGACATCTACATTGCTTTATTTGAGTAATGAATACACCCATGAAGTGTATATCTTGAAATTTAACATGACTTTTTAGCTGAATACTCAACATATAAGTGGCCAATAATTCTAGGAGGAACTCTTGGCATGTCACCATTTCATTTATGTTATTCAGTCACTAGTTATATCAAATGTCAGTGAAACTGTCATTCTTTTTGTCAGAAAAAAACACTTTTTGTTGGCCATACTGACCTTAGACTGAACTCCTAAATTATTAGGTTCAACACTTTGTGTAATTGTTTATTTCAAGGTATGGGCAGTTTAGTATTGGGACAGGATCAGGATGTTGTAGGCGGTGATTTCAGTCAAAGTGAATCGTTTGTTGGAAAACTAACGTACGTCGATGTTTGGTCGCGTCTTTTAACGTACGAAGAAATTTTAAAACATTTGAACGAGTGTCATGGCTCGTTTTATGGTGATTTGTACGCTTGGCCGATTATGCAAGATTTCGTACAGGGAGAGGTTCAGGTAACTTTTTTCTCTTCTCTAGTTTGCGGGGCGAGATAATTAAGTCTATACTCTGTTCAAATTCCATTTACGCCGCGAGAAAACGTAGTATAATTATTTATTTATTCAATAGATAGAACATTCAACATTCTGTAAAATTTGCGATGCTCCAAAACCACTATACAACGGTTACATCGAGTACACAAATAATATTGCTACCTATTCATGCAACCCCGGTTTCACCTTAAACATTCCAGCTTATTTAAAAGGAAGAAAATGCACGAAAGCGTCTCACTGGGAAGGACAACACGATCCTTACTGCAAAAGTAAGTACATATTTACATTTCAAATTCCCTTTTTTCGGTCGGAAAACGACTTTGACAGATATCATGAACCTTCAAAACGCCACTGATATGTTGAGTATTCATCTAACTGTCATTCTTGTCAGAAAAAAACAGATTTTGTTGGCCACACTGACCTTAGATTGACAAAATGACAGACAATGACTGACGTGTTATTGAAATATCAAATGACATAGAATTACAAAATTATCACCATATTATCACGGAATATTGAATATATAACCTAACCATCTAGATGGTGTACTCTGTGATATAAATTACAGAAGATACACTTGATGTGACGTTTGAGAAACAAGAAATAAACGAGATGTGAGTTTTCGAATGTCAAACCCGTGTTTTAGGCGCGGTTTTAGTAAAAAAACTTGTTTATATTGTAGGGATCTACTGTGGATATCCAGCTTCTATAAGAAATGGCTATACTATTGGTAACAGATACTTTTACCAAGATAAAATCTTATTTAAATGCTATGAAGGCTTCAGCATGATTGGGACTCCAATCATCACCTGTAACGAAAATGGAACGTGGTTTCCCAGCAAACCTCAGTGTGTAGGTAAGTACTACGTCATGTCAAAGTTTGTTTTTTAATAGATATACACTTTCCTCTCTTATTGGTGTTTTCGTTTGTTTCAGGAATGCAACAATGCGGCGTTTTCCTTAAACCCGATTACAGTAATTTAACAATTATTGCAGATCAAAGTTATGAGGATTATAACGAAAACAAAACGAATTTCGAAATTGGAATACAAATTGAATTTTTTTGTTACGAAAATTACGAGCTAGCGGGTAATAGCACAATAAGTTGTCTTGAAAATGGTAAGTAAAAAAAGAAGAAGGAAACTAACTCAATATTTTTTTAACCTTGAATATCCAAGACAAAGAGTAAACGTTCAGAATACCAAAATAAATGATTATGCATGCGTTCTTTTGGATGTCATTGACTCCATTTTTAAAGTATTAAAATGTTTGCTGTTAAATTTCAGGTACTTGGGATTCTCCCCCTCCCAAATGCGTACCAATACCAACGACGAAACCCACAATAACTAGATGTTTACCAACACAAATTCCCCAAGCACCGGTTAATGGTTACGTAGACGAAAATTCTTACAACGACGTTAAAAACGGAAATGGAACTGTCATTGAATTTAAATGTAACGCCGGTTATCGACTTACTGGGGATAAAACGTCTTCGTGCATCGTAGACGGGTATTGGACAGAGCCTAACATAACATGCGAACGTAAGCAGCTTGTTTAAACATAACCTCAAAAAATGTTATTCACTTTAAAATGGTATTTTTTGTAGCTATAAAATGTATGACAACGCCGAAATTTAAAAACATGATGTTAGTGGAGAGCAAAAATTTAAACGCAACGAATTCTTATCGTTATGGTAACGTGATGAATTTCAATTGCGATGACGGATATGATAAGCTCGGAACTAGTCTATCCGTTCGATGTTTGGCTTCTGGTAAATGGTCACGAATGCAAGGGAAGTGTTTAAGTAAGTCTTTATCGATAAAAAAACGGTAGATTTGATAATTAAATAATAGAGGAGTTGAATGGTAAACCTTAACTGTCATTCTTGTCAGAAAAACCACTTTTTGTTGGCCACACTGACCTTAGACTGAACTGCTTTATTATAGATATATTTTTGTTTGCAATTAAAAAGGAATGGCATCACTGGCATTGGTATGCAAACGAAAAGTGAGTGCGGAATAGATTTTTAGTGCGGTGATAGTGTAGTTTTCGTGTAGTGCAGAGTTTAGTCACGTGCTGATGGTGTAAGGATGGAGTGATCAGTGTAACACCTAATACACCACCAGTTTACCGAGTAACACCATTCATATCACAAAGTATTACCGAACGCAATTATGGTGTGCACTATATTTTCTCTGAACAATTAACGAACGCAACAGTGCCCAAAGTGTTGACACTTTTTACCGTTCCGAACTCAGCTGAAATACCGTGCGACTTGCTCTATTCATTGCTTAAACTTAAAATCTTATCATGAAAAATTTTTGTCCCTAAACTTCAACATTTATTATAATTTTTAGGAAAATCATGTGGAAAACCGGTCATTTCTGATGATACAGAAATACAAGGTCGATCTTATTTGTTTGGCGACAAAGTAACAATCACCTGCATGAGCGGCAAATCTTATTCACTAATTTGTACCAAAGAAGGATTCTGGGACGGTGAACGAGACGATAGTTGCTAATTTTTAAAGAGCTCACCGTGAAAATATTTCAACTGAGTATTCACAATTTCAGTTTTATTTTATTATTATTGTAAAATTTTTTTAAACTCAAATAAAGAATAAGGAGATAGTTTTGATTTCAATTTTTTCAGATCTCTAATAAATTGTAATTTCTCTTTTCGTTATACAGAAATACATATTTATTTATTGCTCTATGGTTCAGAATCAATTCGCGAGAGCTAGAGCAAGTGTAACATGGAAAAGATAGATAGGCAACTCAATTTACAAATATCACATTATGTTTTTCAAGCCCTCTCTTGGTCTGGTGACCGAACTATAAAGCGTTACTGTGAATTTTATTCAGCCAAGATCAAAAGATAGTAGCTGTATACCTTGCTATAGAAAAGGCTCAAGGCTCAACATCAGAGTGCAGATACGGTATTTTTTTGTCACTCCACAAAAAAATGTTGTTGTCTTAACCAGTCTTAACTAGTTTAATGGAATAAAAAAAATCTATTTTCTCAGATATAATGTTGATAACGATAAATTGAGGTTTTTAATTCTACTAAATTAGTTATTGATCACTTAACAAATTTTTCGTATCAGATTAATTCAATATAAGTATTTATTGTATTTATGTGAAATGTGTAGATAAAATAAAGCAAGCAATTGAGATTTGAGCTTGATTAATCTAACTTAAGAACTCAATCTTCTATGGTCAAATATTTGTTAATAGTAATAATAATGAATGTAAATTGTATAACTTACGTCTTTTACAGCGTCGTCGTCTGGTCTTCGTGATCGCGTCTTCGTTACTCCGGTATTTTTGTTCAAAGATGTTACTTTCTTTACTAAAAAATTGGTCTCTACTGCTCGGGCATTTTAACGCGTTTAACCACACACTGTAGAATTGTCTGAATAATTATAGGTATGAAAATAACTGCTCTCTTTAAAAGCACCAAAAAAAATTAATACTAATGAATAATGATCAAATGTCAAACTTAAGTGAGTAGTTTTACCAGTTTCGCCAGCCCTCAGACTGTAATTAGTGTAAATTGCCCTATCCTGCATCCAAAATTCTTTTGCAGCAACATCTGTGATCGTAGCTAATCCACAGATCTAGTCTAGATCACAAATAACCCTTAAATCTTCTTCTTACATTTTTCGAAGGATAATTTTCCTAGTCTTACATTTATGTGAAGAAAAAAAGCCAGAAAATCAAGTTAAGAAGTTTTTAATTCAAATAACTAATTGAATTTTTCATTTTTCTGTTTCTATTTGTACTTTTATTAAAATATAGTAGTAGCACAGAGTAGTAGTAGTAGTAGTCGTTGTTGTTATTATTGATACAATGGATACAAATCAGGCAACTCTTTATATATTCAAGGAAGAAATCATTGAAATTGAGGAAAATACTATTAATGTTGATCTAATTGATCTAATTGGAGAATCGAAAGGCATAAGTCCTATTAAACAAGAGGTGAATGTGGATTTAAATACTTTGGAAAAATGTAATGTTTCAATTAAACAAGAAACTAATAGTATTGACATTGAAAATAAACTCAAATATTTAAATAGGAAATTGAGAAAAAGAACTAAACACAGAGGTAAGTATGTCAAATCATAATATATCTTAGGAATGCAGTTTCCACATCTACTCAAAGATAGAAAGGCTGGAAAGTTCTTATGTGTATCAGTCATATTAGCAACAATTGCATAAATCAATCAATTTACTTTTTATTTACAGGTTGTGCATTAACTGGAAAACATATAAATATGCTGGATCGTTTCAAAGGGATCATTATCTGTGAAGTTTGTGGAAATTTATATACAAATAAAGTAGAGTTTTATAATCACTGTTCAATACACCATTATTTGAGAAAGAAAATAATGTGTAAAACTGAAATTAATAAAAGAAATAATGGTAATTTAAGTAATCTGAAAAAGGATGTAAAAAAAGTTGTGAAGGAAACAAAAAACTTTGCTCCGTTCAACAGCATTGATAATATTAATAAACTATATAAGCAAATAATTGTTCAAAATGCCCGATTGTGTAACTATAAAAAGCAATTCAAATGTGCTATTTGCTTGAAATTGTTTTCACAGGAAATTTATTTGAATAAACATTTACTTTGCCATATTGGAGAAAAACAGTTTAAATGTAACATTTGCTTTAAATACTTTTCAAAAAAGGATCATTTAGACAGACATTTGCTTTGTCACAAGAGTGAAAATTTCAAATGTGAAATTTGCTTCAAATCTTTTTCACAGAAAAGTTATTTGCGAAACCATTTACTTCTCCATGAGGAAAAACAGTTTAAATGTGACACATGTTCAAAATCTTTTTCACAGAAAAGTTATCTGAAGAGACATTTACACTACCATACTGGGGAAAAACATTTCAAGTGTGACATTTGTTTAAAATGTTTCCTACGAAAGAGTCATTTAGATAGGCACTTACTTTGTCACAAGAGCGAAAAACTATTCAAATGTGACATTTGCCTCAAATCTTTTTCACAGAAAAGTTATTTGGATAAACATTTACATTGCCACTTGGAGCAAAAACAGTATAAGTGTGATACTTGTTTGAAATCTTTTTCACAGAAAAGCTATTTGAATACACATATAAATTGCCACACTGGGGAAAAACAATTTAAATGTGAAATTTGTTTCAAATGTTTTGTACGAAAGTGTCATTTAGATAGACATTTACTTTGTCACACAAGTGAAAAACCATTCAAATGTGACATTTGCCTCAAATCTTTTTCACAGAAAAGCTATTTAAATAGACACTTAGAATGCCACAACAAGGAAAAACAGTTTAAATGTGACATTTGCTTTAAATATTTTCTAAGAAAGAATCATTTAGACAGACATTTACTTTGTCATACGGGAGAAAAGCCGTTCAAATGTGACATTTGTTTGAAATCTTTTAAACAGAAAAGTTATTTAAACAAACATATACACTGCCACACCAGTTAAAAACCGGTAAAATGCGATTTGCTTAAATTTCCTAAAGAAAAGAGTCCTTTAAATAAACATTTATTGTCCAACAAGTTTGGACATCTTTTACTTTGTATAAATACTTTTTATATGTAATATAATATCTTAACATTTCATATTAGTTTATTTTATCCATAACCAATTTATTCTTAGCAGATATATATGATACTACAGAGTAATTTATTCCATTTCATTTATCACTAAAATTAATACGAATGACTGCAGCATCCTGCCTCAAAAATATTGAAAATGATGCATTTATATGTTTAAAATATCTCACTAATCATTCATGATATTAGGTATGTTGATATTTTCAACTGTAAGGAAATATCGAAGGAAAAATTAACCAATAGGTAAGAAGAAACAAATGATTAACAAAATGTATAATAATTTCTATATTTACTAGCAAAAAAAATGAATTACCTATAGGGTAAACCATCCAGGCATGTTCTGTCTGTCTTTGTTTTTATCCAAAAATTCTTGATAGCCATCTTTGGCTTGCTTCAAAGCTTTTTCATGGTCCTCTTGTTCCTTGTTCTCAGATGTTTCAAAGAGATCTGGAAATCTAAATTCTTCTCCTTTGAGCTAAAACATATTTATTCATTTATGCAGTTAGAATTTTAGAGAATTGATTATGACTTACTAACGTTACATAGGCGTATTTAATATCTTCATCTTTAACAACACAGCCTTGAGTGCGATCTCGTCGAGTCTTTGGCATGTGAATCCTAGTTCGAACATCTGCACATTTTACGTTATAAATTTTTTCCATATAATTCTTAACATCGTATTTGGTCATTCCCATTGAACAAGAAAACACAACGACATTGGGAGGTTGGGAATGTGGAGGTCTGACAAGTTTCATCCAGAAATTTGGAAGAAAAACTCTCAATTGAGGCCCCCCTTTTTGGTATATAGGATACCTGGAATAGAGAAAAAACTTTGACAAAAAGTAACTTAAGCCATGCAGGTACTACAAATTAAAACATCAAGCACTTACCATCGAGAGGACATGTTTTACTGAAAATATCAATTTATATTATTTATTTCCTTCCTTTTAAGTAAAGAATAAATATATATAAGGCTGCGTGCTTCTTCTTTCTGTTTGGGTTATACCCTGAAACTCTATGTTTCTTCTTTCTTTCATTCTTAAGTTGGCTTAATTCCTGACCAAAGGTCATATGACACACGAGTGTTCATATCTGGTTTTTTGTTAAACTTTGTGACATTTATCTCTTCTTTTTCTCCAATTTATTATTTATTTTCGAAACAAAGCTGCACACGTCGAAAAAATAATAGTAAAGTAAACTCTCAATTCAATTTGTTTTGGAATTTCAGCTTCTACTGAAGAGGCCTATTATTTTGATGTTTGACAGATATATTTGTTTGTGTTGTGTGACTTGTGTGTAGTTTTGTTGAGGAAAAATGGCAGAGCCCGAATTAAATGTAGACAGTTTAATACAAAGATTATTAGAAGGTAATTTTTTAGATTATTTGATTGCAAAATAACTCCAAATATGTTTACAAATGAAAATGTACCTAGGTATCGTATGCTTTTCTTTAAAGACGAAAGTAGAAATATTCTAATTATTGACCTGTCATTTCCATAATTTGCACATAATTTCTGAAAATATCACAACTGCAAATATTTTCGCTTATTATTTAATTATTTTTACATAATCAACTTCATTATTCTAGAAACTTTGTAGAACTCTTCTTAAAATATGTATTTTTATCATTAGTTTGACTACTTTTCTGAAACATGAATAGAAACAAAATGTGAATATCTGAAAGATATTTTAATCACCTGAGCTTAAAATTGTGTTTTTTTTTAATTTCCAGTAATTAAATACATTACTACAGGACGTAATGTTTATTGTAAACAGTGTGATGTAAATGATTGTTTTAATTTCTAGTGTATTAACACTTTACCAAAGGCTAGGTATATTTTAAACATCTTCAAATACTAATGCTAATTGACAAAATAAATGCATGGATATTATGTTTGTATAATTACTGCTTATTGTAGATATAAGGAGAAACAATTCTAATAGTGTAACCTTAAAATGAGATACCCATTTCCACTAAAAATGTTTCTGCTAATTTCAACTTAATTTCCAAAAAATATGTACATATCTATGTATTACATAAGTTACATTTCTGTAAATAGGAAATGCAACCACAGCCTCTAGAAAATTATATATAGGGGAAGCTACTTTTATATCCAATCGTTGATTGTTATTTGATTAATTTTAGTATTGTTTGAATTCTTACAACTACTTAATATAGTATAATTGTTTTTAAAAGTAAAATGAAAAGTTAAAATTAACTGTAATAAATGTTAGGTATATTTCTTTTCTTAAATACTGATTATGGTTAAATTATCTCATCTGTAACAAGTGGAGATCATATATTTTTATCTTCTTGTCATAAAGTGATAAATGAGATTATTACATTATATCATTTTGCTGTTTTCTGTGTAATTACTAATTAATCATCAATATTGATATACACTTAATGTATACTGTAATACTGATTCATATATTTGCTTAATACAAGGGTTTTCATTTATTGTTCCAAACTGCTAATTCTGAAATGTCTTGTAGTAAGGGGAATGCGCCCGGGAAAATCAGTGCACATGACCGAATCCGAAGTACGCGGTTTGTGCCTGAAGTCTCGTGAAATATTCCTGCAGCAACCAATCCTACTCGAGCTGGAAGCGCCACTCAAAATTTGTGGCGACATCCACGGTCAGTATACAGATTTGCTGCGTCTGTTCGAATATGGTGGATTCCCTCCGGAAGCTAATTATTTATTTCTCGGAGACTATGTAGATCGTGGTAAACAGTCCTTGGAAACCATTTGTTTGCTGCTCGCCTACAAGATTAAGTATCCAGAGAACTTCTTTTTGCTCAGGGGCAACCATGAGTGTGCATCTATCAACAGGATTTACGGATTCTATGATGAATGTAAGTCTTTGTTAATAGTAAAAAAATTTATTTAAATTACTCATTCATTTTTTAGGCAAAAGAAGATTTAACATAAAATTATGGAAAACTTTCACTGATTGTTTCAATTGCTTACCAATATCAGCTATCATCGATGAAAAAATATTTTGCTGCCATGGAGGATTAAGTCCCGATTTACAAGGAATGGAACAGATCAGAAGAATAATGAGACCTACTGATGTACCCGACACAGGTAAATTCTACATTAAACGAATGGAGTTGAATATTCACTTCCTTTTTATTCTTAAGGTCTCCTCTGCGATCTCCTTTGGTCTGACCCCGACAAGGATGTACAAGGTTGGGGCGAGAATGATCGAGGCGTTTCGTTTACGTTTGGCGCTGATGTAGTGAGCAAATTTCTAAATAGACACGATTTAGATCTGATCTGTCGAGCTCATCAAGTTGTTGAAGACGGTTACGAATTTTTCGCTAAAAGACAACTAGTCACATTATTTTCGGCTCCAAATTATTGCGGCGAATTCGACAATGCAGGAGGGATGATGAGTGTTGATGAAACTCTCATGTGTTCTTTTCAAGTTAGTAATTTTGTTGTAGTACTGATTACCCTACCTTAATGTAATTTTTTTTTAGATTCTCAAACCTTCAGAGAAAAAGGCAAAATATCAGTACCAGGGGGTGAATTCCGGCCGCCCTTCGACACCCCAAAGAAATCCTCCACCTAATAAAAAGAAGTAGAGCTTATTAACGCTGCTAAATTATTTTTATCCTACCTAATTCGCCCTCTCCTTTCGTTATACTATTTTTTTGTAATAATTTAATCTGTAGATGCATTCGTGGTGAATACTTTTCCTAAAATAATGCCCCCGCAGAAAAGAAACGGAAAAATGGTCTAATCATGTCAGGAAATATTGTATATTATTTAATGTTTATTATAATTTATATTGTATAATGACTGATTTTATTTTCGATTAGCGGACTGAATTGCTTTGTATTATTTTTCGTTTTTTCTATTGTCAAACATCCGATATAAATAAAAATAACTCTCGAATTCGAGGTGTCAAATAATATCTGATGTCTGTCAATATTATTGTACATAAATGTTTGCTTTATTGACGGTTTTGAACCACTAAAGTCTACTACAAGGATCCATCCGTGGACCACTACAGTCGACAGAAGCAAACATGTGCCCTGGTGGGCGTGTCCATGTCGCTGTAGTTGTATTTTTGTAGTAACAATCGATATTTTGAATCGATAATCGATACCAAAAATGTCAACTGTTAAGAGATATGTAAACAAAGTCAAAATTTAACTCTAAATATTATTAAAAAAATTTATATTGGATCTAAAATAAAATAAAATCATCCTCGCATTGACAAAACTGATACAGACACTAAAATTGAATAAAATAATGAATGTCGATGAAATCACTCGGTCATATTATATCGATTATGTTAACAAATTACTAATGAACGATCGCTATATTAGCTCCTGATTGGCTTGTTGCATCTTTCGCATATTTTCCGGGGCTCATGTTTGCTTCTGTCGACTGTACTCAATTGCCTTTTCCATACAAGGTATCTTAAATTTTAACATTATTTTTATATCGAATATAAAAAAAAACTGGAGCAATATTATATAAATTTAAACTCCAATTATTTATTGGTTAATAGTGCAATCGATTTGCAAAATTTAAGTTATCTGGTATGGTGCCTAATATTTGGAATTGTTTTTGTCTACTTTGTAAATAATGTTTTGTCAAGGTTCGAATATGGATGCTCGTTATGTCTTTTTTTGTTGCTTTTCTTCCTAATCCCCATTCTTATTACTAATATACTCAAGCTTTACAAGTTTAGACGCCCAGTAGAAGGAAGTGGTACAAATGAAACAATTTTGGTGAATTGTTGCCTTCAAACAAACATAACTTTGATAAAACGTCGAATTTTTGTTTTGTTTGTCAACTCCCAAGTAGTAATGTTCAATCAGACGTCGTATTTTCACTCTGCAAGTGAGAAACTCCGGTCACATGGAAGTTTAACACGCTACAAAAATACGGGTATCCCATGAATACGAGTATATCAATGCTTAGTTCAACCAGTAACTTTGCTCCCAGTTTTGAGCGATCTATTTAACTGTACATATAAATATAGATGAAATGACTTCTAGCTTATGGCTTTACCAATTTTTCATAAAAAATAGATAATCGAGTTTTAGTTTGAATTCTTATTGTCGTAACTTCTTCGCATGATGTTATGATATCCTGTTGAACAAAGCGTTTGTCTACTCGTATTCCTATCATAGAGTAATAAATAAAATAGAGATGTTGAACGTGTAGCGTTTTGTGGCACAAAGTTACCACTAGCGGCTACCTTGGCTACTGGTATGAACTATATTGGTAGGAGTAAAAGAAAAAGAACTCTGATTGTGAGAAATAACTATTAAAAGAACATTTTTCAAACAATGAAATATCGAAAATAACACAAAAACATTCAATAAAAATAAAATAACAGACAAACAAATAATCCACACTTATACACCAATCTACCTGGAGACATCTTGCAGCACACACCAATATCACACGAACAATGTTCGAAATACCACTTTTTCACATAACTAGAACTTTTAGCACATCTTCCTTTTTGTCTGCAAAAAAACGATAAAATGAAAAATATTGTTTCGATTATTTTACTTCTTTAACTTAACCTATGATGAGTTATAATAAATCCTATGATAATAATAGGTGCCAATGTTAAAGATAATCAATTTAAATAGAAAAAAGCCAATAAGAATTGAATAAAGATAGATATCAATAGAAGTGGCTACACGTGACTAACCTCAAATTAAAATAATATTGACAATTTTCGTGTGGTTAGAGGCGGGGTTTGTTAGTTCAGTTAGTCGCTGTGATGCGCCATACTCAACTGGCTGCGCACAAATTTTGTGCCAGTTTCTTCCATATGTTTTAAAACCTCTCCTTTATTCATTACTCTATGATTTCTATCAAGTATACTTGTTTATTTGATGAGCTCTTTTTGAGTACATTTCTGTTTCTATTGTCCGATTGTGGTCAATTACTAAAACATTCGCGAACTAATCATTTATACGGAATGGAACATTTGAACTACTACTGATTTTATATGATCAAGAGCAACCCGTAACATATTTTTATTATACTATTTCTCCATCAGGTAAAATTTCTTTCATAAGATGCACTAAAATCATGTACCTATCAATTTTATCTAACAAATTCACCAAATTGTGAAATCTTGGGTAATAATAAGCCAGGCAGAAGTCAAACGCATATTTAAAGCTGTTTTTTTTTTTAGTTTTTACCAATTCTAGAAATCAGCAAATATATTTTGATTATAAAATTGTCCATCTACAAGATTGTAAATTTTGAACATTGATAATTCCGGTTTAGATGATAGATTTTTCTGATTTACTGTTTGCATTTGTTTTGAATTTAATATCTATTTTACCATAATCAAATATTAAGAGTAAACAAAAATATATATCTATATTAATACATTAACGTTTTTTTTTCTTTTATACAAATCTTCTGTATATTCCATGAATTTCCCATAAAGAATAATTCCAGGTACATAACCCTGATCCTTAGGACAGGGAAGTGAAAAAATAATATTTCAAGGCACAAATTATAAATTATTTAATATAAATAAAAAGTACATCGCCTCAAGTTTACATATCCTTAAATTCTCCCGTCTTATTCAGCAACAAAATATCCGGATTTTCTTTTTCAAATTCGCTGGGTTCTCTGTCTCTGTCCTCTTGGCCCCATTCGCCCACAGAACTCAATACATTGGGTTGTTTCTTTTTTTCAAATTCTTCTCTCTGCAATATTGTTCGGTTTTTATGTACAGCATTAACAAAAACGCTAAAAAAATGGAGGTATCTACTGGAATATACATTTTACATAAAATCAACCACTACCTATTTTTGCGTTTAACAAAAATACCATTTTACCCTACAACTATCAGACCATATCACAAAAACATGTCCGTTCAACTTCTGTACCTTGCGCTATCTCCCAGGGATCAACTGGAACCTGGAACTACTTATTGATGCTCCAGAATTAGAGCAGAACCAATCACAATACCTATTAATTTTGAAATCCTAATCTAAGTAATTTTCCACCGTAGTTGGGCAAAACAAGCGCTTAAAGCCCGCTTTTTGTCTTTTCCATTAGATGTCAGTTATGCTTGTCTTCATATTATGGATAGACATGGGCTTTACGTTGCTTGCTTTATTGATGTACCAAAATAATAAGTCAGCGTGCATTGGATTTTATTTGTACGTAGAGATTAACATACATTTTCACATTTTTAAATTTACAAATGAAACTCGACGAGTAAAAAGATCAAATTTATTCGAGAAACAATCAAAATAATCAAAAGTTGAGTAGAAATTAGTTAGTTTTCACCTGTGTATCCATTTTGGCGAACTTTTCGAACATATTAGCGTAAATTTTCTTTTCCTTTTGTAACTGCTCTTTCACCGCCTTTGAACATATAGCAACGTGATCTTTGGCAGCTGGATTATTTGGATGTATTTCCAAACACCTGCAAAATATATATAACAAAAACAATTTTTCAAGTAACAAATTAAATTAAGCTTACCTTGTAAAGTCTTGCTTTGCTAACACAGGTTCTCCTAATTGTAATAAAGCTTGTCCGCGTCTGAAATGAGCTTTCTCGTTATTAGGATCTATTTTTAATGCAGAAGTAGCAGCCGAACGTGCCTCAAAATAATCTTTCAGTTTCAAGTGACAAAGCGCAATGTTCAAATGAGAAGCTAGCAAAAGAGAGTCTCTGTCTTCTTTCATATCAGTGTCTGTAACATAACATGGGTTGAAAATGAAATAAAATCTTGCATTATAATAGTCATAGGATTTCCATTCTTATATAATTATTAAAAGCACTAATCACACCAGGTTTATTATCTGAAATTGATTTTTTAAACTAAAATTTTATAAAAATTATGTACAGATGCATCAAAGTCTTTCCTAATTTAGAAATTTGGGTTGACCCATAATTAGATTCAACTTTATTCCAAAAACATAATTATCAACATAAATGTGTAGTTTGGTTAACCACAATTTATAAGAATGATAAAATATTGAATTAATATAATAACAACAACAAAACCGTAGTGTTTATTTTTTATTGAAAGTAACAATAATATATTATTATCATAATAGGCCAAATTACGTAAATAAGCATATCAACTACAATTATTTTAGGAACTAAGATTTATATTAAAACAAAATTTGTTCTTACCAGTATCATTGTCTAGATAGGATTGAATTCTTTTGTAAAGTTTAAGTGCCAAATCATATTTCCCAGCTTTGAAGTAATATGTTCCTTTTTCCTTGAAAATCTTTGCCTGTTCAATTTTTTCGTTAGAATCCATTGACCATGTTTCTTTCAACTTTTCAAAGTTATTTAAAGTAACTGTATATTCTACTGTAGCACTCGGAGGAATGTTATATTCCTAAAATATTAATAAAATTTATGATAATAAAAAATAATACTTTTAATACAGCAATAAAAATTACATACTTTAGATCCTTCTGCACCAAATGCATACTTTGGCTTTATAATCAATCTAGAAGTTTCATTTTTCTTGAATTTTTGAATAGCTATATCGATTCCTGAAATTATGTTAGCTTCGGAAGCTTCTCCTACTGTGAATGAGACATCTCTCTCATCAAAAATATTATTTTCATATTTTCCAACAATGTGTACTGTAAAAATGAAAAACATAAAAATTGTACAGAGGTGCTGTTAAGTTGAAAAATTTTAACACTTACATTTAACTTGGGCACCTTCATTAGGTGTAGATTGACCCTCACCAGAAGTTTTTAGAATTCTCTCAATACTACCATCCGAATTAGGACTTAAATCCTCACATTTCCAACTCAATACTTCAACCTAAATGGAATTTCCATACTTATCAATACTAGTTAATAACAAATACCTGGACATTTAGGAGTTAAAATCCAAATTTTATGTTATACTCACATCAAATTTAAGAGTGGAATTTGGAGGTATAGTTGGGGGACTTCCACTTTCTCCATATGCATATTCTGGTGCACAAGTTAAAATAGACCTTTCGCCTTTTTTCATGCTCGCAACACCAATATCCCAAGCTTTAATAACATTACCTACAAAAAAAAATTGTAACCACAGGCTATTTTCTTCATAATTTTTTAATACCTTTTCCCAAATCAAATTCGAAAGGTTCATTTCTGTCTCTACTAGAATCAAATTTGGTTCCATCAGTTAAAGTGCCTGTATAATGTACAGATACTTTACATCCTGGTGGTGGACATTCATCTCCAATACCTTCTTGGAGGATTTCTTTCAAGACTCCACTATCTTGGTTAGGAGATATATCAACTGGTACAGCCATTTTAATAACTTAGATAATGACAAAAAACTGTTCAAAGCAACGTGAGAATGATTCTAGAACATTACAGTGTAAGGTTATGCGGCAAAATAGAGATTAAAATTATGTTTATGAATGAAACTTACCTAATATAAATGAAAAAACCCAATCTATAGTTCAGAATATATAATATAATAATCCAACAGTTCTAATACAAAATTATACTGTAAAGAATTATTAATTAATGACTATTAATTACCACACGTACTTTTTCTTTGCTGTGACTGTAGATCATAGTGGATCATAGGTCTGTAGATTATAGATTTATGTCATATGTCATATCATGTTTTTAAAAATTCACAGAGTTTTGACCATCGTAAATAATAGGACAAGTTATAGTTTGGTCACCATAGAGGGCTGATAGAAAACAGACCTATACATTCCAGTTATCAGTGTTCTCTGTTTTTCAGTTGCCTACACAAAACGTGGTTGCCTATCCCCATAGATAACCTTATATTATCCTATCCCATCCAATCCCATATCCCATCTCCGCAAGCAACAACCATTCAACAATAAATGTACACAAAGTCAGAAACAAAATTTTATTGCTTTTAATTAAATGTGTTGAAAATATTTATTACAAATGGAACGAATTGGAGCAAACCGTAAAATATGTCGCCTTTGCCTGACAGAAACTATTGTGTACTATTCATTACTTGATGAAGACAAAGCAATTTTCTTAGAAGCTCTTACTTCCATAAAGGTATCCCTATTCATATAATTTATTTTAAATCATTTCTCACAGATACAAGCCATATATTTATGAAATCCCCCAAAATACAAATATTTTGCTCTAGCTGAAACAACTGATTTATTTTTTATATGCCAGGTCACAGTCCCTTAAATATTATGCTGGTCATACATCTATGAATCTTTATTTTCCAAGTATCCCATCAATTTTTATACTTGGAATATAAAACACAACAAAAATATTATGTTTTAATCAATAGATAGATGAAGATGAGCCATTCTCAACCAACGCATGTGTTCAGTGCTGCTTTAGTTTAAAATATGCCTTTCAAATTCAACAAAATATTCTTGAAGTAGATAGAAAGCTACGTGCAGCTGATGAATTTGAATTAGAACAACCAACAGAGTCACATCAGGGAGAAATAAAAGGAATTGTAGATGAACGTAACAATGAAAATCAAGAACATACTATTGATCATGACTATGAAGGTAAAAAAGTTATTTATTTGATTGTGACAAGTGGTAGGCATGATTATTAAGTGCTATTTTGATTTGATTTTCAAAATTATCCTTTGTGAAAGTGTTTGTGTGTTTACATCCTAAAATAACCATGTCTGGGAACTGATCAATGAAGGAATCAGCTCAAAATATGAACAGCGTGATCAAGCATCAGAAACAGATCACCTTCTCAGATTAAAACTATACAACAGAGACCTCACATGCAAATTATGAGGAAATTAATGGAAAGACATGTACTTGTCAGTATTCAATGAATGTTTATTCAATTTTAGGACATACTATAAATATTTATATGGAAGATGATGAAAACACTGTTGAATATGATCAAGTAAAAATTGAACAATGTTCAGGTGAAAATTCTCTAGATGACATTTTAGTGCAATCAACACCAGACGAATTAAATGCAGCACAAAATTTTATTACCATGGAGCTGAACAAAGATAATTACAGCAAAGTCCCTTGCAAAATTTGTGGCTTGGAATTCGTAGAAAAAGAATTATTACAACATACACAATTCCATTATTTTTCAACTGTAAAATGTGATGAATGCAATTTACCTTGCAATAATATACACGACTACAGAAAACATCTTGCCGAAGAACACAAAGATTATCCATCTAATAAGAGTTGGACCTGCAAGATCTGTAACACATCCTTTTTGTACAAACCCTTGTATATTATACATTTTAAAAGGTAAGCATATTACCCTCCAGTTAACAAATTTAATCAAATATAATTTTCAGTGCCCATCCACCTAAAGCACCTGAACAACAAGAACCCGGTACTTATCATTGTTTTTACTGCAAGAAAAAATTCTTTAACGAAAGGCGACGGGATGCACATGCTGCTACTCACAAGAAAAAACAATGTGATATATGTGGTGTTTACATTACTCCTTCAAATTTCCCAGCCCATCGAAGATCTCATTTCGAAGATGAAGTAGAATGTCCTATTTGTGAAAGAAAATATAAGAATACAATATCTCTTAAAGGTCATATTCATTACACGCATTCTACAAGGAGTTATCTATGCGAGTTTTGTGATAAATCGTTCAAGAAATCTTATGCTTTGTTGTTGCATATCAAGAGAGAACATACTGGTGAGTATAACAAAAAAAAAATGAGAAAAAAAATTGACATAAGTAGTTATTTATATTTTAATATGTTTACTATTTTCAAGGTGAAAGATCTCATGTATGTGATTTATGTGGAAAAAGTTTTCTAACTTTCTACAATCTTAGTAAACATAAGAAGATGACTCACCAAAAATTACGTCCCTTCAAATGCACCTATTGTCTAAAGAAATTTTCCTCTAAATTTGCCGTTCGAACTCACGAACGCCAACATACTCTAGACGCGCCATTTGAATGTGACATATGCGGACAAAGTTTTCGCCAGAAGGTGTCGCTTAAAGGACATCGAAAATCAGTTCACAACATTGAAGAGCCACTTACTTGCGCTTGCGAGGTATGCGGTAAGAAATTTAGCAATAAGTTTGCCGTTATGAGTCATATGAGATTGCATTAAGTTAGTTATTGTTCTTAATTGTAATTTGTGATGAAAATGTATTTATTTAATAAATTGTTGTCTTTTTTAAACAGTATATTATTAACGCACGAGCAGAGCAATTGTTAATTGCCCTCATTAATACACTAGCTAGTTAAATAACTATTATTGCTACTGTGCTACTCATATGGTGGTAAAAGTATCACCATTATATTCAGACAGTTGAATGATTGGGTGGGTTTCTTATTATGGATTCAGGGATTGAAATGAAACTAGGTATTGAACAACGAAAGTGTTTTTTCATTATTATAGATCAAACGTCAAATATACATACAATCATAAATATTGGAGGATATAACAGTTCTTTATTAAACATAACACAAAAATAAATCTATACATTATTTAAACATCTTTCAAAGGCACTTATTTGGTATAGACAAAGTATATACTTATGTACATTACACGTCAAAAAAAATATAATAAAACCTTGTATAGAAACTAATACACAACAAATAAGATGTGAAATATAGGCCCCTCAATTTTTTGTTTTCAGATCTATATTTTTATTTAATAATTTTGGTAACTTTTGTTCTTTTTGCAACAAATTACTTATAAAAGAATTTATGAATATTTTTGGCAAGTTATATAAATATTTTTACAAAGGAGAATTCCAAAATGCTGCTGCTTTTTTGAAGCTGTCGCTTTTTGGTTTATTTTTCCTATTCAACAAAGGTGATTTTGGTACAGAATCCTCTTCGTGCTTGCTAACAAAATGTTCCTTAGCTATAACAACCTCAGTCTTTTTTAACAAAGCCGGCGATGGACTTCTATACCGAACGGTTGTTAAACCTGAATCGACCTTGTCATTACCAGTAAATTTCTCCTTCATTTCTTCTACTCTGGATTTACGTTGATTAATACTTTTATCGGATAATTTGGATATTATTCCATTGTCAATTGTAGATGACGTTATTACGTTAACTGTAGTAGCATCTGTAGTGTATTTCTTTATTGTACCCGCTACTGTTCTAGACGTGTATATTGGTAGTCGCCTTAAGCTGCCCGCCGCAGTTGGCGTTTTGACTGAAAGAAAAATTGCAGATAAATAAAAAATAATCCAAATACTGTTAAACGAATCTAACAATATATTAATTGAACAAGACCCCTTTAAATACAATGGTAACTAATAGGATAGGCAACACAATACACAAATTCTAAATAATGCCACCTATTGAATTGTGGGCGAACTTGAATCTCAGCTAATATATCCCTTATCTATGCTGTGATCTTTATAGAGCAAAATAGGCAGTCATGGGAACTGAAATGACAGAAATGAAAGCGCAAATTACATGTACAAGTAACAAGGTAGGTAGAAATATATAATTAACGTCTAAATAAAAATCTTGGTACGCCTGTAGTATGTAACATGTCAAATTAGCATGTCGTTGACGCGGACCCCTTCCGAAATTCGCTTCAGGTAAGGTGTAAGTAAGCTGCCAAGCTTTTAAAAAAATCTGACTTACCTTTAACCACTGTCTGGTTAGTGAAATTTTCAAGTTTCTTATTCAATTTAAAACTGGCATTCGGTGTAGCTTCCGTATCAATTTCTTTTTTATCACAATCAGTTTCATCGATTCTGTTCTTATAATTTTTAATGATTAACATTTTTGACGAATTGTCAACTTGTTCACCATCTTCGTCACATTCGTTTTCTTCGTTAATACACAGTTTTTTACTTAAGCGTGGAGTTGAACAAGAACTAGTTAGAAAAGTCGAGCAATCACTTATGCCGCTGTCACTGCGGTCTGTACAGGCTCTCGATTTCACAATTTTGTTACTTTCGTCCTTGAGATCTTCGATTGACTTCAAAGGAAAATGCATTTCACGATCTTTTTCCAAGATACAGCTAGTGATTAATTCGTTATTCTCGCAGTTTTCCTCTTTACTTTCTTCTCGGACTAATTGGTTGATTTTTGTTAGATAATCATCGTCTTCTATTTCGATTGAATTTGGTTGCATGCCGTTAACATTATCTTCCTCGTTAACGCTTGACATTCGAGGTACGGAATTACCCGAAAACGACGTCCTGGGCGTATTGGGCGCGGAGTTTGCAGAGTTTCTTCTGCTAGCCGATAGATTTGCCATTCTGCCAAGAGCTCTAATAGCATTGCCAGTTTTCTAAGCAAAAAAAAAAACAAAAACCATGCAATTACACACAAAATTACAAAAAAAAACGGAAGCAGGCGTAGTCGGATTCTACTGGATTGTTAAAAATACATTTCCAACAAGATTTGCTTAATTATTGTATTCAAACGGTTGCCGTAACCTTAGCCACGGCTATTTTTAGATACAGCAGAGGTTGGAAGTTAGATTAAATATTGTCATTGACAATTACCAACGGGCTTTTGTGCACACATCCTTTTTATGCACCTTTTATAAGAAGGGTTTAAAATTTATACTATTTGATCGCACGCGAAAATTACAGTTCAAAAATTATCTATTGCGGTGACGTCATAGAACAGTAAAGTCGCAGTACATGCATAGATATTCTCTGTTGAACAGTGAATCGCATGTATGGTTCATACAACAGCCTTTTTGGTGTGCGTCATCGTTTGTGACGTATATTCGGGTTTTGGGTATGTCGTTTATTTTATTTGCCATTTTGACACATATCTAACCCTAAATTTGATAAATAAAATCATCAGGATCGCATTCAGCAAAATTCGACAAGGCTATGAAATTAATAGTTACCAGCTTCTTTTTCTAAACTGAAAATACTTGAGAACTTTCAAAATGCTAATGTTTTTCCGTGTATCTAGGAATATTTTTGTATTATTCGAATAAATATAACAATAATATTCATATTAACTTTTCATAAATAATAATTGACCGTGAACAACAAAGTACAGACCTGACAAGAACTGTCAGTGGGACAGTAGAAAAAGATGTCAGACACATTGACAATACGAAATGTATATCTGCATGCCTATTTTAAATAAAGAAATTTCTCCCGATTGATAGGTCGCGCTTACGCTTAATCTGAACATCAACCAATCAAATTTTGGTAAGTCAATGATTAGGATTGACGTTTGTAATAAATTTGAACGGTTCATTATTGCGATATTTTGATTAGGATTAATCAAAGACCTGACTTTTTTTGCATTTCTTTCCACGTAATGTGTTAGAAAGACATTAACAAACGATGACGCTCACCAAAAAGGCTGTTGTATGAACCATAGTTTCAGTTTGTTACATAGTTGCATAACCAACTAACTATAATTTATGGAATTTTATCTCAAAATTCTTATTTAAAGGTACATTTTCTTATGAAATTTTACTCGCAATTCTGCTACTGTCACTAATTATAACAATATTATGCAAACATTATTGGAAAATGCTTATAAAAAGAGGTATAATAATGATTTCGGTTCTGAGTTTCTTTAATATTGGTTTATTATTATATTTGTATTTTAAAGTGGTGGAAAAATAGTGTAAATTATATTACTAGGATGAAAAGGAGCATATTATTTGTCAATTTCAAAAGTGTACTGCGTAGGTGATAAGAAAAAAATTTATAGTATATTATTAAACGAGCAATTCATGATATCCATTATTTCGATGGGTCACCTGAGTGAATATAGGCCATAAATTGCGAGTAAAATACTATACTTTGTCCACGACATTTAATGTCTTTATTAAATAAAAGTCAGTAACGATTTGGCATATTACTAACCTCAAAATGTTGTGGCAGCTAAATCAAATAATTTGACATATATAGAGATGGGCGATACTGTGTAAAGTATCAATACAACGTACCGTGATAAATATATTGTTTTAAAATACTTAATAGTTATGAAAAGTATCAATAATACTAAAAATTACAATATTTTATCGATGCGATATATTTCAGAAACAAATTTTCTGAACATAATACACAGATTTAATAGATATACCTTTTGTAAAGAGGTAAAATATTGACTTATTATTAGGTGGTTGGGAACAAATGTATTTTTTTTATTGCTGGGTGATACAGGGTGCATACTAATTCATAGGGACAGAATTCGTATCGCTTGAAGTGAAAGGTTGAAACAAAATAGGAATACTTATTTTAAATAAAAAATCACATCCTACAAATCAAAATGGAACAATATTGAATTAAAATTAAAAAAGTAAATTACTTGTTCTACGCAAATCCTCTGTAATATCAAATGATAAAATAATAATTTCTTAATTAGTCGATTAACCAATAAATTGTCTTGACTACGACGCAATTATCCGATGTATAATCGTTTTAACATTTAATTTGAGAGCATTGAAATTAATAAACTTCAACAGATAACGGATAGATTAATTTTCCATGGGACAATTCACAAATTACTTTAATAACGAAAAATTACTGTCGTCTTTTTAAAATTACACAGAACGAAATCAAAATTATATTATAAGTAAAATTTTGATTAGATCAAACAAAAAAACAACAAAAAACAAATATCTATTATGTATAATGGATATGTATACTTACTTGCCATTTGCGACGAATTATGAATTTCTTTAATTTGTCTGTACACAGTATGACAGTCTGTTGATGGGTTTCCGGATCGAGCCAAATATGTTTTAAACTTTGTTCTGCGGACATGCGATCCCTGTAAAAAGAAATAGTTACGTGTATGAATATTTTATTGCCTCTGCAGCGTTCCTAAATGTTTGCAACTTTCACTACAGATACGTCATATCACTAAAGATGAAGTTAGCCACTTTCTGATTTAAATGTTTTATGGATCAATATTCAGTTATATTAAAATGGAATGACAGGCAGTGCATTGAACATTAACAAAATAAAACAGAATTAGTAAAATGCTTCTCAAAGGATATTGACTTCAAGACAAATCAACAGTGATATCTGAATACGTTTTTAACAAAATCTAGTTTATATTTTAGGTACTCACTCTTTTCTTTTTAACAACAAAGCTCCAATGAAATCTCTGGCATTTTGAGATACAGTGTTGAAAGCTTCGTCTTCAAAATCGTAATCTGCGCGCGTTATATTGGTGAATGTTTCAGAATCATTATCGCCCATAAACGGTGAAAGTCCAGATAATCTAAAAAATGAATCAATAAAATGAAACTGCAATAGTTTAAGCGTAGTAGCATGTTAAACTATCCCCCTTCAAAAATTTGATCGTACGACTATGATATAGAAATGTTTACAAATAAATTAATCTCAAATTAGCATAATATATCACCAACTCAAGAGTGTACGAACTATCAGCAGCGCCCGCTTCACTACGCTCGCTCGTATACTTTGTTTCACACAAGAAGACGCCACCTGAAGTTTGCCAACTGTCTTGCGCAGAAATAAAATTAGTCTAGTTAATCTACGTCGTCCCGTAACGACCATTTCATGCCGTTGGAGATACAAATGATGATTCAGTAAGAAGAAGCCACCTGAAGTTTGCCAACTGTCTACTGTCTTGCGCAGAAATAAAATTTCATGCCATTGGCGATACAAACGATGATTCAGGCCGGCAGCTATCTTATTATTGACATTTGAGGACGTGTTTGTCGAATATTTTGAGGCGTTAACAACGACTGCAACTTCAAGTGGGCTCTTCTTACGTGAAACGGAATCTACATCTAATAGACTTCTCTATTTTTCAAATTTAGTATAACTATACAGTCTGTTCGCTGAATCTTTTCCCATGTATGAAATGATTCACATACTACTTTTTGTATTACGTCTCTTTCCTACTCACAGAATTTTAACCCCCGAAATGAAACCGTTTGTTCCATTACAGCGTAATATAACAAACAGAGATAGCCATACGATGAATGTCGGCGATAGGTTAAACGCGAATCTGTACGTTGACGTCGTTGACAGACCAAAGACTCTGTTTACAACTACGACCTACGTGTTATTTAATGTATTGATGTATTGCGTTTGTATATTAATGATGACGCATGGGAAAAGATCCAACGAACCAACTGTAGGTACTTACAGAACGTAACAAATAACTCCAATAGACCACATGTCGGATTCAACTCCAATCGGTTCGTAGCTGATTATTTCGGGAGGTATAAATTCCGGAGTACCGAACAATACCCTGATCGGTTGCTTTGGATCGATCTTTTGTGCTAATCCGAAATCGATTATCTTAATTTCGTGCGATGTTCTCGTATGACACATAATATTTTCGGGCTTCAGATCTAAATGAACGATATTTTGCGAATGCATGTAGGCAACGCCTTCACATATTTGTCTCATAAATAAAATGCAGTCTTTTTCTGTAAGCGTAAAGTCGTCGGCTACCACTCTTTCGAAAAGCTCACCACCTGATATACTAGAACAAAAAAAAGGTATTTTTAAGGATTATTTATTTTTAAATTTGGGAGTTCTGGAACCGTTGGCAATACTTGACATTCTTTATTTGTAGGCGCATTTTTATAATAAGATATTTGTCATACTTCACTTTGTCGACGATCTTTTTATATTTCTATGGTTCTTTTAGAGTGACATATGACTTTTCACCACACACTTGATATTTGCTGCGTTCGGTATGTTATTTTGATTTTGGTTGAACTTTTCTGATATATTTGATATTTAAAGAACATAATGTTATAATAATAAATTAATACTTACTATTCCATCACCATTATCATGTCCCTTGGGTTTTCGAAAGCGGCAGCTAATTGTAAAAGTTTTTGGTGTCTAAGGAGATTCATAATGTCAATTTCGTCTTGCACCTTATCTCTATCTTTGGAAGTTCTACATTTAATAAACTTGGCCGCGAGTTTTTGATTATTTTCCTTATCTACAACTTTATGTACGACGCCATACCGACCTTTTCCCAATTCTTCCAGGACTTCGTAACGAGCCTTGAATTCAGGACCTGGTTCCAACGACACTATCCTAGGTTCGAAATAACTACTTTCATCTGAAATGTCAATAGGTATAGTTATTAGATACTTTTGGATATTTTTGTGAAAAAACAAGAGATTTTGGAACTACCAGGATGTAACTCACAATGGAGGAGTTCAGTTTTTTTTTGTGACAAGAATGACAACTAAGGTCTACTGCTCAAATCATGATTCTTTAGCTGAGACCCAACATATCCTAGGAACTCTTGGCATGTTACCATTTCATTTCTGTTATTCAGTCACTAGCTCTGTCAAATGTTAGTGAAAAAAGTAATTAGAAGAATAGAGATACAGCTAACTAGAAATGATACAAAAATCTAATCGAAAATGGACCTACACAATTAAACGAATATCAACAAAAATAAATATATCTGACATTTGACATAACTAGTGACTGAATAACATAAATGAAATGGTGACATGCCAAGAATTCCTAGAATTATTGGCCACCGATATGTTGAGTAGTTAGCTAAAAAGACATGTTGAATTTCAAGATTTACGCTTCGGGGATGTATTCATTATTTTAATAAAGCAATGTAGATGTTCGCATTGATAAAAAACATGTAAAATCTTATGTTTTGAATAGTAGACCTTAACTGTTATTCTTGTCAGAAAAAGCCACTTTTTGTGGTCCATACTGACCTTAGACTGAACTCCTCTATTGAAACAAAGAAAAACCTCTAGCTAGTGCAAGAATTATAATGAGCTAGCTAGAAGATGAATTTGCCCAACAACACATTCTGTACACATTTTCATTTAAATGGATCAATTTTTCTTGTTCTTAAATCTCATTTGATTTAAAACAACTTACTGTGTTCTTCCAATTGTACAATATCCGACTTCAGACTAGGTCGACTGTATCCATGGACGTTGAGGGCTCGTATCCTGAATACGTACCGTCCACCAGGCTGTAATCCTCTGACCACGTAGCTAAGTGAATGACACTCTTCGACAGCAGTCGTCCATATATCGCTGCCTACCATTGAGTATTCAACAGCGTATCCATTAACTATTTTACCGCCGTCATATGGAGAACTACTCCAGGTTAAGGTAACGTTATCCGAAGATGTTGTTATACAGGGAGTCCCGCTTGGGGGATCTGGTGGTCCTGTAATAGATAAAGACATTATAAATTTTAGGTTAGGTTAGCGTAATTTGGAACTAAGTGATTATTGGGTGTCAAATGTCAATAGAATATTTAGAAAATAACTGGTTTGATGGTTGTATTCAAAGTATTAGCTTTTGTTTCTATTAAAACAAATGAATGATAATTATTATTATATTTAAATACTTTCACAGTACAATATAAACAAACCTAAGTAAACCGGATATTTAAAATTATCATTTTCTGGTATTTTCTTCAATTTATTTCTCGTTTAAAACTCATTATATTGACATTTACTTGTAGTAAATAAAATATACAAATTAGAAATTCTTGGTCAAACTTAGTTTTATTATACTAAAAACTGTTTTCAAATATTTTAAATGATTCAAATTAATATACTTGCCTTCGACTGCAACTGAAGCATAGTTGGAATCTTCTCCAAGTTCATTCGAGATAGATACGTCATATTTTCCACTATCGTCAGTGGTTATGTTTTGTAACAGCAAACAAGAAACTCCCTCACCGGACGTTATACTAGTAGATTCATCGTTTTTTAGTTCACGACCCTGAAAAAAAAACATAAGGATTTCATTTTAATAAACGTGTTGTAGCTTGCATCACTAAAGTAACTGTTAGTTGAATAGATGAGGCTTTTACTTGATGTAGATCCATACATTATGGCCAACAAAAAGTGTTTTTTTCTGATAAGAATGACAGTTAAGGTCTAGCGTTTAAAGCATAAGATTTTGCATGTTTTTTATCATTGCTAACATCTATATTGCTTTATTGAAATAATAAATACACCCCCGAAACGTATATCTTGAAATTTAAAATTACATTTTAGCTGAATACTTAACATATCAGTGGCCAATAATTCTAGAAACTCTTGGCATGTCACCATTTCATTTCTGTTATTCACATACTAGCTCTGTCAAATGTCAGTGTAAAAAGCAATTAGAAGAATAGAGATACAGCTAATTATAAATGCTACAAAAATCTAATCAAAAATGGACATACACAATTAAACGAATATCAACAAAAATAAATATAACTGACATTTGACATAACTAGTGACTGAATAACAGAAATTAAATGGTGACATGCCGAGAGTTCCTAGAATGAATTGGCCACCAATATGTTGAGTATTCAGCTAAAAAGTCATTTTAAATTTCAAGATATACGCTTCGGGGGTGTATTCATTATTTTAATAAAGCAATATAGATGTTCGCAGTGATAAAAAACATGCAAATTCTTATGTTTTGAACGGTAGACCTTAACTGTCATTGTTGTCAGAAAAAAACACTTTTTGTTGGCCATACTGACCTTAGACTGAACTCCTCTAGCATGCGTTCGTCTGGATTGCCTCAGCAGCTTATACAATATACAACTGATTTTGAACAAACTGTATATTATTATCATAGTTTATTTTTTATTTTCACCTTAAAGAAAACAGTTAAAAACTTTTTGTCAAGCTACTGACCGTTAAAAGAAATGTTATAAACAACGTTGTAAACAATAATAATTCTCATCATCACGTACATATTTAATTTTCAGAACATTTATTCATAAAAAAATCGTCTTGGATTAACAAAGTCAAGGTTATAACGTGACAATTAATTAGTTTAAATAATAAAGAATGCACAATTTAGTGTGATTTAAATAGAAAGCCTCGAGATATTTTTAGTTGCAATATAAATCAAACAGTGAATAGCAACATAATAGAAACAAGTTTAAGATATGTTTTATTCAATAGGTCTACATACTTATATATTCGTCTCGCGGTTGATGTTTTTTACTAAGCCATTTCCTAAAACTACACTCAATAGATTTCCCAAATTGAACCGCTTTTGGGTAGGTAAAAACGCGAAAATAGTATGGAAACAGGTTGGATTTCTGATTAAATCTATAATTTTACCTACTCTTTGACAGCTAGAGACACCGTGTCTGAATACCAGGCCAGTAGACAGACATTTTGATATAAATTTATAAAATTTGTGCCTTAACAACTATAGGCCTCTAAAGATAAAGATATTGAACATTATATATCACCTCTCAATTTTTTTTCAGTCAACCAATTCATTTTATTGCATTCTGTATATTATAATAAAATTATAAATTTTACCTTGACTATTTTGTCGGTAATTTCATACGAACCATTCATGGTAGAAAAACTATTTTCACTGACACTTATAAGGAAAATGATTATTTACTGTTATTTAACTACCAATTTATTGACTACCTTTCAGCTACGACTAAACTTTCAAACGAGTTTTGATTGAAATCTTTTTGTGTAGAGTCATTTAGAAAGAAAGCCATTAATGGTGTTTTAATATACTCACTATATTAGAACATTGGCGTAGGTAAGAATATTTCTAAAGTAGTAGGAAACAAAATTATATTGAAATTGTTTAGAGAAATTTATGCATAAGTAATTTATTTATCTGAAATCTGGTGCAATGTAAAAAACATCTCGTATATTTGAACAAATCTCACAGAGAAATAGAAGCTTAAGTTTATACTATATATATATATATATATAAAATAATTCAATAATTTGTACCTTTTCAAACCATTATTTAAGAATAGAGGAGTTCAGTCTAAGGTCAGTATGGCCAACAAAAAGTGGTTTTTTCTGACAAGAATGACAGTTAAGGTCTACTGTTGAAAACATAAGATTTTGCATGTTTTTTATCATTGCGAACATCTATAATGCTTTATTAAAATAATAGATCTACTATGCAAAACATAAGATTTTGCATGTTTTTTATCATTAAGAACATCTATATTGCTTTATTAAAATAATGAATACACCCCCGAAGTGTATACTCAACATATCAGTGGAATAACAGAACTGAAATGGTGACATGCCAAGAGTTCCTAGAGCTATTGGCCACTGATTTGTTGGGTATTCAGCTAAAAAGTCATTTTAAATTTCAAGATATACGCTTCGGGGGTGTATTCATTATTTTTATAAAGCAATATAGATGTTCTCAATGATAAGAAACATGCAAAATCTTATATTTTGAAGAGTAGATCTTAACTGTCATTCTTGTCAGAAAAAAGCACTTTTTGTTGGCCATACTGACCTTAGACTGAACTCATCTATTGAACGCTTTGCTGTTCTATAATTGTGAAAGATCTAATTTTTTAACACAAACCAACTAACCCAACCTAAGCCTGAAACATTAAACATTGTCCAAACCTTATAAAAATTATTACTTTCTATAATTGTTATTTGCATTTGTGTTGAATTGGACTGTACTATTACTTTTACAAATACCCATATCTTACACTACTGTGTAGTGTAGTTTTTTTTCTTAACAATATAATTTACAACTGAAATCACATCTCCATTAATTTCACTAAAATAATTGTTAAATGAGTTGTATTACTACGTTGTGAAAACTTTCTTTATATTAATTTTCATGTCCGTGAGATCATTATCTGTCTCATCTTACACACATACGTAACAGAACATATGGTACAATATTTATTTTAAATTTTGGTACAGATCCGTATTCTCCGAGATACAATTATATATAACCAATTTTATGGAATATTCTAATTGAATGTATCAGGAGAATAATATTTGAACATCTTAGGAATTTAATACAGCTTAAGCTATTATACATAAATTATAGAAAAAATTGTATTATACAAAGTTTTATGATAATATTTCTATATATACCATAGTACAGGAAATAAATTTCAAAAAATGGCAAAATCTTTTCTTTGTTTTTTTGCGTCCAGCAGCGATTAGCGTAAAAATTTGGGATTAAGCTCTGCACCTTATAATTAATTTTTCATATCGTGTCGTGTACGCATTTTGTTTTTTTAAGGATGGAAGCTAACTTATTGTAAAAAATTATAAAATAACATTTTTAATCTTAATATGGGTGAAATTTGGTTTGTATTAGTTATATATAAATAATAGACATGATTTTTCTATATTTCACAAACAATTCATAATAGTTCAGTCCACCCAGTCAAACATAAATTAGCAGCTTTTTCAATAGTATGAAGCATAGACTTTTAACAGTTCCATTAAAATAAATATTGACCATTTCAACAAAGAACTAAATATAATAAAACAAATAGCTGTTAATAATAATTACTATCCAAATTTAATTGACAATATCATAAGTTTAGAGATACGAAAACATACTCTAGAACAAGTATTTCCTTCTGATAAAAACAAAAATAACCAATTTAAAAGCTTAACATACTTTGGAATACCATCCTTAATAATCAAATCATTTTTAGAAACTTTAGGCTTGAATATTTGCTTCAAAGCCGATAACAATTTATCCAAATCAGGAGTTTATAAATTAAAATGTTTATAAATTACAATGACAACTGTAACAAAATTTATATAGGTAGACCATTTAGGAATTTTAAAACTAGAATTTCAGAACACAAATGTAGCTATGACAACCAAAAATTAGATTCCAACTACTTGAACTACTCAATCATTTATTAGCAAACCAACATTCTTTCGATATAATTTTTGAAATTTTGCATATAGAGCCTAAATCCTTCAAATTAAATCTTTTAAAAGCTCTTGAGATAAATAATAACAAATATTGAGATAATCCTCTCAATGACCATATAGATATCAACAATTATCCCTTATTAAACTTTTTTACCTAGAAAGGTTCCTGTAGGATTGTTGTGAATGAGTTTCCAGGTAAACTTGTTAAATACTTTAGTTAATCCCATATTCAGTATTCAGACAAATTCTTTTTCCTTTTTTTATTTCATTTCCTTGTAAATAGATCAAAATTTTATTGTTAATGTCCGTATAATTTAGTACCTATAACTGTATAAATTGAAAATTTCTCATTATAACATTCGTTTGACAAAGCTAATGTGTTAGCGACACACGTCACATCTTTAAGTTGAAATATGTAGATTTTAACAAATTGAAATTGTTTTATTTCATAATTTTACTATCTTTCTAACTACCTACCAAAACTTGAGAATCGAAATTTGCAGCACTCTGTACATACATAACACTGATTTTCAATTTCAAAGCTCTAGATACATCTACCTGGTTATCATTTCAAACTATTTTAATCGCATGCTAAAATGAACTTAAAGCTTATCATTTCCAGAAGGTCATATCCATAATAAGTATTTGTATTCCGGTCCTGAACTCTACAAACCACGATAATTAATTACATACTCCTTTTATTTAAGTAGTCTTAAAAGTAGTACGTTAGTTATTTCCATGAATGAGGGTGCGCACATTCTAGTTCTTCTTTCCACTAATCTGAGGAACTACTACTCGCTATAGTGTCTGAACTGAAACTCATTTTCTATCATTATGTAATATACACAGTTACCATTCGATTTTCCCAATTTTCAGACAGCAAAACTACGTCTTTTTGGTAAAATCTATGAGCATCAAGAAGTTTTTCTTTGGGAATAACAAATACCTTGTTCTTTTTGATTTTAGTATGTATACCTCAACGTAACAAAAATTCTGGTATTGTTGCTTTCAAAATCATTCACAGTCAGCTTAACGAGGTCGTCACCTCTACAGGCGCCAAAAATACTACAAATTAATACAACCTTTTCAAGCACCCAGGTATATATTCAACCTCATCCGCTATTTCTGCATATCAGCCTTGTAACGTTAATAACTATTAATTTTTCACTTCAAGACTGACGTCTCTGTAAATTTTAATTCATTTTCAATAAAATTCTGTTCGCCACAGGCTTACCACTTTTCTGTTTTTGTCACGCATTATAATTACCCGAACGTGTTTTTTTATTACCTCAAAATTTATAATATAATTGGCGTAAAATGTGAAAATTCCTCTTTCGTTGTTATTCGTACCGTCATCGGAGCCGTTATCGTCACCCGGAACCGTTCCAGTGACAGAGGCAAAGAGGATTCATTTAAACTGAAAATATCACAGCAATAAAAATATGTTGCGGAATATCCCATTAGCCTATCCGGGTCAACATCTGTTAAAACATTTGTGTGTATGGAATACAGTTTATTTTTTTATTTTTTTTGACTTAAAAATAATGTCTGTTGGAAATAAGTATCTATAAGAATTGTTAGCATAAGAAAATCGTCTTTTTAAGGCGAATTTTAAGAGATAAGTTCCAGAATTTTTATATAAATCCAAATCCAATATTGATTTTGAAAAAATGCTCCACGATCTTTGAACGAATATAGTTTTACTACTAGTTCTTCAGCCCCCCTAACCCATGTCCCCTTTGAAGGTCTTTCTGCGTTTCCCCGCTGTACTTTATGTTGGCTTTTGTACCCATTTTTGATGACTCAACTGTTAACTTCACAATGAGGGATCTTTAAACACTTATTATTAAATCCACAAGATCAGATACCGAGTCAACAAAATATTGTGAAATGTTCTTCACCTGAAAATGTCATCATTCCGCTAGTGGACAAATAGATACTTTTATATGCTTCATAAATTCATAGCATGACAGTGGATCAAGTTTTTAAAACCGTGTTTGACTCATACGCCTGATAACAAACAGATCAACTAGACCGACAAATCACAAATTCTACAGGTAAAATCAGAGGTAATATAATTTTGACTTAATATTACCTACATTTAGGAAATTATCAATTAAAGCTGTAAATTAATCATTGTTAAGTAAACAATAACAGAGTCGAGTCGAGTTACTACAAAAAAAATTCCTTACATGATGATTATTTTTAGTTCCACTGTAATCCATCTAGTTTTTGTTACGAGCTCATAGGACACAGTACTGTATTTTTAGTAATAGTTTTTCATTTTGTACTAAGTCGTCTTTTGTAATATTAATTTCCTTTTGCCTTGTTTGCTGTTACTGAATTTAATAAGATACCAACACAAAAATTCTACCTTCTTATATTTCCACCAAATTGTAAATAATTTGTCGCTTTTTCAGGTTACTGTGGGTGTATTATCAACAATTCGAATGTGTTGTAACTGTATTATTATATTCAGATTCATTTTATCGACATAAAAAAGGTGTTACCTTTATTTCTCTCGATTCTAATGGGGTTTGTTTGTGGGTGTTCAATAGTTATTTTTTTTATGACATTACAATTATATCTACAAACATTATAACTGCGTAAGTTGTGGGTAAACATTTTTGAATTTAATTTTGAAAGACGTAGTAATGCATAGCTTTAGCAAAAACGCACTGGGGTTGTATTTTCGAGATCACTCGAGTACAATTCGTGTACGAAATTGAATAAATTTCGCACGACAATCTGATATCTGAGACTTAAAAATGAGGACTAAGAGCAAATAAGGATATATGAAAGGAGATTAATTAGAAAAATGTATGGACCAGTGAAACTAGGGAATAAACGAGTACCGGAGACTTATGAAATTAGGAATATATTAGAAAATGAGAATAAACTCTATTGAATCGAAAAGGATACGATGGACCTGTTAAAAGAATGAAGAAAGGACAGGAGGTAAGGAGAATTATAGAATGGATATTTAATGAGGAAATACTACCAGGAAAAAAAAATAAAAGGGGAGATCAGATCGTGGAAGATATAAAAATGCTGGGAGTACAAGGTAGGATGAGACAGATGCAGTACAGAAGGACGTGGAGAGCAATGTCTTCCCACAAGCTACAGGGTCAAAAGAGCTCAAACTGAGCGGCTACAACTCCAGCTGGAGTGTTTAGCCTCGGATACAGATTGCGAAAAAGCAAAATAATTGAGTTTTTTTGACATATCTGTATAGCTATTTCCGTTTACTCCGGAAATGAGTGTGCCATTTTTGAGATATAGGGAAGCGTTGTTACCAGTTAAGAACTAGCGATTTTACACGGTAAAATAGAAATTACTTTTGCATTTATAAGTGATATGACAATGCTATTTTTTATGTATGAATAATAATCTAGAAAAACAATGGATATACCTCCTGTAAATGGAAACGAGTCACCGCCTATGGTTCTTGAATATTTTTTTTAACGACGTGATACGCACGTAAGAAAGAGACACGATTCATTTCAAAACAAAATTCCTTAAAGTCACTCACCTGAGAGCTAGTTACTCCTTGAAAGTAAAAGAATATATTATGTTATTTTCTGATATACAATATGGGATTTGAATACAGTGTGGTCGGTTATAAAACCATAATAATACAGTTATTTGACTTGGAACTGTAATTCATTTTCTGTTGGGGCAATGGAAATTAAAATCGTATAATTGTCAGTAAAAGAGAAGAATTTATAATATTAAAAATGAGGCTTTTTAAAAATACAGTAACATATGTCTGTGGAAGACATCGAAGAAAAAAAATAGAATGAAAAGAAACAAAAGTAATGATCCGAGTGTGTCTGAAAATACATTAGGATCGCTTTCAGACGAGACACTTTTTCTACTAGTGAAAAGAATCGCGAGGCTAAAAATACCTTAAACACCAACGTACTCCTTAACTGTGTCTCGTGTGAATGCGTCTATTTATATTAATGTATATTTAGCTGCGCGATTCTTTTCAGACACTATAAAGTCACAAAGTGTCTCGTCCGAAAGCGTTCTTATATAAATAGACACATTCACACGAGACACAGATAAGGAGTAGGTGGTGTTTAAGGTATTTTTAGCCTCCCGAATCTTTTCAGACGCTAAGTGAAAAAGTGTCTCGCTCTGAAAGAAACAAAATTAAATCAGACATATTGAGAGAAACTACAAAACTAAAAAAAGAAACAACGGAGATATCGAAAAGACTGGAATTAGTTTGAAAATATCTGGGGAAGAGATAAAATCTTAATTAAGTGAGATAAAAGTAGAGAATAGACATCTTGGTGAAAGGAGAACAGTAATAACTAAAAAAAGACAAAGAAATAAGTGCATATGGATAGAAATGGAGAATAGAAAGGGAAAGAAGATATTAAGAATAGAATTTTGCACACTTATACACTTTACTTCACAAAGAACACTAAATTTATGAATAAAAGCAAAATTTCAATACCAGCAAATATTTTTTGAATTGAATTGAAATATCGAGCTCTCTATTTTCTCTCTATTACTGTATCTACGATATTCCCTCGGATACTCCTCATAAATTGCATGATTTATTTTCAAATTTTTCATTGGATTAGGATCATTGAAATCTTCTGCATTCATCAGTAGAAAATATAAATGTTTCGTGTTACGCAAATGACTATAATTTATTATTGAGAAAGGTAAGTGTTTACATAATAATTTTGACCTGAGTCACGGAATTACTCGCCCACTAATATTTTAAAAATAGAATATAATATATGTTAATTTATTTTTTAAATTCATGAGATGTCAAAAATTTGAATTATTGTTAAGTATGGAAATGGAAATTTTTTTTAACGGGATTTTACTTTCAGATCCAGAGAACATGTTTCGGTTGTGCTTGTAATTTTTATTGATAATACTTAAAATTTTAATACTTTTGTTAAATAAAGATCTATACTTTAGTTTTAATGATAAGATAACAGTTAGTGTTTTGGTATGTATGTACATAAAAAATGTACACATAACATAATATTTTATATTTTGAGAAAAACTTTTTAAAATGTTCGCGTCATTGTCAATGTTAATTTGTAAGCCATCCAAAATTTTACCTTACCATCTATTATATAGAATTTTTTACAAATAAATTGATCCCTTGAAAAAATTTCATCGTATGCCCATGATACGTGATGGTGATAGTTCCTAGAGCTATATGTATGATTTTCTAATAAGAAAACTATACAATATTATATCTTTAATATCGTGTGCTCATAGAAAAAATCTTGTGTGTCACTCGAAGCTCGAGCAGAAAGTTCTTATAAGGAAATTTTATTTATTTGGCAGTTTTACAAATACCACTTTATATAAAAACATAATATCATCTCTAAAATTAAACAAATTGTAATAATTTCATGAAGTAATCTTCAAATTTAGTTTATTTTATTAATAAAAAATTTTCCAAATGAAAGTAGGACTAAAGGTACCCAACAGTATACTCCATTCCAACATATTTCGTTTTAACTTAAAATTCGACAGATATTAATAAATTTTGAAAAAATATCAAATAATTTTCTTCACAAATAAAGGGAGCATTGAAATTCGTAAAAAAATTACTCGAAAGTAGAACTATTATTATTATTGTGGTTGGATATGACGATGAGTCTTTTGCAATAACATTTAAAAATACAATAATCATGCTACAAAGTAGAAGTTTTCTTCAAATGCAAACAAAAGAGGCAATCACATATTTTTGTACGTTCAAGATCGCAAAACATAACTTAATAACTTAATTTATAATTACCATATATATAATTATTAACCATTTCGTTTCCATAACTTTTGAGCCTCTATTTTCAATTCCATTATCTTAGGCGACTCTATTTTCAACCAAACATACTATTATAATTACAAGCAAAAAACTAAATGTACGCGAATAAGTAATAACTACATTGACTTTAGTTTTTGCTACTAGAGGGCAAAAAAGTTTCACAAATAATGTGTTTGAATAATGGTGCCACAATAAGTATTAAATTGTAACGTACACAAAAATTTTGGGGGCTTAGGGGATCTCAACTCCCATAAATTTTTAACGGGGTGCAATAATTCCTTAATTTTTTTTTAAGATGATGCTCTTATCATAAGAAAGCCCCTTGTCAACTTTCATTATAACATGTCGAACATCTGTCGAAATATTTGAAAAAATTAATTTTCATTTGGCAACTTCGAAGGGTTTGTAGCTTTTTTCGCATGTATATTTGTACTAGGGTAACTTGAGTTGGATCGAGTTATTTTTAGCCATAGAATATATGGTATGATTTATGACCTGCCTTTTTGATACATCCTGTATACAGTTAGTAGAAAAATTTGAATACTTACTTAGGTTAGTAATTGTGAAACAGTTGAAATTCACAGATCACTATTTTTTAAAGGTCTAAATCATTATAACACTCTTCCAGAAAGAATTAAACATTTAAATTCTGTAACATCATTTAAAGTCCAAGTCACGGATTTTTTAATGACTGAATATTTCTCCAGTAAGAATAACAATCTATAGAATTAGTTAGTTTTAATTAAATGAGTAGTGTAGATATTCTGCATATTTTAAATTGTATATCTCTTTATAATATTAGCAAAATGATCTAAATAAAGGAATTAATAATAATAAATATAATATTAATAAATTTTCCCGAAAAAAAAAATTATAAATATTTTCTCTTACCGCTTTGGTCCACTTAATCGTAGGTTCCGGATATCCTTTATAAGTCGCCTTAAGCAGTACTCGATCTCCTACAAGTGCCGTAGTATCCTGGGGTCCTCTAAGAAGTACCGGCGCCGATCTTTCAATTTGCACAGTCTCCTCCATAGAGCTTCCACTATCACCACCGCACTCTCGACCGAAACTCGCGAGATTTTTGGTACGTCGCGCTATCGCTATCGACGGTACTGCAGCTGGTGATAAGACACTTTTGATACTGTTAATACTAAGTTGCGAACAATCGCCTGGACTTGCATCTGATCTCGTCGCCCCCACGACGTGAAGAATGTTCGCGTCATCATCTTCCTCTACCTGAACACAGAAATTTTTGAATCAGTGGCGTGTATTAGACGGATTTGATTGATACTTTATTATCAAAATATCGGAATATTGTTAAAGATTATTTTCCATCATTCAAAATAGGATGCAGTCGTACCTTTCGTAGCGACAATGTGTCTTACGTCCCACTGACAGTTCTCGTCAGGTTTTTACTTTGTTGCTTACGGTCAATTATTATTTATGAAAAGTGAATATTAATATTATTGTTATATTTATTTGAATAATGCAAAAATATGCCTAAATACACGGAAAAACATCAGCATTTCGAAAGTTAGAAAAAGAAGCTGGTAATAATTAATTTCATAGCCAATTCGAATTTGGCTGAATACGATCCTAATGATTTTATTTGTCAGATTTAAGGTTAGCTATATGTCAAAATAGCAAATAAAATAAACGACATACCTAAAACCCGGATGTACGTCACAAACGATGACGCACACCAAGGAGGCCATTGGATGTTCTATAGAGAATAAATATTAAGCTAAGCTAAAATGTGGGTTGGTGAAAAACATCTCTGACTAGGAGAAGATGAATCAAACAACATATCCTAGGATTCCTTTCAAGATAAGCCACTGGTTTTCGATTCGTCACGCTGTTTACAAACGTTTCCCATCGTTTATTTTATATCTATGTGAGGTTAGTTGGATACAGTTCTAGATGATTTTATTGGGTTTGAATGGTGCGTCGATGTCAAGGAATAACCTTCCCGGTTTAGTTAAAAACCATAAGGAAATTAAAGGTCGAAATAATAATTATTTTACGTTGTGAATGTGTTTACTTACTGATGGTTATCAAGCCTTTTATACATAAAATAGCCTAGTCCGTGGTTACAGAAAATTATTATCAAGAAAACATTCTATTCGGGTGGAAATTTAGAAAGTTTTTGCTAAAAAATATTCATAATTAAATCATTGAAAATAAAACAATTGTTTTCTTTCGTTAGTTTTACTAAATTCAGGATAAACAACTTTTGGGTGGACTTTGTACATTGTATAAAGAAAATATTAAAATATGTTTTGCAATTTTATCTGTGTCAGACGTTAAAGTGTACATACACAATAATTTAAAATTAAATGGTGTAAACAAAAATTCAATTAAAAACGAAGCATGGGTATATCGTATAAAAACGCCACAATAAATAAACAAAATATATCAACTTTTTAACGTTTCAACCCACAATATACACAATTTGTTTATAACTTAACATAAATAATTCGCCAGTGTACTGCAAAAACATTACATTATTACTATTTTTGTCACAGCCTTGCTTGACTTTTATGGCCAATCTCATGTCTAAATACGAAAGCGAACCTTATAAAAACCGCAAGTTTTCTTTTAATTTAGTTCGTCATTTCGGATTTATGTTTAATGACGCCTATGAGCAGTGACAGCCCATACATTTTTATTTAAAAGGGAGCTTCTGTAATTTAAGACAAAATATATCATGCGCCAAATCCCTTTTGAAAGAACAATTTTCAAGGTTCCTACTATCTAGTCTCCATAGTTCGGACAAACATTTAGCGGCTTGTCAACTTTGAAAGGATGTGAGGAAGTCCACCTAGTGGCGGATTTATCAACGTTCGCTTTCGGCTGTTGGCTAAACTGTTTATCAACTGTCAGTTTCGCATTAGCTGTCATCCATGGAGACTAGATTTGTCATCAAATTCTCGGCTATCCATAGCTGCCACTATCAAGTCGTTATGTTGACCATAGAACAGTTATATACGAGAAGTTCGGTGTCAACTCAGTCATGATTGTTTTATGTTTGCTTACATTTCACATCTAAGATTATTTAAATTTTAAATTGCAATGTGTTATCATCGTTTGGGATGGACACAGGGATGGAATCGGAAAGCATGGATTCATTTGTAGTAGTTAAGTAATGTCCAAGATCTAAGAGTTTGTATTTCATTTCATTGTTTATGTCAATGGATCTTGACGAACTTTTCGATGAAGAGCTCGAAGAAATATTAGAATTTTTGGAGTATGAAAAAAGACCATATACTGGTAAAGAATCATCGATGATGTCGAATCTAGCCCAGTGTTCTCAGGATACTCCAACAAATTGTCAACTTGAAACCATTAATAACAGGTATGTACAAGTTTCATTTATGTACTCCGTTTCACGTAAGAAGAAGCCACGTGAAGGTGCAGTCATATGGATCGTAATGATCGTATGTACGAGCTTGTGTCAAAATCAGTGCCATTTTGTGAAATTGACATTCGACTTCAATTCAGTAGCGTAACTTGTTCACATATTTTAGATTAACAATATTAACAACGTCTTAATCGTATGTATTGTTTAAATGAAACATATTTGTGAATTATGGTAAGGTTCTCGAGATAGTTTGACACATACAATAGACATACAGGCGACATAGATAAACAATACCGATTTTGAGTTCTGCGCAAGACAGTTGGCAAACTTTACGCTGCTTCTTCTTATGTGAAACAGAGTCTATCTTATGATAGAAAGGACAATGAACATAATAAAAAGAGACAGAGACAAATAATAGGAGGCAGAAGCTGTATAGTAAACCCCAAATAACTCCAGAAAGCTTCTACAATCAACTAGCTAAGAACCTGTATAAGCTAATACACGGAACCGATTGGCTGAATAGGCTGTAGTCAGAACACTGGGAGCATCAACAAGTCCAAGATGCTGAGGTGGCGCCGGCGAAGGGACGGCTCCTTTTCAAAAAAAAGTCATAGTACCTCCTACTTTATTAGGATTTTGACATATGATATTGCCTGCACACGTTATTATTAATTAATTTATATATGTTTGCAAGGATTTCATCTCTTAGTGGTCTTCCCCGTTAGGAAGATTTGTGTTGTTTACATTCCCTGTAATAATTGTAAGTGGAAATATGTGGAACTCACCTCGAATTTGTTAGTTGTGTTTGTGGATTGTGTTTCAACAGAAATATTGGTATTTTTCGTAGTTTCTGCTGATGCTGGGACGGACGGTTCCTGTCGAACAGTTTTCTGAGGACACGTATCTGTAATATAAGGTTGAGTCATCAACTAGGTACTGAATAAAAAAAAAAAAGTTTACGAGGAAAGGAAAAATCTGCTCCTTTTCTTTTCTTACGGTCTATAACTAATTTATATGTCGAGTATTGTTCCCGTGTAGGTAGACGCACAAATTTTATGAAAAATAAAATAAATTTAATTGAAAAAATTTCCTTCTGTCATTATTTACGACTCAAAATTTTTATGAGGCAATTTATTTATCTCTCTGTTAATTTATTTGTGAAAATTTCCAATTACCATTGACGTGCGATGGAATTTGATTGAAAGAACAGTAAAAATGTCCATTCACCAGAGGAGTACGATAAAGTTTTTTGAAAGGACTCTTTTACACCCTGTAGAATACAGCGGCTGCAGCAAAGAGTGTCAGATGGTGTCAAGTTGTTTTATTAAGACTTTAATAAGATTATATTAGGTATATTATATATTATAGTGTATTAATATTAGTTTGCTATTTGTTTAATAACATTGTTAATTATAAAATAAAAAAAAAAATAAAAATAAAATAAAATATCAACATACCTTCTACTGTTAAACGACACGTGGTGAACGCATCTCCATACAAATTGTAAATTTCACATCTGTAATTCCCAGCATCTCGCGAATAAACATCTCGCAATACCAATTTGACTATTCCGTTTTCGAAAATTTGCCGAAAATCCGTACAATCCGGCAAAATACAACCATCCTTCATCCAAACCACATCTAAAGGTTCAGCTCCCATAACATCCAGCTCTAAGACAGCCTCACCACCTTCGACGACCTGCAAATTTTTTGGAAGACCGTTCAAGATTTCCGGCCGCATATAATCATAGTTTTTGTTGTCCATTTTAAAATTTCCTTTTTCCATCATTTCTTTTGGTGAATTGTCGTATTTAAACCTTTTTAAATTGCTCACTATAGATCTATAGTCGGAATGCAAGGAAGGTCTGCTGCTAGGTCTTGTATATCCTCCTGTAAAGCTCTTTGAATAATAGGGCGCTGGTTTAGGTGATAAACTTCTAGCTCTAAGACCTCTTAATGATGATACGCGATGGCCTATAACGTCTAGTTTCGCTGAGGTTTCTACACGACCTACGTCGTTTTCTAGAATGATTTTGTAAATTCCCGAGTCGCTCGGAATAACGTCAGTGATTTCTAAAGTTCTTAAATCGTCTCGCTCTGTGATTCTGAGTCTTGTAGTTGGGACAATTGCTACTCCATCTTTTTCCCATGTCACCCAGGGATCTGGGTGGCCAGCGACTGCGCTCTGAAACCTAAATGTAAGAAATAATTATCAAAAAAATGTGTAACTTAAACCAGGTTCAAGATAAATAGTGTTCATACATTTTATATGATCAAGTTATCATAAAACTACTGATGAAAAAAAATTCATAGGATGAAACAGCTCCCAAAATATTTTCCCACAAAATTTCTTTGTAATGCTGCTAGTGGTTTCTGTCATGCCTGGCAGTTTCATCTTCCTGTTCACACATCTTGCATAGAGGTGTGTCCATTAGCCCCATAGTATGGAGGTCTTTCCTTAGTTGACAGTGGCTGGTCAGAAATCCTATTGTTAAACGTAGCTTTTTCCTGTTCATCACCAAATATTTCTTAGGCGCTAGCTACCCAGGGTCGACCAGGGCAATCTTGGCCAGACTGCATCCTTTGATTCCATCCATCCATCTCAAGGGTGTAACGTGTCACTGGGTTCTAAAAATTTCAGTCCAGCCGCTTGCCCGCTCAAGGAATCGGTAATGCGATTACTTTTACTTGCTCCTGTCGTGCCCTTCAACCCACCTTAGGATAATATCTGGCGAGGCGTTATCTAAATCTTGGTGGTACTCTAGTACTAGCCCCGATATAACATGTTTGTTCAAGGCTAATAGGGCTTGTCTACAATCAGATTGTTATGTTTTTGTTAGAAGTTTTACTTATCCTTTCGGCTAGGCAAGCTGTTTTTCAAACACTTTGTATATATTTAAAAGCAATAAATGGAGAAAGTAACAAAATCACAGACTTTTTATACAAATGAACTAATTTATTTTGCTTACCTCACTGTTTCCCCTTGCTCAGCTACTCTGTTGTGCGGATAAGCATAAAATTTTGGAGGTGCTGCTCGAATCCGTCTAGGTCTAAATTCTGTAACGCCTCTTTCTCTATAATGTGGTAATTCCGTTAGGGTTCTGTTGGGAGTGGATCTTTGAGAAGCGTTTGAATTTGAAACGTCTTGAAAGCCCGTGGGCCTCTTTAATTGTTGACTAACGAGGTTTTCTTTTTCTTCCGGTACTGAAATTGAAGTACATTTTGTAGATATTCAATATAACAGAATATTAAACACCAAGTAGGTATCAAATAAAATGTAACTTATGTCAATATCGAAATAATTATCCATAAAAAAGTAATATGAGTGGATTCCACAAAGCAAAAGGGTCCAAACAGTAAATTTAAATAACAGGGGATGTCAAAGGTGGTTGGCATCTATTCAATTATTATCAGTCACGCGTGATCCTAGAATGAAAAATGTACTAATTTCAAACTTTCGTTCTACAGTATAGTGAAGTGTATATGTGCACTATTTAGTCTTTTCAAGTGCTTTTTAACTGGTTTCAACGATATCTCGCGATTTGGTCAATATTTGACTGAAATAGAATGGAAAATGTACGAATTTCAAGCTAACTTTTTTTCTACAGTATAATGAAGTGTATTTGTGCACAAATTCTACTTACAGTCAACAATAAGGCAAGCAGATGTGGACGATTTTCCTAATTCGTTATAAACCACGCATGTGTATTCACCTTCGTCTTCTGAGTACACTCGATTAATTGCCAATTTTGCTATTTCTCCATCGAATTCAGCTTGAAAATCGCCTCCCAAATGCAACAACTACAATTTTTCAAAAATATTAGCAAACAGTATTCAATAATATTCACTTTTATTGATTATTAAATCCAAAAGAATAATCAAATACATCGTTAGTTTTTAGGTTTTTCGAAATATAGATGGTATTACTATTTAAAGTTACCTTTCCACTTTTTTCCCAGCGAATATCAGGCGAAGGAGTTGCGAAAACATGACATTCGAGGATAGCCGAATCTCCATCACAACATCTAATACTGCTCAATTCTTTTATAACTTTCGGGAAGGTTTGAACATCCCTAAAACATAAAATAATAAAATAAAACAATGTTATTCAAAAACTTAGCCGTTTAAGTAAGAAGCAACAACTACTTCTCAGACTTTAACCCCCGACGGCTCTTGAATTACACTCCAAAGTCAAACGGGGCTGGTATATCTACAAGATATTCAACAGCAACCATTCTGGTTTGCAAATAGAAGGGACATCTTTTCCTGCCCATTTGCGTCTTATCAGTATATGTTTTCCGTTCAAGAGCTCTTCAAGAATTTAATCATGGACTGAAGAAGTCACCAAAATCACGATCAATACGTCTTCCAGTAAAGGAAGTGTAACAGTGTAACAATAGTGACATCCTCACCTCCAATCACAAACGCAAATTCGTAAAATCTGACAACAGGCCACGTGGGCTTGAAACAATAAAATATTATTACAGTTTCCTGTATTTAATAAAGCGCATTACCAATAGATATCGCTGAATAATTATAATTATTCTAACACTTTAAAAATGTTGTAATAAATATAAAATAGTATACTCACGCTATTTTCTTCTTTCCCATTCCTTCTACTGTTGCTTTTGGATCTGAAATGAAAAATTGTATTGTTTTTAAAAGTTAACAATTATTTGCTAAACAAAGAACGTACCTTTTACTTTTATCTGAAGAGATATGATTGCTTTCGCGTCTCCATAACAATTTTTCGCGAAAATTGTGTATGTTCCTGTATAATCAATTTTTGCATTCGGTATTTCCAGTCGATATTCAGGAGTGTCTTCTACTTGATAAAAATGTGCTGCATCTCGATAATAATCAGGCTGGAAAAGATGGATAATATTAATAGATTTTTTTAAAACAATAATTTTTTATTACTTTTGGCGCACCCTATATGTATTAGTTATGATTGTTGTATTCGATTGGGATTGTTAATTGTTCTCTTGACACTCGTACTTGTTACACGACTGTACAACCAGAATTCCTTCTTACAATATTAAAAAACTAAAAATATTTATTTGTTTTTTTTAATCCAGTGGTCGTAGAAAAAGTATGGTGAGCAGCTAGTTTCAAAAACATTCTGTATCTCGTTCCACTTCGCTCCAATCCTTCCACAGAAAAAGTAACGTTTTTGACACTTGGTAATTAATATACTATTATTATTAATTCAGCACATCCATCACCTTCCTGGTTCTCGACCAATCAAGTATAATTATTGAATTTAACTGTCTTGTGTATATCTACTTGGGCGATTATATTAAAATAAATGTACTGTTTTCTTTAAATATAACACAGTCGGATTAACTAGTTTCAGGTCCACTTTCTTTCACTTCAAATTAATGATAGCTGTTTATCTCAGAGATTAAAGAGCTAATTGGAATTTGTATTTGTGATAATTAAAACCAAATAAGGCTCGCGTACACTGATGTACATTGTATTTTAAGTTGGGTGATTTGGAATCTATAAAAATAAAGAATAGTATATTGTTCAACGAGCGTGATGATAGCCATTACACGAAAGTAGAATATTATACTTTTTCTATGACTGAGTGTTCACCTATCAATTCAAACGAACGAGATATTTAGAGAATATTTTATTGAATAAACTTAATGCTTTATGTCAAACAATTCCATTTTGGAAGCTACAATGAAAATTCATTTATTGATGGTGAAATTTGAGCAGTTGAATTCAACTTTCTGTATCCATTCTAATAAAAAATCAGCTCTAAATCACCTTCGGTAGGTAGGTATAGGTACTGTCGAAGTCAAATTATGACATTTCATAGCGAGTCTGATTCAAACATTACACCGAACATAGTCCTGTGTAATGACATTCTTTGACGGTGATTGGCCAGATAGTCGTGTGTAATGGACCATTACACACGGGGCGTGGCTTGTTTTGTGTAATGCATCCAGTTACTCAACAAAAATGTTACATAAAAAGAGTCCATTTCTCAACAGTCATAGAAAAAGTATTTTAAATATTGTAGCACTTAGCATAGCAGATAGTGTAGGTTATAAATAATAAATTGGAAGTATAATTTTTTTAATGATGAAGTAGTATTGGTCGTTCGTTTCTGACGAGTGGAGAGCATAATGGCGAGAAGAATTAAATCACGTAGAGGAAAGAAAAGGACCAACTTTCGTTTAGCTGAAACCAGTTAGTTGAGAAATATTCATTTATTTACCATTAGGAATATTTTTCAAACAAAAAGACTCGATTTTTTTTTGGAAATGCATAATTTTTATTTTTCCGATTTTAGAATAGCTGAAACCAGTTATAAGAAAATACGTTTCTGTTTTAAATGTTAGACAATTTTCTAAAGACAAATACGCAAAAAACTGCTTGCGGAAATATACCATTTTCATTTATTGTAGATGTAGATTGATTTGAACTTTAATCGGCGACTCCGTAAAAAGGCATGTACAAAAACGTTCAAGTACTGTCGGGAGATAGTTGCCAGTGCTTTTACTTCCATGCAGGCATCTCTTCCGAAAATTGGATGGATGTCCAGAAATCATAGTGCACAAGGAAAGAGTTAAGGAAAGTCTAAGCCCAGCTTATTAGGCACAAATTTCATTTTTATCCCGTCTATCATCTACAAACTATCCCAACGGCCATTGTATCAATTACTCGTATATATGTTTATAGATCAAACTCAATAAATAAAAGATTTTTAACTAATTAATTCAATAAGTCGAGCATATTATAAGACATACTTTATCACGATTTTTAACTGTATAATAGTTTACGAGCACAATTGTGCATGTTTTCGAACGCAGATATTCATCTTAATTAACATTAATGAATACAGCAAAGTTACACTAGTTATTCAGTAAACATACAGAGTGAATAGTTAACTACGCAGCAAGTCAATTTAGAAAATTGAAAGTCAAATAATACTACAGATATTTAAGTACTTCAATTTATGAGAAACTGAATACTTTTGCTGGGGTAACTACGGATGGATTATTTATTTAAAATATTGTTTATTTCAGCCAAACTATTGTCGCTACAGTCTTTTATATAGTCACTTTACTAGTGTTAAGGCAATAGCCATCTAGTGTGTGGTTTGTGTGCGTCTTTTAGTGACCGAAGGTACAGGTTGGTAAATTAATGTTGGCAGTTGACGATGCGCAAGACATCTATAAAACTTGACAACGTTGTAAATTCAGTTACCGGAAAGAACAAGCAACGTACATTCCGCATGCAAAGTGTGCTCCTGCAATCAGCATACATCTTTGCTACGACGCATCGAACGTTACCAAACTTACGACTGCCAAAATTAATTTGCCAGCCTGTACTCAATACTAAAGGGAATCAAGCACTTGTGCACCAAACCAAACGTTCTCTAATTAAATTTAATAAAAAAAGAGAAAGAATCTAGTAGGAATCAATTTTGTAAAAATAAATTATTTCAAAAATAGTTAAGATATATATCTAGGAACGAATAAGGAAACCTAATGGGAGGATTGTAGAGTATCGAAACCTTTACGAACATCGTGTACGCTTGTGGTAACACCGTTTGCTGTTGCCGAAATTAATTGCACCAATTTTCGTTTCATTTTCGGAATTGTGTGCGACAAAAGCATTGTCGTTTTGTTGTATCAACGGTATCCATTTATTTTTAGTTTTTGTGCGAACGATTTACGACAAATCTCATTACAAATAACTGATACATTAAATAACTTGACAACAAAACATATAATAACCGTGTAATTTTTGAAAGTTTCCTGTAACTAGACGTGACTCGTGTTTAAATTGAAAATTGACGGTTAACTTGTTTAAACTCTATATGATTTTTGTCAGCTAATTTAAAATATTGCAGCATGTAGTTACCTCCATAACGATTGTAATAATTTATGATTTATTGATTGTTGTTTTCTCTCAACAATACCAAGTTATGTTTGTTAATAAAAATAGAAAGTACTGTCTTGTTGCAAGGAGATTCCAACGATAAAAAAACAAGTGACTCATTGTACCCAGCAGTTCGACCTTCGACCACCAGTCAATTTATCGTGAGCAAAGTTTTAAATAATTTAGATCTTCTCATTATTTTTTTTATTTTTAATTACATAACCTGTAATCAAATGAAAACACATTTGAAATGATTATAAAAAAATTGTTATAACATACCATAGTGCAATGGGCACTAATAATTGTTTAACTTGGCACACAAAGTAACGAAACTGCTCAAAAATCTTATTTTTGCTTAGGTAAATAAAACTGACACTTCTTTTGCATAAGTGAAGTAAACATAAATTCCACAAAACGCCTAATTTCTGCTCCTAATCACCATTACATAAACATACAATTATAATTGTTACGAATAAATGTGCGTAGAAAGTACGCCACTGTCGATGGATGGTAAGAACTTTCAACATTATATTGAACTGGCGCCAATCTGCCAATTGAAATCGGTGTTACATTTAATGAGATTATATTATTACCAAATACGTACTAAATTCAGAGGTCTATTAATAAAATTGTTCACACTAATCAGTTTAAATTATATATTATGTAACTTAAAAATTAACTATGCGTTCTTTTTGTCTGTGATATCAGCTCACTACAGTTGATATGATCTGACATGAAGTGATGTGAGTGAGCACTAAAAAGTACGACACACTCAATTGCAATTTAAGAAAAGATTTAAAATAAAAGATACCATCTAATAAATCAATTCTGTACATAACCCCATGGATAACATTCACTCAAAACCAAAAAAAAATTAGATTATGTTGGATAAAACTCAAAAATGTCAAATATTCCTTCATCTCCTTCACTTTATTTACGACTCAAGTCCCACTAATACTGCTGAAATTAACTGGTTGGGTATATCCTGAAGATATCCCATGAATAACAATCACTCAAAGCCAAAGAAAATTAGATTATGTTGGATAAAACTCAAAAAGTCAAATATTTCTTCATCTCCTTCACTTTATTTTTGACTTAAGTTCAACTAATACCGATGGAAGCTGAGATTAACTAATTGGTTATATCCTGAAGATATCCCATGGATAATATTCACTCAAAACCAAAGAAAATTAGTTTATGCTGGTTAAAACTCAAAGAAGTAAAATATTTCTTCACACCCTTCACTTTATTTCCGACTCAAGTGCAACTAATACCGATGTGAGCTGAGATTAACTGGTTTTTTTATATCCTGAAGATATCACATGGATAAAATTCACTCAAAACCAAAGAAAATTAGATTATGCTGGTTAAAACTCAAATTAGTGAAATATTTCTTCACACCCTTCACTTTATTTCCGACTCAAGTGCAACTAATACCGATGTGAGCTGAGATTAACTGGTTTTTTTATATCCTGAAGATATCAAATGGATAATATTCACCCAAAACCAAAGAAAATTAGATAATGCTGGTTAAAACTCAAAAAGTCAAATATTTCTTCACCTCCTTCAATTTATTTTCGATTCAAATCCAACTAATACCGATGTGAGCTGAGATTTGAGATTAACTGATTGGTTAACAGTATGACAGAAGTTACATTTGGTGTTATGCCTACATAGTATTTAATATTTTAATAAATGAATAGAAAAAAGAATATGATATGATATTACTAATATTAAAGCTTAGATATTATTAGATTTTGACATTTTCTGGTTTCCTTTAAAAATCTTTTGTGCTTACCAAATATTTTTAACCCAAAACATAAAAAAATAATCAGCACATCTTATTGATTGATACCGGCCGGAATCGAAACGTATCGGAACTCTTGTAAAATGAAAACTATTTAAAAGGTACTACTCGACGCAATCGATGCGTGATCAGTACTGATTGTTTGTAGATGGAGGTCGTACCCTCTTCTAGAAAAAGTCTTGAGACCTCAATACTCACAGCGAGTTTCAAAATGGACCAGATGTTACAATATTAAAACATTTCTTTTTACTTTTATAATTGCTTTGATAAAATATGATGGTGGGTATTGTATTTATTAACTATTCGTTTGAATAGATACTAATTTCTAAAAATAATTTCAAATTACAATTCAATTTATTTCTCAATGTAATATTTTATTGTAGCTAATAGAAAGAGGAGGATATTTTACCAAAAAAGTGAAAATTTTTTTTTTCAAATGCCATTCTTTCTCAGTACAATTAAAATTACATTCGTTCAAAAGTTAAATTTGATTACAATTTACAAATATTTTGAGAAAAGATTAACTGCATAAATAAGATGATATATTTGGCAATCTCTCTTGTGTTTTTATTAAAAATATTAATTCCATTATTATTTGGAATAATTATATTTATTTAAAAAATATATTTTAATATACAGGGTGTATCATGAGGAACTGTACATACTCCTACCTCGTATGGAGATCCTTATGGGGCATGTCAAATGGTCATTAAGTGTCTGCTCTCATATTCTAATAACATACAGGGAAAGTTGTGAATTTTGACTGATATTTCTTTTTTCCTAAATAATTAACAAAAAAAAAACTACAATCGTTGCTTGTCCCCTCTTTTTTACCCTTCATATAATAATTCCATAAAATTATCAAATAATAAAATGTATTTATTTAATTTCGACAATTAAAACAAGCAGTTGCTATTAAATTTTTTTTAGCCTAAATTATCATTCTTCAAATGCTTGATTGCAAGCACTTTGTCCAATTTGTCGAAAGAAAAACACTGTTTTTATTACTGACAAATAATTTGTTTATCAATAAAATAAAAAAGGTGAAATATTCATGATATATGAATATCCCTGTATGTACGAACAAAAAATAATCGAAAGCAATTCACACTACAGCATTTGCTGTTCGCTATAAACAATTTGTTAATCATATTTTTTTCCAGTTCGACATACACTACTAAATTTTTCCCATACAATATATTATTGAATTGACTCCGTTTATTGTCAATAATGATACTGGTGGATATAAACTTGTATAGTAATACCGCAATTACAATATTTCATCATTATAACAACATTTCCATATACGTCTAAACAGAAATGTGGTTTGCACAACATAATGCACGACTTGATTCATTATTGAGTTGACGTCTCTTTGCCTGCAGATTTAAAGCGCGCAAAAGACGAAACTCCCACTAACATAGGCGTACTAGAAGGCTGGTGGAAGGAACACTGAAAAACTGTCAGTCACAGAGAAGATCCCACAAATACCAAAACTAGTCGTTCGTATTATAGATGTTTCGTTTTGACATGCCAATATGATTGTTTTAAGACAGAATGCTTAATTGTGTGGTGGGTTAAAGGGCACGACAAGAGTAAAGGTGATCGCATTGCCGATTCTTTAGCCTGGGAAACGGCTGGACTAAAAATTTTAGGACTTTAGTGACATCTACGGCTGACTATTTCCACAATTGCGGGACTAGCAGAACGTTACACCCATACTCGATCCTTTAAGAGAATCAAAGGATGCAGTCTTGCCAGGATCACCCTGGGCTACACTGGAAAGCTTAGAAGCCTAGAAGAAATATTTGACGATGACCAGGAAAAACGTTTAACAATAGAATTTCTGACTGGCCTTTGTCAACTAAGGAAATATCTCCGTATTATGAGGCTAGTGGACACACCTCTATGTGGGATGTGTGAGAAAGAAGATGAAACTGTCAGACATGTCTTTTGCCAGTGTCCGGAGTTATCATCAATAGGAGAGTTTGGTGAGTCTTGGCCTACACCTGTCTCCTAGTGACCTGTCCACCTTCCTGGAAAGGGCAGGACGATGACCTGGAAGAACAACTCCTCGGGAGGATGTACAATGGCCTAAGTGCTGTGAGTGTACACTCATCCTTCCTAATTTACAGATACAGATATAGAGAATGCCTAATAGTATGATTATTTCACAGCTAAAATGTTTGGTTGGTAAAATAATATTTGAGGTTAATTTATAGAGATGGTGTTTAGGTTTTTCAAATGAAATATAGTATGCTTTCCACGATTATCATCTTCTAAGGTTTCGCCTTCTCCCACTTTGCTCGAGTCAGTAGTTACCCAAGTTTTCAAAATATCAAAAGTTTCCAAAAACATAAAACACATATTTAATTACTTCGAAAGCAAAAATGGTATGGAAAGTCAACGAATTCTGGAAAGAGTCACTTTAAATATCAAAGTTACCTTTGCTAGTGCTGTTGGTAACAATTTACGAAAATAAGCTTTCCCATAAGAATTTTCTACAATTTTAAACGGTTCTTAATAAAAATAGCGCTATTGGGCCAAATTTATGAATACGTAACCATAAATAGATCGCATATATTGGGTTTCTTTTCAATTTATTGGGCAACGCCAATGCTAAACAAAAAATTCACGAGCAAAAGTAATTGAAGTGGGAACGGGTTCAGTTGAACTCCACGATTTGAAAAAATGAGCATTGTTTTGCAGGCTGATCAATCACTTTATTTATTTAATAACAATAAATTGGTACACTTTGATATATTATGAAGATTGATCTTCATCATACTATCATACTTTTACTTAAGGTAGGGCACTATAAGGAAATGGCTCGTGAAAGCTTGAAAAACAAAAGTGTTTTCATTTATTTATTCGTTAATAAAAAATTAAATACAAGGTAATGTTTCTGTACTCACCTTTAAGAAGTCTCTTAACCACATTACATCGGGCTTTGGATCCCCTACTACTTCACACAAAATAGTGATGTTGTCTCCTTCAAACGCCTCTGTGGATCTTGGTTTTTTCAAAAATCTTGGTTCCTTGGAGTATCTACCGAGAAAAAATATCTCTAAGGAAAACTGAGTTAAAAAAAAAAGAAAAAAATAAACCATGAGTAAGGTTATTGGTTAGGTTATTATTTTGTGATTGATTTTGTCTAAAGCACCCACTTATAGCAAAATTAAAGTCCTTTCCAAGACAATTGAAGAGTTCCATACTTAGAACTCACTCTGTATGTACAGGATATTTTATTGTACTTTAATCTTTAAGTCTTCTAATCGGTCAAACGTCAAAATAGCCTTAGATCCGTTTAACAACAAAAATATCTTGAAGAATTAAAGCTTGATTCAAAATAAAATAAACTTGTATTAAAAAAAAACATACGGTATGTCAGACCTAACGATCTCCGATTTTTCTACAGGAGCTAAGGATTTATCCAGGACTTCAATACGAGCAGAGCTTTGAGCTCTACCAACTTCATTACTACAAACGCAGGTATAGAGACCAGAGTCTTTCTTCATAATGCTTCCTATTGATAGTAAAATGGTTCCGTCATAGGACAAGGTTATCACAAAACGTCTGGATGGTCGCAAACGAATCTGATAACAGAAAAAAAACAGAGTTACCTGTGGGAATTAACCTAAAAGTCAAAAGTATTCCTTTTAATCCATGGAATTATTGCATAAAGAAAGAATAAGAATAAAAAAAGAAAAGTTCAGCATTTACAGCAACTGAAGATAAGTTTGGAACTAGATTATTATAGTTTTCATGATGTCCCTGTTTGGAAAATGGCGTAGCTATCCCCAAAATATAAATATAATCCCTCATTTTCAAGTACTTATTTTTAATATACTCACCCCGTCTTTATACCATGTTAAACCCACTCCTGGATAAGCCTCTACTCGACCAGATAATCGCAATTCTTCACCTTCTTTTACTTTACCTTCGGATGGTTCTAGGTGATTGATAAAAATTGGAGAGACGTACGCTTTAATACCTTTATCCACTACTAAATTGCAGTGACAAGAAACTGAACCGTGCGAATTTTTTGCGGATATAGTGTAAGTTCCAGAATCATCACAATAAGTTTTATTAATTTCAAGCGTATAAAAATTATCGTCAGTAAAGAAGGTGTGACGGTCTGAAAAAGAGAATGTTTATGTTGTGAATAATACACAAAATGAAGCCTAATATTCCAAAATTAGTTACAAGGTTTTTTTAAAAGGAACCGTCCCTTCGCCTGCGCCACCTCAGTATCCTGGGTTTATTGTGGATCTTCCTAGTGTTCTGACCAAAGCAATAATTCCTTAATTTTTTTTTGAAGATCTCTTATCATAAGGAAGCCACTTGTCAACTTTCATTATAATATAACAGCTGTCGAAATATTTGAAAAAATCAATTTTAATTTGGTAACTTCGAAGGGTTGTAACTTTTTTCGCATGCACATTTGTACTAGGGTAACTTGGTTGGATCGAGCTATTTTCAGCCCCAGAATATGTGGTATGATTTATGACCTGCCTTTTTGTTACACCCTGTATATTTTACTTTAAAACTGAAGACCTATTTTGGTTTCTACGCAAATCAGTTGGCAAACTTCATGAGGCTTCCGATCTCTTAGCTAAATTTAAAAATAACTCACCATTTTCAATTATTTCTTCATCATTCTTAAACCATTTTATATTCGGTGCAGGATGACCAATGATTTGACAAGTAAGTCGAACCGGATACGTCATTTCCACTCGTCTATCTCTCAATCTCATTGTAAATTGTGGTGGCACAGGATCTGTATTGTTGAAATTACTGATTCCTCTGAAAAACAAATCAAATTTTTCTAGTATTCTGAAAATTAACATAAGTATTCGAAAAAGAACTTACAGCCTTAAACAATTTTCAGCAGATAAAATTTTCGGATCATCAACAACACTCAATCGAGCAAATGTCGACACTCTTCCAACTTTATTACTAGATTCACAAATGTATCGTCCATCATCACTTTCTTGGAGATTTGAGATGGTTAAGCGGCAAATGTTGTTTTGTTGGAAAATATCATATCGCTGATCTTCTTCTGGGACTACTTCTTGGGAATCTTTTAACCAACGAACTGTGGGTATGGGTTCGCCTTGAACCTACGTTTAGAAAATGGAATTAATAGAAAGATATCGCATGATATGTTTTGGGTTCCGCTAATAAGGGAAACGTTATTTTGACATATAAGCATGCGCACTTTCAGCCTCACATTAATAACGTTTAGCGTGTTATTTAGGGCAAAATAAATGCTCCTTATTCAAGTGACCTTTTGGATGGAACATTTTCATGAAAGAAGACCAGTATTGAGTTTCTCAAACGTTTGGGAAATGAGCATATGTAAATAATGGCTGCTTGCACCAATAGAAGCATAAGCTTAGAATAGCTATGGCGAGTTTAAAATTTAAAAGTCGTTTAGTTAAATTTCAGTTGCACGAATGTTTTTGCTCTGCTTCTTAGCTAAGTGTTTAATACATTTGTCAACCTCGCTATTTAAGTTGAGTTTTATTGATTTCTCTATGGTTTCTGGTACTTTTCGTTTTTGTGGTTTGAAGTAACGTAATAAAAGCTGTTAAAAGTTTGAAAATCAAAGGATTTTATTCCTGTTTTTCAAATAAGAAAATTGTTTATAAAGGAAAGAATAAGAAAATCAGATCCGCAAATTAAACAGTTCAGGAAAAAGAATTGCTAATATTTTCATCCAATTTTTCATAATAGTTTTCACGGTTGTACCGTCTTCTTGGAAATCCATTTTCGAGAATATCCAATACTTCCAATTTATCCTCCATAAGCATCCTTCTTCAAAAATTAAGAGAAGCACTCCTGAAATTGGAAGACAGAAAACGAAAACCCGAAAAGAGGAAAAACATTGACATATATCAATCAAAACACAAGAATGTTAGGCTAGAAATCTCCACTTTGAGGATAAGCTTAAAATGACAAGCTGTTCATGGTGCAAAACAAAACTTTCTTAAAGTGCCACTTAACTTTAAGTCGACTTAAATATCAATTGGTGTAAATTACAGGTTTTGAATAGATACCTACAAATTTAGGTACTTCACTATTTCAGTATTTTATAATTACCTCACATTCCAGAATAACTTCAGTTCCTATCAAAGCTTTCAATTGACCAGGTAATATTTTCGTGAACTCCGGCAAACTAGTAGGTTTACCCAAGGTGACAACACCACTTTGTACAGTTTCACCCCAACCATATCTGTTGAAAAAACAAAAAACTAATTAAGAAGATGTACCGAAGGAGTAAAAATCGAATTAATTTCAAATTATGCAATTCAGATGTCGACAAAACAAAAGTTAAAAAAACTGTTCTCCAAAAATTTTTTCATTTGCAATGTTGGTAAATAAATTATAAATATTATATCGTACGCCCATGGTAAATGGTAATTGTTACAAATGAATTTATTTATTCAAAAAATAAAAATTTCTTTGAACGCCACATTAGCATGTCGCACACAAACATTACATTACAAAAATTACCTGTTTCTTGGAGTAACTCGGAACTGGTACTCTATTTCCGGCTTCAAATTGAAAACGTCATAAGAAGTAAGAGGTGTAATTCCAGCTTCTGTCCACCTTGCGCCTTCAGCTCCTCTGGTCCACATTTCGACGCGATATGCTAACACTGGAATATGACTCTGAAGAGGTTTTTCCCATGATAAACACAGCCAATTTCTTCCGCATTCAACGACTGTCGGTGGGTTTGGAATTGGATTTGGTACTTCTAGAATTTCAATAAGGTTTTTATTGTTTTTGTACAGAATGTCCCATGACTTTGATGAGAATACTTACATGTAGATTTGAAAAGCAGAAAACGATGAATTTATTAAATCTAAATTAATTATTGCAGAAACTAAACTTATTTTTGACTCTTTTGAAAAACTTTTTCTCAACTTAACGTATGGATGAGTTTAATTGTTATTGAAATTTTATTATTTTCAAATCACAAAAAATATTAATTTATTATTAATCCAGTAAAATAGACTTTTTTATGCGAATTTAGAGATGAGTTTCGAAATTTTCTATATAAGTTACTGCTCTGAAGTATTTTTAAATAAATGGTAAAAGTAATATATTTATAGATATCACAGAATATTAATTATTCTATCGTTTTAAGTTTTAAAAAAATATCTTTCTCTCCGAGGAAGAAAAAATAGTTGTTTATGTACCAAGAACAAAAAACTGTTAGACAGTTATTACTAATTAATATTAACAAAAACAAATATAACTGACATTTGACATAACTAGTGACAAAATTAGTACGTAAAATGCCATTTTCAGTGAAGGTCGACGAAAATAGTTATTTATGCAACAAGTGCAAAAAACACGTTTTGCAAGAGTTGCATACAATATTTTTTCTAAATTCATGCAAAAACTGGAAAATTAGAATATAAATATGTTAAGAACCTAACCTAAACTAATCAAACTCAACCCGTTCTCCTTTTTTTGTATCTTTATGTCCCCACCTTATCAGTACTCAATCATAGCTGGTTTTCGCCTTGACCATTTAAATTTTAAATAATTGAAGATTTCTGCAATAATTGTAACTCGTTGAGACTAAGTGGTAAGATATACATATATTATTGTTGTATTGAAGCAAGATCAGATACTTGCTATGGATTTTTATTTAATTTAAATGTTTATGTTTGTCATTAATCACCACAAAACTGACACAAGAATGACAGATGAGTGCAATAAAAATTTTATTGCACTAGTGCAATAAAGTATCACTTTTTACATTAAATGTGGTTCACAAAAGTGTTGTTTTTTGCATGAATGTAGAAAAATACTTTTACAATTAGTTTTTGGATACTTCAGAGTAACTTATTTAAAAATTTGCACTTAAAGGTTTGTTTACTTGCACTATATTGCTTACAAATAACAGTTTTTAGTAGAAATCGTTCATGCTGGTGATGCAGAGCACTATTTCGATGTTCCTTGCTGGTAAATTTTTTGTCATGCTGTTATTTTCTCAAAGAACTCCACTAACATTTTCTGACAGGCAATCTATCATCCTACTTACCAGTTTCTCTATACATTTCATGATACGATTGAAATTCTAACAAAGATTGATTTCGTAACGGCGTCAAAGATCTAGCTCGATCTCTTAGTCTAACGGTAAAAAAAGCTCTGTCGCATCCGTACCGATTTTTTGCGAGAATGCAGTACGTTCCTGTATCATTCACCGTTACCCTTTTTAAAGTTAATCGCATATAATCATCCGATTGCTCTTTATAGGATCTCATGCTCGTGGTAATGTCTTTGAGACCTTTCATCCATGTAACTGAAAAATTTTATTTATATTTATGCAGTACTTGAACGTAATTTACGTGAGCTGAATGCAAAAAATGTTTCAAGAAGGAAGCTGTAATCAGAAAACAAGAAGAAAATGAAAAGTCGGCAAAAAAATTTAGTATACAAATTTGTTGTACAAAATAATACCAATATCCAAGCGATATGTGAAGAGCAGCTTAGCAGCATTCATAAAAAGAATGTCCAGAAATTTGTACCAAAAAATAGTTTATATCAAATGTAAACCTTCCTCCTAGATACATACAGTACTATAATTTTGGTACGAAATCCTATTACACTCTGTATATTGTCAAAACAAACGATTTACCTGTTGGTCTAGGCTCTCCGGAAATTCTAAAAGACACCACAACATCATCTCCATCGCGAAGACTCAAAATTTTATCTGGCCTGGATAGAAACAACGGAGGTTTTCCATGCGGTAAGCTTTTTTGAACAATTTGTACGTAAGCTGAAGTATCTATAGCTCCTTCGGCATACAGCGCTCTACAAGTGTATTTTCCCCCTGCGAAATCCCTCACGTCGGGTATTAATACCGTGTGAAGGTTACGCTCGGTGAAAATTTCATGTCTAGTGGAAGTTTTTTTTAATCTCAAGTCTTCTTTGTACCAAGATACATTTATGGGACTACCTTTAACTTCTACTTGAAAAGCCACCGTTCCTCCGTGGGGTACATAAGTGTCTGTCATAATATTACCGAAATATGGCGTAGTCAGTCTGCTATCACGGATTTGATTTCTTGATTGAGAAAATTTAAAATCATGAGATAATTGATCATTCCACAGATCGCTTTTCAATCTACAAGAGTATCGTCCGCTGTCTATTCTATCAGGTTTAGAAATTGATAATCTACAAACACCACTAGGTGAGTAGCTTTGTGTGTATTTCTGTCCTACAGTTAATTCTTTCCCATCTTTATACCATTTTATTAGCGGCTCTGTACGACTTTTTACTTTGCATTGTAAAATAACTTCATCTGTTGTTTTAATGTAATCGTCTGTGATATTAGACGTGAAAACAGGAGCTACGTACTGAGTATCATCCCCCTGAAGTTGCGCAAACGTTACACTTTCTCCATGCTCATTTTTAGCTACACAACAATATTCACCAATATCATCTAAATTTACATTACAAATATCTAAAGTTGCTGCGTTATTGGAAAACTTTATTCTATAATTTGAACTATTTTCTATCGGTTTATTGTTTTTTAGCCAAGTTATTGTAGTTGTATCATCAGGAACTAAATTGCAACTAAATTGCACATCCGAGCCTATTTTTATCGAACAGTTTTTCAAACCAGTCGTAAAGAATGGTTTTCTTCCAGCATATACAGTACCTTGATAAGTTGAAGGTTTAAACATGTCGAAATTTTCCGTTAAAATTCTGGTTTCGTCAGTTACTCTATGTCTAAAAGCATCATTATTTTTTTCTGTTAATTCTTCAGCATCACAAACTTTGTTGTTATTTGTTGTCCTTTCTTCTTTATTTCTTTTCAACTTTGTTTCTCTTCCCATTTCCAAGTTCTTATCTGCTTCTTTTTTATATCCCTCATTTATTTTAAACTTATTTTCATCTGTATCAGCTTGTATTTTCAAATTTTCTTTTTCTATACCATCATCTTTATTGTCTTTCACATGCTGGGTTTCTGTTTTGAAAGTTTCCTTTGACTTTTTAATATCATCTTTCAGTAACAAAGATTTTTCATCCACCATTTTCTCTCCTTTCTGAATTTTCTTTACAGCAGTGTTTTCTGTCTCTTCTTTTTTCCCACCCTTTTGAATTTCGTGTACTTTTTCCAAACAAACCTTGTCTTCCTCTATTTTTACTTCATCTTGCTTTTTAGCCACTTCATAATTCATTTTACTATAACTCTCCTCATTATCAGTTTCTTCTGGCTTACATATTTTCTCATCTAATTTGGATCTTTCGAGTTGATTTTCTGTGTTAGGAGTTTTCTCAATATCATTTTGCTTAAATTTCTTCTCGTCTTCCAGCAATAAATGTTCTTTCTCTTCTATTTCTTCATCAGGTGAATCTCGTTTCTTAATTTCTCCTTCTTTAATTTTTGTATCATTTTCTTTCTCTTGTTTTTTCCCTCGTTCTTTCTTATCCTTTCGAACCTTATCCTCGTCTTGTTTCACTTCATCTTCTTGTTCAACCACTTTATTATTATCTACTTGTTTCAAAGTTTCATCAATTTCCTTTTCTGATTTTGTTACCTTCACCTCAGTTTCTTCATCTTTGTTTCCTTGCTCTTTTTCTAATTCTTCCTTCTCCATTTTCAATTTATCACCATCTACCTTGTCACTACCTTCGTTATTACTTTTCTCCTGATTCACTTCCTTTGGTTCCTCGATTTGTATTTTAATTTTGTCTTCTTCATTTTTTATCTTCGATTTCTGACTTTCTTCATCCTTTTTCGAACCAATTTTCTTCTTTTTTGTTCCATTTTGTTTATTTTTCAGTCCATTCTCTTTCAATTTATTTCCATTATCTTCTTTTTTATTATTCAACAAATCTTCTTTCTTCTCATTCTCAAGTACCTCTTGTTTTTTTCCTCGTTCTTTCTTACCCTTTAGAACTTTATCCTCGTCTTGTTTCACTTCATCTTCCTGTTCAACCACTTTATTATTATCTACTTGTTTCAAAGTTTCATCAATTTCCTTTTCTGATTTTGTTACCTTCACCTCAGTTTTTTCATCTTTGTTTCCTTGCTCTTTTTCTAATTCTTCCTTTTCCATTTCCAATTTATCACCATCTACCTCGTCACTACCTTCGTTATTACTTTTCTCCTGATTCACTTCCTTTTGTTCCACGATTTGTATTTTAATTTTGTCTTCTTCATTTTCTATCTTTGATTTCTGACTTTCTTTATCCTTTTTCGAACCAATTTTCTTCTTTTTTGTTCCATTTTGTTTATTTTTCAATTTGTTTCCATTATCTTCTTCTTTATCATTCAACAAATCTTCTTTCTCCTCCTTCTCAAGTACCTCTTGTTTTTCTTTTCCTTCGACTTCTTTGTCTTTATCTTCTTTCCTAGTATCTTTCACATCAGTCTGCTTAATATCTCCCACATTTTTATTTTCTAATTCAACCTCAATTTCTTGTTCATTTATTTTCATTTCTTCAATTTTTAGTTTATTTTTTAAATTACACACATCTTCATAGAAAACATCTAAAGCTAAATTAATGGGTACAAATAATTCTATGGATTTCGTAACGGCAATTGTGTTTTCGATCCCATTTTTCAATTGTTCAATATTATAAATTAGTTTCAACGAATCTACAGATATACAATCGACCAGTATCTTTGGAAGGATTATAGCATTGAAAACCGTTTGAGATATATCATTTTGAGTTTGTATAATAATATTCTGCTGGTCACTAATGGATTCTTGAAGAATATTTAAGCTATTTAACAAAATTTTAATTGGTGAATCTTCTTTAGTAATGAATGATTTCAATGAAGAAACCGATTTTTTTAATTCTCTTAATAAAGTCACATCCTTTCTACATTCAAACAAGTATTTATTCAATTTAATTATTGCTTGACTAATCGATTTGTTAAACATATTAAGCGACTGTGATATTATCTCCATTTTTTCATTAAGGTTTAATACTGAACTGATTTCTTCCAAAGTAGATTTTAGATTTTCTAAAATTAATAATATTTCTTTTTCCAAATTACTTGAATTATCTTGTTGAACATCTTCTAAAATTAAAGTTAAAGCAACTATTTTATTACTTAAATCGCTCAGTTTATCGATATAGTCCTTGGAAAAATCTTTCGTGTTGGAGCCTACATCTTGCGCCACTGATAAATTAGTTTTAAGCAGCTGGATGGGTTCACTTAATTCAAGGATAGGAAGAAGTATTTCAAGCTTCAAATCCTTTACTTTGCTTGCCGTTTCTTCTAATTTCAACAGTGAATTGTGGAGTGTTTGTATAATTTTATAATCTTGCCTAGTTTCTTCCGAAATATTTTGTAAAATTTTATTAATATTTTCAAAATATTCTGCTATGTTTAGTTTTTTAGTTAAATCAACAACAATCTTTGAATTTGTTTGTTGTAAAATGTCCTTTAAACTTTCAGTAATAACTGGTAATTCAATTTTTAATATTTCCAAATCGGTCATTACAGTATTAACATTCTTAATTATCGTTGAAAGTTTTTCAAAAGGCAACTTTACTAAATCTTTCATTATCTGTAGATGTTTCTCAGTATCAGGTGTTATCTTTATATTTTGTAAATATTCCGTTACTTTTCCAATCGGAATCTCAAGCTCAGATAATTTTATAACAGCCTCAAGAGGATTTGACAAAAGTTTCAAGTCTTTTTTTAAAATATCAATTTCCTTCTTCACTATTAAGAATGGTTCCAAATATTTCAACAATTTCTCTTTTTGTTCAAAATCAATTTTCGATTCAAATTCCAAAATGCTTTTCGACAAATTTTTCAAAGAGTCCATTAAAATATTTGATGGATAAGAACCAGAAATTATTTTCTCAATATGCTTTTCAGCAGCACTTAAAGCTGTTCTTGTTTCACTAAAATCAGTTGGCATGGAATTGCATTTAACAAATTCTATAAGAAGATCTTCTAGATAAGGTCCTAAAGCTTCTATAAGAGGTAACAAAGACTCAGCAATATTAGGTATTTCCAAAACACTAGCTTTTTCTATTTTAAGTATACTATCATTAACTTCACTCACAGTTTCTCTAAGATATTTCAAATTATTTATATATTTCGCATTCTTTGATAACTTTTTCTTTATCATATTAAGTTCTTCGAGGAGCTGACTGATTGGTAACTTCAATTTTTCAACAGCATCAAGATCTCGTCTATTAAAACAAGCAGTTTTTATACTTTCATGAAATTGGTTAGTTCCTGCTAGAATCGTCACCATGTTGTTTTTTAAATTAATTGCCTCCAGTTGATTCACATTATTTTCCAGTATTTTCTCCAAACATTCCACATTATCCAGTAAATCTGTTTTATAAAGAAGTTTAGCTTTATAAGGACACAAAATTTTAGTGGTTTCATCCAGTGTATTTATAATTTTACTCAATACAACTTCATCCTTTAGAGTGATGTCATAATTGTTGATACTTTCGATTACATTGAACAAAGATTGGTGAATTTTACTAAAATTCTTAATATCCAAGTTACTAACATTTCTGTCTAAACAAACTTCTTTGTAAAAGTCATAAACCCTACAAAGAGGAACTTTTATTGTTTGCAATTTGAGCATCACATTTTTTACATCTGATAATTTTTCTGAAAAACTACTTATCTTCATTTTTATAAATTCTACAGGTGAAGAAATATTGCTTGGAAGATTATTTAATATAACAGTTAAATTACCAAACAATGCTTTCGAGTGTCCATAAACTTCATCAATATAAGTTGTATTTTTAATTTTATCATCAGCAAGAAAACTGTTGAAAGACTTGAACAGTTCTGTAAGATCAGATAATTGTTCAATAACTGAGGTGTTTCTCATAGCTGTTGGTAATTCATTCGAAAATTTATTTTTCAAAAGGTATACTGTATCAGAAACTGTGACTAACTCAGAAAAAGCGTCCCTATATAAAAGTGGTAAGCTGGGAATCACTTCGTTTAAAGCATTTAGAAGTTCTTCTGTGGTTGTTAAAGAATTACTGAGTGCTAGTGTAGTTGAACTGTAACTTTCATCTATCTTTCTTTTTATTAGTAACTGCGCTTCCTCATCTTCTGCAGGTGTTTTGGAAAAGTTTCCTATAACCTCTTCAAGTTTACCACTGAATGCTCGGAGTGGTACTTCAGATAATTGCAATTTTTGTGCTTCTGGTATAATTTCATTAACAATATTGTCTATTTTGTGTTTAACAGACAAAACTGCATTCTTTAATTCTGCTTTCTGAGCCTCAAATACTGCAGGTTTCTGTAAACTCTCATTAGTTTTAACAACCATAACAGTAAGTTTTTCAAGTTCATTCTTGACATCAACAGATTTATCGAGAACCTCCTGTGAAATGTCATCTAAAGTTATATCGGAAGATTCATCAGTTATCTTCAGAGATTCAACCAAGTCCGTTATTGAAGCAGCAGCTTCTACGAGAGAAAGAACACCTTGCTCAGGATTTTTAACATTTCCTAGACTGGCTTTGAGAGTTGTCACTTCAGTAGCAAGAGTTTGTATAGGCTCTAAGATCTCTTTGACCAATTTGCTGTCGTTTCTTGGCTTGGGAGTTTCTGATAGCTTCTCTGCAATTTCGTCTAGTTTGCCACTGAATGCCTTGAGAGGTACTTCAGATAATTGCAATTTTTGTGCGTCGGGTATAATTTCATTAACAATATTGTCTATTTTGTGTTTAACAGACAAAACTGCATTCTTTAATTCTGCTTTCTGAGCCTCAAATACTGCAGGTTTCTGTAAACTCTCATTAGTTTTAACAACCATAATAGTTAGTTTTTCAAGTACATTCTTGACATCAACAGATTTATCGAGAACCTCCTGTGAAATGTCATCTAAAGTTATATCGGAAGATTCATCAGTTATCTTCAGAGATTCAACCAAGTCCGTTATTGAAGCAGCAGCTTCTACGAGAGAAAGAACACCTTGCTCAGGATTTTTAACATTTCCTAGACTGGCTTTGAGAGTTGTCACTTCAGTAGCAAGAGTTTGTATAGGCTCTAAGATCTCTTTGACCAATTTGCTGTCGTTTCTTGGCTTGGGAGTTTCTGATAGTTTCTCTGCAATTTCGTCTAGTTTGCCACTGAATGCCTTGAGAGGTACTTCAGATAATTGCAATTTTTGTGCGTCGGGTATAATTTCATTAACAATATTGTCTATTTTGTGTTTAACAGACAAAACTGCATTCTTTAATTCTGCTTTCTGAGCCTCAAATACTGCAGGTTTCTGTAAACTCTCATTAGTTTTAACAACCATAATAGTTAGTTTTTCAAGTACATTCTTGACATCAACAGATTTATCGAGAACCTCCTGTGAAATGTCATCTAAAGTTATATCGGAAGATTCATCAGTTATCTTCAGAGATTCAACCAAGTCCGTTATTGGAGCAGCTTCTACGAGAGAAAGAACACCTTGCTCAGGATTTTTAACATTTCCTAGACTGGCTTTGAGAGTTGTCACTTCAGTAGCAAGAGTTTGTATAGGCTCTAAGATCTCTTTGACCAATTTGCTGTCGTTTCTTGGCTTGGGAGTTTCTGATAGTTTCTCTGCAATTTCGTCTAGTTTGCCACTGAATGCCTTGAGAAGTACTTCAAATAATTGCAATTTTTGTGCTTCGGGTATTATTTCATTCACAATATTGTCTATTTTGTGTTTAACAGACAAAACTGCATTCTTCAATTCGGCTTTCTGAGCCTCGATTACTTCAGGTTTTTGTAAACTCTCATTAGTTTTAACAACCATAACAGTAAGTTTTTCAAGTTCATTCTTGACATCAACAGATTTATCGAGAACCTCCTGTGAAATGTCATCTAAAAATATATCGGAAGATACATCAGTTATCTTCAGAGATTCAACCAAGTCCGTTATTGAAGCAGCAGCTTCTACGAGAGACAGAACACCTTGCTCAGGATTTTTAACATTTCCTAGACTGGATTTGAGAGTTGTCACTTCAGTAGCAAGAGTTTGTATAGGCTCTAAGATCTCTTTGACCAATTTGCTGTCGTTTCTTGGCTTGGGAGTTTCTGATAGTTTCTCTGCAACTTCGTCTAGTTTGCCACTGAATGCCTTGAGAGGTACTTCAGATAATTGCAATTTTTGTACTTCGGGTATTATTTCATTCACAATATTGTCTATTTTGTGTTTAACAGACAAAACTGCATTCTTTAATTCGGCTTTCTGAGCCTCGATTACTTCAGGTTTTTGTAAACTCTCATTAGTTTTAACAACCATAACAGTAAGTTTTTCAAGTTCATTCTTGACATCAACAGATTTATCGAGAACCTCCTGTGAAATGTCATCTAAAGTTATATCGGAAGATTCTTCAGTTATCTTCAAAGATTCAACCAAGTCCGTTATTGAAGCAGCAGCTTCTACGAGAGAAAGAACACCTTGCTCAGGATTTTTAACATTTCCTAGACTGGCTTTGAGAGTTGTCACTTCAGTAGCAAGAGTTTGTATAGGCTCTAAGATCTCTTTGACCAATTTGCTGTCGTTTCTTGGCTTGGGAGTTTCTGATAGTTTCTCTTCAATTTCGTCTAGTTTGCCACTGAATGCCTTGAGAGGTACTTCAAATAATTGCAATTTTTGTGCTTCGGGTATTATTTCATTCACAATATTGTCTATTTTGTGTTTAACAGACAAAACTGCATTCTTTAATTCGGCTTTCTGAGCCTCGATAACTTCAGGTTTTTGTAAACTCTCATTAGTTTTAACAACCATAACAGTAAGTTTGTCAAGTTCATTCTTGACATCAACAGATTTATCGATAACCTCCTGTGAAATGTCATCTAAAAATATATCGGAAGATTCATCAGTTATCTTCAGAGATTCAACCAAGTCCGTTATTAAAGCAGCAGCTTCTACGAGAGAAAGAACACCTTGCTCAGGATTTTTAACATTTCTTAGATTGGCTTTGAGAGTTGTCACTCCAGTAGCAAGAGTTTGTATAGGCTCTAAGATCTCTTTGACCAATTTGCTGTCGTTTCTTGGCTTGGGAGTTTCTGATAGTTTCTCTGCAATTTCGTCTAGTTTGCCACTGAATGCCTTGAGAGGTACTTCAGATAATTGCAATTTTTGTGCTTCGGGTATTATTTCATTCACAATAATATCTATTTTGTGTTTAACAGACAAAACTGCATTCTTTAATTCGGCTTTCTGAGCCTCGATTACTTCAGGTTTTTGTAAACTCTCATTAGTTTTAACAACCATAACAGTAAGTTTTTCAAGTTCATTCTTGACATCAACAGATTTATCGAGAACCTCCTGTGAAATGTCATCTAAAAATATATCGGAAGATTCATCAGTTATCTTCAGAGATTCTACCAAGTCCGTTATTGAAGCAGCAGCTTCTACGAGAGAAAGAACACCTTGCTCAGGATTTTTAACATTTCCTAGACTGGCTTTGAGAGTTGTCACTTCAGTAGCAAGAGTTTGTATTGGCTCTAAGATCTCTTTGACCAATTTGCTGTCGTTTCTTGGCTTGGGAGTTTCTGATAGTTTCTCTGCAATTTCGTCTAGTTTGCCACTGAATGCCTTGAGAGGTACTTCAGATAATTGCAATTTTTGTGCTTCGGGTATTATTTCATTCACAATATTGTCTATTTTGTGTTTAACAGACAAAACTGCATTCTTTAATTCGGCTTTCTGAGCCTCGATTACTTCAGGTTTTTGTAAACTCTCATTAGTTTTAACAACCATAACAGTAAGTTTTTCAAGTTTATTCTTGACATCAACAGATTTATCGAGAACCTCCTGTGAAATGTCATCAAAAAATATATCGGAAGATTCATCAGTTATCTTCAGAGATTCAACCAAGTCCGTTATTGAAGCAGCAGCTTCTACGAGAGAAAGAACACCTTGCTCAGGATTTTTAACATTTCCTAGACTGGCTTTGAGAGTTGTCACTTCAGTAGCAAGAGTTTGTATTGGCTCTAAGATCTCTTTGACCAATTTGCTGTCGTTTCTTGGCTTGGGAGTTTCTGATAGTTTCTCTGCAATTTCGTCTAGTTTGCCACTGAATGCCTTGAGAGGTACTTCAGATAATTGCAATTTTTGTACTTCGGGTATTATTTCATTCACAATATTGTCTATTTTGTGTTTAACAGACAAAACTGCATTCTTTAATTCGGCTTTCTGAGCCTCGATTACTTCAGGTTTTTGTAAACTCTCATTAGTTTTAACAACCATAACAGTAAGTTTTTCAAGTTCATTCTTGACATCAACAGATTTATCGAGAACCTCCTGTGAAATGTCATCTAAAGTTATATCGGAAGATTTATCAGTTATCTTCAGAGATTCAACCAAGTCCGTTATTGAAGCAGCAGCTTCTACGAGAGAAATAACACCTTGCTCAGGATTTTTAACATTTCCTAGACTGGCTTTGAGAGTTGTCACTTCAGTAGCAAGAGTTTGTATTGGCTCTAAGATCTCTTTCACCAATTTGCTGTCGTTTCTTGGCTTGGGAGTTTCTGATAGTTTCTCTGCAATTTCGTCTAGTTTGCCACTGAATGCCTTGAGAGGTACTTCAGATAATTGCAATTTTTGTGCTCCGGGTATTATTTCATTCACAATATTGTCTATTTTGTGTTTAACAGACAAAACTGCATTCTTCAATTCGGCTTTCTGAGCCTGGATTACTTCAGGTTTTTGTAAACTCTCATTAGTTTTAACAACCATAACAGTAAGTTTTTCAAGTTCATTCTTGACATCAACAGATTTATCGAGAACCTCCTGTGAAATGTCATCTAAAAATATATCGGAAGATTCATCAGTTATCTTCAGAGATTCAACCAAGTCCGTTATTGAAGCAGCAGCTTCTACGAGAGAAAGAACACCTTGCTCAGGATTTTTAACATTTCCTAGACTGGCTTTGAGAGTTGTCACTTCAGTAGCAAGAGTTTGTATTGGCTCTAAGATCTCTTTGACCAATTTGCTGTCGTTTCTTGGCTTGGGAGTTTCTGATAGTTTCTCTGCAATTTCGTCTAGTTTGCCACTGAATGCCTTGAGAGGTACTTCAGATAATTGCAATTTTTGTACTTCGGGTATTATTTCATTCACAATATTGTCTATTTTGTGTTTAACAGACAAAACTGCATTCTTCAATTCGGCTTTCTGAGCCTCGATTACTCCAGGTTTTTGTAAACTCTCATCAGTTTTAACAACCATAACAGTTAGTTTGTCAAGTTCATTCTTGACATCAACAGATTTATCGAGAACCTCCTGTGAAATGTCATCTAAAGTTATATCGGAAGATTCTTCAGTTATCTTCAAAGATTCAACCAAGTCCGTTATTGAAGCAGCAGCTTCTACGAGAGAAAGAACACCTTGCTCAGGATTTTTAACATTTCCTAGACTGGCTTTGAGAGTTGTCACTTCAGTAGCAAGAGTTTGTATTGGCTCTAAGATCTCTTTCACCAATTTGCTGTCGTTTCTTGGCTTGGGAGTTTCTGATAGTTTCTCTGCAATTTCGTCTAGTTTGCCACTGAATGCCTTGAGAGGTACTTCAGATAATTGCAATTTTTGTGCTCCGGGTATTATTTCATTCACAATATTGTCTATTTTGTGTTTAACAGACAAAACTGCATTCTTCAATTCGGCATTCTGAGCCTGGATTACTTCAGGTTTTTGTAAACTCTCATTAGTTTTAACAACCATAACAGTAAGTTTTTCAAGTTCATTCTTGACATCAACAGATTTATCGAGAACCTCCTGTGAAATGTCATCTAAAAATATATCGGAAGATTCATCAGTTATCTTCAGAGATTCAACCAAGTCCGTTATTGAAGCAGCAGCTTCTACGAGAGAAAGAACACCTTGCTCAGGATTTTTAACATTTCCTAGACTGGCTTTGAGAGTTGTCACTTCAGTAGCAAGAGTTTGTATTGGCTCTAAGATCTCTTTGACCAATTTGCTGTCGTTTCTTGGCTTGGGAGTTTCTGATAGTTTCTCTGCAATTTCGTCTAGTTTGCCACTGAATGCCTTGAGAGGTACTTCAGATAATTGCAATTTTTGTACTTCGGGTATTATTTCATTCACAATATTGTCTATTTTGTGTTTAACAGACAAAACTGCATTCTTCAACTCGGCTTTCTGAGCCTCGATTACTCCAGGTTTTTGTAAACTCTCATCAGTTTTAACAACCATAACAGTTAGTTTGTCAAGTTCATTCTTGACATCAACAGATTTATCGAGAACCTCCTGTGAAATGTCATCTAAAGTTATATCGGAAGATTCTTCAGTTATCTTCAAAGATTCAACCAAGTCCGTTATTGAAGCAGCAGCTTCTACGAGAGAAAGAACACCTTGCTCAGGATTTTTAACATTTCCTAGACTGGCTTTGAGAGTTGTCACTTCAGTAGCAAGAGTTTGTATAGGCTCTAAGATCTCTTTGACCAATTTGCTGTCGTTTCTTGGCTTGGGAGTTTCTGATAGTTTCTCTGCAATTTCGTCTAGTTTGCCACTGAATGCCTTGAGAGGTACTTCAGATAATTGCAATTTTTGTACTTCGGGTATTATTTCATTCACAATATTGTCTATTTTGTGTTTAACAGACAAAACTGCATTCTTCAACTCGGCTTTCTGAGCCTCGATTACTCCAGGTTTTTGTAAACTCTCATCAGTTTTAACAACCATAACAGTTAGTTTGTCAAGTTCATTCTTGACATCAACAGATTTATCGAGAACCTCCTGTGAAATGTCATCTAAAGTTATATCGGAAGATTCTTCAGTTATCTTCAAAGATTCAACCAAGTCCGTTATTGAAGCAGCAGCTTCTACGAGAGAAAGAACACCTTGCTCAGGATTTTTAACATTTCCTAGACTGGCTTTGAGAGTTGTCACTTCAGTAGCAAGAGTTTGTATAGGCTCTAAGATCTCTTTGACCAATTTGCTGTCGTTTCTTGGCTTGGGAGTTTCTGATAGTTTCTCTGCAATTTCGTCTAGTTTGCCACTGAATGCCTTGAGAGGTACTTCAGATAATTGCAATTTTTGTACTTCGGGTATTATTTCATTCACAATATTGTCTATTTTGTGTTTAACAGACAAAACTGCATTCTTTAATTCGGCTTTCTGAGCCTCGATTACTTCAGGTTTTTGTAAACTCTCAATAGTTTTAACAACCATAACAGTAAGTTTTTCAAGTTCATTCTTGACATCAACAGATTTATCGAGAACCTCCTGTGAAATGTCATCTAAAAATATATCGGAAGATTCATCAGTTATCTTCAGAGATTCAACCAAGTCCGTTATTGAAGCAGCAGCTTCTACGAGAGAAAGAACACCTTGCTCAGGATTTTTAACATTTCCTAGACTGGCTTTGAGAGTTGTCACTTCAGTAGCAAGAGTTTGTATAGGCTCTAAGATCTCTTTGACCAATTTGCTGTCGTTTCTTGGCTTGGGAGTTTCTGATAGTTTCTCTGCAATTTCGTCTAGTTTGCCACTGAATGCCTTGAGAGGTACTTCAGATAATTGCAATTTTTGTACTTCGGGTATTATTTCATTCACAATATTGTCTATTTTGTGTTTAACAGACAAAACTGCATTCTTTAATTCGGCTTTCTGAGCCTCGATTACTTCAGGTTTTTGTAAACTCTCAATAGTTTTAACAACCATAACAGTAAGTTTTTCAAGTTCATTCTTGACATCAACAGATTTTTCGAGAACCTCCTGTGAAATGTCATCTAAAAATATATCGGAAGATTCATCAGTTATCTTCAGAGATTCAACCAAGTCCGTTATTGAAGCAGCAGCTTCTACGAGAGAAAGAACACCTTGCTCAGGATTTTTAACATTTCCTAGACTGGCTTTGAGAGTTGTCACTTCAGTAGCAAGAGTTTGTATTGGCTTTAAGATCTCTTTGACCAATTTGCTGTCGTTTCTTGGCTTGGGAGTTTCTGATAGTTTCTCTGCAATTTCGTCTAGTTTGCCACTGAATGCCTTGAGAGGTACTTCAGATAATTGCAATTTTTGTACTTCGGGTATTATTTCATTCACAATATTGTCTATTTTGTGTTTAACAGACAAAACTGCATTCTTCAATTCGGCTTTCTGAGCCTCCTCGATTACTTCAGGTTTTTGTAAACTCTCATTAGTTTTAACAACCATAACAGTAAGTTTTTCAAGTTCATTCTTGACATCAACAGATTTATCGAGAACCTCCTGTGAAATGTCATCTAAAAATATATCGGAAGATTCATCAGTTATCTTCAGAGATTCAACCAAGTCCGTTATTGAAGCAGCAGCTTCTACGAGAGAAAGAACACCTTGCTCAGGATTTTTAACATTTCCTAGACTGGTTTTGAGAGTTGTCACTTCACTAGCAAGAGTTTGTATAGGCTCTAAGATCTCTTTGACCAATTTGCTGTCGTTCCTTGGCTCCGGACTTCCTGACTCTATAAATGGATCATCACTCACGTCCTTATCATCAAACTCAGAGTAATTTTGGAACTTATCAAGTATATTCTCTAGTTGCCTGTCAAGCGTTATAAATGCAGGCATCAAATTCATTTTCAAATCTACTATAGTTTTAGCTGACGTAGAAAGTCTTTCGATCACAAGTCGAATTTTTATTATTTCTTTCGTTATTCCTTCAGAGATAATCACCTTCTCAGTTACTGATTCAATTGAGTTTTTTAGGATATTAAACATATTCGAAATTCCTTGTAAAACTTCTTTATAGTTTGTTCGTTCTTGTCCAACTTTATCAATCTCTGCTGAAAGATTAAACAAAGGACCGATCATTTCCGTTATTGTTGTTAAAATTTTCGTATCTTCAGTTGCTTGTCGTCCTTGCAAATGCGTATTCAAATTTTCCAATTCATTTCTCAATGAAGCAGCTGCATCAAACAGTTCGTGCAGATAATCTGGATGAGGTAATTTCGGATAGTCTTCATTTATATCTCCAAGTAGATTTTGTATGGTTATTGTCAGTAATTTGTTGGGTTCGGAAAGACATTGTAGCAGTTGATGGTCTAGATAAGCTTCAGAAATAGCTGCAGAATTTTCTAAAATTTCTTTTAAATTTTCCACAGTTAAGCTGGATGTAAGTTGCGTTAGTAGCTCATTTTGTTTGTTTAATAAAGGATGGTCCTGATTTTCATGCGAAATTTTCAAACTTTGATTAATACTATCGAACAAAAACTGTATAGGTGACTCTAAAGCAGCTGCTATCGAAGCTATTCGAGAATTATAAATACCAAGAGCTTTTGTATCAGCTAGTTTTTGTAATAGTAATTCCACTGTTTTCAAATTAACCTCTAACGAAGTTTGACTGTCTATTGACAGCTGCTCTATTTCCTTTGTAGTGCTTAAAATAGCCGATAGAGGTTTTTGTAGCAAGTTTTCCAAGCTAGTACATTCTAAAGTTAATAGAATTTCCTCCACCTGCATACAAAAATTTTGTAATAAAGGTTTAGTTAAAGTAGTTTTCGATGTTACAACAATCGAGCGTAATTTGTCCAAACATATTCTTACTGTCGACAAACATTGTATCTCTTGCTTGTTAAGAGGTAATTCTTCTAGCTGTTCATTAATTTCTTCCAAAGATTTGATGGGCTCGTAAAAGTCCAGTATAGGGATTAAGATTTTGTCCGGCATAACGCGCTGTTCAATAATTTCGGTTTGTAAATTTAACAATTCTAATTTTACTTCTACAACATTAACTGTGTTCACTCCTTCGGCAGACTCGATTAATAATTTAAGAGCCTTGTTGAATGATTTAATATCATTTAAAGTTATTTCAGTGGAAGGTACAGTTACGAGCTTCTCTGCTGTATTCTTCAATTCTACTGAGACAATTTTAAGAGCTGATTCTTCTAAATTTTCAATAATCTGGTTTAAACTAGTTAACAAGCCTTGAGTATGAGGTTGTATGATTTCAAATAAATCTAAATTATCAGATATTTGTACCTTTTTATTTAGAGCATTGTGAATGCTGGTAAATGGTAATGCTAAAGGTGATAATAACTCTTTTTTGGTCACATATTTACTAAGTAAACGAGTTTGATCTTTAATATTATCTTTTACATTATTTAAACTTTTTATAGTCGACAATTCACTTTGAATTTTTATAATTGCTTTACAAATTTGTTCTAGCGGATTAAATAAATTTTTTAATAACTCGCTGTCAGTAGTTAAAACAGCTCGCATACAAAGACTTATTAATTTATTTTGTAAACTGTCTAAGCTTTCAGTATAATCATTGACATCAATAGTATTGATATCTTTAGTATAAATACGTTCAAAACAGTTTTCCAACGTTTGTAACAAACTTTTCTCCTCAGCTAAAAGATCTATATGTGTACATTTATTCAGCTGGAGTTTTAAATTCTCTACTGGTTTTTCAAGAATCGAAAATAAGTTTAAGTTTCCTTTACCGACGTATTTGGCTTTAACTATGAATTTAAGGAGTTGTATTAAACATAAATTCATACCTTGTACCTCACTAGGAATATCTGTTAGGAGATATGCTATATCTATTGCGTTTGACATATCGATTATTTGTTCTTTAATACAATCGATAGCACCGAGCTGGTTTTCTTCCTTTTGCAGCTTGACGATATTTCTTTCGAAATCTTTAATAGCTTCAACTGGATCTTCATTTATTCCTTCAATAAGTGATAAAAAAGTATCAGCTACTGTTATTATATTTTTTATTTCGTTCACGGAAGTATTTTCAATATTTATAGCTTCAATAGTTTGTTGTATTTTTTGTAATGGCTGGAGTAATTTTTCTAATAAAATCGTGTTTAAATTCGAACTAATACTTGTTATAGGTGTATTGACAGTATTTACAGCTTTGTTCAATCGGTTTTTACATATATTAAGTTTATCTTCTATTTCTTTATTTGTATTGTTAATTTTATTAGATAATTTTTCGAAGCATCTCAATATATCATTTAAGGGATCCGAGAAGTCTTTTAATTGCGAATCTTGGTTAATACTATCGCAAAAAGTTCCTAGTTTTTCGGAATATTCTTGCAAAGTATTTAAATTCACCTTTTCTTCGATAATTTTTGTAAGATCGTGTACTAGTTGGTTGGCCGTTATTAAAAGCTGCATATCAACAGGGGATAGATTCAATTTTTTATCTTCTAAAATAGTGACACCAATAAAATTTAAAGTGGATAAAGGTCGACGAAGATCCGAGAAAAATTGATGTTCTTCTGAACATACCAAATCATGTAATTTCTGTATGAATGCTTGGAACTCTTCAATAGGTTTACAAACTACTGCTATATTAGCGAAACTCAATTTTAAAATACTCTCTCCAATGTTTATTATTTTTGTGGCTAATATTGTAACGCTATCGTCTTTCGGTAGTTCTACTATTCTACTACTTAATTGCAGATTTCTTTCTTTAGTAGATTTTAAAATATTCTCATGAACAGGCTGATCAAATTTATTTTCATACTCAAGTAGTTCAATGTACTCTTTTAAACAGTCATTAATAATCACAAGTATATTTTTTTCGTCACCGTTTTCCAGTACCAGATCACTAACAGACATTTCAGAAGACTTCAATAAGCTTTCTATCTTCACTATCATAGCAACGCTTTCTTCGTTTGATTCAGTTTTTCGTATTTCTAATACATCTTTCAATCTCTCAAGCGAACAAAGTATCTTCAGTTGTTCTTCTGTTCTAAGAGGAATATTTTCAACCAGATTAATCACATTTTTCACTGTTTCTTCCAAATGTTCCATTGCTGTTTTTAACTCGGAATCAGCAGGAATTACTACTACGGCCAGTCTTAAAATTTCTATTGCTGATTTAACATTTTCAGATGAAAAAGGTTCTGTATCGATTTGGTTGCTTTGATTTGATATTATGTAATTGTTTAAAATATTTATAGTGTTGTTGGCTTCGACGAACGCCGTTTTTTCTACTTCTGTGTGAATCACTGCCAACTTTATTGTTTCCTCGAGCGCTTTAACTGATTTTTGAAGATCGTTTAATGCCATCTTCTTTAGTTCAGGTACAGATTGAGTTTCTATTTCCAACAATATACTATTAAGATTATTTAACGAAAGTAAGACAAATTCGACGTGTGACGTCTCTTCTGATTGTATAGTATCAATATCTTCTATTTTTTGTTCTTTTGTTGGTTTGACACTGATTTCGATTGGCTCTTTTTCAAGTTCTTGGGAACTCGTTGCCTCTGTTTTCACATTATATTCTATAAGTACTTTTGAGGATTTTGTAGTATCTTCTTGTATATCAGTAATTTGTTGAGTACTTTCATATTCTGATTTATCTTCTGCAGGTTTCGCAGTATCCTCTTTTTGTTTATCTGTGATCTGAGGTGGTACTTTACACTCAGATTTCTCTTCGAAAGGTATTTCTGCAGCTTCGGATACTTCTTGAGATTTAGCAGCATCTTTTTGCTGGACATCCGGAATTTGTTGAAGAGATTCTGGTTTTTCTTCGATAAGTACTTCTGTAGCTTTTGTAATATCCTCTTTTTGTTTATCTGTGATCCCCTGTGGTACTTCAGATGCTGATTTATCTCCGATTACCGCCACTCCTGTAGGTTTTGTATTATCTTCTTTCTGCTCAACTTCGATTTCTTGTGTTTCTTTAGACTCAGAGTTTTCTTCGATAAGTACTTCTGTAGGTTTTGCAGCATCATCTTTTTGTTCAACCTCAATTTCTTGTGGTGCTTTAAATTCAGATTTTTCTTCGATAACTACTTCTATAGGTTTTGTAATATCATCCTCTTGTTTATCTGTAATTTCTTGTGGCGCTGTAGATTTAGGTATCTCTTCGATAAGTACTTCTGTAGGATTGGCAGCATCCTCTTTTTGTTCAACTTCAATTTCATATGGCGCTTTAGATTCAGACTTTTCTTCAACAAGTACTTCGTTTGGTTTTGTAATATCCTCTTTTTGCTCAACTACAATTTCTTGTGGCTCTTTAGATTCAGAGTCATCGCCTATAACTACTTCTGTAGGTTTTGAAATATCATCTTGTTTATCTGTAATTTCTTGTGGCACTGTAGATTCAGGTTTCTCTTCGGTAAGTACTTCTGTGGGCTTTGGAACATCCTCTTTTGGTTCATATGTAATTTCTTGTGGTGCTTTAGATTCAGGCTTTTCTTCGACATGTATTTCTGTAGGCTTTGTAATATCATCTTCTGATTTATCTGTAATTTCCTGTGGCGCTGTAGATTCAGTTATCTCTTCGGTAAGTACTTCTGTAAGCTTTGGAACATTTTCTTTTTGTTTATCTGTAATTTCTTGTGGTGCTTTCGATTCAGTCTTTTCTTCGATAACTACTTCTGTAGGTTTTGTAATATCATCCTCTTGTTTATCTATAATTTCTTGTGGTGCTTTAGATTCAGACTTTTCTTCGACAAGTACTTCTGTAGGTTTTGCAGAATCCTCTTTCTGTTTATCTGTAATTTCTTGTGGCGTTGTAGATTCAGTTATATCCTCGGTAAGTACTTCTGTAGGCTTTGGAACATCTTCTTTTTGTTCATCTGTAATTTCTTGTGGTGCTTTAGATTCAGTTTTTTCTTCGATAACTACTTTTGTAGGTTTTGTAATATCATCCTCTTGTTTATCTGTAATTTCTTGTGGCGCTGTAGATTCAAGTATCTCCTCGGTAAATACTTCTGTAGGTTTTGCAGCATCCTCTTTTTGTTTATCTGTAATCTCTTGTGGCGCTGTAGAATCAGATATCTCTTCGGTAAGTAGTTCCGTGGCTTTTGCAGCATCCTCTTTTGGTTTATCTGTGATTTCTTGTGGCGCTATAGATTCAGACTTTTCTTCGACAAGTAGTTCGGTAGGTTTTGAAATATCCTCTTTTTCCTCAACTACAATTTCTTGTGGTGCTTTAGATTCAGACTTTTCTTCTACAAGTACTTCTGTAGGCTGTGCAGCATCCTTTTTTTGTTCAACTTCAATTTCTTGTGGCGCTGTAGATTCAGATATCTCTTCGATAAGTACTTTTGTAAGTTTTGTAGCATCTTCTTCTGGTTTATCTGTAATTTCTTGTGACGCTGTAGATTCAGGTATCTCTTCGGTAAGTACTTCTGTAGGCTTTGGAACATCCCCTTTTTGTTCAACTGTACTTCCTTGTGGTGCCTTAGATTCAGACTTTTCTGCAACAAGTACTTCTGTAGGTTTTGCAGCATCCTCTTTCGGGCTATCTGTAATTTTTTGTGGCGCTGTAGATTCTGATTCTTCTTCGATAACTACTTCTATAGGTTTTGCCGCATCCTCTTTTGGTTTATCTGTAATTTCTTGTGGCGCTGTAGATTCAGGTATATCTTCGATAACTACTTCTGTAGGTTTTGCAGCATCCTCTTTTTGTTCAACTTTAATTTCTTGTGGCGCTTCAGATTCAGTCTTCTCTTCGATAACTACTTCTGTAGGTTTTGTAATATCACCCTCTTGTTTATCTGTAATTACTTGTGGTGTTTTAGATTCAGACTTTTCTGCAACAAGTACTTCTATAGGTTTTGCAGCATCCTCTTTTGGGCTATCTGTAATTTCTTGTTGCCCTGTAGATTCAGATTCTTCTTCGATAACTACTTCTATAGGTTTTGCCGCATCCTCTTTTGGTTTATCTGTAATTTCTTGTGGCGCTGTAGATTCAGGTATATCTTCGATAACTACTTCTGTAGGTTTTGCAGCATCCTCTTTTTGTTCAACTTTAATTTCTTGTGGCGTTGTAGATTCAAGTATCTCTTCGATAACTACTTCTGTAGGTTTTGTTATATCACCCTCTTGTTTATCTGTAATTTCTTGTGGTGTTTTAGATTCAGACTTTTCTGCAACAAGTACTTCTATAGGTTTTGCAGCATCCTCTTTTGGTTTATCTGTAATTTCTTGTGGCGCTGTAGATTCAGGTATATCTTCGATAACTACTTCTGTAGGTTTTGCAGCATCCTCTTTTTGTTCAACTTTAATTTCTTGTGGCGTTGTAGATTCAAGTATCTCTTCGATAACTACTTCTGTAGGTTTTGTAATATCACCCTCTTGTTTATCTGTAATTTCTTGTGGTGTTTTAGATTCAGACTTTTCTGCAACAAGTACTTCTATAGGTTTTGCAGCATCCTCTTTTGGGCTATCTGTAATTTCTTGTTGCCCTGTAGATTCAGATTCTTCTTCGATAACTACTTCTATAGGTTTTGCCGCATCCTCTTTTGGTTTATCTGTAATTTCTTGTGGCGCTGTAGATTCAGGTATATCTTCGATAACTACTTCTGTAGGTTTTGCAGCATCCTCTTTTTGTTCAACTTTAATTTCTTGTGGCGTTGTAGATTCAAATATCTCTTCGGTAAGTACTTCTGTAGGTTTTGTAGCATCTTCTTCTGGTTTATCTGTAATTTCTTGTGGCGCTGTAGATTCAGGTATCCCTTCGATAACTACTTCTGTAGGTTTTGTAACATCCTCTTTCGGGCTATCTGTAATTTTTTGTGGCGCTGTAGATTCAGATTCTTCTTCGAAAACTACTTCTATAGGTTTTGCGGCATCCTCTTTTGGTTTATCTGTAATTTCTTGTGGCGCTGTAGATTCAGGTATATCTTCGATAACTACTTCTGTAGGTTTTGCAGCATCCTCTTTTTGTTCAACTTTGATTTCTTGTGGCGCTTCAGATTCAGTCTTCTCTTCGATAACTACTTCTGTAGGTTTTGTAATATCATCCTCTTGTTTATCTGTAATTTCTTGTGTTGTTTTAGATTCAGACTTTTCTTCGACAAGTACTTCTGTAGGTTGTGCAGCATCCTCTTTTTGTTCAATTTCTTGTGGTGCTTCAGATTCAGACTTTTCTTTGATAACAACCTCTGTAAGTTTTGTAATATTATCTCTTTGTCCATCTGTTATTTCTTGTGGTGCTTCAGATTCAGCTTTCTCTTCGACAAGTACTTCTGAATATTTTGTAATTTTCTCTTTTTGCTCCATTACAATATTTTGTGGTGCTTTAGATTCATATTCTTGAATATCCGTAGCCAATTTTGAAGTTTCAACTGATTCACCCACCATATGTACATCTGAACTTTCTTTAGCATCTTCAGTTCCTATATTTGTAACTTGTTGCGAACCATCTTCGATAAGAACTTTGGAAGTTTGTACAGTTTCGTCCTCGACAGATACTCTTTGAGATTTTGCAGCATCTTCTTGTACTGTATAAGTTATTTCTTCTGGCAATTTAATTTCATCTACTAAAAGTGGTGCTTGATCACTTAACATACTGTCTCCAAATATTACATCTTCATCTGTTGTTACTTCAACATATACTTGTCTATCTGCCGTTTGTATTGTTTCAATTACGTTCATAACTTTAGACAACAATTTAGAAACTGGTGATTTAACTTGTTCTAAACGTTCTTCTAATGAATCGTTAGCAACATCTAGATTATTTTGAATGTTTATTATATAAGATTTCGTTTCCTCTAATAAATGTTTCTCTTCTTTCGATAAATATGATGAACAAACCTCTGCATAAGTGTCTATAGCAGAAGTTAAAGTGGATAATGTTGTTTCTGTACTTGAGCCGATAACTTCATCGATTATCCTGTTGGCGTGATAAATTTTAATTTCTTCTGCATGCGCTTTTTCCAATTGTTTTAAAATATCTGGTAATAATTCAACGAAATTATTCAAATAAGGCGACAGGTCTATAATAGCAGAATTTGGATCAACGCTTTTCGATGCTTCCTTCAAAATATTTATAAATATGGATACTTGATTGAATTGGACTTGTGCAATGTTATCAATTATAAGTTTTTCGTTAATGAAAGCGTCAATTTCACCAAATATTTTACTTATATTTTCCAAAAATTTATTATCGTTCTCACTAAGTGGTTTTTCAATTAAATCGTGAATCTTAGTTTGTAAAGCATAAGAGCATTTATGCAAATTGATAATTTTCTCCTTGTCAACTGCTTTATATTTTATAGCAGCTATACTTTTCGTTACATTTTGCATGGCATCTGAGGCTAGTTGTATATTTTCCAATTTAACCTTTTCGTTTTGTTTCTCAATTTCTCTTATATCTTTTAAAATAAAAAAACTTTTATTTATCAAAAGCTGAAGGGTTTTTATAAAAGGTACTTGAGTATTCAACTTATTTTCCAAAAATTTGCTTATTTTTGTAATATATTCGTTTGTTATATTATATTCTTCAGAAATAATAAAAGTATGCAGCATTTCAATTATTTCCATTGTATTTTCGACATACGCAAGTTCTGCTTCACTTAATCCACTTGCTTTCGGAATATCTTCAATAATAAGTGGTATTGTATAAGATAAACTGTCAGGTAAAATATTTTTATAGCATTTTTTATTCTTATATTTCTCACAAACCATCTCCAAGTTTTTCAATTCTTTCATTAAATTGGCACTCATTGCTGCAAAACGTTTAATTTCAACAATTTCCATTCCTTCATTTATAATGGTGTTTACACAAGCAGACCAATCAGGAAGGGCCTTTACCCTTTCTAAAAGAAGTTCTTTCAGTTGAGCTAAGTCAGATTTACACAGTAAGTCACTTGCTTTGTCATTTAATACATGTTTAACAAACAAATTTAAATTATTCAACAATTTCTCAACATCTTCGCTATAAACTTTTTTTGAAAGCTGTATTGCAGTATCCAACGCTTCCTTAAGATTACCCTTTATTTCCATATCCTTAAATTCTTTTATTATTTCAAGCAAGTTCACCGTCTCGTTGGATTTTTCAACAGTTGCGCTTTTTATTAATCCATTAATATTTTTTATCATTTCGTCGACATCCTTTTCAATATTCTTGTTAGTAACTTGTTCGTTTAAAAGTTCAACCAACTCGGAATTCCCTTCATTAACTACATCTATAACAACTTGCTTTAAAGTATCTGAATATTTTTCTAAAGTATAAACGTATTCATAGTCCAATTTAAGTTTTTCTAAATAGTGCATTAGTTGTTCAACTTTTTGTGATAGTTCAACGTTTTCCAGTTGTTCAATGTTTAGTGAAATATCTTTAAAATTGCTCAAAGTTTTATTTATTGATTTAATTTTGGTGATTTCGGCTTTTATAGATTCTACGTTAACTGTAACAGCTGCTTTTTTGTTTTCCGGAAGATTAGTACGACCTAGTAATAGATTCAATTTTTCTACTGCAAGTTTAAATTCATCTAAAGCGTTTGGATTATCCTTCAATAATAATTTTTCCAAAGATGAGTTCATATTATTTAATAATTCCCGTGTTGTTTTCGTAGCTACACTTTTTTCTAATTCGGGCACAAGATTTGTTATATTTTCTAATAAATCGTTTATTTGGTATATTATTTTAAAATAAACTTGACTATCTCCTGCTTTAGGAAATACCATCAACTCTTTTATTAAATCTAAGTACTCCAAAGTTAGTTTTTGTTCTACAACTTCTTCGTTTAGCTTTTTTAACGATTTAATTACATCGTTTAATTTTTTAATAATTAACTCTTCTTTAATCGAAGAATTTTGAAACATTTCATACAAATTTTCAGTGTCTAATACAGTCACTATTTCGTTACAAGAATGTTCAACTAACTCCTCTAATTGTTCAACTATAATTGAAACGAATTCAATTACTTCTGCATCATTATAATCACAAATACCTTCTTCTACTTTCAAAATATCTTCATAAGTGTTTTGAATAATCATTTTTCGAATAGATCCTTCAGAAATCTCTTGCAAATTCAATAACTTAAATTCCAATTCCCTCAGTTTCCTTCCTATTATCATTTTCTTCATTTCAACGGTCAACAAACTCAAAACGTTGTTCAATGCTTCCGAAAATTCCCTAGAAATGTCTTGTTCTATAACAGAAATGCCGCTTTCCAAGACTAACAAGTTATCCTCCAATAAATCTTCATCTAAAGCTGTTAAACCACATAAAATATTATTTGTAACATCGATTATTTGTTGTGCTTGTTCTAGTTGCAAAGTTGTTGTTCTACATTCATCACTTATGGTTTCCAAAGCAACGAGCAAAGGTAATTTTATAGAAGATGAAGAAGTTTCTGAGAAAACTTGTATGTTGTTTTTTAAAGATTGTAATAATTTCGCTAGCTGCTCAGTTTTTATGCTGTTAATATTTTGTTGCAAATCTTCGATATGTTGAGCTTCGTCTAAAATTTGTTGGTGCATCACAGCGACGTTATATTGCAAATGCTGGAGATCTTTTATAATATCTTCATCAGTTTTTGCAGATAATTGATCCAATGAATCTATTATTAGATCTTCTAAGACCTCTAAAGGAATTATATGTTTTTGTAGAAGAGCTCGATCATTTTCAGTTAAATCCGTTTTTAATTTACAAATAAGTGGATCATTTATTGTTATATTAAGTTCGTTTATTGATTCTAGCATAGATAAATAATGTTCTACACAGGATTTGTTAAGTTTTTGAATAATATTTTTAGTATCTTCCAGTAAAGAATTTGGAACGACTGTTAAGGAAGATCCTTCTAATATAATGACTTTACTATCTTCTGATCTACTCAATGGTTCTATTATTAATTTTTCATCTTGATCGATTTGAGATTCTTCTTTTAAATGTTCATTTAATTCCAATATAGCACCAATAAAATCAAGTAAAGAATGTGTAACATGTTTCAGTCTCTCATTTCTTATTTGTTTTAAAACATTAAGCAATTCTTTAGCGCTTGGAGTTATATTTTCAATAACTGTAGATAGATCGCTACTAAGTGGAATGGAGAATCTAAGTTTGTGTAATAATTCTGAAATATTTGATATATCGTTGAAATCGCTGGGTTGGATGTCGTAGTTAAACAGCTCTAAAGAAATGATTTCGATGCAATTTCTTAACGGACTGTATAAAGTGAACAGCTTTATCTTCAGATCGTCTGGGATCATTTCTAAAATTTGGTTAATGGAAATCAGCGGGTCGCGAATAGATGCGAAGCTTTCTTGGCTTTTCTTAATATGTTCCAAGCTCTGTTCAAGTAAATCCAACGGCTCAACCAACTCCCTCACCTTATCAAAATGTGAAGAACCACTTTTAATATCTTCAATTTGTTCCAGAATTTGCGATGTAATCTCGAGAACGTCAGATGGCATTTCTTCCGACAAACTAGCTTCATAGAACGTCGTTAAAGTTTTCTCTAATTCGTCGATATTTTCAGCAACAACTTCTTTCCTTTCACTTTCTTTTATAGATCTTTTCATATTGATAATTTTTTCCTGCAAATCTTCAATATTTTGTTCGCCACATTGTACCAAAACTTCCAAGTGCTGTGCTTCATCTAAGATCTGTTGGTGGATAACAGCAACGTTATATTGCAAATGCTGGAGTGTTTCGAATAAATCCTTATTAACATCGTCATCAGGTCTTGCTGCTAATTGATCTAACGAATCTATTATTACGTCTTCTATAATCTCTAGAGGAATTACGTGTTTTTGTAAAAGAGCTCGATCACTTATTGTTAAACTTGTTTTTAATTTACAAATAAGTGGATTGTTTATTGTTTCTTCAAGATCGTTTATCGGCTCCAACGTAGATAAAGAGAATGTATTTAGCTTTTCAAGAATATTTTTAGTATCTTCAATTAAAGATACTGGTACAACTGTTGAAGAAACTTCTTCAACTACTACAACAACACTATCATCTTCCGTTTTGTCTTCTATCAAACCATGAATATTTTCTCTTATTTCGTATATTTTTCCTCTTAAAACAGAAAACAATATGCACAAATCTATATTTTCCAAAACAGTATCGTCAACAATAACAGAATCTTCTAACAAATTCAGCAAATTAACGCTATCTTCTAAAACATCTTTACCAGAAGCTGGTGTGATGCTTCTCATCAAACTATTGATCAAAAGAATTGGTTCGTTCAAATTTTCCAAAGCAGTAACTGTACCGTTTGTCTGATATTTTTTAGCTTCTTCCACCGTCTGTGAAAGATCTTTTTGTAAAGTAGCCAAGTGTGTTAAACCTTCTAATATAATTGTATCAGAAACACATTTTTTAGCCGTTTCAATACTATTTAGTAATTCTTCAATAACTTCAGTTATATTACTAAAAACAAGCTTAGTAACTTTATCTAATACTTCGGTAAAAACTTCTTCAGATTGACCAGAAACTTCTTCTTCTTGTTTAATAGATTCTCTAATTCGTTTGATTGATGTTATTATTGCTTCAACTGAAGCAGGCAAAGCTTCCAATATGTTCAAGTTGATCACAGCTGCATGTTTGTCATTTGGCTCTTGAATTTTTATTACGTTTAAGCTTTTTGAAATATCATCGACTGGAGTAGTAATGTTATCTAAGAGAGCGCGACGAACTTCTTGCTGTAAAGACTTTTCAGTAGTGTATCTTTGAGCTTCTTTTTGAATAATCTTTATTTCTCTAATTAATATTTCTACTGGATCTTGTAGTTTATCCAAAATAATTGACCCTATATTAATACTATCGTCTGTTTTAATTTCCAGTAAGGATTTTTGTATACTTTCAGCAGCTTCCATTAATTTGTCAAGAACATCTGTATCTTTAACAGCAGATTGTCTTCTAGATAAAACTTGAGGTTTTTCCGCTATCATTTTATCCAATTTTACTTTCATTTCTTTAATGGTAATACAAACTTCTTGTATTATTTTCGAAGGCGTCATTCTTCCAGTGGCTTGAGTGATGTTTAGTTCTTTTTCTAAAGCTGCAATATTTTCAACGTCCTTCAAAGCTTGCTGTATCTTATTTCCTGTTATAGATAAAATGTTGAAACAAGTTTTTTGTATTAAAGTATGTTCTTTTTTCTTCATACTGATGCAATTTTCCAATACTATTAAGGATTTTTGTAAGTCGAAAATCGGAGGGGCGACTAATTCCACTACATAAATTTCCGGACATATTTCTCGTTCTTGAAACGTTTCGAAAATTGTTTTTAAATCTTTTATCGGTTGACTGATAGTATCGAGTATTTCAAAACTCGCGGACGTATTCGTAGATTTTTCTTTGCTAATATTTTCTTCAACTGTATTTAACCCCATAATTATTTCTTCTAAAGTTTTCTGTAACTCTTTGGTTATGGAATTTTCTTCGTCTAAGAGTTCTGTTATTTTATTAGCGGTAGATTTAGGATCTATCACCAATCCATCACCTTCTTCTCCTTGTAAATCTCTTTGGAATGTTTCTTCTAAGCTAACAGCTTTTTTAACGCCTCGTCTAAAACCGTCTTTAGACATTTCATCCGAGCTTTGAGAAGAATGTCGCTTTCTCTGACTTATTTCTTGACTGTCTCTCCAATTCACTCTCAAATCTGAACCTATTTCGTGTGCAGTGTGTGGTGTAAGGGGTCTTCTATCATCATCTCCTGGTAAACTAGATGTTTCCGTGATAGCAGCGACTTGGAAGGCATTTTCTTGCAGAATATGATTTTTATCCGAGCTCATGGCGCTTTCATATTCCCCGTAAGATTCGGTGTCTAATTCAGCTGCTCCAGCTAGACTTTCATCTCCTTTTTCTGAATCTATCGATAAATTTTGTGTCAAGCTGTAATAGGAGTTGCTTCTTAAAGAATCGGATTTTCTTGGTGGTCTTTTGGGAGTTTCCCCGCTCGAAGTTAATTCTATTTTTAATTTTTCCGATGTAAAAGTAGCTTCGTTTGTTATAGATAAAATTTCTTCAATGTCTGCTTCCGTACGCAAGTCTTCTTCAGCTGTATGGAAGTAGTCATCGGATACGTCTACGACTACAGCTTCCATCAATAAATTACCGGATTGAGATGATTCTTTGACAAATCGAAGTGGTGGTAGGTCAACGACGTTATGTTCTGAAAACAACCAAGTGGGTTTTAAAGTCCAAGTGACCTTTTATCTTACCTGAAAAATGTTCAGAAAGTTGTTCTGCATACATTTCCACAATCTGAATGGCTTCTTCTTCAGTTAAATCTGGGGTTTCGTACAAAGAAACCGAAACTTCCTTACCGTCAAATGAAAAAGATACTTCGCCATGATCAGCCAAAGTAATAGACTGATCTCCTGCAGTATCGTACATTTGAGAAGTTCTTTCTTCGTGAATAGTTGAAAGCGAAAGCTGACGCTCCAATTCAGCACGTTGGTTTCTTGGTTTCTGATCTTCAAAGCCTAATAAAGACGCAGAACTTGCCACAGTTCCCATGCAATTTCTGGCTTCGCACGTATATGTACCCAAGCAACACGTACCGTCCTATATTTTATTAATTATTAATATACAGCATGATTTTATTAAAAAATACAAGAATTTTCCAAAGTAATCTAAATCTTTCACAAACAATATTTCATATTACTTTGGAAACATCCTGTATAAGGAGAGCAATAATAATAAATAATAAAAAAGAAGGTACTCACTTGTCCCGACGTTATTCTATGTATATCACCAGGTTTAAGTTCAATTCCATCTTTGTACCACTTCAAAACCGGTTGTGGTACACCTATAACCTTACATTCTAAATTTACGGCGCCCTCTTCCGATAGCACCGCGCGTAAACATTCCAGGAATTTCGGTTTCCGGAAATGCTTTGGAATGCTAACTTTCAAAAAACATGACGTTACCGAATGCCCGAATTCATTGGTAGCTATGCATTTCCATTCTGCTTGATCGTTGAGTTCTACCGGTCGAAAATCGAGATGGCACACTCCAAGATTTTCGCGAAAAACGATATATTTTTCCGGTTCGTTCGTTATCGGCTGGTCGTCTCTAAACCACGTTATGTATGGCAATGGCGTTGTAACACTCACTAGAATATAAAAGTAGGAATTACACTAACAAGTAGAAAACAAAATTAACTATTTATAAAACTCTGGTGAAGCCAGCCACCTCTTGTATTATAGAAGCATCTGAGTTGTATATTTTGGCGTATTTTGTACTTGATAATAAGGAATAGAAGGGGTGATGGGAGAGGAAAATATAAAAGGATATTGGGCGGAGTAGAATCCAATGAGACCTCTCGCGGAAAAAAATTGTAATTGTCGCAACGAGTAAAACAATTCGTATTGCATTGTTTTTGTATTATATACAAGTCAACGTAATTACCGTAAATTCGTAATTAATTTGTACAATTTTGTGTCAGTGACAAGCTTAAAACTGTGTTTATTTACAACCATACCTGTAATTTTGACATTACTGATGTCATTGAAGGTTTGGAAGTGTCACATTACCTACGTCTACTTCCCTCTTCCATTTCCCTCACTGATTTCCCTCACTCGTTCAATAAAGCAAAATATTTATTTGAGTAATATATTTTATTGAACAAATTCTTATATAGAAACAACAGGGCAATTAATTAACAACAACATTTAAATAACATATATTATTGATCAAATTAATGGTAATATTTGACTTATTATAGGATTTAACCGAGATATTTAACCTCCTTGATGATTTGAAATTTCATTACTGTCACTGCCACATTTTTTAATGGTGTCAAATAATTTTCAACTTAATTTTTAATTTAATTTTTACTACATTTAAAAAATGTGAAATATAATTTTCAACAAACGATGTGGTTGTAAATAAAATAGTATACATACCTAGAAGGAAAGTTTTCATTAATGTCTCGAGATTATAGGTAATCTCTCGACAGTAATGAAACACTTCCCTCCTCGGTATGTAATATACTATTTTCTATTCAACTCAACTGTCATAATTTCTGAGGTTTTATTCTTATATATTCAGAGATATTATGGAAGAGGTTATTTTTGTTTTCATTGCACTTCTAATATGACAGTGTCACTTATTTCCTTTTTAGGTACCATGCAAAAATATATGGCCAGCATTTAAAACTGCCTGTCCCTCAGCATTTACCAATTCAAATAAACTTTGAATAGTGTATACCTAATCCATAGTTACAAAAACAAAGAGAAAATAAGTCGGTATTAAAGATTTAAAATACTACTCAATACAAACGTACCTTCCCTGTAACTTTTGTATATATGACTATATCAAAAATAAAAACACAAAATCGGACCTAAACTTGTTTTATTTTTGATAAATATCAACCATACCTATTACTCCAAAAATAAAAATATTAGGAGTCAAAATTTAGTTTAACAACACAAAATACTAAAGCACAATCAAATAAAAAGCAAAAGTTTCACAAAACACACTGTTCAAACTTTAGTTGAACGCTTTTATTTCTTTGTTTTCGAGAGGACTTATTTAATTTTTCTATCACAAGTGTGACGCCCATGTTAAACTTTCTCTTATACCTCCTCTTCTGGTGCTCTTGATTTATCAAGGTTCTAGGAAGGAAAAAAAGGGACGCAGCCCTTGAGTGGTGAAAACAAACATGTGGTTTTCAAGAGATCTGTTTTGGGAACATTGTAAAATAACAAAAATTCATGCATTCACTTTACTACTCTCTCTCAGTTTGGTTCTTCTCGAGATTACTTTTATTACATTCAATTATCGCCAAACAACGTGCATTCATTCTCTTTATCTTAACTCAGTCTCTTTTATTGTTTATGTCCGATTTATAATCTAAGTTAATCATAGGTGTTTTTAAAGTTAAAATATTGTAAATAGGCTGTTGATTAGTTAGAATATACGCCAGTTAAGTCAACAAGCCTTTTATTTTTCTCCGCCGTCCTATGGAATTTTTCTTTGGAGAAAACTAAGATTTTCTCCGTCGATGTTTTTGGTGTGCCGAGTGGTATCGAAACAACACACACTGAAAATAACTAAAACACCAAAATAAAACCACTTAAATATCAAAGGGCTTATACGGTAGCTGATTTGTTTTACTCGTTGCTAAGATGACATTGACATTTCGTAGCGCCATCTATCGAATTCTACTTTTCCCAATATAAAGGAATTGACAGTAATGATGAAGACATGGAGGATGAAGATAACATACTGAATCCCAATATGGTCTGTAAAGAGAGGAAGACGAAGAATTTTAATCAAAGGAGAGGGTAGAGTGGAAAAGGATGAATATATAATACAAGAAAAGTAGGATGATGGATCAATATTGATCGACTTGATGATGATCATAAATTAGGAAACAAAATATTAATTTTTTCTTATTTAACTTACCTTGGACAGTGAATCTGTAGGGTTCATTTATTTTAGTTTCGGTACTCTTCAGTCCTTGAATGAATTTAGGAGCTTGGCTCTTGGTAATAAGTTGTTCTCTCTCCTCTTCGTTTAGTTGGTTTTCAATATCTTCAACGGTCAATTCAGCTGAACTCCTCGCTTCTCCCATGCAGTTTTTTGCGATGCAACAGTAAGAACCCAAGGAATTTGTACCTGTCAAAATATGTCAAGTGTTTTATCGGATTAAATCAAATTCAAAAGTATCAGTAAGATTATTTAAATATCTGAATATTGTCAGATATCTTGAGAATAAAATACAATAGAGAAAGATGCTTGGTACCTGTTAATTGATACACATCTCCAGGCTTAAGCTCTTGACCGTCTTTGAACCACCTTAAGAGTGGAGTTGGGGATCCAACAACTTTACATTCAAACGAAACTAAACCTTCTTCAGTTAATACTGCTTTCAATGTATCCATAAATCTTGGTTTCCTAAAGTGTTTTGGTACTGTAAAAAAAGGGAATTCAGGAAAATTCTCATACATTTATAGATTTCTCTTAATAGAAACATACTTATCATGTCAACGTTACAAGTAGAAATGGAAACAACGCCTGTATCACTAGTTGCTACGCATTTCCATTCGCCTTGATCTGCTGCTTCTGTAGGTTTCACTTCAATCATATACCCTCCAATTCCGTCTGCCATTTGCTTGTACCTACTTCCCGAAGTTTCATCATCGATTTTCCCTTCTGAGTTATACCAATGGATCGATTTCGGCCAAGGAGGTACAGACACTGTGAATTAAAAATAATAATTGATAATAAATCAGCTTCTTCTGAAGTTTTCTTCTTTATCAATAATTCATTACCATTGGAACAATTAAGCTTACCTTGACAGGTTAATAATATCGAATCTCCTATTTTTATCGTGTCGTCTTGTAAATCTCGAATAAATTTTGGTGGTGGTCCGGTCGGTAAGCTATAGAAAAAGAAAACATGAAAGTATTTATTTTATATTCATTATACACCAACAAGACTCGTTGAAAGTATTCCTTAATTGAGAACTAAACATCCCTTATTAGGGTGTTCTATGTCGAGCAGATAGGTTAGATTAGGTTTTATGTGAGTAGGGCTTTCTCCCCACCTCCACTGCGACCTTCGTTAGGTCTATTGTGGCTCATCCCTAGTGATTACAATTTACCCCAAGGCCCCAAGACCCTCCGCAGTTTTATCCTACAAATTACAGATCCTACAGTCCAAGTTCGGAGCCAGACTCATCTTCTTTAGGTGGTAATTTAATCCACAATGTCCTGTAAGCAGTCTCGGCAGAATGCGTAGGTTAGTTCTACTCCATTCCAGGATCTGTTTATTTTTTGTACTCGAAGGGTAGTGTATGAACACCTTCGAGTAAGAAATCCCCGGTATGTCTGCCCAGTACGTGTAGGCTTATCTCTCCGCCTAGGTAGCTATGGCTGATCTAGCAATGCTTTCTGCAATGCCCAAAATTAGGTCCGATAAATAAAGTCTCTGATCCCTTTTTTGCCAGAGTAGCTACACCTCGTATCTGGACAAATTTAGGGTATTTTGTATTGTTAAGAGATTAAAAATTAAGTTATTAATAAAGTTTAGCTGAGAGCATTTGTTATGAATTCCAGAAGAAACCTCCAAACGCATACTTTCCAACTGCACAGCACTCCAGAATCCTAGAGCACAGTACCTGGGAGATTACTGGATAGAAGAGGAACATTTACCTAAGTTGAAGCCTGCAGATATCCCGAAATTCCTCCGGGAAATAGGACTAAAGGAGCTACTAGTTTCAGAGACTCCTCAGAAACTAAGTAGCAGTACCTTCAATGTTATTAATTTTTCTCCCTCGCTCTAGTTGTGTATATTCTTTGTTATTATTTATGATGTTTAATATTTACCTTTCCGCTGGCTTAAGAGACGATTCTCTACTATCTACCACATGTACTTTAGAACTGGAAATAGCTTTTCCCATACAGTTGACGGCTTCGCATACGTAAACTCCCAGAGACGTGGGATCGTTGGGATTTGCAGTTAAGGCAAAAACATCTCCGGCGTGAATTTCCTTGCCATCCTTAAACCAGCGTAGTGTGGGAGTTGGTACTCCAACGACCTTGCACTCCAATGATACAGTACCTTGTTCGGTGAGAAGAGCTCGAAGTTCTTCCAGGAACTCGGGTGCTTTGTATGTTTTTGGTACTAAAAAAAATATCATTCTGAATGTACCTACACAATTAATGAAGACTTGTACTTACCGAGTACGTTGAGATGGCATGTGCTGGACGCTTGTCCACTTTTGTTTTTCGCTGTACAAGTCCATCGTCCTATATCTTTAGTAGTAACAGGGGCGACATCTACGCAGTGGAACCCTCCCTCGTTGACCAATCTATATCTCTCTCCTTCTTTGATTTTTAGTTCGTTTTTCAACCATTCAATCTACAATTCAAAACAAAATAATTAATATGTTTGAACATTATTATCTTTCACGGGCAAGGAGTTTTCCGTGAATTTTATAATTTGTAAGCAGTTTTTATCCATACTGCTATTTAAAATAGCAGTTTACAAAGTTTTTGTTTTTTTAAATGGCTATTTTTATGTATTTTGTTGTTTTAAATAGCAGTTTACATACATTATGTTGTTCCAAATAGCAGTTTTCATTCATTTTGCTAGTTAAAATAGTTTTCAATGAATTTTTATTCAAAGTGGAGGTTTGTCTGAATTCCATTATTTAAATTATCAGTTTTTATCCATATTGCTATTTAAAATAGCAGTTTGCATACATTTTGTTGTTCCAAATAGCAGTTTTCATCCATATGCTATTTAAAATAGCAGTTTACATACGATTTATAGTTCCAAATAGTATTTTTTATTAATTTTGCTATTTAAAATAGTTTTTAATACTTAAATTAACCGTTTTTAGCTATTTAAAATAGAAGTTTACATACATTTTGTTGTTTTAAATAGCAATTTACATACATTTTGTTGTTTCCAATTGCCGTTTTCACAAAAGTTGCTATTTAAAATAGTTTTTAATAAGTTTTACTATTTGAAGTGGAAGTTTTTCTGAATTATTTTATTCAGATTAACCGTTTCAGGTCATATTGCTATTTAAAATAGAAGTTTACATACATTTTGTTGTTTTAAATAGCAATTTACATACATTTTGTTGTTTCCAATTGCCGTTTTCACAAATTTTGCTATTTAAAATAGTTTTTAATAAGTTTTACTATTTGAAGTGGAAGTTTTTCTGAATTATTTTATTTAAATTAACCGTTTTTGGCCACATTGCTATTTAGAATAGAAGTTTACATACATTTTGTTGTTTTAAATAGCAATTTACATACATTTTGTTGCTTCCAATTGCAGTTTTCACTAATTTTGCTGAATTACAAATTGCAGTTCTCATTAATTTTGCTATTTAAAATAGTTTTTAATGCATTTTATTATTTGAAGTGAAAGTTCTCCTCAACTCTGCTATTTAAATTAACCGTTTTTGGCTATATTGCTATTTAAAATAGCAGCCTTCATACATTTTGCTGTTTTAAACAACAATTTTTATGTATTTTGTTGTTTGAAATAGCAGTTTACATACATTTTGTTGTTTCAAACAACCTTTTTTATCAATCAGTTTAAAGTAGTAGTTTTTTTGTACTTTTTGATTAGAAATAACCGTTTTCTTGCATTTAGTAGCTTAAAATAACATATCTCATGCATTTTAATGTGAAATAGCAAGATTCATTCATTCTGCTATTTAAATTAACCGTTTTTAGCCACATTGCTATTTAAAATAGAAGTTTACATACATTTTGTTGTTCAAAATAACAATTTTCATGCAGTCAGCTGTTGAAAATAAAAAAATTTTCCAATAGCATACTCACTATTAAATCGCTATTGCTCTTAATTTCAACCAGAAACCTAGTTCTAGTACCAACTTTAACTGACAAATCGGTTAGCCGTCTAAGAAACGCAGGTGGTTCATCGCCATCTTCATCGTATGCCCCAACTCTTAGTTCGACATCTCTAGAAGCGACACCAAGAGGTGACCTCGCTGTGATTGTGTAAAGTCCAGCGTCTTCTTTGTTAACATTGTCCAGCGCCAGTTGAATAGTGTTACTATTGATTCTGAGCTGCCTTCTTCTTTCTGGTACAATTGGTGCGCCTCCATCTTTAGACCTGAAAAAAAAAAGAATATTCTTATAAATGAATAAAAAGCGACAGTGGAATATCGCATTTGAAATAAAAATTTTATTGTACGTCCATGGTAAATTGAACTTTGTACAAATCGATCGACAGCTGGGGTAAATTATCACTTCAAAAATATGTCTTAACTAAATGTCCCATCCTGTATGCCAGACAAAATATATAGAGCATTCTTAAGTTATACAATATTAGTATTGCAAACCCAAAATGAATTAATTACGTTTATGTGAAGCTGTGAAGCCGACTAAATAGTTTTATCCATTATCATCACTAACTATAGACTGGATACCAGCCAAATCCGTTTCGTATTTTTTATATTGTGATTTATAACACAATATTTTTTTATTTCATTGTAAAAAAATCACCAATTTGTTAGTTTAAATTAGGATTTTCACCGATACTGTTTTCAAAATTTAAACCAACTGGGTGAACATCCTTTTAAAAAACATAATTTCTCTTTTAAAAATAGTGTAAAAAGTGGTCCGCTGACGGAAGTATGCAGGATGCAGACTTACATTTCGTAGCAGCAATGTGTCCACCTCTTTTTCTAATGTCACACTGACAGTTCTCGTCAGACTTTGTTGTTTACGGTCAATTGTTGTTTATAAAAAGTGAATATTAATCTTATTGTTATATTTATTTTAATAATACAAAAATATGCCTAGATACACAGAAAAACATCAGCATCTTGAAAATTCTCAAGTATTTTCAGTTTGAGAAAGAAGCTGGTAATTATTGATTCCAAATCCTTTTCGAATTTGGCTGAGTACGATCTTGATGAATTTATTTATGAAATTTAAGGTTAGATTTATGTCAAAATAGCAAATAAAATAAACGACATACCGAAAACCCGGATATACGTCACAAACGATGACGCACACGAATAATGCTATTGAATGTACTATACATATCAATATTCACTTTTCATGAATAATAAAATTGATTGTAGACAACAAAGTACAGACCTAACGAGACCTGTCAATGAGAGATTGAAACGTGAACTTTCCGTTCATCGTTTCAGTTCATATTTTTATTGAAGATTTCCTTCAGAATTTTGATTTTTGGTGGAATAGTTTATAAATATTTCCTAAAAATATTTCATTCAAATTTCTCTTTTCTGTTCCGTGGTGGAATAAACTACTAGACCTAAAATCAAGATTCTTAATGTCTTTTACCGCTAAATTCAAAATTTTGGAATATCTATAAATAAGAATGAGGAAGGTTCCGGCAGGTCTTCTCTCATCGTCTGTCGACAATACTAGAAGAAGCTGGTAATTATTGATTCCAAATCCTTTTCGAATTTGGCTGAATACGATCTTCATGAATTTATTTATGAAATTTAAGGTTAGATTTATATCAAAATAGCAAATAAAATAAACGACATACCGAAAACCCGGATATACGTCACAAACGATGACGCACACGAATAATGCTATTGAATGTACTATACAGCTGGAAATTACTTCTTTCTTACACTAACAACACCTAATTTTATTTCTGTTTATCAAATACCTAGTTATGTTTATATATTTTTATTTTCTTAGTGACAGTTTGTGAAGGTGATGTTTTGTTTTTCTAAAAGCTATTAAGTTCATTTTGTTTGAATGTTTGTTGGCTTCATGCCATCCGACAGGTGTGACGAAACACAAGGAAAATATTACAAAATGACATAGGTACCTACTTACCTAAATCACTTCGTAAGGTTGACCGATAGAAAGAAGTTCATTACTGGTTAAAATTAACTGTTGCGAATGAAAACTAAGAATATTCACAAAAAGGTTTATATATAAGTGGAGTTGATATTAATTTAAATTTTTTATGATGCTCTCGATAATTTGTCCAGCGTATACCTACAGGATGCGTCAGGAAGAGCTCACACTATCTGCTTGGAACTTATTGTCAAACATTCGGGAACGGGTAGATGAGGCGAAAGTGATGTCAAATTAATTTTTCTTATACAGAGCCTTCTTTCAAAATTTGAGAAATAGGGTTACTTATCTAAAAAAATTGAGAGGCGTTGCAATATAAATAATATTTTGGATTTTTAAATGTTTTTAGAGAACTAAGAAAATGAAAATGATATAAATCAAAATTATAAATGGAAATAAGGAATTAGCAATATGAAAAATATAAAATGATGGAAATATAATTCAATTTTTAAATATTCTTAGCAAAATAAAAAGAAATAAGACCAATTAACAAGGAGCTTCATGATGTATGAATTTTTTGGGGTAACATTCACTAAGACCTTGAAGATCTATTGTGCCCCCTTACTTCTAATTAGTTTCTGAGGAGAGTGTCTGAAACCAGCAGCTCGTTTCGTCCTATTTCCCAGAGGAGATCACCAAAGTATTACGCGCATGAGATACAAACAAAATGTTTTCTACAAACCTCAAAAATATAGTTCTAAAATAAGTAACTATATGAAAAATAGTATTGAACTGGCTTAAACTGTTTTTCCAAATTAAGTAATTTCTTAATTATTGTTATAAGTTACCCAACTTTACCTTACATTAATAAATAAATGATTTCTTGGATTTTTGGTAACAAGGAGAATGAAAAAAAGGGTCACTTCGCGTAAGATAAAATACTAAAACTAAATAATAATATCAACAAAAAATTTAAATTCAATGTAATAAATACAGCTCCCTTGGGAGGAACTTTTTGATAAATTAAATAATATTAGATATAATTAAAATCAGTAAACCTTCTTAAAAACTAGAGTAAGGATTATTTATTTTTTTTTATTTCCGTTATAAATATATGCCCACGTTAAAAACTTCTTAACAAACAGATTATCTTCTAATATATATAATGCAATATCTATTTTTATTTTAAAGTAGCTACAAACATAATCAGTGGGCAAACGGCCAAAAATCAAAATGTATGAGTTTGACTACTAAAAAATAATGTTTTGTTGTAAGTTATAGATTAAACAGTTTAAGTAGAACTACAATTTATTGTCAAAAATTGTTCACATTTCAATACTTTGCTTACAACATTTAAATATACAAAGTATTTAAAATATAATTCAAGGATATTTTTCGTAATGTTAGATAGGGACCAGAATTTTATAAAAAATTAATATTATTCTTGATAACGGTATAACTGGAACGTACCGAAACGTTGAATAAAAGCTATAAAAATGACATTGGTTTGATTTTACAAAAAAATTCAAAAAAAGATAATGAACACACCACACGAAACATACTGGAGATTAAACTCATAGCTAGAGTTTAAAAAAATGTTCTTATTTATAATTTTTGGAAATAAATCAAACTTTAACCGTTAATTAACACCATAAATGCAGATTTTGACGTTATCAACAAACTTAGACTATGACGACACGTCCCCGCAGATCCATTTTACAGTTATGTAGAGACAAACAACTAAAATTTACATGAATCGAGAGTAAGTTGACGTTCCCAATGTCTCTTAAGCTGTTAATTTTATCTATGTACGTCACGAGAGGATGTTTTTTCTTCGAAGAGTTTAGGTATTACATTTAAAAGTGGAAAAATAACTCAAATTTCCCGTGCTTGCCCTTATTGCTATCTCCTACTCGTTTGAAGTATTCAAGAATGGTATGAAAATGGAGTACGACTTTTTTAAACATAACTATCCATTTTTTTATCAAACCAGAACGAATTTAAGAAAATTAAAAGTGCATTTGAACTTATTTTTCAACGACCTTTCTAAATCTGTTATTATTTTCTATGAACTCTATTTGGTAAAAAAGTTAGCACGCGTTTGACAGTTCTGTACAGGAATCCTTATGTCGCATCTTATAAATAACACAGTCACGGAAATTTGTTGATACACCCTCGTAATTTATGATAAAACTTTTGCTGACATTCTTACCCACTAGAAACAGATCCATAACATCCTTGGGCATGCTTTCCAGCAGAACAAGAACAACAACTACTTATATTTTGACCCATATCACACGTTACATCTTCAAAAATAATAAACAAATCCTAAACTGTAACATCAATAACTAATATTTCAAGTAAACTGAAAATTCACGATCGAGAAAAGCACAAGATAGACTAAAATAGATTTGGTTTATTATGTAGATAAATCGAAAGAGACAGATCGAAATGTTTGTCAGTTTTTCGGGTGTTGAAGGAAAAAAAGTGTAGCCACTGCTACTGGCTTTTACGCGACCAACTCAACGACTGTATGAAAACTTGGAAAACTATTTTCTATATGCCAAGGAGATGAGCGAGTTCGGTTGTCCTTATGCTTATTTTTACCGATCGCCATGAATGTGAACCTGGTCTGTGTCAATATTAACATAGTTTGGTGAATACTATGTGATATTTTTTCATAAGCCAAAGGTTTTTTAAAGCTTGGACTTCTTTAGCTGCGTTGTGGGATTTTTGGTAAAGGCAAAATGGGTTTGCGTCACTGACATGCTATTGTGACTGTATTGTACACGTTCCGGAATATTTTTATTTATTCGCTTGATACAAATACTGTTATACTGAAATGATGGTTTGGGGAGCAGTATATGTACGTGGTGCTAGACCTCTTTGTATAATTTGTACTGTACAACTTTTCGAAGAAATTCGTTACAGAATTAAGCAACAAGAAGGAATGGGATCCAAATACCATTACCAGACTTGGAAAGAATGCCATTCAATGGTACACAGATGGCTCAAAAGCAATAGGAGGAATTGGGATAGGAGTGTTCGGTCCAGAAACCAAACACTCCGAAAGCTTAGGAAATCCACGCCATAAGAAAGTGCGCCCAGTTCAATATTGATAAAGGATACAGAGGACAAAGGATTATCATAATGACAGATAGTCAAGCAGCCATTAAAGCACTGAGTTCTTGCGTAATCAGTTCCAAAATGGTGTGGAAATGCCTGGACAAACTCAATGAACTAGGTGAGAACAACTATGGATTCCAGGAATAAAAGGAAACGAAATATCAGATGAACTAGCAAAGAGGGGGACTAAAATACCTTTCTGGGAGCCTGAACCCTTTTGTGGAATCAGCCCCAATGTAATATTGGAAGAAATAGGTGAAGCCGAAAGAAAGAGAAGATCCGACCATTGGAAAATTCTAGTAGGGCTTAGACAATCAAAGATTCTTCTGGGTGACTACAACCGGTTGAGATCAAATGAATGCATAAGTCAAAGTAAAACTGCGCTAAGAGTTTTAACAGGGATCCTAATGGGACATTGTCGCCTGAATGGGCACCTGAAAAAATTCAAAATAGTGGAGGAAGTGCCGTTACGTCATACATTGTCTAGCTTGTTCGCTCATTTATGAAATGGATGAGATGAAATTATGACATCATTAACATATTTCTTAACTAATGTCGATGTAAATTTTATCTGTTACTTTCGACAATTCAGTTGTCACTTCTTAACATAAGTATATGTCATGGATTATAATTTTGAGGTTATGTTTATACGTCACATAGTCTTCTTGTTGAGCGTCATCGTTTGTGACGTATATCCGGGTTTTCGGTATGTCGTTTATTTTATTTGCTATTTTGACATAAAGCTAACCTCAAATTTGATGAAATAAATCATCAGGATCGTATTCAGCCAAATTCGAATTAGCTATGAAATTAATAATTACCAGCTTCTTTTTCTAACTGAAAATACTTGAGAATTTTCAAAAAGTTGATGTTTTTCCGTGTATCTAATCAAATCTTTGTATTATTTAAATAAATACATCAATATTAACTTTTTATGAATAATAAGATTGATTGTAGACAACAAAGTACAGACCTAACGAGACCTGTCAATGAGAGATTAGAAAAAGACATAATAATACACATTGCCGTTACGAATGGTACATCTGCATCCTATTTTGAATTACTCACAACTCTTTTTACGTAATATACTATTATTTGTAATGGTTTTATTTTATTATTGATACGACTGTCAAAATTTTAACGTCCCTCTCTAAACGATGTAATACTGAATGACATAAATATGTCTAGCATTGTTTACTTATAATGAATTTTGAAAACTTGACTTCCTCCAAAATGCACATCTCAAAAATAACTATTGGCGTCGTTATTATTCTATTTTTGTAACGAGTAAAGTAACTGATGCTGGAAATACTGATAAATTCACATTTCATTGATAATTGAAAAAAAATGCCAATTGAACTCAGCTGGCCAGAATTTGGTAACTGAAATTTATTGTTTATTATTCTAGTAATATTAAATTATAATAACAAAATACGTTATTATATGCTGGGAAAAATAAACTTAAATTTTTTAACGTTCTACTTCAGATCTACTTTGGACACGTACAGCTAGATAGCGTCGCGATCTACTCCCAAAACAAATATTTTTGATTATTTTTTTCACTTGTCAAAATCTGACATTTTGGTGGTTTTAACCAATAGCAATACATTATTCTAGCCAATCATTCGGTATTATACTGATAATTATGCTTCCTCATCGATAAAACCTTGTTTACATCGAAAAGTCAAAATTTTACTTTGAATTTGTCATTATTGACAACTAAAAGCGCTTTCAAAAATCCTTTTAAATTGTTGAAAAAAATAATCTTCCCAAATACAACTCGCTCTTCAAATTTTATCACATAATTTTTTATTTTCATCACTCAAACTTGTTTATTTGAGGCAAAAACATTCAAACAAACCGAATTTAGATAAAATCACTCCTCCTAACGGAGTCGTGATTTTATCAAATCGGTTTGTTTTCATATTTTTGCCAAATAAACAAGTTTTCGTGGAAAAGAAAAAATTATCGATAAAATTTGAAGCACTCGTGGCATGGAGAATAGAGATAAGGAGCACAAACTCTGTGTTATAAAAAGTGACCATCGAATGTCTGAAATTGTGATGGCGCTAGTGTAGCAAATTGGTCTGATTTGTTTAGTTGGAATGTCATGGTAAATTATTTAAGGTTATGTAAATATGAGGATGGTTTGTTTATTTTAATTAGGTTACATTTTATGCATGGTTTTAGCAAATTTCAAGGAAAAAATAAGTAGCTGGTGCTATGTTTGGTTAAAGGTAAGTTTCTTCAATATTATTATATAATTTTGTTGCAAAATAGTAATGAAAACAATAAAGAAATTTTACACTTCTACTTATTATCTGAAATATGTACCCATAAGTAACTGATTCATTATTTATGATGTTTTAGACAGACGATGCCCCGAAAAAGGTGATGAGTAAAATTAAAATCCACTGAGAATTTTGTTCACTGTGCAGTAGCAATTGAGTCCATTTGTCACATCAAAAAGTTTTAAGTGCTGATTGAAGTGGAATCAAATGAAGAAAATACTCCTCTTGAATAATTCCAATTATATGGTCTTGACCAACACAATTTTTGTTTCAAGATGGTAAAATATACAAATTGTGATTGGCTTAGTTTTCATCATGTTCTATAATTGAGTATTATATATTTGTGTTCGAAGCTCGGTTTGAAGTAGAATTTAGAAATGAACCAAAACAGTTCGAAGAAGGTGTGGTAGTGTATGGGCATGCAAGAATTGTTTTTATATAAATTGTAATCAATATGTTTAGTAAAATAGATCTAGAGATATAGAAAGAGTTTAATTCACAAGACTCATAATATCAATTATAGTTGAAAATAATAGCATCAATTAACTCTTAATTTTATATAAAAAGTGATTGGTATTATGACCTTTCTTGAATCTAGCTCAACCAGTCTTTCTTTGTCAAACCAGGCAATGTTTAGATTTCCCTTGCTTACAGTACAAATATTGGTTCAGTTATGCTAAGTTATGTTATAGTAAATGACAAATATGTACCACCTCCCAATTAATTCTAATGAATAAAAATTCTTGACAATTTAGATAAACAGCTTTTCTTTAATCCCCTCTGATACCCAATTATTAATAAAACTGTTCAATTTATTCTGAAAAGGTTGAATATCATTTTTAAACACTTAATTATCTGTACATTAAATAGTAAATACAATCATTTTCTCTTCTATTGAAAATAGAATTAGGTAATTAATTTTTAATGAAAACATATGTACTTTTCGAAGAATTTATTGATTCAAAAAAAAATATAAACAAATGTATTCATAAGATAATAAGCGTTCATTTTTTATTTACTTAATAGACATCAAGATAATAGGATCATACTATTATAACACCTTACAAATTTGGAAATTACTTTTCAAAGAGTAGACCGATCACTAAGAAGCAGCATATACTTCTCAGGCTATATGCCCGAAAGAAAATGAATTACACTTCTAAATTAAACAGGGTATATGTACAAGATAGAACCTACCATTTTACAATCACTTGTATCCAAGTTTTGGCGTATGTGCAAATTATCAGTACAAGGTAAATATCATCTGTCCGGAAGCTCTGAGAGCATAATTCTGTACTGTAGATTATTTGAACTTGCAGTTAGGTTCTCAGCATATCAATTATTATTGTATGATAAATTTGGCAAATTTACAGTAAAAAATTATTAGTTACAAATAATTTCAACAATACACATATCCTCTGCTAACAAAGGAATGTATCGGAAACTAAAATAAGTACATACTAAGGTGCACTTAAAAATATGGACCCTTAAAATATTTAAAATACCAACCAACAAACAGAAAGCACTGAAGTGATTTAACACTTGTGTTGTGCATTCATTTAGTAGTAAATTAAACATTACAAAATTTAAAAATTATACATAGTTGATTTGTTTCAATAAAAATAGGGATAGTTAAAAAAGAACATTTAGGAATAATTGAACATACTTGAGAATTGATGATAGTTGTTATAGATATATGATTTTGATAGTTTTGAAAATTGTTTATAATTATTTACTTGTTTAATAGAGGCAGGCAGCATATTATAGGTTTTAGGTAGTGTGCAAATTAGGGATCTATGGCTGAGATTTTTATTATATCTAGGTATGCTGAGTAGTAGATTGATTCTACATCGTGTATTATAGATCGAGGTTATATAGTTATGAGGCGACTGATTCTTATAAGCATAAGTACATAGGTTGAGAAGATACAGACACCTAATATTACCAACATCTTCCGAATAAAGTAAATTTGTGTGATATAGCTTATTTTTCTTATAGATAATTTTTAATATATAATTTTGAACAGTATTTAATTTTTGCATGGCGTTATTATATGCTCCTCCCCATATCAAAATACCATAACGAAATATTGATTCAACCAGTGACTTATAGATCATTAAAAGTATCCTCTTCAGGAGAAATTCTCTCATTTGGTGAAATTTGTATATAAGTTTTCTCACTTTCTTGGTTAAATAATCAATATGACTTTGCCATTTAAGATGTTGGTCAATAATGATGCCCAAGTATTTGGTTTCTTTTACTTCTTTGAATTCAAACACTTCGCTAATGTATGAAATTTTCTTGATGTAGATCTGTTGTACTTGATATTGCTGTTCGTTTTTACAGGGACTGCAGCATTTGCTGTTCATTAGTGATACTTGTGATGAAAGTAAATAGGTGATCGTTGGCGAAGCTTCATTATTAGTGACATTCTTTCTGTGGGGGATATCTTCAATATGAGCCTGTTCTTATATTATTTTACGATCCTCTTACTCTTTAAAAGTAGTGTGACCAATATAATCATTTGCTTCATTCCTTCCAATGCTAAGGTTAACGTGAATATATTGTGAATATATTTTACGTACTGTTGTCCAGAAACACTACAGAGATCGCGCTGAATATTTTCCATCATTTTAATATAGCTTGACATTTTTTCATAACACGTTTTTACCATTTTACCATTACAAAAGTAACCAAATTAAAGTTAGGTTAACTTGATTGGCAAACTTCACTCTTTATCTAGACCAATTTGCTACTCTCGCGCCATCTACTATTTGTGCTTACCGCTGGCCACTTTTTCGACATTTTTCCTATACCAGTTTGTGCTCCTTATATCTAGTCTCCATGACTCGTGGTATTACCTTTGATTATTTTTTTCACTTGTCAAAATCTGACATTTTGGTGGTTTTAACCAATAGCAATACATTATTCTAGCCAATCATTCGGTATTATACTGATAATTATGCTTCCTCATCGATAAAACCTTGTTTACATCGAAACGTCAAAATTTTACTTTGAATTTGTCATTATTGACAACTAAAAGCGCTTTCAAAAATCCTTTTAAATTGTTGAAAAAAATAATCTTCCCAAATACAACTCGCTCTTCAAATTTTATCACATAATTTTTTATTTTCATCACTCAAACTTGTTTATTTGAGGCAAAAACATTCAAACAAACCGAATTTAGATAAAATCACTCCTCCTAACGGAGTCGTCATTTTATCAAATCGGTTTGTTTTCATATTTTTGCCAAATAAACAAGTTTTCGTGGAAAAGAAAAAATTATCGATAAAATTTGAAGCACTCGTGGTATTACCTTTGATAATTTCATGACTCCATTTCAAGGTGAGAAATGGTTTTATTCAAAAACAAACTCTGTAGCAGTCATTTTCTCGTCCCAAAAAACCCCTGGAGACGAGATTTGAGCATTTTTTATGTCGAAAACATTTTTTTGGCGAAAATTTAGAAGCAAGAGGTAGGAATAGAAATATTAATACAAATTGTCTCTCGCTAACTTCCTTATTAATCGGAATTATCGTGAATTTTTCCGCCGAATCGATTGCCGAAAACTAGAACGTTCTATCTCTCCAATTAGTCGAGTTATGAGTATCTTTTGTTTTCAAAAGTAGATTCTCGAAAATTTCATGGTGAAATTTCAAGGTGAAATAATGAGTTTATCCAAAAACCAACTGTACCATTCAATTTTTTGTCCCAAAAAACCCCTCCAGACAAATTTTAAGCAATTTTTATGTCGAAAACGTTTTTTTTTTGTCGAAAACTTTTAAGCAAGAATATGAAAATATTTAATGTAAACTGCTTTGTGCTAACTTCTTTACTGGGCAGAATTATGGACTTAAAATACACTAGGATATGTAAAATTTTCTGCTGAATCGATTGCCGAAGACTAGAACGTTCTATCTATCCTATTAGTCGAATTATGAGCTTCTTTAGTTTTGAAAAGTGGATTCCCGAAAACTTCATGACTCTTTTAGAAGGCTAATAGTTATTTATGCAACAAGTGCAAAAAACAGAGTTGCATACAATATTTTTTCTAAATTCATGCAAAAACTGGAAAATTAGAATATAAATATGTTAAGAACCTAACCTAACCTAATCAAACTCAACCAGTTCTTCTTTTTTTGTATCTTTATGGCGTCCACCTTGTCAGTACTCAATCATAGCTGGTTTTCGCCTTGACCATTTAAATTTTAAATAAGTAATTAAAGATTTTTGCAATAATTGTAACTCCGTTGAGACTAAGTAGTAAGATATACATATATTATTGTTTCATTAAAGCAGGATCGGATACTTGCTATGGATTTTTATTTAATTTAAATGTTTAGTTTGTCATTAATCATCACAAAACTGACACAAGAATGACAGATGAGTGCAATAAAAATTTTATTGCACTAGTGCAATATAAAGTATCACTTTTTCCATTAAATGTGGTTCACAAAAGTGTTGTTTTTTGCATGAATGTAGAAAAAGAATTTTTCTCTGTTAATTCTTATACGGTTTATTCAATTGAGAGCAGTAGAACATGTTTAAAAATATTGATTTGCTCTATCTAAAATTATTTTTCCCAAGGTAGACTTATAATTATAGTTCTAATTTTAATCAGGACATTTACATTGATGTTTTGCTATAAATACGTAAGCTCGGGAGTACGCGAAAAAATTGAAATATTGGAAAATGTGTACGATGTGATTTGAAAAAAATATGTACAAATATCTGGAGAAATGAATGTCTCTGTTGACGAATATAACTATCGTATGGGTCATTATATATTGCCTTGGTCTACATTTGCTTAACCACTTTAAAATACAAAAATCATGAACATTGAAAATTCAAGTTACATTCAAACCGGCGACCTTCTTTGTGACATTTCAATCTGACAGGATTTATTTTTGACAATCAAATGAATATTACTATACTTTTTAAAAGTTGAGGAAAAAATAAAGCTTGTATACACTCCGTTTCACGTAAGTAGAAGCCACTTGAAGTTGCAGTCGTAGCACAGATTATAAAAGAGAACAGATGCGAAAGCTTGACAGAGAGCAGTATAAAAGAGAGAGATGGGTGGACATACCCATTAAGGTCCATCGTCGTATGTCGACTCCGTTCGGGCTGCTTCGCGAAACTTTTCAACAGGGTTATCAATTTGCATAATATTTCCCTTAATTCACCGTCATAGGTCGAATATTTTATAAGCATTATTTTTAGTGTGATAGTTATATACATACAAATATTCGACAATTACTTGTTTTAAATCAATTTCATTAACATTAAAAGAATTCTACAATTTGAAAGATTATAATATATAAAATTCATACCATAAATATATACTTTTTTTCACTAACCATCTTTGGCAACCATGCACAATAACCGTAATGGCTTGGCTCAAAAATCAGAATACAAAACGTCATTTCTGACACTTCAGTTTGAAGGTTGTCAATCCGCGATATTTTTTGTGTTATTTGACTAATCGCTTTTAGGTTGTGGTAATATTAACTGAAAATAGTGTACATTAGTATATTATTTTTATAAAATGAATAAACATCACGGGGGACTGTATTGTTCATACAGAGACTGTCCAAATAAATTTTATTCGGAAAGAAAAGTAAAGAAACGGCACTGGAAACTGTTATTGTCCCCAAGTTAACATTGCAATTTGGTAAGAAATTCTGAAAATATTTTAAACTGGCAACATCGCGGCCATACCGAGTTAAAGGTCCAAGGTCATTAAAGTCGGAATTGAAAATCCTTTGATGTTTTGCCGGGATTCGTATCTGTTCTCTTTTATAATCTGTGGTCGTAGGCAAGAGCTTGTTGACAAAACCAGCGCCATATGAACAAAATAAAAAATTCTACTCACCATAATATCTCGGTATCTTCGGTTAGGTCGTACAGTTGAACAGAGAGGATTGCACACGCATTTTCCGGTACTGATATGCACTGGGAAGGATCGTCCCTAAACCTAGGAGGATGACTTTCATCAGGGAGCAAAGTTTCTGGAATTCAATCAAATACAATAATATATATTGCTCGATTATCCAATAACTGAAGAAGTGTGAAGAAATTATTAAATTATTGATCATAGTTGTAGGAGTGTGAAAAATAGATTTCTGCATATGTTTGATACAAAGTTGGTTCATAAACTGTTTTAATTTAGTTGGCATTTGCCGATTTTTGACCACTCGATTCATTTTGGAATCCCTATGTTTAGTTCTCCCTCTTTCTCTCTTCACGTCATACCTCATTTTAAAGTTCTGGTAAATCTTTATGCAATCGTTTTTTTTTTTCGCCCTTGTTATCAGTCTTCAATAGAGGAGTTCAGTCTAAGGTCAGTGTGGCCAACAAAAAGTGGTTTTTTCTGACAAGAATGACAGTTAAGATGTACTGTTTAAAACATAAGATTTTGCATGTTTTGTATCATTGCGAACATTTATATTGCTTTATTAAAATAATGAATACACCCCTGAAGCGTATATTTTGAAATTTAAAATGACTTTTCAGCTGAATACTCAACATATAGTCCAGGGTAGAAGCCTTTAAAAATAATGAAAAGTGAAAAAAAATTATAATAGAATGAAACCCATTAGAAAAGGAGGGAAATATGATAAAAATGAAAGGAAAAATAATTTACGGGCGATCTGAGGTTGGGAAGGGGATGGGGGTGAGTTTTTAAGGGTAAAAAACGGTTTTTCTCGATTTCCAGCAAAACTAAAAGTCCTATCGAAAAAAGTCAAATGGAAAAGTTGTAGATAATAAAAAGATCTAAAACTTTTGTATTCACACTTTTTTCACATAACCTCAAAATTTATGTGAAAAATTCAAAAAACCAAGTTTTTGGTTTTTTATTTTCATCTTTCACAAAAATTTTTTTTTTTAACGAAATTTTGTGAAAACTTACCTTTTTATGTCCCAAATACGCTGTAATTTATTTAATTAAAAATATTTATTTTTTCACCTTATTTTGAATTAATATCGAAAAAACACCCTAATTTTCAATCGAAAATTCACCCGTCAAAATATCAGCTTTTTTCAAAAAGTTGGTGTGGTTTCTGTTCGTTGAAATCTCTACTTTCCGATGGTGAAAAAAAAATATATGTTACTATGGTAAAACTTCTCAGAAAACGCAAAAATTAAAAAAACTCGAATCCGTTTTTTGAATCATTATGTATAATTTTGAGCAATTTATTAAAATTTACACTTCAATTACTAGAAAAACGTAAGATTATAACATGAAATCTTACATTTTCCTAGATTATAACATGAAAAAAAGTGTAAATACAAAAGTTTTAGATCTTTTTATTATCTACAACTTTTCCATTTGACTTTTTTCGATAGGACTTTTAGTTTTGCTGGAAATCGAGAAAAACCGTTTTTTACCCTTAAAAACTCACCCCCATCCCCTTCCCAACCTCAGATCGCCCGTAAATTATTTTTCCTTTCATTTTTATCATATTCCCCTCCTTTTCTAATGGGTTTCATCCTATTATGATTTTTTTTGGTTTTAAAAATTATCGACTCTGGACTAATATCAGTGGCGTCTTCGAACTGGCATGGATTTAAAAAATTATTTTTGAAGCTTCAACCATATTATAATGTATCTTTATGAATAAATTATAAATTAAGATTTAAGACTTGAGACTTTCCCAAAAACAGGGAACATCCTTATTTCTGTCAAGCGGTATTTTCTGATGAACGTTTCAGCCTAAATACCTACCATATTATTAAATACAGTAATTGCTAAAATAACCACTAAATTTTGCACTTATAATGTCAATTATACTTAATATTTTACAATAAGGCTGTTAAAAGGACGCGAATTAAGAAATTTTGCGAGCGGTATCTGTGATCTTTAAAATTAAAAAAAGAAGTAATAAAATTTAGGTACTCTTAGCAATGTTCACTCGAAAATTTTAACGAGTACCTAAATGTGAGCAAATTAATTCTTTTTGCAAAGAAATCTTTGAAAAAGTACAGTTTTTATTATACAAGATGTAACGGATAAACTGTCGATTGAGAAGACCACAAGGGCTGAAGGGTTTTATTTTTTCAAGGGGGGTCTTTCTTGTTATTTTATTCTCGTTATTTTTTGTTATCGGTTTTTTTAAACTAACAAAATAGTAAGTCATGAAAATGACAAAATCGACCTGATGATAAACAATTATTTGAATAGATTTTAGGTTTGTAATTTGTTTATTTTGTGTTTATTTAAAGATTTTTTTTATTATCAATCATGTTTTATAGCAATTAAAACAACGTCAAAAAAGCCCTAATTAAAAATCAAATAACTAATAAGAACCACATACTGTATATTTAGAGTAGTTATCTGTCAGTGTTATCTCAGTGCGAGTGTCAGATAAAAAGAGTTCAGTCTAAGGTCAGTGTGGCCAACAAAAAATGGTTTTTTTCTGACAAGAATGACAGTTAAGGTCTATTGTTCAAAACATATGATTTTTCATGTTTTTTATCATTGCGAACATTTATATTGCTTTATTAAAATAATAAATATACCCCCGAATCGTATATCTTGAAATTTAAAATGACTTTTTAGCTGAATACTGAATATATCAATGGCCAATAGTTCTAGGAACTCGTGGCATGTCACCATTTCATTTCTGTTATGTAGCTCTGTCAAAAGTCAGTGAAAAAAGTAATTAGAAGAATAGAGATACAGCTAATTAGAAATGCTACAAAAATCTAATCGAAAATGAACATACACAATTAAACGAATATAAACAAAAATAAATATAACTGACATTTGACAGAGCTAGTGAGTAAATAACAGAAATGAAATGGTGACATGCCAAGAGTTCCTAGAACTATTGGCCACTGATATGTTGAGTATTCAGCTAAAAAGTCATGTTAAATTTCAAGATATACGCTTCGGGGTGTATTCATTATTTTAATAAAACAATATAGATGTTCGCAATGATAAAAAACATGCAAAATCTTATGTTTTGAACGGTAGACCTTATATAGCCGGTGTAGGGAAAATGTTAAATTTTTATTAGTAGAAAATAAAAATATTCCAAGAAAATTATGGTTTAATTCTTATAAAAAACAAATCAAATCAAATAGAAACTATTGTTTAAAAGAAAATAAGACTATAACCTAAATCGTATCTCAAAAAATACGAATAAAAGCTAGAAATTAATTTAAAAAAACAAAAAAAAACGAGAGGTTGCAAACATTTCCAAGCAGAAAAGTTTATAATTATTTCAACTCATAATATGCGCTGAGTATAAGATATAATTAGTGAGTACAATTCCAAAGACGTAGTAACTTATAAAGGACCGAATGGTAAACATACACAAATGACAATCAACAAATTATTGTTTTTTGTTCGAACGGCACTGACCTTTGTGAAATTTCATAATGTGAGGTCGACTAGCAATGTTGCCATCAGATCCTTCGCACCTGCACCGCACGAAACAAGCTACTGGAGGTCCCGTCGACGATGGCGTCGCGGTGCTAAAACAGGAACGACGTGAGCGTCAGCATTCTAGTTCGTCACATATTCTGCCTCCACCAGTTTTGCATACCGGGAAATGCCTCACTGCCAATTATATTGCCGAGAAAGAGAGCGGAACATTTATATGATGTACACAAATTATGTAGATACACCTTAATAAGAATGGCGCTCGGCAATAACGAAATTTTTAATTCTACAAGTTGTAGCATGTCTTTTCAAATAAAAGGAAGTGGAGAGAAACCCTTATTGTTATCGAAGAACGCTTGCCTAAGGGTTGTCCAGATACGCGCCAAGCATAGGGCATGTCCACGACAATTGACACTTGACAATAATCTGGTGGTAAAACAACAAACTACTATCAATCTATATTATATATTATTAAATATACCAGCTCAAGAATTAAAATAACTTTGAAAAAACACTTGAGCAAAACCATCTAAACTCAATTTAAACACGGTCTATCATTATAAATCAGCATAACCTCACTATTGTATGTATGTATGTATTTTTGGGGTAACATTCACTGAGATCTGAAAGATCTATTGTGCCCCCTCACTTCTACTTAGGACATCTGCAGGCTTCAACTAAGGTTCCTCTTCTATCCTGTAATCTCCCAGGTACTGTGCTCTAGGATTCTGGAGTGCTGTGCAGTTGGAAAGTATGTGAATGGAGGTTTCTTCTTCCATGCCACAATACCTGCATTATTCTTCCTCCACTATTTTGAGCTTTTTCAGGTGCCCATTCAGGCGACAATGTCCCGTTAGGATCCCTGTTAAAACTCTTAGCGCAGTTTTACTTTGACTCATGCATTCATTTGATCTAAACAGGTTGTCACCCAGAAGAATATTTGATTGTCTAAGCCCTACTAGATCTTTCCAATGGTCGGATCTTCTCTTTCTTTTGGCTTCACATATTTCTTCCAATATTACATTGAGGCTGATTCCGCAAAAGGGTTCAGGCCCCCAGAAAGGGCCTCACTATTAAGTGCCACGTGTTCTGAACGCTTTGTTTATTGTTTTACCACCCGCTTGGTGTCAAAATAGATTGTGACGTCTCGTGGATATGCCCTATTATCTGCGACGTCGTGCCAAATATTATACTGTAGAGGCACCTCTGAGTTGGTAATTTGGTCCCCAAATGTGACCTCACAGATATTTAGGACGTAAATTGGTCCCCGTGGCCGACAGGTATAATATTCCGTACAAGTAATCTGGTCCCTTTAATAAACATATATACCTATATAGTTTCTTTAAGTTGTGTAAGTACGCTAAGTACTTAAGGGGTACTTTGACAAGTATAACACAAAGACTAGTACCTATTTAAATAATGGAAACAAATAAAACAAAATTTTTATTTAGTTTTTATTTACTATACTATTTAATAAATGTTTAGGTTAGGTTAGTACCTGCCTTACCTCAATTCTAAGAACCACATTTAAGTGTATTTTCGCATTACGGGGGCGAAATTATACTGGCCAGAGTACCATAGGTAGCGGGAACCAGATCGATTACCTGACCCCATTCGCCTTTATTGATACAAAAGTAAGATTACGTTAATTTTCAATGTCGGTTATATTTTATCTTTGAAGCCATTGAAAAATGACACTAATTTAATTATTGTACTGTAGTAAATATCTTCGTATGAAGTACTTTAATTCAAGATGCTTGGTTAATAAACAATTTATATGGAAATATTTATTTAAATTCTAGAACGATGACAAATATTAACATTCAACATTTGTGTCATCTGCTATCTCCATGACTAGTTTATTGTACAGAGTTATCGACACGTATTTTCTACCAGTACTATTGAGATTGACTCGGAAATCTGTCAACCCAAGTCGAACAACTGATAAGTTGTGACCATCAGGAAGTTTGAGCAAAAACATCTTTTGGTAACATCTTCCTCTTGTAAAATATTAATAGTATATCTGTAGTTGTACAATCTATGACGAAAAGTATGGTGTATAGTTCCATGACTGCCTGACAGGACGACCATATTATTGGAGGCACACATTCAACTGTATGTTCCTTGTGGTGTACAGTGGCGTAACTACCTATGGGCTAGGCGGGGCAGTGCCCCGGGGCCCTCAAGCTCAGGGGGCCCTCGAATCCTTACTAGATGACAAGTTGCAACCCCACTTTAATCATGAAACCTCAGTTGAGAGAAATTCAAAAGTTATGCCTAGGGAATTCCCCTAATTTCTTTCTGTAGGTTGGCAGTGTTGTCAATTTGACGGATAGTAATATGTGCGTTTTATTATTCATCGATGTGCGTTTTATTGTGAATTCGAAAGATTTTTTTTCGAAAACGGTTAATAAATTAATGCTGTATTAGGAGTAAGTAAGCTAATGTCAATAAACTTTTTTGTACTGGTCAATATAGAATATAGTGGTTCAATTTTATTCGGTTTTACCACTCATATTGATGTCCGTTAAGTCAATAAGTCGTGTAAAATCTAAGGATTTCGGCTAAAATGGCTACAGTAGTAAAGTATAACCAATGTTAATTTGATGACCCATATTTTTAATCCCATTGAAAAAAAGGCGCCCAATGGCGTGCATAAATGCCTGGATTTAGACGAAGTCATTGATACTTTTGCGAAAACTAAAGCTAGGAAAAAATTGTAAATATAATTGTTATTTAGTCAGTTGGTAGGCCCGACCTTTATATAATAAACCCTTGAATCTTCTCCATTTCGTTTTATTAGCCAAACCTACACCAAGTATTAATTGTAATTTATGTTGTTACTGTTTAATATTTTTATTACCTGCCCTGCAGTGCACAAAAAAGAGCTTAAGAAGTTAAGTAGCTTATCTTTTTAAAGTATTTGTATATTTCATTTTTTTATTTGATAAAACATAATCAGTTCACATAGCAGTGGGGCCCCATTTTTTAATTTGCCCCAGGGCCCTTGGTTCCTAGCTACGCCACTGGTGGTGTATTCATTATTATTTTTGTTATTTCTTGAGAAATAATCATAAAAAGAAGTAACAAGACGCGTTTTATTAACAAAAAACCGCTATCCCAATAAAACTGTTCCTGGAACGAGCACTTCACTGGATCCTATTCCTGGTAAAGTATCATTTGCTAAAATCTCATACAATGAAATATATTCTATTTCACAAGACGTAAACATCAACGCTAACTAATTGATTGGGTTTACCTCCAGCACGATATGGCATACCTGTCATGGTATATTATACTACAAGACCCTCTACTTTCTCCACCCATGGATATGAACAAAATTTTTTTGACGATATTGTACCAAAACTACCTTGTATATTATTTGAAGTTTAATATCTTGAAAAGTTTTTTATCGAAAAAGGGTGGGGGATAATTAAAACACTTGTATTGAAAAAATGCTTTTATTTGAAAAAATCAATAATTTCCAATAAAAAGGATTAAAGGCACATAACATTGTTACATTTTAATAACAGCATCTTGCTTATATAAAGTTAAAATAACATAAGATGTTTCGATGGCTCAACTGTAATTATATTACAGTGGAGATTCGAGGCGCTGATATTGATACAAGTAGTTCAAATGACCACACTCAAAACACGGCTATTTCAGGTAAATTCATTAATTTATATCAACGAAAATTATGAATATAATCAGTTCTTAAATTAATAAAGTAGTTTAAATTACCAGATTCAAAACACTACCAAAGTAGATGAATTGGTTCATTTTTATCGGCAAAAACTGTAAACTTGTTCAACATATCAATAGATTATGGAATTAATAAAGGATCGGATTCAAAACACGATCGGTGCAACTAAATTTTTAAAATATGTAGTTTGATCTAGCCGCGTTTTGAAATTTATCAACTTCCTCCAATACATCATCATTTTCAAATCATCACTCATCTTCAGCATCACAAAAACTGTCAATAATGGATTTGATTTCAATTGCTGATATTCAAAATATCATAAACGTAAAATTAAAGCAAATAGTTCTAATAAGCCATATTATTATCCATGATTATTAATTTCACTTATATACTATGCATATTATACAGGTTTTTTTTCAAGAAATTCATGTTAAAATTTTGTTATGACTGCAGGGGAAAAAAACAATTAATGGAACGTTTTACAGTTCCAAGTCAGAGACGTCAAAAAATTAATTAAAATCTGAACTTTATCAGTAGTTCAAATGACCACACTAAAACTAAGTACAGGGATGCACAACTTTTAAATCAATAAAGTAGTTCAAATGATCATAATATCCAAAACATGACCAGAAATGATCTGTTGGTTACTTTTTATCAACTAAAACTGCATATCTCTGTAAATTTGCTTATACTTGAAACCGATACGAAAAAATATGTGAATTTTATTCAATTTTTGACGAAATTGTAGCGAAATTCAAACATGACTTTCTAAAATTCAATTCCTTGTTATTTTTTTTAAATCTAATCAACGAATATATATTTTTTTCAATTATATTGATTATACCATAGATACATTTTAATAAAATACTTCTATAATGTTAATAATATTCATATTATTATATAAAATAATGGATTTTCAACAATTTTCTTCTAGACCGACAAAATAGTGTCACTTGATCAGGCATTTAGCGGATATGTTTAGATATTCTATACCAGTATAATCAGTAGTGAGTAAAACATAAAATTTTCTAAAAAGCTTGTCAAAGCATGCAATACCCCAACAGGTACAAGTTCTTCAAGTGAACACCATCAATTTACTTATTACCACATTTGATCTAGTGTCACTCAAAGAATTACTACTGTTTGAACGTGCGTTTCAATAACAACACATAACCCACACTATTTTCTTGTTGGATAATTTTGATCGAGAACATTGCTTCTTCTTTAATATGCTTCAATACATCATCGTTCAATTGAACGTGAATAGAATGTGGACCTTCCATGTAAACATCACAAACCTGATTACGAGGGATGTCTAATAATATCGCCAGTTTTTCTATCAATTCTTTGCTACTGTGAGAGGATAGATATATTGCATTGAACACTGGCGAAGTTTCTTTGCAGATGTATAACTTTAGCTTAGGCAAAATTGTCCTAGAACCAAATAAATCAAATAACAACAATTTTACACCTGATTTCCTAATACTTACTTCAGATGGATGGCATTGTGTAATCTAATGCCATCAGCGCTGCCGCAAATGTGGATAAGATCTTCTCTGGACATCCTCAACATGTCATCTCCAGAAAATCTTTCAAATGTCTCCAAATACTTTTCAAATCTGTTCAATGTCAACCATCTTGTAATTTCTTCTGGTGTAGAATATTGGGAAAGTTGGATGTTGTTCTGAAATATTATTAGATCCAATATAAAAATAAAGCAACATCCACATTTAGTTATTTAAATTGATTCAAGGAGTTAAGGAATGATAAGGAATTTATTTTTGTAAGGAGCTTGAGAAATTTGTCATAAAATATTACAATATCTAGGTTTAAATACAAAAATATGTTTTAAAGATTAGAAAAGAATCAATCAAACTTAAAATTGGTTAAGCTAACTTACATTGAGATGTGAAACTTCCTTATTTTCCAGTGGAAGACTTGGAACTGGTTTCTTCCTAACATCTGTTGAAGTATCAGCTTTTGCAATTTTAAAGTTATTCCCAATCTGCGGGTTGCTGAAAGAAAATAAAAAATATTTTAACCACTTAAAAATGTATGAAAAAACTGGCTCTGTTTTGAATCAACTTTACGTTCAAAAATATATTTGCGATTATCACTCTCTTTCAATTCATATGATTAGAGAGTACCAACATGTTATTATTATTAACCTCACAGCTTTCATAATTTATCTCACCTTAACATTCTAATTAAAGAATATGGTGACTAACCCTTTGTATAATTGAGTTTCCTAGTGTATTAAATATTATTTTAAGATATACAGTTGCTTACACAATGAAAATGAGTCCAAGGAATGTTTGCTTTGGTTCATTGTTATCAAACAAATTTCAACAATAAAGCTGTTAGAAAGTATAATTCAGTAATCAAAATGATAGACCTCCATCCTGTTTATTATCATATATTTTTAGATTTGAAATTAACTGCAGTCATATGAGCGCTCAGTGTTAAAAATAGATTTGGAAAGTAAATTTACAAATTAGAGAATATACGTTATAAATATTTGATGTATTGGTTAACTAACAAGTTGAAACAATATTTACACTGCAAAACAGATCATTGAAACAAATTAAGAGGTTAAATGTGAAATTAGTTCACATTTCCACTCAATATTTATACAATATAAAGACACTTGCTGGGTTATAATAATGCACATTAAAGGTTAAACAAAAATATTATTCAAAGGTAACAGAAAAGGTGATGAGTTATAGTTTAAATATGTTCTATTATGTTTGGTTTGTTTATTATGTGAAATAGCAAGCCAAATAATATTAGAATTAACTAGATTTTTCATATTTCATTAAATAGCAGTTGGTTTCATTTATAACATTAATTATGTTCACTGAGTTGGGGATGTACCTTGGGATGTACTTTTGCATCTACTACAAAAAATAGTACCTACATTGGAACAGTCCTGAGATGATGTTTCACATTGGCAGCGTTTCTCTTCATTAAACACCGTAGATTTGGTGAATTTAACAATTGCAGATTTGATTTACTTCTCCAATTCCTCAAATGTGGATGAACACGTAGGCTCATCCTTTTTCCAACGAGGGTAAACTGTTCCAGATTTCCAGAACAAGCATGAAAAAATTGTGCTTGTACAACACAATCTGTTTGGGTGATAGTCATGGTATGTATTAACAAGAAATAACTATTTTCTTCCCCCATGATAGTCTCAGATAAGGGCTAAGGATGTTCTTCCGTGACAAAAAAACAAATCTCTCCACTTTATAGCCCCTTGGAGGCTAAGCTTGGTGTCATCTAACGAAAAAGTCCTGTACAATTGTGAATTTGTATACACGATATTTTGGAAAATATTGGTTTTTTTTGGCATCAAAAAATATAATACTTGCTGCCACCATTCCTGTACCATCAAAATGTTTTAACACACCGATCATAAAAAACACTTCAATGCACTTTTATTCGCACCACAAGTTAAACAATTTATGATTGTTATTTAACGTAAGATCATGCTAGAAAAACACTGATTTAATTTCATTAAAACCTTCAAGCATTTATTCACTAAATTTATCACTAAATCGAGCTGCAGTCGGATACGGTATGAATTAACCGGTTTCAACTAGTTACGCCGGCTATAATCGGTTCAATGCGGAAAGTTCATATACAGAAAAAGCAACTGAATAAAATTAACTCGTGGCCATGGAGCAGCGTATTCGTTTACGTTTAGTTCATTAGTTTGTTGACAAAGCTTTAAGTTGCCGTTTCAGATGGTCGACCATAATGTGCAGTGTTGCCACACACTCATTTTGTTTTCGATTGAGAATTGTTTTTTTTTTAATAAAACGATCACGTTGGGAAAACCAAAAATGAAGATGGTTGGAAAAATCACAAAAATGCTAAACTATATACAATTATGAGATATTAATAGATGAAGGAATAGGTACTAGAAATGGTGTCAACTTCCCAATCATCTTCAACTCCAATTTCAAATTCCAACAAGCTTTTCCTTCAACAACGTATATTCCCTTCTAAAAAATGAATAATATCTTAACCAAGGAAAAACAGCGAAAGCTTTAGAGAACATTAATTATCAAATAAAATTAATACATAACAATTTCCAAAACATGTTTACTGTATAATGAGGGACTTATAAACTTTCATTTATTGAAACCTTAAGACAGAGTCACCCAAATATATATAAGATTTAGTAACAAAAAAGATTTGAAAAAATGAAGTGCCATTAAAAAAGGAAGGACCAGGACTTCAGATAATCGAGCAGGGTGCGGCAACACTGTTTGAATTTGAATACCTTCGAATAGAGGTGTCTTAAAGGTAACTGGTCGTTCTATCCCAGAACATTATTGTTACTTAATATTTCATTATTTATTTTTCTTGTAAATAAAGTAAATGGTAGTTATTTGCAAGTATATAAGGAGAAGATAGTGCTTAAGATTCATTTTATCTCACAAGGGCATTAACACTAATTTATATTGTTTTACTTACTTAGGATTTAAGGAATAAGATTTATAATTTAAGACATATTTTAAGGAATGGACCAGTGGTTCCTAATGCGGCAAATCAGAATCAAAGGCGATTTTCAGCCTGGAAAGATTATATCAATTGGTTTTAACCAGGGCATTTCTGCGGTCGCGGTTTTAACCAAAGTAGGGGAAATTGTGACGCCACAAATCAGCTGATTTGCTTTTGGTATTTACCACTTATAACCAATTACAACCCAGTTTTGGACTTGTGTTAAACTTTCGGTTATAGCTTTTGAGGTTATTCTCGAATAACAGATGCTGTTGTTAATCCAATGTTTGTATTTTTTTGAAACCACTGGAGAGCCTACAAGGTTGTTTTATGCATTTCAATGTATAGGGGTCATCCATGATGCCAACTTAAAACAAGTGTACACGTTTTTCCCTATAAAAATTGTGAGCACTTCCTCATGGCAGTCATGGCACCAAATAAAGCTGTGTCCTTATCATGGAACTATATTTTATGTACTTAAATACAAAACAACAAAAATAAAGAAACATAACCCTACACTGCCATAACCATTTCATTTCAGCGGTCAGTTCGTTGGGTTATAATTCTTGAGTGGTGGGGAGATGTGACGTCACAGTTAGCTGTCAAAGTTGTCAACCACAAGAATAACCACGGTAGTATTCATTCGGCTGAAAATCGCCTCAAAATTCTACTTAACGAGAAATAACCAGTAACCAAAAGTAACGAGTAACGACATCTCTACTTTCGATTATCGCCAAGGACTTACCTGTTATAGAACAGAGACGCATTCAGAAAAATTCGGTAAGGATTTTGGACAAACTTTATTCACCCAATTGAAGTCAGGGTTAGGACAAAATACCGTTGTGTTATTATTTTCGTAATTCTTTTTAAGTAGGAACCATATTGTGATGTATTTCTCCAATCTTCGAATTATAAAGTAGTTCAAATGACATTTTAAATTAAGATAGGTACTAGTAATAATTAATTCGCCATAAACATTTATAAAATTCGATGATTATTACGATTTTTTAAAAGATTCGTAGAATAGAAACAATTAAATTAAAGTTTTCAATAGTATAAAGGATGTCTTACCTTTCAACAATGGTGTCTGCACCAATTGGTGATGGCGGGGGTGACGGTGAAATTACATCCCTTATCTGAAAAAATAAAATAAAAATGCATAATAACAAAAAAGAACTACAAGTCTGTTATCTTTTATAACACATTATGACATTTCCATAAGTAATGACAGTATCACCACTTGATAACCTATCACGAAATGAAAAAAACTTTAGAAATAACTTACCCAGTGATTTAAATACATAAACTTATAAAAATATGTGAGCAATAATACTGCAAATAAACAGGAAAACTACAAAAATGGAACGAAAGAGTACCCAATGGTAGTCTGGCTGACATTAAAAGAGTTTGACGTTGTCATATGTCTATTTTGACACATTTTACATAGAAGAAGAGTCAAAAACGGATGCTTATAAGGTCGTGCTCAACTTTTAATAAAGGAATAAAGTATCTCTAACAACTTACATCATTTAGGACAGTACAATCATAGCTGGGCTGGAACTTTTCCTGTTCGGACATCGACCGTTTCATGATTTTCTCCTTATCTTGTTTGTGTTTTCTATCCGCTCCTTTCAATTTAAAAACTTTGACTTGACAAGCTGCAGCGTGCAGCCTTTTTTGACAGCTGGAAGAAGATACATCGGAATTTTGGAACGTTTCCACTTGGATGCGAAAAGGTACGCCCTTTTCGCCGCCGTGTTTCTTAGCGGTGAATTCGGTGCTGATACAATTTACCTGAAAAACAATATTTAGAATAAATGGTAGGATATATCATAATCTACAATTATCAATATTTAATGGTTTTATGGTTTTAGGAGAAGGAAAAGAAGAAAAAATATAGAAATTGAAGGAAAAGTGTGAGCATTTCCATACTTGGGAATAACAATTTGTCAAAACGGATCTCAAGAGGCATAAATTAATAAAAAGAATAGACAAAATAATGTAACTCTACCATACCATGAACAAAACATTCATAAACAATGAAGGGATATTGGAAAATACCAAGCTAAACATATTTAAAGCAATATCTAAGCCAATATTAACTTATGGATGTGTAATGTGGGTGTTAAATCAAAAGGCAATCCAGACAGTTGAAGTGAAATACTATATACTATAGAGTCTAGGGAGTTACAAAAAAAAGACAAAGTTAGGAACACAGATATACATAGTGATCTAAAAATAGAATCAATATTAGATTTTATAGAATAAAGATAATTGAAATGGTGTTAACATATACCAAGTATGGAAAACACAAGACATACTAAAAGAATATGGGAATGAAAAATATCAAAATAGAAAAGAAAGAAAACAAAATCGTTGAAAGTGTTTAATAAAAATTGTACAAGTTTGGTTCTATCAAATTTCACTTTACCATGATAATATCTTACCTTTATATAAACACCGACTTCTTTTGTTGGATCCCAATTGAAATGGATCACATTTACAGCATTAGATGGCTGAGTAATGTCAAATGCTCCATAAGAAAGAGGCACGTCAACTTCTAGAATTCTATCGCCCGGTCTGGAAGTCTGCCACGCTAGCATCTGTTCTGTTTCCATGTATTGAAGACGTCTTTCATGGAAACATACACGTATGAAAGTCTGAAATTAAATATTTTTTCTTAAATATGTACCCAAGTGAATTTGTTGAGGAAGAAAGCCCCTCACCCACACCTTTTGACGCTACCACTGATTTTTTGTGGGAACAAACCCCTTGACCAGTGTTGAAATAACGACACTGCCAACAATTCGTCTATTGTTTAAAATAACTTTGTATTAGACCATGACAAATTTCTAATATTATCCGCTAATATGGCATCTCTAGTTTTAGATAACTAAGGAGCAAGTAGATGTGTTCTTATTTTTATATTTGTCTGGTTTTGACACAATTTTCATCCAAACAAACAAAGTTTGCTCAATTGATATTCCGATTGGTGCTGCAAGTGGAGAATCACACTTAACCCACACAAAAGACAACTGACAGCAGCCAAACACTCCAACACCAACAAAACAGATCTGTCACGAAATTCCATATTTTACTTTGGGATTATTGAGCCAGGTCATTTATTTGGGGGTGGGATTTAGTCACGCCATCAATTGGTCAATAGGGTCAAGACCAGAGGTATTCTCATCTCCATTTGATTTCTTGTCGATGTTGTCACCTGTCAAAATAAGCTCATGCGCAGAGCAAGAATGCAAGGAATTACATTGTTACAGGGCACGTCAAATGGGAGAGTGCCTAATAGTGCTAAAGGAATTTCAAGTCTCTGAAACTTTACTTAAGAACTGAGAAAGAAAAAGGAACAAAATGGATCTTTTACTCCTCAGTAAAAGCATACTATAACTAAACTTATTAATTATGTACATATACCTTCAACATTTTTCCCCTGTAGAATGATAGATCTCCAAGTTTTTTCAGTTTAATCTCATAGCTCTGACCTTGATTGAGATAGGTTAAGGTATCTTCGTTTTGTTTGGTTGCAATACTTGTCGCAGCTGCCAGAACGTACTGAAATCTTTTATCTTCCATTACATTGAAATTGGTAGATGTTACATTGTAGCTGTCTTGAGAGTTGGAAGATGACATACTATTATCTGTTAACAAAATTTGATTCGTTTTCATTTACAGTCAAAGGTAGACAACCAGCATTACAAAAAGCATACACTTACTCTCCATGACATTATGCAATCCAGTCAAATTGCTCTGACTCAGTAATTGGTTTATTGTATTAGTGAATATGGTTTGACTCGCATTATCCTCCACTGTACTATTTACAGTTATATGACTGGATATGGAGTTCTGCATGTTGTTTCTAACCGCATGTAATGTTGTAACATCACTGGATGTGGGAGATGGAGCTTCTTGTTTGAATACAGTTAAACCGTTCATTGTTAAAATGTTTTCACTAAAATAAACAAATATTTTATTTAAAAACTGAACGAATCAACAGGTTCTAAACGTATATATACGAGGTGGATTGTAATGACTTCATTCTCAAAAATTATGACTGTATTTCTCATTCTATTTTAGTTAACAATGGAAGAAGACACTTTTGAATGGGCATTTGGCATCCTTCAGTATAAGGTATGTACAGTTCCCTATGAATAACCCATTATATCCTATTATTTTTGTTGATTTTATTAGGAAATTAAACCACAATGTTTTCCACATTTCTATGACATTTGACAGTTATAAAAATTCCTTGCTCACTGTCCTGAAGTCACTATCAGTCACTATCACGTCCCTTGAGATTTTGTTCATTTTCAGGGCAACCTGTATGCTAAATTATTTACCTGTAAGCGCCATCTACTAAGTCATTACCAAGACTTAAAGAATTGTCAATGTCTGAATTTAAATCTGCGTAATCTTCTACTTGCCATTGCTGCATTTTAGTCGCACCTGTAACAGTAACAATATTACAATCACCGTTTATTTATTTCATGTAATTTCAATATAAAAAGAACTTTGAATGTGTATATACTTCGACGTTTGTATAAAGTCGTATATTAATTCTTAGATATGTATTTATTTAATAAATTATTATCTGTTAAAACAATAACAAATAAAAGAGTATTTACAATATATTTGTAGTGAATTGATGATAACGAATTCTGAATATATTTTATATTGTGAGTTGAGTCATCGATATTAACTTTCTGAATTATTCATAATAGCTAACTTTTCCATATATTTCTGTAAATGAAAATAGGAAAAGTTATATCTTCAGGAAAGACAGGAGTGCTGACAACAATGAAAATGATACCATAAGATCTGTCATTTGACAAAACCATAACCGAGACAAGCATGGCAGGAGCTGAAGTGTTTTCATTGGTAAAAGCTTTCAATAGGTCATGTCATTTCCACTGACTGTCAAATTGACACTAATGACAGTCGTCCTGAATATAGATGTAAGATTTGTAATTTGGTTGTTTTAAACAGCTTTTAAAATCCAGTACCACGTATTGTACAGAAAAGGTTTGCTTATTTCAGGTCAACTGCCCTATTTAAGAACCGAAGAAGTGGGGCATGTCCACGTGACGTCACAAACTATTTTGACAACAAGCGGGTGGTAAAACAATAAATAAAGCGTTCAAAACACGTGGTAGTTAATAGTGAGGTTATAGATTAATAGTTGTTTGTTAAATATTGATCGTGTATGTTTGTTTTACCACCGGATTATTGTCAAGTGTCAACTGTCGTGAACATGCCCTATTTTGTTAACATTTTTTTTATCTTCTCTGGCATAGATATTTGTGATAAATGTCAAAACTTAATGACTCATATAAATTGACAAGTAAAGTCTGTTCATGCTTATCGTAAAGTGACTTGAGCGGTAGCAGGTACAGTTAATGTCAAAATGATTGTATACAGGGAGATGTGTAAGTAAAATTCAACACTGGATGTATTTACAAAAAGATCGACGACTATTTTAGTATAATTTTATTGTAATAATCTAAGCATAGCACAAGTGTGTAAATTATTAAGATATACATTCATAACATTTTCGTTCTTAAATGCGTCTTAAATTTAACATGTGTCATGAATTTAACTGTTGTTATCACTTCTATAAAATTAAGTTATTGTGCGCTACAAATTACAATCAATTTTCTCTGCCACCAAAAAGCTTGTCTTGACGTCAATGATTAGGACAATTACGCGACCTTTTCAATTTATTACAGCAGAGAAACTGTCTGTCGGACGACGATTCGCCAAGCTGCTTGTACCAAATTATTGTCGAGATACATTCCTCAAGTAATGTGTAGTTATTTATTTATACGAGTCTACATTCATTTCAACTTACTACCCAACAGATTGTTTTTAATTAAAATAAAACACTATACAATACATTAAAAAACATTATCATATCATCTTTGTTTTGTCATACTCTACGGACGCAAGTTTGTTATAAGTCATTAAATTTGACAAATCTACGTGATGTGACAATCGCCCTGATAAAACTGATGATAAACAAGCGTTCTTTGCACAACATGTGGTAGTTAACAGTTGATCGTGTTTAATTTTGATAGCTAAGGTATTTTAAAAGCTTTTGTCCACGACCACCTAATAACAAGTTAATATTTTACCTCCTTACAAAAGATATATCGTAACCATATATCTAATAGAGTGAATTATGGTTCATAATACACTGACTAGAGATGGGGATAAATATGAAATGAACTATTAAATCTGTGTATTTTGTTCGAGAAATTTGTTTCTGAAATACATATATCGTATCGATAAAATATTGTAATTTTCAGTATTCATACTTTTCATAACGATATTTTCTAATATTAAGTATTTTAAAACAATATATTTATAACGGTACGTTGTATTGATACTTTACACAGTATCGCTCATCTCTATATATGTCAAATTAATTTTTGTAGCTACCACAACATTTTGAGGTTAGTAATTTGATAATGGCTATCATAAATTGTTCGATTAATAATATACTATATCTCACTGTTTATGATAAAAATCAATTAAAAAACAACCAAAATGCAAATCTAAAATACATTAAAATAATTGGATTATCCTCAAGACGACTGTCATTAGTGTCAACTTGTGGGCATGTCATATAATATAAAAGCAATATAACATAAGGATAACTTATACTTCATTACGATTTCAAAAAAGAAGAAGACGTGATAGTTCTCCTATGTCAATTCTTGTGTGACTAGCTTCTCTTTTAGGTAATGTACGTCATAGCATAAATGGCGAACTAAATATAAAACTGTAGATTCTGTCATGACTCTTCAAACACAGACTTCATCTATCTATAGAAGCATCCATCCAACAACTTTTTTCAGATATTTCTACCTAATTAGTTAACCAGCAAATGATACTAACCTCGATTGTTATTATTTTTCTTCAAAGCCATTTTCCTGTTCAAATTCAGTGTTTCTTTAGACACTTGTTTATGTTTTTCATGGTCTAATTCTTCTGATAATCTTCTTTTTTTCGCAATCCTATCTTGTCCGTCGATTTTTAAAGAATTCCATCCGAATAGATCCCCGGTATTATCCATGTCAGTTTGTAAATTCCAACAGTTTTTTGAATTTTCCGAATTCTCGTTCAACAAGATATCCGCATGATCGTATAGTTGATAATCCATATCAATATATATATATAAAAGTTTTTAGTATCTGCTACTTTTTTTTCTATTCTAATATCAGCTAAACTCACTACCAAAATATGTTTTTCACCTTTTTTGTCTATTTTTTTAAAACATCACGAAAAAACTGTTGTATAATTTTTTGATTCCTGTAGTTTCCCGTTGTCTATGGTTTTGCAAAAGACTGGAATCAATGTCGAGCATCTTTTTCAACAAAATACTGGATTCAATATCCATTTATCAAAGCCAATAAACCAAATTTTATACCCTATTTTTTAGGGATGTAAACAAGATGGAAACTGTGTAGTTGCTAAGCACCCTTTACTTATAAAGCCGTTTTGGCGAACACAGAACATACGACGAACGCTTTAAAAAAATTTAAAACATTCAAACGCGATCGGAGTTCAAACTGTAACTGTATAGCTACACCGCCGAACGGCGGAATTAGTTAAATTGATTTAAATTGGCAAACAGAGTCAAATTATAAGATAAATTGACTGTCTTCAGGATTGTTTAAATAAGACCTCGCTTTCTTTCCCTCTTTTGTATGAAATACCCGCTAATGCGGAGGAGTTTGAACGGATCTGCTGAAGATGGTTTCAAATTTACAGAAACGTTACACGTTGAATGCATTCAGATTCTGTAACAAAATTTGCATATTATAATTTACATGTTGTAATAATAGTAATAAATGAAAGTAAAAACTGTGTTGGAAGGTGAAGTAAAGTGTAACAGATTTTTTTCAAATATAATTTATTATACTATTTCATATTTATAACGGTACGTTGTATTGATACTTTACATAGTATCGCCCATCTCTATATGTCAAATTCTTTTATAACATTTTTAGGTTATAGAAATTAATTTTTTGAAAACGAAACTACCCAATAAAGGATAAAGAAGAAGAAGAAGAAACATTTGTACAATCATTGCCGTTACATTTTTGTCTGATTTAACCAGATTTGCATCTCTTAAATTTTCCGAGATCCCAATACTGGAACCTTTTACACCCACCTTTTATTTCTGGCAACATTCAAAAAAGTAACTTGTTCTCACTTTGTTATGTACACACAAACTTCAAACTTAACCTAAGATTTTGACACTTTTTTCAACTTTATCACTTGTACCAACATTGTCTTCCAAACTTTTACAAATGTCACTCAATAACCCACCAAAAACTTCATAATGATGATTTAAATCTTTAACAGTGTGGATTTTACATAATGTTTCTAGAGCTCCATTTGCTGATTTTACTCCAAAGAACACTCTTGTCACTCTACTATGAATTAACGCCATTGCACACATAACACAAGGTTCTCGAGTCAAATATATATAATAACCTGTACACAAATAAGGACCATCAGTTGGTTCTTGTAATTGATCTTTTACTTTGTACTCCCGAGAACCAAATGAAACATTAACATATTTTAATTTAAGATTTTTTGAAATTTGGTTTGGTATATCTTCCCAGGCTCCACTTTTTTGAGTTTTAGCAACATTATCAATTGCTACCATTGTTGCATGTCGACAAGGTCCTTCATTTATTTGACTAAATCCAATAGCTACTACCGAATCTATTTTTGGATCCACAATAACTGCTCCAATCTGTTTTTTAGCATATTTAGCAGTATCAACAGCCACATACATATACTGCAAATGCTTTTCTAAATCTGTCAGTGTAAATAAAGTATTGGTAGATAATTTTTCTATATATTTATCAGGATGAAAGTTACATGGCCACAACCTATTTGTTCTCTCAAACTGTTTTCTGGTTTTAGGTGGAAATTTAGCCACCTGTACAACATGTATTTCATTACAAAGTAGTGAGATGTCAAAATTTTTCTCTGTAAGTAGCTTTGTTAGTTCCTGCGGTTTCATAGAAGCTGGGAAAAGAATTATTTCTTTATTTTTCATGCGCTTCAAATGAGATAATTCTATCACAGGCAGTTTTGTATTCAATTCTTTAATTACTTGACTAATTTTTTTAGTGTCACATATTGTGTCTACATAAACATCAATTAATGGTGAGTCCAAAATTAAATTGTCTGGTAAAACAGGATATAGCATGTCACTGGAATTGATTGTATCATTTGTTTCAAGTCTTAATCTTTTCACTGGATTCATTTTTTTATTAAATTAGTTCCTTCAAGCAAAATACAAGTGTACAATACTTGAAGATCTGAAAAAAAATCCAATGGATAAAAGTTGCTTCAGTTTCTTTACTTAATAAAATGTTTTTGTGAATATATTCACAACAATAAATATGTAGTTATTCATTAAAAGCTTTTCATCACTATAGTAAAAATTTATCATAAACTCTGCTTGATTAGGTTCATCTGTTCATTTTATTTACCAAGTTTATAGTTCAAAATATTTGCTGAAGTAAAGGATCAACCTTAGTGTTTTATAGATCATCTTCTTTGAATAAATTTCATAGATTCATGAAAACAAAAGCCAAAATGATAAAAAAGGCACAATATGCACTGTACTTTTGTGAATGTGTTTATGAAAGATATATTTAGGTAATGCTGTTTAATAATAACATGTTATCTCAAAGTTTTTATATTTAAAATATTGTCGGTATGGTCCTGCATTTGGATTTGAAAACCAATACATGGGATACTTAAGAATAATGATTAGTTAATGTTTACAAGTAATATAATTTGCCACTATAGAAAACAACAAAAACATGCTTGTATATACATACTAGAATATACTGTAACATTGATTTAACCTTGAGCAAATTATTTAACCTCAATTTAAGAAGTCAATTGAGGATTTCAGAAACAAACATTATTTCACATTAAAAATTGATTTTATAAGAAACCTGAAATTTCAACAATATTTAAAATTTTGACCTTTATTAGAATATGAATATTCTAGTTTAGTTAAGTGAATAAACACACAAGTATATTCAGGTAAATTGAACAGAAATGTAACTATGAAAGTGAGTACATTGAAAATATGTGAAATTCACAGAATTAATGAACTTACCTGGTTACAGTCCTATAAATATTTAGAATGATCAAATGTACACATAACTTTTACTCTAATCCAAATCATAGGTTATTAAACTCCTTTTTTTCAAAAGCTACAAAAAGATAAAACAAAAATTCAATTACTTAAATGGTTGGTATGGAATCAATATATTATATACATGAAAAATTAAGTTTACTTAATTTGCACTTACATTTTAAACGTAGGTGTTATCTAAATGTTATAAATGTATTATCTTTGATTTTGTGTTTACTTGGATAAAAATATAAAAATGACAATTTATGGAGAATCTTTCTTGCTCAAGTAAGAAAATATCTTCTTCTTTCTTTCTATTTCAGAAAATGGGGATGATTTGTAGAGGTAGGGTATATTAATAAAAGAATAAGAAGTAAGGTTATGAAAAACAGTCACTCTTGAGGGCAAATTCACGTGACGTCGTGTGGTTTCCTGTGATTTCATTTATCTCTATGGTTTGGTTTCAGTCAGTTAAATCTAATGTGGTGTACTCTGTGGTTAAATTGTATTATGATTGTATTTGTCATTGGCTGTCTTGGCTGTCATTTGTATTATCTATGGCTGTCATGCTACTGTCAGGCTCTGTGTTTGGAATCGCTACCTGCGTTGATGGACAGTAATTTAAATTTAAACAATACAAAGATTAGTTTTTAATTGATTTTAAATATGTCTAAGCGGCTTCTGTCTGCATTAGAATACCCAGAACCTACTAATTTAAATTTGAATGGTATATAACTTTACAATTTTTGTTTTCCAACTAACGAGTATATCAACAATAATTATCTTATTTTCAGATGACAGCACATTTAGAGAAGTAATTATTTGGTTAGAAGCAAATAGGATTAAAAAAGCACCACCAGGGTTGGCAATTCAATTAAATAATAATAAAGACTGGCATATTACATACTCAAAGTATAAAGATATACTAGGTTGTCCTGTATTGGAAAGTAGGATAGAAGAATTACAGTGGATTTTAGGATATGCAGTACAAATTGAAACTCAAAAAAATAGTATGAAAATATTTTCTTCTGTATATGAAAGCTTGATGCCAATAGGCTATGTTTGTTTTCAGGAAATGTCTATTTGAAACATGCAGCAGTAAATTTACAAAATAAAAACGTTCCAGCAGTAGTAGCTGAAAACATATTGGATAAATTAGATTGTGAGCATACACATTTTCAATTAATCATGATATTATTTCATGTCATATGTGCTTTTAGTTAGCAGTCAAGAATTTATAGATGGTATTAATGACTTGGCCAAAGTACTTAATATCGTTACTCATCCTGATCCCCTTGTTACTCTAAAAGCAGTAAGGAAAGTAGTTGTTCAAAGAATGGCTCCAGACTGTGTTGAAAACCCTGATAAGTATATTTTAAAAGTGAGTGAATCCTCCATAAATATTTGCTAATTTTTGATTGATTATTTTTGCAGGGAACTCCATTTCCAATCCAAGAAACTGATTTAGGTTTTGATTTAAAAGATCCAGTATTGAATCGGGCTGCAAAAATCCTACGAATGATATACATTCAAGATTTAAGAAATTTGCAAACTAAAGCAAATGAATTAATTGTCGCAGCACAATCTGTCACTGCCAATCCAAAAACTGATACCAAACTTGGAAAAGTTGGGTTTTAAATATCACATTTTCTGAGTTTCTAAGGTAAACCGACATCTAATTCTATTTGGATAATAAAGCAATCCATTCAAATACAAAAATATTTATTTCTAATAATACATTTTTACTTATTACATAAAACATCAATTTATGTGTGTGCTATTATATTTATAAATAATTAAATGTATGCCAATTTATCATTATTTTATTATTTCATTTCTAATTGTAAACAAATTAAATAATTCTTTAACGCCAAATGCAAAACTACCTAAAAGTGAAAATTCATTAAAAAAACGTGTTATATATAGGGTACCTTAGACTAACATTTAAATAATAAATCAGATTTAAAATACTATTTGTAGTAGTTTATTTTCAAATATCGGTTTCTAATGTAAGTATTTGGGATGTTCAATTCAATGCAAATTTTCCTAGTTTAATATTAATAGTAGTTATAAGACTTATCTAGTTTTTATACTGATTTATATTTATCTTCTTGGATGAATTCACTTGAACAATTTGTATTTTTCTAGGTCCAATTAATCATTTGGATATTAGTTTATGTACCCTACAAGCCTTAACACCTTAAAATGTTGACGAATTTTGTTATTACCTATTCCTAAAGAATTAATAATAAATCTTGATTTCTTAGGATAAATTCTTCCTGTAGATATCAAATAAGTCCCAATTCCACAGAAACATATGATGGAAACGATTTGACAGGATGTGCATGAATTTTTGTTTTCTTTTTTCATTTTCAAAATTGAATTTCCTATCTATTTTGATAATGATTTAATGGATTTAATATTGCTATTCTTCTTCTTCCCCATGACTATAACCTGACCCTGAAGGATAGTTTACTCCATATTTATTACTTTATGGTTTATTCAAGGCCACCTCTAGCAGAGGCCTTGGTTAGGTTAGGTTTACTCTATGTAATCTGTGTACACCATAGAGGGTGGAGGGGATGGGGTAATCAAATCAAACATCTGATTTGCATAGGAAATAGGATATTATTCATTATTTTTGATAAGAAAATTCAAGGTACAATAATATAATTTCATTAATTTATTTAGTTACTTTTCAGCATAGATAAGAACTCGAGTTATACAAATTTTTGAATATTCTGTCAAATATAACTTAACCGAAATATACATAGGTAGGTACATATATTTAAACAATCTAATTTATTGATTGTTTCAACACTTATAATTTCATTAACGTGTCAGCAATGAACGTATTGTTTTAAATGATTGTATTATTGTGAGCCACGATTATTATAAATGCGGTCCTGAGATGTCCAATACAACAAATAAATCTCATAAGATAGTACCAGAATATGGCCTTAAATTGAAATTGGATCATGTATATCCAGAAAAAAGAAATCAGCATTATATTCCAAGCTTACGGGTTATTTGGAGTTTTCTACCAACAATTTTAAGGTATGTATTGCTTTGTCCCAGCTGTTGTATGAGATGTACAATCATTCTCAATTGCTTATTATTTTCAGATACATTTTATTTTATATAAAATCAAAATGGAAAGGTGAAAAATTATTTATTGATAGTATCTCAACCAGGACACCAGAACAGATTTACGGTATAATTTTATTAATTTGCTTATGATTTTCTCCAAAATTAAACATTTTCGTTCATTTGGCAGGTGTTCCTATTGGAGGAATTGGAGGGGGGACAATAGGAAGAGGGTTTAAGGGAGAATTTTGTCGATTTCAATTACGACCTGGTATTTATGAATGGAATACAGTTGATGCTAACCAGTTTATTGTTACAATTAAAGATGAAAAAAATGTTACCACATTCCAGAGTTTGCTGTCAACCTTTAAGTAAGATAATTTTCTTAACCAGATGTAGGCAACTTAAATATAATGACTACTTTTATTACTTTATATATTTGATTTAAATTGTGATATTTATTTAAAAACATTTATTGTACATTTTCATTCTAGAAAATCTAGTCTTTCTTGCTGGGAAAATCTCTTGGATGGCAGCAAATGTAATTATACCGGTTTATATCCAAGAGCTTGGACTGAGTATGATCTCTCTAAATATGGTATAAAACTTACCTGCAGGCAAATTAGTCCTGTAATTCCTCATGACTATAAGGTATGTATAATATAGTTGCCAATCAAAAAGAAATTATGAAGTTAATTTGAATCTCTTATAGTAGAACCTTGTTTAAAAATCCAAAACAAATCTTCACTTTTTAGAATAGTACCTTACCTTGTGCTGTGTTTGTATGGAATATAGAAAATATTTCAGACAGTTACAAAACTGTAACAATCACCTTCACATTCAAAAATGGAACTGGAAGCAAACAAGACAAAAATGGTGAATAACTGTAACTAAATATATTTTTTTTATGTAATACATGTTTTTATACATTGCAGCTGCCTGTAGCTCAGAAATATTTTCATGTTCAAATTCTGAAGGAGTTATACTTTACAATAAAATTGATAATATGCCATGTGCATATGCACTTGCTGCAAAATCTCGATCTGATTTATCAGTGACAAAATGTTTGTATTTCAATCCAAATTCCAATGGTTATGACATATGGAAACAACTAAAAGACAATGGAGAATTTGACAAATCCAACAAATCTGTTATTGGTTAGTAAATAACAGAGATTTAAGTCACAGCTTTTTATCAGGATATTTTCTGCATTTGCAGTGCCGTAACTAGGGCGTGGCAAGGGCGGCACTTGCCGCGGGCGCGAGATTTTGGAGGGCGCCAAATACTTGGATAGAAAAAAGGTTTTTTTTTTACAAAAAAAAGGAAAGAACCAGATTCATTTATACAATAAATAATTAGGCGTATTATGTAGTTCTAATTACAGTTTCCAAAAAAAACAGCACTATCAATCAGTCCATATTTTTTACAGATTATAAAAAAAATTAACCGAGGCAATGCTGCATATCATCTGTAGAATAAAGCAAATTGCGTGGTTAATTACGCTAGGGGCGCTTCTAAGCCAAACTAGTTCAGATTCTGGAACTGCCAATTCTAACTAAATCATTTTCAATGTTGCTTTTGGACTATAAGATGGTATGTCTTGATCTTGTTTTCTGAAACGCTATTTTAAGTAAAATTAATAAATTACCTAATATACTTCTGCAGGGAACATCTGTAACGGTAGGTATTGGTTGGGTCTAATTTAATAAAAGGGCTTTTTGAGGAAATTCATTAAATCAAATCCCTTATGGGAAATTTGCTTGAAAATGTCCGTCAGAAAGCTACTCACACTTCTGAGTACATAGATATGGAACCAGAATTTACAATGAGAAGAAAGCGAAATGTTAAAAAAATGGTACCTTATCTAGGCGAGTCTTGCTGTGACGAGGCAACAAATTGAATATCAAATTGTAGATGTCATTTTAACTCACTTCAATTCCCAGTTTTGTGCTCTTCAGAGCGTTGCAGATGATTTTCATTTTCTTACTGGTAAATCACTTGAAATGTTTTCTGCAGATGTCATAAAATTTATCTTTGATTTTTGTTTTTTGTTATTTTACCTAGCTTTTTGCTAATTTTGTATTTTAGTTGGTATAATATCAATATCAGAGTTGTTTTTTTTTTATTTTAAGTTATTATATTTTATTATTTCATTTTAATGTCGACTTCAATCTTTTTGTACTTGTTTACACCAAAAAAAGGAAATTATTTAAAAAAGCTGTTTTCATCTGGTTATAAAATGTATATAATAGGGGCGCTACCTTAACACTGTCCGCGGGCGCTAAATTCCTAGTTACGGCACTGTGCATTTGTATACAATTTTTTCATTTTTATGTATTCATAGAAAGTCTATATGGTGAAATGGCATGTGGAATAGCTGCAAAAGTACGAATTGTTCCTAAAGCATCACAAGAAGTTGAAATGAGTCTTGCTTGGGATATGCCTACAATTAACTTTCCAATAAACCAGAAAATGTATAACAGATTTTATACAAAGTACTTTGGAAAGGAAAATGCTCTTCTAAAAATAGTGTCTTACACATTCAATAGTTATCCTTTATGGGAAGAAGCCATTCATAACTGGCAAAAACCAGTATTAGAAGATAGGTATGTAAAATTTGGTATATTTCTCATCTCCATATTTATAAATCATCTGTCAGTTTTGTGTTTATCTTCTGTTAACATTTGTTGTTATTATATGTCATCTGTCAGTTTTGTGTTTATATTTTCTTGACATTTCTTGTCATTATATATCATATATGTCATCTGTCAGTTTTTGTTTATCTTTCCCTAACATTTTTTGTTATTATGTTATCTCATCTGTCACTTTTGTGCTTATCTTTTCTAAACATTTTTTGTCGTTATATGTCATCTGTCAGTTTTGTGTTTATATTTTCTTGACATTTTTTGTCATTATATGTCATATATGTCATCTGACAGTTTTTGGTTATCTTTTCTTAACATTTTTTGTTATTATATTATGTCATCTGTCAGTTTTGTGCTTATCTTTTCTAGACATTTTTTCCATTTTATGTCGTTATGTCATCTGTCAGTTTTGTGTTTATCTTTTCTTGACATTTTTTCTTATATGTCATCTGTCAGTTTTGTGTTTATCTTTTCTTAACATTTTTTTCTTACTATACTATATGTCATCTGTTAGTTATGTGCTTATCTTTCCTCAACGTTTTTTGTTATTATACAAAATTAATTTTATATTGAAATATTTTTAGCAAACTACCGGATTGGTATAAAGGTGCTTTATTTAATGAAACTTACTTTATAAGTGACGGCGGGACTCTATGGCTATTGGTGGATGATGAAGAAGCAAAAAATTTTTCCACAAATGATCCAAGGTATATTTAAGTGAGTTCCTGGAGAGTTCACAATTACTTCATATAATTTTAATTTTAGAATCACATATGGACGATTCGCTTACTTGGAAGGACAAGAATACGTCATGTATAATTCCTATGATGTTCATTTTTACGCCTCACATGCTCTACACAAAAACTGGCCCTTTTTACAAAAATGCATACAATATGATTTGAAAGATTTCATTTCTCTTGAAATCAAAGAACGCGTCACGGAACTATACGGCGGACAAAATACCGAAAGGAAACATAAAAATTCCGTACCGCATGACGCTGGGAATCCCGGTAATATTTTCATACCGTTTTAACGAGTTTTATTGAAAGAATAAATTCCAGGCGAAGAACCATTGGTACTTATCAACGCTTACCCTGTTCATGATGTAAGTACTTGGAGAGATCTCAATTCGAAATTCATTTTGCAAACGTTTCGCGACGCGTACTGCTCAATCGAGAAACCCGATACAGACTATCTAAGAGATATGTATGATTCTTGTTATTCGATCATACAAACATGGATTAGAAATGATATCGATGAAGATGGTTTAATTGAGAATGGAGGCGTTCCGGATCAAACGTACGATTCATGGAAAATGACTGGCGTTAGGTATATAAGTTAGTTTAATAAATAAACATAAATATATTATTAAATTTACTCTTTTCTTTCTGTAAATATTTCTACATATGTCATATGTCAATTGTCAAATGTATAGCACCTGTAACAATGGACGAGTTCTATGCAAGGGAATTGCTGCCAACATAACGAACTAAAAAATACTGAAAAAGGTTAGTCGCATTTGGGGTATTTTGCATCTTACAGTTGACGAAACACAAAGCCAAACAAACATGTATTGACAGCTGTCATTAGTTGTTTGTCAACTGTAAGATGTAAAATACCCCAAACTAAATAGACCTGCAAACTTCTCGGGTACAACATGGGTGGTAAAGGGACTCAAAACATAAGAAAAACTGAAAATTTATTGGAAAAACCATTTTCTTCATGCGACTAATCTTTTTCAGTATTTTTTTATTCGTTATGTTGGCAGCAATTCCCTTATATAGAACTCGTCCATTCTCTTCAAGCGTCTACTGAACTTGGGCCGATTTCACAAAGAAACATGAACGATACTTTCATAAATATGACAGATCTTTCTATTTCATGTCAAAGTCTATGAATTCCAGGTTAACCAACACTTTAAAAATTACTTGAAAGATACTTTAGGACACTTTAATATTCATTAGAGTTATTATGAAACAGAAATAAACGTTTTTTTTATTAAAGGAGCCTGTAATAAAGGATGAAAGTAAAAGTATGTGAAATATAATTATTGTAAATGATTTAACACTAAAATATTTTCTTCTCTTTTGGTTCAGGAACGTGAGTTACGTTCCGAATCGAGAAAGAATACGTAACAGGTATTTAAATCACAAATTTTTAGGTTCTTCTTTTTTTCTCTGTTAAATACCTGGAAAGAATGGAAACGCAATCAAATCAATAATGTAAGGTTAAATTTTATTGTCGCTGTCAATTTCGGAGAGTATTTCTTCTTTTCTCAATTTAATTGTCAAAAACGTCAAAATTACCGATCATTTAATTAAAGTTTATTTATCCTGTATTCTTTTAAATACAGGCTGCCTTATTAAAGATCCTTTAATAAAAGAAGTTGGGAAAAGGAAATTTATTTCATTCGCCCCTTATCGCAATATATTCAATACTGTATTTTTAGTGCTTATTGTGGAGGTTTATGGCTGGCTGCCTTACACGTAATGTCCATAATGGCGGATCAATTAGAAAAGGGAAGCGACAAAAAAATCTTCGAGGATCTTTTAAACAAAGCAAAACCAGTTTTCGAACGGAAATTATGGAATGGTAGTTACTATAATTTCGATTGTTCGAAAAAACAATTCAAATCTCTAATGACAGATCAACTGTGCGGACATTGGTATTTAAGGTGTTCGGGAATACAAAATTACGCAGTAAATACATTTTTATTGTTCGGTGAGACGTCGTAGGATAAATAAAAATCCGTTTTAGGTGTTTCCCGAAGAAAATGTCAAAATTACCTTGAACAGTATTTTTAAAAATAATGTACAATCGTTTTGTAATGGAACTATGGGTGCTGTGAATGGTACTATAGATGGAAAGGTGGATGATTGTACAGTACAAAGCTTGGAAGTATGGACAGGAGTTACTTACGCTCTTGCTTCGACTATGATATCAGAGGTATTTAGACAGAAGAGAAAACACAGAAAAATAACCTTTTTTTAAACTTTATTCATTTGTTATATATTATTATATACAGATTACGAAAAAGCTTATCGAACTATGTAATTTACACAAGTGCAAAAAGGAAAATATCGGTAAATAAGTATACACCCTAACCTAACCACGCCCAATTATTCTTTCAATCTGTTTCAAGCTGTTTTTCCCATATTTTCCTTGTCGTACTTGTGTAAATTGCATGGTTCGATAAGCTTTTTCGCAAACTGTATATCTAAAATGTTGTTATTCATCGCTAATGTTTCAGGGGATGGTTGAAGAAGGATTCGAAACTGCGGGAGGAATGTACAATTCCATGGTATATAAACTAGGATTAGCCTTTGACACACCAGAAGCTCTCTATGCTGAAAAATACATGAGAGCTGTTGCATATATGAGACCTCTAAGTATTTGGTCTATGCAAATAGCTTGGGAAAATTCCAAGTCATTTTAGATCCAAAATAATATAAATAAGTTTATAAATAAACCACTGTTGTGCAATTATATTTGTTTTCCGTCGATCGTGTATTAAGTGCTATCAACGTTCTAAATCGTACATTATTGAACCCCATTAACGCTAGATTTACATTAATCAACGATTTTTCTTTAGGCAACCCAACGCACATCTTGTGGTGTAGGCAACCAAACATACATTTCGTGAAATAATATTTTTAGGTTTTAAATATTGAGAAAAACGAATACATCTTATACAGTCGAGTCAGTCGACGGAAAAGCTTTGTAACTAACGAGTATTAAAAGGGCATTTATCAATCTCGATTGTTAAAATTAAAAAAGCTGTGAAATTATAGGAATCTTCTTTTTCGGCTGTTAGCGAAGTTCACAACCATCTCAAGGTAGAGCCACCCGTACAAATAGGAAGCCACAGACAAAAAAATAAATTATCTAAAGTAGAAAAAAAACATTTAAAATTAAAACAAATGTATTACGTTCTATCCTTGCTTTAGCGTATATATAAACAAGGGTTCTATGAAGATATAGACAATTTGTCTTTTGCTCTTTTGGGGCTAATAATTATACCTTGTTACTTCCTTTGATCGTATTTTCTATACAATCATGATGATCAATTTTCACAAAATGTGAAGTGTGAAAGAATATTAACTGCTTTAGTAAAATAATATATCATATTATAGTTTTTATAAAAGAATAAAAAACTATAGTGATTAGCAGCTTTTTTCTCCCCACCGGCACAAAGCCATTACAAATCTCAAGTCAAATATGTCATAAAAGAATGACATCTGGATATGTAGATCATACCATAGGATCATACAGTACTACAAGATAGAGAGTTCAATGAATATTGTTTGATTCTGTCTTCTACTAGAAACTTACCTAATCGATATGCAATGAAAAGATGTATTAATGCCCTCTCAGTTGCGTACCTCTTGAAATTATACTATGGTACACAAATAACACAATGATTAATTTTATTTTAGAATTATGGAAAGATTCTACGTAGTAAGGGTTTAACCATTAATTTGTTATTACAGTTGAATTCACAATATTTCAAAATACAAATGAAATTTAATTAAAGAACAAAATTATATTGTAATGCGAGATGTAGTTTTTATTAAATAAACACTATTCTTCCTTCGATGATCTATCATGACATCAAAATGAACAATTTTCTAAGAATGATTGTTAAATGGTATAGTAATATTATATATTGTATACTTTTATGCAAAATCATTTGATTTGTAGCTCCCTATAGTTTAATATAAATGACTTTATTCACTAAGTACTACAAGTTATAGAATTTCAATCTTTAAATATGTTAGATATATTCAGTTTAATGTCTTGCTCAAATTTGGCCTTTTTGAAAGCACTACTTAAAGTTATGGCTTCTTCTTCGCTACCCTTTTTTACATCTTTATCTCTTTTTAAAACTTCAATTGCTTCCTTGTATAGTTCTTCTTCAGTAACATTTTCTCCTGTATTCTCTTCCAATTTTTGATAAATGTCTACAAACCTTTGGGTCAACGATTTATAGTTATTATTAAACATATTAATTGTTCCAGCATGTTTATTATTCCTATGAAATATGCTAAAAAATATGTTTTATTAGAATTGATTTCTTCAAGTATTTCATGGGAAAATTTAGATATTTTTGCAATTTCTTGCAATAAAACTCACGCCCTAATTTTATCTTCTTTGTAAAATATTTTCTTTAGTTTCATGTTTGGAATAGGACGATCAAATCTTGGTTCTTCTTTTGGAGGAAATGCTTCATATACATCATACCATAAAGGACGATCATCCCAGTTAAGAGCTTTAGACTGAATTAATCCTGTTGTTCTAAAAATTGGCGGGTTACTGAGTATACTGTAGAAATTTGCAAAAATACCTGGTATATATTGTACCAATTTTTTCCAATCGACTTCCTGCCATTATTTAAAATAATTTTATTAATGAATTCAATTTTTGGAAAAACTGAATAAAGTGAGAATGTTTTTCTTCTTCTTCTTCAGTAGTTCAGTACTGCTTTCTATCAGTTTGCAGTTATATTGTGAGATGGTCAAAGTCTATATGATTTTAAATCTCGATGAATATAATTATTATATAAGTTACGTATAAGAAGTTTACAACTTCCTAAAATATATCAATAGTGTATACCAAGACCAAGAACAGTTTTTTATGGGTTTAACCCTTAAGACACCTTAAGAACATAAGCTCCTACATTATTAAGCTAGATAGGCATTTAACATATAACCACAATGTAACCACACTTTGATATAACGCACACACAAATCACTACACTACACATTTGAAAGTCAACAAGCAAGGCTACTTCTAGGTCGGTGGCCATGGTCAACAAGGTTGGATGAGATCATAGATATACTATTTCTTTATATAATAGTTTCTTTATATTAGACAATGGTCGCGTTCATCCCAACAAAGTTGATCAGGTAGCGATTTTTAGAGTGATCCATCAGATCGTAATTCTGCTGAACGGGCTAATAAAACTATCTCTATAAATGTCAACAAATGTCAATAAATACAACAACAACAACTCAATTTTATTTGATATATAAGACAATTATTTATTTATTTTTAATTTTAACTTAGTCTAATAGTTATTATCAGTGTTTTGTGAGCATAGTAATGTGAGCATAGTAATCATCGACAACGAAAAATCAGCTTTGTGCGTAAATTAGTTTCTATTTCTTAAAAAATGGATCCCAATGAATACAACAACAACAACTCAATTCTATTTCATATATACGTCAATAGTTATGGAATAAGTATTCTAAACATTAAAAAATGGGAATTAATCGCAATAAATTAAGCTCACACCACTTTGGAGCTAGGAGTAAACCACTGAATAAAACTCTGTAGACTATTTTCTGTATATTACAGGTATTGTTCAAGTATTTTCTTTAAGAAAATGTTTATTTCTATTATTATATGATTAAGAAATGTTTCAACAGAAATTTTCTGTATGTTCCACTGCATTTTCCTTGTATTTTCAGGAGTATTTTCTTATGATACTAGTATTTTTTAGATTATTTTCTGTATTTTCAATGTATTTTCTCTAATTTGTACACAATTTTCTTCAGTGGTTCACCCATCGGAGTGGTACTTCCTGACACACTATATAATCTATTATTAAAATCATAAGTCACCACCATCTGTTCATTCATTTTCACTGAAATACAAACTAAAATATCTCAAAAAAATATATTTTTATTATGTTTTTAACCTATGACATAAATGACAGTTAATGCATCATCAATCGGTAGCATGTAGCGCATTTTAGTTCTGATTAAAAAAATGGCGACTGATACCATAGCGCTTAATCTGATCAGTCAACAAAACACGCGTTCAGCAGAAAATTGATGATCGCTACGGTAGCGATATGTTGTGATGAACGCGACCAATGATAATAGGATAGAAGATGAGCAGCCTGTGAGAAAAAGTCAAACTTCAAGCTCTACCTAACCTCAACCTATCAAGAATTGTCAAATGATTGTCAGCGTGAGCTGCTAAAAATCAATACTACAAATAAGTTTCCTACTTAGTTCTTAAATATTCCCATAATGAAGATTAATTAAGATTACCTACATGGATTATTTCTAGCAAAAACTTTGGACCACAAACCGGCTCTGAGACATTGTTGGATTATTAAAATGAAGATTAAAGTTTGTATTTTATTATTGTTTGTGCAGGTAGTTGTACCCACATTGACACCAAAATCCGCCAAAAGTAAGGATAAAAAATCGAAAACTACATTAGATAAGATTAAAATAGGACCACAAAATTACACTGTTTTTAACAAAAATTTGGTCAAAGAGAGTCTTACATCTAAAGATATAATTACCAATCACCAAACTTTTTTTAGAGAAGTAGATGAGTATAATTATGATGGCCTTGTTTTGGGATATGTAACACCTTGGAATAATCATGGCTATGATATTGCAAAAATATTTGGTAACAAATTCACTCACATCAGCCCAGTTTGGCTGCAGTTAAAACGGAAGGGAAAACAAAACTACGAAATGACTGGAGTACATGATGTAGACAATGACTGGATGGTAATTGTACGTAATGCTGGGAGAGAAAGGAAGCTTAAAATTGTACCAAGAGTCCTTCTTGAAGCTTGGAATGGAAATGATTACTCAAGTCTTTTATCCGATAATAGTGAAATGAAGGAATTTGTTGAAACTCTTATTCAGGCTGCCAAAAAATATAAATTTAGTGGTTATGTTTTTGAATTTTGGATGCAATTATCACAAGTACTAAAATTTGATATATTGGTTAATTTTGTGAAACAATTAAGTGATGCCCTTAGTATTGAGAGTTTGGAAACAATATTAGTTATACCACCAAAAAGAGGAAAACAAGAATTATTCACTGATAAACATTTTGAAGCATTGTACGAATATGTGACTGCTTTTTCACTTATGACATATGATTTTTCAAATCCATCACAACCAGGTCCCAATGCCCCACTCCCATGGATTGAGGATTGTATAACTTCTCTAACATCAGACGTGAAAAAACGCAAAAAAATATTAACAGGATTGAATTTCTATGGAAATGATTATACTTCCAATGGTGGAAATGCCATTGTATCACATGAATATATAGAAACTTTAAATATTTTACAAGGTAAATTGCAATATGATGCCCAAATCGCTGAACACTTTTTTGAGTACAAACAAGGTGGAACAAAACATTTGGTTTTTTTCCCTACTCTTTACTCCATTAATCAGAGGCTAGAACTTTGCAAAACTTTAAATACCGGAATATCAATATGGGAACTAGGACAAGGACTTGATTATTTTTATGACTTATTGTGATATTAAGAGACTGATTTGAAATAAAATTTGTATATTATTTTGTGTTATTTAAATTGTCAAATTCTTTAATTCATCTGAATTTATAGATAGGAGTAAACAATTTATTATATAAGTCACCTACACTCATAAAAAATATAAATCTGGCACTGAATAAACTTATGCTTATATAAAAGTTAAAATTTGTATGAGAATTGGTTAGTAAGATACATTTGATCACACTTACCTGACTGGAGATACTGGCAAAGTGATAATTTGGGTAGACATCACATGAAAAAGACACATATCAGTTTAAACAACATGTATATTCGAATTTCATTTGATATACACAAGACGTGTTCCAGTGACCTGAAAGATTTTACACCGAGTATCAAGGCAAGGTTATATATAATGAATATATAGAATACATAGAGTAGATCATATCATTTATTACTCTATGGAGTAGATATGGGTTGTTCAATGAATCAAATTGTACTTACTTCATAGCGTCATTTTTCAATAACTATAAGAAATTATTACTCATGATTACTTTTAAATTAACGGTTCCATTTTCAATTTAATGACAAAGTTGTCACAAACAGGTTAGAGAGGACATTTCCTGGAAAAAATTGTTGCCGAATATTACCGCAAGTCGCAACATAATTAAATTGATTGCAGAGCATTGAATCAAGGCCACCTCTAACACAAGGCCGGAAACCTAGATGTGGCAACGTGGCGCGACTTTCAAATAGAGGGCCGATGAAAACGATTGTAGGCCTGAGAAATATGAAATAAATCAGGCTAAAAAACATTTTTAACGAATAAAAATCGAAATATATATGGGTAGACCAAAGAAAATAATACTGCAAAAGGTATTTTATTGATAAGAATATAAAATATGAATAAAATCAGCCTCTACAGCTGACGAGACATCACCTTAAAATAAATATAAATCAACTAAATACTGAATAAATTATGCTCAATTCTTACCTAGATTATCATTTATTCATTCAAATAGTTTTATACTACATCTGACATATGGTTCATCATTGTCAAATCCAATCAAATATAAATATATACAGTTTGTTTGTTATTGACTCTCTCTCTAAATGAGCACTTAATTTAGATTTAATCTTCACAAAAATTCACTATCACATCACTGTTTAACCATTCTTCTTGTTGTTCCTGTCCTTTTTCTTCCCATTCCAGGATTACTTCTTGCAGCTGGATTCTTCTCCACTGGAAGATATTTCGAGAGATGGGGAAATATTTGTGGTATTACATTTTCCTTTAACACAGGTGTTTTCCTTGTAAATGTCTTCAGATCACCATACTTATCCCTGTACACATCAGTGAATGAAATTTGATCTTTGGGGAAATATTTAATACTGAGTTTAATACACACTGAAGTTTGACTTAGTAGTTCCCAATTTGCATGTCGGATCCTTTCTTCAGCTTATCACTGGGTGGAAACTTAAATACTGTAATGTATCTTTCACTGTTGAAATCATAATTACTAGTACAACTTTAGTACTGAACATTTTGCAGACATCTACAACAAAATAAAATATTTAATAGGAGTGTTACTTATTAGTCGAGTTATTAGTTTATGAGTAATTAACTTTATTCTCGACTTTATTGGCTTAATTTATACACTTCATTTATGTTTAATGTGGGATGGCTTAACAAGAATCAAAAATTGTATAATAATAATATTAAAATTAGTCTTGTTTCAAGTCACTTTTAAACAATTTCAATCAGTTTAAGAAAATTTTTAACCATCCTTCATTTGATACAATTACCATGTTATGCCTTAATTGCTTTATATTTTATATGAGTCCACATACTAGAGAGTATGTTTACAAATTATACTGATGCTAAAATCTTTTTATTTATATATATTATTAAATATCTTACCTAAAAAACAAACGGATGCAAACAGAAGTCCTATGTTGAAGTTGTAGTGGGATATTAACTGCGAATAACAAGCACCAAGTTCATAAAATCAATTTAAAAAAATTGTACACACTATTACAATCCTCTGATCATCTATTACATATCACGAATTATTAATACAGAGGCACTATAAACGTAAATAAATATTATTTCACGGTCTCGCCATGATAGAAGTCTGACATGATCAGGTGATGATCAGCCCGCTCTACAAAGTTGCCAAATTTCAGCATTCCGGCCTAGTGTTGTAGGAGGCCTTGCATTGAATATTATTGTTCTAATTTGTGATTATGAACAATGATGTTTTCGGAATTTACATTTCAATGACAGTTGATAAATAAAAGAAAAAGCGCATAGGTAATAGTGGCTGCCTATCTCCTGAATTCTTCATGAAGACATTTAAAGCAGTGGCGTATTAACGTAGGGGATAAGCAGCAAAGCTTGTGTAATTACCAAAGCTACCCATCAGCAAAAGTCATCCAATCTTTCTTCAACTTCATCCAAAATTTCCAGCCAAACAATAATTATTGAAACAAAAATAAACCAAAAAACTATTGTTTCATAAAAAGTTATTCAAAAGTGGAACACTCGATTACAGTATCTATGAGTGACTAATGATAAACCACACCGTTGTGAGGCGTTGGCGATCAAGTGCAGGAATATATTTAATAGAGAAAATCTGGTAAAACTGACTGAATTAAAAAAAAACTTTTTATTAAAACATTACAATAAAATTACATTTTTCTATTATAATAAGAAAAACCTTAACCTCATTTAAATAATAAGATCTATGATTATAAAATAATTTTAAAAAATGTGGTGTTTTAATAAATTCTTACAGACTATAATGATGCAAACACAAAACAGAATACTCGAATAAATACCTATATTTTGAAAATATTTCTTCATCAAAACAAACTATGAAAAATCAATGACGGCTTGTCAGGGCAGGGACATTCCAAATACCGAATAAATATGGAAAAAAACACAACATTTTGTGAAGAAATCGAATTTTGTTCGTACTTCGAGAATAGAAAGTTTTTAATCGACCAAATCATGTAGTAAAGACTAGTTAGAAGCGTAGCTGGAAGTGACAGGGAGTACTAAAACTAATTATTTAATTTCATTTCGATGTCCAAATACGTTTGCTAGATTTAATTTTGGAGCTTCACAAATATCTTCATTACAAACCAGTTGACAAGCATGATTTTAGCGTTAAGAGGCGCCAATTTGTTGTAGACTATGTATTGAGCCATGAGATTATTAGATTATTTGACATAACCCAAACCTCAAGCACGAGCCGTCACTGATAAAACCATTAAAACTGCTAACTTGACAGTTACTGCCACTCTACAGAAAATTCTTTATAACCAATTTGAATGCATTATTTTTTTTTATTTAAACCAGGCTACATTAATTACACTCAGGATTATAGTGTCAAGTTGGGTAGATCAAATTATGGCCCCGAAAAGAAAAAATACCGATTTTTAACTATAATATGTTTGGTGATGAGTTAAAAAAGAAGAATGGAAAGACCAGCTTAATAATCCAGGATATATATCGTCAAGATTGTACATTTTTATGATTTTGGAAAAATCTCAATTTTTGACAATTCTTGTTTATTTCAAATATATTAGAAACGGTGTATCTTCATCGTCATGTGTCTGGTCAAACAGTATCGAACTGAGCATGCGCAGAATCGATACTCATATGTCAAAATGTAAATGTCAACAAAATGTCGTTTGTCACTTTTTAACAATGATATGGTTACATCAGTTTTTTGCATTTTTTTGGTATGGTGAATGTATAAGAATGAATATACAATATAATCATATTGAATACAGATAATTGGGATGTACGCCAAGAAGAGAAACATTGTTTTCCGAGGACTGATCAAGAGAAAGGACTCCAAAAGGAAGGATGATTGTCAAAATTAGCCAAGAAAACCACTACAAATCAAGATCAAAAAGCGTAAATGTTTGTCCCAAAGACTTAAAGGCTTCTGACTGGTGTTGTTTTCTGGGAAAGAGTGGGGTGATTCAGCTTCTAACAAAAAATTCTGGTTTTAGATATTTTTTTAAATTGTTAATAATAATAATAATAATAGCCTTTAATACCCTCTAAGTTTGTTCATTAGAAATAATATATGTTATTTGTTTATTTAATCGATTGCTTGTTAAAATAATTTTTCTGTAGTTTGACATATTAAAAAATAAAATAATTTCCATCACAATATCAATTGCTACTACACATAATAACTAGGAGGCACCGTTAGATCGCTTAGAAGACAAAGTTCTTCTTCTGTAAACTTAAGTTTATGGGTTTCCCAGTTATTGTGATGAGTTCGTTTAAAATCTCCTAAAGTCTTACGGATTGTTGCCTGTAAACCAATTAATAATGTAAAAGCATAAGTCGCTAAGGTACAGATATATAAAAATAATAATTGTTTGTTCACTTACAGGAATGGGTTGTGGATCACTAAGATGAGGCCTAAGATGTTGAAAAATATCTGGTAAATCATCAGGTACATCGTAAGGATGGGATTCTATGAAGGCACAAAGTCCAAGGACTGCAGCGTGTTTGGTTTTTATATTGTTACTCGTTGAAGTTGCTGTATCCTTTTTCTTATATTTAGTTTTGGCTTTTTGTTTAAACTGGGACTGAAAATAAATTATAAGACATTTATTCGTTGAAATAGGTTAAAAAGTTGAACCCCTTTTAAAATGTTGACGTGCGCTTAAGGTACATGGAAAGTTTTATAAATAAAACAACATCAAATAAACACAAATTTCAATAGAAATTAAAATACGTACCAATAATTCACTGGGTTCTGGAATAAACTGACAGTGTAAGAGACCACTTAGATCTTTAGCGGCTTGAACTCTAACTTCATGTCGTGGATCTTCCAATAACTCCAATACTATCGACTGTATCTATAAATCAACAAAAACATTAGAGGAAATAGAAAACGTTGAAAGTATGTCATGAAACATTGACAGTTGACTTACCCACAGAACAAATAGAGAAGTTCAGTCTAAGTTAAGTGTGGCCAACAAAAAGTGGTTTTTTATGACAAGAATGACATATCTTGATATTTATAGTTACTTTTTAGCTGAATACACAACATATCAGCGGCCAAGTGTCACTACTTATTAGTATTTATGTCAGATGTCAGAGGAAAAAGTAATTAGAAGATTAGAGATACAACTAACTAGAAACGTTACAAAAATCTATATAACTGACATTTAACATAACTAGTGACGGGATGAAAGAAATTAAATGGTGACTTGTCAGAAGTTCCTAGGATTATTGGCCTCCAATATGTTGAGTATTCAGCTAAAAAGTCACGTTAAATTTCAAAATATGTCATTCTTGTCAAAATACCACTTTTTGTTGATCTAAGACTGAACTCCTCTATAGATATGAACTAAAATGTTTTATGTTATGAAACTAACCTCTAAAACCCACTCCCTACTCGAATTGATGGCGGCCATATTATAAAACGTATAAATAGGTAAAAATTCCGCGATTACTGCTCTGGCAGACCACGAAGGACATTTCGCAACTCTCTTAATAACATCGATGGCATCGGGAATGTGTTTCGGAGAAGTACCAGTTTCTGACAGCACCACCAATAGATTAGTAGACAGCGTCGCCAATTCTTCATCGATCTCGTTATTTTGAAACAGCGCCGCTAAAGGTATCAGTTCGAGGAACTCCTTTCGCGCAAAGTAGTTCATTCGTACCATATAAGTCATCACAAATTTAGAAACTGTTTAAAAAATATTTCATATTATAGTCACTAGATGGAGATATGTGCAAGGAATCAACTCACCTACTTTAAACAGTCTAATCAGCGATTCTTTTTCCTCGTTTTTGGTATCTGATTCTAGTTCGGTGTCTTTATTTTCATCATCTATTTTAGCCAAAGACATCTCTAATAAATCTTGTAATTTTGGAGATACCATTTCAAAGAACTTTCTACGAATATACAAAAAAAAATATTGCACGAATAACAATAACTAGATAAAAAAAATGAATAATTACTTCATTCTTAGGTAACCGTCTCCTGTTCCTTCGTCAACGCCCTGTCCGGCGTTGCTGAAAGTGATGGCCAGGAGAGCTGATATTCGTTCTCGAATGTTTTTGAATTGATGGCCGAGATGTGGTCGAAGATACTCCAGAAGTCGACCGGATATTTCAGTATTTCGCCAAGATTGTTGACTTATTGCTATGAATAGTAAATGCAGACGAGTGCAAGATACTAGTATCGTTGGATCTCTTAATGGATCCTAAAATTAAAGAAAAAAAACGTCAATCTTATTGGATTTGTTTGTTGAGGTGACAAACTTTTGGTAAATAAAACAAACTTAAGACAAAAATTGTAACTGAAAGGAGTTCACTGTTTTACACGTACGTGAATTATTGCGAAATTTACTTTGAAAATTTTCATAAGAATAATTTTTGCTGTTTTACAGGTAGACAAAATAAAACAGAGACGGATTGAAGCATAGGTGGTATACGGTTTCTGCGCAACCACCCGCGCATCGAGTCGCTGCGGTCGCGAGAACTACAAGACTTTTTACAAAAGGGAAATGAAATAAAATAGTTTAAAATATTATAAATTACATTTTACTGCACTATTTATCCTTCAATGTCGATAAATATTATGAAATATCCTAGTATATCAACTTTCAAGTGATGAAAAATGAAAATATACAAAATCAATCATACATTGGCTGGTGTGAATCTAGCTACTGCTTGTCAAAGTCAAAGTGAAAGTGTCAACAAAATGGTGGGTAGGATTATTTTACTTATAGATTTATTTGGGATTTTAGTTCTAATAAAGGAAATGAAAGTAAGTGAACCTTTCAAAATATCATCACCAGATATGACTCGTGATAAATGTATTGCAAAAATCGTAATAGTAAATATTTTTGGCCACTTCGTAGTAAAAATGAAACATTTTTCAAACTTCCATCTGATATTAATCGAAGTAAACAGTGGTTGATAATTTTAGGATTTCCTTCTAAATCCAAGGATCAAAGGTTGAGTAAAGATCATTTTGATAATAATGCATTTACAGGTTCGTTATGCAAAAGACTTATTAGATTTGTTTTACCTTTGCAAGAGAGCTACTAAACAAAAATAATTATTTTTTATTTGTAACTGATGGTACTGCATTTTATTTATTTTGCTTCAGACCTATTCCTGTCTGGAGAATCGACTTTCTAACTCCTTTTTATTGAAATTTTTGCAGTTTTTGTAAATAATTTTGAAATAGTGTGCAATTTGATGTAATATTGGATTAACTTTCCTAAATATAATGTAAGTAGTAAAAGTATGTTCTTTTGAGATTAATAATATATAAATGTATCATAAATTGATAATATAGTTGTAGATTATTTGTCATGTTATTATGTGCAGTTTAATAAAAAATTCAAATTTGTGTTGATTTCTCATTTATCTAAATAATGTGTTCTGAAATTGTTTATTAATTATAATCATTTCATCAGAAAAAATGAAATATTTTATTTTTTATAATGAAATAATTATATATAATAAACAATTTTTAAACAAATTGTAAAATTTACCTACCCTCAATCTAAACCAACCAATTTAAATATCCCGCCTTCAAAAATTAGTTCCAACACCCCTTCGAGGTGCGCTTCGATCAACGTGATGCCAACTGTTACTGCAGGGTTGACAACTCTCATTATATATTTCTCTATGGTTTTACACGTCAAAGAATTATTAGGCGATTTCGTCCCGCTTTGGTACCCCACTTTGGTCTGTCAATTACATACCAATCGATTTCGTTCCGAAAAACGATGACGTCAATCTAACTTTGGTACCCTTTTTGGTCTGTCAAATCACATACCGAGATCTGCAGCACGGTTACTGAAATTGGTAGCTTTCTATCCTTGTCTAAAGTAGTTTCTGTCTTTCTTATTATTTGTAAATATATTGTTCTATGTCAATTTCATCAGATTTCATCAATCAGCTGTACCAGCTGGGCTATGCTGGGAACCGAACGATTTCGCCTGTTATTGGTAGTTTACGTCATAGCGGTGACGTAGCACCTACCAATTGGTTAACTCAAGTCCCTACCAACCAAAACGGGACGAAATCGCCTATTGCCAAAATTTTCCGGAGTAAAAATTATATAAAAATATTTTTATGACTATTAACTAGAATCTGCGCGAGAATCGACGCAGGAGCCAAAAATAGGATAAAAACAATAATGGCGTCATGTGTCAATATTTGTTGTCGTTTTCAACCATTAATTATTTATTTAGGAAAACCAAAACTTTGACATAACTGCAAATCTCAATTAATAGAATAAATAATCAATCGAATAAATACTGCTGATTATTTAGAAATGTCAATATGTAAATCGTAACCTTGACAACTTATCCCAAAAACAATGTGACTGCGCAGGCGTATGTATGGCATGAATTCATATGAAATTTCAAAGAGTAGAGCAGTAGAACGAACGGTTCTTACCTGTAGGAAATACTCCAACAGCCAGTGATGTCTATTTGGATCCCGAGATTCCAATCCCATGGTAATGCAAAGCGCCCAATCGGTTTGCGTTTCGGTTGAAATATTAACGATCGCTCTATCGAGTAAAGGTAGAAGTATCGACCAAAGATTTTCCACTTTTTCGTACTCCCAATGTTTCGATCCGCGTATCAAGCCGCTAATAATTTCAGCGGCGCATCTTTGACTAGATTCTAATTTGTCTTCCACCAATCTTTTTAAATGAGGTTCAAAGTGAGGTAACAATACGTCTTCGAAAATTTTAAATAAATACTGAAAAAAAAACAAGGAAAATCACCAGTTTTTTTTACGAATAAATCAATACCAACCTTGAAAGCGAAAAATCTATAAGCGCTGAACTGATCCCGTCCTTTTTTTTCTTCCAAAGATAGAAATTTAATAAGTTTTTCTAAATTTTCTTCGTTTGTATAAAATTCTAAAATATCTCTTTCTATTTCAGTTAAATTATTCAGTCTTTTGGCAGCGGTATCTTGTTTAGAAGGAGAATCGTACAACTCCAAAGTTTTCGGCCAACTATAGTATCCCGTATATTGATCATGAACGAACCTATAAGCAATAAGTTTTCATTTAATATCTGTTCTTAGGATTCAATGTCAATAGTCAATTGTCAACGTCAATTGTCAATGTCAATTTTTCTTTTCTTTGAATGCTAAAGCTTGTTCGTAAATAAAATTTTCTCACCTTGGTTCATCCCAATCTTTGGAATTTTTCGGAATATTCTCGCTATTATACAGCAACCACTGATTCTCCTGCCGTAAACCGGGTGTAACGTTTCTATTGATTACAGTTTGTTTGGCGAACGAAAAAGGATCTATTTCGATTTTGGTAAATTTCGATTTGTTTTGAATCAATATAAAAACCAAAATTTTCAAAGAAGTTTTTCTAACTAACAACGAATCGTCTATGGAGGATTTAAGGAAAAATCTTACTATTCTCGGACTATATTTTACGTCTATGTGAACTAGATCCTTGATAAAATTGATAGCCATCTGATGGTAACGCCAATGCCTGAAAAAATTCAATAGCTACTGCAAAATACTGCATCAAAAACATGCAATGACATATGCAACACTATATAAGCTTCATTGTCAATTGTGTTGCATAACCAAAAGTATTGTGTATTGCATAACCAAAAGTATTGTGTGTTGCATAGCCAAAAGTATTGTGTGTTTCATAACCAGAAGTGTTGTGTGTTGCATAACCAAAAGTATTGTGTGTTGCATAAAAATTTGAAGATTACGCACAAAAATTACTTACAAAGCTCCCGATTCCAAAGAATCCATTAAGGCGTTTAATAGGCCGTCATAAGCAATTCTTCTTTCAATACTTCTTTTTTTTATGTATTCCCTACCGTTTTCTTCTAATTTGTCAAATTGATTCATACTACACACTGGATCATTGTTAGCCAAACTGTATGTTAATTTTATAACACTTTCTGGTATAACTAAATTGATTGCGATTGTCGGGAAGTATTTATCTATAGCCTCACCTGAAAGAAAGAAAAACTTGGTGAATTTAGAGGAAAATATGGCAAAATATAACAACAGAAGCAATAATTTGAAGCCGTTGGTATAAAGTGAGACGAATCTATTGCGCATGCGTTTTTCAAAGTGTCACTTGTCACTTGTTATACCAGCTTTGAATACAAAATATGTACTAACCTAAAGCCATGATCAAATTGATGATAGACGGTTTTTCTGACGGCATGGATTTGACTAGAAGAGGCCAGATTTGTTGGATAAATTTCCAATCGTGTCTAGCAATTATCGGAGCACCCTTAGGACCTAGGAGAATGTATAAACAGCCTTTGAATTTTTCGTGGTTTTCTTCCGAATCCATAAGAAGAATTTCCTTAATTTTCTCAGTTAATACCGAATATGAATAAGGGAAATAAGAAACTAATGAAAATAATCTTGCTTGAGCAGCTACCCTAACCTAAAAGAAAAAAACGTAAAATTTCCAATTACCAAACACTTGAGAAAAAAAAAATAATTCATTTAAAATACATCTTAGAATATTTATTTTTACTTCACTGTATCTAGAAGTGCCCAGCTCGAACAGATCCAAAATCAACATTTTGTGCGTCTCGGTAAAGGAGCAATTTCTGCTCTCGATTCTGAATTCTTGTTGCAGCATTACTCTGTCGATCAGCACGTGTCGTAAGTGGAGTTTCTTTTGATGTAAACGATCTTCCAAAAGTTTCTTCGTCATATGAAAACTCTTCCAATGAAACTCGAAATCTTGACCGCGCGTTTTATTAAACACAATTATATTGTAAATCTGCAACAAACAAATTATCTATATTGAGAAAATTGACACGATATATCTCACTGCAATGTTGTAAACATATACAGAATGTTGCAGATAAACTGACGATTAGAAATGAGGTTGAAAAATTGAATTTTCGAAGAAATTAAATGAAAAATGTATCCAGGAAGTCATTGGTGTCGACATAACTAGTTTAAGGAGGCATGGAGGATGGAAGTCATCAAACTTTGCTGAAGGATATATCGAAGAATCTCATAACAATAAGATTAAATTGGCAAATAAAATGTTTACTGTACAAAATATTCAGTTGTACTGTCAAATAGCTGAAAATATAACAAATTAATACTTACGTTAATAATATTTTGTATGCTTTGAGTATCGCCTTCGTCCACTTCCAATAACCGTTTTTGCAGCTTGTGTAAAATGGTAACAATAGTTTTTCTAACGTTAGATCCGTCTGGCATCGTTATCAATCCACTTCCACTGACTTTTAGATTGAACGTCCACGGATCAAGTGCCGATTCCACTCTGAAATGTCAAATAACAATAATAGCTCGATATAATGTAGGAAAATCACTTACAACTGGATAACGTCCTCTTCCCACATAGGCAAAAGCGGTTGACAAGACAAAATCGCTATAATAATTTTCAAAGATCGTTTTAATTCATGTCTGGTTAGAGTTTCCTCTGCGTTAGAATGTTTTTCTAGCTTGTCTAATTCTGGTAATAGATATCTACCCAATAAACTTTGAGCGGTTCCAATTTCTTTTGTTCCTGGAACGTACCACGATATTTTTAGGTCCTTTATTTCTTCCGCCTTACCCCATTCTCTGAAAATTACACATCAATAGTTTATTTGTGCTTCTTATGACCGTCAAAGATGTAAAAGTTGGCAATGGCTTAATGTCACGTTCATTAACAATGTTTTCCGTCGACCGTGTATTAATATTCTCAATATTAGACAAAATCATACATTAATGACCCCCTACTACAAATGCATGATTTACATTAATCAACGATTTATCTACAGGCAACCCAACGCACATCTTATTCATTATATTTATATTGACAGTTACCTGTGGCGAAGGCAACCAAACATACAATAACTATGATATTTCTTCTTTTTCCTTCCTTTTTTGGGCTATATCCTGAGGGATAATTTACCCAACTATGATATTTCAATGTCACTATTTAATTTTGACAGTACTTAATTATGAAGTAGTTTTTAAATATCTCGAAAATTAAATTAACTCGATTGTTAATGGCCCTCATTACTACACTTGTTGGTTAAATAACTATAATTTACAATAATCAACGATTTTTCTACAGGCAACCCAACGCACATCTTATTAATTATATTTATATTGACAGTTACCTGTGGTGTAGGCAACCAAACATACAATAACTATGACATTTCTTCTTCTTCTTCCTTCCTTTTTTGGGCTATATCCTGAGGGATAATTTACCCAACTATGACATTTCAATGTCGCTATTCATTTTTGACAGTTCTTAACTATGAAGTAGTTTTTAAATATTGAGGACGGAACAGCTTCATAATGAACACAAGTATTAAAAGGGCAATTAAAATTTACATTTATCTGTGGATGTACAAACCTGATGGCCAAAAAGTCTTTGACAGGTGTTGAATATTCAGTTGCACAACTTCTAACTTCAGTCGGTTGAATGTTTGTCAAAGAAGACATCATAAGTTCCAGCATTCTAGCAGATAGATGACCAGCACTTTGACAGGTCATGTGTAAAGTTTTGTCCAGGATTCTTGTTAACGGTTCCATGTAGTTTAGCAATTCTGATCGTCCGTCTACCAACTACAAAATCATTGATTTGTTAACTACATGGGAAATATCAACATAAGTGAAAACATAATTGAATGGGTTTAAAAAAGTCAATGTCAAGCACGTCAAAAATGTCAAAAATCACTTATCACAGCAAACTTTTTCAATTAAAAAAGAAGTTATTTGTCCAAGTACTTACTTCTGACAACATCAACAAATTATAGAGTAATTCATCGTCAATATGTTCCTCTTTCTCAATATTTGGATTTTCGTTCAAGAGTTCTTCTATTCTGTCACATAAATAGGGTAAAAATTGCTTAAGAGTTTCTTTTGGACTTATTTTAGCAAAACAGTGGCAACCAATAGCTAACATCTTTCCAGAAACATGGACCTCCAAAACTTTACTGGTAACAAAATTGTAGATTTTCTTCAAGGCACTCTAAAAAAATATATACATAACTATAGCTCGTGTTAATAAAAACTTCATAGTTACCTTGAAAATATTAGGAGAACACTGATTTAAAACGACTGCAATCACTGATCCTAATGCGCTTTCTGAAATAGTCTCTACTCTATTCTTAATATTGTCGTTATTCGTCATCTGTTCCAACCTTATAAAATCCAAACTGTTGGACTCCATCCAAACGCACAACTTATCAAAAAACTGTAAGACGAAATCTTCGAAATTCGCCGTAGCTTCGCATACTATATGTTCTTCTTCAGTTAAATCGTAGTAAGTACTTGCTCCAGACGAATCAATCAGGGGAATCATGTTAACGAAATGAACGATGAAATTGAATGTTACATAAGATTTACGTATGTCGTTGGGATCTATTCCAGGAAGAAGTTCCATTAAAAGAGGGATTATGTGCGTTGGACCTTCGGAAAAGTTGTTGCGATTACCTTGAACCATGTACCTAACAATAATTAATATAAACTTATATATAATTTTACATTATTTGTACATTTTCTTACCTTCCACATGCAATGACAGCCATCATAGAAGAAGTTAATTTATGCGGCTCTGTTAAACTGTTCATAGAAGAATACAACTTTTCCAGGGTCATTGGAATAATGATATTTGGTCTTAGACACGAAAGGTATTGAAGGGTTAAGCTTGTGTCTTGCAGTCCCATCCTGTAATACAAAATATTAGCTAAAAAAAAGAAGCAGAGAACACACAACAAACTGTATGTACCTATTATAAAGTGCCTGTTCAATACAAGGTTTCAATATATTCACAAATCTGTCCAGATCTTCATTGGTAAGTTTAAAATGATCAGGTACTTGGAATTCCCAAGAAGGAGTCTTATATCTTTCACAATGGACTCTCTGTATGAAATAAAACGACAGCATTCTCAATAATTCCCTCAACTTTGAAGTCCACCTAAGAAAATATTGCCTGTTTTTCTAATAAAGTGTAACTTTTATTATAATTATACAAAATCACTGAAAAAACTGCCTGTAAATTAAATAAATACATGATATAAATACCTTCCAGTATTGGCAGGGTAAAAATAAGACTCCAAGCTTTGCATGAACTTTTCAAAATGAAAAAACGCCACATTTTTGTCTCTGTTTAAAACGCACACTATCCACATAGCAATCGCAGATATGTCAATCTTATGTGATCTACCCATATGTCTTTGTTTGAACGCCACTGGCAGTTGAAAAGTTCTTTGGAATCTCACAAACATTTTGGATATATAAGGTTGCCAATCGACGCGGCCTATTTGGAATCTTGCTAGACTTGTCATTATCCACATCATACTCTAACAAATAAAAATAATTTAAAGGATTTTTTTGAAAATATGACATAGATCATTTATGTATCAAAAATATTTCATTACATTTTCCCATGAGCTGTCATCCTGGCATGTATCCCACACATTCATTAGCTCTTCAAACCAAAGTTTATAACTAATATCAGCTTCTTCAATCTTCATATGGTGTGGAAGGAATAATTCTAAATATCTAACTGTAATAGCCATTTGACTTTGATTGAAA